>JASFAW010000015.1:10000000-12400000 GCA_030737815.1 Allium fistulosum | reverse complement strand
ATTTAAATGATTTTTGAATCCTTAAATTTTGCATTGATTTAAATGATATTTTGAAATAAAAATTGATTTATACGAATTGAATTATTATCGAAATTCAGGTTTATGATAAAATTGGAATTGGTTTAAAAGGTATTGTTTAAAATGATTTAATTGAAATTTCAAAGTTGAATTTGGAATAAAAAGTGAAATTTGTCAGAATTGAATTATTTTAAGTTGTTTGAGATATAACTTTGAAATATATTGACTTTGGAGTAATTTAAATTGATATTTCGAACATAGATTGGAGGCGATATTGAATTAAATATTTTATTGAGAATTGGAAAATTTGAAATTGGGTTTTGGATATGGAAATGGTCCAAATGTATTGGAATGGAATAAATAGTTTAAATTGATATAAATTTTCAAATTCATATTTATATATAAACTGTTTTAAAAAATATATTATTTTAAAGACTTTAATTATAAAGATTTTCAACTTTTAAACCAATTAACCTGTTTAACTTATTTTAAATCTAATTAATCTATTTTAAAGCTATTTAATCTATTTTAATTATATTTAATCTATTTTAAATCTATATTAACTATTATAACTATTTATAATTATTTAAAACTAATTTCTTCTAAATTCCAAACTAAGAAAATGGATGGGTTTATGTTCAAATTCTCGATTTTTTAAGGTGAATAGGACTTCGAAAATATTATGGTTTTGAGAATACGATAATTTGGTACAAATTGTGAATATGACTTTTGAAAGGAAATAAAATTATCGAACTATGATTTCAAATGAGATATGATTTCAAAAGAGAATACGATTTCGAAAGTAAGTAATGATTTCGAAAGTGATATGGTTTGAATTGAATATGATATTTTGATATCAATTATGAAACGATTTTGGAAATATAAAAGAACCATCCGGTGTTATAATAACGTTTGGTTATTAAAGAGACCGAGATCGGATCTTGTCATACTCTCTACCAATACCGAAAACCACTTTAACAACTGTGTACACGGTGGAGATTCCAGAATGAAGTAGGATGGTGGCGACGATCCTATATGAGGTATATACGTGGACCCGACTCCCGTGAGTTGGCATAAGGTGGCTAAAAAAGGAGCAATTGACGGGCTAATGAGGTAGCTCCTTTGATCAGACACATTCTATCGATTTATATTCTGACTTTGTGATTTATTCGGTGGACAACCTTCGATTTTTACTCGGGAGTGTGTTCCGAGGTGGGTGGTAGTGGCTGCTATGCGTTACCACCGGTCCGGAAGTGTAATTGGTATATCTACCCTGGCATTGCCTAGTTGTGCCGTGTCACCTACCCTAGTGTGCTTTACTACGAGTTTGATTTGTGTCGTACCTATGGAGTATCCTCTGGTAGCTCCAATTTACGGGGTATTACGGTACTGTATATACTATTGGCATACCTAAAAATGTGTTAAGGTGGAAAATGTAAAGCCTTAACACTATTTTAATAGTTTATATTGCTGTAGACATATTACAATAGCGTACTATGCTACATAGTAGATAGTTTAACGGATCCTTAGGAGATGTAAATCGCGAACATCTCTAAAGTTACTGCACTCACGTTAGACACTGGATAGGAGATGTCCAAACCCGTAAACATCTTCGACGCCGTTTACACTCATATTTATTTATCGTTGATTTAACTTACATAAGATCTTTTAGTTCTGACTCGAGTGTTTTTTCTTTTCAATTCGTTCGGGTCAGCCTGAGCATTTCAGGATTCGAAGACTAGTTCTGGAGGGCGAAGATGAAGATTGTATTATTATTTACTATATTATCCCACTGCATCACACTGTTCCACTGCATTGTTATTAATTTATCTCTGATATGTGTAACTCGGATTTGGTGTTATATAAATAAAATCAAATGTTTTGTAAACAGCTTCATGAATTGTTATTTGATTATTATATTTTGTCATCCGTTGCAAGATTCTGTATTTGTTTTATTTCTTTCTCTTTTTCTTATTTACCCAATAACAATCCTCCCTTCTGTATGGTTTGAGTTGACAAGTGTGTATGCTTAAAACGTCCGAAAAGGCGGGATGTTACAGTTGATATCAGAGCTTTGGTTTAGTGATAAACCTTGGCTTTGTGGGGTCCGACTCTTTTAAAATAGGGTAGTAATACCCTAGAATGAGTCGCTGAGTATGAGAGAGCGTATTTGTTAGTGTTATAAAAGGTTTTATATTGTGTTAATTTGTTCCATTTTGTATTTATAAATTCTGGTTGGTGCATAGGACGCTATGACATCGATAGGGATTTCTAATCACTTAATAGGACAGACCGACATAATATTTGTTTTGGAATATAGGTAAATGAAATAATTTTGCCTATTATATTTTCTGTATATAAAACAATAAATTCTATAAATTATATATTTGGCTGTAATATGTTGGTTGTTACGTAGTGAAATTTTTAAATATATGTTGGAAATAAGATTTGAAAATAAAATAAACGAAATTTGAAAATTTAGAACTTAAGTTCCGGGATTTTTGAAAATATCTTTCGAATGATTTTGGAAAATAATAATATTATTTAAAGTATTTTCTGATATAAATATTTCAATATAATTTGGAAGAATTGTTTTAAAGAAATTTTTGGAAAGAAATAAGTTCTGTACTCCCATCTCTATCGTTAGAAAATAATTTCGATGATGAGTGCACGCATCATCGACGTTCATTTTCGAGTTTCAAAGTGAGAAGGCCACTATAGTAATTTTACTGCAGATTTATTTTGATAAACAAATATAAATTTCAAATTGTTTTAAATATAATTGGATACATAAATTGTAAGTGTATACATCTATCTATTATTTTAAATGATTTGAAATGGAATCCGGCATTAGTTCTTAAATTTCTATGAATTAGAGAATTCAATTATTGAAATGGAATAAAAAAGTTAACTATTTAATGATTAAAACTTCTAAATGAAAATAAGAAACGATATGCTAAGTTATAACTAAAGTATACAAGGAATTTCAAATTTGTAACTTGTAAACGAAAAGAGTATGAAAATAAGAAATGATTATTGAACCTTAAGTTAATTAAAATAAGTAAGTCAAACTTGTGTAACTTTCAATTGCATTCTTAAAGACATATATATAACTTACCAGATTATTAAAAGTTGAAATGTTTAATAAGAAAATGTAATAGGATATTACACAAGTAAAACTTAAAGTAATGAAAGTATTCAATGAAATTCTTTAATAAATAAGAATTTGGTGTTATAGTTGTTATAAACATAAGTTATAATTGAAATGTTATTAAAATAAAATGAGATAGAGAAGTAAGTATTGTAAGTAAGTAATTATAAACTTAAGTAAATGAATTGATATGCTAAGTAATTGAATTTAACATGAATACTATAAATAAATAAATGTAAATAAATGAAATTAAGTGATAATGAATGAATATAATGCAATAAAAAGAGATTTACATGATATGAATAGACAAAAATGAATTTTGTAAGTAATAAAGAAAAATAAATGAAATAAACACTAAATGAATGAATGAGAATAAAATTTTTGTAAGAGATTAATGTAAGTTAAAGAAATAATCCTTGTATGAATGAAAAAAAAACTGTAAATCTTGTGAAAAGAAATTAATAATAATAAACTTAAATAATGTTAGAAATCTATTGTTTATTTGGTTTATGGATTGTTTGGGAAATGATACTTCTAATTATCTGGATGTATGAATAATTTGTTAAGTTATCTAAGACTAATGAGTAATGGTATACTTAGTAGTTATTTGTCATTCTATGTGATTAAAAGTGTCTTAACCCGAACAAACTATTTGTTTATTTGCTATGGATGGATATTGATTTGTTTTGATTTAATGTGATGATTGTATGCTTGTTTGTAAGTGGTTGTTGTTATGTTATATTGTTTGTTTGTTAGTGGTTGAAACAACTTTAAATATTTCATTTTATATAATTATTAACTCTTTTGGATTATATAAGTGAAATAAAGGTTATGGAAGCAATTGCTACTGCTTTGGTTTCATAATTTAAGCGTTGTTTGCCCGACAAATATGTACGTTCTCGGATTACGGTTTTCTAGCGATATTATATTATTTTTCCCGCTGTTGGGATATATATTGTTTTGAAATATATGATGTATATTGATTATTTTGATATTATTATTTCTTCCAAGCCTCTCCGTACAAAGAAGACTCTGCCGAAATTTTTCGTGAATTTTGGACTTGGAAATTTTTTTGAAATGTTTTCCAAACTTTTGTTAACTGGATAATAAAGGATAAATTGTTATAAATTTATATATTTTGTTTAACTTATTTTATTTTGTAAACTTATTGTTTATAAATTCAATATTTTGAATAAAGTATATTGATTACCTAATTCCTCTTTTTCCCTTCTTTTCCTTTTCGAGGACGAAAAGTATTGAGTGGGGGAGAGTGTAACAACCCGTAAAATTTAGATAATTTAAATGTGTTAATTTAATAAGATTTTGACAATTAAATTTGAATGAAATAAAAATTAGAGATTTAGTAGTGTAATAAATACTAAAATGAAATGTAACAATGTAAATTAAAGTTAATTATTTACAATTGAAATGAGATTCCAATAATAAAATAGGGTAGAATGTTATAACCTGATTATAAATTTAAAATAAGAAAACAAACATAAACATTGAATTAATTAATGAATTCATATAATAAATGGTAACTGAATTAAATCAATGTTCTGTAAGTAATTTTGATATTTATTTGAAAATAATAAACTTAAGTGCAATAAAAAGGTAAAGGGTGACAAATGGTTATCTGTTACCAATTTAATAAGTCAATTGTAAATAAACGTAATTAAATGTTACATTGATGCTAGTTAAGACAATAACTGTAAATTGAGAACGTAATAAAAGAAATAAAAGAATGTAATTATATCCATAAGGTAACAATTGACTAAATACAAAGACTGAAATCAAATTTAATCTATTTTTGGAATTTAAACTATAATAATTGGATTAATTGCAATTAAACGAAATTAAATATTTAAATACTACGTTAATGGAAATTTAGATGAAAATTGATAATATTAATGTAATAGACCATGAACCAATGTTAATTTCATCTATTTGATAAATATGGATTGTATAATAGGATGAAAGGTAAATTAAATGGATTTTGTAATTTTAATTTATAATTTCTGAATTTAATGAAATTGAAATGTAAACACTGAAATTGATGGATTAGTCAACTTTAAATTGACATATAAATTTGTTTAAAACTATTATAAGTGATTAAGAAATCAAAACTGATAGAAATTGTAATTTGTAGAATTAGAATTTAAAAAAAATTGATTTAATTAATTAATTATTAATTTATTTATTTAACTGAAATATAGCCATTTTGGCCACTGACTCGGATTTCGACGAAACCAGTTTCATCGGATCCGTAACGGTGAATAATTATAAGATTTCAAGTTTCGTAACGATCGGACTTGTCATTTGATCGTACGGGCTCGAAACGCTTAGAAATCAATTTAATTGAAATCAATTGAAATAAATTTGAAATAAGTTGATTTTAACATAACTTCTGCATATGATGGAATTAGGACTTGAAACCTATTCCATTGAGTTTAATACTACCAAAAACATCTAATTTGATATATGGAATGACCCATTTTCGTTTCGGGAACGAAACGGGCTTTTCGGGTCATTTATCGTTCAACTTTCGAATCAAATCGTGTCCATTCATTTTATTTTCTGATCTGCCTATATATATATATATATATATATATATATATATTTCTGAAACACTAGCAGCAACATCCACTTCATTTTCCCATCCCTAATCTCGAAATCAACCCTATTTGCATTCTAATGGCAATTAGCAAATAAAATAAAGCGGTTAAAATTCAAACTCTTCAAATCATATCATATAACATATCGTTTCTAAGCTCTCGACGAATGGAGTTAGCATGTAGTGTTTGTTTTTGGAAGCAGCACCCGTATCAACCGGAAATCGTGGTCAAATGTACTAGTGGCGAAGTCAAAGGGGGGTAATTTGGGGGTTTTTGATCGGAACATCATTTGGCGAAATCGACTTCTGGGTATTGTAGATCTCGTTGAGTGGATTCTAGATATAGTTTCGATTTGAGGATCGGAGCAGCGATGTAGTGGGAATTGGCCCTGAAAGATTACGGCTGCGTCAACTTTGGGGCACAAATTCCGGCGACTGACATCGAATTAGGCGGGGGCGTTGGTAGACGTTAGTGAAGGAGATGATGATCTTCCTGATTGCAAGTGGTTACGCGGCTTCAGGTGGTCTAGGCTTAGAGTAGTGTGCGGTCAAAGTTACAGGCGTTTGCGTGGGCTGCTACGTTTGTTCATCTGGATGCGCAAGAACAGTGAGTTAAATAATGTTGATTATTATAATATTAAATGTGTACCAAATGATTATTTTAATAATATTTATTGTAACTTGAATAACTTTTGCATACGAGCTTCGATTAACGCGCGGTTTCTTCCATTGGGATCGTATTGGAATTCTGGACATTGTGACACTGGTTTGGACGAATTATGAGACCGTTCAAATTTTGGGCTTATTTTGAATTTAAATTCAATTTAAATTCAAAGGTGAGTGTTTTAACCCACTCACAACTTCTAAAATTTCTTATGTTTGTTAAATTAAATTTATGATGTGATTAGAAATTTATTTATGACTGTTTGGTATATTTTATATCATCATCTCAGTTAATTTGAATTTATTTGAATTAAATCGTTATTTAATTTATTATTGAATATAAATTGCCAGTTAAATACCTGTTATTGATTATCAGTTCTATATTGACATTTATTGATTGATTTGGATGATGATTGTGATGATGTTTGATTTGTTGATATGGATGTCTGGATGTTGCATTTTATATTATTATAATATTGCAAGTTCACTATGGGTTGAAATGATACATACCTGAATGATCAATAGATTAGGGAAAAACTCGTTATGGGTTGAAATGATAGGCTCGAGCGATTTTATGGATTTTCGGGATTGCGGTTTGAAATGATCTATAACCGTAACATTGTAAATTGCGGATTGAAATGATAAATATCCGTATCACTTGACCCTAGGGTAGAGAATTATATACGGACACTAGATTGGTTAAATTTAAATGATTTTTGAATCCTTAAATTTTGCATTGATTTAAATGATATTTTGAAATAAAAATTGATTTATACGAATTGAATTATTATCGAAATTCAGGTTTATGATAAAATTGGAATTGGTTTAAAAGGTATTGCTAAAAATGATTTAATTGAAATTTCAAAGTTGAATTTGGAATAAAAAGTGAAATTTGTCAGAATTGAATTATTTTAAGTTGTTTGAGATATAACTTTGAATATATTGACTTTGGAGTAATTTAAATTGATATTTCGAACATAGATTGGAGGCGATATTGAATTAAATATTTTATTGAGAATTGGAATTGGAAAATTTGAAATTGGGTTTTGGATATGGAAATGGTCCAATTGTACTGGAATGGAATAAATAGTTTAAATTGATATAAATTTTCAAATTCATATTTATATATAAACTGTTTTAAAAATATATTATTTTAAAGACTTTAATTATAAAGATTTCCAACTTTTAAACCAATTAACCCTTTTAACTTATTTTAAATCTAATTAATCTATTTTAAAGCTATTTAATCTATTTTAATTATATTTAATCTATATTAACTATTATAACTATTTATAACTATTTAAAACTAATTTCTTCTTAATTCCAAACTAAGAAAATGGATGGGTTTATGTTCAAATTCTTGATTTTTTAAGGTGAATAGGACTTCGAAAATATTATGGTTTTGAGAATGCGATAATTTGGTACAAATTGTGAATATGACTTTTGAAAGGAAATAAAATCATCGAACTATGATTTCAAATGAGATATGATTTCAAAAGTGAATACGATTTCGAAAGTAAGTTATGATTTCGAAAGTGATATGGTTTGAATTGAATATGATATTTTGATATCAATTATGAAACGATTTTGGAAATATAAAACAACCATCCGGTGTTATAATAATGTTTGGTTATTAAAGAGACTGGGATCAGATATTGTCATACTCTCTGCCAATACCGAAAACCACTTTAACAACTGTGTACACGGTGGAGATTCCAGAATGAAGTGGGATGGTGGCGACGATCCTATATGAGGTATATACGTGGACCCGACTCCCGTGAGTTGGCATAAGGTGGCTAAAACAGGAGAAATTGACGGGCTAATGAGGTAGCTCCTTTGATCGGACACATTCCATCGATTTATATTCTGACTTTGTGATTTATTCGGTGGCCACCCTTCGATTTTTACTCGGGAGTGTGTTCCGAGGTGGGCGGTAGTGGCTGCTATGCATTACCACCGGTCCAGAAGTGTAATTGATATATCTACCCTGGCATTGCCTAGTTGTGCCGTGTCACCTACCCTAGCGTGCTTTACTACGAGTTTGATTTGTGTCGCACCTACGGAGTATCCTCTGGTAGCTCCAGTTTACGGGGTATTACGGTACTGTATAGACTATTGGTATACCTAAAAATGTGTTAAGATGGAAAATGTAAAGCCTTGATGCTATTTTAATAGTTTATATTACTGTAGACATATTACAATAGCGTATTGTGCTACATAGTAGATAGTTTAACGAATCCTTAGGAGATGTAAATCCCGAACATCTCTTAAGTTATTGCACTCACGTTAGACACTGGATAGGAGATGTCAAAACCCGTAAACATCTTCGACGCCGTTTACACTCATATTTATTTATCGTTGATTTAACTTACATAAGATCTTTTAGTTCTGACTCGAGTGTTTTTTCTTTTCAATTCGCTCGGGTCAGCCTGAGCATTTCAGGATTCGAAGACTAGTCCCTGGAGGGCGAAGATGAAGATTGTATTATTATTTACTATATTATCCCACTGCATCACACTGTTCCACTACATTGTTATTTATTTATCTCTGATATGTGTAACTCGAATTTGGTGTTGTATAAATAAAATCAAATGTTTTGTAAACAGCTTCATGAATTGTTATTTGATTATTATATTTTGTCATTCCGCTGCAAGATTCTGTATTTGTTTTATTTCTTTCTCTTTTTCTTATTTACCCAATAACAATCCTCCCTTCTATATGGTTTGAGTTGACAAGTGTGTATGCTTAAAACGTCCGAAAAGGCGGGATGTTACAGTTGATATCAGAGCTTTGGTTTAGCGATAAACCTTGGCTTTGTGGGGTCTGACTCTTTTAAAATAGGGTAGTAATACCCTAGAATGAGTCGCTGAGTATGAGAGAGCGTATTTGTTAGTGTTATAAAAGGTTTTATATTGTGTTAATTTGTTCCATTTTGTATTTATAAATTCTGGTTGGTGCATAGGACGCTATGACATCGATAGGGATTTCTAAACACTTAATAGGACAGACCGACACAATATTTGTTTTGGAATATAGGTAAATGAAATAATTTTGCGTATTATATTTTCTGTATATAAAACAATAAATTCTATAAATTATATATTTGGTTGTAATATGTTGGTTGTTACGTAGTGAAATTTATAAATATAGGTTGGAAATAAGATTTGAAAATAAAATAAATGAAATTTGGAAATTTAGAACTTAAGTTCCGGGATTTTTGAAAATTTCTTTCAAATGATTTTGGAAAATAATAGTATTATTTAAAGTATTTTCTGATATAAAAATTTCAATATAATTTGGAAGAATTGTTTTAAAGAAATTTCTGGAAAGAAATAAGTTCTGTACTCCCATCTCTGTCGTTGGAAAATAATTTCGGTGATGAGTGCACGCATCATCAACGTTCATTTTCGAGTTTCAAAGTGGGAGGGCCACTGTAGTAATTTTACTGCAGATTTATTTTGATAAACAAATATAAATTTCAAATTGTTTTAAATATAATTGGATATATAAATTGTAAGTGTATACATCTATCTGTTATTTTAAATGATTTGAAATGGAATCCGACATTAGTTCTTAAACTTCTATGAATTAGAGATTTCAATTATTGAAATGGAATAAAAAAATTAACTACTTAATGATTAAAACTTCTAAATGAAAATAAGAAATGATATGCTAAGTTATAACTATAATATACAAGGAATTTTAAATTTGTAACTTGTAAACGAAAAGAGTATGAAAATAAGAAATGATTATTGAACCTTAAGTTAATTAAAATAAGTAAGTCAAACTTGTGTAACTTTCAATTGCATTCTTAAAGACATATATATAACTTACCAGATTATTAAGAGTTGAAATGTTTAATAAGAAAATGTAATAGGATATTACACAAGTAAAACTTAAAGTAATGAAAGTATTCAATGAAATTCTTTAATAAATAAGAATTTGGTGTTATAGTTGTTATAAACTTAAGTTATAATTGAAATGTTATTATAGTAAAATGAGATAGAGATGTAAGTATTGTAAGTAAGTAATTATAAACTTAAGTAAATGAATTGATATGCTAAGTAATTGAATTTAACATGAATACTATAAATGTAAATAAATGAAATTAAGTGATAATGAATGAATATAATGCAATAAAAAGAGATTTACATGATATGAATAGACGAAAATGAATTTTGTAAGTAATAAAGAAAAATAAATGAAATAAACACTAAATGAATGAATGAGAAAAAAAATTTTGTAAGAGATTAATGTAAGTTAAAGAAATAATCCTTGTATGAATGAAAAAAAAACTGTAAATCTTGTGAAAAGAAATTAATAATAATAAACTTAAATAATGTTAGAAATATGTTGTTTATTTAGTTTAGGGATTGTTTGGGAAATGATACTTCTAATTATTTGGATGTATGAATAATCTGTTAAGTTATCTAAGACTGTTGAGTAATGGTATACTTAGTAGTTATTTGTCATTCTATGTGGTTAAAAGTGTCTTAACCCGAACAAACTATTTGGTTGTTTGCTATGGATGGATATTGATTTGTTTTGATTTAATGTGATGATTGTATGCTTGTTTGTAAGTGGTTTTTGTTATGTTATATTGTTTGTTTGTTAGTGGTTGAAACAACTTTAAATATTTCATTTTATATAATTATTAACTCTTTTGGATTATATAAGTGAAATACAGGTTATGGAAGCAATTGCTACTGCTTTGGTTTCATAATTTAAGCGTTGTTTGCCCGACAAATAGGTACGTTCTCGGATTACGGTTTTCTAGCGATATTATATTATTTTTCCCGTTGTTGGGATATATATTGTTTTGAAATATATGATGTATATTGATATTATAATTTCTCCCAAGCCTCTCCGTACAAAGGAGACTCTACCGAAATTTTTCGTGAATTTTGGACTTAGAAATTTTTTTGAAATGTTTTCCAAACTTTTGTTAACTTGATAATAAAGGATAAATTGTTATAAATTTATTTATTTTGTTTAAATTATTTTATTTTGTAAATATATTGTTTATAAATTCAATATTTTGAATAAGATATATTGATTACCTAATTCCTCCTTTTCCCTTCTTTTCCTTTTCGAGGACGAAAAGTTTTGAGTGGAGGAGAATGTAACAACCCGTAAATTTTCGATAATTTAAATGTGTTAATTTAATAAGATTTTGATAATTAAATTTAAAAGAAATAAAAATTGGAGATTTAGTAGTGTAATAAATACTAAAATGAAATGTAACAATGTAAATTAAAGTTAATTATTTACAATTGAAATGAGATTCCAATAATAAAATAGGGTAGAATGTTATAACCTGATTATAAATTTAATATAAGGAAACAAACATAAACATTGAATTAATTAATGAATTCATATAATAAATGGTAATTGAATTAAATCAATGTTCTGTAAGTAATTTTGATATTTATTTGAAAATAATAAACTTAAGTACAATAAAAAGGTAAAGGGTGACAAATGGTTATCTGTTACCAATTTAATAAGTCAATTGTAAATAAACGTAATTAAATGTTACATTGATGCTAGTTAAGACAATAACTATAAATTGAGAATGTAATAAAAGAAATAAAAGAATGTAATTATATCCATAAGGTAACAATTGACTAAATACAAAGACTGAAATCAAATTTAATCTATTTTTGGAATTTAAACTATAATAATTGGGTTAATTGCAATTAAACGAAATTAAATATTTAAATATTACGTTAATGGAAATTTAGATGAAAATTGATAATATTAATGTGATAGACCATGAACCAATGTTAATTTCATCTATTTGATAAATATGGATTGTATAATAGGATGAAAGGTAAATTAAATGGATTTTGTAATTTTAATTTATAATTTCTGAATTTAATGAAATTGAAATGTAAACACTGAAATTGATGGATTTGTCAACTTTAAATTGACATATAAATTTGTTTAAAACTATTATAAGTGACTAAGAAATCAAAAATAATAGAAATTGTAATTTGTAGAATTAGAATTTTTTAAAAAAATTGATTTAATTAATTAATTATTAATTTATTTAATTAACTAAAATATAACCATTTTGGCCACTGACTCGGATTTCGACGAAACCAGTTTCATCGGATCCGTAACGGTGAATTATTATAGGATTTCAAGTTTCATAATGATCGGACTTGTCGGTTGATCGTACGGGCTCGAAACGCTTAGAAATCAATTTATTTGAAATCAATTGAAATAAATTTGAAATAAGTTGATTTTAACATAACTTCTGCATACGATGGAATTAGGACTTGAAACCTGTTCCATTGAGTTTAAAACTACCAAAAACATCTAATTTGATATATGGAATGACCCATTTTCGTTTCGGGAACGAAACGGGCTTTTCGGGTCATTTATCGTTCAACTTTCGAATCAAATCGTGTCCATTCGTTTTATTTTCTGATCTGCCTATATATATATATATATATATATATATATATATATGAAACACTAGCAGCAACCTCCACTTCATTTTCCCATCCCTAATCTCGAAATCAACCCTATTTGCATTCTAATGGCAATTAGCAAATAAAATAAAGCGGTTAAAATTCAAACTCTTCAAATCATATCATATAATATACCGTTTCGAAGCTCTCGACGAATGGAGTCAGCGTATGGTGTTCGTTTTTGGAAACAGCACCCGTATCAACCGGAAATCATGGTCAAATGTGCTGGCGGCGAAGTCAAAGGGGGGTAATTTGGGGGGTTTTTAATCAGAGCATCATTTGGCGAAATCGACTTCTGGGTATTGTAGAGCTCGACGAGTGGATTCCAGATCTAGTTTCAATTTGACGATCAGAGCAGCGATGCAGTGGGAATTGGCCCTGAAAGGTCATGGCTGCGTCAATTTTGGGGCACAAATTCCGGCGACTAACATCGAATTAGGCGGTGGCGTTGGTAGACGTTAGTGAAGGAGATGATGATCTTCCGATTGCAAGTTGTTACGCGGCTTCAGGTGGTCTAGGCTTAGAGTAGTGTGCGGTCAAAGTTACAGGCGTTTGCGTGGGCTGCTACGTTTGTTCATCTGGATGCGCAAGAACAGTGAGTTAAATAATGTTGATTATTATAATATTAAATGTGTACCAAATGATTATTTTAATAATATTTATTGTAACTTGAATAACCTTTGCATACGAGCTTCGATTAACGCGCGGTTTCTTCCATTGAGATCGTATTGGAATTTCGGACATTGTGACACAGGTTTGGACGAATTCTGAGACCGTTCAAATTTTGGGCTTATTTTGAATTTAAATTCAATTTAAATTCAAAGGTGAGTGTTTTAACCCACTCACAACTTCTAAAATTTCTTACGTTTGTTAAATTAAATTTATGATGTGATTAGAAATTTATTTATGACTGTTTGGTATATTTTATATCATCATCTAAGTTAATTTAAATTTATTTGAATTAAATCGTTATTTAATTTATTATTGAATATAAATTGCCAGTTAAATACCTGTTATTGATTATCAGTTCTATATTGACATTTATTGATTGATTTGGATGATGATTGTGATGATGTTTGATTTGTTGATATTGGATGTCTGGATGTTGCATTTTATATTATTATAATATTGCAAGTTCACTATGGGTTGAAATGATACATACCCGAATGATCAATAGATTAGGGAAAAATCGTTATGGGTTGAAATGATAGGCTCGAGCGATTTTATGGATTTTCGGGATTGCGGTTTGAAATGATATATAACCATAACATTGTAAATTGCGGATTGAAATGATAAATATCCGTATCACTTGACCCTAGGGTAGAGAATTATATACGGACACCGGATTGGTTAAATTTAAATGATTTTTGAATCCTTAAATTTTGCATTGATTTAAATGATATTTTGAAATAAAAATTGATTTATACGAATTGAATTATTATCGAAATTCAGGTTTATGATAAAATTGGAATTAGTTTAAAAGGCATTGTTAAAAATGATTTAATTGAAATTTCAAAGTTGAATTTGGAATAAAAAGTGAATTTTGTCAGAACTGAATTTTTTTTTTTTTAGCAAAGCTAGCCGGCTTTATAGTGGGCCGTGCCACTGTATATATATAAGAAAACAGGTGTTCTGCACATGCACAGAACAACTAATTGAGAAAAACCCAAAGAAAGAGAAAAAGAAAATACAGGAGCTAGGCGGAAAATACCTAGACTACTAAACAAAAAGGACTACGCACCATCCGAAGTTGAGACACTCCGGCCAACGCCAGATAGGGAGCCAGAAACATGAAAATACCCAGAGAACAGAGTAGCCAGTTTCGGGTCATAACCGTCAGACAAATGGGTGTAAATTAGTTTCCTATCCCACTCAACATCATAGAACTTACTCTTATTCTCCTCACCAATCTCACCAACCCTAGTAAGTGTCAAACCCTCGCCCTCAATGTGGTAAATTAGAAAACGACTCTCACCCGCAACATCAGAGATGAAAGCATAAAATGTGTCAGTCTCCGGCGAGTACCGCATATCAGAAGGAACATGTACCCAGGCTCGCTCATCAGAGTTCCAAATGATAGTCTCGGACAAGATAGGAGTTGCATGCTCAGACGGGTCGTTAAGAGCAACAACAGAAGGAGCAAACTCAGTAGCAAGCACAGAATCGGCCATTACAACTTGAGCAACAACAGAAGGAACATCACCAGGAGAGTCGTCAATAGTGAGACCGTCACCAGGAAGGACAGAGGGAACATCTGCGGAAACATCTTTAGCAAAAGGGGAAACAGAGGGAGCAGAGGTCACAGGGGAGACCTTCTTTACCCACTTCCTGATATGTGGACGAGGAAGAGGAACCTGATCAGACAGGGGAACAAGATCAGCAAGGGAAGAAGTAGTACAAGCACTAGATAGGTGCCCAAAAGAATGACAGGTGGAACAGATATCCGGCTTCCAACTATAGCGAACTCGGACCTCGGCAAAATGTCCCTCATCAAGTCTGACTTTCAAAACCGAAGGCAAAGATTTCTCAGGGGTTATCTCAATTAGTGCTTTGGCATAAACTAATCGCTTTCTGGCTACCGTGTTGGCATCATAACAAATCACCTTACCAACTAGGCCAGTAAGCCAATCAATCCCTATCAGAGGTTGAAGAACTGAAGGAATATGGGAGAAGTGGGCCCAGACAGGAATGGATAACACCTGATCTTTTGCCCTATCAACAGACGGAGTCCAAGTGGTAATAATGAATGGTTTCCCATCAATGAGAATGGGATCTGCCTCGAGAATTCGCTGTCGTTCATCACTCCACGAGAATTTGAAATAGAACATGGCATTATCATAATGAACACTAATACCCCCTTTAGGCTTCCAAATCTGGTTACAACATGCCTTAACTAGCTGATAGGTAGGGTTGGAGTCGAGGAAAAAACCCACCAAATAATCCTTCCAATAATCAACACCATCCTCAATCACTTCAACTGGTGGAATCATCATTCCGTCAATCTCAACTTTTTCAAAACTACGGGGAGAATGAACACCCGCATTTTTTGGCAATTTGGTGAACAAGGACGACCACTGAGATACTGTCCGTGAAGGTGAAGCAACATTTCCAGAACCACAAGGGGGGTAAACAGGGGAGTGGACGTGCTCAACATTTAATCGAACATCTTGTGTGCAACAAATCGACTGACTACAGCCAATGGAGACGAGACCAATAGGCACGTCAGAACCAGGAGTAGCATCTCCAAAACCATCGGCAGTTGCCACCAAACTGACAGCCTTACCCCCACTACTTGTTTCACTTAACCCAGAACTGAATTATTTTAAGTTGTTTTAGATATAACTTTGAAATATATTGACTTTGGAGTAATTTAAATTGATATTTCGAACATAGATTGGAGGCAATATTGAATTAAATATTTTATTGAGAATTGGAATTGGAAAATTTGAAATTGGGTTTTGGATATGGAAATGGTCTAAATGTACTGGAATGGAATAAATAGTTTAAATTGATATAAATTTTCAAATTCATATTTATATATAAACTGTTTTAAAAAATATATTATTTTAAAGACTTTAATTATAAAGATTTTTAACTTTTAAACCAATTAACCTGTTTTAACTTATTTTAAATCTAATTAATCTATTCTAAAGCTATTTAATCTATTTTAATTATATTTAATCTATTTTAAATCTATATTAACTATTATAACTATTTATAACTATTTAAAACTAATTTCTTCTAAATTCAAAACTAAGAAAATGGATGGGTTTATATTCAAATTCTCGATTTTTTAAGGTGAATAGGACTTCGAAAATATTATGGTTTCGAGAATACGATAATTTGGTACAAATTGTGAATATGGATTTTGAAAGGAAATAAAATTATCGAACTATGATTTCAAATGCGATATTATTTTAGAAGTGAATACGATTTCGAAAGTAAGTAATGATTTCGAAAGTGATATGGTTTGAATTGAATATGATATTTTGATATCAATTATGAAACGATTTTGGAAATATAAAAGAACCATACGGTGTTATAATAACGTTTGGTTGTTAAAGAGACCAGGATTGGATATTGTCATACTCGCTGCCAATACCGAAAACCACTTTAACAACTGTGTACGCAGTGGAGATTCCAGAATGAAGTAGGATGGTGGCGACGATCCTATATGAGGTATATACGTGGACCCGACTCCCATGATTTGGCATAAGGTGGCTAAAACAGGAGCAATTGACGGGCTAATGAGGTAGCTCCTCTGATCGGACACATTCCATTGGTCTATATTCTGACTTTGTGATTTATTCGGTGGCCACCCTTCGATTTTTACTCGGGAGTGTGTTTCGAGGTTGGCGGTAGTGGCTGTTATGCGTTACCACCGGTCCGGAAGTGTAATTGGTATATCTACCCTGGAATTTCCTAGTTGTGCCGTGTCACCTACCCTAGCGTGCTTTACTACGAGTTTGATTTGTGTCGTACCTATGGAGTATCCTCTGGTAGCTCCCGTTTACGGGGTATTACGGTAGTGTATAGACTATTGGCATACCTAAAAATGTGTTAAGGTGGAAAATGTAAAGCCTTAACGTTATTTTAATAGTTTATATTACTGTAGACATATTACAATAGCGTATTGTACTACATAGTAGATAGTTTAACGAATCCTTAGGAGATGTAAATCTCGAACATCTCTTAAGTTACTGCACACACATTAGACACTGGATAGGAGATGTCAAAACCCGTAAACATCTTTGACGCCGTTTAGACTCATATTTATTTACCGTAGATTTAACTTACATAAGATCTTTTAGTTCTGACTCGAGTGTTTTGTCTTTTCAATTCTCTCGGGTCAGCCTGAGCATTTCAGGATTCGAAGACTTGTCTCTGGAGGGCGAAGACGAAGATTGTATTATTATTTACTATATTATTCCACTGCATCATACTGTTCCGCTGCAATTTTATTTATTTATCTCTGATATGTGTAACTCGGATTTGGTGTTGTATAAATAAAATCAAATGTTTTGTAAACAGCTTCATGAACTGTTATTTGATTATTATATTTTTTCATTCCGCTACAAGATTCTGTATTTGTTTTATTTCTTTCTCTTATTTACCCAATAACAATCCGCCCTTCTGTATGGTTTAAGTTGACAAGTGTGTATCCTTAAAACGTCCAAAAAAGCGGGATGTTACACGAATAAAGCTTCCGAGGATGTGCAGGAGGCAAGCTTATTATTAGAGTTCTTTTATTTCCGCTGTGTGTTTGATTGTAAAGGCAAATTGTTTCAGTGCCTTATTATATACTCTGATCACCCAAGAGGGCATCTTCATATGTCGCTCTTGGCGTATTTTGTAATAATTATATGTTATCTGAACATGGTCTGCGAACTGGGATTATGTAATCAATGTGGGATTTTTTTAAATGGAATGTGGAATTTGTTTGTTGTTTAAAATTTTCCATATTCTTGGGTTTCTTTGTATCAATGTATCTAATATCGTTGTATTTGGTCGAAGAGGATTAATAACTATGGATAGCCGTAACATCCATAGCTGTTAGTTTTGGCCCTCCAAGTAGGGGGATGTTACACTGGATATTGTTTTCATGGGCTAACTATAAACCTATTGGCCCCTGCCAATATCAATCATAGTTTTCATGGGCTGACTATGAACCTATTGGCCCCTGCCAATTTCTTTAATTAAGATTTTAACATTTCTCAAGTTATATTAACTTCTAGGTCAACCTTACTGGTTATTCCGCCCTTCCTGAAAATACCATTATGGGTTAATAAAAATGCGAATAAGTATATGAAGAAGTATACATAGCAACAATAATACCAACACCTGTGATTTATTACCCTTGAATCATATATATATCCTATTTAAACCCTTTAACCTTTATGATAAATGAAAACTTCTTCATTTCAAAACCTTTTATTTGCTTATGCCATGGTTATTCCTTTAAATTGAGATTGGGTTTATGTTTTGAAATCTTAAAGCATCTCTTTCGAAACCTCTGGATGACTTTTGTCGAAAGCATAAACCTCTTTTAAAAACATAATAAACATACCTTGCAAAGCCCTTGATGAATATTCTCTTTCGAAACCAAACACACCATACGATGGTATCAAAACGTCCTTAAAAACATAGCTTCGAAATAAATGAAAGTAACCTTTTCGAAAGCATTGGGTTTACTCTTTAAAAACATCGTTTGGGTCAAAATGGTTATATACAAAAGTATCTCTTTCGAAACCAATTATAAAATTTGTTTGGGGAAAAAGTTGATGGTGTTGGAACCATCTAGCCAAAAGCAACAACCTTTTAAATTAAAACTTCAAAGGATAGAGTCGAAACCCCTTTACGACTCCATTGCCTTCGAAACCCTCAAACCTCTTCAAAAGCATCCAGGAAAAGACTTAGTTTAATTTAAAACAAAGGTAACCCTTCGACAGCATAGATGGCTTCAATATAGTCGAAAGGAGAGATTAGCGACTGGGTTTCGACTTGGTCGAAATCAATCCTTTTGAAAGTTCTTATTTAAAGAAAAAGGTTCCCCTTCGAAAGCTAACACCTTTTCATAGTATGGCAACCTTCTTCAAAAACTATTTATAAAAACCCCTTTCGAATGCATATGTCTCGACTATGTCGAAAGCTTTATGTAAAACAAGGCAGGAGCTTAACTTTAGGATACAAATTAAGGTTTCGACTCTATATGGTATCGACTCATTCGAAAGCCCTTCAAAAACTAGGCAGGCGCTGATCTTTTAAAAGAAAACCTTGGTTTAGACCCTGACGAAAGCATTGCTTTCGAATCTAATGGTTTCGACTTGATGTGGAGGTAAAGGAGTCGAAAGGTGCCTCCGAAATAGGTGGAACCACTCTTTTCTAAAAAACGCTGGATTATAGCTATATATGGCAATCACTTTATAACTAACATGTCCGGTGTAATTCCTCGATTGGTTACTTTAAAACTTTTCATATACTTTACAATTAAAACTGCCGCCTTTAATTAGATATAAATCAAAGAAATAACGTTTAAGCCCTTCCATTTACCCAAAACCAACTTATGCAATAAAGTCCCTCTTTTAAAATAATTTGTTTTCCCTAATAAATCATTTGGGAAAAATCCCCAAAAATCATAGAAAATAAATTTTATCATGTAATCAAACATATTAAAATTTCAGATCCAATTTCTTCCTGAAATACTCGAATAACATTTTAAACCCAATTATATCATATTTTCCTTGGGAAATTCGTAAAAAAATTTCAATAGCTTGGAAAATTTTGCAAATCAAATCCAATCTCCAAAATCTTATTTTACTTTACATAAAAAATTTCCATGGCATTCTAAAATAATAAACTCTCGGTTTTACCCTAGAATCGTGCTAATTTATATGTAATTGAATTAAAATAAACCAAATATAATATAGTTCTAGCATATCATCATCCATATCAACAAAAATACGAATTTAATCATAAATCCGAGACATTTAATCATAGTATAAAATAGAGATGGTATAAAATTATCGTTCACCTTAGATGTGATAAGGAAGGAGATTTGTTGTTGATTAATCCTTCCTAACTTTGATCCTTAGCTTTAAATTGAATTCTTCCTTTTGATAATGGCCGGCTCCTTAGGGTTTTTGCGTTAATTTTAGATTTGAGAAAATGAACGTGAATGGACTAGGTGAGAAGTGTATAGCCTATTTAAAGCCCATTCATTTTATTATTAAGCTCAGCCCTCTTATAAATTCTATTAAAATCTTAATCTCCTTATCATCATTATTCTATTTGATTTATCTAATTAAATTTCCTGAATAATGTTATAAAAAATTTGGGATGTTACAGCCTGGGACAGGCTACCACCGGTACATCGGTTGGGTGTAGGCCTGGGAAGTAAGCCCAGGTAGAGTGCAAGTTGGGGGTTTTTTTCTCCATTTCTGGATGTGATTCGATGTGAGGCTTTGGCATGACTATATGAAGGCCTTGGGCTACTCAGGAAAGTGGAATGTAAGGCGAAGCATGGGATTCAGATGTAGGAATAAAGTAATGTATATGTGATCGGTAACGATCAATATAGCGTTTGGGCACACGGTCGAGAAAGCGATCAAGATGAGGGACATAGTGCATGGAATATTCCTACATTGGAATATTAGAATAAAAAGATAGCAATCGAGGAACAATCGAACATGAGATCAGTACGGTGATCGGTTGTACGATCACATACGATGAGCATGTACGATTGGAGCACATGATGGCCAAAAACCAGTACCAGATTCTGGTAGATGTGTGAACATGTGACGGCAGTGATCGATACGAGATCAAGAAAATGTGTAGATAGATGGTTAGCATTGATTCCATGGTTCGAAGTGTTGTTGTGCTTGTGAGATCTGTTAGGGTCGAAGTAAGTGCACAGCGAGAGAGTCATGGGGTTGAAGACTAGATTTGGATCGTAGCGCAGTTACAGTTCTACGCATTCGTTTATACATTTATTTTATGGTTTCGGGCAAAACCGTCAGGAGGGTCTGGAGTAGCCCTTAAGGGATACTTGTATACAGTAGCAGTAGCATAGATATAGAAGCTAAGGAGCACTGCAGTGATAGGGAATTTCATTAGTGCCAGAAGAGTGGTCTAGGTCTATTGGGTGGCACCTGTGCTGCAAGGAGGTCATATGAGGATGCTCAGTTCTGTTCATGGACTCTCAAATGTAAGAATGTGTATAAATCCAAATATCACATTAGGTGTAGTTTCTCCACTGATATTTCATTTAGTAAGAGACGATGGTAGATATTTTCTATGTGACGACCCACTATTTTTAACATCTAAAAATTCAATTATAAATGCCAACAATTACGCTTACAACAACTGTAAAATTCAAAAATTAAATATTACATAAATCCAATACATCAAATATCATCCATTTTCCAATACATCAATTATTAAAAAAAATGTAAAATCTTGATGGAAGAGATATACCGATCTGTCCTGTGGAAATAATTCCATCCAAACCATTTGCTCCCTTCTTTGTTTTCACCTACAAACTTACACATATATGTAGAATAAAGAAGAAAAGGAATCAACTATTTTTGGATCTGCACCAATTTCTATATACCCCGACCTTAAGGGATCCGTTGACTGTTGCATAAAAAGACTGCCTATGTAACCGTTTTGAGGGATCAAGCCCACGTAGTTCTATTTCATGCTCTTCTCTTGCATTTAAATATTTATTAGTATATAAAAATCATAGCATCCATGCAACCATTGCAAACAATACAACTAATGCAACCAATGCAACCATCACAAGTAGAAAACAGTATTCATACTCATCCATCACAACAAATCATCATATGGGGGTAACATCAATAATAATACACAACCATCAAACATCAACAATATTCAATGACAACCCTAATCCATCAAATAAGAAAATAACACGAATATACATACATATATATTAATCATCAACTGTAGTATTGCATCATCAATGTAAGTATAAATCATCAAATATGTACTAATTCGATCAATATTAGCAACACAACATCAATCATCACTTAACCATCATTAACTACTCAACATCTAGTGGTAATAATGGTAAAATATCGCACATTCATCAAAATGCGATATTGCCATTAAACATCAAATATATGTGGTAATTATGGTCAAGAATTAATCACATATTCAACAACCATCCAAATAATACATTTGCATCAATTATTATCTTAAGTATAAATTTATTTTATTATTGTTTATTATAAAGTCATCTTTATTTATTCGTCCCATAATCATTAATAGTTCTTTTTAAATGATGCCATACTCTTTTAATCCTTTATTGTGCTTCATTTCTTCAGATACACCAAACGTCTCAATTTAAATTGAAATAATGATGTTCTACATTAAACATGTAAAACCATTTTATTACTATTATCCTCCTTAATAAAAAAGGTTATCTTATCCCAAAATCTAAACAACATTATAAAATATTTAAAACTGTTATTATTACTAATCTTAAAGTAGTAGCAGTAATAACAATAATACATTACCTTATACATTTGCAAGTTATTTTGTTATTATCTTCTTCTAAAGATATCAAATCACCTTAAAATGGTATATTTTAAACAAATCTAATAAACCATTTAATTAACTTTTGTGTGTCATCGTTATTTATTTAAAACATACTTATTATTATTCTTCTTCATGTCATAGTAATGTAATAATTAAATCAATTTAAATTTTTTTACTTAATTACTATAAATAAACAAAACATGTCAACATCCACAAATAAAAAATTATATAATATAAATCCAACAAAAATTTCACTAGAACCATACAAATCTCATGTCCAACAATCATTTATATATAAATTTTAAAACATCGCATATATTAAAAATCCCACTTTTAAATAATAACCATCATTTATGTGAATATAAACCAAAGAATTCAGTAAAGGATATAAAAGTACTCACCTCAAATAAAGATTAACCCAAGCAGTGAAGAGTAGCATTTTCCTCTTTCTGTCATAGTCTGAATTACCTCCAAAATCTAGACGTGCACATTATTGAATAAATCCCTAGCCCTTTTTTTACTTTTCTATCTCTTTCTTTAAAACCTCAATATTCTCCTCCCCACTTTTGTTTGGTATTTGTAAATATTTATGATGATAGTACTTTAAAGAGGAAGGTGAGAGGAAGGAGGAAGGAAGGGGATATGTTTTTTTTATTTTTGACTCCTCCCTTTTATTTTCAATAACTATAGATAAATAGGGTAACTTCCACCAATGCTAATTAACGTAAATTAACTTATACCCTAGGCAATTAGTTTCCCACAATGATTATTTAGTAAACTAATATACATTCAAAATTCAAATTTTGAATAAAGATTCCATAATTATGATATGGAGAATATAAAGGGGATTTTCACTTGAAGGGCTTCTCTGTACAGGGTAATAAGTTTTAAGGACGACAATTCTGAAAAATTAGTTTTAAGGACAAATTACAGGAAAAAGATAAATGAAGTTATCATTTTCAGTTATACAAAAATAATGATAAACGAATTTATCTTTTTCCTATATAACTTAAAAAGATAAATGAATTTATCATTTTTCTGTAAATTGTCCTTAAAACTAATTATTCGGAACTGTTGTCCTTAAAAACTTATTAACCTGAAATGATAAGCCCTTCAACCTAATTTCCACGAATATAAATATATATATGTATATTTTTACACTGAATAGGTACATATTAGCCCCATAAGTGGAAACTCTAAATACAGAATTTGATGCCTACAATCGTAATTGCTAGTTTCCCATAACACATGAAATCAATGCACAATCAAATTACATTTATAAATTCAAAAATTAGGATATATGTCAATTAATTGCTAGTCTATGTAATTAATTTCTCACGATATAGGAAATCAATACACAACCAATTAATAAATATTCAAAAATTAAGATATATTTCAATTAATGCATAATCAATTACTAATCTAGGTAATTAATTCCCTACAATATAAAAAACCAATGTAAAACCAACTATACATATACATTCAACAACTAGGATATATGGAATAAATTCATCGCATTTAATATATGTATATTTATTTTTCTATAATTTCATACAATTTAAATTGCTGCATAGTTACCAAATTTGTATCCTCTAACATTAGATTCAATGTGTATATATATGTGTGTGTGCGCGCACGCATAGGAGAACATACACACATATTTTTCCTTATATAAATATATGTGTATTTTGACCATGCATTTTTACCTTCCCTTTTCTTTCATGTCTCTCTCATATTATACATACATACATACAATACGTACATACATACATACGTAGACACACACACATACGTACATTCGTACATTCGTACGTACACGTACATTCCCTCTCTAGATACATATCCTTTTGTTAGTTTTCCCATAAAAATTCAAAAATGTGTTGCATGCTAGGATTGAACCCATAACCTCTCCAAGCGAAGTCTATTCTCTTAACCAAATACACTAAACATACTTTTGTTTCAAAATTAAAACACTGAATTTTTTGTGATAAGTGCAAATCTTTTAGGCTCATAAAGTCGATATCTTCTAAACTGTAACTCCAAATCCATCAAAATTATATAATAAATTAATCAGCTCGAAAAGACCTTCGCAACGGTTATAAATACGACACCCAATTCATTTTTATATTAAAAATTTATGTTTAATTACTTTAATATTAAAAACGTAAAATTTGTTGGCTGTTACATTCTTCCCCCCTAAAAGAATTACATCCTCGCAATTCCTTAAATCCAACTTTCAACCAAATTAATAAAGTTTCATCATGGACTTAATCACAAAATATGGAGAAACATATCGATCACAAGTTAACATAAAAATAACATATAACGACCACATAACATCATTAACTATGACATAATACAATTCATTCACAGTAATGAATTTAATTTTCTATTATACATATCGTAATAACACATGCCATACCTCAATCATACAATCCAAACTACATTATGTAAAAATAACATTCCATCAACAAATGGTGAGATGATCTCAATCATAGATTAATCCATTTCATGCGTTTCAGTAATTCAACCATAATTGACCATAACAAAAATGTAGGCTGATCAAAACATGCATGTATAAATAACTGAATACACATAAATCAATAATCAATATAGCCTAATAAAATAAACACACCTATTCAAAATAATATAATATAATCACCATACTATCCTAAAAACTAATAAAACATGTGTTTTAATTCCTATGCTAACTACACATCCATCATAATGGGTGTATCTACCATACCATCGATGAACTTCCTCATAGTCTCATCTTCAAATTAATCAGTGTACCATTTCATTTTCACACCCCCAAGAATATCCTGTACATCCACTTACGGTCAAATCCTCAAAATAACATGTGTCTAGTCATGGCTATATGCTCAAAATAATATGTTTAGTCATGGCTAAATCCTTAAAATAATATGGCCATCTTCTCATAATGCAGCTGCATCAATTATCAACCCTTAGGCTCACATTCACTCAGTGCATTGGATATATGATAACTCGTCCGAGCCATCACACTCTGAGACTTGACTACCATCACGATAGTCAACGTCCTAGTTTCACGGTACTTGACTCCATGTTGCCCAACAAGCTATGAACTGGACTAACCGTCACATTAGTTAAGGGTAAACAAGTATCCCATCTGAAGATAAGGAGCCATCATGCCCTAGGAGTCATCATGTCCCAAGGGCATACCTCGCTTTACGAGTACTCTGAAAACCCTTGAGTATCAACGATTCCTTTGCACACGTCATCCATAACAGAGCACCCTCAAGTATCATGAAGGTAGTGGAGTTGAAAGGGGGTTTCGACTCTACCCTTTGAAGTTTTAATTTAAAAGGTTGTTGCTTTTGATTAGATGGTTCCGACACCATCAACTTTTTCCCCAAACAAATTTTATAATTGGTTTCGAAAGAGATAATTATGTATATAACCATTTTGACCCAAACGATGTTTTTAAAGAGTAAACCCAATGCTTTCAAAAGGGGTACTTTCATTTATTTCGAAGCTATGTTTTAAAGGACGTTTTGATACCATCGTAAGGTGTGTTTGGTTTCGAAGGAGAATATTCATCAAGGTCTTCGAAAGGTATGTTTATTTTGTTTTGAAAAGAGGTTTTTGCTTTCGATGAAAGTCATCAATTGGTTTTGGAAGCGATGCTTTAAGATTTCAAAACATAAACCCAATCTCAATTTAAAGGAATAACCATGGCATAGGCAAACAAAAGGTTTTGAAATGAAGAAGTTTTCATTTATCATAAAGGTTAAAGGGTTTAACTAGGATATATATATGATTCAAGGGTAATAAACCACAGGTGTTGGTATTATTGTTGCTATGTATACTTCTTCATATACTTATTCACATTATTATTAACCCATAATGGTATTTTGGGGAAGGGCGGAATAACCAGTAAGTTTGACCCAGAAGTGAATATAACTTAAGAAACGTTAAAATATTAATTAAAGGTATTGGCAGGGGCCAATAGGTTCATAGTCAGCCAATGAAAATTATGATTGATATTGGCAGGGGCCAATAGGTTTATAGTTAGCCCATGAAAACTATATTCGAATGAAGATATTGACAGTTAGTCAATAGGTTCCTAGTTAGCCCATGAAAAATAGGATAATAGAAAGGATATTGGAGTTACCAATAGGTTCTTAGTGATCAAACTATGAAATTGGACACATATTCCATAAACATTTAACAGGTTAATAGTAAACCTAGAAACTATAATTGAGACAAATAGTCAGAATGAATGGGGATGGGTAATCTAGATTTGATTTACTTGTTTTGTATATCATCGTAATGTTTTGAAATTCTATGCTTTAACCATTGTGGATGCAGGAGCACAGTATATGGTTTTATAAATGTTTTAGGATACTAGTGAGGGGAAAACCCATTCCGCTAAGCGGTGTGGTCTCACTAGATATCTAAATGGTTTGAGATGGTAAATTATTATTCACACCAAGATTTATGTCCGACTCGAAGTTTTTGTTTTCCCCTTAAACTCTCGGGTACTCAATTGACTTTGAGTAGGTTGAGAGTTAAGGTTTCCAGGTGTTCTTTTAGACGAATAAAGCTTCCGAGGACGTATAGGAGGCAAGCCTGTTATTAAAGTTCTTTTATTTCCACTGTGAGTTTGATTAGAAAGGAAAATTGTTTTAGTGCCTTATTATGTACTCTGATCGTCCAAGGGGGCATCTTCATATGTCGCTCTTCGCGTATTTTGTATTAATTATACGTTATCTGAACGTGGTCTGCGTACTGGGATTATGTAGTGAATTCGAAATATTTTGAAATGAAATGTTGACATTGTTTGCTGTTTTAATTTTTTTCCATATTCATGTGTTTTTGTGTATCAATGAATCTAACACCGCCGATTTGATCGCCGAGGATTAATAACTATGGATGATTGCACCATCCATAGCCGTTAGTTTTGGGCCTCCAAGTAGGGGGATGTTACACTTGCAGTAAGCCTGGGAAAGTACCTCCCGTGCCATACTGACTGTCTATTCGATCCCCGTTTCCTCCGTAGCTTCGCCCGATGAGTCGCCTAGCTCCTTTAGCCTGCCTTCACTGCATCAGACCTCTCTTGTAGTTCATTGGTTGATGTTTTATAAGTGGTTTCTTATGTAGTCGAAAACCAATGTCGATACGAAAACCACTCAATTATAGAGTTTCGCGAGGTGATTCTTTCGACTAGGCCTCCTCTAACATGCCAAAACGAACTCAACCAACCCTCTTGCCTCGTGTGATGCCTACGCGTGTGCCAATACACTCACTTGTGCATGTTTATACACACACGTACATAAACACGCTTCCATTCAGAAATCACTTTTCAAGCTTCATCGGAACGATTACTCGATCCGGCATTCTCTTACACCGCTTAGTGCACATAATAGTCGCTCTAGCTACATGAGATGTCCACAAACATGCCTATGCACATATATATCTTCACACACATACACATACATATATATACATACTAACACACACACACATATATATATATACACACACAAGCATACATAATAATTCTAATTACAATGCACAAATAGACTTCATTATTGTATAAATTCAAATAAACGTATGCGTATACCTATCGACATATGTATACATACACATACATCAATGAGTATTTCAATTATTAATTAATCGCATCTTACTTTTATTCACTAAATATTTTCAATAAAAGTCCACCATCTCTTCATACTATTTTATAAAATTGTGCAACTGTTTATAAAATATATATCGGCTTATTAATCATTTTAAGCCTTTATAACACTTAATTTCTTCATTAAAATTAGGTATTCACCTCATAATTATTTTATAAAACCTTATAACCATTTTATAAAATAATTCCTTCATACTATTTTATAAAATCTCGTATTCTTTTATAAAATATCTCATTTACACTATTTTATAGATCTCATCTTATTTTATAAATTGTCTAATTTATACTATTTTATAAAATCGCATACTATTTTATAAAATATCTCATTTATACTACTTATAAAATCACATACTACTTTATAAAATATCACTTTTACTTATAAAATTATTTCTTTACTTAATAATATTTATAAGCACTAATTAAGCTTCATTAAGCCTCTAATCACTTTAATAATAAGTATAGGGCATAAAACTCACTTAATTAGCTTACTAACTCCATTTTATAAAATATTTCATTTACTTATAAAACCATTTCTTCTCTTAGATAATATTTATAAAGACTAATTAATCTTCATTAAGCCTCTAATCATTTTAATAATAAGTGTAGAGTCCAAAATTCAATTAATTAGCTTATTAACTTTTCCAAAACTCATTCAAATAGTTTAATTAATACTAACTATTGATATGTACGTAACCATATCACTTAATTACCTAAAGTCAATCATAACATAACACAACGTTATTTAGTTATCCCTTAATCCATTTCTTAGCTTACCGGCTTCTTCACAAATGGTGATTAAGGTTTCTAATAAATAATTTATTGGTATGATCATGTTTACTACACAAACATAAGCCTAAATAATCACATACATTCTCCAAATCATTTCATACAACTTCATAATCATTAATAACAAATCTATGAAGTATAACAAGTAAATATAGTTAGAGAATCATCTCACTCACCTTATTCTTCATCAAATCAAGCTCTAATCACCAAAACTCATTCCTTAGCTCTTTTGAAATTTGATTTTAGGCTCCAAACTCCACTTCAAGCCAATCTAATGATGGGTTTTGTGATGAATGGGGAGAGAAGAATTGTAGTGATTTTATTGGGATTTTTATAAATTTATTTAAGCATGGATTAAGGAATTTTGTGCTTAGGCCTAAGGAGAGATTAGGAAAAAGATTAGGAGATGAAAGGTTGAATGAAAATGAATGAAGAGGTTGGGTATCTTATAAGCTATCATATGGGCCTTAGCGCAAATTCATTTCATTCACAAGAAATCAGTATTCACTCTAAAAACTTATCTACTCCAAACGAAACCCAATTCACCCTCCTCTAAAAAAAAGTATAATGGGCATTCTGTTAATTAACGATTAAATATTCAAATTAATATTTAAATATCCAGTCGTCAAAATTATGGGTTGTTACAACTGGTCTCGGCTTTACTACTTCCATTATATTCTCCTTCATCATCAGTTGGAACAAGCCATTTACATCTATTTCCCAAATAGGTGGGACAGTTTTATTCACTGCTGTCGGAGGCACTTCTCTACCATTTCCTTTGATAATTTGAGTACCATCATTCTCTATCGTAGTATTTGTCCCTTCTATGGTAAATCTTCCACTTCTTAAACCCATTTCTGCTAAGAAGGTCTTCATCAAAAATGGAAGAAAGATACCAATTTAGCAATAGAAATTTTCTACTAAACTCATCTATATCTCTATGTAGGAAAATACAATTATTATGTATAGTAACATATACTATCCCCAAGGTGTTTGTTTTCTACTATTAGTCCTAACTTAAATCTTTACTTAACTCCGTTTTACTTAAATTATCCCTTACCTAAGCTCTAATAGCAATTAAAACATCCCTCATTCTTAGACCCTAAGAAGGAACTCTAGTGTGTTAAAGTCACCTTGGAATTTTCTTTCGATGATACAGATGAGATCAGTTACACTATACAGTCTTAAGTAAACAGAGCAATTTTCGACTAAAATTTGGAATGAAATCATTATCGATAATGCTTTACAATTTATTTCCCATCGGCAAGCCTATGCAGGGGTCAAAAATATAACGCAGACATAAATAATAGTGTTATGCCCAATATATGAACATGCTGACATAAACACTAAGTACAACAGAAATATAAACATAAATATAACACCCAAGCTTCCTGTTTTATCTTCGGCTTGCATTATTTGTCCATCCCGTAAACAACCTGTCTATGCCCATAAAATCAATATACTCGAATGAGTACCCATGAGTTTATAGAGAAAACAACAATAAAGACATGGGTCAGACATAAAATTTGGTATGAGAAATATATTACCATAAATATAAAAGATACCGAGACCACGCCGCTTACTATGTGCAATGGGTTTTCCTCTTACTGTACCAAAGCAATAAATTATCTGATTCATCAATAAACCTAAGTCATTGGTTCAGATATTACGCGTCAAGCAATACTATGAAGCCATAATTTGAAAGCAACCACTTGGTTTGTTCCATGGATATATACAATATTAAAATATAAGCGAAATACTCTTACCTTTAACTAACCTAACCGCAACCCAAGCATCGGCTGCCACTAAGGTCTTATGCCTTATACCATGGTTAATTGTTATGTTCCTATCATTCGGCCGCTACTAAGGCCTTATGCCTTCACTGTGCCTAAACTAGGCTACAAATTTAATGTTGGATTCCACATAGGCCATACACCCTCACTTTCGTATTTTGGCTACCACTCCTAGCCTCACGTCTACTTTGCTTTTGTATTCCAGTTTCCACTCTAAGCCTTACACCTACTTCATTCTTGGTTTTTATCACCGCCACTCCCGACTCCACGCCTTCCATCGTTCCCTTGGCTACCACTTAGGACGAAACTAATTACTTTCATGTTCGGACTATGCCTTTAGGCCTTACACTAGCATTTTCATGTTTCGGATGCCACCTAGGCCTTACTCCTTTGCTTTCGTTTTCATATGCCATACAAGCCTTACTCCTTCGTTATAGGTCTCATGATTGCCATTAAGGCCATATATCAACTACCGAAGATACTACCTAACCATTCACTATTAGGCTTTTCTCTTTAGCTATTCATTAAGCTAACAATTTGTCTAACCTTGTTCCGGTTAACCATATTACTTTGTACATTATCACTAATGTTTTAAATACAAATATCGGCCCTTTTAAGCCTTAGCATACAGTTCTATCTCCATAAGTCACTTGTTCTGGTTTACAGTTTATACTAAGTGGCACACTATCTTGATAATCACCACCCTTGGTCTCGTCTAGATAAAACCATAGTTTATCTTTAGTGACCTATGAAATTTAATCTTTAAATTTCCAAAATCCTCTCATCTTTCTATAAGTCCATAATTAACCACACTCGTACACTCGGTCTTTGGCCTAGGAATACCTATGGTTGTTTACAAAAACTATATTATTAAGGTTCTAAAATCACCTCCTCTACGCTGGACTCCTTTTAGTCACCTTCATACCATCATCTGCCTTTGGTCCTCTAGTACACATTCGAATATGGTCTGATATGTTAGTATTCTTATTTGTTTAAGTTTCAGTTTAGCACCCTCAGTTCGACACACGTTGAGAACCGCCTTCTGCATGACTGACATTTACTTTACATATGTCATCTTCTGATTCATATGACTTAGTCTTTTCTGACCGTTACTTAGTACTTTGCTAACATATTCAGTATAAAATGCGGATCTAGTCTATCACTCAATTAATAAAAAATTTATGTAATTAAATTACCTTCAAGTCTCTACTAATTTCCTTTCGGTTAACTATTAAAACCCTTCGGCTAAGTATATTTTCTTTCGCAAATTACATAGTTTATTTCTAGAAATTTGTAGTAAAATTAATCATGTTTTTCCCTCATAACCAACTATTTTTCCCAATATATAGATCTTAATTAATTCCTAACAGTTTATTTACTCAAGGATAAATTCCCAATCATGTTTCTCTTAATAATCGCGACCGACTATATTTTCCTTTATTTTAGTTTAAGGAGAATGAGAAAATGAGGTAGGGGATATGGTAATGGCATTTATATAGTAAGGATTTTGGGCCATCTTACCCCGTTTCATTAATTTTTAACCTTTTTACAATATTCTCTTGTTAGGCCAAAAAGTGGCAAAACACCCCCTCAATACAAGTTAAAGAAAGTAGATCTAACTATAAACAACAAGTAAACAATAGAAAACACATGAATTTTATTGTGGTTCGGCTAATCTCCAGCTTACATCCACTTTAACCTTATTATTGAATGTTTTTGTCAATTCAATTCGGCAAAGGATAGTAAAAAGTAGCCTCCTTAGTGACAAACTCGACTAGAGAAAGAAGATGAAGAATAGAATGGCCAAAAACTCCTCTCCAAATTGCCATAGGTCTGCTATTTATAGAACAGTCTCCCAACGAAGTCATTGGATCACAAAATGCCAGGTAAAACTTCAGATCCGAAAAAGTAGAAGGGAATATGAAGTCTCTCATAGCATAAAATCATGTTGGTACCGACATGGACCATGTCGGTACAGATCTAATTTGCTAGTTGCAAATCTTTGTTTCTCATATATCTTGTCTTCTAGCCTCGATCCTTTAAGTTCCAAGTAATTATGCCTTAGAAATTAGGTTTTTACTGAGATGCTTTGACACGTCTAATACCTGTCCTCTACATATCTTTTAGGAGTTGTTTAACTGCTTCTTTAGAAATGAGCTCTAAGAAGATCACTTTAGCTATCCACTTCTTGAACATAGCCCCAGAAGATATCAGTAAGCCAGAAAACTACTCGGTACCGACTAGAAGGTGGTCGGTACCAGTCTTTATACTTAGCAACTCCTTGAATCTTCTTCCATTGCCATCCCAAGCTTGCTTCTAAGTTATGAACCATATTTTCTTCATCCTAACGTCCATATCCATTTGAAAGATGCTTGATCTTAAAGCTGGAAAACACTTGCCCCCCAAAGTACGCTTCTGTTGGAAAAAGGTATGCTTTGGATCAAGATAAGCATGTAAAGCCATCCACATAAGTCCATTGGTCATCCAAGAGTTGCTTTGTAGTGTCATCTCTATTCAATGGGCATTTTTCAACAACTTTAAATAATAGCCGTACCACTTTCTGTGCTAAGGTCGAGATCTATATAATCCCGAAGATCATTCCACACCTCAATTAGGTGAGAACCCTGTTTTCTTCTCTCTTTTCCTTTTCTTATCATTTGTTTTAAAAAACCCATAATTCATGTCATTACCGACCTCTTTAGGTCAGCATCGAAATGAAATGCTAAGTCACAGCTCCTATATAACTCAACATTTAGACTTCTTTAATCTCACTTTCTCATTTTTCATTCTATTCGACCCGACGTTGTCGATCTTTATTCAGCACCGACCTCCTACGACCAAATACCCTTAATCGCTACCTCTACTGACAACCATCCAAGACCGCCACCAATGCCTCCTTGTAGTTGCCACTACCAAATATTCGTTTTGATCAACGTTGCCTTCTCGAAAGAACTCGACCTTGAATTCTTTCAATTTAAAATCTAATTCAAGGTGGATTGTTAAAACTTTGCTTCAAGGTTGTAGTCATTAGGCCACCGCTAGTCATGCATGAGATCCTCTTACAGTCGATGGGTGGCTAGAATGTTGACTTGTGATTGGCTAACCCTTCAAACTTCGACTACTGCAAAACAACATTCCCTTAAGGCCTTTCCTAAGTATAACCCAAAGCCACCATTGCAAAGGCCCGAGTTTAGTTGGCATCATCCTCGCTTGGTGTCGGCTCGATGTCTTTACCACTCCCGCTTCGGGTTTCTTTGGGATGTCCATTGTGTTGCAATGCGTTTAATTTTTCACTTCTTCGGAAAGCATGAATAGATCTTGCCAAATTGTGGTCGGTCGCAAGTCATCGTTTCAAACTCCAATGAGGCAATTCTATCAAATGAACAGTCACGTCGAACGCACTTGGGCATCCAAATAATTCCAATAGATAGCATTTCCAATTACTGCACAATCCCGTATCCCTGTAAATAATGCTACACGTCACTCTGGATAGCGGGTCCATTATCGATTATCTGATGATACCAGGTAAGATCTGACACACGGTTCCATTGTGCGATGGAGCTCGTTTGCCCACACGAGCGGGCTATCTACACATAATGTTCTGTTTATCGTGTATGGGACATAGGACACACCCTTCATAAATTGAAACTTCAATTTGCCCCGATCGACGTTTAGATCCGATGGGTCAACACACATCGACATCCGTTGGATTCTGAGTATTGTTCATATGGGCCCATATTAAAATAGAATTATGAAATAAAACATACCTAATCGTTTTCACCATCAAGTTTTTTAGTCCAAAATGACTCGCCATTCACCTTGTTTCAACGTTGGCATTGGACCGTCAACTCCTCCTGAAGCCGGGTCTAACATGCCTCAAGCCTCGACATCCATGCCCTTTGGAACTAGAAGCTCAATCACAGCTGAGTTACAGGGGATGATATTTCCAATAGCTCCAATCCACGATCCACCTCCTCCTCTCAACAAACAAGTCAGTTTAAGGGTCCTAGATGATCCCCCAGAACAAATGTCATCAGTGTTAATAACCAAGTCACTCTGAACTATGTGCCTCCAACATGGAATCCCAAAGGGTGATGTCTTGCTTCCAACAGCTAACCATTAGGCGCAAAATCGTCCGTAAGGTTACAATCACTACAATAAGTACACATGACTAGGTGGAGCTATACAATCCTTTAAATCATTCCTCTAAATGTTCCTCCAAGAACTTGGGCTCGCTCCCACTCAAGTACATTCAAATGGATATGCTTTGTTGAACTCCCTATATGTTCTATTTAATATGAAACTTTGTTGGCCTCCAACCTTTGGGGAGTTAACACACCTTTTGAGCTTTAAATAATGGAGTGATTTACCATCCTTACTAATAATAGAAGCTTGGTGTCATTGCAAATTCATTGAGGAATTCCACAACAAACATTCATATTTCAAAAATGAGTACTATTTCGTTTGATTCCCTTTTGGATTCAACTAGCTTTGGTTATCTGGAAGTAACACCTCGTCCTTTCCATTCCTTTTTATACTTGGATTCTTACTATCCAAGTGTTTATATTCTTATCCATACTCTTCATAGATATTCCTGCTCAAGATAGAAGCAACGTGCACTCTAGGACTCTAAGGACCCTCAAAAGAGTCAATATTTGATTCCGCCCCAACACTTACCTCTTGATGAGCGAAAACCTTCAACGATGTGGCCTTTTGCACCCTAAACTTTTCGCCATTCCTTTCAAACTTCCACTAACAGGGTTTAGAGTATCCACTAGGTCTTTTACTTCTATTTGCAGTTCCAGTGAAGATATCCAAGGAGGTGCTGAAGGCACATCAGGTGTGGCGAACATCTATGAAACCGTCGATAAAGCAACAGAAGCAAATATCACTGGTTGAGTGTAAGTAGAGAGAGAAGGGAGAGTGGAGATGGAAACAATACATAAAGGAGAAGAAGGAAGAGAGGGAGGAGAGGAAGAGAAAGAAGATGGAGAAGAAAGACACAAAGAAGAGGACGATGAAGAAGATGACGATGATGAGGACTTTGGAAAAGAGGGAGACGAATTGTATGGGGAAACGTCTCCAAAGGGTACCAAAATTCATGCTCCGTCAGGTTCAAGCGAATAATCATCAAGACCTCACAAGAGTCCACTAAACCGAGCACGACATTAACTATCGAAGTGACTCCTCCATTCGGTCTTTAGAAAATATCTTCAAATCGCTAAGAGATCTGGTCATCCCGATCGACTTAAGGAGTATCCTTCAAGGTTCAACTTCCCATCCTAGGATCTTCTAGCTGAGGGAGGCGAGACTCCATCTTTACAACCTTCTGAACACGGTCTATGGAGTACTTAGGGAAATACCAGCACTCTACACGCCTCTAGGATCATGAACACTCATATCTTGCTTTTTCCCTTGCTTTTGAGACTGATATGATATTTTCTTTCATTTTAGGTACAATGGGAAGAGATTGCTTCCATTAAATATGTTCAGCATCGACGAGCGCTGAGGAACCATTCATGAGCCTTATCCTCATTGCTCTTCTTCGCAACGAGAGACCAAAGAAGAAAGGAAGAAAATGAAGGAAAAAGAATACCATGAGGATAAGGACAGGAGGAAGACATGTTGAGGAAAAAGAACAATTTGACCAAGGGAAGAAGTCATGCAATTCTCATGACCGTCACGTTCCTATCTTCGGCTCTTCCTAGCTACGCTCTCATCCCATGCATTCTTCTCAACAAGTTTCGGCAATATGACCCCCAGTTACCACTATATCCATCTCCTGAAGGTCAAAGAGGCCTCTGCTTGTCTAGTTCCACTCCCACCTCCTTTAGGCTTATCAATGACCGTGATAACCAAGATCCAAGATGCCTTACCTAACCTCCGCCTGACAGAAATGAAGTTTGAACATGATATCAAGAATATTCACTACAAATAGGCCAATTGTATAGTTGGAGGGATTACTGAGCTAGTCAACCAATTATCGATTGGAGGAAGCTTCTTTCGCCCTCTTCGATGTCAACAGAACCAATCAGATGGACATCCAATCGTTTGAATGGAAAAGAAAGAGTTACAACAACATAATAAAGGATTACAAGAGAGGTGGCTAAGCTCAAGAAATAAAGGGATAAGGCTCGAAATTCGGCCATAACTCCAAAGCTTTATTCAAGAAACTGTCTCACCAGCATACCCAGGCCCTCGGTGTGATAAACGACCAACTAAAGAAAGCCTATCTTAAGAGAGTTGAGCTTAATGCCTAGGTCAATGTTAAGGACAAGGCACTTAAGGAGAAAGATATGGCGCTTCAGGCCAAAAACACAAAAATTCAAACACTTAAGGCCTAAAATAAAAGACTCAAAACCAGTCTATCAGCCAAATTAGAGGAAAAGTAGAAGCTCGAGTCAAGCTTGGTGCTGTTGTATCTGAAATAAACGTGCTTAAAATTAAGCCACAAAGAATAAAGAAGAAAGGAACACCAATCTTCAACAGTTCTTCACAAATTTCATTGAAGATAAGAACTTGAAGTGGTTTGGAAGCAGTTATCCCATGATTCTGGCAAACACATAGGAGGAAATCTTACGTCGTGCAGCTACATCTGGTGAAAGCCTCACCAAAGTTAAGTTAAAATCCAAATACTTGGATGCCAATGACATCATAGCCTTAAAGAAAGGCAATGCAATCTTAGCAAAAGAGAATGAAGTTACGAGCATAGCTCCCATTGAGGCTCTTGCTAATCCTAGCGCATTAGCCAAGAAGAATCGTCATCTCCAAAGTCTAAAGAGCCCATGACCGAAATTCCAACTTCTATAAGGGGCTATGTCTGACGCTGCCCTTATTATGATTCTAGCTTCCATCCTCATGTCCACTAATAAGAGCTACATTGTTGTTTGTATTTCTCAACCCATCCAGTCATCAATAGAAGAGGGTGAAGTTGTTGCATCCCTTGCGAAAGAAAATCCAACCAATGAAGGTATTTCTCTCGTCTCTTCGGTGTTTGAGAAGCTTCAGTTCTTGCTCGGGATCATCGCTAACATTTACTTCGCTATATGTGAATTTATAGGTCATTTGTTTCTTCCTCCTCCTCTACCACCATTTACTCAAGGTTTGGATCTTATTGTTATCTCCATCGAGTCTACTTTGTCGCCATAGAACTAATCGCTCAATTCCTTTCCTCCGGCTCTATCCCCGATCCTAATTCGGATAAGAGCGAGGCTTTGGATGGATTGGATGACACATCAAGATCCCTGGGTGAAGACATTACTATCACAAGCGCTACAGGCCCAACTGATCCTATTTCTATGGCGGAGAGATTGAAGCTCGACCTATCAAATATCAAAGTCAGGAAAGAACCTAGGACCAAAGAACCTGCCAGCCCAAGACAACTATACCCTACTCCGAATATTCCTTCCCTTAAAACCAGGCCTCCAAAGGGTAGCGGTACTGGCATCTCCTCTAAATCTTTTGACCCCGCTGTCGATAAGCCTGAATATCCTATTGTCATCGCTACCAAAGAAGAGACCACGCACTCCGAGGGCAACACCCTTGGGAAGGGGAAACTTAGAAAAGGAAAAAAAGGATTTGAAGAAGCACCTGGTAAAAAACAATCCCAGGGGCAACAACAAGAGAGGGAAGAAGAAGTAGGATTCTTGTCTAGATTCTATAAAAGCAACTTTAGTGCCTCTCGACATGTTTCGGAGACGGTTTCCTTTGGTCCTCTTTTTGATGTGTTTTGTTTCCTTTTGTACATAGGTCCAGTTTGTATGGGACCGGCCCCTGCAACTTTTGTATAAAAAGAAGTTGTATATAAAGATTGGTTTTTTATGTACAACCTCTGTTCATATTTGCATTCCTGCACTTTTACTTTACTTACCTATAAAAAATTTCCTGCATATAGAATATAACTTTCTGTAATGTGATCTACATATATTATACAAGGCTATGTCTGTGCAATTCTACTACTTACCATAGCTTTATAGATATAAGTAATTTTCTATGATTGCTTAGTTATATTCTATTGCATAGTATTGTTTACCATTGTCAAAGTATTTCTATCTTGGCCAAACGGAACTTGTTATTTATATGGTCAACTCCATGGTAGACTTTTTTCAACCTTGGTCAAGTTTCGTTCCACCACGAACAAGGTCATAGTCAAAGTAATGCTCAACTTCCTATTGTTTCCTATCTTTGACAAATGATGTTTGGAGTGTCTATCTTTAGACACCATATTTCAACTCGCCTAGCTTTGGGCATTGATCAATTTCGTTTCTTAATCCTTATCACTTGCCATTAGCTAGGCATGTCTCATCAGGCCATAAGTGACAGATAGTCCAATTACTCATCGATCCCTATATGTGGAGATAATTGGTTCAGATGCTTGGGTGTCAATCGAAATAGTTCCTCGACCATCGGCGATTTGTCCTCGACCAGGCATGTCCTGCCGAGCCGCAAACACAGTCATGGAGATTCCAGTTATACACTGATTCCTACCTGCGAGAATTAGTGTTTCGAGCACTATCTCCAGGCACTGCCCTCGACCTCATCTAGCTTCAGGTGTTGATCAAGAACATTCATCGACCATCCTTACTTATCCTCGACCAAGCATGTCCCGCTAGGCCGCAAACAGAGTCGAGAAAACTTTGGTTGTACACTAGTTCCTATCTCTAGGAACTGATGCTTCCGGTGCCTAACACCAAGCATCCCTCGTTAACTTTTCCTATCTTTGGGCATTAGTCAATACTGGAGGGATAAGGATGAATTGTCCGATCGACCATTGTGATTATACTTTTTTGCCCTAATCCTAAATCAAAGGAGCCGATCAGTACCTATCTCCAAGTATCTGATTGTACTGCTAATAAAACAACATAAGCTTTTGCTTATAAGAACGTGGTTTCATTGGTTTAACAAGCTAACTATATTTATAAACAAAAGAAATGGCAAGTCCGCCTTATTACATTGCCCCCAATTCACTAGGGTGGCTCATTTGCAGAAAATAAACTAAATAAATCCAAGTGAAATAGCATCGCAATAGGTCGCTATTCCACGCCTACAGAATCAGGATCCCATCAATAGTGGGCAGCTTGAAAGTTCCATTTTCAAGATTTTTTTTCAATCGCATAGGGACCTTTCCAATTTTAACCAAGTGCCCTCGTACTTGGGAGAATTCATTTCAAAACAAGGTCTCCCACTTTGAAGGTACGACTCCAGACCTTGGTGTTGAACGGTTATGCTACTCTTTTTTGGTGAGCATCTACCCTCAATTCAGCCTCTTCTATCTTTTCATCAACCAACTCGAGGGACTCAAGCAAGACTTCCTCGTTCACCTTGGGGTCATAGTGCTTTTTTGGTGAGGAGAGACTTCGAGATCGATCATAATCAAGGCCTTAGCTGTAAAGGCCAGAGCGAATGGAGTATGTCTAGTCGTAGACTTATGGGTTGCTCTATAAGCCCAAAATGCAAGGGGAAGCTCATCGATCCAATTGTCCTTGGCTTTAGTTAACCGTTTCTTCAAGATGGACTTGGTGATTTTATTCACCGCCTCCACTTGTCCATTCGCATGTGGGTATGCTACCACAAAAAAGCTTTTATCAATCTTGTATCGGTTGCATAGATCCTTGAACTTAGAACCCTCAAATTGAGTTCCATTGTCAGTTATAATTTTCTAGGGAACTCTAAATCTGTAGATAATTTTCTTCTTCACAAAGCTGATCACTTTCCTCATAGTGATCATGGAAAGCGGTTCCTCTTCAACCCACTTTGTGAAGTAATTCATCACAGCAATAACGTATTTGGCTCCTCCTTTAAACATCGGTAGCACACTAATTATATCAATTAGCACACCGATTATAACAATTTCCCAAACCGCAAATGGCCACGGATTAACCATTTGCATAAGCTCTATGGGTAGGGCTCTTGGAATTTTCACTAACCTCTGGCATTGGTCACAACATCTAGTGTAATCAGCAACATCATGATTTATTGTTGACCAGAAGTATCTGCAGCGGAGTATCTTCTTCGCTAATGTCTGCCCCCTAGTGTGATCACCACAGCTACCCTCATAGATTTCCATGAGGATTTTCCTAGCCTCACCCTTGGTTTCACAATGAAGCAGGGGGTTGAGAAACCTCTCATGTATAGCACTACCTCTTGCATTATAAATCATGACACTTTACAAAGGAGTTTTCATCATTCGTTCCTTCCTTTCAGGAGAGTTCCCTTCAGCAAATAGTCCTTAATCGAAGTCATCTATGACTTCTTTTCCTAGTCGACATCCATCTGGTCGATGCTCGAAGCTGATAAAACTTCCACTGGAACTATTACCATCAACTGCGCATCACCAGAGCTAGCCATCTTGGCCAATGAATCGGCCTTCGTATTCTTTTCTCTAGGGATATGCGTAATCGTGTAATGCTTTATATTGTTTAGCAGTTTCAGTGTCTTTGTCAGCTAAGGGGCAAGTCTCGCACTCTTAGCCTGGAATTCTTTTTTTACTTAGCTGATCACAAACTAGGAGTCACTGAATATATATAGCGTCCTACCCCCAGTTCTTTTGCTATCCCGAGTCCTGCTATAAATGATTCATACTCATCCTCATTGTTTGTCATGGGGAACTCGAGCTTCAATGTGTTGCAAATCAGTTGTTCTTTTGGGGTCTCCAGTACTACTCTTGCCCCTGAACTATGTTCATTAGAAGCTTCATCTATGAATAATTTCCATTGAAAAAGTGGGACCATATCACCTTCCTCTTCCCTATCCCGAACGGTAAATTCAACGATGAAATCTGTTAACGTTTGTACTCTTGTCGCCCTTCTTGGATGGTAAGTGATGTCATACTAGATCAGTTTGATGTTCTATTTCAATAACCTTCCCGAAGTCTTGGGTCGGTGCAATACTTGCTTCAAGGGCTGATCCGTCAGCACCTTTATCAGGTGAGCCTAGAGGTATGGTCGCAAATTTCTTGATGTGATCAATAAGCAATAAGCTAGCTTTTCTAGCTTTGGATAGTTTTTTTAAGCTTCGGTAAATCGCTTGCTAATGTAATATACTAGCCTCTTAATCCTTGTCTTCTCACAGACCAATGCTACACTTAGTGCATGAGCAAAGACCGCCAAATAGATAAATAAATCTTCTCCTTCCAAAGACTTAGATAGGACCTGTGGTCTTTCCATATGCCTCAATAACTCCTCGAAAGCTTCCTAGCATTCCTTCATCCACATGTACTTTTCTTTCTCCTTTTGGAGGACATCAAAGAATGGTATACGCTTATTGGTTTCCTTTAGGGTGAATCGACTCACCATGACAACCTTCACGTTCAAGCTTTACATCTCCCTCCTCGTGCTTGAGGCAGTTACATTTTTCAAGGCGTTAATCTGCTCCGGATTAGCTCAGTGCCCCTTGAATTCATTATAAATCCCAAAAACTTTCCCGATGCAACTCTAGAGGAGCACTTTAATGGTTTTAATTTCATCACATTCCTCCGTAATATGTTAATCATTTTCAAAAGATCATCCATGTGGTTCGTCAATAGTCATAACTTCACGAGCATGTCATCCACATACACTTCCATCGTCCGTACGACCCGGTCCTTGAAAATGGAATTCACCAATCTCTGGTAAGTAGCCCCTTTGTTCTTTAAACTGAAAGGAATTACTCGATAATAGTACAATCCTTAATCCATTATAAAACTTGTGTGCTCCTGATCTACAATGTGCATGGGTATTTGGTTATAACCAGAGTAAGCATCCAAGAAAGAAACTAACTCATGTCATGCAGTTCCGTCTACCAACTAGTCGATTCTGGGCAATGGGGAGCTTATCCTTTGGGCATGCTTTATTCATGTTCAAGCAATCAATATATATCCACCACTTCCCATTTGATTTCTTTACCAGTGCTGGGTTCGATACTTATTCGGGATATAAAGCATCGCGGATAAAGTCATTTGCCTTCAGCTTATCCACTTCTTCGTTCAACGTAGTAGATCGCTCTGGACCCAGACCGCGTCTTTTCTACTTTAACGGAGGATATTTTGAGTTTACATTTAATGTGTGACATGCTATCTTCGACGATATCCCACACATATCCAAATGTGTCTAAGCAAATATATCTAATTTTGCTAGGAGAAAACTAACTAATTCCTTCCTCAATTCGACCTGAGTTGAGATCTAATCTTAAGGACTCAAGTAGGATTGTCCATACCAATCGGAACATTGATCGTTGGCTCAGCTAGTACTGCTCTCAATTCCTAGGATCTATAAACTTAAAGAATTTTCTTTGGTTCCTAAGCCAGGGCTTTGGAATTAGTTGCTATGCGTCCACGTTCTTAATGCAGAGAGCCTTCTCTATACCTTTCCCTTTCTCTTGTCGCTTTGTCTCTCATAGCTTAGCAATGCAACATTCCCGACCAATGCTCTGGCCATCGAATCGATCTGACCCCATTCTTCCTGGGGAACTTCATCATCAAGCACCAAGGAGCCAGTGATATCTTGAAACTAGCTAGGACCGGTCGGCTCAAGAAGGCATTATATGCCTCTTTAGTAAATCCTTGAATCCTTGATTTACAATGCTTGATGTCCTTAGAATATATTTTCATATGATCAAAAGTCTTCTTAAAATTAATATTTACCGAGCTTCCACAATCCACTAAAACTCGATGCACGGTAGTTGGGCCTACCACGGTCGTTTTCACCATGGGATCAAAGGTTGGTGATTCAACCCCAATTGAATCCCTACCGCGAAAGGCTATGTCATCAGTCATCAACTTCTGCTGCTTCATCGGAGCTCCGTTCTCAATGGCGAATCAATTCTCCTATGACATGTGCTCCAAAGAACTTGCATACCGCTCCAACTCATTTCGGCTTTCCTCTACCAGATGAGGTCCTCTAGTTATAGTGTTAATTACAATCCTTCCATCAGGCCATCTGGGCCCCTCTCCATTGGGTACAGGCTGGTTCCCTTGGGTATTTGGCCCTTGAGAGCTCGGCTATTTAGTGTTTGGCTCTTGGGAGTTTGGGGCTTGAGGTGTAACATTCTGTCCAATATCCTATGGCTCTCTAACATATTGAATAACTTCTTTTTATGGATTAACTCCTCAATGATTTCCTTCATGTAATGACATTCATTTTTGTTATGTCCATGAGTCTCATGGAATCAATAATACTTTCCTGAGCGTCTCTGCTTTTGTTGCCACCTTTCGAGGCAGCTTTCAATATTTTTTTAGTCCCTTACGTAGCAATGTATATATTTTCGAGTGTATCGTTCAGAAGCGTGTATTCCTTTGGCCTCAAATTCTTTAGATGCTTTTTGGCATCATTCCGCTTTCCCTCGGAGCCTCGATTCCTCTTTCTTGGTTATTAGAATTCTCAAAATTCACAGCTACATTGTCGGTACTCTCACCGGTCTATTTAACAGCTAATTACTTTATATAAATTCCTTTTTACCATCCACCACCAGTTTTTCGGCAACCTAGTTTGCCTCTTCCAAGCACTAGAACTGGTTAGCCTTTCGGTGGAACTCCTCCATAGTAGTCGGCTATTTCATCCTCAGCCACTTTCCAAAATCTTTGTCCGGATGTATCCCCCAGACTAAAGCCATCAACACCATATCTTTATTCAGATTATCCACTTCCATAACTACGATATTGAAGCTGCTCAGAAAAGCCTTTAACGACTCTTCAAGTCCTCGAGAAATGCTCTAGAAGCTGCATGGAGCCTGAACTGCTCTAGAAACTTCTTAACTAGTTTATCAAAAGTCAAGATGGAATTCAGTGCGTGCCGAGTTTACCACATCGACACAATCCCATCTTAAAAGATGGGAAAACACCTACATCGAACTGCTGCTATTGCTCTGGCACCATCTACGTGCCACTCACACTTGAATAAATGCTGCCTGGGATCAGTTATCCCGTTGTAAGATGGCATCGAAGGCATCGTAAACTTTCTGGCATATTCTTCCCGTAATGTGTTCTCTATAACTGGAGTTCTACTTGGCGTAGAATCCTAATCTTCATTCTTTCTCCAACGGTTCTCTTCCATCAACCATTTTATTATATCAACAATATGCTCCTCACTCACCCAGTGATTCGAAAGACGACTATTAAGAGCAGCACCGAGCATTTGAGTCCAAAACGGTATGAGTTTGCTCGCTAATGTCTAGGCTCTCCTATCTCTGAGAGAACCACTCCTTTGGACCTTGATTGATGTCTAGTTGGCTACATGATGGTAGTTTGAACACCAGCATTCTAAGCTTTAGCATTGGTCCAACTTCATTGCCAGTGTCCTATAAATTGTCCTTAGAATCCGATAGACTGATGGCTTAGACCATAGCCCCTTAACTCCCTCAAATTCATGTCGGTACCGATCTGATTCTGGTTGGTACCTATATGAATTCCTTTAGTTGGACCTCGGCTACTTCATCCAATGTTCCTCCCTACCGCTTTAGTAGTCTGCTCCTTCATCTTATGCTTTCCATCCCTTCCGTTCTGACTAGAAGCAAATGAATTTTCCTCTTCAGAACCAAAAGTTAACGCTTCTCTCCTACTCTTCCTGGGCATATGAGACTGCCGAGTCAGCAAGGCAACGCTAGCATCCATTTTTTCAAGGATAACCTTCTTGCTATCTACCATTCTTTGATTCAACTCCGCTATCATCCTATCAACTCCACCTTTGTCACCATGTCCTGAGGAGTAGATGGTCTTGGGAACGCGGCTGCCGGTTGGTCAGTCTTCTCATTATGGTCAGAAGCTTCATTTGCTCCACTAGCGACTGCTCCAAATCTGCTAGGGGTGATTACTTCCAATATGAAATTTCTTTAGATCTAAGACAATAAATCGTCTAGATCTAACTCATTGATGCTCTAATCCATAATAGACAGCTAGATCTACGCTTGAGAAGCTCTTCTCTTCGTGAAAGCACCAAAAATATTGGTCCAAAAGGTGGCACAACACTTCAATTCGAATTAATGAGAGTAAATCTAACTATAATCAACAAGTAAAAAATAGAAAACACATGACTTTTATAATGTTTCGACTAATCGCTAACCTACGTCCACTTTAATCTTATTATGGAATGTTTTCATGAATACAAGGGTTTTACAATTCAAATTAGCTTAGAACAATAAAAAGTAGCCTCCTTAGTGACAAGCTAGAGTAAAGAAAGAAAATGAAGAACAAAATGGCCAAAAAAGTCTTCTCCAAGTTGCCATAGGCCTGCTATTTATAAAAGAATTGCCCAATGAAGTCACCAGATCATCAAATACCAGGTAAAACTTCAAATCCGAGAAAGTATGAGGGAAGATGAAGTCCCGTGTAGTATAAAATCATATCGGTACCGAGATGGATCATGTCAGTACCGATCTAATTTGCTAGTTGCAAATCCATCATCTCTCGTATATCTTGTCTTCTAGCCTCAATCCTTCAAGTTCCAAGCACTATTGCTTTGGAAATTAGGTTGTTACCAAGATTCATTGACATTAGTACTTGTCTTTCTCTACATAGCTTTTAGCCGTTTTTCAAGTACTTCTTCAGAAATGGGCACCAGGATAACCGCTTAAGCTATCCGCTTCTTAACCATAGCCCCAGAAGCTCTCAGTAAGCCAGAAAACTACTTGGTACCACCAGAAAGTGGTCGGCACCAATCTCTATAATTAGCACATTTTTAGCTTGAACTCCCTAAAGCATCTTCCATTGTCATCCCAAGCTTGCTTCCAAGTCCTTGAACCATCCCGTCTTCATCATAACGTCTAGATTCATTTGAAAGCTGCTTGGTCTTAAAGCTGGATAACACCTCTCTTTTCAAATATGACTACATTTTCATTATTTCCCATACCCCCTTAATTACCAATTAATAATTTCCCCATTATTAATTTCATCCTTATTTGCACGGTAAGTAAATAAAAGTCCTTTGAATAGTTAAGTTACCTTATTCGTTTTTATTTATTTCCATCATTTTCATAATTAATTCCTTGATTAATTATTCTCTAATTTACGGGTTGTTACATAAAATATCTTCATTTACTCATATATTACATCTTCACCATACCCATTTACAACCGAATTTTAATTGCATTTGATTGCCTTAAATTTACAAATCTCCATTTATTCATGCGTTTAAATGGATTCCCATTATACATGGCCAAATCTAATTAAATGAAATTACCTTTAATATAAAAAATCCTATATTTAGTCTTTGCTCGCCTATTTTATTTCCCAGAATGAAATGTTCTTCATTCAAATGTTTATAATTTCCCTTTATCCATACTGTCGAATTTATTTACATCTCATTAATTGGATTTCCAACATGTTCATTTAATAATTTCCTTTTATTAATTCAATCCCATATTCACAAAGTAAATAAACTTCCCTCGTATATTTACCTTTTTTAATTTGTTCATTTTATTATTTAATTCCTTAACTAAATAAATTAACCTTTATTCTTATAATTAATTTCCTTAATTAATTATTTACTAATTTATCGGTCGTTACAATATAAATATATAAGAGATAAAATATATTTTTGTTGAATCCTCCCGACCCTATGCACTTACCTATTACTTTGCCTAGTATGTTTATACATTTCCACCCCTTTGTCATCGGTAAAATGGGTAGAAAAGAATCATATAAGGACAACCAGACAATATGTGTGGAGTTTCTATGCAGAGTAATGTATGAACTGTGTAAATAACAAGCATTAAGGAAAATTAAATCAATGCAAAGTATGGAAAATTAACCAAACACTGAAGTGCTAAACATTATAACATAAAAACATATTTTATTATTCTAACATTATAACATTAAACCTACATTACAATTAAAACACAACACGATACATCACTAATACATAAACGTAAACATAAAATAAATATAACATAAACATAACACCTAATTATGATGAACTTCATTACATGCATGATTTGTGTGTGAGACAATAAGGTTAGAATGCACAAAGTTTCATGTATGTTCGATGAATTGACCTTGTACATCAAAAATAACGTCGCCCACACAATAAACATCGTCCTCATCATCGATTTCTATTTCTTTTTCTTCCTCCTCATCTTCTACTACTGCATTCACAAGATTATGAATAACCAAGTTGGGTTCTAGATCGACAACCAATATGATAATCAGATCTACTTGGTTATTCAGGAGATGATTTGGAGGTTTCTAATTGTTCTCCCTTGCCTATCTTGCTTGTTTTTTTATCCTAATCCGAAGAACCGCTATTTTAGTAAGCATATTTCGATACATGCTTCATTGTATTCCCTATTTTTGAAAGAGATTCGAACATGAAAGCCTTAAACAAAGATTGTGTAGAAGAAGATTCATCCCTAGGTCTTTTTGGGTTACTTCGATCCATTAGAGTTTAGGCTTTTCGGCTTTTCTAAAGAGGAAGACTTGAATTATGCCTCTAATCATGAAATTGATCGGTTATTGAAAATTTTAAAGGTAGGAGGGAAATTCAGTTTTTGAATAATTGTTGGTATATTAACATACTCAAGGGTATATGTCGACTCATACTTCCTAAAAATATATATTTTACATTTTTGTGTGTATGTATATACACACGCGCGCGCGCATTTCTATATACATTAATATTCTTACATTTTAATAGAACATACACCCAATTCTCCACTTAATTTAATAAATGTAATTTGTATCAATGGTATTGTTAAAATATCAACTGCTTGGTTTTTGGTATTTGTAAATTCTAATGTTATGTTGCCTTTACTTAAATTATCTCTATGTTTTGTTTTAGCATGATTTGATCGATTTTTGGATACATTTTATAGCACTTGTATTGTCATAATATATTGGTGATTATTTAATATAAAATCTTTTAATGTTTTTGCATAAATATGAATTGCGAATAAGCCAGTGATGCAGTTATATATTCTATTTCTGTAGTGGACAAAGAGACAAAAAAATTCTTTTTACTGAACCAAGATATAAGTAAATGTCCCAAAAAGTGACAAGTTCCACATTATTTTTTCTTTCTAATCTACAACCCGCATAATCTATATCACTATAAGATATCAAGTCAAATGAGTCTTCCTTAGGGTACAAACGTCCTTACTCCAAAGTATTATTGACATATCTTAAGAAGTAGAAAATTTTCCTGAAAGTAAATCTTGAAATCACTACGCCATAGATTGCATACTGCAACACCGAAGAAGTGATGCAGGAAGTGCCAAAAAATGTTGCTGTAGGCTAAAAAAGGGCAAAGGCAACACTTTCTCGGTGATGCATTTTGCCGCGTTGCCGTAGACCTCAAAGGCAACATTTTGACTATCTAAGGCAACATAAGAAATATTGTTGCAATAGAACCCTATTTAGGTCTATAGCAACATCCATAGGTGTTTGTAGCAACATTCCAAAATGTTGCTATAGATATTAACTTTCTGAATTTGTGGGGACCACAATGTAGAGCATATTTGATTTTTTAATAGAAATAAATATTTATTTAATAAAATGCTATTGCACAGAATTTGATATTTAAACAGTAATTTATTTAAATAAATATTTTATTTCAACATTTGAAATAGTACAAATTCCTGACTCCACTATTTTACAATTCAATGATATATAACACTGATATTCACATATACATATATTCCTCACTACATCACTCAGTTCACTCATTACGTATGCAGTTTCAATTTATACAGACACCGACACTGACAAATACAGACACCGACACCAACAGCTGCAACATCACATTTTCCATCATGATACGTATCTTTTATGTATTGCGTGGGGATAGCCAGTCCAGTATTCTACTCATCGCCCCCTCCCATTCCAAAGCTAGACTTGTATCATAAAACGACATGTTCAAATTCTTCGCGTAAGACTTAAGTCTCACTCTCAAAGCAGCTCTTACAGTATTAGGCAGCAAACAGTATAAGTTATCTCTTGAATCAGAGCCAATCAAACTAGGCGAAGTCGCCAGTTTCTCAATTAAAAGAATTACATTCGCATAACGGAGATGCAATGCTGCAGCCCCAAGTGTAGAAGGCGGCGGCTTCAGCCTCTTGTTATGAAACACGCTCTTTTTACAGCTGCTGTTACCTTTCACTAAAATGCTGTCCATTTTATGAAGAGGCATTCTACAACTAGATATCACTGGAGCAGCACTAGCTACATCAGCTGCGATGCAACCATTGAAGGACTTCGTAGATATTTTCGACTTCTTCTTCTTCTTATGCTTGTGAGCATCAACTTGTATGGCGCTGCTCATTGATTGACTTCTTGAGATCATTCTATCACTCTCATCATTCTCCTTTTCTACGCTTTCGTACCCGAATATGGTTTTAATTCTATCAACAATGTTGAAGAGGGATCTAGCAAGAAAGCGAACTACATAATCATAAGTTCTATTCCAAACTGAATTTTCTTTCAAGCAATAGACCTCCTGCCTCTGCCAAAGGACCTTGTGTTTGAACTCAACCAAACCGAAATTTCTTCTATCGGGATCCGAACCCCGTGCCTGAATCTTCATCCGCTTCATGGTCTGCTCCACCTCCGCCAAAACTTCCAGCTCGTGATACAGTACCGAACTCGCAGCGATGAATCTCTCCATCTTCTTAACTTTCCTCTCCATTTTCGTTCCGCCGTAGTCCATACACATCCGTACCGTTGTCGATCAGATCGGAGAAAACGTTTTCGAATCTTTGCAAAACTGGATCCGCGCATTTCGCGCCTAGTCTGGCGATGGATTGCGAGATCGAGTGTACGGAATCGATCATTTCGGAAACCACTAGGGTTAGGAGTAGACTCTTATCAGTAGAGATCAAGTTCTTGACTCCTTCGATTTGGAACACGTCGAGTTTGAGCCGGAAAATTTGGTCCTCGTCGAGGCTGTTGGTGTCTTCCATCTCCACGTGATACTTGATACTTGATTTATTCTAATCGCCTAAAATCATCTTCCATCTCCACGCGAATTGATTTGAGAATTATGAATTGATTCTAATCGCGAATTGGAAGTATGAATTTGCTGGATTTCGTGAATTTGCTTTTTGATTTGAGAATTATGAATTGAAAACTGAAAGGGGATCTACACCAACATACGCGGGAAAACGAAAATTTGGTAAAAAGTGCAGCGGTGATCCATTTTAACAGTTGGATTAAATATAGATCGTTGGATCGTATTCACGCGGATTGCTAATTTTATTAATTTTTTAATTTGAATACAGCTATAGCTACTGCAACATTTTGCTGATATCTATGCTAACACCTTAAAGCGTTTGTTGCAATAGACAAAAATCAGCATACCTATCGCAACATTTTAGCTGGCAACGCCTTGCAAATCTGTTGCAGAAGGCCATCTATGGCGTAGTGAATTCATGTTCATGTAAGCGATTTCCTCATTACTATCATCATCTGATCCATGGTTGTCATTCGTAGCGTTGAATATCGGTGATTTCTTCTTGCTTAGATGATCATCTTTTTCTTTCCTGCAACTTTACTTCATTGGACATAAGATTTTTGACTAATTCTTGTACTTTCATGGTACTAATATCATTTGGTTCTTTAATGGCCAAAGTCTTCTGATCTCATTCACTGGAGAACGAATTTAGAACCTTTCAAAGTTGGTCATCCTTAGAAAAATTCTTCCCTAGTGATACTAGTGATGTAAATATCTTGAAATATAGAATACATGTTAGACATAGATTCAATTTGTTTCATTTTAAAGAGTTGAAATTTGTTGGTTAACATGGATATTTCGCTTTGTTTAACTTAATTAGTCCCTTTATATGTGACTTATAGAGTCCTCCAAATTTCATACACACTTTATAGACAAACACTCCGTTAAACTCATTCTGTTTCCAAGGTATGGAATAAAATATTCATAAACTTTGAATTATCGAGTACTTGTATCTTTTTTATCATTGGTCCATTATGTGTAATTCGTTTGGGGTTCAATGTAATAAGTTTGTGTACTTCCAAATAATTAATCCATTTGATTGTAAATAAATTTTTATTCTACACGACAATTGAGGACAATTACTACCATCAAAGACTGTTGTTCTACTAGTGGATTGACCGTCTATAAAAGTATTGAAAGGTGTGTTACTAGTACTGTTGGACATTTATCTATTTCAATATTCATATTATGAATCTTTTGAAAACCATATTCTCTGATACCAAATGTGGGATGTGGGATTCCCAAAAACGCTAATGCAAAATGTACCATAAGGCTACTAATAGGCTAGAGGAGATGAATAGTGTATATTAACTATTTAAAAGTTAACTTTTGAATTTAAAAGTTACTTACTTAAATAAGTAATTAAATCACAAACGCTAGAAGATAAGTATATAATAAAGAAAAAGTAAAGTTAAAACAATAAAGTAAAGACAGAATGAATTTTTATAATGGTTCGGATATCCAATCCTGTATCCCCTATATAGAATTTCCACTATCACTTTCTTGCTTTCCATTGGTGACAAGAACACCTTAACAATATTACAATTCCATAGGTGGTAAGGTACACCTATCCTCTTGACTTTCCACGAGTGGCAAAAACACTTTTCTCCTGACTTTCCATAGGTGGTAAGAACTCCTTTCTCTTGACTTTCCGTGAGTGACAAGAATTTTTTTTCAATCTTTACAACAGTAAAGTATAGGCAAGTAGTTGTATCTTTAATACAGAATCTTGCAATTTCAGTACAATGATCCTGTAGACCTCCAGTAGCAATATATCTTTGAACTCAAAAAGCGATAGGATGAGGTCAGAGAGAATGATCGAGAATTCAAGTACAAAGTCTCCAACCTTATGTAGTTTGCAAATCCTTGAAGAACAAGAATGAAAGGGTATGGATTTGCAAAGAGAGAGGAACTGTATTAAGAGATCTTTTTCACATAACTAAATAGATAAAAGAGTCAGAGAATAATGAAGAATTCTTGTCAGAAATTAGTTTTCCAGACTCTTTAAATAGAGGATGAAAAGATGTGTCCATTGGTGAGAGATGGTGACAAAAACATTTCATTGAAAATTGTATTTTAGAATAATCGCATCCATGTCGACTTATTCATAGAGTGTATGTCAACATACTCTAGTAAATTTTGAAGTTCTTTTTCTAAAATTCAATTTTGACTTCAACGTTTCAAAACTCAGATTATATGTTTATATTAAGATGTTAGGGATATTAAATAGAATAAAATGAAAGAAAAATATCAATGATATTTGCTATGTGGCCTTTAGCAAATTCTAAGACTCAACATACTTACTGAATGCTTCTATTGTCTCTATTGTTGAAGCAATTGTGTTCCATTCGCATTGAATCCATTTTTCTTTTCATTTATTGTGATCAATATTTATATATACATAAAACTTAGTTGATTGGTTTTATTTACTGAGTTTCTTGTTTATCTATATGAAATATCTCCATGGTATGTCTTAAAATACTACCCAACTCGAAGAAACATTAGTTTTAATATTTATGTGTTTGTTGCCATCAAAATAAATATTTAGGGTAGTAAAGTAGAGTTGATGATGGTAAGCCTTCCTGTTTGAGGGAAGAATAGCGAGCCATCTTCTGATTTTACCAAGTTGGCATTGAGTAGTTGTATTATTAAAGTAATGAGGGGGATTTCGAGGTACACAGAGTTTGTTGGCATTGCTTATAGCATGGATAGGTTAATAATGATTGCAATGTATAAATCGTTGAGGCTAGCAACAAGAACTAGATATTTATTTTTATTGATTTAAAGATCAGTAAAAGAATGAAAAGCATTTTGAGTAGCAAGGATAAAAGAAATATATTTAGCATTAGGTGTTGTGAATATGATAAGGTCATTGATAAACATAAGGAAGTTATCATTAGATTAAAGCATTTAGGATAGAGTTCACCCTTTTTTTAACCTTAGTAGCTAACATGCAATCAAAATTTTATAAATGTGATAAAAATATATGCAGGGATGGGATCACACTGTCTAATCCCTCTTCATGAAGAAATATAGCCAGCAATACTACCATTGTACATAATAGAGGAGTGTGCTATGGATGTGCATGTGTGTGTGTAACGACCCGCAAAATTTAATGGTTTTAAAAGTATATTTAACTGGAAATTTGTGAAATTTTAAACAATAAAATTTGAAAATAAAAATTTATTATTTGGAATACGTCTATTTTAATATAGCAACTGGTAAATTTTCATCTCATAATATTGAAGTTTATTTTCCTGTGAAATTTTATTTCAATTTAAACCGGTTAATAACAGTGAATTTAAAAGTTTTCCGAAACCAAAATATGTCAACAGGAGAAAATTTATTCAGATCATCCTGAATCAGACTGCGAAATTCGTTTTTCCAAATTTGGACTTCTACTGCTCCGTTTATCTTAATTCTGACGAAATAGCAGCATTTTTCGGTACCGATTATCGACTTTTGGTCGGATGATCGTGCCACTAATATCTGTGTACCGTTTTGATCGTCTCGTCGCGCTGATCACCACGGTATATTTATTTTTGTATTTTGATGTCCGGTGCACGGCGAAATCTGTGAAACATATAACTGTACCAGTACCACTTTTCACTTTTGATAAGTATGCCCATTCAACTTTCAAACGGCTGGAATAAAACGGTCACTAGCTTTCATTTCAACATTTATTCCAAATTTCAACCATTGCCATCACCTACCGTTTCATTTATTTGTGTACGTTTTGTATACATTTATTTGGCAACAGTTCATATTTCATTTGCCTTGATAACTCTGTTCCACTTTTGCGAAATCATATTTGGTTCTTCATCTTCCTTCTCCTCTGCAAATTCCCTCCTTCCCAATATTTTGCCGAGCCACTCCTTTACTTGAGACCATCCTCCTTCCCCATGCAGCCGGACCTCCAAACACCTACTCCCTCCGCTGCCAAGCCCACCTCCATCCTTCCAACCGAGAGCACCCATGCCTCGCTCAACCACCTGACCTCACCTCCGCCACGTCAGCCTCCACTTCCTCACATCCTCCGCCCGTGACAACCCATCACCGAACCAGCCCTCCACGTCCTTCCTCCACCTTCACCCCCTAACTAGCTACCGCTCCTCCCATCCCTTCGCCTGACCCGCCACCTGGAAGCCGCCACACACGGCAACCACAATCGCAGCCACCTCTTCCCACCACCACAGCCATTCTCCTCCCACGTGTGCCGACCCACACCACTGCTCCTCTCTCTTTCACCTCACCTATCTGCCATCATCTTGTAGCCAGTGTCTTCGTTCCTCTCCCCTTGCCGCATCCTAACGTCGAACACTTCCAACATCACCACCACGCAAGCCTCGTTCCCCAAGCCATCATCCGATCTCACACTTTCCCTGCATCCGTGCTCTGACCTCCTGGCCGTGCTTCCTCCTCCCCTTCAAACTTCGGCCCAGTATTCTTCCCTTGTCTCTTCTCGTGAGGTATATACATCTGTCCTTTATATGTTAGTTTGTGTTCTGGTTTTGATATAAAGGGTTAGTACTATATTATTATATAGTCTTTTTTGTTTTGTTTTGTTTTTCAGAGAGAAGCAGATAGGTGTAAGTCTAGATATATCAAAGAGATATATATATATATATAGTATATACGTGTAATTGTATATTCTATTTAATACTTTAGAGTATAAGTTTGTACATATGTAATAGACCGGTTAGTATATATAAATGCAAGTTCATAGTTCCTGTATATTGTTTATAGCTTATCTCCATACAGTAATATGTATATGTAAAGTTTATATAGATATCAGTTTACACATCTAATATAATGTAAATATGTTGTGTGTCATCTTGATTCAAGAATAAACGTTTTGGTCTTTAAGATATATGATACAAGGTCAATAATAAAATACATATAGTTGTACTTATGGTGTCTGTGCTTTTGTCTTAAATTGCATAGTATATGTATACATATACTCATGTCTATATATGGTCTGCATCTTCATCTAGTTGAATGCATTCATACATTTTATTGTATATATGTTAAGTCATCCTCAATGTATTAAACATTGGGTTTAAAAATATAATCTGTTTGTAAAGTGTATATATTGGATCTTTATAATAGTTATATATATATGAATATCCTGTGGGTTAAGTTTATACCTAGACAAGTATATTATAGATGTTAATTCATCTCATATCTGATCTGCTTTAGTTAGTATAGTATATTAAGTCTGGTCTGCATATTTGCTTGGATATGTAGAGTTGCATATGTTCACTTTAAGTTTATAGCCGAATTGTTATATTGCAGTTAGATATGTATGATAAGCTTTGTTTACTATTTGATTAATATGTTAGTGGTATACTGGTTACAGCAGAATATATAAGTACAACATTCCATTGTATAAGTGTACAACGTTTTATTTTAGATCAGATTTGTTGTTTAAAATGCATAGGTTATATTATTATTTTGAAATTAGGTACCTTTATATCTAATATGTTATACTTACATTAGTGATAATAGTTGAAAGATATATATATATATATATATTTTTCTCAAAATTATATTATGTAGATATGTTGTTTTATTTATGTGTTTTATCCAAACCAATGATTTTGGAATATATATTTAATTTAATATATGGTTAAATTTGTATTGAATTTGAAAATAATTATATATTTTCCGTTTCTGTCAACCCGATCTGATCCGTTTTCATCAATTCCTGTTAAACAGCTCGGTTGTTCATCGCATTCGTGCCAATTTCGACTTGCTTTGAAAATCGTCATTTGAGTCGGTCATTTCGCAATTCAAATCGTAACTTGTTATGTTGTCTATCTCCTCTCTAGCCTCGAAAGGTGAGCAATCACTCACGATTAACGTTCTTTTATTATTTAAATTTGATTTCAATTGAAATAGCAATTGAAATATGCTGCTGTAGTTATTTAAGTTGTTATATATGCTATTATCTATAACTGTTCACCTGTGACATCTGACACCAGTATCTAGTATTATATGCCTGTTATTACTATTATTTGTATCTGTTCACCTGTGACATCTGACACCATTATCTAGTATTATATGCCTGTTATTACTATTATTTGTATCTGTTCACCTGTGACATCTGACACCCGTATCTGTTATTTATACTGATGATATATGCCTGTTGTTATATTTTTAGTATATGTTATCACTCTGCAAGTTCCCTGTTAGTATAGAATTCACTATGGGTTGAAATGATACATACCCGAACGGACTTTAGAATAGGAGAAAATCGTTATGGGTTGAAATGATAAACCCAAGCGATTTTCATTTGAATTGAAATTGGGATTACGGGTCGAAATGATATCTACCCGTATTATTTAAATTTCGGATTGAAATGATAAATATCCGTATCACTTAACCATATGATAAATATATATACAGACACCGTTGGTCCATATATATAAATATTTTGAAAATGAATTCTATGGTTTTGGAAAGAAATATATGGTTTTAAAATGTTGAGCCTTAAATTTTTATATATAAATGGGAATGATTGATTAAATACATATAATATGGTTGAGTATTTAAATTTATGTTTCAAAATAGATTTCGGTAATAATTTGAATAAGTTAAGGTTGGGAAGATAATTTGAATTTAGTAAAGAATTTTATTTAATTAAACTGATTTAAAACTTATTGAAATTGAAATTTGGAAATTGAGTTGATTTGAACCGATTTGTGAAACTTGAGGAAATTATAAATACTTTACTTTATAAATTATTTAACCTATATATACTGTTTGGAAAATAGATATATTTGAAATGAAATGATATTTGGGTTTTGAAGTATAAATTTAATTGAAATGACCACGGTGTTAAAATGTATATTTCCACCTTGTAGATAGTTCTGAAGATCCTTAGAGGATGGTTATCCCAACATCCTTTAAGTTACTCGTATTTCAATTGATATTTCACTTGAGTTGGATTTATTTATATAAGAATGTTAGTCCTGACTCGAGTGTTTTGTGTTTTGCTTTACGCTCGGGTCAGACCGAGTGATACAGCATTTGAGACTCACCCTTGGAGTTTGGAGCTTCCTTTGGAGATCCAACTATCGCCTCAGCTTTCAGCTCTTCTAGTTGATTTGTTCAGAGAAGTCATCTGTTGTACTGGAGACTTCACTGCATTTGAGATATTCTGTTGTATTTTATTTCTAACTCTGATGTTTATATAGTAGCTTCATGAACTACTATTTTATCTATTCCGCTGCGTATTATTGTATTACTCTGTGTCTGTGATTCTGTGGTTGATTTATTTACTGCATATGCTGAGTTTTGCCAAATTTTTATTACAATCTGTTATTTCGAATTATTCAAGTCAGACATGTGTGGATTTATTGTCGATTTGAATGGTCCAAAATAGCGGGTCGTTACAGTTGGTATCAGAGCTTTGGCTCTAGGTGAAACTTATCATATATTGTAAATTTATTTACAGAATCACTTTCGTTTGAGTTTAATCTCTTCCTTTTGACTCGATTTCCTTTGAACTTTGGAACATTCCCTACGGTTCCAAAATTCATTCTTGTCTCTCTCTATTAGTATTCTTTTGATTCTGGAGTATCCCATAACTCCACTTTGAATGATCTCTATAAGAATAGGCGATCCCGCCAATCTTTGAAGGAATTGTGACGGGGTGAAACTTCTTTACAATTAGCATTGATTCACCGGAGATTTATATATCCCTCGGTTTAAAATGCTGCTATCTTTTGCTATGTCGAATTCTATCTTTGGCGATCGAATGTCGATTTGCCTTAGAATTCGGCACTGATCTTATTTTGGAATCACGGTTGATCGGTTAAGGTCGCCCGCGATTTATATAACTGTATCGATCTATTGTTTTGTAATTAATTATCTCATTTTCGTTCGAACTTATCTTCGAATCAGAAATCCTAATCGATTAGAGTCCCTCTAATTTGAATCTCTATCTTTGTTTGAAATCCATTCTTAAATCATCCTTTGAAATCGGGTTTGTTTGTATTTTAAGAAATTGTTTTCTAAATCGAAATTATTATTTTTATAAGTATGATTATATTATATTTTCGATAAAGATTATATACCCTTTTTAAAATGAGAATTTGAGGTTTCGAAAGGATTTGTAATTTTGAAAAGTTATATAAGAAATTGATTTATATAAAAATGATTTATAACTAAAAGACTTTAAATTTGAAATTCGAGAATTGAACTCCGGTATTTTGAAATTGGTTTTAAGATTTTGAAAAATATAATAATAATATGATTTAAAAGTATTTTCCGAATAAGAAATGTTTCCAATGATTTTAATGAGTTTCGAATGATTTCAAAGAAATTTCAAAAGAAGTTTGAGAAAATAGAAGTCCAGAACTCACTTATGTCGCTGGAAAATAATTTCGGTGATGAGTGCACGCATCATCGACATTGATTTTCGAGTTTCAGAGTGAGGGATAGGCCACTTCAGTAGCTTTGCTATGCGAGTGATTTTTTTAAACCATTTTTATTTCAAAATTTTGAAGTATGATTGATATTCGAAAGATATATGTATATGTATTTGAAACGATTTGAAATGAGCCGGTGTTAAGTCTTCGAGTTTTGGATTTGATATAACCCTATCTATTAAAATTGATTTACTGATTTGTTGCTGATTTCCAACTCTTGAATTTGAAAATGATTTCTTCAACTATTTTGAAGGTTCGAGCACTTTCAAATCAAGGTTAACTTTTCAAAGCTAAGAAATTTTGAAAAGTATTTTGATAAAGTATATATGTTTGTTTTGAATGTTTAAGTATGAAGTAATATGATTTAAATAAGTTGAAACTGTTTGGTTAAGTAAATGAATAAGGAAATTTTAAATTTTCTAATATGAAATTTAGATTTGAAATGTCTTGAGAAGAATTTGGTCTTCAAAATATTTTGAATAAAATTTAGTTTAAATGTTTTAACTTAGTAACATCTTTATGAAACTATATATTTAACAAGTTGGAATAAATATATAAGTTGTACGTATGCTGTTTTATTCGCATAATTAATTTGATCCAAGTTTGAGTACACAAGTTCGAGGTGGATTACACCATTTCGTGTTAGGATTTTTCATTTGATTCTTGATGGCGAATATTTGATATGGATTTTGGGCTTGATTCTAGAATTCTCTATCATAGTATATGGCTATGCAAGGAGACTGATGGCTTCTAGTCGAGAAACCATATCGAAATCCGCATTAGGGAAGTCGAATGGACAATACTAGTTCGAAAGCGAACTTGTGTGATCGAGCGAGCGATCAAATGTGATTTTGCGAAATGATGACGTATGTACATCTTATATTCTAATATCATTGATATATTTTGACGCTGAAATTGGAAGCTGTCGGGTTAGAATATCTTTGCTTACTAAAAGAAAATTTCCAATTTAAATTACAAAGATATATAACCCATAAAGGCAAAGATATTCAATCCCATATGGCTCTTCATACAATGAAATTTATTTTGAAAAATTTGATCCTTATATAAGATAGACCTTACGAAAGTATAAGATGATTTTGAAAACATTTGATTTGGAAATGAATTGGTTGACTTAAATTATATTGATTTGGAAATTTGGATTTATTTTCTAAATCTATAACTTTGGGAACTTTGAAACTAAAGATAATTAATTTGAGAAGAAATAATTTGGTGAAATTGTATATGATTTTGAAATTGAACTGATATTTAACCAAATTGAAATTTGAGAACCTTATGTTACTAAACACTTGATTTGGGAGTTGTCGAACTTATATAAAATTGATTTGTATGAGTATGAAATTGATTCGAAACCTATAGATTTGAAAGGTACTCAATTTGAAAGTGAAATCTTATATAATTGAAGTCTATATAAGTATGATTTGATATACTATTGATTTTGGAAAGTATTTGATTTGAAAATTAAATCTTATATATAATGGATTTTATATAAGTACGATATTTGCAAGTGATTTGAAAAGGTACTATATGATACATATTTTCGAAGTAAAGATATGGAAAGTGCCTTCTGCTTGATATCCGATTTGTGGCCACATCTTGGATTCATTCTATCGATATTATTCTCTCTGATTTTGGTTTTCCGGATATGATACTCGAGTGTCCTTCGAATTCCATGGCGTTACCCATGGTCTTATTGTTCTCTCGTGACTGCATAGCGCAACTGCCTGGCTGAGTCTTACCTAGGGGTACGGATTGTTTCCTGGGGGATCCAGGCGTAACCATTGTGTATCCTGCAATCTGTGTAGGTCGCGAATAGTAGCGCAAATGCTTGGCTGAGTCTTGCCTGGGGGTACGGATTGTTTCCTGGGGGATCCAGGCGTAACCATTGTGTATCCTGCATTCTACTAGTCATCATGGCGTAACTCGCAGGGCTGAGAAAGCTTACGGATATGGATTGTTTCCTGGGGGACCCAGGCGTAACCATTGTGTATCTGCGAACCATGGTTAGACAAAGGTTTTGTTCGTTTTGTTGTTTGGATTGTACTTTCCATATCTATTTTTAAAAGTTTTTCCAGTATTTTCACTGGGTGTTGAAACAGGTCTACTAAGTACCTGGAGAATTCTAGTTTTGCGCCTGATCAACGCACTACCAGAGTCTACAGGAACAAGGATAAACTTGTCGAAACATCGAGTTATAAAAGTATCTTCGAAATGAAATTTGTTTCGTTATAAAAAATATTTTATTATAAAAGTATTTCTAACAAAGAAATTCTATATTAATATTTGAAATTCTAATGGTTTGAATTAATTATTCATGCCCGATTCTATTCTTTTGAATCTGCCTTATCTGCTCAGCTTTATTTATCCACCTATTTTCTGTTCCCAAATCCTCCTTCTTGTCCTTGTTGACTATATTCTTTTAAAATATTGTTATTTATATACTACATGGTTTAAAAAAAGTAGTGTTATAAATATTTTAGAAGTTATGAATTTAATAATACATATTTAAAGTAAATGATTATTGATTTATTAATGATATTTGAAAAGTATTTTTAGATAGAATTAATAAATTTATGAATTATGGATTTAATGTTTTCAAATAACTTCTTTGTAAATATAAGCAATAATGTAAATAATTGTTTTCAAATGGTTTTCATATATTTATAAGGGTGTCATTTAAACATATAAATAGTATTTATAAAGGGAAGCAAGAAATTTTACAAATGGATTTTTTTGAAAGGTCTTAAAGTATTAAAGATAATTGAATTGCAAAGGAAGTTTTCAGATTTTAAGTAAAATTTATATAGTTCAAATTAATTGTTTAATCTTGACTTTCAATCTGCTTATTTCTGGTTGTTCTATTCTCCTACCACCTTCCTTTTCGGGGACGAAAAGTTTTGAGTGGGGGAGAGTGTAACGACCCGCAAAATTTAATGGTTTTAAAAGTATATTTAACTGGAAATTTGTGAAATTTTAAACAATAAAATTTGAAAATAAAAATTTATTATTTGGAATACGTCTATTTTAATATAGCAACTGGTAAATTTTCATCTCATAATATTGAAGTTTATTTTCCTGTGAAATTTTATTTCAATTTAAACCGGTTAATAATAGTGAATTTAAAAGTTTTCCGAAACCAAAATATGTCAACAGGAGAAAATTTATTCAGATCATCCTGAATCAGACTGCGAAATTTGTTTTTCCAAATTTGGACTTCTACTGCTCCGTTTATCTTAATTCTGACGAAATAGCAGCATTTTTCGGTACCGATTATCGACTTTTGGTCGGATGATCGTGCCACTAATATCTGTGTACCGTTTTGATCGTCTCGTCGCGCTGATCACCAGGGTATATTTATTTTTGTATTTTGATGTCCGGTGCACGGCGAAATCTGTGAAACATATAACTGTACCAGTACCACTTTTCACTTTTGATAAGTATGCCCATTCAACTTTCAAACGGCTGGAATAAAATGGTCACTAGCTTTCATTTCAACATTTATTCCAAATTTCAGCCGTTGCCATCACCTACCGTTTCATTTATTTGTGTACGTTTTGTATACATTTATTTGGCAACAGTTCATATTTCATTTGCCTTGATAACTCTGTTCCACTTTTGCGAAATCATATTTGGTTCTTCATCTTCCTTCTCCTCTGCAAATTCCCTCCTTCCCAATATTTTGCCGAGCCACTCCTTTACTTGAGACCATCCTCCTTCCCCATGCAACCGGACCTCCACACACCTACTCCCTCCGCTGCCAAGCCCACCTCCATCCTTCCAACCGAGAGCACCCATGCCTCGCTCAACCACCTGACCTCACCTCCGCCACGTCAGCCTCCACTTCCTCACATCCTCCGCCTGTGACAACCCATCACCGAACCAGCCCTCCACGTCCTTCCTCCACCTTCACCCCCTAACTAGCTACCGCTCCTCCCATCCCTTCGCCTGACCCGCCACCTGGAAGCCGCCACACACGGCAACCACAATCGCAGCCACCTCTTCCCACCACCACAGCCATTCTCCTCCCACGTGTGCCGACCCACACCACTGCTCCTCTCTCTTTCACCTCACCTATCTGCCATCATCTTGTAGCCAGTGTCTTCGTTCCTCTCCCCTTGCCGCATCCTAACGTCGAACACTTCCAACATCACCACCACGCAAGCCTCGTTCCCCAAGCCATCATCCGATCTCACACTTTCCCTGCATCCGTGCTCTGACCTCCTGGCCGTGCTTCCTCCTCCCCTTCAAACTTCGGCCCAGTATTCTTCCATTGTCTCTTCTCGTGAGGTATATACATCTGTCCTTTATATGTTAGTTTGTGTTCTGGTTTTGATATAAAGGGTTAGTACTATATTATTATATAGTCTTTTTTGTTTTGTTTTGTTTTTCAGAGAGAAGCAGATAGGTGTAAGTCTAGATATATCAAAGAGATATATATATATAGTATATACGTGTACTTGTATATTCTATTTAATACTTTAGAGTATAAGTTTGTACATATGTAATAGACCGGTTAGTATATATAAATGCAAGTTCATAGTTCCTGTATATTGTTTATAGCTTATCTCCATACAGTAATATGTATATGTAAAGTTTATATAGATATCAGTTTACACATCTAATATAATGTAAATATGTTGTGTGTCATCTTGATTCAAGAATAAACGTTTTGGTCTTTAAGATATATGATACAAGGTCAATAATAAAATACATATAGTTGTACTTATGGTGTCTGTGCTTTTGTCTTAAATTGCATAGTATATGTATACATATACTCATGTCTATATATGGTCTGCATCTTCATCTAGTTGAATGCATTCATACATTTTATTGTATATATGTTAAGTCATCCTCAATGTATTAAACATTGGGTTTAAAAATATAATCTGTTTGTAAAGTGTATATATTGGATCTTTATAATAGTTATATATATATGAATATCCTGTGGGTTAAGTTTATACCTAGACAAGTATATTATAGATGTTAATTCATCTCATATCTGATCTGCTTTAGTTAGTATAGTATATTAAGTCTGGTCTGCATATTTGCTTGGATATGTAGAGTTGCATATGTTCACTTTAAGTTTATAGCCGAATTGTTATATTGCAGTTAGATATGTATGATAAGATTTGTTTACTATTTGATTAATATGTTAGTGGTATACTGGTTACAGTAGAATATATAAGTACAACATTCCATTGTATAAGTGTACAACGTTTTATTTTAGATCAGATTTGTTGTTTAAAATGCATAGGTTATATTATTATTTTGAAATTAGGTACCTTTATATCTAATATGTTATACTTACATTAGAGATAATAGTTGAAAGATATATATATATATATATATATATATTTTTCTCAAAATTATATTATGTAGATATGTTGTTTTATTTATGTGTTTTATCCAAACCAATGATTTTGGAATATATATTTAATTTAATATATGGTTAAATTTGTATTGAATTTGAAAATAATTATATATTTTCCATTTCTGTCAACCCGATCTGATCCGTTTTCATCAATTCCTGTTAAACAGCTCGGTTGTTCATCGCATTCGTGCCAATTTCGACTTGCTTTGAAAATCGTCATTTGAGTCGGTCATTTCGCAATTCAAATCGTAACTTGTTATGTTGTCTATCTCCTCTCTAGCCTCGAAAGGTGAGCAATCACTCACGATTAACGTTCTTTTATTATTTAAATTTGATTTCAATTGAAATAGCAATTGAAATATGCTGATGTAGTTATTTAAGTTGTTATATATGCTATTATCTATAACTGTTCACCTGTGACATCTGACACCAGTATCTAGTATTATATGCCTGTTATTACTATTATTTGTATCTGTTCACCTGTGACATCTGACACCATTATCTAGTATTATATGCCTGTTATTACTATTATTTGTATCTGTTCACCTGTGACATCTGACACCCGTATCTGTTATTTATACTGATGATATATGCCTGTTGTTATATTTTTAGTATATGTTATCACTCTGCAAGTTCCCTGTTAGTATAGAATTCACTATGGGTTGAAATGATACATACCCGAACGGACTTTAGAATAGGAGAAAATCGTTATGGGTTGAAATGATAAACCCAAGCGATTTTCATTTGAATTGAAATTGGGATTACGGGTCGAAATGATATCTATCCATATTATTTAAATTTCGGATTGAAATGATAAATATCCGTATCACTTAACCATATGATAAATATATACAGACACCGTTGGTCCATATATATAAATATTTTGAAAATGAATTCTATGGTTTTGGAAAGAAATATATGGTTTTAAAATGTTGAGCCTTAAATTTTTATATATAAATGGGAATGATTGATTAAATACATATAATATGGTTGAGTATTTAAATTTATGTTTCAAAATAGATTTCGGTAATAATTTGAATAAGTTAAGGTTGGGAAGATAATTTGAATTTAGTAAAGAATTTTATTTAATTAAACTGATTTAAAACTTATTGAAATTGAAATTTGGAAATTGAGTTGATTTGAACCGATTTGTGAAACTTGAGGAAATTATAAATACTTTACTTTATAAATTATTTAACCTATATATACTGTTTGGAAAATAGATATATTTGAAATGAAATGATATTTGGGTTTTGAAGTATAAATTTAATTGAAATGACCACGGTGTTAAAATGTATATTTCCACCTTGTAGATAGTTCTGAAGATCCTTAGAGGATGGTTATCCCAACATCCTTTAAGTTACTCGTATTTCAATTGATATTTCACTTGAGTTGGATTTATTTATATAAGAATGTTAGTCCTGACTCGAGTGTTTTGTGTTTTGCTTTACGCTCGGGTCAGACCGAGTGATACAGCATTTGAGACTCACCCTTGGAGTTTGGAGCTTCCTTTGGAGATCCAACTATCGCCTCAGCTTTCAGCTCTTCTAGTTGATTTGTTCAGAGAAGTCATCTGTTGTACTGGAGACTTCACTGCATTTGAGATATTCTGTTGTATTTTATTTCTAACTCTGATGTTTATATAGTAGCTTCATGAACTACTATTTTATCTATTCCGCTGCGTATTATTGTATTACTCTGTGTCTGTGATTCTGTGGTTGATTTATTTACTGCATATGCTGAGTTTTGCCAAATTTTTATTACAATCTGTTATTTCGAATTATTCAAGTCAGACATGTGTGGATTTATTGTCGATTTGAATGGTCCAAAATAGCGGGTCGTTACAGTGTGTATCCACAACACATGGTTCTGGTAATTTCATTTTGCACATAATAGCCACTATTGAGATCCAGTTTTCTGAATCAAAATCATTCTAGATGTCTAATTTCAATATACATCTAGGGGATATGTTTTTATTGTTATATCCCTTCATTAACTCATGGGTTAGTAATATATTATTAAATATATTTCTAGAGCTCAAGAAAGCAATTTGATTAGGAGATATTATTCTTGAGAGAACTGCATTAGCAATGATCTTTATGATGCACTTGTATATATTAGTGCAGCAAGAAATTGGTCTGAAATGTTGAATAAAAGTTGGTTCATCTATTTTTGGTATCATAGCAAAATTTGTAGAATTAATTCCACCGAGTAGTTTTTTAGTAAAGAAAAAGTGGAGAATTGCTCTAGAGAAAGTAGTGGCAATATGCTTTCATGTGTACTTGAAGAAATATGAGTTAATATCATCAGGGCCTCCAGAATATCAAGAGTTTAAACAGAATAAAGCACATTTGTTTCTTTCAAGGAAATAGGAGAGATCAAGAATAGTGCTTCAGAAGGTTTTAAGGTTGAAAGAGAAAGATGTTGAATTTCTAATTGGTTAATATGGGAACCAATATCATTTGATTGGCAGGAGGTGTAGTAGTTAAGAAGAGAGGGTTTTTTGGCATTTTTCAGGTTGAATAAATCCATTTTCGATAGTGGGTGATAAAAAAAAATTTAGATTGTTTTCTTTCTACTGTAGTGCTGAAGAGTGAGGAATTTCTTTCACCACGAAAGAAAAATTCTTTACCAAGTTTACTTTTTTACCGTGTCTATCTCATCTTGAAGAGCCACATAGAGTTGTAAAGTCAGATCCTGTTCTAGAGAGGAAAGAGTGACGTTGTCTGGTTAAGCTAGCATTTCATTTTGTGTTATATCAAGTTTGGTTCAAATATTAGTTGATAATTTCTAACCAATGCTAAATGTTGATACACCCTAAATATTTAGAAGCTTTTGGATATTCTTGAGCTTAGCTTGCATAATAAACATTGGGTTACCATGTACTAAAATTTGCATCCCTACCAAAAGTAGTTTCAAATTATTGTGGTTAGTCCAAAAGTTAGAAATTTTAAATGAGGGTCGACTTTTCATGGAATCCAGGCTTTGTTTTAGGATTAGAGTACCTTGATCAGAAGTTCCATGGCTAGGTATTAGGGTGGTAGGGTAGTCCATTTGTTAGAGCTTGATAGCTATAGAATGAGTGGTCTAGAGTGCATAAAGTCCATCCATTCTTATTCTTATTATCCCAAGTGATAGAAGTACCGGTGGTGCGATTTGAAGAAGGGAGAAGTTTTGAATGGTTTGGTATAGAGGATTAATGTCATAGAGAGTTAGAGGGTTACCCCTTGATTTCTGATAGGAGTACATGTAGTTGAAATCACCCATTAGCAACCATAGTTTGTTGTATGTTTGTCGAGTTTGCATAGTATTATGCATGATGAGTCGGGCTTCCTTTTGGCTAGTAGCATATATGAAGCTTAGGAAGATAACCTAAGTAGAAGGAAGATGAATTACATGAAGATGTATTAGTTAGTAGGAGTGGATTGTAGTAGCTTTGTATGTTAAGGGATTCCGCATTTTCATATATAACTTTGCCATAATGAGCAGATTCTAAATTGTGTATATAGGATCAGTTAGGGTTAATGAAAATACATGCTCAATTAGTGAGTGTTTCCACCAAAAATAGTCACAAACACCCAAGAATAGTTTTTGTAGAGAAGTAAATGAGGAAAATTAAAATTAAACTGAGTAATTTAATAAGAAAGCAATAGAGAATAAGCGGTTACCAAAGACACAGAGGTTTATAGTGGTTCAGCGTTGCGTGCCTACGACCACTTTGAAGATTATACTTTATTGCTTTCTTGTGAATCTAATTACAATAGTAGAACAAAGCTTGCACTTGATTACAATGGATTCTAGAGTAACAAGCAGCATAAAGATCCTGAAAATGAACCAATGGCTTATATTTATAGGGTGAGATGACGAGATATTTCGCTAAGATTTCGATAGAAAACTCTCCAGGTCCATAGGGGCCCACCATAACGATCGGTGGTCATAATTCGTTGTTTTTGGTATAAATCTACCGATCGTTATCTTTGCTTCTGATTGCCATACGATCGTTTGTGGGGGGTCCCACATGCCTCTAGACCTTGCTACTAAAATATGGTGTCATTCTAAATTGTAGATTGTGAGATATCCATTGATCTTTGTCGGATATGGTACCTTGGCAATCTTATACCGATCGTTCGGAACGATCGGTAGCGAACGATAGGTGAAAATGCAATTTGGTGAGTTATGTCCTGCGATCATTTTTGTGGGCTCCACTCTTCAATATATTAATGCTTTAAAAGTTTCGAGTGAATTGGCCTTGTGGATTTTGAGATATCGATCGATCTTCGCTGATTTGAGCTATTTTATGGATCGTTCCCGATCGATCCTTATAAATCCTTGCTTTGTCTATAACTCGAGCATATGAACTCCGATCGACTTAAAATTTCGAATGTAGCTTCATGGGGCTATGTTTATCATTCCATACTGATTGCACCTCGATTGGGTCCCGGTTCGGATCTTCTCGACCATCGTCCATAGTATTGTATATAACTGATTCTCAAGGCTGGTAACCATCCGTTTCTAGCCAAGTCGATGATATCATGGCCTTGCCAAAAGGCTAGATAACATTTGCCCCCCAAAGTACATCTTGTTCGAACATGAAATGCTTTGAAAACTCGCAAACTTCAATCGTCGAAAAAGGATTCCATTTAGTTCATTGAATGGTCGTTATCCTTTTGTTGAGTCGCTTTCTGGTTGAGGGTCGTAATTCCCTTATTCGTCATGATGGTCGGTTGATTTCCAATAGTATATATATGGGATCACAACTTATTGATGATCATCTTATCTTGTTTTAGGTGATTTCTAAGCTTTAACAATCTAGTTTTAACCTTTTTCCAGTCTCAGGTGAACATTCAATTTCTGCCGATTTTAAAAAATTGAACTTTAGAACGTATACTGGTTCGTATATGTGTTTATACCCGACCCCTGATCATGACTGCATGGCCATGGGTCATTATCAAGTTTCAAAGTTATTTCTTGTTTTGTGTGAATGACCACGACCGATCGTTTATCATTAAATAAAAGTTTGGATCGCTTTTATACGATCAATTTTTTCTTTCTTTTTCCTATAAACAAATGATCAAGGCCGACCGTTATCACTTAATGGATTTTCGTACCCATCTATATATGATCGTCCTTATACGATCTTTGTCATTTTCCACACACATACACATGTATATATGACTCTAGGCCGATCGTTACTGGATATAGCTAAATTTCAGATGGTTTTAGAATGATCGGTGTAGAAAACGACTTTCATGATTGCGCTTAAGGAATGATCGGCTCTACATTTGGGCCATAAAGGGTCGGCCTACTGATGTGCACGTAAATGTGCATATTATTACCACCGTATTTAATCTATTTAAATTAAATAAATGATCATATTGGGTATTTTAACTTGTTTAAACTAAAATTCAAATTATTTTCAAATCGTCATATATTCATCTTCATATAGGGGCAAAATGGTCATTTTTGTGCATATATTAATTTTCTAAAATTTAATTGAAAATTTCTATATTATTTTGTAGGAATTTGGATTCACATACAACGGTTTCATGAAGATATATGCATGCACAAGAGTGAATACAAAGGAATGGAGATGGAAATAGTTCAAACTCATGATCTTGGAGGATCCCACCTACCCACCTACCTTAATGTACACTTAGAAGCTAATGCACATGCTAAAAGGCCATTAATGCTTCATTCACATTTAAATGATGATTATCTTATGCTAATGGTTACTTGGACACCACACTTCCTAAGGGATAGTTTGGGCATTCCCCAAAAATATGGATTAGGGTTTCTAACTTATATAAATACTCCTTATGTTTCATGTAGCTCTGTCTTCTCTTAGGCTCTCTTCCTGTTAGCCTCTTAGTTTAGGAAAATAAAACAAAGCTCTCTTTCTTTTCACGGCTACTTAGCCATTTCTTTTATGTAACTCTTTTTTTTATGCAATTTCAATACATGCTCTTCTATTTTCTTGTTTATTTCCTTCCATGCTAGTAGTGTAGTTTCATTTATTCATGCAAGTAGAATAGTTTTATTTCTTTTTAATTAGATTTTATTTCATTTAGCTTTCTTTTTCTTCTTGTTTTTGTTCTATGTTGCAATCTATATTTGTTAGCATGATAACAAATATGAGAGGCTAAACCCCTTCAATTTAGGGGTAATGAAGCTCTCTGATTATATAGATTCAACATAATTTGGTAATCTATGCTCTCTTTTTGTGGTTAATGACAATGCTTGAAGTGGTTTAACTTGTTGTTTTTGCTTTGAATTTGATAGCCCATATTGTTGACACCAAATAGGCTATGCTTAAACAATCACAAACAATAATTACATCTTCATCTACATATGACGATGGTAATGAAGTGAATGTTGAAATCAAAATTTGATGGTCTATATTTCTAATTAATAGTTAATAGGTCATACTTAAAATAGATTTTATTTTCAACTTTGTTGTCATTTTTCATATGAGTTTGTAAGTAGTTTAAGGGGTGTGTTATAGTTTGATGGCTTATGTTGAGCTAATTAATAGCGCAAATAGGCCATACTTATAATAAGCACATCAATTAAACTCACTAATGAAAAAAAAAGATCATAATTTCATATTGTGTTGATTTATATGATCTAGAGAGTAGAAATTATCTCTAAATTGTCTTTCTACTCTCATATTTTTATCATTTTCTTTTTGTCATTGTTTGTACCAAAATCGAGTACAACACTCTTCGGATGTGTTTGAAGAGATAAAATGAAGAATATAAATGGAAAATGAGGATTATCTAACAAACACACCAAATAAATAGGAAAAACGCACAGAAACACATAGATTTAGAGTGGTTCGGCGTATGGCCTACGTCCACAATGAAATGGCTGACTTTTATTGATATTTACTTGTTGGTTACAATGTGTTACAACAGTACAATTCGAGTACAACAGTGATTTCGGCAGAGTCTAGACGTAGAAGAGCCAAAAGTCCCTTTTTAGTAGGTCCTGGGCTGCTATTTATAGGCGTAGGCAGCAAATATCTCGCCCAAATCTCGGAAGACCCCTTCTCTCATGTGGGTGGGCCCACGCGATTGATCCACAATCATTTGGACTCAATCCGTGATCGATACGAATGAAATTCGTGTCTATCAAGATTTAGTCCAATTGAATCGAGATCGATCACGAACATTCCTGAGGTTGCACGCAAGCTCCTATGAAAATTTGGTGGCATTTGGACTTGCAGATCTCGAGTTATGATCGATGCAAGTTTGAATTTGTTGAAAGCTTCTAAGTTCGCATCAATTTTGTTCGCATCGCTCTTGTTCGTATCGCTTCCGGGCACGTGCTTGCTAGGTGACATGGCGCCAACTTTTAGGATCGATCCACCTTTCATGCCGAGCGACTGATTCTTTTTTATGGATGCACCTCGTTCGCATCGACCCAGCTTAGCCTTGTTCGCATCCATTAATTGCTATGTTGTTTGTACCGATCGTTGTTGCCCTATTTCATATCGATCAATGAAAGTGTTATTCATATCGGTCCATCTCGCATTATTCACATCGATCACTGGCCAATCGATACGAACAGGGCGCACCGGTGGATCGATACGAAATGATGGGTTTTTATGGCTTTGATGGATACAGAATGGACGTTGGCTGATCTATACGAACAAGCTGGGGATGATGGATGCGAAGTAATATGAGGATGGATGGATGGATATGAACCATGTGTGTTTCATGGATGCAAATGAGGATGGATACGAAGAACGTTGCCCTGGATGGATACGAAGGGAAGCGATGCGAAGAAGGCGGAACGATGGATACGAATGAGTTGTTTTTCTTGGTTTACATCGATCATAGCTTGAACATACGAACTCCGATTGACTTGAAATTTGAAATATTTTCTTTCATAGCTTTGCTTGTCGTGCCATATCAATCGTAGCTTGATCCGGACTCGGGCAAAATTTACCAGCATCCATAGCGAACCTTTGTATAACCGTCTTTTAGGATGAACTGTCTTTGATTTCCAGCCAATTTCTTGGTGTTACGGCCTTGCCAAAAGGCGGGATAATAGTCATTTTCTTACATTTTTAGCTAATCACTCTCAACTTTGGTTTAATTTGATCAAATAGAAATTTAAAATCTAACAATTCTCTGCGGATCAACCCGTACTCGCTACGTGCTAACATTTGTACGCTGTGCGCTTGTAGTTAATTTTATTATAAATTCGTTCGATGGTTTTCTAACTCGATAGAATCGCTGTCGACGAACACCTACATATCCATTTAAAAATATTTCTACTTGGCCACCTTCATTCCTACTTCTCACTTTCGTATCGTTCAACCTTTCAACCAGAAAAGAAAATCGACTCGTCCTCCCTCTTCTCCTCCATCGCTCCGAACAACGATCAGAATTCTCCAACCAAGAACCGTCTCTTCTCCATTCAAGCTCCAGATGATCGTCTTTCTCCTCTTATCTATTGTTGTTGCTTCAGATCTCGTGGAAATTCTAGTTCGTATTGATCCCATCCTTCCAATCCAGACTTAAATAGGTTGATCCTTGGAATCATATTGTGATTCGAACACGAGGTTTCAGGTTCATCAATTTGGTGGTGTTTGTTTTGATTGATGGGATCGATGGATTTGAAGTTGGTTGGAGGAAGTGAGGTTGAAGGAGATAGTGATTTTAGCTGATCATTTTTTGGGGAAGACGAAGTTGTGGAGTGGCTGTTTTAATGTGGAACGATCGGCCACAGTTGTGGGCTTGAGGAATTTTTGAAGTAGGTATCTTGTTCAAACGATCGGCAGGATGGCGATGAAAAAACGATCATGTGGAAGTGTTGGGGAAAACGATCAGTATGAATGTTCTTGGTGAACGATCGAATGAAGTAAGGGAGTAAACAATCGGTTGGAGTGTTTTTTATGAACGATCGGTCTTGTTTGGGGAAAGATCGGTTGCCAGCAAATTAACTTTAGAAGATGGAACTTAAACAAATGAACTTGAACTAAATGATGATGAGCTTCGACCTTGCATACTTGAACGGACATACGAACTTGCATATGAATTTAACTGCACATTCGTAAATATATGATATTTGAACTTCAGCGTGAATCAATGCCTTTGACAATTCCTTTGAAGCTCATCTGTGACTCGAACATAAAAATCGATCTCTTACTTACTGTCAATCAATCGTGAAACTAGAGCTGAATCATTCCCTAATGATGTAGAGAAACGGCTGAGACGGTCAGCGATGGCGGCCACTCCGGTTAAACCTCGAAGCCTCATCGTCTTTTCTGCCTTTAATTTCATACAACTTATTATTGTATTGTATAGTACTTCACCACACTACACTAACACTCACTATGCACTGGAGGGTATAGGTTACTTTATCTAACCATGATTTTTACTTAGTTTAATAGCAATGGATCCACAATATTCCGAGCATCTCGTGGCTATGTCTGCTAGACCGTCTTCTCAACAGGATAATCCTGGCATGGAACCAAGTTCTACAACCGAGTATGATAGTTTGTCCTCTAGTCATTATTCAGAACAACCAAAAAGCCCAGGCCCACAGTTTGATTTTTCCACTGTAGTTCCCAATCTTCCACCAGAAGTTGTTGATCCGCTCACAACACTCTGAAGGATGCGGTTATTCTGGAAGATCCTGTTGATTCCATAGCCTCTAAAATTAAGGAAGATGCTCTTCACCGAATCTACATAGGGGATGGAATTCCTTTTGACGATGTATTGGTTCCGTCACAGGATAATAGGGCTCATAGACCTCTAGAAGGATATACGGCATGCAACAAATTCATGTGCTGGGCCGGATGCGTCCCGCTATTTAACTCATACATCGGGAAATTCTACATTATTCTAGGATAGCTCCAGCGCAGCTTCATCCGAATGGCTAAGCTCTTCTCAATTGTATTTATATGGTATTTATGGAGTTCTTGCATCATCCCTCGACCATCGATGACATTCGATTCATATTCTCTTTATAGCAACGGATATGGAGTCTTTTGTTTACATTTCTTGAGTCAGCGAAGAAGTGTCAGATTCTAACTGGAGCATGGAATAATTTAAGCACTTTTAAAAGCGAGTGGTTCTTTGTTCGATGTCCTCTCGGTTTTGGTCGACAATGGCTGGAAAGATCTAAGTGTTATCCATCATTTCCATATTAGCATGTAAAACCGATATCCAAGCCGTACTTCTGACCAAGTAATTCTTTTTATAGGCACCATCACATGGCCCAATGGTAATCTTTATAAGAAGGCGGTCACGAATTTTAAAAATGCACCACCTGAAGATAGGAACATCGAATATCTTCTCATGGACGAACGCCTTGTTACTTTTTTCTTGATGGAAGTGGGCCTCAGCGTAGGACTAACAAGTGTTGCTCAAACTGCAGAGGTAATACCATGGGCTACAGCCAGTCAAAGCCATAATCGAATCGATCCCGTTGTGCCCTCGGCTATGGGTGTTTAGGAATTCATCAATATTGATGTCGAAGGAGATAAAAGCTATGTGTTAGGTCGCAATGGTGATGGATCTAGCCTTGAAGTCGAGGTTAGATCCTCCCAGACCTCATAGCCTTCAGCTCTTGACAAAGGAAAAGAGAAAACACTTGTTTATAAATTTCCCAAAAGTCACCTTTCTATGAACTCTAGTTGTCGATGATTCCCAAGGTTGTTCAAGATGAATCCTCTTCTTAACCGTCGAAGCGTTCAAGTCAGCCGCTTGATTCTTTGTCTGGTCTGCCAATACCACATGACCTTGATGCTTTCCACTTCACTGACATAAGTGTTGATGGGTCGGAATCTCCCACTAGAACTGGCACTGAAATTCCAACTTCTAAAGGGGAAATTACTTCAATGAGCAAAGCTTCTGCATCTGGTTTGTCAAGGGGAAACACAAGGATACTTGCACACACTTGCACCCCTCAACATTGCATTATGCTCAACTTGTGCCCTTTAATGCCTAAAGTTGATTAACTTTTGTTTTCCTTTGTAGGAACGATGGTGAAGAAAAGAAACATGTTCGATTCCCTTCGAGATACATACCACCAATTCTCTAGTTCACGCTCTAGCTTGTATCGTCAAGGTAGCAGTCGAGAATATTATGATTCTAGTTATCGCTCCGGTCGAGACCGGGGTCATCAGGATAGGGGTGATAGGGATAAACCACCTCAAGGTAAGCATCGATCAAGATCTAGGTCCCCTCCACCAAGGGGTTCCGATAAGCCAACTGATCGTCGGGACCCACCTGTCGATTCCTCTCATGGTCTTCCTTCCTTTTCAGTTCCTCCACAGCCTTTAGTTCCTTTTCATTCTCAATGGTCTAGTGATCATCGTTGCCATAGCGAACATGTTGCTACTTATAGGCCCGACAAGGAAAGCATTGAAGTTGAAATCGTTGTCGAAGATCCTATGATTGATCCAATTTCTCGCATGGCACAACTTCGAGAAGAGTTTCCAAACCTATGCTTTGAAGGTTCATTTTCCCTCCTAATCTGAAGAGGGTACTGGACCATGTCCAAAAAATGACTATCGATTGTGTCATTGATATCCACAAGCAGTGTCGTGAATGGATGAAAGTGGCGGAGAAGGCGTCGAAAGTATCTTTCGAGCATGCGGTAGAATTTGAAAAGTTAAAATGCCAGGAAGCTCAGAATAAAAGAATTATTGATACTTTGACAAATGAGTTAGAGGCTTCTAGGAACTCTCAAGCAGAGGCCAAGGGTAAAGCTAATGCTGCCGTCAAATCTATGTAGGAGACGAAGTCCAGTCATCTAAATATGGTCCAATTGTTACATCATCGAAATCAAGAAATTGCACTCGAGAGAGATACAACTAGAAGTAATAAATCTGCAGCCTTAAAGAAGATATTGAAACTCAAGGCTAAGCTTGAGTTCGCAAACAAGGAGAAAGATGATGCTCAGAAAATCGCTCAAGATGCTTGCGATGAGACGATGAATGTGAGACTTGAGAGAGATACGACCATTGATAGCGCAAATATGTTGATGCACTCGTTCAGCACAAAGCAGAAGCTACCGGAGATAAGGTTAGGGAAGAGATAATGAACGAGCTTGACCTACTTCTTGTTCTATACAATGCCAATATTCTCAAGCACAGCAATCTAACATGGCTTGGCGATGACTATCCCAACCAACTCTGGTGCACGTGTGAATTTCTTGTTGCATAGGAAAAGAGACTCATTAAGGATTTCTCGCAGATAGCAGCGTCTTTGACTAAGTTAACTAGGAAGGATGTGAAGTTTACTTGTTCCGACAAATGTGAGTAAGCATTCCTTAAGTTAAAGCATTTGTTGACCAACGAGCTTGTGTTAGTGGTTCTAGACGGAAACCAAGGGTTGGTGGTGTATACTGATGCATGTGGAACCGGATTAGGAGCTGTGTTGATGCAGAAGGTAAAGTCATTGCCTACGCTTCATGTCAACTTAGACCGCATGAGGTGAGATATCCTACTCATGATTTGGAGTTGGCTGCGGTGATCATCACATTGAAGATATGGAGACATTATCTCTTAGGGGAGATATTTGAGCTATATACAGATCATAAGTCCTTAAGATATTTATTCTCTCAAAAGGAGTTGAATATGAGACAGTAGAGGTGGCTGGATTTTTTAGCAGCTTATGATTTTGGTATAGAGTATACACCTGGAAAATGAAATAAAGTAGCGGATGCTCTTAGCAGAAAACATCAGAATGTGGTGTTTGCTATGTTGATAGAATGGAAAGATTTAAAAGCTTTGACTACTTGTAGTGTGCAGTTAATATCGACTACCAGTTCTAATTTGAGCACCTCCATGTTGTCCTTTTTGAAAGTTCGACCAGTGTTGATCGAAAGGTTTACTTCTAAGTAGAAAGAGGATCCATTATTAGCCGAGAAGATTAGAAGGCTTGAGGTTGGATCGGAGATCAATGATCTAAAGGACTTTAGTCTTGACCAGAGGGGATGGTTGAGAAAGAAGAGATGGTTGTGTGTTCCGAAAGTTGAGGACTTGAATAAAGAAGTTCTTAGTTAAGGTCATCAATCTAAATTTACGGTTCATCCTAGAGGAACCAAGATGTATCAGTATATGAAGAGGAGCTTCTACTGGGAAGGTATGAAGAAGGATGTTGGCTTGTGGGTTAGACGGTGTGCGAACTGCCAACAAGTGAAGGTCGAACATCAGAAGCCGAGTGGGTTGCTTCAACCTTTGGAGATAACAGTTTGGAAATAAGATTCGATATCCATGGATTTTATAGATGGGTTGCCAAGGTCGAATAGAGGAAATGAAAGTATATGCGTCATAGTGGACAGGTTGACTAAGAATGCCTATTTCATTCAAATTAAGTCAACCAGGACGACACTTGTTTTAGCTAAGTTGTTCATGAAGAACATAGTTACACTACATGCAATTCCTTGTAGTATAGCCAGTGATAGAGATGCTTTGTTTACTAGTGAATTCTGGAAGATTCAACAGGATGTGTTAGGTACCAAGCTCAAGATGAGTACTGCATATCACCCTCAGACGGATGGGCAGACAGAGAAAGTCAATAAGGTACTCAAGGATTTGTTAAGAGCTTATGTATTGGATTTTGGTGGATCCTGGGAAGATCACCTACACTTGGTTGAGTTTTCCTATAATAATAGTTATCAGCCTAGTATAACAATGGTGCCTTTTGAAGCTTTGTATGGAAGGCCATGAAAATCACCAGCGTGTTGGTTGGAGACTGGAGACAGATTAGTCTTGGGTCCAGATCTGGTTAGAGTGGCAACAAAGAAGATTGAGTTGATCCGAGAAAGGATGAAGGAAGCTCGGTCTAGACAGAAGAGTAACACAGATAAGAGGTGTAAAGATTAAGAATTCTCAGTTGGAGATAGAGTCTTCATTAAGGTATCACCGATGAAGGGTGTGATACGATTTGAAAAGTCAGGGAAACTGGCACCCAGATATGTTGGTCCATTTCTAATAGTTATAGAGAGGATTGAAAAGCTCGCGTACAGAGAAGAGTTGCCGAGCAGTATCGCGGGTGTTCATGATGTGGTTCATGTGTCTCATCTTCGTAAATATGTGCATGATCCAGAAAATACTATTCCTCCGACAGAGTTGGAAGATTTGCTAGTAGAATCGAATTTGACTTTTGTTAGACAACCAGTTCGGGTTGTAGCAAGAGATGAGAAGAGGCTAAGAAACAAGATAGTCAAGTTGGTGAAAGTTCAGTGGAGCGACAATGAGAAGGACCGTACTTGGGAGATAGAAGACGAGATTAGAGATACTTATTCTGATCTGCTATGAGGGTATGTTCTATATTTGCTTTATATAGACTGTTGCTAGTCAGGTAGGCTAGTATGGTAGTTAGGAGTTATTACAGATGATTGATATGCTTAGTATTTAGTCCTTACTGCATTTCGAGGACGAAATTATTTAAGGAGGGGAGCCTATAACACCCCTAATTTTAAAATAACATTTTTAGAAGATTTAATTAGATAAATTAAATAGAATAGTGTGAAGATTAGAGTAATAAGGGGATTGAGATTTGAAAATTTATCAGAGGCCGTGCTTAACTAAATAAAAATTTAAAAGAATGAGTTTATGGAAATGTTTTTATAAGTTAATTAATAAGAGAATAAGGCAAGTGTATTATGGGGAATAGTCGTCCACCATAACCCTTAACCCCTAAACCCTTATTCCCATTTTCATTTCACAAGTTCATAATTCTAAAACATAATTCAAAGAGCTCAAGCCGGCCATAACCTAGGGGAAAAGAGGATAAAAATCAATTAAAAGCTAAGAAATCAAGCAAGGAGAATTAAGCAAGATCAAATCTCAAGTTCCTTATCCAAAGCAAGGTGAATAATAATCAAAACCCTCTCATTTTCATTTTTAAAGAGCATTTGATTTTGGGTTTTAAGTTTAAAACCTTTATGATGATTTTAATGATGATATGCTTGGAATACATGATATGTTTGACTCAAACAAGTATGTTTGATGAATGTTTTATTCGATTTTAAGGCTAAATCGTTTATGTATTGGGTTTTGAATGCCATGAGGATTTAATATGTTATGAAAAAACATTATTTTGGAGAAGGGTTTAAATTTTTATAATTATCCAAGCTATGGATAATTTATTGTGAATTTTTGAAGGAGGAAATAAATATTGTGTTTAAAATTTATTTTGGCTGTTATACAAAGGATTTTGACATATTAAAAGTGAATTTTGATGATTTTGGGGATTTTTCCTAAGTGATTTATTATGGAAATTAAACTAATTAAGTTGGAGAACTTAAATGTCTTAATTGTTTTGTTAAAGGGAAGGGCTTCTTTATTAATTATTAATTAATTCTGGACGAATTCAGTAGCATTTTAGAAAAGATTTTTGTAAAGGTTATGACAACCAATTATATTTTTATAAATAGGCAAGTTAGTTGAAAAGCATTTACCTAAAAAGGCAACAAAACAGTTTTGTAAAGATTTATTGTTTCGCTACTTCCAGTAGCAACCTTTCGACCCCATACTTCCGCCCCTAACCAAGTCGAAACCAATATACATGGTATCAATGCTTTGGTACGTAGTGGACTAGAGAAAAAGCAGAAGGTATTGAGTCGAAACCATGCTTTAGATTGGGTCGAGGCCACTTTAAATAGCTTTCGAAGGTCTTTGTTTTGCTTTCTAAAGGGTTGAATTACCTTTATATAGCTTTCGAAGGGGTTGCCGTCTTTTGTTTTAAAGGGTGGCTTTCGAATGAGTTGCCATGTTTTATGTTTTAAAAATGGAGCTTTCGAATGGGTAGTTTTGGACCAATTCGAAACCTTGCTGCCGTCTTCATACCTTTCTAATAGGTTGGAAGTTTTCAATGAGTTCGAAAGGCAAGATTTGTTTTATAAATATAATAAGCCGCTTCCCAATGCTTTCGAAAGGGCTCCAGTAGCCATTTAAACTAAAGGTTTCGAAGGCAATGGCTTCAAAAGGTGTTTTGAAGCTATCCTTCCAATTGTTTTACTTAAAAGATTAAAGCTTTCGAAAGAATGGTTCCGAAGCCATCTGTTTTCCCCAAACTCTTTTACTTGAAGGTTAATGGTTTTGAAAAGGGTACTTTCACTTATGTTCACTTTGACCCAAAAGTTATTTTTAAGGATAAACCCAATGGTTTTGAAAGAGGTACTTTCAAATGATTTCGAAGCTATGCTTCTATAAGTTGGAAAGATATGCTTTAAAACTTTCGAAAGGAATGTTTTGATTGTTTCAAAAGGAAGGTTTTGATGCTATTTTAAAGTGTTTCGAAAGACACATGTTTAAGGTTTTTGAACAGAAGATTTGAATTCTTTCGAAAGATATGTTTTAATGGTTTTGAAAGTAAAGGTCTAAGATTTCAAAAGCCTTAGTTTTCAAAAAAAAGAACCCAATCTCATTTTTAAAATAAAACACATGGCAATATAAAAGTGCTTTGAAGTGGCTTTTAAATTTGGAGTTTTTGAAGAAGCTTGCTTTGATAAAAAAAAATGGTTAAAGGGATTAACCAAATTTCATGTGGAAATGATTTCAAGGATATCAAAACATAAATGTTCGCATTGTTATGTTATTGTATATGCTTCTTCTATAAATATATTACTATATAATGGACCCATAACTGTATTTTAGGGAGGAAGGGCAGAATAACCAGCTAGGTTGATCCAGTAGTGAATATAAATTGAGTTAACTCCTGAATGAGTAGAGTTGCATCCAGGAGGTCAGGTAGACCAGAACATAGGATGCCCAAAGACTGATCAAGAAGTTGTTACTTTAGACAGGTTCATAGTAAACTCATGAAAACTATGTTTGGAAAGAGTTATTAGCAGGGGCCAATAGGTACGTAGTGATCCCATGAAAACTATATCCGGATAAAGTCATTGACAGAGATCAATAGGTTCATAGTCAACCCATGAAAACTATGATGTGAAAGAAGTTATTGGAGATACCAATAGGTTCGGGGAGAACCCATGAAATAATTGGATGAAGTTATTGGCAGGGGCCAATAGGTTCTTAGTGATCCCATGAAAACTACGAAACCGGACAGATAGTCTATAAGCATTGAACATGTTATTAGTCAGGCCATGAAAACTAATAGGTTAATAGTGACCCTAGAAACTATAACTGAGATAGATTGTCAAATGGGGATGGGAAATCCAGGATATTTTGCTTGTTTTCATATCATCATGATATTTTAAATTGCTATATTTTTAATCATTGTAGATGCAGGAGCACAGTATATGGTTATTTTATATTTTCGGGCAAGATACTAGTGAGGGAAAACCCGTTCCGCTAAGCGGCGTGGTCTCACTAGATATCTAAATGGTTCAAGATGGTAGGTTATTATTCATACTAGGTTTTTTTATCTTACTCGAAGTTTATGTTTTCCCCTTAAACTCTCGGGTGCTCAATTGATTTTGAGTAGTTTGAGAGTTGGGGTTTTTAGGTTCTCCTTTAGACGAATAAGCTTCTGGAGATGTGCAGGAGGCAAGCTAGTAAATAGGAGTTTTTTCTATTTGATTCTTCTATGTTTTGGTCATAAAGGCAAAGTTGTTTAATTGCCTATGTTTAGACTCTGATCATCCAATGGGGCATCTTCATATGTCGCTCTTGGTATATTTTGTAATAATTATATTTTCTCTGAACATGGTTCTCGAATTTAGGATTATGTAATGAATTTAAAATATGATTGAAATGGAATGAGAAATTTGTTTAATGGTCTTAAAATTGTTTCGTATCCATTTGTTTCTGTTATATAAATGTATCTAACATTTTTGCATTTGGTCACTGAGAATTAATAACTATGGATGACTGCAGTATCCATGGCCTTTAGTTTTGGGCCTCCAAGTGGGGGATGTTACATCAGCTTTCTCCAATTCGTGAACATAGTTCCGAGGGTATTTCGGCTCAACTTGGGAGCCACACCGAGGAAAGTATTTCGCTGACAACTTCCGTCTTTCAAAAGGTTGGGGTGTTATCAGTTGATATTTCTAATCTTTTCGCCTATATTTCCTCAGCTTTAAATCTATCAAGTGTTGTTCCTCCTTTTTCTCAAGTGCCTCAATTGGAATCACATGCGGCCGTGACAGAATCCTTTAAAGTTACAACTTCAGCCGCTGCTTAGTGTGTTCAAGAAGAAACCTTCATTATCGATGATCAATTCATAGAGGCATTGTTCAAGAAAGGAGGCGACCCACACCATGAAATTCCTTTTGACGAGGATGCCGTAATCACGGGCTCTTCCAACCCCACTGATGAGCTCAGCATGAAATACCATGTTGAGAAGGAAGATTTGTTGAAAAAGAAGGCGAAAACTGAGCCTATTGAAGATGTTTCTTCGAAGGAAAGCCGAGGCAGAAAAGGATCAAAGAGAGGATCGAGTGCAGTTCGGATGGAGCCACTCCCAAGAAACAAAAAAAGGAGAGAAAATCCAAGAAATAATCGTTGGATTGATGTGATGTGCAAATAGCTTGGATGGCTACTTTTTCTTTTTATTGGTCGTGTTTGTACATGTACGACTCCCACTTTTACTTCTCATTTTGGATAAACTTGTATTGTGAATAGCAAGTTTAGTGTGAACAAGAATTTTTTTATTCTTGTGTAGAATTCTCTTACATGCTTGTTTAAAGGATCGAGCTATTACGTTTTCCATTTAATGTATTTGTGATTCGTTGCTCGGTTAGTCGGATATCGATCTGATTTCACCATCCCAAGGCCTCCTTGAGGTCGTGGCCTCAAGTCATATCAAACACTAGGCTCGAGCCTTAGTGTTACGCCGTCAAATTCAGCGGTTTGAGTAATTATACTCCAGCCCCTAGTCGTAGGTTAGCGGAGTTAGATAGTGGATGGTCGAACTCCATCCTTAGCAAGTTTATACTCCTCATGTCAGTTTCAAGCCGGAGTTTAAGGAATAGTGGGTGGTCGAACCACACTCATCTATTTATTTATAATCATATCCACACTCTGGGATAAGAGTTAATTAGTGGGCGGTCGGATCACACCCTTTTTTCCGTTTATGTTCATATCCACACTCTAGGGGCGGGAGTCATTTCATAGGTGGTCGGTCACACCCATTCAGCATTTATACTCATATCCGCACTCTGGGGACATGAGTTATTTTGTAGGTGGTCAGTCGCACCCATTTAGCATTTATACTCATATGCACGCTCTGGGGACATGAGTTACTTGGAAAACTGTTGAGTTCAGTTCTCTTTGGTCAATCGTTCTGCCCTCGAGTATGGGGTTTGACTCAATAAGTGACCGGTCGAATCTCAATCACTCCCGAGTTATGTCGGTCTCATCAAACAGTGGGATTTATTCGATCGTATATCGCAACTAAAGTATACTGCAGTGGCAGATCACAAACATGATGGAAATTCAAAGCTCTAGTGCCGAATGAAAGGAAATGACATAATTTTTCTTATTACATATTTGAAAAACCAAATGCTAAAGCAAATCCTGAAATTAAATACAACTAAGTAAAAAAGAAAAAGCTAAGTGAAATAGCGTCGTAAATGCTCGCTATTCTATGCCATTGGGAGTGTGATGCCATCAACAGTCGCTAGCTTGAAAATTTCCTCTCCAAGCCTCTGGTCAATGACATACGGTCCTTCCCAGGTTGGATTCATATGCGACGGGGTAGGAAAAACTCGTTTTAAGACAAGATCGTCGATTTCAAAGGTTCTAGGTCAGACTTTAGTGTTGTAGTATCGGGTGACTCGATGTCGATGTGCAGCTGCCCTCAAACCAGCTTTCTCACGCTTCTCATCTATAAAGTCTAGAGAATCCAAGAGGAGATCTTTATTTGTTCTGGGATCATAGTAAGTCACTCAATAAGAAGGAACTTCGAGCTCAACAGGAATAACAGCCTCGGAACCGTAAGCGAGGGCGAATGGAGTATGGCTAGTCGTGGACTTATGGCTGGTCTTGTAAGCCCATAGTACTGTCGGGAGTTCATCCACCCACTTGCCTCTAGCCCTTTCCAAATGCTTCTTCACGATGGATTTTATGATTTTGTTCACAGCTTCAACTTGCCCATATGCTTAAGGGTGAGCAACTGTCGCAAATCTCTTTTTAACACAATACCGATGGCAGAAATTTTTGAATTCAGCACTATCGAATTGAGTCTCATTATCTGTTATAATAGTTCGTGGAAGACCAAAATGACAGATGATATTTCTGACAATGAAGTTGATTACTTTCTTGGTTATGATAGTGGCTAAAGGTTATGCTTCGGCCCATTTGGTGAAGTAATCAACTACGACAATAGCGTACTTTGCACCACCTTTAGAGATTGGTAAGGAACTGATAATATATATACCCCACATGGCAAATGGCCACATGCTGATCATTTGTGTAATTTTTGTCGGTGGAGCTCTTGGAACTTTTGCATATATCTAACACTTGTTGCATCGCCATACATAATCAGTAGCATCTCGATTAACGGTCGATAAATAATACCCATAATGGAGTATTTTCTTTGCTAGTGTTTGCCCCACAGTGTGATCGCCACATTCCCCTTCATGAACTTCCTTTAGGACTCATTTTATTTCATCATGAGCGATACACCGGAGAAGGAAAATAGAGAAACCCTTTCTATACATAACTCCTTCCTGTATAATATACCATGAAGCTTTGCGAAGGACTTGTCGCTTTTCATTCCTTCGTTCGGGAAGAACTCCCTGTAGCAAATATTCTTTAATCGAAGTCATCTAGGACTCCTTCTCAGACTCCGTCTCTAGTACCCGGTCAATTTCCAGCAAGCTTATGCTTGGAGAATTTAATCCCTCGACTAGAACCAAGCCCATCCGTTGTGCATCCCTAGTGCTAACAAACTTTGCAAATGAATCAGCCTCTCTATTTTGATCCCGAGGAATGTGCGTAATGTCATAATACTCAAAGTCAGTCAAAAACACTTGGACTTGAGTAAGGTATGGAGCAAGTCATTTTCCTTTAGCTAGGTAATCTCCCTTGACTTGGTATACCACCAATTGTGAGTCACAAAATATTTTAAGAGATTTTATTTCCAGTCCTCTGGCGAGTTTAAGTCCAGCAATCAAAGCCTCATACTCGGCTTCGTTGTTTGTTGTAGAGAAATCAAGCTTTAAAGCATAGCAAATTGATCGATCTTTGGGAGTTACAAGCATAATCCCAGCTCCAGAACAACAATCGTTGGATGCTCCATCTGTATACAACTTTCACCATATGGTAGGGATTTCACTACTCTTCGGGAAATCTCCTACGCGGTAAATTCTACTATAAAATCTACCAGTGCCTGATCGTAGATAGTCCTTCAAGGAAGATAAGTGATGTCGAATTGCCTAAGTTCAATATTCCACTTGGGTAAACTTCCAGACGTCTCAGGTCGCTGCAAGACCTGTCGTAATAGCTGGTCGGTGTAAACATTAATAGGTTGTGCCTGAAAGTATGGGCGAAGCTTTCATGATGCAATCAGCAAGCAGTATTCCAGTTTCTCTATCTTCACATAGTTCCTTTCAGCGCCTGTCAATTGCTTGCTAACATAATAGAATGGTCTCTGGATTCGATTTTCTTTTTGAAGCAATGCGGCACTTATAGCATGTACCAACATGGCCAATTAGATATATAAATCTTCATGATCCACTGGCATTGATAAGACGGGAGGTCTCTCCAAGTGGTTCACCAAAGCTTGAAATGCTTCTTTACAATCCTGTGTCCATTTGATATTCCTTTTTCCTCTCCTAATCAAGTCAAAGAAAGGAATGCATTTATCGATAGCTTTGGAAATGAATCGGCTTAAGGCGGCGACCTTCCCATTCAGGCTCTGTACTTGTTTGATAGTCTTTGGTGCTTGGATATTGCGTATAGCTTGGATCTTTTCAGGATTAACTTTGATTCCATGGGCATTAATGATGAAACCCAAGAACGTTCCTGATACAACGCCAAAGAAACATTTCAGTGGATTAATCTTCATTTTATAATATCGGAGGATGCCGAACATTTCTATCAAGTCTCTAATGTGGTCGCTAGACTGTCGTGACTTCACGAGCATATCAGTCACATATACCTCCATTGTTTTTCCGATATGATCTTTAAACATTCTATTAACTAGGCATTGGTAGGTCGCTCCTACATCTTTTAGTACAAATGGCATCACCACATAGCAATATAACCCAACATCAATAATGAAGCTGGTGTGCTCTTGATCAGGAATGTGCATCGGGATTTGGTTATATCCTGAGTATGCATCAATGAAAGATAGCAATTTGTGTACCGAGGTTGAATCTGAGTAGTCAACGCATGTTCTCCATTTCCCGTTTGCCTTTCTCACAAGTACAGGCTTAGATACCCATTTAGGGTGGAGGGCATCGCTAATAAACCCATCGTCTTTGAGTCTATCCACCTCCTCTTTAAGAGCGGCAGATCTCTCTGGATCCATGTCATGTATTTTTTGTTTCACCGGGACATACCTCGGGTCAATACTCAATGCATGGATTGCAATGGCTGGCAAGATCTAACACATGTCAGAGTGAGTCCAAGCGAACACATCGAGATTCGCTCGGAGAAATCCAGCAAGTTCTTTCATCATTGGGGGGCTGAGCTGTGATCCGATCTTTAGAACCCGTGGCGAGTCATCGTGGCTGACTGTAATGTCAATCATCAGCTCAGTCGGTGCAGCCTTAGCCTCTTTGGGCTCCTTTTCGTCATCTCTTAGATCTACATCTCTATAGAAGTGACTGTGGCGCCCGAGCCAAGACTCTGGTGCTAGTTGTCAATCTTCAGTGGCCTGGATGCGGACTAACTTGTTCACACCCTTACCCTTCTCACTCCGTTGAGCATCCCTCAACTAAGCTAAATAACAGGCACGTCCAGTCACCCGATCACCATGAACAACTCCAACACCATTATTTGTAAGGAACTTCAAAGTCAAACACCATGGGGCAAGAGCTGTCCGAAACTCAACTAGGGCCGGTCGGCCCAAAAAAGCGTTGTATGGAGAGTCAACATCCAGAACAACAAAAGGCAAAATCTGCACTCTCCTACAGTCACCATCTCCCAACTCTACAGGTAATTCAACATAACCGACAGCTTCGGTTGCTACACCGTTAAAGCCATGGATACAGACTTAAATGGTTTCAAGTCTTGGGCTTCCAACCTCATCTGATCATAAGCTTTTTTGAAAATTATGTTTACAGAACTTCCACAGTCAATCGTTGGAGCCTCCATCTTGTCTATATCTCGGTCTCTAAACTCGATATCATCTGCCATTGTACGTTGTTGTTTTACCGGAGCTCCATCTTTCATATTTAAACAACATTCAAAATTCACCTGCTTAATCATGCTACATAGCGCTCCATCTCATGCCAACTTTTATCAGTCGGATGTGGTCCTCTGACTATTGTATTGATCACCAATCTTCTGCCAGTTCGCATAGGCTCTTCAACTCTGTGTGGTGCTTGTCCTCGGTTGGGGCCAGATGTCCCCTACCTGCCATCCTATGGGGTTTTTACAAACTGTTGTAACCTCCTTCCTCAAATCAAAATTTCGATAATATCCTGGAGATGCCTTCATTCATTTACGTTATGCCCATAGCATTCGTGAAACCGACAATATTTCTCAATTTGTTTCTACTTCTCTGTTGATTCTTTCAGAGGCAGCTTTCTGTACTGCATGGTATTGCAGGTAGACAAATAGATATTATCCAGGGACATATTCAGTGCCTTGTAAGTATTGTACATCGGAGCCCTAGGCTTCCCTCTTCCAGAATCCCTCATTAATTCTTGGCTCCTATCTCCGCCTTTTTTTGTTGATTTGGTTTGTTCTGGACATTCACTTGAACTTTTTCAGAGCTTTGATGAGACTGGCTTACAACAATATTACTTTGTACTTCCTCTACATTCGTTCCTACAACATTCTTCTTTCTAGAGGATCTGGCTTCCTCCTTCCTCAAATACTGAGCCGCTTTTGCATAAAAGCGTTCCAATGTTGTGGGTGGTTTAAAGGCTAACCAATCGCCAAAATTAGATTCTGGATCAATCTCTCTTATCACGGCCATCAATATTGCATGGTCATTCGGATTACTAATTTTTGTAACAGCTGTATGAAATCTATCCAAATAATCTTTCAATGATTCTCCTAGAGCCTAGATCATACATTCAACATTCGATATCTCAAGATTTGTAAGTTCAAAGCATATAGAATTTGGAGAGCAAGGCATATGGACTATAGGGAACATACCCTAGGAATCGCATATCAAATGGACAAAGATTGAGGGATCAGTATACACCCTATGAGAGGGATCGGTAGAAGACAATACACAAGCAATACTGAATCAAAGATTATGCACTAACTTGAGCTCCTTTGGTCCAAATGACATAAGATTTGAAGGGCTAACATATTTAAGCATGAAGAAGCCACCATAGGGACCACTGTCAAAAAATCAAACAATAAAGGGATCGGGACCGATCCGTACCGATCCCTCTTCATGGGGATTTGGGCCTAGCGACCCCTCTAGTGGGCCCATGTGGGTTAGAAGGTCCTATAGTCGAAGTTTCAGAGATATTGGTGGTCATCTTCACCTATAAATACTAGCCTAATGGGTCATTCTGAGGATCTTTACGCTGCTTGTTACTTTAGTCTTTATTGCAATCAAATTTTCTCTACGCCTTGCTACTGTAATCAAATATAGAAGTGATCAATAAAGATAATCTTCAAAGTGGACGTAGGCATACAACGCCGAACCACTATAAATTTGTGTTTCTGGTTATTGATTTTTATTTGTTGTTACCTTGATCTGTTCCTCATTTTAATTTTATTTTCTTCACTTACTTCTCTGTAAAGATCTATTCTTGGGTGTTTGTGACCAATTTGGTTGCAAACGTTTTGGTACTTTCACTAAGAACCTTGATTCTCAGCTTGTTAGGATCCCATTGTTGCTACTGGATTGGATAAATCCCCCGAAGGAGATCTGTAGTTATCTTCAGAAAGTTTATTATACTATTCAGATTTGGAGGAATCTAAAGCAAGGAGATTGATAATGGTGAGACATGCTAAACCTACTTTTCAGAAAGTGGATGGAAATGACACTGCTAGTATTCTACAAGGGGACCCAAGCAATCAACCAAGAAATGTGAATGTTGATCCGGTTGAAGTTTAGAATCCCACTGATTCTATTGCTAGAGCTGAATTTCATAACTTAAAGAGAGAGTTGATGGAAATCTGTCGACAACTAAATCAGCAAATTCCGACAAATATCAACTTGATGAACCAAATTACTCAGCAACAGCGGGGGAAAGCTAGGTGGGAACCTACTCCTTACTTGGCATCGGAAAGTTCTAGCTCATCAGATGAATATCATAGGCATAGGCATTGTAGGATTGAAGAAAATCATGTAGAAGCTTTGAAGCATCGCCTGGCAGACCATCGCGGTCTGCCAGGATCGTTCGGTGCCGATCCCTCCATAGGGATCGGTACCGATCCCTCCTCTGGAGGAGGGATTCCCCCCATCCACTTAGGGAATTACGTTGGAACTATTTCTAAAGGTTTGGATGATGGAGTTCGATTGAATGCTGACCAGTTACCTCCCTAGAATGATGACGGAACGAATGTACAAGATGCGCATCGGGAAGATGGTGAACCAAGAAGGCATGAAACGGCCCGTAGACATTGACCGGACCATTCATGTAAGGAGGAGCGCGACCACCGCTTGGCACCACCCATCCAAACGCCGGACTTATCAGCAATGGTCAGACAGTTAGTGAGGGAGAGCCAACGCTTAACCAATAATGACTAGGGAATCTCAAGAAGTCATACCCCGTTCACTGATAGTGTATTACATGCACGATACCCAAGGAAGTTCAACATGCCATCGATGTTTGCCTACGAGGGAAAAACCGACCCCAGGCAGCACATCATGAGATATGAATGGTTGATGGATTCTGCGCGAGCTGATGATGGACCAAGTGTAGTGCTTTTCCAGAACTCTTTCCGGAATAGCAACGCTGTGGATCATGAGACTACCCCCACGATCAATTTCTAGGTTAGATGATTTGGTAACCAAGTTTGTGGAGCAATTTCGGATGCACGCGACTCATCCTAAAGATGTGATGTCCCTTTTCAGCGTGATTCAGGCTCCAGGAGAGTCGTTGAAAGATTATTTGAAGAGATTTCATACAGTTGTTACGGAGGTCAGTAATCCAAATGACCATGCGATACTCATGGCCGTGACAAGAGGGATTGATCCAGAGTCTGAATTTGGCGATTGGTTAGCCGGAAAGTTGCCCGCAACGTTGGAGTGCTTTTGCGCAAAGGCGACACAATTTTTGAGGAAGGAAGAAGCCAGGTCCTCCAGAAAAAAGAATGTTGCGGGACAGAGTGAAGAAGAAGTACAGAGTAACATTGCAATCTAACAGTCTGATGACAGTTTTGGGAAAGTCCAAGTGAATGTTCAGAATAAACAAACTCAGCAAAAGAGAGGTGGAGATAGGAACCAAGAACGAAAGAGGGATTCTGGAAGGTTGAAGCCTAGGATTCCAATGTATGATAATTACACGCCGTTGAATACGTCCCTAGAGAATATTTATCTATCTACTTGCAATACCATGCAATATAGGAAGCCGCCTTCAAAAGAATCAACAGAGAAGTAGAAGCAGACCGAGAAATATTGTCGGTTTCACGAGTGTTATGGGCACAATACAAATGAATGCAGGCATCTCCAGGATGTTATAGAAAAACTGATTCAAGAAAAGAAGTTACAACAAAGGGTAAAAGCCCCGCAGGTTGGCGAGCAGGGGACTTCTGAACCCAACCGAGAACAAGCGTCGTGTAGGGTTGAAGAACCTGCATGGACTGTTGGAAGGCTAGTGATAAACACGATAGTCAGAGGAGCGCACCCAATAGATAAGAGCTAGGAAGAGATGGAGCGCTATTCTAGCATGATTAGTCATGTGGATTTTGAATGCTGTTCGAATAGGGAAGATAGAGCTCCGGCGAAGCAGCAACATACTATGGCGGATGATATTATGTTTAGGAACAGAGATGCAAATAAGGTAGAGGCTCCGACAATCAACCCAATGGTTATTTTAGTGATAATTGGTCCTGCTTTGGCGAGAAGGATTTAGATTGATTGTGGAAGTTCGATGAATATAATCTTCAAAAAAGCTTACGATCATATGAGGATGGAAGTCAAAGATTTAAAATCGTCTAAAGCTAGTATACATGGTTTTAATAGCATCGCAACTGAAGCTATTGGTTATGTGGAATTACCAGTTGAGTAGGGAGAAGGTGAACAAAGGAGAGTGCGGACCTTATCGTTTATTGTTTTGGATGTTGACTCTTCATATAATGTTTTACTGGGTCAACCTGCCCTAGCTGAATTCCAGGCAGCTCTTGCCCCGTGGTGTTTGACTTTGAAGTTTCCAACGAATTATGGTGTAGTAGTTGTTTATGTTAATCAGGTGACTAGACGTGCTTGCTATGTAGCTGAGGGAAGCTCAGCGCAAAGAAAAAGGGAAGGGTGTGCACAAGACTGTCCGCATCCAAGCTACCGAAGATTGACAACTGGTGCCTGAGCCTTGGCTCGGATGCCACAGTCGGTTCTATTGAGATATTGATCCAAGAGATGACAAGGAGGAGCCCAAAGAGACCAAGGCTGCACTGACTGACTATTGACATTACGATCAGCCATGATGACCCATCACGAGTCCTAAAGATAAGGTCATAGCTCAGCCCCTCGATGATGAAAGAGCTTGCTAGTTTTCTCCGAGCGAATCTAGACGTGTTTGCTTGGACTCACTCTGACATGTGTGGAATCTTGTCTTCCATTGCAAGCCATGTATCAAATATTGACCCGAGGTATGTCCCGGTGAAGTGAAAAAGACACGGTATGGATCCGGAGAGATCTGCCGCTCTCAAAGAGGAGGTGGAAAAACTAAAAGTCAACAGGTTTATCCGCGATGCCCTCTATCCTGAATGGGTATCTAATCCTGTACTTATGAAGAAAGCAAATGGGAAATGGAGAACATGCATTGATTATTTAGATTTCAACAAAGCGCGTCCGAAAGACAGTTTTCCCCTTTCGAGGATTGACCAGCTGGTGGATTCAACCACGTGACACGAATTTCTATCTTCCATGGACACATACTCAGGATATAACCAAATCTCGATGCATATCCCCGATTAGGAGCACACCAGTTTTATTACAGATGTTGGATTGTACTGCTATGTAGTAATATCATTTGGATTAAAGAATGCAGGAGCAACTTATCAGCGCTTGATCAATAGAATGTTTAAAGATCGGATTAGAAAGACAGTGGAAGTGTATGTGGATGATATGCTTGTGAAGTCACGATGATCATGCGACCACATTGGAGACTTGGCGGAAATGTTTAACATCCTCCGACACTACAAGATGAAAATCAATCCTCTGAAGTGTTCTTTTGGTGTTGCGTTAGGAAAATTATTGGGCTTTACTGTCAATGCTCGTGGGATAGAAGCGAATCCCGAGAAGATTCAGGCTATATATGATATCCAAGCACCGAGAACTATTAAACAACTACAGAGTCTGAATGGGAAGGTTGCTGCCTTAAGCCGATTCATCTCCAGAGCTACTGACAAATGCATTCCTTTCTTAGATCTGATTAGGAAAGGGAAAAGAAACTTTGAATGGATGTTAAATTGTAAAGACATATTTAAAGCTTTGGTGAATCATTTGGAGAGACCCATATCTTGTCAAACCCTGTGGATCATGAGGAGTTGTACATTTATTTAGCTATATCAGCACACGTTATAAGTGTCGCATTGCTTCGTGAGGAAAATCGGATCTAGAGACCGGTGTATTACTTTAGAAAATGATTAATAAAAGCTGAAAGGAACTATCTGAAGATAGAGAAATTGGCATACTGCTTACTAATTGCATGATGGAAGCTCCATCCGTACTTTCAGGCACATCCGATCAATGTATACACCGACCAGCCGTTACGACATGTCCTATAGCGACCTAAGACGTTTGGAAGGTTACTTAAGTGGAATATTAAACTCAGCCTATTCGACATTACTTATCTCCCTCGTAGGGCTATCTAAGGTTAAGCGTTGGCAAACTTTATAGCAGAGTTTACTGTGTAGGACGGTTCTCTATAAGGCAGCGAAATCCCAACCGTATAGTGGAAATTGTACATTGATGGAGCGTCTAACAATCATTGTTCTGGAGCCGGGATCGTGCTTGTGACTCCTGAAAATCGGTCAATCTGTTATGCATTAAAGCTTGATTTCCCAGCAACAAATAACGAAGCTGATTGTGAAGCACTAATTACTAGACTTAAACTCGCTAGAGAACTTGGATAAAATCTCTCGAAATCTTTTGCGATTCGCAGTTGGTGGTGTATCAAGTTAGGGGAGATTATCAGGTTAAGGGACAACGACTTGCCCCATAACTTATCCAAGTTCAAGAGATGTTGACAAAGTTTGAGTACTATGACATTTCATATATTCCACGAGATCGAAACAGAGAGGCTAATTTATTGGCAAAGTTTGCTAGTACCAGCAATGCACAACAGATGGGCGTGGTTCCGGTCGAAGTATTAAATACCCCAAGTATAAACATGATGAAAATTGATCAGACATTGGAAGTGGAGCCTGAAAGAGAATCGTGGATGACTCCAATCAAAGACTATTTACTACGTGGAGTCCTACCAGATAAAAGAAATAAAAAGCGACAAGTCCTTCGCAAAGCTTCATGATATATTATGCAAGAAGGAATCATGTACGGGAAAGATTTCTCGGTTCCTCTACTCCGGTGTGTCACTCATGATGAGATAAGACATGTTCTAAAGAAGTTCATGAAGGGAAATGCGGCGATCACACTAGGGGCAAACTCTGGTAAAGAAAATACTACGTTATGGGTATTATTGGCCAACCGTAAATCGAGACGCCGCTGACTATGTAAGACGATGTGATAAATGCTAGATATATGTGAAAGTTCCAAGAGCTCCACCAACAGAAATCATGCAAATGGTCAGCCCATGGTCGTTCGCCATATGGGGTATAGACATTATTGGTTCCTTACTGATCTCTAAAGGTGGTGCAAAGTATGCTATCGTTGCAGTTGATTACTTCACCAAATGGGCCGAAGCGGAACCTTTAGCCATGGTCACCACCAAGAAAGTAATCAACTTTATTGTCCAAAACATCATATGCCGCTTCAGTCTTCCATGAACTATTGTGACAAATAATAGGACTCAGTTCGACAGTGCTGAATTCAAAGACTTTTGTTGAAGATATCATATTGAAAAGAGATTTTGTAGCGGTCGCTCACCCTTAGGAAAATGGATAGGTTGAAGCTGTAAATAAGATCATAAAGTCCAATCTGAAGAAGCGTATGGAGAAGGCTAGAGGCAGGTGGGTGGATGAACTTCCTACAACACTATGGGCTTACAGGACCACCTACAAGTCCACGACTGGCCATACTCCATTCGCCCTTGCTTACGGTTTCAAAGTCGTTATTCCTGTTGAGCTTGAAGTTCCTTCTCATCAAGTGACTTACTACGATCCCAAAATGAAAAAATATCTCCTTTTGGAATCTCTTGACTTTATAGATGAGAAGCGCAAAGAAGCCAATCTAAGGGCAGCTGCACATCGACATCGAATTACCCAGTATTAAAACACTAAAGTTCGTCCTAGAACCTTCGAAATTGGCGATCTCATCCTGAAACGGGTTTTTCTTGGCCTGTCACACATGAATCCAATCTAGGAAGAACCATATGTCATTGAACAGAGGTTTGGAGAATGAACTTTCAAGCTAGCGACTGTCGCTGGCATCACACTTCCAAGGGCATGGAATAGCGAACATCTTCGACGCTATTTTACTTAGTTTATTTTCCTTTACATTTCAGCTGTATTTGCTTTCAGAATTTGCTTTAGCATTTGATTTTTCGAATGTGTAATAAGATAGTGTATGTTATTCCTTTCCATTTGATGAATAACGTTTCAGGCTTTCTTTATATTTATGTTTTTGTTGCATTATATGCTAATTACATAGCGAAACTAATTGATGTCGATATGTATGAACAGACTTCCAGAGTTTGAAATCAATCAATCATGCTAACTCCCAATGGGATTAAACAAGATGAGCTCAATCTACTTGTTCATTTAACAACTCTCATTCACAATCCAAAGGACAGGATACACAAAAAGGAATAAATGTGGCCGACAATCTGATGATCGAATAACTCCTGTCCAATTGTGGAACTGAGATAAAATCAGAGCGACCATGACATGACCGATCGCTTGCTAAATCAAACCTCAAATCCTGGAAAGCAAATTAATTAATCATAGAGAGTATGATCTGATTGCTCTCCGAAATAACTCTAAGTCGTCGGAGTGTGGATTAGAGTATAAACATAAATCGGGTATGAACAGACCACCCGTGAAATAACTCTAAGTCCCCAGAGTGTGGATTGTAGTATAAACATAAATTGGGTATGAACCATCCACACGCGAGATAACCCTAAGTCCCTAGATTGCGGACTTGAGTATAAACATAAATCAGGCGTGAGTCGACCGCTCGCAAGATAATACTGAGTCCCCAAAGTGCGGACTAGAGTATAAACATATATTGGGTGTGATCCGACCATCCATCAACTAAATCTTATCCCAGAGTGTGGATACGAACATGAATGAATAGATGAGTGGAGTTTGACCATTCACTATTCCACGAACTCCGGCCTAAAACCTATGGGAAGAGTATAAACTTGCTAAGGATGGAATTCGACCATCCGACATTTAACCCTGCTAACCTAAAACCGAAGGCAGGAGTATAGTTGCTCAAAAACCACTGAATTGGACAGTGTAACACTAAGGCCCGAGCCTAGTGTTTAATACGACTCGAGGCCACAACCACTTGGAGGACTTGGGATAGAGCTGGTGGATTTTTACCAGAATTTATAAACAACGAATTACAAGTACATTGACGTAATAGTTAAACTGCTTAAATAACAATTCACATGAAAGCTCAACAGGAAACAAAAACTTTTATTCACATAATAGGTTTTAAGATCATAGTACAAGTTATTTCAAAAAAATCGGGACTCATGCCCGTACAACCACAACTAATGAAAGAAACGACTGTGCAAACTATATACACACTGAGCCGAAGTGACGACTATTTCTTTGACTTTCTCTCTTTTTTGGATTTTTCGAGAGTAGTGCCACTTGTGCTTCTTTTTCTGGATCCCTTGCCGCCTTTAGCAGGAGACCTTATAGAGGTAGGAGGAAGTTCACCAAGAATCGACCTGCCAGGTGGAATAACTCGTAGTGGCACAAGATGAGGTTCGTCAATGTCCACCTCGACGAGCTCAGTTTTAGCTTTACTTTTCAGCAACTCTTTCTGGAATAACACCAAGTTTTTGGAGCAATTTCGGATGCACGTGACTCATCCTAAAGATGTGATGTCCCTTTTCAGCGTGATTCAGGCTCCAGGAGAGTCATTAAAGGATTATTAGAAGATTTTTAATATAGCTATTACGGAGGTCAGTAATCCAAATGACCATGCGATACGCATGGCCGTGACAAGAGGGATTGATCCAGAGTCTGAGTTTGGTGATTGGTTAGCCGGCAAGCCGCCTGCAACGTTGGAGCGCTTTTGCGCAAAGGTGGCACGGTTTTTGAGGAAGGAAGAAGCCAGGTCCTCTATAAAAAATAATGTTGCGGGACTGAGTGTAGAAGTACAGAGTAACGTTGCAATCAAACAGTTTGATGAAGGTTCTGGGAAAGTCCAAGTGAATGTTCAGAATAAACCAAGTCACCAAAAGAGATGCGGAGATAGGAACCAAGAACGAAAGAGGGATTCTGGAAGGTTAAAGCTTAGGATTCCAATGTATGATAATTACACGCCGTTGAATACGTCCCTAGAGAATATTTTTCTATCTACTTATAATACCATGCAATATAGGAAGCCGCCTTCGAAAGAATCAACAGAGAAGTAGAAGCAGACCAGGAAATATTGTCGGTTTCACGAGTGTTATGGAACAATAAAAATGAATGCAGGCATCTCCAGGATGTTATAGAAAAACTGTTTCAAGAAAAGAAGTTACAACAAATGGTAAAAGCCCCGCAGGATGGAGGGTAGGGGACTTCTGAACCCAACCGGGGACAAGCGTCGCGTAGGGTTGAATAGCCTGCATGGACTGTTGGAAGGCTAGTGATAATCACGATAGTCGAAGGACCGCACCCAGTAGATAAGAGCTGGCAAGAGATGGAGCGCTATGCTAGCGAGATTAGGCATATGGATTTTGAATGATGTTCGAATACGTAAGATGGAGCTCTGGCGAAGCAGCAACGTACTATGGCAGATGATATTGTGTTTAGGAACAGAGATGCAGATAAGGTAGAGACTTCGACAACCGACCCAATGGTTATTTCAACGATAATTGGTCCTGCTTCGGTGAGAAGGATCTTGATTGATTGTGGAAGTTCGATGAATATAATCTTCAAAAAAGCTTACGATCAGATGAGGATGGAAGTCAAAGATTTAAAACCGTCTAAAGCTTGTATACGTGGTTTTAATAGCATCGCAACTGAAGTTGTTGGTTATGTGGAATTACCAATTGAGTAGGGAGAAGGTGAACAGAGGAGAGTGCTTATCTTGTCGTTTATTGTTTTGGATGTTGACTCTCCATATAATGTGATGTGCACGTAAATGTGCATATATATACATCCATATTTTTTCTCTTTTTATTTAAATAAACATCATATTTGGGCATTTTTACATTTTTAAAACCAAAATTCAATTAATTTCAAATCATCATATATTCACCTTCATTCAGGGGCAAAACGGTCATTTTTGTGCATGTGTCATTTGAGAATTTTTTCTTGGACAATTTTTATTATTTTTATAGGATATTTTGATGCATATGGAAGAGGGATTCATGATGATATATGCATGCTCAAGGAAATACAAAGGAATGAAGAGGAAATAATTCAAGTTCAAGATCATAGAGGACCCCACACACTTACCTAAATGTACAATTATGAGATAATGGACAACTAAGTGGAGGTTAAAGCTTCATGCACTTTTAATGAGGAATTAATTAGTGGCTAATGGTTACTTGGTGGCCACACTTCCTAAAGGGCATTTTGGGAAGCACCCTAAAAATGGAATTATGGTTTTATGCATGTTTAAATAGCCCACTTGTGTACTTGAAAGAAGGATCTACTCTTTCATTTTACTTAGCAAATTAAGAGATCAAATTGTAAGCTCAATGTTCTATGAAATAAAAATGGCTTCCAAGCCTCTTTCTTCTCTCTTTTCTACATGCTTTTCTTTGTTTTATTGTTAATGTTTATTTCTATGCTCTCTTTCCTTTAATGTTCATAGCTTAGATTTACATTTATGCAAGTAGTGTAGCTTTAATTTTTATGCAATTAGTTACTAGGTAATCTCTCTTTCTTCCTTTGCTTAGTTTTCATTTCTTTGCTCTTTCATGTTGAAATTTACAAGTTTTGCTTCAATGCCACAAATGAGTAGCTAAACCCTTCAATTTAGGGGTAATGAAGCTCTCAAATATTATGTAATTTCAACATTTTATGATTTATGATCTCATTTGGTTTATGCTTCATGAAGTGAGTTTTGATGCAAGTTTATACAAGTGGGTTTGATAGCTTATATTGCTTATGCAAATGAGCCATTCTTATTCAACATAAACACAAGTTGCATCATCATTTGCTAATCCATTTTTGATTTTGAAATAAAAGTAAAAATGAAATTTGATGATCAATATTACTAGTTACAATGGTAAATAGATCATACTTAAAATAACTTTTGCTTTGGCTTCATTTTCATGAGAATTATAAGTGGTATAATTGTTGTATTATAGTTTGATGGTTTGAGTTATGTTAATTAATAACATAAACAAACCATACTTATGATAAATGCAACACTTATTTCACTTAATATCAAAGTTAGAGATCATAAATTCTATGTTTGTTGATTTACAAAAATATTAAAGTGGATTTGCCTCTAAATTGTTCTCTAGTTTAATAGTTTTTAAATCACGTTTTAATTCTAGCTTTAGTAGTTAACTTCATTTCACTTTGGTCTAATTTGATTGAATAGGAAATTTTAAAATCTCATCAATTCCCTACAGATCGACCCGTATTCGCTACGTACTACAAAGTGTATGCCGTGTGCTTGCGGTTATTTTATTTCTAAATTCGTTCGACGGTTTTCTAAACCGATAGAAGATCCGTCGTCGAACATAATTTTTTTTTGGGTCTACCGGCCCTAGCTGAATTCCAGGCAGCTCTTGCCCCGCGGTGTTTGACTTTGAAGTTTCCAACGGATAATGGTGTAGTGGTTGTTTATGGTAATCAGGCGACTAGACGTGCCAGCTATGTAGCTGAGTTGAGGGAAGCTCAGCGCAAAGAAAAAGGGAAGGGTGTGAACAAGACTATCTGCATCCAAGCTACTGAAGATTGACAACTGGTGCCTGAGCCTTGGCTCGGGCGCCACAATCGGTTATATCGAAACATAGCAATGCTACCAACAACCACTGCCCACGTTCTTCCCTATCACAGCCTCACCGCAATCCCCAATTTGCTGCTTCGATTCAACTTCCATTACTAGAACCAATTGACCGCCAGACCAAGTCGAAACCGTTCGCACTCCTCAACCATCCACCTAACTGCCTTAAATCCCCTCGAACCACGACCAACATCGCAAATTCGAATCGCTACCTCACTTGAACATCCACCGAACCAACTCCACCTCGAGCAACTCACTGCCCCAATCCCAATCGTTTCGAAGCAACATCCCAAATTCCTTCATCTCCAACATCGCCACCCAATCGAACTCGAAATCGCCACTTCAACCCAGTTCTATCGCCTCGCCGAATCACCCAAATCATCAATCGCCTCTTCAACAAACCTAACTGATCGCCAGCGATTGCGTTTTGAATGCTAATTTGAACGAATTGCACTTTGGATTTGTTTTCGATTCAGTGCTGTTTTTTTTGAAAGAAAAATTGGGTTGTAGGAATGTACGTGTGAGTTTGGGGTTCGGGTTCTATTTGTTTGGGTCGTGTGAGTTTCTTCTTTGGATTTAAGTTTTGTTTACAAGTCTAGTTTTAGTTTTTTTAGATTTTCTTTTGTTTACAAGTTCGACACGTGTTGATTTAAAAGTTTCTTTTATTTGCAAACCAAAAGAGTTGCTTTGTTTTCAATTTTCTTTTTATTGTTTTCAACTTTCTTTTGTTTTGAGTTTTGTTTTGCTCTATCTATTTAAAAAAAATCCAAAAAAAAGCCAACTTTGTTTAATTTTCATTTTTCATTTGTTTTCACTTGTTTTAGTTTTCATTTATTTTCACTTGTTTTAGTTTTCATTTATTTTATTTTCAATTGTTTTATTTTTCGCTTATTTTATTTTTCATCTTTGATAAACATACTAAAAATAATAATAATAATAATAATAATAATAATTGTTGAATATATCTTGTGTTTCATCTCTGGTTGCCAAAGCAGAAATTCAGAAGGAAGAAGTGCTTGCCCAAATAAACTGCTTTGCCTTGCTAAAAATAATTGCCGCTTAAAAAAAAATTGCTAATAATCTGCATGCTCTGGTATTGTGCTTTCATCTCTAGTGCATTGTTGGTTGCTTGCATTTGCATTTATATATACAAAAAAATTTATAAAATCCAAAAACAAAAACAAACTTCATTTTAGTTGCATTGTAAAGTCACGTTTAATTTTTGTTTTGCATCCATCTCATCTTATTTTCTTTTCTAAGGGCAATACCCCAATTCACATAAGGTGAGGGATTTCATTACCCTTTCCTTAGCCCACAAACACATTTCATTGTAGAATTTGACTAATAATAAAGGTTAGACATTCGACTTAAGGGTGTCGCGAGCTCATCTAGGGCTTAATTGTATCTTCACAATTATTTTCTTTGAACAATTTTATTTCTTGGTGTCTAGGCTACGGCAGAGTAATAACCAGTTATAAAAATTACGGTGATACGTAAATATTATACTGGTTGTTCCTCTGAAGGTACTTAAACCTTCGGCTGCATTGCTATGGTGATTCGTGGTGCACCGATAACCCATGCCCGTTACCTGGCTGAGAAATATTTTTGTTGATTTAAGACAAAGTGTGATTATACAATTTTGGGTTAGGAGCTACTAAGGACAGAAAACTGTAATCAAGTCCTTTGCATTCATTTAGTTGCATTAGTTCATGCATATTTAACAAAAAAAAGGAAAAATTCCAAAATCCAAAAAAAAACATTTTGTAAATTTTTCTTAACTTAGTTTTAATTCCAAAAAAAAAATCTTCTTTTTTCTTTACTTTGAAAATTTTCAATCAAAAACAAAAATCCAGAAAAAAACTAATATAAAACCTTTTAAAAAAGAAAAAAAATTAATTCAAAAACAAAAAAATTTAAAAATTCAAAAAAGAAAAAAAAAATTACAAAAACAAAAACATATAAAAAAATTTGAAAAACCAAAATCAAGCCTCTAAAAAAAACAAAAACAAAAGCAAATTTTCACTTCGTTTTTCAAATCTTCTTTCTCTTCTCAACTTTCACTTGTGCATGAGTACTTGGACTCGTGACACAACAACAAATCGTTGGACTCGCGACCCTTCTACTAATTGTTTAACTCGAACAGACGATCTTCCCGAAATGGCAAACGAAAATGCCCCTCGAACTCCTATGGATAGAATCTTTCCCGATAGAGTTTCTATTCCATCTTGCATCACATTACCCGCCCCTACGGGAAACCATTTCGAAATTCACTCAAACCATACTGCCACTCTTCCGAAATTTGGCAATTTCGAACACGATGATCCATACATCTTCTTGACCAAATTCGAACAAGTTTGTGCAACCATTAAACTCCAACAAATTTTTGATGACGGAATCAAACTTCGATTAATCCCATTCGCTCTTACGGATTACGCTGAGAAATGGTTGTATAGCTTACCATCAAACTCGATTAAAACGTGGGATGAATTCGTAAAAGCTTTCTTAAAAAAGTTCTACCCTTTGGAAAAAAACGAGTAGAATCCGAAACGAAATTGTAAACTTTCATCAATTCAAGGGAGAACCATTTGGAAAATATTTTGAAAGATTCAAAGAGCTTTTGATAAAATGTCCACACCATAATTTCGAAAAATGGACGATTTGCCAAATTTTATACAATGGACTCGAAAATAGCTCACGTACCATGCTCGAATCAATGTGCCAAGACAACTTTCTTGCCCAACATCACGACGATGCGTGGCAATTTCTTGAAAACCTCGCCGAAAAATCATCCCAATGGGAACGTTCGAACGAAAAATCAATCTACTCACGATCGAGTGCACACTCGATAGGATCTTCTGTTGCTTTGGAAGCTAAGATCGACACAATGATTAAAAAATTCGATAACGTTCTCATCGAATCAAACGAACCAAGCTTCCCAACCGATGTGTTATAAATGCAACGATCCTAATCATATAGCTGATCAGTGTCCCAATTCTGTCGAACAAATCAATGCTTTCAATAAAGCCAAAAACGACCCATTTTCTCCAATGTACAACCCTGGTTGGAGAAATCATCCGAATTTTTCTTGGAACCAAAACAATCCCAACACAAATACGATTTGTCCCAATTTTCAAGCATTCCCGAATAATGCTTCGAATCCTCCCTTTCAACCGCAACAATCAAATTTTCAACCAAATTCAGCTCATACTCCCCAAGACGATAAACGTTTAGCTTCTCTTGAGAAAACTCTTGAAACGTTGGCTAAAGCAACTACTCAAAGCCTTCAATCAAACAGCAATTTGCAAAATTTATTGACTTCATATATGCAAAACACGAACCAATCAATTGCAAAACTCGAAATGCAAACGAGTCAATTAGCCACGTGAACGAGGAACATTCCCAAGCCAACCCATTTCAAATCCCAGAAATCAAAACGCGAATTCTAATCAAGCCCATGTTGTTTAAGATAACAACGTCACCCAATTGAATGCTATCACAACTTTACATTCCGGTAAACAAATCAATAATCAAGTCGTTAATCTAAACGATTTCCCGAAAACTTCTCTCGACACTTCTAAAACAACGAACGACTCAGAACAAAATGTGGAGCCAAACGTTGAATCAAATGCTAACCAAAATTCTTCTTCCTCTACTCGAGTAGACCCGCCTACCGAGTATCGTGTTCCATTTCCACACTGTCTTCGACCAAAGAAACACTCGGACCAAATGGAAAAGATGTTGGAAATTTTTAAACAAGTCAAAGTTAACATTCCGCTTCTTGACATCGTTCAGCAAGTCCCAACATACTCGAAATTTCTTAAGGACTTGTGCACCCAAAAACGACACACTCAAGTGCCCAAAAAAGTCTTCTTAGCCGCCAGTTTGAGTGAAGTCTTGTCCCAATCCATGCCTGTCAAATACAAAGATCCTGGCTGCCCTACGATTTCGTGTAAAATTGGTGAAAAGACGATTAACAAATGTTTGATAGACTTAGGCGCGAGTGTCAACTTGATTCCATATTCCATGTACGAACAATTAGGCTTAGGTGAGCTCAAACCCACAAAAGTCACGCTTCAATTTGCCGATCGTTCCATTAAGAATCCCGTGGGAGAAATCAAAGACGTAATCATTCAAGTAGGGCAATTCATATTCCCCGTTGATTTTATTGTTCTCGAAACACAACCCGTGACAAATCCCGCAAGTCAAATTCCATTGATTCTAGGCCGACCATTTTTAGCCACCTTAAATGCCTTAATCAATTGTCGTAACGGATCGATGAAAATCTCTTTTGGAAACATGACTTTGGATCTCAACATTTTCAATCTTGAAAGCCAATCGAACGAACCTCGTGACCAAACGTTGGAAGTTAGTGCCATTCACGAAAACTTTGAAAACGAAACACTTGATTTTAATGATGAACACGAGGCCGAGTATGAAAAATTGTTTCATGAAATTCCCAATGAGATTGAATACACTCTTCCCTTTGAATCGCTTCAAGTTGAATCCGAATCTCAATCAAACTCCTTGATTGAAAAACTCCCAAAGTTGGACCTCAAACCACTTCCCGATCACCTTAAGTACGCATACTTAGGTGATAACGGAACGTTGCCCGTCATAATTTACGCAACTCTCTCTCTTAATCAAAAAGCTTCTCTTCTCTCTATTCTTTTGAAAAACAAGGAAGCGATTGGATGGTCGATCTCTAATATAAAGGGAATTAGTCCCGCTCTTGTCCAACATCACATTTATTTAATCGACGATGCCAAGCCTGTTCGTGATGCGCAACGAAGGCTTAACCCAAAAATGAAAGATGCGGTGCATGATGAAATTCTTAAAATTCTCGACAACGGAATCATTTACCCAATCTCCGATAGTTCATGGGTTAGCCCAATTCACGTTATATCGAAAAAGTCTGGACTAATGTTGTTAAGAACGATTCAAACGAACTTATTCCAACTCGTACTCAAACGGGTTGGCGTGTTTGCATTGACTATCGAAAACTAAATACCGCAACACAAAAAGATCACTTCCCCCTTCCTTTCATTGACCAAATGCTCGAGCGATTAGCCGGCCACGAATTCTACTGCTTCCTCGATGGTTATTCAGGCTATAACCAAATTCCAATCGCCCCCGAAGATCAAGAGAAAACAACTTTCACGTGTCCATTCGGTACCTTTGCTTATCGACGAATGCCATTCGGACTTTGTAACGCTCCTGCGACCTTCCAACGACGCATGGTTGGAATCTTTTCCGACATGATTGAACGCTTTCTAGAAGTTTTTATGGACGATTTCTCAATCTTTGGCGATTCTTTTTCCCAAGGTTTACATCACCTCAAATTGGTTCTAAATCGATGTAAAGAAAAACATTTGACTTTGAATTGGGAAAAATGCCACTTTATGGTCAAACAAGGCATAGTCCTTGGACATATCATCTCAAATAAAGGCATTGAGGTAGATAAAGCGAAAATCGATGTCATTGCAAATCTACCCATTCCCAAAAATGTTAAGGACATTCGATCATTTCTTGGACACGCTGGCTTTTACCGACGCTTTGTGAAAGACTTTAGCAAAATTGCTCGTCCTTTGACGACTCTTCTTGGAAAAGATGTTCCTTTCGATTTTAACTCTGATTGTATCTCTTCTTTTGAATGTCTTAAGAACGAACTCATTTCTGCTCCAATCATTTGTGCGCCCAATTAGGATCTTCCTTTCAAAATAATGTGTGATGCTTCGAACTTTGCCGTTGGTGCTGTCTTAGGACAACGCATCAACAAGATCCTTCATGTCATTTACTATGCGAGTATGACTTTGAACGACGCTCAACTCAACTACACTACAACTGAAAAAGAGCTTCTAGCTGTCGTTTTTGCTCTCAAAAAATTCCGACAATACTTGATAGGTTCACACATTACTGTGTACACGGACCACTCTGCGCTTCGATATCTCTTCGCTAGAAAGGATGCTAAATCCCATTTGATTCGTTGGATCCTTTTACTTCAAGAATTTGACCTTACAATTAAAGACAAAAAATGATCCGATAACGTCATAGCCGATCACTTGTTTCGTCTTCCGGACGCACCATCTTCTTTGCTAATCAATGAAAACTTTCCCCATGAACAACTCCTTTCAATTTCTACCGACCCATGGTACGCTGATATAGTGAACTACTTAATCACTAAAGAAACTCCCTCATCATGGTCCAAACAAGACAAATGCAAATTCATGTCCCCAAGTGAAGTATTTCTATTGGGACGATCAATACTTATTCAAATATTGTCCCGACCAAATCATCTGACGTTGCATTCCGGATAATGAGATTAGGAGTGTTCTTTCATTTTGCCACGATCAAGCGTGTGGTGGACATTTTGGTCCTCGAAAAACTACGGAAAAGTGCTTCAGTGTGGTTTCTATTGGCCTTCTCTTTTCAAAGACTCGTTTGAATTTTTTAAAACTTACGATCGATGTCAAATGCTTGGACGGATTTCTCGACGAGATATGATGCCTCTAACTCCATTCTTACGATCGAAATCTTTGATGTATGGGGTATAGACTTTATGGGACCTTTTCCCAATTCTTTTGGAAACTTGTATATCCTTCTCGCTGTCGATTACGTTTCAAAATGGGTCGAAGCCGTTCCTTGCAAAACCAACGACCATAAAATTACTGTGAAATTTCTCAAAGAAAACATCTTTTCGAGGTTCGGCACACCTCGCACAATAATCAGTGATAATAGAACCCATTTTTGTAACCGTTCTTTTGAAACTTTAATGAAAAAATACTCGATCACCCACAAGCTATCCACTCCGTATCATCCTCAGACTTATGGCCAAGTTGAAGTTTCAAATCGACAAATAAAACAAATCTTGGAAAAAACTGTCAATAAAAATCGAAAAGATTGGTTTCAGAAATTGACCGATACGCTTTGGGCTTACCGTACTGCTTTTAAAACTAACCTTGGGATGTCCCCATTTTGTTTAGTTTACGATAAAGCTTGCCATTTACCCATTGAAATCGAACACAAAGCGCTGTGGGCAATTAAGAACTTAAACTTTGATCTTGAGAAAGCTGGCGAAAACTGAAAACTACAACTCAACGAACTAGAAGAACTTAGGAACGACGCGTATGAAAACGAGAAAATTTACAAAGAAAAAACCAAAGTTTTTCATGACAAGTCAATCCTAAGGAAAACGTTTTCTCCTAACCAAAAAGTTCTTTTATATGACTCAAGACTTCATTTATTCCCTGAGAAACTTAAATCGAGATGGACCGGACCATTTGTGGTATGAACTGTTTTTCCACATGGTGCCAAAGAAATAGAAAACCCCAGGGATGGATCGGTTTTCAAAGTCAACGGTCATCGTCTGAAACCTTTCTTGGAATTGCCATATAACCAAGAGGAGGAGCTCATGATCCTTCATGAGCCAAGCTACGTCTAGTAAGAATGTTAACCCTTTTTTGTAAATATGTACATAGTTTTCCCCGTTACACTCATTATATCATGCATTGACTGTGGGGACATGGTCAAAATTAAGTGTGGGGGAGTCTCATTTTCAATTTTTTTTTAGTTTCATGACATTTTTGAATTTTCATTTTTCTTTTTTTCTAAAAAATAAATCTAAAAATTTCGAAATCTAAAAAACATTTTCTTTTTAGCATTTTGATTTTTTTAGGAAACACTATGGGATAAGTATAAGTTTTGGTTAATAAATTGAAATTTTTGAAAATTTATTTGTCTTAACAAAAATAAAAATGAAGTTTGATTACAAATAACAATGGTCTAACTAGTATATAGGAAGGTTCATATGTGTTAATTATGAAGTATGTTCTAATTGAAAATATTTGTTAAAAAAAAGTGGTAAATTTAAATTGAAGGATATAACATTTTTTATCTTCTAAGTTAAATGGTGCTAAGATGATTTTGCAAAAACTCTCTTTTTCCAAAAAAAAGTCTGAAAAAGAAAAGAAAAAACATTTGTATATACGTAAATATTTTCTATTAACACCAACGGTCGACAGGTGTGCACACTCGCCATGCTCTGTACCTTTCTCACGTAAGCCCGAAAGGCAGTGCATGATCGGTATATCTGGCCTTAGTTTATCTGAGCTAGGTGTATGTATATATAAATTCTTTTATTAATAATGCCTATAGTCGATAGGTGTTCACATTCGTGTGTTCACTCGCCATGCTCTGTATTCCCCTCACATAAGTCCAAAAGGCAGAGCACGGGTAATATATCTGGCCTCAGTTTACCTGAGTTAGGCATATGTAAATATTGTTAATATCAATAAAATTTTCAAATAAGAGAGAATAAGCAATTGAAATCTAAGCACCATTTTAACTTGTTTGATTTAACTTGTTATTGAAAAGAAATGAAAATACCACTTTAATAAACTTTGATAATCAACTAAGGATCCATTTCATAATTACATTGTGTTATCAACTGAAACAACGAGTTAAACTATTGTCTATTTGCTATGATAACTTGATTTTTGTTGGAAATTTTGACAAGTAAATGACTTAAATTTTTCAAAGCAATGACCAAAACCTATATTTAACTTATGAGTGTCAAATTGAAAGTGAATCCTTCATTTGTAAATATTTTCAAAAACTTGCATTCGTCCCATTGTAAATAAATCTTGCATTTTGTAAATATTTTCACTTTGCGTTTGGGTTTTGTGGGTAGTATCCGTTGAAAACCCTCACGAGACAACAGTCGTCCTACTGGGGACACCCAGAGGTTTAACGGCTTATTGCATACGCTCAATGCAATCGTGCTCCCTACGAAAATGGATTTATCTTAGTTTTCCTTTATTCGAGGACGAATAAAAAGATAAGTATGGGGGTATTTGATGTGCACGTAAATGTGCATATATTTACATCCATATTTTGTCTCTTTTTATTTAAATAAACATCATATTTGGGAATTTTTACACGTTTAAAACCAAAATTCAATTAATTTCAAATCATCATATATTCACCTTCATTCAGGGGCAAAACAGTCATTTTTGTGCATGTGTCGTTTGAGAATTTTTACTTGGACAATTTTTATTATTTTTATAGGATATTTTGATGCATATGGAAGAGGGATTCATGATGATAAATGCATGCTCATGGAAATACAAAGGAATGAAGAGGAAATAATTCAAGTTCAAGATCATGGAGGACCCCACCCACTTACCTAAATGTACAATTATGAGCTAATGGACAACTAAGTGGAGGTTAAAGCTTCATGCACTTTTAATGAGGGATTAATTATTTGCTAATGGTTACTTGGTGGCCACACTTCCTAAAGGGCATTTTGGGAAGCACCCTAAAAATGGAATTAGGGGTTTATGCATGTTTAAATAGCCCACTTGTGTACATGAAAGGAGGATCTACTCTTTCATTTTACTTAGCAAATTAAGAGATCAAATTGTAAGCTCAATGTTCTATGAAATAAAAATGGCTTCCAAGCCTCTTTCTTCTCTCTTTCCTACATGCTTTTCTTTGTTTTATTGTTAATGTTTATTTCTATGCTCTCTTTCCTTTAAAGTTCATAGCTTAGATTTACATTTATGCAAGTAGTGTAGCTTTAATTTTTATGCAATTAGTTACTAGGTAATCTCTCTTTCTTCCTTTGCTTAGTTTTCATTTCTTTGCTCTTTCATGTTGAAATTTACATGTGTTGCTTCAATGCCACAAATGAGTAGCTAAACCCTTCAATTTAGGGGTAATGAAGCTCTCAAATATTATGTAATTTCAACATTTTATGATTTATGATCTCATTTGGTTTATGCTTCATGAAGTTAGTTTTGATGCAAGTTTATACAAGTGGGTTTGATAGCTTATATTGCTTATGCAAATGAGCTATTCTTATTCAACATAAACACAAGTTGCATTATCATTTGCTAATCCATTTTTGATTTTGAAATGAAAGTAAAAATGAAATTTGATGATCTATATTACTAGTTACAATAGTAAATAGATCATACTTAAAATAACTTTTGCTTTAGCTTCATTTTCATGAGAATTATAAGTGGTATAATTGTTGTATTATAGTTTGATGGTTTGAGTTATGTTAATTAATAACATAAACAAACCATACTTATGATAAATGCAACACTTATTTCACTTAATATCAAAGTTAGAGATCATAAATTCTATGTTTGTTGATTTACAAAAATATTAGAGTGGATTTTCCTCTAAATTGTTCTCTAGTTTAATAGTTTTTAAATCACGTTTTAATTCTAGCTTTAGTAGTTAACAACTTCATTTCACTTTGGTCTAATTTGATTGAATAGAAAATTTTAAAATCTCATCAATCCCCTGTAGATCGACCCGTATTCGCTACGTACTACAAAGTGTACGCTGTGCGCTTGCGGTTATTTTATTTCTAAATTCGTTCGACGGTTTTCTAAACCGATAGAAGATCCGTCGTCGAACATAATGTTTTTTTGGGTCGACCGGCCCTAGTTGAATTCTAGGCAGCTCTTGCCCCGCGGTTTTTGACTTTGAAGTTTCCAACGGATAATGGTGTAGTGGTTGTTTATGGTAATCAGGCGACTAGAAGTGCCAGCTATGTTGTTGAGTTGAGGGAAGCTCAGCGCAAAGAAAAATGGAAGGGTATGGACAAGACTATCTGCATCCAAGCTACCGAAGATTGACAACTGGTGCGTGAGCCTTGGCTCGGTCGCCACAATCGGTTATATTGAGATATAGATCCAAGAGATGACAAGGAGGAGCCCAAAGAGACCAAGGTTGCACCGGCTGAGCTGACTATTGACATTACGGTCAGCCATGATGACCCATCATGAGTTCTAAAGGTAAGGTCACAGCTCAGCCCCTCGATGATAAAAGAGCTTGCTAGTTTTCTCCGAGCGAATCTAGACGTATTCGCTTGGACTCACTCTGACATGTGTGGAATCTCGCCTTTCATTGCAAGCCATGCATTGAATATTGACCCGAGGTATGTCCCGGTGAAGCAAAAAAGACACGGTATGGATCCGGAGAGATCTGCTGCTCTCAGAGAGGAGGTGGATAAACTAAAAGTCAACAGGTTTATCCACGACGCCCTCTACCCTGAGTAGGTATCTAATCCTGTACTTATGAAGAAAGAGAATGGGAAATGGAGAACAGGCATTATTTATTTAGATTTGAACATGGCGAGTCCAAAAGGCGGTTTTCCCCTTTCGAGGATTGACCAACTGGTGGATTCAACCACGTGACACGAATTTCTCTCTTCCGTGGACACATACTCGGGATATAACCAAATCTCGATGCATATCCCCGATCAGTAGCACATTGGTTTTATTACCAATGTTGGATTGTACTACTATGTAGTAATTTCATTTGGATTAAAGAATGCCGGAGCAACTTATCGGTGCTTGATCAATAGAATGTTTAAAGATCAGATTAGAAAGACAATGGAAGTGTATGTGGATGATATGCTTGTGAAGTCACGATGATCAAGCGACCACATTGGAGACTTGGCGGAAATGTTTGACATCCTCCGACATTAGAAGATGAAAATCAATCCTTTGAAGTGTTCTTTTGGTGTTGCGTCAGGGAAATTCTTGGGCTTTATTGTCAATGCTCATGGGATAGAATCTAATCCCGAGAAGATTCGGGCTATATGTGATTTCCAAGTGCCGAGAACTATTAAACAACTACAGAGTCTAAATAGGAAGGTTGCTGCCTTGAGCCGATTCATCTACAGAGCTACTGGCAAATGCATTCTTTTCTTAGATCTGATTAGGAAAGGAAAAAGAAACTTTGAATGGGCGTAGGATTGTAAAGACGTGTTTCAAGCATTGGTGAATCATTTGGAGAGACCCATATCTTGTTAAAACCTATGGATCATGAGGAGTTGTACATTTATTTGGCTGTATCGGCACACATTATAAGTGCCGCATTGCTTCGTGAGGAAAATTAGATCTAGAGGCTGGTGTATTACTTTAGAAAATGATTAATAAAAGCTGAAAGGAACTATCTGAAGATAGAGAAATTGGCATACTGCTTACTAATTGCATAATGGAAGCTCCGTCCGTACTTTCAGGCACATCCGATCAATGTTTACACCGACCAGCCATTACGACAGGTCCTACAACGACTTGAGATGTCTAGAAGGTTACTTAATTGGAATATTGAACTCAGTCTATTCGACATTACTTATCTCCCTCATAGGGCTATCCAAGGTCAGGCGTTGGCAAACTTTATAGTAGAGTTTACTATGCAGGATGGTTCTCCATAAGGCAGCGAAATCCCTACCGTATGGTGGAAATTGTACACTGATGGAGCGTCTAACAATCATTGTTCTGGAGCCGAGATCGTGCTTGTGACTCCTGAAAATCGGTCAATCTGTTATGCATTAAAGATTGATTTCTCAGCAACAAATAACGAACCTGAATATGAAGCTCTAATTGCTAGACTTAAACTTGCTAGAGAACTTGGAAAAAATCTCTCGAAATCTTTTGTGATTCGCAGTTGGTGGTGTATCAAGTTAGTGGAGATTATCAGGCTAAGGGACAACGGATTGCCCCATACCTTATCTAAGTTCAAGAGTTGTTGACATAGTTTAAGTACTATGACATTTCGCATATTCCACGAGATCGAAACAGAGAGGCTGATTCATTAGCAAAGTTTGCTAGTACCGACAATGTACAGCAGATGGGCTTGGTTCCGGTCGAAGTATTAAATACCCTAAGTATAAACATGATGAAAATTGATCAGACACTAGAAGCGGAGCCTGAAAGAGAATTGTGGATGACTCCAATCAAACACTATTTACTGCATGGAGTACTACCCGATAAAAGAAATGAAAAGCGACAAGTCCTTCGCAAAGCTTCATGATATATTATGCAAGAAGGAATTATGTACGGGAAAAGTTTCTAAGTTCCTCTACTCTGGTGTGTCGCATGATGAGATAAGACGTGTTCTAAAGAGGTTCATGAAGGAAAATGCGGTGATCACACTGGGGGGCAAACTCTGGTAAAGAAAATACTACGTTATGGGTATTATTGGCCAACCGTACATCGAGATGCCGCTGACTATGTAAGATGATGTGATAAATGCTAGATATATGTGAAAGTTCCAAGAGCTCCGCCAACAGAAATCATGCAAATGGTCAGCCCATGGTCGTTCGCCATGTGGGGTATAGACATTATCGGTTCCTTACTGATCTCTAAAGGTGGTGCAAAGTACGCTATCGTTGAAGTTGATTACTTCACCAAATGGGCCGAAGCAGAACCTTTAGCCATGATTACCACCAAGAAAGTAATCAACTTTATGGTTCGAAACATCATATGCCGCTTCGGTCTTCCGTGAACTATTGTGACAAATAATGGGACTCAGTTCGACAGTGCTGAATTCAAAGACTTTTGTCGAAGATATCATATTGAAAAGAAATTTTGCAGCGGTCGCTCACCCTCAGGAAAATGGACAGGTTGAAGCTGTAAATAAGATCATAAAGTCCAATCTGAAGAAGCGTTTGGAGAAAGCTAGAGGCATGTGGGTGGATGAACTTCCTACAACACTATGGGCTTACAGGACCACCCACAAGTCTACAATTGGCCATACTCCATTCGCCCTTGCTTACGGTTTCGGAGTCGTTATTCCTGTTGAGTTTGAAGTTCCTTCTCATTAAGTGAATTACTACGATCCCAAAACGAAAAAAGATCTCCTTTTGGAATCTTTTGACTTTATATATGAGAAGCGCAAAGAAGCCAATCTAAGGGCAGCTGCATATCGACATCGAGTTACCCGGTATTAAAACACTAAACTTCAACCTAGAACCTTCAAAATTGTCGATCTCATCCCGAAACAGGTTTTTCCTAGCCCGTCACACATGAATCCAATCTAGGAAGGAACATATCATTGAAAAGAGGTTTGGAGAAGGAACTTTCAAGCTAGCGACTGTTGCTGGCATCACACTTACAAGGGCATGGAATAGCGAACATCTTCGACGCTATTTCACTTAGTTTATTTTCCTTTACATTTCAGTTGTATTTACTTTTAGAATTTGCTTTAGCATTTGATTTTCTAAATGTGTAATAAGACAGTGTATGTTATTCCTTTCCATTTAATGAATAAAGTTTCAGGCTTCCTTTATATTTATGTTTGTTGTTGCATTATATGCTAATTACATATCGAAACTGATTGATGTCGATATGTATGAATAGACTTCCAGAGTTTGAAATCAATCAATCATGCTAACTCCCAATGGGTTTAAACAAGATGAGCTCAATCTACTTGTTCATTTAACAACTCTCATTCACAATCCAAAGGATGGGATACACAGTAAGGAATAAATGTGGTCGACGGTCTGATGATCGAATAACTCCTGTCCAACTGTGGTACTAAGTTAAAATCAGAGCGATCGTGACACAACCGATCGCTTGCAAAATCAAACCTCAAATCCTAGGGAGCAAATTAATCAATCATAGAGAGTATGATCCGTTGCTCTTAGAAATTACTCTAAGTCCTCGGAGTGTGGATTGGAGTATAAACATAAATCGGGTATGAACCGACCACCCGTGAAATAACTCTAAGTCCCCAGAGTGCGGATTGGAGTATAAACATAAATTAGGTATGAATCATCCTCCCACGAGATAACCCTAAGTCCCTAGATTGCGGACTGGAGTATAAACATAAATCGGGCGTGAATTCACCGCTCGCAAGATAACACTGAGTCCTAAGAGTGTGGACTAGAGTATAAACATAGATTGGGTGTGATTTGACCACCCATCAACTAAATTTTATCCCAAAGTGCAGATACAAACATGAATGAATAGATGAGTGGAGTTTGACCATTCACTATTCCACGAACTCCAGCCTAAAACCGACGGGATGAGTATAAACTCGCTAAGGATGGAATTCAACCATCCGACATCTAACCCCGCTAACCTAAAATCGGAGGCAAGAGTATAGTTGCTCAAAAACAACAGAATTGGACAGTGTAACACTAAGGCCCGAAACTGGTATTTAATACGACTCCAGGCTATAACCACTTGGAGGACTTGGGATAGAGCTGGTGGATTGTTACAAAAATTTATAAACAACGAATTACAAGTACATCGTAATAGTTCAACTGCTTAAATAACAATTCACATGAATGCTCAATAGAAAACAAAAACTTTTATTCACATAACAGGTTTTAAGATCATAGTACAAGTTTTTTCAAAAAAATCAAGACTCATGCCCGTACAACCACAGCTAATGAAAGAAACGACTGTGCAAACTATATACACACTGAGCCGAAATGACAGCTATTTCTTTGACTTTCTCTCTTTTTTGGATTTTTCGAGAGTAGTGCCACTTGTGCTTCTTTTTCTGGATCCCTTGCCGCCTTTAGCAGGAGACCTTATAGAGGTAGGAGGAAGTTCACCGGGAATCGACTCGCTAGGTGGAATAACTTGTAGTGGCACAAGATGGGGTTCGTCAATGTCCACCTCGACGGGCTTAGTTTTAGCTTTTCTTTTTTGCAACTCCTCCTTTTCAATCTGCTCTTTTAAGTTAATCTTGTCTGTATGTTCGGAGGCCCCGATGATCATTACATCGTTAGATTCCTCCGCTAGGAGCGGATCTTCATCCTTATCGTCATCAAGAGCTCCGATGACTTAAGCATCATGCCCCAGTACATCAACAGCTGCCGGAACCTCAGCTGGTTTCTCCTATTGCTCTATAGCGGCATCGCTCTTAGGTGTTTGACTAGGGCCCGGACTCTGACCCCGACTCCGTTAAGGAGGATCGCTAACCCAACTCCCAGAATTACTTTCTCTCTGACTAAGTTGCTTTGCACCTCGAGTACCGTTTTCAAACTACATGGCTAACGGAACTAGTAACCATTGATGGCTTCTTCTCTTTTCTTTCACTTTAACACCTGCTGTTTCCTTTTCCTACGATTGCCCATCCAATCCAATAGTAGAGAAAAGTCTCCTATATATCCTAATGGAACCTAGATGACATAATATAAAACATCCCCAGGGAAAGCCTCACGGCCTGGTGGTCGGCGTAACAATAATGATATTTGTCGAGAGATGAAAGCTAGGGGAGCAAATGGGATTAGATACCCTAGTAGACCTAGTCGTAAACGACTTATAATTGGCACTGTGCTTATCAATCCGTGCAGTGCTATAGCTAACACATTAAGTATCCCGCCTGGGGAGTACATTCGCAAGAATGAAACTCAATGTAATCGACGGGGGCCATACAAATATTAAATTGAGGTACCCGTTCTATGACAGATCCTTACTTACCTTCTTTTTTGTCCCTTTAGTTTCGTTCGCTACGCACCTATTCTATAGGTCCAATCTCATCTGCTAACGTCATTGCTTGGTCCGGACACATTCATCAATTTCTTTTCATTGTTCCAGCCTAGCATCATATATCAGTAGGACTCTCACTCACAAGAATCTAAGCAGTCAACTACCAGCCACGAGTTCGCTTGAATCTGATTCCATAGGTATCAAATAGTTGGTCCATCTACTTGGAATAGTTTGGATAGGTGCTCGAGATCCAGGGGAAAGTAAACATCCGAACGAGTGAATCGAAGACCAATAACAAACTGTATCGGACGTCTTTCAACTACTTTCTTTTAGTTCAAACTGGGAAGAAGGTTGCTTTTCATTGATCTTTTACTGGTGAACCATCACTCGCACCTGGAATCGAAGGACTTGCCTTTTCTACATTTGTTATAGTAAATAAATAAAAACTTATTGTCTATAAAATAGAAAAAATAAGATAAAATACAAAATAAGCATTTAGGTATGCGTAAAAATAGATTCTAATCTGCGCCGCTTTTCAACCAAACAAGTAAATTTTTAGTAATATTGAAAAATAAATAATATAAATTAAAACTGGAAGTTAATTTAATAATAGAAGAAGAAGCTCCGTTTACTCAATGAATGACTCCCTTCTAAAACTTTTTGTTTGTCGGCTTTACTAATGAATAAATCGGTTTCGTTCTAACCCATATTATGACTAGCGTTTGCTGTTGTGGAATAAACCTATCTTAAAATGGGATAAGATGCTCGATATGGCATAAGTTCCAGCAGCCTTACCGAAGTTCAAAGAGAGCGAAAGACCAACTCCGTCCATTTTTGCGGGTACCAGATAAGGCTTCTTTGGCAGTTCAGTCCCAATCGTCAGTTGCCTGGTCCCTTGAGCGTATGCGTATCATAGGAAAAGGATAATGAAAGCAGCAGAATTCGTTATCTCTCGCTACGCGAGTCCCTATTAGCTTAGTCCACCCCATTCAACAGGTGCTTCGCCCCTATCCATTTCCCCAGGGGATGGACATATTGAGTAACGTTTGCACTTAGATGCATTCACATCGGCTTCTTTAGGCCCCTTGACTCTCTTTGCTCTATTAATAGACGATTGATCAGCTACCCGAGCCTTCTTAGGTGCTTTCACCTTATTTGATTCTCAACCAATATTATACTGAGGCCTCGGGTTTCTTTTGATAAGAGGTCGTCAATGTTTATACTGGATCAGTCTGTTTATACTGGCCAATTGGTCGGGTTCGCCTTATTTTCTTTTTCTTTTTTTTTCTGACAAGATAGCAAATCTCAAAAGGTGTTACATCTATCTTAGCCAACCAAGGAAGACATCCCGCATATTGCACATGAAAGGGAAGCGCATCTCGTCAAGTCAGTTCAGTGATACAAAGATAGGCAACTCTCAAAGGTAACTCTGGCTCTAGAAGTAAACCCAAAATTTGTTAAAACAAAGAGATGAGCTTAAAATCAATGTGCGCAAAGATCAAAACTTTTCATAAACTGATGAGTAAAATGCAATACCCGACCCTAGTTGGCTCTCTGTGGTTGTTGGGGTACCTTCTTCTAAAATAAGGGACATCACCTTGGATTGGTAACTAGGCTTATCTGGGTCATAGCCCAAGTCCTGCTCCGTGTCGAGGGACATTGATGCTCCAACCGCTTGGGAAGAAGAGGGACCCTTAGGATCGGCCCCTGAAGATCCTGCAATATGTTCCCCTTCCTCGGTAGGTTCAGAAACGTTGAAGTATCGGAGTCTTGCGGCAGCCAAATCCATGGCTTCATTTCCATTGAGGATCTCTCGCACTAATTCTTCTTCATTGAGCTCAGCTCTACCCAATTATCTCTTCTTCATCTCAATAATTTTGTCCCAAGCTTTAGCAAGTGATTCGAGGTAACCCTTGCCATGAAAACTTAAGTCACGGTGGATGAGGACTTTGGCATTGTACTCGATGATCAATGGATCGAACAAGTCCTTCATTTCATTCCAACCAAACTCTTTAGCGGCTTCCACTTGGGATTCAATTTGTTCAATCATTTCTTTGCGGTCTTCTTCTTGAGCCTCGTCTTTAAGAGCTTTAATTTTTACGAGTTGCTCGCTCCTAGCTTCGACGGCCTCTTCGCAATACTTCTGCGATTCTTCCCGGGCCTCAATTTTCTCCTCCCTTTCTTTTTGAGAAGCTCTTTGAGTTTCTTGACGAGGCGAGCAAAACATCCTTTTCCTTTTGTAAGGAATCTTTTTCTAGAGGAAGTGCCCCGATATGGTTGAGGGCATAATCGATTTCTTTTTTATGAGAAGTTTTTAAGCGGCTCGCCACTTCTGCCATTTCCTTAGCATTTTTCTCCGCTTCAGCAGGTTGTGTTTTTAATTCTAACAATTCAGCATCCTGATGTTTGATTATGTCCTTGTCATGTATTGCTTCTAACTTGAGGCGATCTATTTCATATTGCCGCTCAATGGAAACTTTAGAGATTTTTTCAGCCAAATGTTGGAACGATTCATGCTGCATGAACACATCATTGACGCATGAAAGAGAACTCGCTTTGACATGCCCCAGAATCGTATGTATTGTAGGAAGGAATTTAAGCCCGTTGAAGCGAATTTTCGGGAAAGTGGCCTTGAGCTTGGCCAATTTCTCTGCTGTAGAAACATCGAGAGCAGCAACAGGCAAAGACGGATCAGTAGCGGCAATTAGATGTTTACTTGATCTATGTTTGCGAGACTGTTTAGAGCTTGAGGAGCCAGAATGTTGCTCATGTGATGTGGCAATTTGAGGACCACGGTAAGGAGGTCGGTCTCCACTGTAAGCAGGAAAATTAGACTGTTCTCCTTGGCGTGATGTTTGGGACTGGGACTTGCACTTAGAAGAAGAGAATTCCCTTAAATGATAGCTTTTATCCCGCCCCTCGTCTTTCTCCCTGCACCGACCGGATTTTGAATCCCGGCTATATTGATAATATGCTAAAGAACCTCTTAAGCGATTGAAGGTCCGGGACTGAGTCATTGCACCTACAAAGGCCAAATGAGAACATGTGAGTAATTATTGTGTGAAAGATTAATAAAGAGCATGTAGTGAAGTGCGCATGGTCGTGAGTGTCCTAGTGTTCCCTCCTGATAGACCGGTGGTTGTAGCCTCGCTCATAGGCGTTCTGTCTCTTTTATTAGAAGGATGAATGCCTTCACCGCTCCTAGTAGGAGAGTTGAGTCCTTCGATGTTTTTTTGGAAAGTCGTAGGTCAAGATATCATCTGGAATTTGAAGATTTGAAAATCCCTTTAGTGAACTTTCCAAGTGTTGAGAAGATGATTCTTCTTCGATAGAAGTAATAACAAATTCTGGATCCTCAGCGGTCTTTCTTCTACGAAGTCTGTATGCTATCCTTTTCTTTCTCTTAGTGGGTGTTTGAGATTGCGCGCCTTGCGATGGTTCCACCATAAGCACCTTCCCTGGGCCTGCATCAACATCACCAAGTTTATTGGCCTGGGAATCTCTAATCTCACCCTCTTCGGTGTCATCCCGAGTTCCCTCGGCTGGGGGCAGGACGAGATTGATAGCCTCCCTTCTTTGTTCTACGACATTCCTCGACAATGCTGCACTTCCGGGGAGCCCAATACTACGGCCTTCCTCTAGCAGCCTGAATAAAGAAAGTAACTCGTCAGTTATAAGAAGTTTGATGTCCTTGTCTTCGACAGGGGTAGCATGAATGGCGGCGACTGCTCTTGGAAAATTAGCGTCTTAAGGACGTGGGCGGAAACCTGAAAAAATTCCCGATGTTAGTAGATTCAAAGGAAAAGTTACGACCTAAATTAACGAACTTGAGAAAGAAATGGAGGTAATACTTACGTCCTTCTAACCATCGCCTCGTAAAGCCGGGAGCACATCATACATAAAACCACTCATGCTTATACAAAGAGTTTATTCCAATCACATATCAAGACTTGGCAATTCGGCAAGGGTTCAAGAATAACATAAGAGGGACTTCCCGATCGCCGTTTGAAGTTATAGATGAATCTTATGCCTTTGGGAGTTGGCGGATGTAATAAAACACTCATAAATAGCAAAAAGGTTCCATGTATAAAGGCATAACTGTTTGGGTGAAGTTGAGTGGGAGCTATTCCAAGGTATCTCAGCATCTCTCGAATAAACGAGTTAAAGGGAGGTACACAACCGGCCCAGCACATAAATTATTGCACGCCGTATACTCCACTGGGGGAAAATGCGGCATGATATTTATTGAAGGGATCAAGACGTCTAAGATTGGAATTCCATGAATAGAACATAGCCGACGAAGAGCGGCCTCTCCAATTCAGGAGGACCGTGAGTCTAATGGGTTATTTAGAAGAATAGAACCCTCTACTGCATCAGGAGAAGAACTTATATCCTCCACCGGGAGGACCAGAACATCCAAGAAAAGGTCGACCGATGGGCTAGAAACTTCCCTCTGTTCTGCTTGATTGGTGGGAGAAAGCCTGCTAGATCTAGTCGTAGAACTTGATTTCGCTTCAGAATCGATGTGTTACATCATTGGATCAGAATACATACCAACTAAATGCTCTGAGCGTCTGGAATCCATATTAGCTATACTCAGTAGATAATCGAGGTTAGAAAAGTTAACATGTTCCCCCCGTGCTAAGTGTGAGCTAGTGCAGTGCAATGTAGTGTATAACAGATATAAATAGTTTAAGATTAAAAAAAATGAAGTAAAACAATGAGACTCGGGATTCCGACCAGAGTGACCGTCATCGCTGACCGTCACAACTGGAAGAAGAATTGATTGGTTATGAAAGCTTTGGGATCGACTATCCGCATATCGGAGTGTGAAGTTTGTCATTTAAGTCCGTATAAAAGTTTTTAGTCTATATTGAAAGTCTAGGAATTTGATTGTTCGATTTCCAGTTCGACAATGAATATGCACGTTTTATTGTTCATCATCATCATATGTTAAAGCTCGTTAAGGCAAATTAATGGTGATTGTTCAAACAAGTTAGGTTGAATTAGTTTTCAAGTTCAAAGAGCCAATCCTTGACTTTATTTTGATCTTAAGGAATATGCCGAACCCTATCCCAAAGATCCTTTACCGATCCCTCACTTCATCTAGGGAATGTCGATCCCAATATTTATGCCGAACCCTATCCCATGGCTTCAATACCGACCCCTTCATGCTCATTAAGGTAGGGTTCGGCTTAATTATGCTTAAGTCAATACAGTTTAATTCTAGTCACGGTTGATCCCTATTCCACCACAACGACCAAACCCTCAGCAAAACATTCCCTACTGATCCCTCACCTAGGATCACTAACACCGATCCCTATCCTACCACAATGCCACTGATCCCTAATTAACCGATCCATGCCTCTGCAATGTTCTCATCTACCAATCTCTTCATTCTTCTACTCCTAACCTTCCTTCCATCTAAATCCCACGCCGAACCCTCATCTTTTCTCTTCATCCCCTCTTCCTTCTCCTAACTCAATCTAGCGAACCCTATTCACTAATCATTTATCTCTCCCAGGCCGCTCGTCATCACGGCATCAACGCCATCATAATTACCAATAACTTAGAGCCTAAGATCTCATCGTATAATTAAAAGACGTATTTCAAAATCTTACCTATATGAAAATATGGATGTTCGAATTAAGATGAAGGCGATTATTTGGAGATGATCGAGTTGAAAAGGAAGGAGAAGCGAGTTTGTGGGTTAGTTGGAATCGTGGATGGATTTAAGGCCAAAGGTTAGAGATTTTGGTATCATGATGAGGGCTCGGTGCAAAATCAAGTAAATAAGATAAGTGAAAATGGAAGGGAAGGAAGGCTGATATATATATGGGAGAGTTTGGGCCCAAAATCCTGAGCACGTATTGAGGAGAGAGGGATTGGCATAGAAGCTCGCCGATCCCTATTGGCATGGGCCCAAAAGAGGGATCGGCATAATGCGTGCCGACCCCTATAAATCTTTAAAAAAAAGGAAAAACAAAAATGCTTGTGAGGGTTTGGATGTAAGTATGAATATACAGAATATTATGAAAGCTGACAACGACCTGTAAGTGTTCGAACACTTCCAGGAGTCAACAACAAAAACATGTATATGAGCACGCCCGTGTATGACTTAAAAGTTCAACTTTTGAAATCGACAGAAATTGAAATCAAACCTAAAACCTTCAACTTCAGGGCTGGACTAGATAACGAAAGCTGATAAGTCTCGCAGAACCAGACTTATATATATTGACAAAATATGATACTGATTTATATTGTTGGAAATCGATCAAGTGTCATGGCAATTAATGAAAAATTCAATACCTTAAAAAACGATTCGACAAAGGAATAACAGTCATCTAGGAAGCTAGATGGACCTCTTTTCGACGTTTCAGACTTGTTTCGATTCAAAGCTCATCATGTTAACCACAAGACGTACTTTTAGGGGGCAAGTGTTATCCATCATTCTAGGCCGCTATATTAGACTGGTTGCACGAGTTAGATCCGACTACTATCAAGATCGATAACTCCGGAAAAATGATTATGGGACCCGGAAGTCAAGGACGGGTGGTCATATGAAGTTAGAATTGAATGGAATTGGTAGATAAACAAAGTAAAATGCTTAAAGTATGGAATATAGCTTAGTGAATGGGAGGGATCGGTATGGGTTTGGCTCTTTGAGAGGGTTTGGTATACTTTATCTCATAAGGGAGGGTCGGTATAGTTGAGTAAAGGAGGGATTGACATATTTTGAATGGCATGGATCGGCATGTTTCATAGAAGAGGAGGGATCAGCATTCTTTGTTGGAAATATGGGTTGTCACACTTCATTGAAGAGGAATTGGCATCTAATCAGTTTCAAGTGCCTTCATACATTCAACAATCGATATCTCAAGATTTGTAAGTCCAAAGCATATGGAATTTAGAGAGCAAGGCATTTGGACCTTAGGGAACATACCTTAGGGATTGCACATCAAATGGACAAAGATGGAGGGATCGGTATACACCCTATGAGAGAGATCGGCAGAAGATAGTACACAAGCAATACTGAATCAAAGATCATACAATAACTTGAGCTCCTTTAGTCCAAATCACATAAGATTTAAAGGGCTAACATATTTAAGCATGCAGAAGCCACCATAGGAATCACTGCCCAAAAACCGAACAATATAGGGATCTGTACCGATCCCTCTTCATGGGGATTTAGACCTAGCGACCCCTCTGGTGGACGGATGTGGGTTAGAAGGTCCTATAGCCGATGTTTCAGAGAGATTGGTGGTCGTCTTTACCTATAAATACTGGCCTAATGGGTCATTCTGAGGATCTTTACGCTACTTGTTACTTTAGTCTTTATTGTAATCAAGTTTTCTCTATTCATTGCTGCTATAATAAGATTTATAAGTTATTAATAAAGATAATCTTCAAAGTGGACGTAGGCATACATCGTCGAACCACTATAAATCTCTGTGTTTCTAGTTATTGCTTTTTATTTGTTGTTATCTTGATCTGTTCCTCATTTTAATTTTATTTTTTTCACTTACTTCTCTACAAAAATCTGTTCTTGAGTGTTTGTGACTAATTTGGTTGCAAACAAGTAGCAACAAAGGGATCCCAATAAGTTGAGAATCAAGGTTCCTAGTGAAAGCACCAAAATGTTTGCACCAAAAATGGTCACAAACACCCAAGAATAGTTTTTGCAGAGAAATAAATGAAGAAAAGTAAAATTAAACAGAGTAAATGAATAAGTAAGCAATATAGATTAAGCGGTAATCAAAAGACACGAAGGTTTATAGTGGTTCAGCGTTGCGTGCCTAAGTAATACCCCTAATTTTTTATAACATTATTCAAGAGATTTAATTAGATAAATTAAATAGAATAATGTAGATGTTAAGTGATAAGGGGATTGAGATTTGAGTAAACCTAATTAAGGTCGTGTTCAATTAACTAATTAAATGGGCTAAAGAATGGTTTTTAAGTCAATTAATCTACATAAGGGTATAACGGGAATTAGCCGCACATAGCCCCTTATCCTTATATATTCTTGTTCCTTACCATTTCATTTCCTATTCACGTCATTTTGAAAACAAAACAAAAACATAAGAAGAGGAGCTAGCTATAATCAAAGAGAAATCAAATAAAAGCTAAGGATTAAAGCCAGGGGAATAAATCTCAATCTAATCTCCTTATCTTAATCAAGGTGAATAATAATTCATTCCATCTCTATTTTGCTTTATAATCATATGTTTTCAGGTTTAAGGGTAAATTCGTTTTTATGATGATTTGGATGATGATATGCTTGAATTACAATTTGTTTGATTTAAACAAGAATGTTTAAATAAGATTATATGCGATTTTGGGCAAAACTGATTTATGTTGATGTTTAAATGCCATGGAAAATTTTTATGTTATGTAAAACATGATTTTGGAGTTGGGTTTTAATTTTGATAATTTTCTAAGCTATGGAAAGATTATTATGAATTTTTAAAGGAAAATATGATTAGTTGGGTTTATAAAAAAATTCGGAAATTATCTTGAGGATTTTGGTTTGAAATTTTGATATGTTAGATTACATGACTAAAGTAAATTTCTAGCATTTTTGGTGATTTTTCCTAAGTGATTTGCTATGCAAATTAAATTATTTTAGAAGAAGGACTTCTTTGCAATATTGGTTTTGCTTAATGGGAGGGCTTATTTGCTAACTTAACCATGGTTTAGATCTGAAATTAGCGACGGTTACTTTAGTAAAGAATTTGAAAATTTAAGGCAAACAATCATAAGTTTACACGTGGTAGGTTAGTTAGAAAGTGTTTGCTTTAATAAGTATTAAATCAGGTTTACCCAGAAAAGTTTGTTCTGCCTTCTTTAGAAGTACCTTTCGACTCAGAGCTTCCGCCTTCAATCAAGTCGAAACCCCACTAAGTCGAAACCAATACTCAAGGTATCACTTAGATGATACGAAGTGGATTGGAGAAAGGCGGAAGGCATGATGTCGAAAGCATAGCTTTCGATGATGGGGTCGATACCTTTTTGTTTGTTTTAAAAGAGAAGCACCTGCCTCTGTTTTAATTAAAGCCTTCGAAGGAGTCAAAGCATATTTTTTTGAAAGAGGCTTTCTAAATGCTTTTGAAGGGGGTGCCATCAACTTATGTTTTAAAGAGTAAGCTTTCAAATGGGTTTCTTTACTTATAAATTAATGCTTTCAAAAGAAAGGGTTCCGACTTAGTCAAAGCCCTGCTACCATTCTTTAGACTTTCGAGTGTATTGAAATCATCAATGCTTTCAAAATGTGGTGCTTGTTTTAAGGATGTTTTAAGCCACTTCCTAAATGCTTTCGAAAGGGTCCAAGGGTTTTGAAGGCAATGGATTCGAAAGGGGGTTTCGATGCTATCCTTCAGTGTTTTGTTTAAATGGGTTGAAGCTTTCGAAAGGGATGATGCCGACGCCATCAAGTTTTCCCCAATATTTTTATATGACAAAGGATGGTTTCAAAAGAGATATTTTCGTTTATATTCACTTTGACCCAAATAATATTTTAAGTATAAACACAATGGTTTCGAAAGGGGGACTTTAAATGATTTCGGAAGGGATACTTCCAATGGTTACGAAAGTGGGACTTTCAATGGTTTCAGAAGGGATACTTCCAAAGGTTTCGAAAAAAAACTTTCAATGGTTTCGAAGTTATGCTTCTAAGTGATATTAAGTAATACTTTAATACATTCGAAAGGTTTCAGAAGAGGTTTTTTAAAGTGTTTCGAAAGGCAGGGGCCTAATGTTTTGAAAAGAGATTTATATGCTTTCGAACGAGGTTATCCAGTGAAGTCGAAAGCAAGGTTTTGAAGGTTTCGACAGCCTTAGTTTTCAAAGAAAATAACCCAATCTCATTTTTAAGAAAAATCATGGCATAAATAAATAAAGTGTTTTGAAAAGGAGTTTTTGAAGAAGTTTTCTTTGATTAAAAGGTTAAAGGGATTAACCAAGTTATTATGTTTGCTTCTTCATATATGTATATATATATTCACATTGTAATGGACCCATAACTATATTTTGGTGAAGAGCAGAATAACCAGCTAGGTTAACTCAGTAGTGAATATAAATTAAGTTAACTCCTAAATGAGTAGAATTTCATCCAAGAGGTCAGGAAGACCAGTAGGATGCTAAAATATTAAAGGAAGATATTGGCAGGGGCCAATAGGTTCTCAGTAAGCCTATGAAAACTGTGTATTGGAAGAGATATTGGCAGGGGCCAATAGGTTCATAGTAAGCCCATGAAAACTATGTTTAAATGAAGATATCCAAAAGATAGGTTCATAGTTAGCCCATGAAAACTATGGTTTGATATTGGCAGGGGCCAATAGGTTTATATTGAACCTATGAAAACTATATCCCGAATAAGATATTGACAGATGTCAATAGGTTCCTAGTCGACCCACGAAAACTAGGATATGAAGAAAAGATATTGGAGTTACCAATAGGTTCCTAGTCAACCTATGAAAACTAGGGTAAGAGAAAAGATATTGGCAGGGGCCAATATGTTAATAGTAAGCCCATGAAAACTATGTAACTGGACAGGGAGTCCTTAAACATTTTACCGGTTATTAGTCGGCCCATGAAAACGATTAGGTTAATAGTGACCCTAGAAACTATAACCGAGATGGATAGTCGTAATGAATGGGATGGGTAATCCATAATCGATTCACATGTTTTGCATATCATCATATTATATTGTTTTGAATTGTTTTAACCATTGTGGATGCAGGAGCACAATATATGGTTTTAAAAAGGTTTTAGGATACTAGTGAGGGGAAAACCCATTCTGCTAAGCGGCGTGGTCTCACTAGATATCTAAGTGATTTGAGATGGTAGATTATTATTCATACCAGGCTTTATGTCTGACTCGAAGTTTATGTTTTCCCCTTAAACTCTTGGGTACTCAATTGATTTTGGGTAGTTTGAGAGTTGAGGTTTTCAAGTACCTCATTAGGTGAATAAAGGTTCTGGAGATGTGCATAAGGCATGATAGATATCTAGAGTTCTCTTATATTTTGATTCCGCTGTGCTGGTTGTAATGGCAAAGTTGTTAAATTGCATGTATATACTCTGATTGTCCAAGGGGGCATCTTCATATGTCGCTCTTGGCGTATATTGTAATAACTATATTTTCTCTGAACATGGCTAACGATTGTGGGATTATGTAATGAATTGGAAGTATTTTGAAATGAAATATGATCTTGTTTGATGTTTTAAATTTTTTCCATATTCATGTGTTTCTATGTATCAACCTATCTATCATTGCCGTAATTGGTCGCCGAGGATTAATAACTATGGATGACTACATCATCCATAGCCATTAGTTTTTGGCCTCCGGGTAGGGGGGATGTAACAAGTTCGTATTAGAGCATAGGTTTATGAAACTTTAAAAGAAATTAAACCTAAAAGCTTTTTGAAACATAATCCAATGAATCGGAAGTATGATCGGGTTTCGGGATAATGCTATTGTAACGTACTTGTATTTGATATATAGGTATATATAAGTATGTATTCACCTCTCTCTTAGACCATTCTTCTATTTCTTACTAAGGATCGTATGTAAATTTGCGAGGAAGAAGATATAGAAGTAGGAAACAGTATAGGAAATCTCGGTGGAGGAAGCACCACAACTAATGGAAATGCTCGACCTAGTACCAGGAGAAACCAAGGTCGACATGCTAATGTGCTAACCAAAATGCTGAAGCCAATGTGGGTGTTGAAAATCCACCAATAGATATGGAGACGATGTATTAGTTCTTCGTCAATGTGATGCAAGCAGGAGCTGCTGCTGGAGTTGCTAGAAATGTTGGAGGAGCAAATCCTATGGCTCCGGTTGGGAATAATTATGGTAAGTTGAGCAGAGACTACACCGGTCTTGGTGGAAAACTTTTTATGGGAATGGAGGATGCCATAGAAGTAGAGAATTGGTTGTTGCGTTATGAGCGCATCTTTGCTGATTCGGGTTTAGATGATGAGCAGAAAAGAAGGTTGGCCTCTAGACAGTTGCAGGGTTCAGCACTTCATTGGTGGAATAATGTTACTGTCAGGGTTCCGGAGGAGGAGTTGACTTGGGCTGAATTTAGAAGGAGATTTGAGCGGAGATTTTATCTGAGGTTGTTAAGTTCGCATTTATGAGAAAGTTTATGGATCTAGTTTAGGGAGAGATGTCGGTTATCGAGTATGCCACTAAGTTTGATGAGTTGTATCGATATGGATATGCTACTACAGACACTAACATTAGAAGGAATGAGAGATTTATTCGGGGTTTGAGACCTGAGCTTACTAGGTCAACCATGACACATATATGTGATCCTTGTAATTTGGTTGTTGAGATGGCAATTCGCCATGAAGAAATGCTTACTATTTATGCTAGGGAGATGCCAGTTGAAACCCAGGGTTCTTAAGGAAAGAAAAGGAAGTTCTTTAAGAAAAAGGAAGCCTAGAAGGGAGATGCTGCCAAGAAGGCAAAGGTTGATTTAGTTTGCTACAAATGTGACAAGAAGGGTCATTATGCAAATGAGTGCCGGTCAGGTAAGGGGAAGAAGGCTGCAGACAAGAGGAATATGAAGTGTTTCAACTGCGACCAAGTTGGGCATTATAAGAACAAGTGTCTAGAGCCAGTTAGGGCGAATAAGGGAAAGGTTTTTGTTGTTGGATCATCTGCTATGCCAACTGCAGCTGATAAAGGAAAGAATGTGATGGAAGGTACGTTTTTGATTCAAAGTATACAGTTAGTATACTATTTGATACTAGTGCATCACATTCATTTATATCCCAGTGTTTAATTGATAAGTTATGCTTAAAACCCACATACCTTGTTACTTCCTTAAGGGTTGCGAATCTAATAGGAGGGTATGCAACTCTAAGGATGAGATGTGACCAGATAGAACTTGATTTGTTAGGTCATCAGTTTGCTTGCAGTTTGTATGTTATCGATTTCGTAGATTTTGGAATCATTTTGGGTATGGATTGGTTGAGCTAGTATGGGGCTAGGATATTTTGCCAGGATGGGGAGATATCACTGAGACACCCAAATGGTCATAACTGAATCATCATCTCAATGGAAAATTCCAACCGGAGTGTATGTGCTTTGTTAAGTCCAATGGAAGTGGGAGAAGAGCTAAGTCAGGTTCGAGTAGCAAAAGAGTTTGTAGATTTCTTTGAGCCAGTCAATGGACTACCACCGAAACAAGCTGTTGAGTTTTGGATAGATCTTATGCCAAGAGCTGAGCCTGTGAGTAGACCACCTAGCAGGATGACACTGACTGAGATGAAGGAATTGAAGGTGCAGCTAGTGGATCTAGAAGGAAGGAATTTTATTAGACCAAGTAGTTCGCCTTGGGGAGCGGCCGCGGTATTCGTGAAGAAATCGAATGGGTCGCTAAGGATGTGTATCGACTATCGTAAGCTGAACGAAAGGACGATCAAGAATAAGTATCCTTTGCCAAGAATAGATGATCTATTTGATCAGTTGTGTGGAGCCAGAATGTTTTCCCAGTTGGATTTGGCGACAGGTTTCCATCAGTTAAGAGTGGCAGAGGACAGCATTCCTTTGATAGCATTTTAGACTTGATATGGTTTGTACGAGTGGTTAGTAATGCTATTCGGGTTGACGTATGCACCTACTTTCTTTGTAGATTTGATGAACCGAGTCTTCCAAGAGTATTTGGATAGATTCGTTTTGGTGTTTATAGATGACATTTTAGTATACTCGAAAGATGAAAGAGAGCATAAGGATCATCTTAAAGTAGTGTTGAGACGCTGAGGCAGCATCGGCTAAAGGCGAAGTTTTCTAAGTGTCATTTTTGGAAGAAATAGGTTAAGTTTCTTGGTCACGTGGTTTCAGAGGAGGGCTTGGAAGTCGATCTAGTTAAGATCGAAGCTGTCAATAATTGGAAGAGACCAGAGACGGTAACCGAGATCAGGAGTTTTCTTGGACTTGCTGGCTATTACCGGAGATTCATTAAGGATTTCTCGCGGATAGCAGCACCTTTGACTAAGTTGACCAAGAAGGACGTGAAGTTTGTTTGGTTCGACAAATGTGAGGAAGGGTTCCATAAGTTAAAGCATTTGTTGCTAATGCACCGGTGTTAGTAGTTCCAGATGGAAACGATGGGTTGGTAGTATATACTAATGCATGTGGAACTGGATTGGGAGATGTGCTAATGAAGAATGGTAAAGTAATTGCATATGCTTTGTGACAGCTTAGACCGCATGAGATGAGATACCCTACTCATGATTTGGAGTTGGCTGGGGTGATCTTCGTATTGAAGATTTGGAGACATTATCTCTTATGGGAGAGATTTGAGCTATACACTAATCAAAAGTCCTTAAGGTACATATTCTCTCAGACGGAGTTGAATATAAGACAGCAGAGGTGGTTGGAGTTTTTGGCTGCTTATGACTTTGGTATAGAGTATACTCCTAGGAAAGGAAATAAGGTAGTAGATGCTCTTAGCAGGAAACATCAGATTGCGGTGTTAGCTGTGTTGGCGGAATGGAAGAATTTAGAAGCTTTGACTACTTTTAGTGTACAGTCGAAATCGACTGTTGGTTCTAGTCAAGGTACCGCTATGATGGCCTATTTAGAAGTGCGACCGGTGCTGATCGAAAGGATAGCTTCTAAACAGAAAGAAGATCCAGTATTAGCCGAGAGGATTAGAAGGCTTGAGGTAGGATCGACGATCGATGATCTAAAGGATTTTAGCCTTGACCAAAGAGGATGGTTGATAAAGAAGGGACGCTTATGTGTTCCAAATGTAGAGAACTTGAGAAGAGAAGTTCAAGAAGAATGTTATCGATCCAAATTTATGATTCATCTTAGAAGGAACAAGATGTATCAAGATATGAAGAGGAGCTTCTATTGGGAAGGCATGAAGACAGATGTTGGCTTGTGGGTTAGGCAGTGTGCAAACTGTTAACAAGTGAAGGCCGAACATTAGAAGCCGAGTGGATTGCTTCAGCCTTTAGAGATTCCAGTATGGAAGTGGGATTCTATATCCATGGATTTTACTGACGGGTTGCCAAGGTCAAATAGGGTAAATGAAAGCATATGGGTTATAGTGGATATGTTGACCAAGAGTTCCTATTTCATTCCAGTCAAGTAAACCAGAACGGCACCTGTTTTGGTGAAGTTGTTCATGAAGAACATAGTTAGACTTCATGGGATTCCTAGTAGCATAGTTAGCGACAGAGATGCATTATTCTCTAGCGTATTTTGGAGAAGTCTACAGGAGGTATTAGGTACCAAGCTCAAGATGAATACAGCATATCACCCATAGACGTATAGGCAGACAGAGAGAGTCAATAAGGTACTCGAGGAATTGTTAAGAGCTTGTGTGTTGGACTTTGGTGGATCTTGGGAGGATCACCTATATTTGGTTGGTTTTCCTATAATAATAGTTACCAGACTAGTATAGAAATGGCGCCTTTTGATGTTTTGTATGAAAGGCCATGCAAATCGCCAGTATGTTTGTTAGAGACTGGAGGCAGATTGGTCTTAGGTCTAGATTTGGTTAGGAAGGCGTCAGAGAAGATTGAGTTAATTCGAGAAAGGATGAAGGAAGCTCAATCCAGATAGAAGAGTTACGCAGATAAGAGGCGTAAAGACCTAGAGTTCTCAGTTAGAGATTGGGTTTTCATTAAGGTATCATCGACGAAGGGTGTGCTACGGTTCGGGAAGTCAGGGGAGCTGGCATCGAGATATATTGGTCCATTCCAGATTTTAGAGAGGATTGGAAAGCTCGCAAACAGAGTAGAGTTGCCGAGCAGTATGGCAGGTGTCCATAACATATTTCATTTATCTCATCTTTGCAAGTATGTGCATGATCCAGAGACTACTATTCCTCCGACAGGGTTGGAAGACTTAGTAGTAGAGCCTAATTTGAATTTTGTTAGACAACCAGTTCGGGTTGTAGGGAGAGACGAGAAAAGATTGAGGAACAAGACAGTCAAGTTGGTGAAAGTTTAGTGGAGCGACAATGAGAAGGACTGTACTTGGGAGACAGAGGACAGGATTCGAGATACTTATCCTGATCTGCTTTGAGGGTATGGTTATATTATATTTATATAGAAAATTCCTAGTCAGGTAGACTAGTATGGTTGTTAGGAGTCGTTATGGATGATTGTTATGTATTGTATTTAGTCCGTACTGAATTTCGAGGACGAAATTTTTTAAGGAGGGGAGTCTGTAACACCCCTAATTTTTGATAACATTATTCAAGAGATTTAATTAGATAAATTAAATAGAATAATGTAAATGTTAAGTGATAAGAGGATCAAGATTTGAATAAATCTAATTAAGGCCGTGTTTAATTAACTAATTAAATTGGCTAAATAATGGTTTTTAAGTTAATTAATCTACTTAAGGGTAAAATGGGAATTAGCCGCACATAGCCCCTTATCCTTATATATTATCGTTCCTTACCATTTCATTTCCCATTCATGTCATTTTGAAAACAAAACAAAAACGTAAGAAGATGAGTCGGCCATAATAAAAAAAATCAAAGAAAAGCTAAGGATTAAAGCTAGGGGAATAAATCTCAATTCAATCTCCTTATCTTAATCAAGGTGAATAACAATTCATTCCATCTTTATTTTGTTTTATAATCATATGTTTTCTAATTTAAGGGTAAATTCGTTTTTATGATGATTTGGATGATAATATGCTTGAATTACAATTTGTTTGATTTAAACAAGAATGTTTTAATAAGATTATATGCAATTTTAGGGCAAAACCGATTTATGTTGATGTTTAAATGCCATGGAAAAAAAATTTGTTATGTAAAACATGATTTTGGAGTTGGGTTTTAATTTTGATAATTTTCCAAGTATGGAAAGATTATTATGAATTTTTAAAGGAAAATATGGTTAATTAGGTTTATAAATTTATTTCGAAAATTATCTTGAGGATTTGGATCTGAAATTTTGATATGTTAGATAACATGATTAAAGTGAATGTCTGGAATTTTTTGGTATTTTTCCTAAGTGATTTGCTATGCAAATTAAATTATTTTAGAAGGACTTCTTTGCAATATTGGTTTTTCTTAATGGGAGGGCTTATTTGCTAACTTAACCAAGGTTTAGATCTGAAATTAGCGGCGGTTATTTTAGTAAAGAATTTGAAAAGTTAAGGCAACCAATCATAAGTTTACACGTGACAGGTTAGTTAGAAAGTGTTTTCTTTAATAAGTATTAAATCAGGTTTACCCAGAAAAGTTTGTTCCGCCTTCTTTAGAAGTACCTTTCGACTCAGAGCTTCCGCCTTTAATCAAGTCAAAACCCCACTATGCTGAAACCAATACACAAGGCATCACTTAGATGGTACAAAGTGGATTGGAGAAAGGCGGAAGGCATGGTGTCGAAAGCATAGCTTCTGATGGGGTCAATACCTTTTTGTTTGTTTTAAAAGAGAAGCGCCTGCCTCTGTTTTAATTAAAGCTTTCGAAGGAGTCGAAGCATATTTTTTCGAAAGAGGTTTTCTAAATGCTTTCAAAGGGGTTGCCATCAACTTATGTTTTAAAGAGTAAGCTTTTTAATGGATTTCTTTACTTATAAAATAATGCATTCGAAAGAAGGGGTTCCGACCTAGTCGAAGCCATGCTGCCGTTCTTTAGCCTTTCGAGTGTATTGAAGTCATCATTGCTTTCCAATGGTAGAGCATATTTTAAAGATGTTTTAAGCCACTTCCTAAATGCTTTTGAAAGGGTCCAAGGGATTTTGAAGGCAATGGCTCCGAAAGGAGGTTTTCATGCTATCCTTCAGTGTTTTGTTTAAATAGGTTAAAGCTTTCGAAAGGGATGGTGCCGACGCCATCAAGTTTTCCCCAATACTTTTATATGACAAAGGATGGTTTCGAAAGAGATACTTTCATTTATATTCACTTTGACCCAAATAATATTTTAAGTATAAACCCAATGGTTTCAAAAGGGGACTTTCAATGATTTCGGTAGGGATACTTCCAAAGGTTTCGAAAGGAGTACTTTCGATTGTTTTGAAGCTATGCTTCTAAGTGAATTAAGTAATACTTTATTAAATTCGAAAAGTTTCGAAAGAGGTGTTTTAAAGTGTTTCAAAAGGCAGGGGCCTGATGTTTTGAAAAGAGATTTATATGCTTTCAAAGGAGGTTATCCAGTGAAGTCGAAGGCAAGGTTTTAAAGGTTTCAACTGCCTTAGTGTAACACTCTGATATTTTACGGAAAATATAATTAAAAATAAATTAAAAGCACATTTGGTACAGTGGTAAAGGCGCATGTTGACTTTCTTAGTGACTAGGGATCAAGTCCTCTTGTTGCCCAAAATCTGGAGCGATGTTTTTCAGCTGGTTCATTTCCAGCGATTTTCCTACGTATTTCAACGTTGTTTCTGATATGTGGCTGCTTCCCATTCGCTCCAGTGATGAAATAGGATGATATGGCTAAATTTTATTGGTTGAGTGATGTGTATGGGCTAGAATGGATAACCATTAAGTGTATGAAAGAACCAGATTTAATCTAAAATAATCTAATGGATTATATTCACTCATACAATATATAAATAAACCATCTAACCTAAACCTAATCTCTTATTCAGTCGTTGCCGTAATTCTACTATAAAATTAGTGTGTATTATTCTTCCTCCTTTTCTCCACTAAATAAACAAATCTCTACCAAATTAAATTATCTATATATATTCAAGCAATTTGGGGAATTTTTAAGAATCAAAGGGAGAAAGATTAAAGCAAAGCTTTTTTTCAAATTTATGCAAGCTCAAGTGTTAGGTGAATGGGAATTAATATGAAATAGAAAAATAAAGTAGTTCAATTTCAGTTTTTGCTGGCATGTTAATATGAATTAGTTTATGTTATTAATTAAGAATAGACGTAAATTAGTGCAACTTCTTCTTCTTTGACTTCTCAAATCTAATTCATGTTTGGTTTAAAATATGGGACATATAAATTGTCTATTCACATTTTATGGCATAAATAAGGTTGAAATTTATGTAAATTATTATATCGCCTCCTTCTACCACTTCTCAATTCTAATTCATGTTTGGGTTGAAATTTGAAACAAATAAATTGTTATTCATGTTTCATGGCGTAAATAAGATTGGTTTAATTAAATTGAATTAGAATTGTTATTCAATTTCTAATGGTAGAACAGGTTAGTTGAATAAATTCAGAATATGTTACTTGAATAAAATTGTGGTTTTGATTGATATAATTACGTAATTTTGAATATGGTTTTGGAAAAAAATTGGGAAGTCTAATTGGCATAATCTTTTGTTTCATATGTGGCCTAAAAATGTAAAAGTGGAATTTTGTGTAATTAAATGGTTTGTGGCTATTAGATAAAAATTTTGTACGGATTAAATCTCTAAAAGGAGAACGTAAATTAGGGTGGAAAAATATGTAAATTAAATAGACCCTAAAGGCTAGTGTAAATCTATAACAAAATGGTATAAAAATTACAAACAAACCATACGGACTGAACGGACGTGAAATTGAAACACCATTTATATAAGAAAAAGGGAAATTGTGAAATAACCAAATCAGATGTAAAAATGGCCTAAAACGGATTAATGGAAATAAACAATATGTAAACTGTAGCAGTAAAATTAATTAATCTCGAAGCGATTTAGTAGGCAGACTTTGTAAGGTCTGGATAGGTGTTTCATGCAGTTAAGACCAAAATATAGTTTTGGCTGTACGTACTAGGAGCGAGCAAGTAGGTTCGCAAGGATGTTATTACCTTTCATAGGTTGCTAGTACGTAGGATAGATAGCATCCGCAATCGTAGGCTTCTTCAGGCAGATCGACGCGGACTGTACAGGACAAGTGTGCTCCGATGTATGCTTCTTTAGGCAGATCGTTCGAGGATTTTGCGCAGCCGACCCAGCTGTTGGCGCTCTTTCGGAGGACCGACACTTTGGACATGAGCAAGTCCACGTTAGTGACCGAGGAGACAGGAGGATAGGAGTCCAGTTTGGCAAAGTCTAAGCGCAACTTCGGGGTCCTACGAGGTTGTTTGAGTTGGCGTCGGTCAGACGTAAGAGGTATTTAGTCACAGTGCACGGGTGAAGAGCACAACTTTCACGCTGCAGCACTTGGATAGGTAAGGACAGTAGGTACGACAGGTTGATTGACGTTTAGTATTACTGCATGGTTGACTTCCCTAGAGTGACCATGGACTTTGGCTTCTTAGGAACAGTATCTAAAAAGGATTCACTACATTATATTATTCGCCTCTGCGATATCCGGGGAAGACCTGGAATTAAACTGTTTTATTCTTTCTGCTTCATCTTATTTCTTATTCACCAAACTTTATGTCTAACCCATTCTTATTTTTCCTATTTTTCCCAAATCACAGGAGGGCAGGTCTAGGTTGCAGTTCTTTGCAGCTTGGAGGGTCATTGGAGCAGTTGTTATCTTCAGCTTTTGTTTCTTTTGTTTCTTGTACTTCATTTCTCTTTTCCGTACTTTACTCTATATATGGGGACCTATGTTGTGAACTTTGTTATGTTTTATGTTTTGGTAGAGACTACTTGGTACTTTTGGTTTCGGAAATAAATTTGGGACAATGTTGTTTTTAATGAAGCTGTTTTGCTAATTTATAATTAGTGAAAGTTTTCTTCCACTGTAATATTTTAATCATTATATGTTGTTGCCCTAGTCTCTATGTTATATTATGGATTTTTATTTCACCCGACCACTCGTGCTTCTAGTTATGTCTAATTTTCGGGGTGCCTAGAGGTATGGGGTTTCATACTTATTTTTCAAAGCAAATAACCCAATCTAATTTGTAAGAAACCATGGCATAAATAAATAAAATGTTTTAAAAAGGAGTTTTTAAAGAAGTTCTCTTTGATTAAAAGGTTAAAGGGATTAACCAAGTTATTGTGTTTACTTCTTCATATATGTATATATTCGCATTGTAATGGACCCATAACTGTATTTTGGGGAAGGGTAGAATAACCAGCTAGGTTGACCCAGTAGTGAATATAAATTAAGTTAACTCCTGAATGAGTAGAATTGCATCCAAAAGGTCAGGAAGACCCGGATATAGGATGCTAAAATATTAAAGGAAGATATTGGCAAGGGCCAATAGGTTCTCAGTAAGCCCATGAAAACTATGTATTGGAAAAGATATTGGCAAGGGCCAATTGGTTCTTAGTAAGCCCATGAAAACTATGTTTAAATGAAGATGTCTAAAAGATAGGTTCATAGTTAGCCCATGAAAACTATGGTTTGTTATTGGTAGGGGCAAATAGGTTTATAGTGAACCCATGAAAAATATCCGGAATAAGATATTGACAAATGTCACTAGGTTCCTAGTCAACCCATGAAAACTAGGATACGAAGAAAAGATATTGGAGTTACCAATAGGTTCCTAGTCAACCTATGAAAACTAGGGTAAGAGAAAAGATATTGGCAGGGCCAGTATGTTAATAGTAAGCCCATGAAAACTTTGTAACTGGACAGGGAGTCCTTAAACATTTTACCGGTTATTAGTCGGCCCATGAAAACTATTAGGTTAATAGTGACCCTAGAAACTATAACTGAGACAGATAGTCATAATGAATGGGGATGAGTAATCCAGAATTGATTCACATGTTTTGCATATCATCATATTATATTGTTTTGAATTATTTTAACCATTGTGGATGCAGGAGCATAGTATGTGGTTTTAAAAAGGTTTTTGGATACTAGTGAGGGGAAAATCCGTTCCGCTAAGCGGCATGTTCTCACTAGATATCTAAGTGATTTGAGATGGTAGATTATTATTCATATCAAGCTTTATGTCTGACTTGAAGTTTGTGTTTTCCCCTTAAACTCTCGGGCACACAATTGATTTTGAGTAGTTTGAGAGTTGAGGTTTTCAGATACCTCATTAAACGAATAAAACTTCCAAAGACATGCAGGAGGCATGATAGATATCTAGAGTTCTCTTTTATTTTGATTCCGCTATGTCGGTTGTAATGGAAAAGTTTTTAAATTGCCTGTATATTCTCTGATCGTCCAAGGGGCATCTTCATATGTCTCTCTTGGCAAATATTGTAATAAATATATTTTCTCTGAACGTGGCTCACAATTGTGGGATTATGTAATGAATTGGAAATGTTTTGAAATGGAATATGATCTTGTTTGATGTTTTAAATTTTTTCCATATTCATGTGTTTCTGTATATCAATGTATCTATCATCGCTGTAATTGGTCGCCGAGGGTTAATAACTATGCATGACTGCAGCATCCATAGCTGTTAGTTTTGGGCCTCCAAGTAGGGGGATGTTACAGCCTACGTCCACTTTGAAGATTATACTTTGTTACTTTCTTTTGAATCTGATTACAACAGTAGAACAGAGCTTGCACTTGATTACATTGCAGTCTAGAGTAACATGCAGCGTAAAGATCCTAAAATGAACTAATAGGCTTATATTTATAGGGTGAGATGATGAAATATTTCGCTAAGATTTCGACAGAAGTCTCTCCAAGTCCATAGGGGCCCGCCATAATGATCAGTGGTCATAATTCACTATTTTGGAACGATCGGTATAAATCATACCAATCATTATCTTTGCTTCTTATTACCATGCGATCATTTGTGCAGGGTCACATATGCCTTGCTCCTAAAATATGGTGTCATTCTAAGTTGTAGATTATGAGATATCCATCGATCTTTGTCGGATATGGCACCTTGGCAATCTTATACCGATCGTTTTGAATGATCGGTAGTGAACGATCGGTGAAAATGCAATTTGGTGAGTTATGCCCTGCGATCATTCTTGTGGGCTCCACTCTTCAATATATCGATGCTCTAAAAGGTTCAAGTGAATTGGCCTTGTATAATTTGAGATATCGATCAATCTTCACTGATTTGAGCTGTTTTATGGATCGTTCCCGATCGATCCTTATAAATCCTTGCTTTGTATGTAACTCGAGCATATGAACTCCGATCGACTTGAAATTTGGAATGTAGGTTCCTGGAGCCAAGTCTGTCATTCCATACTTACTACACCTCGATTGGGTCCCGGACTGGATCTGCTCGACCATCGTCCATAGTCTTGTATACAGTTGATTCTCAAGGCTGGTAACCATCCGTTTCTAGCCAAGTCGATGATATTACGGCCTTGCCAAAAGGTGGGATAACAGTGATATAATTTTTTAACTTTGTTTCTAGAATTATAATCATTTGAAGATTATAAAGACTTTTCTTCTCATTTTATAAATTTTACATGATTTAGGGAACTTTACATGTTTTTCATATGTAAATGACATTACAAACGCAATGAAATAGGTCTAAGTAACATCCCCCATTTGGAGGCCCAAAATTAACAGCTACAGATACTGCAGTCATCTATATTTATTATTATTTTTTCGGCGACCAAATGCCGTAATATTAGATACATTGATATACCATAAACACATGGATATGAAAAAAATTTAACTCAATTTTAAAATAAATTTCACATTCCATTTCAAATTGCATTTCAGATTCATTACATAATACTAATTCGTAAACCACGTTCTGAGAAATATAATTATTACAAATTATGACAAGAGCGACATATGAAGATGCCCTTTGGTTTGTCAGAGTCTAAATATAGGCACTAGATAACTTTGCCATTACTTCCAATTACACAGCAGAATCAAACATAAAGAACTTCTAATAGCTAGCTTGCCTCCTGCACGTCTCCAGAAGCTTATTCGTCTAAAGGAGAACCTGAAAACCTTAATCCTCAAACTACTCAAAATCAATTGAGCACCCCGAGAGTTTAAGGGGAAAACATAAACTTCGAGTCAGACAAAAAGTCTGGTATGAGTAATAACCTACCATCTCGATCCATATAGATATTTAGTGAGACCACGCCGCTTAGCGGAATGGGTTTTCCCCTCACTAGTATCTTGACCCAGTTTTATAATAACCATATACTATGCACCTACATCCACAATAGTTAAGGCATAACATAGTAAAATGTATCATGATGACATGCAAACATGCAACATGCTCTAGATTTCCCATCCCTATTCACCTGACTATCTGTCTGAAGTTATAGTTTCTAGGGTCACTATTAACTTATTAGTTTTCATGGGCTGACTAATAACATGTTCCAAGCTTTAGGACTATCTGTCCGGTTTCATAATTTTCATGGGATCACTAAGAACCTATTGGTGTCTACCAACAACATCATCCAATCATAGTTTTCATGGGGTCACTATGAACCTATTGGATTCTCCAGTAACATCTCTCATGTCATAGTTTTCATGGGCTGAATATGAACCTATTGATCTCTATCAACAACCTATTCCAGACATAGTTTTCATGGGATCACTAAGAACCTATTGGCCCCTGTCAATAACAATTTCGATAACATAGTTTTATGGGCTTACTAAGAACCTATCTAAACCGATAATCTTTTGATCAGTCTTAGGCATGCTATATTCCGGTTTATCTGACCTCCTGGATGAAATTCTACTCACACAAGAGTTAATTCATCGTATATTCACTACTAGTTCAACCTAGCCAGTTATTCTGCCCTTAACATCCCAAAATGCAGTTATGGGTTAATAATGAAGTGAATATGACTACACTAGCATGCATGATAACTGATCAAATAACACAACAACATAAACATCCATGATTTAATTCCTTGTAATCATTTTCTAATGAAATATTGTTAATACCCTTAACCCACTATCTTTAGCAAGGAAAGCTTCCTCTAAAATTTCAAAGTTAAATGCCATTTCAAAACTCTTTTACATTGCCATGTGTTTACTTTAAAAAAATGAGTTTGGGTTCTCTAAATCAAAAACTAAGGCTTTCGACTATATCCTTCGGATCATTGTAACATCATGGGTTACCCTCCGTCACTCTCCCTTTCGACATCAGAGCAAAAAAGCCCTTCGTCCCCTTCCATTTTACTAATCGGTAAGAAGCAAGTGGCTATGCCCCTTTTGCCACTCTACTCTAGTGGCAGGACCTTTCGAATTCATTGCTTAAAATTTTAGACATCCTCTTTCTAAACCATGAAATATATCTTTCTAAACCATGAAATATATCTTTCGAACACTTGAAAACATTCCTTTCAAAGCACTTGAAAACAAACTTTTGAATGCATTGATTGAAAACAAAACAAACTTCAAAGTATAAAAGGGAATACATTCGAAAGCTACCCTTTCGAAAACCACTGCCTTCGAAACTATTTGCAAAGTGGCCAAATCAATCCTTTCGAAAAAATTGGGGGAGGCAGCTTCAATGGTAGCAGAGGGGTATTAGTTCGAAACCTACCTTCCGCACTCATTGACCTAAGGGTTATAAAAGCGGCTTCTAACTAAAGTAGAAGCATTGGTGCGGCTGCATGGGTATTGAAGGGGTTCAAAAGTGGTAACCCTTTCAAAAGCTTACTTTTTGAACAAGGGCGGGTCAATGGGTTCGAAAGCAAATAAAAGCGGCTTCAATCCTTTTGCAAGCATGCCTTCAACACCGTTCTTTCCTTCCTTTCTCCAATACACTATGTGCCAAATGCTTGATACCATGTGCATTGGTTTTGAATGGATGCGAAAGGTTATAAATGGGAGTATGGTGGCGAAAGCAAGCATGGTAAGTGGCGAAGTTGTAATTCGCCATAAAACTGATTTTATACGTTTTAAAGTAATTTCTTTTTACCTAACCCCTTATTTTGTCAATTTTCTATAGGATAACAAAACCTTTATAAAATTCTTTTCAGAATTTACTACGCATGTAATTCCCAATGCTCCACTATTTAATTAAAAATTATTGACTAACCCCATGTATTTAATTAATCATAAATACTAATTTTTCTAATTAAATCCAAACTCACCCAAATCTCTTGAGAAAAATCTAAGAAATTCAAAAAAATTCCAAAATGATAATATCTTTATCATATAAAATTTTCGACCAAAAAATAGTTAATTCCTTAAATTAATTAAAACCCAAAATATCACATCTTCCACTCAAAAATTCATAATAAATTATCCATAGTTTGGAATCTTATGAAAATTTAAACTTGTCTCCAAAATAATGTTTTACATAACATATTCAAAAATCATGGCATTTGGAAATGATTTATCATGATTTTAGCCTTATAACCGAGCTGTATTATTTCACAAAATCGTTGTTTAAATTATTACATGGGATTTAAATCAAAACATATCATCATTCATCCAACCATACTAATTTAAACCTCAAACCCGAATTTAAACATTCGAGATGACTTATATGAGATGGTTTAGATCATTATTCACCTTGTTTGGCTAAGGAACTTGAGATTTGTTCTTGCTTTAATCTTCCTAACTTGAATCTTAGCCTCTAAATGGATTTTATGCTCCTCTTCTTCTAAGGGTTATGGTCGGCCTTCAACTCTCTTTGTTTATGTTTTTGGTTTATGAAAATGTGAATGAGAATGAGGCGAGGGGTTATGGTATACGGCTATTCCCATTTTGCCCTTGCCTTATTCTCTTAAATTTCTAATTTATAAATCACACTTATAATTTCATTAGTTAAGGCACGACCCTAATTAGTTTCCAAATCTCAATTCCCTTACCACTGTAACCTCGGCATTATTCCATTTAATCTAACCTCGACATTATTCCATTTAATTTATCTAATTAAATCTCCTGAATAATGTTATTTAGAATTGGGGGTGTTACGGTCTCTAATCCTAATTCATTCATCTTTAGAAGTTCATATTTTAATTCATTAGTTTGAATAAGTCATTTAGTTCAATTAAAATGATTTATTATCTTTATTACTAAGCACTAAATATATGGGTTGTTATATTCTCCACCATTTAAAAGGATTTCATCCTCGAAATCATCAAGATCGGAACACTGTATCGCATCTACGTCAACGTACACAATGTTACTAATAGTTAGCATCAAAATACAAAAAATAACAACCAAAAATAGAAATATAAAGTAACTTCTATACCACCATGCAATTCTAATCGAATAAATGGAAATAAAATTTTCTTAGATTAGATGGAATTATACTAATAAAAAGTTATAGCTTTGAAGTAAGTGTTGCGTCAAATGCTGACACAACACCCCAAAAGCAAGTAGATCTAGATATATCAATGAAAACAAAAATAAACAAGCACTTTTTATAGTGGTTCAACAAATACTCTGGCCTACGTCCACTTTAATCTTATTATCTTATGTTTTCTCCCTAGAATACAAAGATTACAACCCAAATCCGACCATAATCTTGTAGATCTCGGTTTTGCTAAATTTTCTAAGAGATTTGGTGGAAGAAGATAGAAAAAATCCAAAGTGCCAAAGTCCTTTTTAGATGAAGGTAGCTTCCTATTTATGCCCAAATTCCAACATAGATCTTGCCATTCAAGTTTGAAAACATCCAAATATCCCAGATACAAAAATCCAGCATGAAGAAAAGGTCGCCCTGCATCAGTATCGAGAAGCAAATCATGTCGATATCGACATGAATTCATGTCGGTACCAACATGAATTTAGGCATCTAAAGTCCAGTTTTCCTTCGAGCCTAGCCTTTTTTCCTTCATCCATTGCAAATCCAAGTCCTAAAATCATGTCGGTACCTACCAAATCATGTCGATACCAACATGATTATGTTGTTTGAAAGTTCATCAAACTTCCTGAGTTCCTTCATATCATCATTCCTGATAGTTCCAATCGTGTTAGCGTAAATAATGTTAATACAAATCAAGTCGGTACCGACATGAATCATGTCGGTGCCAACCTAATATGCATTTATGAAACTTGGCCAAATCTTTGATGTCTTCAATCTGAACATCCTATAAGCTCTCTGACTCATTTCTTCATCAGTTTGCAGTCTATTTCATCTATTTGATTCTATTTTGAGATTGTGGAAAATTTGCCGATAACATTTGCCCTTAAAGCATGCTTTATGGATATAAGGTATGCTTTTCTCAAGAACAAACTTCAAGACTTGCAAATTATCATTATGTATGATCTTTGGATATCCATCAACTCAAATCGTGGTGAAGCATCTAGTTTCTTCGGATTCACCTGCGAATCAAGTGTAGTTCTAGACCATCATAGTTAAGGACTCTAGTCCTTGCTTAAGTGTAAGCCATAAATCATAGTCATTCTACATTTCTTTGGAATTATCACATCTTATATCATGTATCGTTAATTAAGGCTATCATATCATATATCATTATCAATATCATCTAGTGTTCACCCAGGATTTTGGTTATCATATGCCAATATCTATATCATCCCGCATTCGCTAGAGATTTATTTATCTTAGGTTAATCATATGTCATGTAATCATGCATCGTTAATCGTAGGAGTGCATTGCCAACGATTGGAATGTTACTTACAAATCATAGAGAATCGCCTAACATCCATCACAAATAAGCCCAATCAAATCGAGGTAATGAAAAACACTAATCAATAAGCTATCATTATCATATGATAAGGCATTCAAATCATAAGGCCAAGTTTGGATCTCTCTGGATCGAACAGTCAATGTTTAACCTAGGGTCCAACCTCTTTGGATCGTACTATCAACATCCAATCTAGGGTATGATCTCTTTGGATCTTATATTCATGCTGAGTCCAATCTACTTGCTCTCCGACGAGGGGACCCAACATCCAAGTAAGTCCATCCACTCACTCTTCGCTGAGAAGAATTGCCATCATGTACAAGCCCATCCACCCGCTCTCCGACAAGGGGACTTGTACCTTGTGGTTCATTGCCCTGTCTATTTGGTTTATAAAACCATGTTCAATTAGTTTACACATCAGTTATCATGTTCAATTAATTTTCAAAATCAAATATTCATTTATGAAATTCAAATGAAAGCAACAAGAAAATATCTTAAACATTCCTGCTATCGATGATTACTACTAGACATCCAACTCAGAGTGTGCCTAGAGACCAATCGAGGTCCTGTACACGTATAAGTGGCCTGATAGAAATTCCACCTTATTTATCTGAAACACAAAGCAAAATAAGGGAATCGAACCTAACTCCTATCCATCTCGATCATGGGATAATTATCTTTGATCCAGATCCACGTTCGTATCCCAATGCATTTGCCACAGACGGTGGTAGGTCCTACTGAACCACTGCAGTTTGGTTCCTTATGTATTATTGTAGCTGGTTGTTCCAAACTTGCTCTTCTATCATATCTCTCAGATGCCTACCTTCATTTGTTTCATGCCTTTCTAGCTCATAGAACAGGCAAAACTTTCTAGGCCTTCTCTCCCGATCCCTGGGTACTCTCTTAGCGGGCCTTCGATAGGGGATCTTTCCCTTCAATATCTAGGTATACCCTCTTTGGGGTTTCGACTAGATCATTGTATAAAGAGAATTTTGGTTCCCTCCTTTTTCTCTTTGATCCTTTGAATCATTTGTCGGCTATTCGCTTTCCTTAGTCTTTACGGTATCCCCTTCTGAATGGTCCTCCATTATCCACATCATTAACTTTAGCATTTTCAGCCTCATTATCCTCCTAGCAAAGATACCTCTAAGCTTTATGGTAAAACTCCATAAGAAACATCGATGGATCCCTTTCCAAAGAAACTTTGAAGTCATTCTTATTTGTAAATCCAAACAATATTGCCATCAGAACTATCGATGTCCGACTTATGAACCACAACAACGGCTGCGTTAACTCTAGTTAAATAACTCCTTAGGCTCTTTTTGGCCCTTTGCGTTACACTCGAAAGCGTCATCACATTCTTCGATCAAGAAATGTGAACTCTGAACTATCTCAAGAATCTGTCTACAAATCATGCCCACGCATTTATGGATCCATTCTCTAACAGCATTAACCATAATGTAGCTAGTTCCGTTAAGATATAATGGGAAATAACGTCCCATTACTTCCTTAGAAGCACCCAATGCCTCCATATGTCGGATGTATCTCATCAGATGTATGGTCAGATCTATCCTCCCGTCATGTAGTTCTAGTGTCGATAGCTTGAAATTGGATGGATTCCTTACATACCGGATGTTAGGGGTGAATGGATTTCTATTCACGTTCTCCAAACTCTGGTCTGGAGATCCACCTCTTACAATTTTCCTGATTATTTCATCTATTCGATCGTTGTCATCTAATGGAGGTCTATGATGCATAGCTCTATTCCGCCCCTGGTCCCTACGGTGAGCTTCTGGTTCCAACTCATGTTACTGTGCATTCGCATTTTGATCTCCATTTCTATTTCCATCATCATCCACTTTCAGCGTCCCAACTCTACCTAAGCCCAAATCAATGGTGTCCTAGTATAAATTCATGTTGGTAACGACCTGATTCAAATCGGTACTGATCTGATTTGGTTGTGGGGGCTCTGTTCCAATTTTCTTTACTCTAACTCCTAATTATCCTACATTGGCTTCTAGCCTCTGATTTTGAGTTCAAGCTGCTTCAACTATTCCTTGTTGTATCCTTTTGAAAAATTACTCTGCCATGTTCTGTTGTCAAGCCATTATTCCACCTTGCATTTCTTTCATCATCCTTTTCATTTCTTCTTTGGTTACGTAGACTAATGGATTTGAACTTGAGGGCACCTCCTGGCTGCTCCCTTGATCTGGTTGGGTTGGTTCCATAATAGCTCTGGTAGTAGGCCTCTTCACCACTTCCAAACTTCAAATCTAAGCTCATTCTCGGTGAAAGCACCAAAAATATTGCGTCAAATATTGACACAACACCCTAAAAGCAAGTAGATCTAGATATATCAATGAAAATAAGAACAAACAAGCACTTTTTATAGTGGTTCGGCAAATACTCTGGCCTACATCCACTTTAATCTTATTATCTTATGTTTTCTCTCCGGAATACAAAGATTACAACCGAAATCTGACCACAATCTAGTAGATCTCATTTTTGATAAAGTTTCTAAGAGTATTGGTGGAAGAGGATAGAAAAATCCAAAGTACCCAAAAATCCTTTTCTATATGGTGGTAGCTTCCTATTTATAGCTAAATTCCAGCATATGTCTTGCCATCCAGGTTTGTAAATGTCTAAATTTCCAATATCCAAACTCCAACATTAAGAACAGGTCACCCCACATTAGTATCGAGAAGCAAATCATGTCAGTACCAGCATGAATTCACGTCAGTACCAGCATGAATTTGGGCATGTAAAATCCATTTTTCCTTCATGCCTAACCTATTTTCCTTCATACATTGCTAATACAAGTCCCAAAAACATGTCGGTACCAACCAAATCACGTCGGTACTGGCATGATTTGTTGTTCGAAATTTCATCAAATTCCTAAGTTCCTTCTTATCATCATTCTTGAAAATTCCAATCACCTTGGAGTAAATCATTTCGGTGCAAAATCAGGTTGGTACCAATATGAATCCTATCGGTATCAACCTGATTTGCATATCTGAAACTTGGCCAAATCTTTGATGTCTTCAATCTTGATGTCTTCCAAGCTCCCCGACTCCTTCTTTCAGCAGTTTGTAGTCCATTTCATCTGTTTGAGTCTATTATGAGATTGTGGAAATTTTGTCGGTAATAGTATGCATCTTCTCTTCCGGCTCCCAATGTTATTTCTGGAATCTACACCTCATTGGACTCGAACAAGCTTTACAACCTTGTTGCGAAGTTTCTTGACTCTGATCTTAATAATAAAAATATGTCCTTTAGGAATAGAAACCTTAGGTTCAACATCGACTTCCTCTAATTGACTTAGCTTAATCACTACGCTTGAATCATGTATACACGTAAGTAAGTATGAAACATGAAACACGGTTTGTACTCCAAACACTTTTTTGGGAAGATCAACTCTATATGCAAGCTTTCTAATCCATTCCACAATAAGAAATTGTTGATTAAAAATTTAGCCAACCTTGGAATTAGCCTAATGCATTTGTATTAGCAAATGTCACTTTTTAATGCTAGGAATAAAAATTAAAATGAGGAGTAAATGAGAAATTAATGTAAATAACACAAAGTATAGAGTGGTTCAATAGAAGCTTGCCTACGTTCACCATAAATATATCTCACTTTGTTTATCTTTTACAATTACATGGAATTACAACATAATAATAGGAGATTAGAGCACTCAATACTATAATAGCTAAGCTTAAGAACTTTTTATATTCTTTCAATGTTGAAATGAGTTTTCTGAACCCTTTTGAAGTAGAATGGCAGGGGTATTTATAGCAGCTGATGTAGATGGATTGATGGATGTGATTGCATAGTTTATAAGCAGGAATTCCTTTTGGTCATAGACCTGGTCGCATAGGCTAATGGAAGACATTTGTAAAAGTGGTATGAAGTTATGGCTAAAATGCATGCTAGCTATAATGTCGTATTAGGTGTTTGCTTTTTTCTGAAAAAGGGGGCTTGCTATAGTAGTAGATGTGCTTTTGGCAGGCATGCTACTGTAGTTGGTACACCTAGGTGTGCTATTTTTCATTTATTATCCTCTTTTTGAGGATAAGGTGGTACAAGAAGCTTAAACAGTTATGACTAGGTTCTTTTGTCCAAGATTGCCAAGAGCAAAGCTGAAAATGCTAAGGAAAATGTCGGCTGTAGTTCTGGGGTGCTGCTAAGTGGAATGGTTGGAATGGGGCCAGGCTAAGTATGGGCCAGCTTGAACTGGGCTGGGCTTATAAGAGCTTGGCCGACTTGAATTTGGTCGAGCTTTGATGTGCTGGCTAGCTAATTATACTAGCGAGAAATTTGTGCAACAAAAATGCTCTAACGAATCTCGGTGCAAGTTTCCCCGAATTGCCAAATCTTACAACTCTCTTCAATGGTGATGTTTTCACAAATACCGTAACTTCTACTTCAAACTCAAGATTAATATGTCTTTATCAGCATAAGACTTTTGCTAGCCTTAAGACGTTTATCATTCTTTTTGCATTAACTCGACATTCCCTGAAGTCTCGCGGAGCATATCTGGTCCAAGTACTACCTTATTTGTCAGTTCCGACCAACTTGTAGGCGATTTACAAAGGCTCCATACAATGCTTCAAATGGTGTCATGCCTATACTAGCTTGAAAACTATTGTTGTATGCAAACTTCACAAGAGGCAGATGATCCCCTAAAATCAAGTATACAAGCTCTCAATAAGTCCTCAAGCACATGTGACGCAGCCTACAGGATCACACAACTCACGAATTGATGAATTCGCGGAAACTGAATCGATGAAATAAGATGAATCAATGAATTGAAGATACCCAAGTGCCCAAATCCATTGATCTCTCGAGATACCAGATTCTAGCTATCTTCAACACGTTGATCACGCAAGATACCACGTTAGAAGATCTACGATTCTTCGACGTTGATCTCGCGCACGAGATTCCATGAATCGGCTTCAAGGTCGTTGATTCGAGTGCACTCGAATATCCGAAGATGGAGAAAGGAGATAACACTCAACTTCCAATTTTAATGGTGGCACAAAGCACAAACCAATTTTTATTCAATTTTTTCAACTCTTAAATGATATAACTCACCCGCTATTTATAGGAGCTTACAACTCAACACATGTTACAACACTTCACACGACTTAAGAAAAATACATCACAAACAGTACAAACGACTTAACAAACAAACGGGTTACAACATAACACGACTTAACAATATACGACATAAGAAAAGCGACATAGCAATCGGCGACCTAAAAAATGCGGCATAGCGACTTAAGAAACAAGGCATCAGAAAACAGCGACCTAGTAATCTTCAGCGACTTAAAGAAGCTCGTTCGCGACCTAACTGGATTTCAGCGACATAAGGAAATGCTTGCGACCTAGGCTGGAAGCAATCAACGACATAAGGAAACTCGAGACCTAACAAAGCTCACGACATAGCGATTCTGAAGCGAGGCTTCGCGACTTAAGGTAGGTCGCTCGCGACCTAAGGAATTATGGGGCATCTTCTTCCTCGCGATTTAGGGTTTCTGGAGCTCGCGACTTAGGTTAGAAGCGATCTAACTTATGTCGTTCGCGACCTTCCGTAGCTTCGCGACTTAGGGCTGCTTCGCGACCTTCCGTAGCTTTACAACTTAGGTTGGAGCGACCTAAGATTTCACCGCGACCTAAGGAAGAATTCGCGACATATCTGGTATGCGCTGCATCATCCTCCCCTGGTTGAAAAGAATTCAACCCCGAATTCACACTTTCCTCTTCTTCTACATGCTTATTCTCATGGTATGGAATCAAGTGTTTGACGTTGAAAACGTCAGAAGTATGAACATTTTCCGACAACCTTAACTGATACGCATTATCATTGATCTTCTTCAAGATTTCTACTGGACCAATCTTTTGAGCTTTCAACTTTTTGTAAGTTCCAACTGGAAAATGATCTTTCGTCAATACTGCGTAAACAAAATCACCCTCTTTGAAGTCCACACTCCTTTGCTTCTTATCTGCCAATTGCTTATACTTCTCATTTGACTTAAGCAATCATTCATGAACAATCCTGCGACACTCCTGCAACTCATTCACGAATTCACAAGCTCGTTTAACAACCCCTTTCTGAAGTGGAACTGTCGACAAATCCAACGGTCCCTTCGGAATTGCTGAATATACCACTTTAAATGGACTGAATCCAGTACTTCGATTAACGGCATGATTATGTGAGAATTCTGCCTGACACAATTTCACATCCCAGCTCTTCAAATTATCCTTCACAAGACATCTCAACAAGTTTCCCAAAGATCGGTTCACCACTTCCGTTTTCCCATCCGTTTGTGGATGATAGGCGCTACTAAAATTCAGCTTAGTCCCAACCATCTTCCACAGACTCAACCAAAAATGACTTAGAAATCGAGTATCCCGATCAGAAACAATAGACTCAGTAGTCCATGTAGTCGATAAACCTCTTTAAAGAACAATTGAGCCACACGGACTGCATCGGCGGTCTTCTTACAAGCTATGAAATGTGCCTTCTTCGAAAATCTATCCACCACAACATATATAGAATCATTCCTTCGTTGAGTTCTTGGCAAACCCAAAACGAAATCCATGCTAACATCAACCCATCGTCTAGTAGGCACGGGCAATGGCATATACAATCCTCCATTTGTAGCTATCCCTTTGGAAACTTGACATATGTGACATCTCTGCACAAATCTTTCAACTTCTTTCCACATGGAAGGCCAAAATTATGATTGAGAAATCAACTGCAAGGTACGATCTCTTCCCACATGACCTTCTTCATGCAATTCCTTCACAATCTTCATTCGCAAACTGCACTCTGGTATACACAACCGATTTCCCTTAAATAGAAAACCTTCTACCAACACATACTCATCCGTCCTCCCTTTCTCGACTTCATCTACAATCTTGGCAAAGTAAGGATCCTCAACAAACAAATCTGGAAATACATCAAACCCCGTCACTTCAACTCTCATCGTAGTCAACAAATGATTTCTTCTACTCAATGCGTCTGCCACACTATTTGTAACTCCCGACTTATGCTTTACAACAAATGTAAACTGTTGCAAGTATGCGATCCATGAAGCATGCCTGGCTGCAATCTTATCCTGTCCCTGCAAATGTTTCAATGCTTCATGGTCAATATACAACACAAACTCTTTATGAAACAAATAGTGTCTCCAATGCTTTATGGCTTGGACAATAGCATAGAACTCCAAGTCATAGGTACTGTATCTTGTCTTGGCTCCAAAAAGTTTCTCACTAAAATAAGCAATTGGATGACCCTTTTAACTTAACACTCCACCAATGCCAACCTTAGACGCATCAGTATCTAGTTCAAAGAGCAACTGAAAGTCCGGGTATCTAAGAATCGATGTTGTAGTCAAGAGTGTCTTGATCTGTTGGAAAGAAGAATCAGCCTCCTCAGTCCACACAAACTGCTTTCCTTTCATACAATCTGTCACTGGTGCCATCACGCTACTGAAATGTGGAATAAACCTTCGGTAGAATGATGCTAAACCATGGAAACTTCTCACTTCGGTTACAGTCCTGGGTTGTGGTCAATCCTTGATTGCTTCAACTTTACTTTGATCCACCTGGATACCTTCCTTGGACAATACATACCCCAAGAACAAAACACTGTGCGTCATGAACATGCACTTCTTTGTTGCCGCGTAAAATTGCTCCTGACGAAGTATCATCAACACTTCCCGCAAGTGTTGTAAATGCTCTTCTGTGCTTCCACTGTATATCAATATATCATCAAAGTATACCACCACGAACTTTCCAATAAATGGTCGAAAGATCTGATTCATCACTCGCATAAAAGTACTAGGTGGATTCAAAAGACCAAATGGCATTACCAGCCATTCATACAACCCCTCTCGTGTCTTGAAGGCTGTCTTCCATTCATCCCCTGGTCGAATTCGAATCTGATGATACCCACTCTTAAGATCAATCTTTGAAAAGATAGCAGCTCCACTCAACTGATCTAACAAGTCGTCCAATCTTGGCATCGGGAATCTGTACCTCACCGTAATCTTGTTTAGTGCTCGACTATCTGTACACATTCTCCAAGTTCCATCCTTCTTTGGCACTAACAAGGCTGGTACTGCACAAGGACTTAAACTTTCTTGTGCGCGCCCTTGTTCAAGTAACTCTTCCACTTGCCTTCTCAACTCTTCATGCTCCTTTGGACTCATTCTATAATGTGTTCTATGTGGTAACACAGCTCCTAGAACAAGATCAATCTGGTGTTGTATGTCTCTCAACGGTGGTAACTCTTTTGGTAATTCTTCAGGAAACACATCTTCAAATTCCTTCAACACTGGCTTAACTTCCTCAGGAATTTCAACCGCTTCACTACTTTCACGTCCAATCAACAGAAATACTTCAGGGCTATCCTCTACTTCTTTGACAAATTCCTTCAAAGATAATAGAGTCTTTAGTTCCTCGATTTCCTCCAACTTGCTTTCACCTTGTTGTCGCCTTTTAGGAACTAAAGTGATTCTAGTGCCATCGAACATGAAACTATAGCAGTTAGTCCTACCATCATGTTGCACGGCTCTATCGAAATGCCACGGTCTTCCCAACAACAAATGACATACATCCATATCCACCACGTCACACCAAATTTCATCCTTATACTTCTTTCCGATGGAAAAAGTTACACAAGCTCTTCGACCAACCTTCACTTCCCCACCTTTCCTCAGCCAAGCCAATTTGTAGGGTTTGGGATGCTTCTTTTTCTTTAACGCCAACTTCTTTACGGTTTCTGTAGAGATGATGTTATCACAACTCCCTGCATCGAAAACAAACTTACAAACTTTTCCCAAAATAGTGCATGTCGACTGAAAAATATTACTCCTCAACCAACTAGTCTCCTCTTCCTGCTTTGGCGTCAAGCAAGATCTCCTCATCATTAAAGAATATCCCTCGTCTCCCGTCAATAATTCTTCTTCCTCCTCAACCTGTGGTGAATTGGAACATTCTACTTCTGCATCCTCATCCTCAACCTCAGCAACCATCGCTCGCTTCTTAGGCTTCGGGCATTCATTGCTCTTATGACCAAACTCCTAACAGTTATAACGCTTGAAATTGTTGTTGACCTTGGTCTTAGCAGCTTCATTGACAACCGATTTACTAACAGCCTTGGAAACATTATTATTGCTACTAGCCCCCTTCACCTGATTGCTCGAACTTGTAAACGCACCACCTCCTCTTCTACCTTGCTTCTCCCAAGCTAGAGCCTTCTGGTGTGCTTCGGCAACGGATCTCGGATCAAACATATTTACCATATCCTGAATTGGCATTCTCAATCCTCCAACAAATCTGGATGTCACTGTTCCTCCGTTTCCATGATATCGTTTCTAGCAATCAGTTGATAAAACTCATCTGCATAATCATTTACCGACTTTGTCCCTTGTCTCAAATTCTGTAAGCGCTGATACATAAGAGACTGATAATTATAAGGCAAGAAAGTAGCCTTCATCAACTTCTTCATCTTTTCCCATGAAACAATCTTCGGTTTTCCTATTCTTTCCCGTGTAAGTTTAGTTTGTTGCCACCATGCCATAGCTCTTCCCCTCAATCGTGTAGCAACCAACTTAACTCTACGATGCTCGGGCACTTCCTTGAAGTAAAAAGTTTCTTCAACATTTGATAACCAATCCATAAACTCTTCCGCTAGCATTCCCCCTTTGAATTCTGGAATCTCTGTTTTCATCCCCAACTCCCATCGACGATCATCTTCGGAATCTCTATTTCGATTTCGCCCTTGGCCAAGATTTCGACAAGAGCTACTACCACCGTCACTGGATTCCTCCAAATTTGATGTATGTCAATGTCGATTCTGACCATCAACATTTCTGCTACCACACACGTCTCTTTCTCCCAAAACTGATGGTGGTGACATTCTTCTCCTCTCGGAATTTGACGGCGAAATTCTATGTCCACCTTGATTTGAACCAGGCGATGCTCTTTGTCGAGTTTGATTCATATCCATCATGAGCCTTTCCAATCTACCAATTCCCTCATCAAACTTCTCATTGAATTTATCACTAATTCGTTGCTCCATTTGTTCAGCATCTTCTCTTCGATACACATCTGCAACATTCTGATGACGATTAACTCTTCTTTGAGGCATTGTCAAATATTCGAATTCTAAAAACTTCAAATCACGCAAACTTAAAATCCAACGAACTTGGAAAAGTTCGTTTCCTCGCTCTGATACTAAATAACGCAGCCTACAGGATCACACAACTCACGAATTGATGAATTCGCAGAAACTGAATCGATGAATTGAAGATACCCAAGTGCCCAAATCCGTTGATCTCTCGAGATACCAGATTCTAGCTATCTTCAACACGTTGATCGCGCACGATACCGCGTTAGAAGATCTACGGTTCTTCGACGTTGATCTCGCGCACGAGATTCCATGGATCGGCTTCAAGTTCGTTGATTCGAGCGCACTCGAATATCCGAAGATGGAGAAATGAGATAACACTCAACTTCCAATTTTAATGGTGGCACAAAGCACAAACCAATTTTTATTCAATTTTTTTCAACTCTTAAATGATACAACTCACCCGCTATTTATAGGAGCTTACAACTCAACACACGTTACAACACTTCACACGACTTAAGAAAAATACATCACAAACAGTACAAACGACTTAACAAACAAACGGGTTACAACATAACACGACTTAACAATATACGACATAAGAAAAGCGACATAGCAATCGGCGACCTAAAAAATGCGGCATAGCGACTTAAGAAACAAGGCATCAAAAAACAGCGACCTAGTAATCTTCAGCGACTTAAAGAAGCTCGTTCGCGACCTAACTGGATTTCAGCGACATAAGGAAATGCTCGTGACCTAGGCTGGAAGCAATCAACGACATAAGGAAACTCGCGACCTAACGAAGCTCGCGACATAGCAATTCTGAAGCAAGGCTTCGCGACTTAAGGTTGGTCGCTCGCGACCTAAGGAATTCTAGGGCATCTTCTTCCTCACGATTTAGGGTTTCTAGAGCTCGCGACTTAGGCTGGAAGCGATCTAACTTATGTCGTTCGTGACCTTCCGTAGCTTCGCGACTTAGGGCTGCTTCGCGACCTTCCGTAGCTTTACAACTTAGGTTGGAGCGACCTAAGATTTCGCCGTGACCTAAGGAAGAATTCACGACATATCTGGTATGCGCTGCATCAACATGGTTCACTCTCTCTGTTTGGCCATCCATTTAGAAATGATAGGCCGTACTTTAGTTCAATTACACGCCTAATGCATGTTGCAAGCTCTTTCCAAACTCACTCGTTAAACGTGGATCTTGATCACTCACAATACTATAGGATACACCATGTAATCTTACTATTTCCAGCATATACAACGTTTCTAAATATAGAGCAGTCCTATAAACCTTGATCAAAATAAAACGAGTGCTTTTCATCAAGCAGTCTACAATAACCCAAATGCTCACATTTCATCTCCAACACCGCGACAATCCATGGAGATATACTTCCACTTCCAATGTGAAATATACAAAGGTAATAATAAACTATCGGGCTTCTTTGGTTTTGCTTTGGCTTGTTGACAGGCCATGCACTTCTTTATTAATTCTAAAACATGTTGTTTCATATGCTTCCAATAATAGGTGTATTTCACATCATTATACACCTTATTGCCAATAAGATGAATAGTCATCCTAGAATGACGGCACTCTTGAAGTACTTCATCAGTCAAGTTTTCCACTTTGGGAATACATAATCTATCGTCTTTACGAAGCCAACCCTTCACATGAATAGCACACTAGTATATATGACTAGACTTTTCTCCCTTCCCAACACCATCCAAGATCTCTACTAAACTTCCATGAAACTGTTAGCTAGATTTGATTCGATCCAATCAATAAGTGTGGGTCTAACCTCTAATGTCACCAAAAAAACCTAGCAACACATCATAAGATGGTCGAAAATCATACTCCACAATATACTCCAACCCTTCCACTTAATAAACATTAAACCCAATACTGCATGCCTCCTGCTCAATGCATCCACTACAACATTTCCCTTTTCAAGTGTATAGGAAATACCAAAGTCATACGAGGCTTGGAATTTCATCCATCTTTATTGTCTAAGATTGAGATCTTTAGAGGAAAATAAATACTTTAAAGATTTATGGTCGGTGGAAAGCTCAAACCTCTCATCAAAAAAATAATGTCTCCATGTAAAAGCATAGACAATGACCGAAAACTCCAAATCAAGAGTTGGATAATTTCTTTCAATGGTCTTAAGTTTCCCATTAGCATACACAACTAATTTGCCTTCTCGCATAAGAGCTGCCGACTCCTGTGCCACCAGCATCGGTTTATACGATAAATGGTTTAGCTCCTTCTTATATAACAAGAAATAGGGAACTAGCCAATAATTGCTTGATCTTAATAAAATAGTCTTTACCGTGCGCATACTCAGTGAAAACTTGGTTCTTACTAGTTAGTCTAGTCAAAGGTGTAGCAACAATTGCGAAGTCCTTAATGAACTTCCAATATTATCCTGCAAATCCAAGAAAACTACGAACTTTAATTGCATTACTTAGCACCATCCAATCTTACACCGTGACCCTTACCCAGGTCAATAAAAATTCCATGCTTGGATATGACATAGCCTAGGAAGCACACTTCTCTTCTTCAAAAGGACATTTAGAAAACTTTGCTTTCAAGAGATTTTGCTTCAACATTTCCAACACTTCTTTCAAGTGAAATTTATGCTCTTCTTCACTTCTAGAAACTATTAATAAATCATCCAAGAATACCACAACAAATTTATTAAGTTGGTCCCAAAAGACACAACTCTAAAGATTAATAAAATATGTCGGTACATTTGTAAGACTAAATGGCATAACCAACAATTCATAAGATGCATAGGGAGTTTTAAAGCCAATCTTTGAAATACTATCTCTAGACACCGTTGGTTGAAGAAAATCCGTAGTAAGATTGAGTTGAGAAAAAAATCTTTGCTCCACAAGTTGGTTGGACAAATCATCAATGCGAGGTACAGGATATTTGTTCTTCCTAGTCAACTTATTTAATTCTCTATAGTTGAAACATAATCTTGAGGATCCATCCGCTTTAGTGTCAAACATGACGGGTGCTCCCAACTTCGATTTACTTCTCCAAATGAGACATTTCTTAGAAAGCTCACAAATTTGAGTTTATAATTCTCTTCTTTCTCCCGGAGTAATAGGACGAATAGGTAAGAGAACCTGCTTTGTACCTTTCTCCAATCAATACAAAATTCAATTTTCCAATGAGAATGTAAACCCGAAACCACTTCAAATACATCCATGAAATTCTACACAATAGGAACTTGTAACATTTCATCATGTAGGATATTCAAGGAGTAGAAATAGCTCAAAATCATGAAACTCTTGGGCTCACAATAAACATTAAGCCTATTACCACTACTATCCTTTATATGAACTATGCGGCCATCGGAATCAACAATTACCCCATGCCTCATCATCCAATCCATCTTAAAATAAGTCTATAACTCGAAAACTGAGTACAAAAGCATTACAGGAAAATTTATCAGTCCTGGGATAATTTAAATTTTCTACATATTATTAAAGATGCGTCGGCTCCCCAACGAGATTCAACACAATAAGAGAATCGTCAATAACATGGGTAGTAGGTGCATACTATCAATAATATGACTAGCAATAAAATAATATGAAGCTCCCTTATCGAATAAAACATGTATAGGACAGTCATAAATAGAAAGCACACCTTCCATGATGATATTCTTCCTCTTGTCGAGCATAGACGGAGGGAGCAAACTTGGAGTAGCTCAGATATCATAAGAGTAACATCCCCCTACTTAGAGGCCCAAAACTAACGACTATGGATGCTACAGTCATACACAGTTATTAATCCTCGACGACCAAATACGGTGGTGTTAGATACATTGATACACAGAAACACATGAATATGGAAGAATTTTAAAACACCAAACAAGATCACATTTCATTTCAAAACATTTCCAATTCATTACATAATCCCACCATCATTAACCACATTCAGAGAAGATATATTTATTACAACATACTCCAAGAGCGACATATGAAGATGTCCCCTTGGATGATCAGAGTATGTAAAGGCAATTTAACAACTTTGCCATTATAAACAACACAGCGGAATCAAATAAAAGAGAACACTATATATTTATCATGCCTCCGGCACGTCTCCGAAAGCTTCATTCATCTAACGAGGTACCTGAAAACCTCAATTCTCAAACTACTCAAAATCAATTGAGTACTTGAGAGTTTAAGGGAAAAACATAAACTTCGAGTCGGACATAAAGCCTGGTATGAATAATAATCTACCATCTCATATCATTTAGATATCTAGTGAGACCATACCGCTTAGCGGAACGGGTTCCCCTCACTAATATCTGAAAACCTTTTTATAAAACCATATATTGTGCTCCTGCACCACAATGGTTAAAACATCTCAAAATAATATGATATGCAAAACAAGTGAATCAATTCTGGATTACCCATCCCCATTCATTTTGACTATCTGTCACAGTGATAGTTTTTAGGATTACTATTAACCTAATAGTTTTCATGGGCTAACTATGAGCCTGTCTTACTGACATTTTCATTATTACATAGTTTTCAGGGGCTTACTATGAACCTATCTTACTGACATCTTAATTATTACATAGTTTTCATGGGCTTACTATGAACCTATCTTACTGACATCTTCATTTATACATAGTTTTCATGGGCTTACTGTGAACCTATTGGCCCCTGCCAATATCTTCCTTTAATAATTTAGCATCCTATATTCTGGTCTTCCCGACCTCCAGGATGCAATTCTACTCATTCAGAAGTTAACTTTAATTTATATTCACTACTGGGTCAACCTAGCTGGTTATTCTGCCCTTCCCCAAAATACAGTTATGGGTCCACTACAATGTGAATATATACATATATGAAGAAGCAACTACACTAACTTGGTTAATCCTTTTAACCTTTTAATCAAAGAAAACTTCTTCAAAAACTCCTTTTCAAAACACTTTATTTATTTATGCCATGGTTTTCTTTAAAAATGAGATTGGGTTATTTGTTTTGAAAAATAAAGCCTTTCGCAACCTTCGAAACCTTGCTTTCGACCTCACTGGATGACCTCTTTCGAAAGAATATAAATCTCTTTTCAAAAGATTAGGCTCCTGCCTTTCGAACACTTTAAAACCTTTCTTTCGAAACCTTTCGAATGTATTAAAGTATTAGCATTTAACTTTAGAAGCATAGCTTCGAAACCAATTGAAAGTATCCCTTTCGAAACCATTGGGTTTATACTTAAAAATATCATTTGGGTCAAAGTGAATTCAAACGAAAGTATCTCTTTCAAAACCATTCTTTATTATATAAAAGCATTGGGGAAACTTGATAGCGTCGGCACCATCCCTATCGAAAGCTTCAAATTATTTAAATAAAATACAAAAGGATAGCATCAAAACCCCCTTTCGAAGCCATTGCCTTCGAAACCCTTGAACCCTTTCGAAAACATTTAGGAAGTGACTTAATACATCTTTAAAACAAACACTACCCTTCGAAGGCATTGATAAATTCAATACACTCGAAAGGCAAAAGAACGGTAGCAGGGCTTCGACTAGGTCGGAACCCCTTCTTTCGAAAGCATTAATTTACAACTTAAGGGACTTATTCGAAAGCCCTTATTTTTAAAACAGAAAATGGAAACCCCTTCGAATGCAATTAGAAAACTACTTTCGAAAATATATGTTTCGACTATGTTGAAAGCTTTAGTAAAACAAAGGCAGGCGCTTAACTTTTTAAAACAAACTAAGGTATAGGCCCCATCGGAAGCAATGCTTTCGACACCATACCTTCCGCCTTTCCTCCAATCCACTACGTACCATCTAGGTGATACCTTGTGTATTGGTTTTAGCTTAGTGGGGTTTCGACTTGATCGAAGGCAAAAGGTAAGAGTCGAAAGGTACCTCTAATGGAGGCGAAACCTGTTTTTCTGCGTATAATCTGTTTAAAGCCACTTAAAACAAATTGTTTTTAACTAACCTGTCTATGTGTAACTACATGATCATTGCCTCAACTTTTTACATGCTTTATAAAAATTACCGCCTCTTAATTTGGATAAGTATCAAGATTTATTTTTGCAGATAAGCCCTTCCATTAAAAATACAATTAAATCATTTAGATCTTCCTCTCAAAATAATTTAATTCGTACTGTAATCACTAGAGAAAAATACCCAAAAATTACAGAAATTCACTTTTATCATGTTATCTAACATATCAAAATTTCAGACATAAATTCTTTATATAATTTCTGAAATAAATTTCTAAACCCAATTGACCATATTTTCATTCAAAAATTCATATTAATTTTTCCATAGCTTGGAAAATTATCAAAATTAAAACCCAACTCCAAAATCATGTTTTTCATAACATATAATTTTTTCATGGCATTTATACATCAATTTCTATCAGTTTTACTCTAAAATCGAATAAATCTTAATTTAAACAATCTTGTTTAAATTAAACTAACTTTAATTCAAGCATATAATCATCCAAACATCATATATACGAATTTAATCATAAATTCTAAACATATATTCATAAAATAGAAATGGAATTATTATTCACCTTGATTAAGATAAGGAAAGTGGATTGACTTTCAGATTGATTCCCCTTCTTTAATTTCTTTAACTTTTCGTTGAATTTCTCCTTTCTTTTCTTGTTAATGGCCTGCTCCCCTTTACGTTTTATTTTTGTGAAAAATGAGATATGAACGTGAGTGGCCTAAGAGGAAAATCTATATATAAGAGTAAAAATTATGTATGGCAAATACCCAATATACCCTTGTGTAGATTAATTATCTTATAAACAATTCTTAAGTCCATTAAGTAATTGATTAAGCACAGCCATTTAATATTTATTCAAATCTAAATCCCCTTATCACTTAACATTTTCATTATTCTATTTAATTTATCTAATTAAATCTCCTGAATAATATTATTAAAAATTAGTGGTGTTACAATAAGTTTTGATCGCTTTTCCACCTTTCAAAAGAGATGGACAATTCCTCCTGAAATGGACCGACTGATAACAATTAAAACACTTCTACACATGAAGGTTGGTATTGCAATATCAAGAAAAATGCCCCTTTAAGTGACATCTATTGCAAGCCACTCCTCCTTTCTTGGCTTTGCCTGCCTCATATTTGGCTCACTTCCTTTTCGCTTTCCTTGGAATTTGGGCATGACTTCAACTTTGACATCTTCCACCTTTTTGGCCTCTTTCGAATAGAGTTCAATGATGCCACTTCGATAAGACTTTCAAAAGTAGCATTTGTTGGAATGGGCCAGCAAACAGTGGGATAATGGGTAAATCTAAAAAAAATCCAAATCGGATCTTTAATAGGCTTATGAAGTCTAATTCATTTAGAAGTTTCTAAATTTTCTGTTAAATAAAATCAATATTTTATTTAAATTTATAAACATAGTTCAATTTTATATAATTGTACTATATTTTATATATGTGTACATATACACATATGTGCATGCATGCATGTGTAATATAATGATGTATACATGGTTTGACATGCCCGTGTATAAATATTGGGATTTACACCGCAACAGACATGTTAGCCCATCGTGTATACAAATGGATTGTCTAAATGTGTGTGTATATGTGCATAAAATTGCTTATATATATGTATGTATGTATATGTATATATGTATGTATGTATGTGTGTGTGTATGTATATGAAAATATAATTGTATAATTAATGTAAAATATTGGTTGTAAATTATTTATATAAAACATTTATTAAAATAGACACGCACATATATAAGCAAATATAATTAAATTATAAAATTATTTTAGTAGTTTTAAAGTAAATAATATTTATAATATGAAATTCGAATTGTATTTTTTATTTTAAATCAATTTAAATACATATTGCATAAGAACATAAAACTATTTATAATTATATATATATATATATATACATAAAGTAAAATATTTATTTTGCTGCTTATTTCGACTGGAAAATAAAAACAATTTCATATTTAATATTTGATTTTTAAATAATTTATTAATTAAAATTGATAATTAATTCAAACCGCAAGGAATTAATAATAAAAACTAATTTTTTAAATTTGTTCTTAATTTATATTATATAATTTTTTTATAGAATTTTATATTATGTATAATTACATATATACATACATTTCATTTACATAGTCAATTTTGAATTAAATTATATATATATACATATATATATATAATAAATATCCAAATTATTTTTATAGCTGAAAGACTTTTGTAGCAAAATAAATTTTATGGAATTTTAAGTTATATTATGTTAAACTTTTAAATTAGATTTAATGTTTAAAATCAATTGATATATTATTATTTTATATTTCGAAAATAATTTTTTTCACGCCGAAAACATATGCAAGCTAATATGCATAAATTATACAAACACAACCATCAACATGTGATAATCTATCGATATACCGATTCATGATATTTCTAACAAAGCAATATATGGAAAAATAATCGTATAAATATTTGTATATAATAGTAAACTAGAAGAGTACCATTCAACAAAGCCCAAAGCTCGCAATTGAAACGAAGAAGTGAACTCCTTGAATCAAATTCTACATCCAGAAGATGTTACCTTCCCGAATGCAGCTACCACCGACAACTGCATTTAACTTAATTTAGTGTTTGAAATGCTTGAATGACTAGAGGAGGGATGGATATTTTCGGCCAGCAATATCATGGAGAGGGAAGTTAAAAAGAGAGATCTAAAAGTGAGAGCTAGATTCATTTAAATAAGGAGAAACTAAGGAGTAAAACAAGGATCTAGATCCTTATTTTTCTCTTACCTATTCTCCTCTCTTTTATTCAAAATCCAAGCTTGCTTAGCCATGATATGGCCAGCCCCTCTTTTTCTCTTCATGGGTGAAAATAACCAACCCTTATATGGGCCTCAAAATCACTTTAAGCGCCGTCAATGTTCAAAACACTTAAATCCAATTTAAATGTGTATCGATATCGTATACCAATAAGTATATTTATAACTGCTATATACACACTATTTAATATTAATCAACACATATCAAGTAAAATTTTATAATTAATATTTCAGAATTAGTAATTAACTTATAATAATTACAAATTAATCAAATCAGGTGGTAATAGTAATATTCAACATTTCTGTTGTACGACTCTTAGGTGTAAATTTGATCAATGATTAATATCGAACCATTCGAATATTAACGTTCACACTTTACTTATTAGGTGGTGTGACATTATGGTCAAATTTATCGCTTAATTGGCATTGATAAAATCCAATTTTGCTTTATTAAGCATTACCCAGTAGTGACAATTATTTACACCAATTATCTTCGTCAAAACTATATCACTTTGGACTTATGATATTTGGTAATGGTCGAAATTCCAATATCATCCGTATTCAACTCAATAGTCCAAACTCAAAGTCCTTGGTTCAATAATAACAATTATTATTAACTGAACTGCTCTGGCCAGAGACTTTGACTTTGAGTTAACTTCAGTTGACCGTGATACTAACCTCATATAACTGAGTAGGCGAATCCTCTCCCGAATAGTATTTCACTTCTAATGCTTCCACTTAATCTAATTATAGTCGTTCCATGGACGTCGTTCCATGATTTAACTATAATCAAATAGGAGTTTCCACATTGAAGATCAACAGTATTCTCAAGCTGTGTAGATAAAGCCCTGCAAAGTCCCAGCTATAGCGCATAGCACTCATCAACCGCTATGCTATTTAAATTTAGCGCGATTAAACAGTTGATCCACTTTAAGCCTCGCTATTTTCCGCTACACTCGCTAAATCAAGGCTTTTTAGCACCTGATTTAGTAGCACTAATATCAAAAATATATCTGACTAGTTCTCTTTTAAACCAAATCAACAAAGTTAGGTAAAGACCTATTTTAAGGCATAAGTGCTCACTATAAGTTAGAAATCTATTATAGTCACCAAATCTAGTTTGCATAAATCATGATATTATTTGGTTTTATTATATAAGATTAAACAATATTTCTTTTTCTTACATAATTGATGTGATATTGAGAATAAATTAAATTTAAATATTTAGTTTTATATCTAATGAAGCTTTTTGCACCTCGTTATTTTTTGACATATCCCTGCTTTATCCCCGCTATAACTTTTTGCACCTCCACCGCTATGGAACTGCTAAGCGCTTTAAGTGCATAGTTATTAAGTTAATAAACTATGTAATTTTATCACATTGATATTTTTTTGACCTCAGTTTTACTAACCGACAGGAAAACTATCGGGTATACCGTTCCATAGTTATCCAAAACCTATCTGTACATAACCCCTTGGTGTGCTCAGCAACCACGAGTAATACATTACCCAACATTTGGAGAGCGTTATGTACTCTAGTCTCAGTGGATGTATCGATATCTAGTCTTGATACAACTTGACTAGGAATATTTAAAATGCTCTGTTTAATTTCATTATGATAAACTACTCATGACTACAACACTTCGTAACTACCATCACAAAACATACCATTTGTGGATTTCCTATTAAATAGACTTTTAATTAAATTAGTTAATTAATATAACATACTATATCAAATATACAATAGAAAGAAAACACCTTTTATTTCGAACAAGATTGGTTATCAAGTTAGATATATGTAAAAAAATTACATAATTGCCCTTGGGCATACCCCTAAATTTACCAATTTCCCATTTACACTTGTGCTCAATATGGAATCTCTACTCATCCTTTCTATTAGTTTGATGAGAACTGACAAGTTAGACCCTTCGTGAATGGATCAACTATGTTTTTCAATTATATACTCTATCAATCAACTCTCTCTGATGCTGATAAACTACCTTTATTATGTGGAACTATTCGGAGTATGTTTCTTGACTTCTAGTGAGCTCTTATTATTACATTGTTATCATATAACAATGATATAATATTCTCAGTACTCGGAATCAACCCTAGCTCAGTTATAAATTTGTGCATTTATATTTATACATTGCCTTTATTGTGGCGCTATTCAAAGTGAGGTACTTAGTCTTTCGTTGAATCATCCAAAACCTTTCCTTTGGAACATTTCCAATTTAAATTTTCTTAGTTAAGGTTTGAACTTGAATTTAATATTGACATATTATACTCGATAGTACTTATGAAGTTCGAGATTGAACACTCCTTTATAAGGAGTTCGTTATTTCTGTAAACAATTCTCTAGTATTTCGTAAATGCTTGAGAATGCTCTAAACTACTATTTAATAATCTTAATTTTGATTTGATATTTGCTTCATACATCAAATACATAAGCAAAATATGATATTGTAGGCAATATAACATGTATGATAATTCATATTGTCAATACATAAGGAATCCATCTTACATGTTCCATACTAAATATTTTAATAAGGTGTCTTTCTACATCGTTTGAGACACTCCCAACATCCTTTATACTTATTATAAAAGATATAATTTACAAATTCAATATCGAGTATTAAATAACCAAACCATTACTGATTTTAACATAAGTACATCATTAACAATCAGCAATATGTTGTTTATTTATAGTCTAGAAATATTTATGTATATTTTAGTGGTTCTTTCTTATGGACACGGGCTTCCTCTGCATTTTATTTGAAAATCATATTAGTTAATATTTTTCACTACAACAAAACAGCCATTTTACAACGGGCAATGCCCGTTGTAATATGGATTTCGCAACAGGCATGAGCCCGTTGTATTAGGTCTCGTTGTAATAGGTCGACCATATTTTACAACGGGCAATGCCCGTTGTAATAAAACTTTTTACAACAGGCAATGCACGTTGTAATACATGATATTGCAACAGTTTCTGACCGTTGCAAAATAAATTCAAATTTTAAAAAAAAATTACAGTAGCATACATCCATACCAATAATGAATAATTTAACGAGTAATAAATATTATCATAAAACAACCAAAATCATTTCATTTCAAGTGTGTTTGCATTTCATTTACATTTTCACTGTGCACTGTACATTTCTTTATAAAACATAAAAAAGAACAGTTACAATCACATAAACACTGCCTATCACCCCTACACTGTGCACGTGCACAATACAACCAACAGCCAACAAGCAACCCAAACCACTACCCCCAACCCTGTATCACTGTCACAGCCCCATCATCCATATTACCCACTGATTTGTCCTCAACCACTTCACCATAAAAACTGCCTGCACACTTTCGAAAACTACTCCGACCATTACCCCTGCCATCTCAACCATACTGCCTGTTGCCATTTCCAGTACCAACATTGCCAAACTGACACAAAATCCCACCACTTCAGACTGCAACCTTCACACTTCTTTCTTCAAAATTTCTCAGTCCTCCCTTACACTTCAACAAAACATCACACACCCTCTCTTTCTACCATTCGCAGCTGCTGCAGTTGTACCGGTAGTAGCTGCAGCCTTTGCCTTTGAGTTTGCTATTGCTTTCTTCCCTTTTGGAGAAGTTTCCATCACCTGAAAATCATCGTCCTCTTCTGCTTCTTCGATGGTGATATCTTCTTCTTCGTCATCCGATATTACTGTTGTCGCTTTGGGCTTTCTTGCTGCTCTTTTAGCTGGTGGCTTCTTTGCAGGCACTTCGGGTTGTGTTTCTGTGTCCATCGCTACACAAACAAAAGCACATAAAAAAAGTTATTATTTGCACAAATTTACAACCAAAGTTTCTAAATAGGATATGTTACATGTTAGTTCCGGCGAAGATTCCAAGTTGTACGCGGCTAATCGATCTTTCAGCTCAAGCACATCAACATCCTCATCCTCACTTTCAACAACAGCAGCCTGCAAGTTCAATAAATCAAATATAAGAATCGTGATGTTGCAACTCCAAAGACACAGAATTAAGAAAAAATGAACTAAACAAACCTTCTTGAGTGCAGCTTTCTTCTTAGGCGCAACTTTAGGTTTTGCAGCAGCAGGTGCATATTCTATATGAACAAACAAGCAAGAGTTATGTGATATGCCATCATTAGACAAAAAAAAGGAGAATCTTCTCAAAGGACAACAAGGTTTTACCATCGTCGGCAGCATTTTTCTTGGCTGCATTGTTTTTTCTAGGCTTTTTCGGAGCCTATTTAGCACCAGCGAGGCCAACAACATTGTTTCTTCTATTCTCGTTCCTCAATTTCTCATCTTCAATGTCTTGCGCATCTAGTTCATCTAGTTTCTTTTCTAAAGCATCGAGGTCTTTTAGCCATAACCCAGTTGGAGATGTATTTCTCAACTCCACTAGCTGCGAATGGTAGAAAGAGAGTGTTATCTTAACACGGGTATGTACACAATGTAACTCAGCTTTTTATACAAAGAAGATGAATGTATTGATTGTTCTTTAAAAAAAATTATTTCTAAAAGAATATTATTGACAAAGGATTTTAGAATAAATCTGTGGTGTTTTAAATTTTTTCTTCTCAATGCAGTTGGTTTCATGACATTCGTTTTGCCTCCCCCATTGAGTTACTTGCAAATACAGTAATGTTGTGAAAAATATTCTGAAACCAACGACAGAGGTAAAATAAAGTTTCACAAATCAACTGCCTTGAGAAGGAGAAAAATAAAAACAAAACATTAAATGCCTGATGTTATTTGTCTAAAACAACAAGTGCTGTATAGTGATTGAGACGATTAAGATGAGTTTCTCTTTGCTATTATGGATGATTGAGATGCAAGGTTTACAGTGGTTTAACGGTCTAAACAATAGATAAAGCATGATGATTAAAAAAAACCAATAATTTCAAGTCCAGGCAAAGATTCAATTTTTTTTTAAAAAATATAATATATATCAGTGGACCGAATCAAAGAAAGACAGAATTACCTCAGTTTTTACAGAGTGACAATCAATATTATCATTCATGTTACTATCTCCAAAAGAAGCGGCTGCCTGAGCGGGAAAGATGAAATCGACAAGGTCGGGTAGAGAAGCATCTATTCCTGTTTGCAAATGTAACAGCTTAGGTGTTGTAAAAGGATAACTCAATCTTTATTGCAATAAACTTGAAAACCAAGAAAATAGTTTCAAAAAAGAGAAATACACTGTCTATGGCACGAATTAAATAAATATTTAATTTTATTAGTATATGTTTGCAGTTAATGTGATTGGTTTAGATGATCGCATACTATTTAAACACCTTCTAGTGAAACTATATCAAAGATTTTCATCATTGTGTATTCAGGCTAAATGGAAGTAAGTGAGAAATAGTGTAATAGATCATTAAACAAGTTCTAAGAAACACCACTTCCAAAAAATAACAACCATGAATTTTACATTATCACTAACTTGCAAATTAATTTTAATCTTATATTTTTGAAATGTCATCTATTTGAGACAAAAAAGGTTCCAATAAATCATTCATCGACGGACGGAGAGAGCAATTAATGACAATAGATAATAATAAAAACACAAAAAAGCCATTGTAGTTCATATTGATATGTAGTTCAAACTTCAATAGTCTACTAGACTGCTATTAATGCGTAATACAATAACCCAAGACAAACTAAACGTCCAACCACTATTTCTTTATAACCACTAATTAACAAAGTACACTAGTACATTGGATTGAAATAAAGAAGACATATATAAGAGAAAAGCAATGCATACCAAGCCTGCTTAATGCCATATCAATTTCTTTCTCTGAAAAATCCATCATTAATAGTTGAGATTTCTTATCCAAGTTGGCATTTGAAGGGTTATTAGACTGCAGAGGTAACCACAATAACTATGAATCATCAACTATAATAAAAATGACATATACCATAGCTCTGACTGAAGGAGACAGCTTATATGCAAAATATTGCATGATGAAAAGAAACCAAATATAGCGAAGATCAGCCAGTATAAGATATGTAATAAAAGTATCTAAAATTGTTGCTTTTAATAACCTGTGTACATTAACAGAATGACTAGGAAATTTAAATTCGTTACTTGAACATTTTAGAAGAAAGTGTGGGTTCTTTGTTAATGCATATATGATGTCTCCAGCCCCCAATTCAGCGTTCCCCCATGTGACACATTTTATCTGCTCATCTTACAATGTTTATTCTCAATAATTTAATTTAATTAAAGAATGAAGGACATGATTTAGTAGACACATAGCTACAGGAAATTTCTGCTCTTTATATAAGACTATAAAAACAAAAATCTTATGCATGACAAGGAACACACAAACAAATTTCATTTATATCTTAAGAAACATAGCCTGAAAATGATATTTTGACAACTCTGTCTATTGTCATAAGGAAAGTCTACATTATTTAGGAAGGAAAAATAGTAGACCAGCAAGATTATTGAGACACTTTGATGAATATTTGATAAAGTACTTGAGCACAGTAGATGACTAAGTGGAAATAGGGTCATAAAATGCATTAAGAATTCGGTTACAGGAATATTCAATTTCCAGGATAACGTAAGTGAATCGAAAAATAACCTTTATTTCATGTCTAATATTTTAGGTCGGTTGATTGGCATGATTCTCTTCTTCATTCTCACTGTTATCCCACGAATATGAATCTTCAAGATTCTCTTTCTGTAAGCAGTTTAAATTTAAGCATTCAGTATGATATAGCCTTTGAAGTTTGAACTAATACAAGAGAACAAAACTATAGACAAACAAGAATATAAGTAAAACAACACGGTTATTTTAAGTTTATTCTTATTTAGGATCAAAAATATGAAGTAAGCAGTTATGAAACTTACGGAATAATTGAACAAAGCTTCAACTTACGGAATAATCTGAAGGAGTGGACGAAGAACTACCTTTTCCTCCACTTTTGCTGTCTTCTTGATCACCACTTCGCTTTGGTTTCTGATCTGTTTGTTTTTTAGGGGAAGGCCCATGCCGTGTCAATTCAACCTCCGACAACACGATTTCCCTAATCATCTCACTGCACCCAGGACTTCACCGCCCTTCAACCAAATCGATTCAACAATCGCCTCGAACCCGCCTTGACTTGAAATCACCAACCACCAACCATCACTGTTCGAACCTGAAACCGCGACAAATTCATCAGTTTTGGCTGTGAAATTTTAAAATTTCAAATTGAATTGTATTGACTGATAATCAGTTGATTTACGTTGATATTATAATCTCGAGTGTTCAGAGGTATTTGGAACTGAATTAGTGAAGTTTTGGGATAATAGCAATTTGGGAATTAGGAGGGAGGGAGGAGGGAGAGATTAGGGTTTGGGAGGAGGAAAGGATCGGTAATAAATTAAAAGACGAACGAGCCAAAATTTCATAGCTGGAGCCAAAAAACTTGGCCGTTGTAAAATTGTTATATTACAATGGGCAGTAGTGAACGTTGTAAAATTAACATTTATTACAATGGGCTAGAAAAGACCATTGTAATAGCATTCTATTACAACGGGCTATCATCGCCCGTTGTGAAAAGGGCGTTATATAGGGCATCTATTACAACGGGCCTGAGCGGACCGTTGTAATAGCCTTCTATTACAACGGGCAACCAATGCCCGTTGTAAAAAGGGCATTGTAATAAGGTATTTTTGTTGTAGTGTTTATCACAAACTTATTTAATTATGATGCTTATAGAAGAAACTTTCATACCATTTCTTAGATCATATCCAAAAGATCCATAAACTCAATATCACTCCCACTGACTTCGAGACACTTTTGGTTGTTATGTGCAAATAGTCTATTCTAAATTATTATTTAGAATTTTCCATTACAACACATATGTACCAAAACACAAAGTCATACTAAGCGATAATTGTGTAAGTAGATCCAAAATAACGAGCACATTGAATAACGAATCTATTACGCTAATTTCAATGATTGAAATTTACGATATTATTCTTATCAATGTTGCTCATTATGTTCCAGTAACATTAGTCTTGCTATCGAAGACACATTCTTAGTCGATGGATTATATCTCTTCGGGTACAATTAACAAAATCATATTTTGATAACGTACTTGGAATCCACTTTGGATTTGTGCATCATACCATATCGTGGAGACAATACTCTTAATGATTTAATTGACAGCCGAGGATTATCTTTCTCGAATTTATAAGAAACTCATAGTTCTTTTCAATATGCAATAATATTTATTTGAATTCTAATGCGTTGTGTTCATTTATGTTTCGTTAATTTCATTTCATCCCTCATAATCAATTTCATCTTTAGATCTTATCCAAATCCATTTTACTACCAATACTTTCTTAAAGAAATTCCTTCACTGCAAAGTTGGTATTTCTTGAAACAAAAATTGCCTCTCAATGTAACGGAACATGTATTCATAAACACTTTATGAATTTCCTTATATATAAAACCAAATTGGTTATAATTTACAAAATTTATTTTTAAAAAATAAATAAGTCATCTAATGACAATCGTTTCCAAACTTCTTTCAGGGTGATTCATATAGGATCCCTAATGTACAACTATTATGCGTGGTCTTTCAACTCACACAACCTGCCAACCACATAGCCTAGGATATGTTAGGGTTTTTTATAAACCCTTATCTTGTATGATTTTGTAAACTATTATTTAGATGAAATTAATTTTAACCTTGTGTACTACTCTTAAGTACACGACCTTATAGAAAGAAGTTAACTCAACTTCACTCACAATTAATCGTATTTTGTCCAACAAAGTTCGGTTACTCTTTATCAATACACCATTATGTATCACATGAAGGAGTGACTATCGAGATTGAATCTTTATTCATTCTTAGGTACGTTTGGAACTCTTTCCAATATCTTGCATATTCGATCAAATCAAATCATTTTATTTTCTTTTTCATGTTATGTTGTCTATTTCTGTTTTATATTCTATATGTTTATGATAGACATAATACATGTATATCAAATACACATGTTCATGTTTGTGATAACTCATCAGTGAATACAACAAAGTATGTGGAAATGTTTTGGCATTATTAGACTTACGACTACATACATCTATATGTATCAATTCGATGAGTTCGTCAACTCTTATTAGCACTCCCACCAAAAAGGTGCATTACCCTTTATTGTTTGAGATATAATTCACTAGTGCCATATGATTCATAATCATATGATCAAAGAATTATTTCTCTAAACTTTGGCTTGGTCCATAACTTCAAAATAATTGTAAATAAATTTAGATACTTCTATATTTTTCAATGTATCACAAATACCACTATTATAGTTTTATATTTTAACGAATATTCATATTGAAATAAAACTATGTCATTTGTAACAACCCATATTTTATGTATCAAAATATCATAAAATGTTATTATTTAATTCATATGAGGTCGTATGACTCTAAAACTTTGGGAAAAGATTACTAGGGACATTCTCCATCTCTAGAATTTTTATCGAACATTTTGGACTCGGAAATTCTTGTAAAGCCTATAACTTTTGGTAGGTGCAGAATTAGGGTCTGAAACTACTTCAATTTGATCGAGCTTATGGTTTCTCTTTCTGTAAAGTGGTCATAATAGGAAAACGGACTTACCGGTTAGGAGATATAGCCGTTTTAAGTTTTGTTTACTACTTAGCATATTAGTGGGTAATTATTTAGTCCCAATGCTTAGCTTTCGAACTAATTTTGGGAGTTGTGCCTAATTGGGGCTGTAGAGACTGATCCCATTCATTTTGCCTCTTTTCCAAATCAGTTCATAACCTTCATTAGTCGAAATTTCATAAAAAACTCACTTTTTTCTTACTAATCCTAGCCTTATCCATCATTAGAAGGGTATTTGGCAAAGTGGATTGAAGATTCATCAATTTGGTGCTTTGGAATTCTTTTTTAGCAATCCATTTCAGTTTTAAGGATTAAAGTGGTAACTTTGGGTACTAGGTGAGTAAATATCGATCTCTCACTATTCTATGCTTGTCCATATAATTAGAAATGATGTTATTGATATGATTTTCATATTAAAATGATTTTGAACTTTAATTTAATCTTTAAATGTGTTTATGGCTGAATTTAAAGAGATTAAAATGGATTTTAAAACGGTTTTTCAACCTCTTTTAGATCATATTGTTACTTTCCTATAAAACTATATCTAGGTTAAATCTTGTAAGTTAATCATGTTTGAATGGATTGTATGTGTTCAATGAATATTTATGGATGATATGCATGCTTGTATTTATTACTTTGATACGACTTGCTATTTCTTTTAGGATGGTTAGGAACCGGTCGTCGATCTGGGTAAAAGGAGGTCAAACTTACTCCAAATCAAAAGCAACTTGGAGTAGAGGTTCTAGAGGTGGAGGAAAGCCTACACTTCAGTTCGCATGTGGTTTGGAGGAGAATTGGCTTGTCAACTCAGTTCAGCGGATTTTGCAGATCTGGTCAGTAAAAGTAGTGGTTATTTGGGAATTTTGGCTATGAAACTTCAGGATACACTTTAGGGAGGGTAAAAAAATGGATGTATGGAATTAAGTCCAAAATTTAGGCAAAATCTAAAAGATCGGTACCGATAACTTTTTTATCGGTACCGACCACTTTTTAGGCTAAAGGGAAGTGTTGAAGGACTTAGGGGGTGTTGTACTTAGAAGAGGAGTTCAAAGCAAGCAAGGAGGAAAGAGATTAGGATGTGAATTCAGATCGGTACCAATCTGATTTAGATTGGTACTGATCTCCTTTTGGGGATCTGGAGAATTCTTAATGACTTGGGGAGTATGGCACTAAGAAAAGGAGCTCAAAACAAGCAAGGATGGAAGAGGTCAGCGTATAAAAGACATAGCCAAATCTTGGGCTATGCAATTCAAATTAGTGTCGATCTGATCAGATCAATATCGATCTTAATTTATGTGGATAATTGAGACCAAACTTCTAGGGAATGCTTCAGGGGCTCTGTAGGCCATGCTAAATGTGTTTGTTTGTTCGCTTGAGGTTCCGATGATGGTGGATCGATGTTGAAAGGAGTTGTGAGAATGATTATCCATAAAGGGCAGGTTCTAGGAATGGTGACTCGTGGGTAGATGTTAAATGGTATATTGTGGAAAGAAGGAATGTGGAATGGTTCCTTGAGGATAATGAAACCTAGATAGAGTATGGAAAGGGCTCGGATACACGTGTTGCGGGATCGTTGATACTCGGAGTGTTTTTTATTGTACTCGAAAGCAGGGGTATTGTGAGGACGCTTATGGGTATTTTGTTTGGCTACCCCAGATCAGTTAAATGGATCCGTGTACCCCGAACTGATGAAATGGGTCCAGTATCAGCTTCGGGCTAAAGGCAAGTGCACTGAAAACTGGGATTTATCCATTAATCCATGGTAGAGGAATGGTCATACAAGTTACCATATAACTAAAGCACATTGAGTGATAGTAAGGATTGTGTGATGGATGTGGTGTTTGCTTTGATTGTTTCTCTTATAGTCTATAACTCTAAGGATGTCACTTGAAATATGTATTAGAGATAGTGATACCCGGACACCCGTTATGTACTTGGGTTGCAGTATACCTATATATTGTTGTAGAATAGCATATTATGTTCGTTATGTGCTAACTTTTTAGTTACAGGGACATGTCAGGTATGATACATATACCCTTGTTCCTTACTATATCGACTTGTATAGTATTTTGAGATTCGTTTATCGCTCACACCAGACTGTTGTCTGACTTAAGGTTTTATGTTTTTCTTCTTATTATCTCGGGTGTTATTAAATGAGTAAACTAGTTAGCTAGTCTAGGTAATACATGGTGGTAGTGCAGAGGACGAGCTTGATGGAGCTTTCTTGTATTATATATGGATAAACTATTGCTTATTCCACTATGCAATATTGTGGAGCCTAGGTAGTGTTTGCTTTTCTATAAGACAGTTTATTTGAGTTTATTTCCACTTTGTATAAATTCTATTGCTATGTTGTATAACTCTATAGATCTGTGTTCTAATACTTAGTTCACTTAGTTATTACTGTCTCTCATGTTTTATATCTTTGATGATTATTATATTTTATCCACTGCAGGGTGAGATATACGATAGGTTCTTTGATGTTTTATTACTTTCAACCCTTGAAAATTGCCCTACATCGGTCGAGCATGTCAGCAGCGCACTATTTAGTTACATTTGGTGCCGGTGGTGTAGGGCGATTGTCATATTTGTTATCAGTGCCTAGGTTATCTGATGAACCTGGATTGATATTGTGGTCCAATAGAGATAGGGAAGAAGTTATCACCTAAGATTGGATCGAGGGCGCGCGCGCACGCGCACACACACACACACACACACACACATATATATATATATATATATATATACGAGAGAGTGCGTACTTATTATATATTTTGGTTTTCAGAACTATATAGTAGTATATGTAGTATAAAAGTTGCATGCACACACGAATACCATTGATGCAAATTTCTTTATAAGAGACTGATCATTCCTATTACAGATCAAGAATGATCTGCCAAGAAACTCCATTTCTGGAGTCGAAGGAGCGGGCTCGGTGTCTGCTAGCCCTGAATTGTAGGCGATGTTCAATACGATGATGGGAAATATGCTGCAAAATGCCTAAGCGGCCACTCCGAATGTTGATGTTGGTAGTGTTGCTCAAGTGCATGTGCCCAGAGTTGATTTCACTAAGCTGAATAAGGATTTTTCCTGTCTTGGTGGCAAACCATTCCAAGGAATGGAATCGGCTATGGAAGTGTAGGACTGGTTGGACACCTACGAAAGGATTTTTATGACCTTGAATTGGGTGATTCGATGAAGAGGAGGTTGGCTTTACCACATCTTCAAGGGAAAGCCATGAAAGTCTGAAATGATACTAGAGTTGCTACTCTCGAAGATCGGTTAACTTGGGACCAGTTCAAAACCCAGTTCAAGGAAAAGTTCATTCTGGCTGCTCAAAAGTTGGTGTTGTGTGGAAAATTTGCTGATTTGAAGCAAGGAGACATTTTTGTTTGCAAATATGTTGTTGAGTTCGACGCCTTGTCGAAATATAGGATGTTTTTCATTGATGCTCCGTTGAGGAAGAATGAGAAGTTTCTTATGGGTTTGGACGGCTATTTGGGGAGAAGTTGGTGAGCCACATCGATGAGCCATTTGAGAGACTCATCGAGAAAGCTCTTCGCCAAGAGTGTTCATACCCCAAGTCCAAATCAACTGATATGGTTAAAGAAGAGCCAAAGCCATAATAAGGCGGTGGAAGAAATAAGAAATGGAATGGTAAGAGAAAGTGGTTTCATGGGAAGAATGCTCAAAAGAAGGCTAAGTGGGATCTTGTCTATTATGGTTATGGAGACAAGGGTAACTTGATTAGCGACTACAAAACCGATGGAAAGAAGAACTACTACAACCGTGGCAAGTTTGGACATATGTAAAAGAAATGCCCAGAAGCAGCACATCAAAAGCAAGTAGTGAAGGCATATATGCTTTGGATGTTGTCCGAATATCGTCGAGTGCTCCCTTGGCAAAGGAGAAGGGGAAGAGTATCACTATTCAAGATATGATGTCCATTTATGATGTTCCCATATGTGTTTTGTTTGATACTGGGGCTTCACATTCCTTTATATCTAGTGACCTGATAGATAGATTAGGATTGGAACCTGAAATTGTTGACCGACCTTTAACTGTAACGAACCCTATTGGAGACTCTAGTAGCCTATGTATGGTTTGTCGTAGTTTGGTCTTATCGATTCATGGATGCTCTTTTGTTTGTGATTGCTTTGTTTTGAATTTTTATAGATTTGGTATAATCTTGGGGATGGACTGGCTGAGGGAGCATGTGGTAGTGGTGGACTGCGAGAAGCTGCTGATGACAATTAGGGCTGCGGAGGGTTGGACGGTAGTGATTGGATGCTTGTTAGAGGATGAGGTTATGGTTAGCTCTCTATATTCGCTTGAGGTTCCATATGATGAATTGTCATTTGTGCCTATCGTTAGAGAGTATCTAGACATGTTTGAGGAGGTGATAAGATTATCGCCACACCGAGAGATTGAGTTCCGCAAAGACTTAGTGAAAAATGCCAGACTAATAGTTATGCCTTCGAAGCGTATGGCACCCAGAAAGCGGAAGGGTTGGAGGTGCAAGTGAATGATCGGTTGAAGCGAGGGTTCATTTGTAGGACTATATCTGAGTGGGGCGCACATGTAGTATTTTCTACTAAGACGGATGGCTCTTTAAGGTTGTGTGTAGATTACCGCGAGTTGAATAAGGTAACAAGAAAGAACAAGTATCCACTTCCACGTATAGATGACTTGTTTGATCACCTTTATGGTGCTAAGCTGTTCTCTTGGTTGGATTTTGCGATGGAATTTCACCAACTAAGAGTAGTGAAGGAGAGTGTGCTGGTCATTGCATTTCGTACGCCGTCTGGTTTCTATGGGTGGTTTGTTATGCCATTCGGGCTAACCAATGCTTCAGCATACTTTGTTTATCTCATAAACTACGTTTTCAGGAATCAGTTGAATAAGCTCGTGCTTGTGTTTGTTGATGATATTCTGGTCTATTCTAGGATGGAAGAGGAACACAAGATGAATTTGAGGGTTATGCTTGAAGTATTGCAAAAGCACAAGTTGAAAGCAAAGTTTTCGAAGTGTCACTTTTGGAGGAGGGAAGTGAGATTTTTGGGTCATGTCGTCTCTGAGCAAGGCATTGCAGTAGATCCTGCCAAGATGGAAGCGGTTCAGGTTTGGAACCAACCCAAGAATGCTACTAATGTGAGAAGTTTCCTAGGTTTGGCGGGATATTGTAGACGTTTATCAAGGATTCTCAAAGACAGCAGAGGCATTGACCAATTTGACGAAGAAGAATCGGACTTTTATTTAGGATGCAAAGTATGAGCATGCACTTGTGAGTTTGAAGGAGAGGTTGACGAGTGCATCGGTATTGACCATTCCAAGCGGAAATGAGGAGCTAACAGTATACACAGATGCCTATGGTGCTAGACTAGGTGTAGTGTTGATGCAAAGGGGAAAAGTTGTTGCCTATGCTAGTCGACAGCTGAAACCACATGAGAAGAAGTATCTGATTCATGATTTAGAGTTAGTGGTGATAGTGTTTGCTTTGAAGATTTAAGGAGAAAGGTTCAAGCTGTTCTCGGACCACAAATTTTTTAAGTACCTTTTCTCCTAGAAGGATCTCAACCTTCGCTAACAGCAATTGTTTGAATTCTTGGCCTCCTACGACTTTAACATTTCCTGTACGTCTGGTAAGGGAAATGCAATCACTGATGCATCGAGTAGAAGACATGCCAGTTTAGCAACAATGTTCCTAGAGTGGAAGTGGTTGGAGTATATTGCTGACTATGACTTCAAACCTCATTGTAGGGAAAAGCCAGAGAAGTTAGCTAGCTTAACAATCATACCTACTTTGATTGAGCGGATAGGTAGAGGCGAGATGCTAGACTAGCAGAAATCACGGTGAATGTAGAAGAAGGAGTAGAGTATGAAGAAATGAAGTAGTATGGACTTGACTAAGATGGTTGGCTCCCTAAGGATGCAAGATTATTTATTCCTGATGTAGATAGATTGCGAGATGAGGTGCTACAAGAGTGCCATCACTCTAAATTGACAATTCATCATGGCGATAATAAGATGTACCATGATACAAGGCAGACATGTTATTGGGAATATATGAAGTAGGATGTCGGGTTATTTATCTCGAAGTGTATGGACTGTCAGTTGGTGAAGGAAGAGTAGAAGAAGCCAAGTGAGTTGATGTAACTACTTAAAGTTACCAACTGGGAGTGGGAAAAAGTTTCGATGGATTTCTGAGGACCGGAGGAAGGTACGATATCATTTGTGTCATAGTCAATAGATTGACGAAGAGTGCCTCATTCATACCCATCAAGTCTAGTAAAACAACATCCAAATTGATCGGGTTATATATGAAATGGGTGGTGCAATTCCATAGTGTGCTAAAGGGCATTGTGAGTTACCGAGACCCTTAATCACTAGTTGTAACAACATGAGTTCCAGTGGGTCCGGATTTTTTGCAAAAATGCTAAAATCCAAGCCCACTAAAGCCCGAGTTGGATATCTGGTATCCTACAAATAGGCAAAGATAAATATATCAGAGCTCAAATTAATATCTCACAGCGGAAGTGACTAAAATATAATAGTAAGTAAATACTCACCAAGGTAATAACACTTTCTAAACAAGTGTCACAATGCTGAAAAATCTCTACCATCTATCTAACCTGTGGGATGATATGAGGAGGGGTCAGAACTAAAGTTCTGGTGAATGGACAAATTATACACTTCTAAGCATAATTCTACATCTACCATTCTATTTCCATTTTCTATTATATTAGGTTTATTGGGTTTATAATACTCTTGCCTCTGTGCATGAATCGTACCCATCTACTCCCTAGTAGATTAAGACCTAATAACCAACATATATATATATATATGTATGTATGTATATCTATATATATATATGTAGCTACATGCCCAAGACCGCATCGGTTGTAGGTACTACACATAGTACCTTCCGTATCCTCCTCTAAAAAGGATTCCATCGTCTCGCTACTAGAGCGTACTGTAACTACATCTGTAAAGGACAGCTCCGTGAGGCATACAATACAGATGTTCCATCGTCTACTATGAAAACATGAAACTGCATCCTCACTAGCTTATACTAGTGCTCGGACATCCACAATGTACCACCCAATGTGTACCTTGAGGACTACATGCAATCGTTCTGGCTACTCCCTAAATTCCACCAACAAGGTCTACCTTGTACAGAGCTCAGTCGAGGATTTTCTATATCTGTAAAGGTCCGCTTCGTTAGGCCTACAATACAGATATTCTACTTGGTTTGTCTCTTTTCTCATCATGGCTATGGCCCCATGCAGCCCCCTCAACTAATCGAAAGACCTTTCAAGAGCTAAGTGGTTGTGCCCTACTGCAAACAATCTAAACATCCAATTGGTTGTGGTCTCGATAGTGAAAGAATCATTGGTCTGTTGGTTTAACTCTAGTCTTTCCCGAAATTGCTCTGACTCTTGATGGCTGATATCCGCATGCGACTATCCTTATGGGTCCTGCCCACTATAACCTACTCGCAAACTAGAGTATGGTGTCATACGAATATCCTACTCCATCATCAACCTTTTGACTGCCTATAAAGGTCCACTTCGTTAGGCCTGCAATGCAAAAGCAGTCAAGGCATACTCTCTTGATGGAACACCTACAGACCTGCCTCCGAGGTGCAGCTTCGTTAGGCCTACTCCAAAGGGCCATCCTAGAGTATCCTCACATCCTGTTGAAGTCTCGTACTTCCTTCTAGCCCAAAATAACTAAGTTGGACGTGCTCTTTCTGTACTAAAAATCTACGATGAACTGCTTCGATAGGCTCTTTATCTAGATTCCCTTCGGGGTGCTCCAAATTCGCCTTACCATTTTATTAAACCCTACGTCTAATCTTTTATTATGCTTTAGTTTACTTTTCATATTTTGTTGGCTACTTATTTACCCTAATCAGCATGCCCAGCCCCACCCATGTGTGAGACCATCAGTCCTAGACCTAAAAGGGAATGCTGCTAGTACGGGCCACTTCTATTATTTTTGCTTATTAACTTAATCCAAGATCTAAGTTTGATAAAATAAGCCTCTTCTATTTCTTTCTTTTTAATTATAACCTACGTGTTACAATTATACTTGCAATTGTCACTTTTATATTCTTTTCTTTCTTTTATAACCTATATGTTATAAATGTAATTGCAAGTGTCTCTTTTCTATTCTAGTCTGTCTTCATTTATTATGATACTAAATTCTCTTTAGTTCTCTTATATTATATGACAGTCTTAGCTTGGGACTACGTCCAACTGTCACAAATTATTTATCATAATAACTGCTTTACTTTTTATTCTACTATCTGTGCGGTAAATGCAGATCTAGTCATATTTTCTGTTTATTATTTCTAGTCTTGTGAAATATTTAACTTGATTATTTCCTCTTCTTTAATTTCTTTAACGCTTCATGTTATTATCTTTTATTCTAGGAAGTAGTTCTATTCTATTTGGTTGGTTACAAAAACAGTAATAAAATCATTTCCATATTTTAATACTAAATAATTCCATAAACAATAACTCGTAACTTCAAGATATTTCTTTTATTGTTACTTTGATTGTTGGATAATACAAAATACAGTAATGTCTCTATTTTGCACTAATTCCATTTTTCTTACTTTTATTCTTGCAATTACGTTTATCGTTTTTTCTACAATATCAAACTATGGAAATGTATTCCCTTTTCTAAACCAGCCAACTAATCTATTACTAACTTCCAAATCAAATTATTAGAATTCCCCTTTTTATTTCATTCCCCGAGTTTTAACATAATTTACTGTAAATTTCTCACTTTTAGGCTTATGCCTTTCTTTATAATTTTTAATCCTAATATTACTTATATTTAATTGGATTCTTTTCTTTTTCCATATAAATAACATTTAAATATAAGTACACTTCTCTTATAAAATTTACAGTTTCAACATAACTAACTAGTAGAACTAATTACTGAAATTAATTCAAATGCTAAATTAAAATATTTAACGGGTATCTAACGATAATATATATCATCAACATAAAAGATATATAATTTAAATCCACTCACCTGAAAAGAAAACACTCCAAATTCTAGATCTGATTTTTAGTCCAGTTCTATTATCCATAGCATCCCTTTTGCAATCCTATTTGGATCCATAAACCAGAATCTGTATGGATTTATAAATCTGGATCTAATTGAAGAAAAATAAACAGATAAACTATAAAACCATATCTGTAAACTCACCTCATACGGACGGCTTAATTTGGACATCTCTTCTCTAGAACTACAGTTTCTACCTCCAAATTGCAAATCAGAAAACCTAAATCTAATATATTTGATTTCTGAAGAATTGGAGGAGAAAGAAAAGTGACAGGGCTTCCGCACCCATTTAGAAAAATATGGGTTTGAAGGCTAACCTTGCATGTTTTTTATAGAGAGCCAAAGAAACGTCGTTCGTTCGTTTAAAGCGATTGAAATCTAGCCGTTAAAAACAAGCAAAACGCGTCAATTTTGAGTGTCTAGCCTTTTTGTTTTATACGTATTAATTTATTTCCTCTATTTTTAAACATTAACTTTTAACCGTTGCCTATTCATTCTAATTAATTTCCATCTATTGCAAATTTAATTCCCTTTATAACACATGTTTATTTTGAAATTCAAACGTTGCTAATTAATGTAAATTAATTTCTCTTAGTTGCTGACTTGATTAACATTGCCTACTAATGTTAATTAATTACCTCTAATTGCTGATGTCAATTAATTTCCTTTACGATGCGTGTCTATTTTGAAATTCAAACGCACGTTATTTCTGGAATTTATAAGCACATATATTTATAAACAAATATATTTACGCACATTTATACGTATAATTATTTTTCGATATGGAACTTCGAACGTCAATAACTTTTTCATACGAAGTCCGTTCGAGGCATATTATATATGTAAATTAATCAGAAAATCGCCACACACACAATGGTATAAGCTTTGAGGCCATATTCTGACAATTCCAAAAACGCTCATTTTCACTGTTTATAATATTTGATTATTTAATTATCTAAAAATGCAGGGTGTTACACTAATGGGTTTTGGAAGAGCTTACAAAAGGCATTAGGGACCAAGCTGCATCTTAGTACAACTTATCACCCATAATTGATGAGAAAATCGACATAGTAAATCGTACAATGGAGGATCTCTTGCGAACTTGCACACTTGATTTCAGAGGCTTGTGGGACGATCAATTGCATTTGGTGGAATTTGCATACAATAATAGTTATCAGTCTAATATTGGTATGGCACCGTATGAAGCATTGTTTGACTGACCATGAAATGCTCCTTTATGTTGTTGAGAAGCAGGTGAGAAACTAATACTTGGGCCAGATATGATTAGGGAGCCATCAAAGAAGATTGAGATTATACGACAATGAATGAAGCTGCTCAGGATAAACAGAAGAGCTATGCTGACAGAAGACGTAGAGATTTGGAGTTCTCCATCGGTGATATAATATTCATGAAGATTTCTCCATTGAAGAAAGTTATTCGATTTGATAGCAAGGGGAAGTTGGCGTCGAGATTTGTAGGTCCTTTTCCGATAGTAGAGTGGATTTGGAACCTAGCATATAAGATTAGCTTACCTCAAAAGATGGCGGGCGTGCACAACGTCTTCCATGACTCTCATCTATGGAAGTTTGTGCATGACTTGGGTGTGACAATTGCACCGGATCAACTTGATGATATCGAGATTTAACTAGAAGCTTTGAGACCTTATAGGCCAGTTTGTATTTTCGGACGTGATACGAAACAGCTTAGGAGGAAGACGATGGAGTTATTAAAGGTTCAATGAGGTAAAAGTGAAGGCGATTGTACATGGGAAACCGAGGGGAACATGAGGGTTGGATATTCGAAGCTCTAAGCATGGTAAAGCCTATTGTTTATCGTATTCACTTTCACCTTTGATATCATATAAGATAGTTTAGTATCCTAGATGCTAGGATAGGCTTATCTATACTATTATTTGCATGGTTGTATGTTTGATGATTTCATATGGTTGTTAGATATGCGGGGTAACCATGGTTGGCTATTCTTTGACTTGTTTGAGGATTTCGGGGGCGAAATTCCTAAAGGGGGAGTGTAACGACCCATATTTTACGTATTGGAGAATTGTAAAATACTATTATTTAATTCATATGAGGTTGTATGACTCTAAAACTTTAAAAAATGACTACTATGGACATTTTCCATCTCTAGAATTTTTGTCTAATATTTTGGACCAAGAAACTCTTGTAAAACCTATAACTTTTGATTGGTGCAGAATTATGGTCTGAAACCTATGTTATATTAAGCATTAGGCAACGCAAAGAAACAGAAGTCTCACTTCGCTTAATGTCGCTTAAGCGCCATTTAAGCATCGCTTAAGCGATACTTAATTTTAAGCATACATTATTTGTATCAATATAAATTCATGCAAGGTGCTTATATTAAGTGCATCATTGTCCGTGTATGCATGAAAAATCACAAAGAAGTAAAGTTTTACTTTGAAGTTAACTTATAAATTCACAATTTGCAACTATTGGAATTGACTTTTGTTATTCATTAAAAGTAAGCATACTCGAGTTGAGTACAAACCGTGCACATTTATCTAATAAATAGTCATATCTTAATGTAAAAAATACTCACTGTCCATCAGTCCATATGATACAAAATGAGGAAATTTTGTTTAGGAGTGTCGCTTTATGCTATAACCTCATTTCTTTTTATTTTAAAAATAATATACTTTTAGCTTAGTAGCGCTTAATCATCACTTAAATTTAAGCAAAGCATAGATAAACGCCAACTAAGTGTGCTTAAGCGCTCATTGCTTAATTATATTGCCTTTTCAAAAAATTAAGCATTGTACATGCATTTAGCGCTTAAGCGATGCTTAAGCAACACTTAAGCATGCTTTTTATAACGTAGTCTAAAACAACTTCCATTAGATCAGGCTTGTGGTTTCTCTTTCCGTAGAGTGGTCATAATAGGAAAACAGACTTATTGTTTAGGAGATATGGCTGTTTTAAGTTATGTTTACTGTTGCATAGATTAGTGGATAATTAATTAGGGCCAAAGATTAGCCCACTAACTAATTTTGGGAATTGTGCCTAATTGGGGATGTTGGGACTGATCCCATTCATTTTCCCTCTTTCCTAAAATAATTTCTAACCTCTATTAGTCCTAATTTCACCAAAAAGCTCAACTTTTTCTTACTAATCTTAGCTTAATCCATCATTAGAAGGGTAATTAGCAAAGAGGATTGAATTTCATCAATTTGGTGCTTTGGAATTCGTTCTCCTCGCTATCCATTTCAGATTTAGGGATTAAAGTGGTAACTTTGGATATTAGGTGAGTGATAATCGATCTCTCACTATTCTATGCTTGTCCATATAGTTAAAAATGATGTTTTTGATATGATTTTCATATTAAAACAATTTTGAACTTTAATCTAACCTTTAAACGTGTTTATGGCTAAATTTGAAGAGATTAAAATGGATTTTAAAATGGTTTTGCAACCCCTTTTGGATCATATTGTCATTTTCTTATAAAACTAGATCTAAGTTAAATTTTTAATGTTAATCATGTTTAAATGGTATTGTATGTCTTCAATGAATTTTACGGATGATATGCATGCTTGTGTTTCTTTTTTGATATGGTTTGCTAGTGCTTTTAGGATGGTTAGTAACCGGTCGTCGGTTTGGGCAAAAGGAGGTTAATAATACTCCAAATCGAATACAACTTGGAGGAGGGGTTATAGAGGAGAGGGGAAGCCTATACTTCAGGTCGTAGGTAGTTTGGAGGAGAATTGGCTTGTCAAATCAGTTTGGTGGAATTTTGCAGGTCTGGTCGATAAAAGTGGTTGTTTGGGGACTTAGGCTGTGCAACTTCGAGAAATACTTTAGGGAGGGGAAGAAAATGGATGTATGAAATTAACTCCAAAATTTGGGCAAAATCTACAGATCAGTATCAATAACTTTTTGATCGGTTGCGACCACTTTTTAGGTTAAAGGGGATGTTGGAGGACTTAGGGGTGTAGTACTGAGAAGAGGAGTCTAAAGCAAGCAAGGAGGAAAGGGGTCGGGGTATGAAATCAGATTGGTATCAATCTGATTAAGATTGGTACCGATCTCTTTTTGGGGATCTAGTAGTTGGTAAAGACTTGGGGAGTATGGCACTGGAAAAGGAGCTCAAAACAAGCAAGGATGGAAGAGGTTGGAGTATAAAAGATTTAGCCAAATTTTGGACTAAGCAATCCAGATTGGTACGGTATCGATCTGAATTTATGTAGCCAATTGAGACCAAACTTCTAAAGGATGCTTCAGGGGCTCTGTAGGTCATGCTGAAGGTGATTTTTCGCTTGGAGTTCCGATGATGGTGGCTCGATGTTGAAAGGAATCGTGAATGATTATCCATACTGGGCGGGTTCTAGGAATGGTGACCCGTGGGTAGAATGTTGAATGGTTCTACCATGGAAAGGAATGTTAAATGGTTAATGGAAACTAGATGGAGCAAGGAAAGAGCTCGGATACACGTGCTAAGGGATTGTTGTTACTTGGAGTGTTTTCTAATGTACTCGAAAGCAGGGGTATTATGAGGATTCCCATGGGTACTTTGTTTGGCTACCCCGAATCGGTTGAATGGATCCGTGTACCCTAGACCGGTGGAATGGGTCTACTATCAGCTTCGAGCTAAAGGAAAGTGCATTGAAAACTGGATTATCCATTAATCCCTGGTAGTGGAATGGTCATACAAGTTATTATATATCCAGTGCATATTGAGTGATAGTGTAGATTGTTTGATGGATACTATGTTTGCTTTGATTGTTTCTCCCATAGTCTATCACTCTAGGGATGTCACTTGATGTGCACGTAAATGTGCATATATATACATCTATATTTTATCTCTTTTTATTTATATAAATATCATATTTGGACATTTTAACATGTTTAAAACCAAAATTCAATTATTTTCAAATCATCATATATTCATCTTCATTCAAGGGCAAATGGTCATTTTTGTGCATGTGTAAATTTGAGAAATTTTACTTGGACAATTTTTATTTTTTTTATAGGATATTTTGATGCATATGGAAGAAGGATTCATTATTATATATGCATGCACAAGGAAATACAAAGGAATGAAGAGGAAATAATTTAAGTTCAAGATCATGGAGGACCCCACCGACTTACCTAAATCTACAGTTAGAAGCAAATGGACAACTAAGTGGAGGTTAAAGCTTCATGCACATTAAATGATGGATTAATTAGTGGCTAATGATTACTTGGTGGCCACACTTTCTAAAGAGAATTTTGGAAAGCACCCTAAAAATGGAATTAGGGGTTTATGCATGTATAAATAGCCCTCTTATATACATGTAAATATCTTCTACTCTTTCACATTAGTTTGGAAATTAAAAGAGCAAGTTGTAATGGCAATGTTTCATGAAATAAAAATGGCTTCCAAGCCTCTTCCTCTTTTCTTTTCTACTTGCTTTTCATTGCTTTTATGTTAATGTTTATTTCTATGCTCTCTTTCTTTTAATATTCATAGCTTAGATTTACATTCATGCAAGTAGTGTAGCTTTAATTTTTATGCAAATAGTTAGTAGTTAATCTCTCTTTCTTCCTTTGCTTAGTTTTCATTTCTTTGTATTCTAATATTGAAATTTACAAGTATTGATTTGATAACACAAATGAGTAGCTAATCCCCTTCAATTTAGGGGTAATGAAGCTCTCAAATATTATGTACTTTCAACATTTTTATGATTTATGATCTCTTTAGCTTGTGGTTCATGAAAGTGAATTTTGATGTAAGTTTATACAAGTGGGTTTGATAGCTTATATTGCTTATGCAAATGAGATATTCTTATTCAACATAAACACAATTGACATCATCATTTGCTAATTAATTTTTGATTTTGAAATGAAAGTAAAAATGAAATTTGATGATCTATATTACTAGTTACAATAGTAAATAGACCATACTTAAAATAGCTTTTTCTTAGGCTTCATTTTCATGAGAATTGATAAGTGGTTTATTTTTTGTATTATAGTTTGATGGTTTGAGTTATGTTAATTAATAACATAAACAAACCATACTTATGATAAATACAACAATTATTTCCCTTAATATCAAAGCTAGAGATCACAATTTATTTGTTTGTTGATTTACAAAAATATGAGAGTGGATTTGCCCTAAATTGTTCTCTAGCCTAATAGTTATTAAATCACATTTTAATTTTAGCTTTAGCTTCTTTTTTGTAGTTAACAACTTCCTCTCACTTTGGTCTAATTTGATTGAATTGAAAATTTTAAAATCTTAAAAATTCCCTGCGGATCGACCGTACTTGCCACGTACTAAAATTGTATGTCGTGCGCTTGCGGTTAAATTTTAATTTGAAATTTATCGATGGTTTTCTAATTTGGTAGAAACTCCATCGTTAAAAAAGTTTTTGGCGCCGTTGCCGGGGAATTGTTTTGGTTTTAAATTTCTATTCTTTGAATTATTTTTCGTTTACTTTTTATGTATTTTTCTTGCAATTTAAAAAAAAATTGTGTGTGTTTAAGTTTGTTCTCAGTTTTGTTTGTGTGCATTTTGATTTTGTTGTTTGCTAGTTTCCTTTTTACATTTGCATATTTCTATTTAAAAAAAAAAGAGCATATACAATTTCAAAACTAAAAAAAATTCACTTCTCATTTACATTTCACATTTTCACAGTTTTCATTTCTCTGTTTTCATTTTGCAGTTTTCATTTCCTTTCTTTGCTATTTCTTCCACCACACCATCAGCCTACAAATTCACTTCCTATTCACTACTGCCTGACATACTACTACCATCCTCTTCACAAACCATACATTCATCAAACCACAACACATTTCAATTTTCTTCACTCTACACACTGCAACAAGCCTCTACATCACTTCAATCCTCCATTAAAACATCCAAACAGTGTCACAACAATCAATCCCCTCAAAGCACAACACGACAACTTGCTACTAGAAACATCACACATACCACCTGTCATCTCTTCAACCACTACCCAAACAACCAAGCAGCTTCAACCACAACAGTGCCATACCTCTTCAAATATACCTTCCTACAATCATCCAACATCACCACTCCTCCTACCCAGTGACAACCTACACCCCACCATCAATCATACAAAAGCTGTTCTACCTCGAATACATCATCACTGACCATCAACCACTGCTCCAAACCCACTCCAAACTGTTGTACAATACCATACAAACTCCTCCCTACATCGAACAACATCATCTTCTCTTCCCACTGACCATACTAACTACAACAACCATCAATTACCATAGCACAATCTTCCTACAGATCATAGTAGTTCACCAAACTTGCCATTCACCCTTCACAAAGCAGTGCATTGCCATCCAACATCAAAAATTCCTCCATATCTTCATACCAAATCTCCACTGACCTTTCCACACATTTCTGTTAACTTCTAGCAATCAAATTCCTCCAAACATACAACTTCAGCACAATACAACTTCTAACCACCAATGCACATCAGACAGTGCTTCTTATACAAATAACCATTGCCTGTAACCCCAATACAACTTCAGCATAATCGCCATCTAATCCACCTTCACCTGTCACCGATATCATCCATTTTGTTGTCACTTGATCATCACCATATCCTTTTCCTTCAATCCACTACCATCAAATTCACCACCTACCTGCCCACTCCCTCTTGCCACTGCTATACAATCAACCTTACTACGTCCTGCCCTAAAACAATCAATTCATAGCAATCATCACTTGCATACTGTTGCTAACCACTATCACATCCCTAAAAGCAGTATCCTCCTCTGTTACCACTGCATGTAGTCACCCACTTCAAGTGCATTTCACTGCTCTGCCATCATCAGCTGCTACACAGTGACAGTCAGTTCAACCCCTGCCGATACCAACCAAAAATACAAATTCTTCAACCACGTTCATACATTTCACAACCCGAAGCATCACCATCGCCTCAAATGAAACCTCTCCTACAACTGCAACCTCTCCGAACTCACCCTCTTCTCTGCTGAAACTCATACTTCACAGTCCACAAAACATCATGAACACCCTCAACTTGAACACTTCTCAAAACCCATCCATCACCAAAATCAAACTCACGAACCACCACTGCTATCGCCAAATCCCCAATCGAGCACCGTCGCAAACCCTCACCCACTCGCTCGACTACCAACATCGCGACAGCTACTACTCACTACCTTGCAATTGCTATTCCCACTGCCTAGCAATCTCCACCAATTCAACTCACCCAATTCGAACCCACCAATCTCCATCGCCTAAATCAGATCGCCAAATTTGAACGAGTGTGGGAATTTGAGAATTTGATTTTTTTTAAAATAAGCTAAATTCATCGATCGAATATTGATAATGGCAGATTAAGTGAAAGTGGGAATCAAAATTTCGTTTTTAACATATAGTCGAAGTTGATAATATTTTGTATTGGGCTGAAGTTTAAACGGGCCTAAGTCTTTAAGTTGTGTGAGCTTCTTAAATAAAAAAAATCTAGTTTTTCTATCTCATTTTTCCTATAAAAAAAATTGTTTAGCATTTGGGTTGATTTTTAATTTTCTCCTTTCCTAAATTTTTTTTTTGAATTTGTTTTGTTTTGGATTTAATTGTTTTGTTTTAATTTGTTTTAAGTTCCATCCATTTTTAAATAAATAAACGTGTACATATCTTGTTTATATTTTCAGGTTGCAAAAGCAGAAATTTATAAGAATTAGCTTGCCAAAAATAACTACTCTACTTGCTAGCTAAAAGATTTGCTGCTAAAATAAAATCGCCGCTAAAAAAATTGCTAATAATTCTGCATGCTCTGGTATCGTGCCATTTTCCCTTGTTTTTGTTTGAATTGCATTATTGGTTGCTTGCATTTGCATTTATATATAAAAAAATTCAAATTCCAAAAAGCAAAAACAAACTTCATTTTAGTTGCATTGTAAATTCACATTTAATTTTTGCTTTGCATCCATCTCATCTTATTTTCTTTTCTAAGGGCAATACACCAATTCACATAAGGTGAGGGATTTCATCACCCTTTCCTTAGCCCACAAACGCATTTCATCGTAGAATTTGACTAATAATAAAGGTTAGATATTTGACTTAAAGGTGCCGCGAGCTCATATAGGGCTTAATTGTATCTTCACAATTGTTTTCTTTGGACCATTTTATTTCTTGGTGTCTAGGCTATGGCAGAGTAATAACCAGTTATAAAAATTATGGTGATTCGTAAATATTATACTGGTTGTTCCTCTGAAGGTACTTAAACCTTCGGCTGCATTGCTACGGTGATTCGTAGTGCACCGATAACCCCTGCCCGTTACCTGGTTGAGAAATATTGTTGTTGATTTAAGAAAAAGTGTGATTATACAATTTTGGGTTAGGAGCTACTAAAGACAAAAAATTTGTAATTAAGTCCTTTGCATTCATTTAGTTGCATTAGTTCATGCATATTTAAAAAAAATCCAAAATCCAAAAAAAAAATTTGTAAATTTTTCTTAACTTAGTTTTTAATTCCAAAAAAAAAATCCTTTTTTCCTTTCCTTTGAAAATTTTCAATCAAAAAAAATAGAAAATCTTTTCAAAAAGAAAAAAAATTTAAAAATTCAAAAACAAAAAAAATATGAAAATTCAAAAACAAAAATCAAATTTCCATTTTCTAAAAACAAAAAAAAAATTTGAAAAAATCCTTTTGGTAAATATTTGAAAATTCAAAAACAAAAAAAAGAACATATAAAAAAAATTTGAAAAAACAAAAATCAAATTTCTCTTTTGAAAATAAATTTCACTTGGTAAATAGTTTTCTTCCTTGTAAAAAAAACAAAAACAATTTTTCACTTCGTTTTTCAAATCTTCTTTCATTCTCTAAACTTGTTTCTAACTTCTTTCTCTTCTCGACTTTCGCTTGTGCATGAGTACTTGGACTCGTGACACAACAACAAATCGTTGGACTCGCGACTCAACAACTAATCGTTTAACTCGAACAGACGATCTTACCGAAATGGCGAACGAAAACGCCCCTCGAACTCTTATGATACAATCTTTCCCGATAGAGTTTCTATTCCATCTTGCTTCACGTTACCCGCCCCTACGGGTAACCATTTCGAAATTCACTCAAACCATATTGCCACGCTTCCGAAATTTGGCAATTTCGAGCACGATGACCCATACATTTTCTTGACTAAATTCGAACAAGTTTGCGCAACCATTAAACTCCAACAACTTTCCAATGACGGAATCAAACTTCGATTAATCTCATTCGCTCTTACGGATTACGCTGAAAAATGGTTGTACAGCTTACCATGGAACTCGATTAAAACTTGGGAAGAATTTGTAAAAGCTTTCTTAAAAAAGTCTACCCCTTGGAAAAAAACGAGTAGATTCCGAAACGAAATTGTAAATTTTCATCAATTCAGGGGAGAACCATTTGGAAAATATTTTGAAAGGTTCAAAGAGCTTTTGATAAAATGTCCACACTATAACTTTGAAAAATAGACGATTTGCCAAATCTTATACGATGGACTAGAAAATAGCTCACGAACCATGCTCGAATCAATGTGCCAAGGCAATTTTATTTCCCAACATCACGACAATGCTTAGCAATTTCTTGAAAACCTCGTCGAAAAATCATCCCAATGGGAACGTCCGAACGAAAATCAATTTACTTACGATCGAGTGCACACTCGATAGGATCTTCTTTTACTTTGGAAGCTAAGATCGACGTAATGATTAAAAAATTCGATAACGTTTTCTCATCAAATGAAATGAACCAAGCTTCCCAACCGATGTGTTATAAATGCAACAATCCTAATCATATAGCCGATCAGTGTCCCAATTCTGTCGAACAAATCAATGCTTTCAATAAAGCCAAAAATGACCCATTCTATCCAACGTATAATCCTGGTTGGAGAAATCATCCGAATTTTGCTTGGAACCAAAATAATCCCAGCAAGAATACGATTCGTCCCAATTTTCATGCATTCCTGAATAATGCTTTGAATCCTCCCTTTCAGCCCAACAATTTTCAACCAAACTTTGCAAGTCCGTCTCATAATCAACTGCAACAATCAAATTTTCAACCAAATTCTGCTCATCCTGCCCAAGACGATAAACGTTTAACTTCGCTTGAGAAAACTCTTGAAACATTGGCGAAAGCAACTACTCAAAGTCTTCAATCAAATAGAAATTTGCAAAATTTATTGACCTCATGTATGCAAAACACAAACTAATCAATTGCAAAACTTGAAATGCAAATGAGTCAGTTAGCCATGTCTATAAGTGCACGCGAACGAGGCACATTCCCTAGCCAGCCCCTTCCAATTCCCAGAAATCAAAACGAAAATTCAAATCAAGCCCATGTTGTTCAAGATTGTAATGTCACCCAATTGAATGCTATCACAACTCTATGTTCCGGTAAACAAATCGATAATTAAGTCGTTAATCCAAACCATTTACCGGAAACCTCTCTCGACACTTCTAAAACAACGAACGAATTTGAACAAAACGTGGAGCCAAATGTTGAATCAAATGCCAATCAAAATTCTTCTTCTACTCGAGTAGACCCGCCTACCGAGTATCGTGTTCTATTTCCACATCGTCTCCGACCAAAGAAACACTCGGACCAAATGGAAAAGATGTTGGAAATTTTTAAACAAGTCAAAGTTAACATTCCGCTTCTTGACATCGTTCAGCAAGTCCCAACGTACGCAAAATTTCTTAAGAACTTGTGGACCCAAAAGCGACACACTCAAGTGTCTAAAAAAGTCTTCTTAGCCGCCAGTTTGAGCGAAGTCTTGTCCCAATCCATGCCCGTTAAATACAAAGATCATGGCTGCCCTACGATTTTGTGTACAATTGGAGACAAGACGATTAATAAATGCTTAATAGACTTAGGTGCGAGTGTTAATTTGATTCCATACTCCATGTACGAACAATTAAGCTTAGGAGAGCTCAAACCCACAAAAGTTACAATTCAATTCACCGATAGCTCGATTAAGAAGCCCGTGGGAGAAATCGAGGACATGCTCATTCGAGTAGGGCAATTCGTATTCCCCGTTGATTTTATCGTTCTCAAAACACAACCCATGTCAAATCCCGCGAGTCAAATTCCATAGATTTTAGGCCGACCATTCTTAGCCACCTCAAATGCCTTAATCAATTGTCGTAACGGTTCGATGAAAATCTCTTTTGGAAACATGACTTTGGATCTTAATATTTTCAATCTTGAAAGCCAATCGAACGAACCTCGTGACCAAACGTTGGAAGTTAGTGCCATTCACGAAAACTTTGAAAACGAGACACTTGATCTTAATGATGAACGCGAGGCCGAGTACGAAAAATTGTTTCATGAAATCCCCAATGAGATTGAATATACTCTTCCCTTTGAATCGCTTCAAGTTGAGTCCGAATCTCAACCCAATTCTTTGACCGAGCAATTCCCTAAGTTGGACCTCAAACCACTTCCCAATCACCTTAAGTACGCATACTTAGGTGGAAACGAAACTTGTCCTGTCATTATTTCTAACGATCTTTCTCTTGACCAAGAAGCTTCGCTTCTCTCTATTCTTTCAAAAAACAAGAAAGCGATTGGATGGTCGATTACCGATATAAAGGGAATTAGTCTTGCTCTTGTTCAACGTCGCATCCATTTAATCGAGGATGCCAAGCCTGTTCGTAAAGCACAACGAAGGCTTAATCCAAAAATGAAAGATGCGATGCGTGATGAAATTCTTAAACTTCTCGACAATGAAATCATTTACCCAATCTTCGATAGTTCATGGGTTAGCCAAATTCACGTTGTACCGAAAAAGTCTGGGCTAACCGTTGTCAAGAACGATTTAAATGAACTTATTCCAACTCGTACTCAAACGGGTTGGCGTGTATGCATTGACTATCGAAAACTAAATGCCACAACACGTAAAGATCACTTCCCTCTTCCCTTCATTGACCAAATGCTCGAACGCTTAGCCGACCACGAATTTTACTACTTCCTTGATGGTTATTCCGGCTATAACCAAATTCCAATCGCTCCCGAAGATCAAGAGAAAATGACTTTCACGTGTCTATTCGGTACCTTTGCTTATCGACGTATGCCATTTGGACTTTGTAACGCTCCTGCAACTTTCCAACGATGCATGGTTGGCATCTTTTCTGACATGACTGAACGCTTTCTAGAAGTTTTTATGGACGATTTCTCTATCTTTGGCGATTCTTTTACCCAATGTTTAATCATCTCGAGTTGGTCATAAATCGATGTAAAGAAAAACATTTGACTTTGAATTGGGAAAAATGCCACTTTATGGTCAAACAAGGCATAGTCCTTGGACATATCATCTCAAATAAAGGCATTGAGGTAGATAAAGCGAAAATCGATGTCATTGCAAATCTACCCATTCCCAAATCTGTTAAGGACATTCGATCATTTCTAGGACACGCTGGCTTTTACCGACGCTTTGTGAAAGACTTTAGCAAAATCGCTCATCCTTTGACAACTCTTCTTGGAAAAGACGTTCCTTTCGATTTTAACTCTGATTGTATCTCTTCTTTTGAACGTCTTAAGAGCAAACTCATTTCTACTCTAATCATTTGCGCACCCAATTGGGATCTTCCATTCGAAATAATGTGTGATGCTTCGAACTTTGCCGTTGGTGCTGTCTTAGGACAACGCATCAACAAGATCCTTCATGTCATTTACTACGCGAGTATGACTTTGAACGATGCTCAACTCAACTACACAACAACCGAAAAAGAGCTTCTAGCTGTCGTTTTTGCGCTCGAAAAGTTTCGACCTTATTTGATAGGTTCACACATTACTGTGTACACAGACCACTCTGCGCTTTGATATCTCTTCGCTAAAAACGATGCTAAATCCCGTTTGATTCGTTGGATCCTTTCACTTCAAGAATTTGACCTTACAATCAAAGAAAAAAAGGATCTGATAACATCATAGCTGATCACTTGTCTCGTCTTCCGAACGCACCATCTTCTTTGCCAATCAATGAGAACTTCCCCGATGAACAACTTCTTTCGGTTTCTATCGATCCATGGTACGCTGACATAGCGAACTACTTAGTCACTAAAGAAACTCCCTCATCTTGGTCCAAACAGGACAAATGCAAATTCATGTCCCAAGTGAAATATTTCTATTGGGACGATCCATACTTGTTCAAGTATTGTCCCAACCAAATCATCCGACGTTGCATTCCGGATAATGAGATCAGAAGTGTTCTTTCGTTTTGCCACGATCAAGCATGCGGTGGACATTTCGGTCCTTGAAAAACTGCGGAAAAAGTGCTTCAGTGTGGATTCTATTGGCTTTCTCTTTTCAAAGACTCGTTTGAATTTTGTAAAACTTGCAATCGATGTCAAATGCTTGAACGAATTTCTCGACGAAATATGATGCCTCTAAACCCCATTCTTACGATTGAAATCTTAGATGTTTGGGGTATCGACTTTATGGGACCTTTTACCAATTCTTTTGGAAACTTGTATATCCTTCTCGCTGTCAATTACATCTCAAAATGGGTCGATTCTGTTCCTTGCAAAACCAACGACCATAGAATTATTGTGAAATTTCTCAAAGAAAACATCTTTTCGAGGTTCGGCACACCTTGCACAATAATCAGTGATAACGGAACCCATTTTTGCAATCGTTCTTTTGAAACTTTAATGAAAAAAATACTCGATAACCCACAAGTTATCCACTTCGTATCATCCTCAGACTTGTGGCTAAGTTGAAGTTTCAAATCGACAAATAAAACAAATCTTGGAGAAAACTATCAATAAAAATCGAAAAGATTGGTCTTAGAAATTGACCGACGCGCTTTGGGCTTACCGTACTACTTTTAAAACTAACCTTGGGATGTCCCCATTTCGTTTAGTTTACGATAAAGCTTGCCATTTACCTGTTGAAATCGAACACAAAGCGTTGTGGGCAATAAAGAACTTAAACTTTGATCTTGAGAAAGCTGGCAAAAACCGAAAACTACAACTCAATGAACTAGAAGAACTTAGGAACGACGCGCATGAAAATGAGAAAATTTACAAAGAAAGAACCAAAGTTTTTTATTACAAGTCGATCTTAAGGAAAACATTTTCTCCTAACCAAAAAGTTATTTTATAAGACTCAAAACTTCATTTATTCTCTGGAAAACTTAAATCAAGATGGACCGGACAATTTGTGGTATGAACTGTTTTTCCACATGGTGCCGTAGAAATAGAAAACCCTAGGGATGGATCGATTTTCAAAGTCAACGGTCATCGTTCAAAACCTTTCTTGGAATTACCCAGTAACCAAGAGGAGGAGCTCATGATTCTTCATGAACCAAGCTATATCTAGTAAGAATGTTAACCCTCTTTGTAAATATGTACATATTTTTCCCTGTTACAATCATTATATCATGCATTAACCGTGGGGACACAGTCAAAATTAAGTGTGGGGTAGAGTCTCATTTTCATTTTCATTTTTTTAGTTTCATGGCATTTTTGAATTTTCATTTTCTTTTAACTTAAAAAAAATCTCAAAATTTCTAAATCTCAAAAACATTTTCTTTTTAACATTTTGATTTATTTTTGAAGAGAAACTATGGGATAAGTATAAGTTTTGGTTAATAAATTGAAATTTTTTGAAAATTTATTTGTCTTAACAAAAATAAAAATGAAGTTTGATTACGAATAACAATGGTTTAACTAGTATATAGGAAGATTCATATGTGTTAATTATGAAGTATATTCTAATTGAAAATCTTTGTTTAAAAAAGTGGTCAATTTAAACTAAAGGATATAACATTTTTATCTTCTAAGTTAAATGGTGCTAAGATGATTTTGCAAAACTCTCTCTTTCTAAAAAAATTGTATATATGTATATATTTTTAACACCTAGAGTCATGTGTTCACACTCGTGTGTTCACTCGCCATACTCTGTACCCTTCTCACGTAAGTTGAAAGGCAGTGCATGATCGGTATATCTAGCCTCAGTTTATTTGAGTTAGGTGTATGTAAATAAAAATTCTTATCAATAACGCCTACAGTCGATAAGTGTTCAGACTTGTGTGTTCACTTGCCATGCTCTGTATTCCCTTCACATAAGTCCATAAGGCAGTGCACGGGTAATATATATGGCTTAGTTTACCTGAGTTAGGCATGTGTAAATATTGTTAATAGCAATAAAATTTTCAAATAAGAGAGAGTAAGCAATTGAAATCCGAGCACTATTTTTACTTATTTGATTTGACTTGTTATTGAAAAGAAATGAAAATACCACTTTGATAAACTTTGCTAAACAACTAAGGATCTATTTCATAGTTGCACTATGTTATCAACCGAAACAACGAGTTAAACTATAGTCTATTTGTTATGATAACTTCGTTTTTATTGGAAGTTTTGATGAGTAAATGACTTAAATTTTCAAAACAATGACCAAAACTTATATTTAACTTATTTGTGTCTATCTTTCATTTGTAAATATTTTAAAAAACTTGCATTCATCCCATTGTAAATAAATCTTGCATTTTGTAAATATTTTCACTTTGCATTTGGATTTTGTGGGTAGTATCCGTTGAAAACCCTCATGAGACAACACTCATCCTACTGGGGACACCCAGAGGTTTAACGGCTTATTGCATACGCTCAATGCAATCGTACTCTCTACGGAAACGGATTTATCTAAGTTTTCCTTTATTCGAGGACGAATAAAAAGATAAGTGTGGGGGTATTTGATGTGCATGTAAATGTGCATATATATACATCCATATTTTATCTCTTTTTATTTAAATAAATATCATATTTGGGCATTTTAACATGTTTAAAACCAAAATTCAATTATTTTCAAATCATCATATATTCATCTTCATTCAGGGGCAAAATGGTCATTTTTGTGCACGTGTCAATTTGAGAATTTTTACTTGGACAATTTTTATTTTTTTATAGGATATTTTGATGCATATGGAAGAGGGATTCATGATGATATATGCATGCACAAGGAAATACAAAGGAATGAAGAAGAAATAATTCAAGTTCAAGATCATGGAGGACCCCACCCACTTACCTAAATCTACAATTAGAAGCTAATGGACATCTAAGTGGAGGTTAAAGCTACATGCACATTAAATGATGGATTAATTAGTGGCTAATGGTTACTTGGTGGCCACACTTCCTAAAGGGCATTTTGGGAAGCACCCTAAAAATGGAATTAGGGTTTTATGCATGTATAAATAGCCCTCTTATGTACATGTAAATATCTTCTACTCTTTCACATTAGTTAGGAAATTAAAAGAGCAAGTTGTAATGGCAATGTTTCATGAAATAAAAATAGATTCCAAGCCTCTTCCTCTTTTCTTTTCTACTTGCTTTTCTTTACTTTTATGTTAATGTTTATTTCTATGCTCTCTTTCTTTTAATATTCATAGCTTAGATTCACATTCTTGCAAGTAGTGTAGCTTTAATTTTTATGCAAATAGTTAGTAGTTAGTCTCTCTTTCTTCCTTTGCTTAGTTTTCATTTCTTTGCTTTTTAATGTTGAAATTTACAAGTGTTGATTTGATAACACAAATGAGTAGCTAAACCCCTTTAATTTAGGGGTAATGAAGCTTTCAAATATTATGTAATTTCAACATTTTTATGATTTATAATCTCTTTAGCTTGTGCTTCATGAAAGTGAATTTTGATGTAAGTTTATACAAGTGGGTTTGATAGCTTATATTGCTTATGCAAATGAGCTATTCTTATTCAACATAAACACAATTTACATCATCATTTGCTAATTAATTTTTGATTTTGAAATGAAAGTAAAAATGAAATTTGATGATCTATATTACTAGTTACAATAGTAAATAGATCATACTTAAAATAGCTTTTGCTTTAGTTTCATTTTCATGAGAATTGATAAGTGGTTTATTTGTTGTATTATAGTTTGATGGTTTGAGTTATGTTTATTAATAACATACAAACCATACTTATGATAAATACAACAATTATTTCCCTTAATATCAAAGCTAGAGATCACAAATTATTTGTTTGTTGATTTACAAAAATATGAGAGTGGGTTTGCCTCTAAATTGTTCTCTAGTCTAATAGTTTTTAAATCACATTTTAATTCTAGCTTTAGCTTATTTTTTGTAGTTAAAAACTTCCTCTCACTTTGGTCTAATTTGATTGAATTTAAAATTTTAAAATCTTAAAAATTCCCTACGGATCGACCCGTACTCTCCACGTACTAAAATTGTACGCCCTGCGCTTGCGTTTAAATTTTAATTTGAAATTTATCAACGGTTTTCTAATTCGATAGAAACTCCATCGTTAAACATCACTTGAGATAGGTATTATGGATAGGTGTACCTGGACACCCGTCATTGTACTTGGGAGATAGTGCACCTTTATATTGTTATAGATTAGCATATTATGTTTGTTATGTGCTAACCCTTTGGTTGTAGGGATAGGTCAGGTATTGTACGTATACCCTTGTTCCTTACTATATCGACTTGTATAGTATTTTCAGTTTCATTTATTGCTCATAATAGGCTGTTGTCTTGACTCGATGTTTTATGCTTTGCTTCTTATTATCTCAAGTACTCTTAAATGAGTAGATTAGATAGCAGGTTTAGGTGATACATAGTGGTGGTGCAGAGGACGAGCAGGATGGAGCTTTCTCGTATTATATATGGATATACGATTGTTTATTATGTTGTGTAACACTGTGGAGCCTAGACAGTTTATTTGACTTTATTTCCGCTTTGTATAAATTCTATTACTATGTTGTATAACTCTATGGATTCGCGCTCTAATATTTGGTTCACTTGAATATTACTGTCTCTCATGTTTTATATCTATGATGGTTATTATATTTTATTCGATGCGCTGTAAGATGTACGACAGGTTCAATAATGCTTTATTTCTTTATAACCCTTAGCAATCACCCTACATCGACCGGGCATGTCAACAACCCACTATTTATATATATTGGGTGCTAGTGGTGTAGGGCGGTGGTCACACTATTTTTCAATCAACACTGAAAAATGAGTATTATTTCATGAATAATGTTTGGTATGTTTTACGAATTTTTTTTCGAAACTTGATGCGACTAATAAGTGTTATATGACATGCTCTCACTATTTTCGCTATTACTATATAATAGCGTATGAAATATGAAACTCCATTCAACCACTTAATATATGCTATTTATTTCATTTACTATAACTAGTTTATAGTCAAGAATTTTCAGATCAAATATCTTAAATTCAAAGAAATAAATATCGTAGAAAACAATTTTCAATGTGAAAATACTTTAGGAATACAAAACGTATTTCTCATTCCAATATTAAATATCTATTATTATTTAAAATTCTAATATTTGAATTTCTTTATGAAGCAGAAATGACCATTCACTCTCTTCATCCCAATTGTGCCTCAGGTTACATCCAATCTTATACATTCAATTTCCTTTCTAAACGATCAAACAATTCAAAGGAAATCCTTACAATAATATCATAATGAACTCTTTACAAAAGTGCACTTAGTCATCCTTAACTTTTAATGATATCAAATAAATCGCATTTTACGTAAACTGATCAAACTGACATTTCAGTTATCGAATTCTTATATCTATCTTATAGCCTTTGGTCCAGTGTTACATCTAACACAACACGATCATTATTGTAATCAATCATATTGAATACCCGATCACACACTACGGTTTACTTGCTTGTTTCAATGAACTAACTCCATCGAGGTTTTGTACGGTATGAATTGTGTCCATTCACTGTATAACATTTATATGTGATTGTATATGGATCAAATATTCATATTCTTATATTGATTTTAGAGTTCGAAACTCATTGAAGATAATACATAGTCTCGGGCAAGTAGACTCGTAAGTGACCATGTTACGAATGTATTTAGTGGTTGTATAAAATGGTGCTTGCATGGGTCAACAAGCAAAAATTTATTAACTAGTGTTTTTTATATTTCTGTTTGCCAATATTAGTTCAGTTCATTTTTATATTTTAACTGATAGACATTTTACCAATTATATATATTGCACAAATTTATCAATGTGGATTATTATAGCATTATATAGTAGATGTTCTTACAATATTAGAAAGATTAAATATTTCCATTTCATTTTTCTAAAAAGGCTCCCGCTAGTCTTTTATGTTTCTCCAAACCCTAAGACAAAACATAGAAGTCTTTCGACTTTGTTAGTGGGTGTTAGGACTTGTTTGTCTTGAAATTTTGACCTTGAGTTTTCTCGATAAGTCATATTCCCACAAATGATGGTTAACTTCTTATCGGTTGTATCATATACAACTCCTAACCCATGGTTCTTTGTCTTAATCTCATTTCGACATTGAGTTTTCTCAGCAAATCGAAAGAAATTATCCACTCGTACCTACCATTTCTCAATGGCCTAAATATAGTATATGCACCTTGATTCTACTCAACAAATACATATAGTTATCTTACTCATCTAGTCAATATATTAATAATACTACACATAACATCTCTAGCTTGAGTTTACTCAATAACCAGAGAGTATGCAAGTAATTTATTAATATATAAATGGTAGAGGACAACATTTATATTAAAGATTCATAATCTTTAATATATTTAATTGAGTGATATCAATGTTATCCCAACTTTTGGCAAAGTCGAGATACCCAAAGATTAACTGAAAATTAATGATTATTAGTCATGAACATCGATTGTGCATCGTAGGTTCACCATGGATATCGATGAATTTTGTCCGAGTCCGGATCGGGCTACAATTGATAAGACATGTCAAGCAAGGTCAGATGAAGCAACATTCCAAATCTCGAGTCGATCCGAGTTCGTACGCCCAAGATATCATCGACGCAAGTGAAGGACATAGGCTCGTGTTCGTCTCCATATGGTTCGTATCCATTATGGTCGACTCCATCAAGAATGACTCCATCCACTTCGTATTCATCCAAAGCCTCCCTTAGTTCGAATCCATTAGAGTATTCCCGCCTTCGAATCCATAAGATAGCCTCACGTTCGAAACCATAGACCCAACCTTGGTTCGAATCCATCGATTAAAAGGTTGTTCGAATCCGTGAGCTACGCATAGCTTCGAATCGATTCGAAGGCACTCGAAACCATCGATTCGAGGACTTGCACAAGAAATCGATTCGAACTACTTGTCCCTCGATCGATACGAAGGAACGCATATTTTATCGAATCGAAGGAGTATACCTTCAGATCCTTCTCTTCGAATCCACCACGTCTACATAGCTAAAACCCCGTCCACGACTCAGTAAAGCTAGGAGAAAAAGGGGGATCGACTCGAAGGAAGCGCTCCACGTCATCCCAGAAGCGCGCGCTGGATCGATTCGAACGAATCGATTCGAACTAGATCGATTCGAACCAGGCTAGTCAACCAGAAATGCAACCTTGAATCGATCATAACTTGAGATCTACACATCCAAATGCTATGAAATTTTCACAGAAGCTTCAACACATGATGAAGAATGTTCACACCAAATTTCAGCTTGATTGGACAATTTCTTGATCGATTCGAACCAAGGGTCGAATCGATCCCAAAGTGGGCCCGAATCTCCGGATTTCGGCCATGTGGGCCCCCTGACGTACCAGAACTGGTCTCCCTTCATTTTAGGCGAAATATCAGCCTCCTACACCTATAAATAGAGCCCCTGGTCATTCAGAAAAGGGGTCGGACAACTTTGAGAGCAAAGAGCGCCCAGATTCTGCCAGATTTACTCCAGATCACCATTGCTGCCTTAGATTCAGACTTAGTTCAGCAAATCAGTTGTAATACAACATACGAAATTGTAATCTTCAAGCATCAAGCAATAAAATCATAAAAACCTTGAAGTGGACGTAGGCCGGAGATAGCCGAACCACTATAAATTGCGTGTCACTGTCCATTATTTCTTGATTGTTGTTTGTTACTTATTTAAGATCTGTGATTTGTGTGTGAATACTGTTAATTCGTATTCATACGCTGGTGCTTTCACTACACTTGGGGTTTGTGACCATTTTTGGTGCAAACACTTTGGTGCTTTCACTGAGAGGAACTAGCACCCGCTATACCAGATTCAAAGTTTAGATTTAAGATTTTAAGGATCCAGATCTGACTCTACAATGACTCGACAAACTAGACAAAGAACTGAGAGGAGCCAACAGGCAGGAAGTCAAGAGGCATCCTCTGGCGCTGGAGACGGACAAGCTTCGATCTACATTACTAGAGATGAGATGGAGGCTATGAATAACCTAATGCAGGAAAGAATGATGAAAAGCCAACAAGAGATGCTGCAGAATTACTTCGAACAGATGAGAGCTGCAGGAACACAGAACCTTGGACCAGTTACAGCGGCTGTGAATGTGGAACAAGGAGCTAGGGCTATGGAACCCAATGGAGGACAGAATACAGAGCCAGAAGGCAATCAACAAGGGCTTGGGGGCAGGCCCGCAGGATCCAACGCAGAAGTACCTTTGGAAGGAGCTCAACCGGCTAGGGCCAACATAAATGCTAACGAGCCACCCGAAGAGTACGTACCAGGATTCCCTACAAGACTCGGAGGGCAAGACAGAGACATGACAAGGGGGCAACCCCTAGATGGAGATGAAAGAATGATCGGCCTAGTGAGACGACTCATGAGAGGAGGGTTTTCAGGAGGAGGATTGGAAGAAGTTAGTCGGAGTCCGTTCGCTCCGAATATCAGGAATGCAAGGAACCCTCCGAAGTTCAAACTACCAACGCTGAATCCTTATGATGGAAAGTCAGACCCGACCATGCATATCACCAGATATATCAGACACATGGAAGTGCTGGGGGCATCCGAAGAAGTGATGGCACGATGTTTCCCCTTATTCTTATCAGATTTGGCTGCACTTTGGTTTAGGCAGCTAGAAACCGGATCAATCAGGACATGGGGCGAGCTTGTGGATTGCTTCATGAAGCAGTTTAGGGTTCACGTGACGCGACCTAAGAGCGTGATGACTTTGGCATCAATAAAACAAAGGACAGGAGAGTCCATAAAAGATTTTTTGTTACGATTTAATGCGACGGTGACTTCTGTAGATCGCCCGGACCCATCAATGATTTTAATGGCGGCAGTGGCAGGAGTTGGAGAAGGCACCGAATTCAAAGACTCTTTGACTAAAGATCCACCGCAAGATCTTGGAGAGTTTTTCCATGAAGCTGAAAAATTCATTCGATTGGAGGAATCACGAGCCGAGAGGCAGGAAATAAATGTTGCACAAGGCGAAGGAACCGCCAGGGAACAGTCCAGGGTAGACAAAGGAAAGAGAAAGCAGGATGACGCACATGATGGTCCTGATAAACGGAAGAAATTCCGAGAGCCCAGATTCAGGCAATACACAGACTTGGTGGCAGGATTGGAACGAATTTACACCGAAACTCGAGGGCAACTCCCCTATCGAAAGCCACCAAGGAGAGATCCCACAGAGCGGGAACGTAGAACCGGAAAATATTGCCTATTCCATGAGTTAGATGGGCACACTACCGATGAATGCCGCCACCTGAAGGATGAGGTGGAAGAACATGCCAGGAGTGGTAGATTGCCACAATATGTCAGAGAACGTACGACGGCGGTTAGACCCGAACAACTACCGCATCAACCGAACAGGAATGATCCCGGATCGGGATCACGACTCGTAATCAACTGATTGTGATGGCAAGGGCCAAGTCCAAGATTTGGACTCTGGTCGATTAGTTTTCTTAGATTTGATTTCCAAAATAAAACGGCTATCCCACTTACTCATGTACGGGAACCGGAGAGATCCCTAGGCATGCTCTGAGATGGAAATAGACCGCTCCGCCCGAAGAGGCATTATCTTGTTTTTCCTGATGTTTGAGATTGAACATCTAGGATTTTAATTTAATAAAGAAACACTTGTTAAAATAAACCTTTGACCGGAGAGTTAAAGGATAAACGTTAAACATCAATATAAACATGATCGCTTTATGATCCTACCCGGAGAGGTAGGATCCGGAGTGCAAGAAGTGAGTTGCTTCGCCGGAGAGCGACAGGATCAACTCACTTAAGCATCGTTTCCTGTTCACCAGAGAGTGATTGGATCGAGATTCGATAAGGGCCCGGAGAGGCTATGATCGGCCCACGATTTAGGCCATGACATCGCTTAATGTTCAGATACACTGAACCGGAGTGCAGGAGGTGAGTCGCTTCGCCGGAGAGCGACAGGATTGACTCACCTAACGTTGTTTCCCCTTCACCGGAGAGTGACAGGATGGGATCCAGCATGAGCCCGGAGAGGCTATGATCGACCGACGATTCAGGTCATGACATCGCTTAATGTTCAGATACACTGAACCGGAGTGCAGGAAGTGAGTCGCTTCGCCGAAGAGCGATAGGATTGACTCACTTAACGTTGTTTCCCCTTCACCGGAGAGTGACAGGATGGGATCCAACATGAGCCCGGAGAGGCTATAATCGGTCGAGAACGACCAAGACATCGCTATACGCCCAAGCTGGGGCCAGAGTGCAAGGGACAGAAAGCAACGCCGGAGTGCAATAGGATCTTTCTATTCAATCGCTAAATCTAGAATGGGTTTGACAAGGGTCCGGAGTGACCATTAATAGTACGAAGAGACCGTAGAATTTCATTCTTAACTTCCACTGGGAAAAAATTGATAACAATTCGGCTTCGAACAGCCATGGACTTGATTAAAAATGCTATAAGCTACGAGTAAAACATGAACTCACTACATCCAATTTAAGACTGATCAAAACACGCCTTTTACCAAAAAGGCATGTTTTGGGGGGCAAAATGTTATCCCAACTTTTGGCAAAGTCGAGATACCCAAAGATTAACTGAAAATTAATGATTATTAGTCATGAACATCGATTGTGCATCGTAGGTTCACCATGGATATCGATGAATTTTGTCCGAGTCCGGATCGGGCTGCAATTGATAAGACATGTCAAGCAAGGTCAGATGAAGCAACATTCCAAATCTCGAGTCGATCCGAGTTCGTACGCCCAAGATATCATCGACGCAAGTGAAGGACATAGGCTCGTGTTCGTCTCCATATGGTTCGTATCCATTATGGTCGACTCCATCAAGAATGACTCCATCCACTTCGTATTCATCCAAAGCCTCCCTTAGTTCGAATCCATTAGAGTATTCCCGCCTTCGAATCCACAAGATAGCCTCACGTTCGAAACCATAGACACAACCTTGGTTCGAATCCATCGATTAAAAGGTTGTTCGAATCCGTGAGCTACGCATAGCTTCGAATCGATTCGAAGGCACTCGAAACCATCGATTCGAGGACTTGCACAAGAAATCGATTCGAACTACTTGTCCCTCGATCGATACGAAGGAACGCATATTTTATCGAATCGAAGGAGTATACCTTCAGATCCTTCTCTTCGAATCCACCACGTCTACATAGCTAAAACCCCGGCCACGACTCAGTAAAGCTAGGAGAAAAAGGGGGATCGACTCGAAGGAAGCGCTCCACGTCATCCCAGAAGCGCGCGCTGGATCGATTCGAACGAATCGATTCGAACTAGATCGATTCGAACCAGGCTAGTCAACCAGAAATGCAACCTTGAATCGATCATAACTTGAGATCTACACATCCAAATGCTATGAAATTTTCACAGAAGCTTCAACACATGATGAAGAATGTTCACACCAAATTTCAGCTTGATTGGACAATTTCTTGATCGATTCGAACCAAGGGTCGAATCGATCCCAAAGTGGGCCCGAATCTCCGGATTTCGGCCATGTGGGCCCCCTGACGTACCAGAACTGGTCTCCCTTCATTTTAGGCGAAATATCAGCCTCCTACACCTATAAATAGAGCCCCTGGTCATTCAGAAAAGGGGTCGGACAACTTTGAGAGCAAAGAGCGCCCAGATTCTGCCAGATTTACTCCAGATCACCATTGCTGCCTTAGATTCAGACTTAGTTCAGCAAATCAGTTGTAATACAACATACGAAATTGTAATCTTCAAGCATCGAGCAATAAAATCATAAAAACCTTGAAGTGGACGTAGGCCGGAGATAGCCGAACCACTATAAATTGCGTGTCACTGTCCATTATTTCTTGATTGTTGTTTGTTACTTATTTAAGATCTGTGATTTGTGTGTGAATACTGTTAATTCGTATTCATACGCTGGTGCTTTCACTACACTTGGGGTTTGTGACCATTTTTGGTGCAAACAATCAACTTATGGAATAATGTATTTTTTATGAAATACCTTCGTGATTCTAGTGTCGGACACATCCAAAATCATGTTATATGTACTATACATATGCATTTATTCCTTAAGTCTATTTAGGGTTTTTCTAATGTTCCAGCTTTAGTTTATACATTTATATTATATAAATTTGATTATTATATAACTTTTATACTTTATTTAACTTATATAATATTTTATGTATAATATTATATTAATTAAATCTTATTTAATTAACTAACACTTTAATTAATTATTATATTATTCAATTATAATATATTATATTGAATATATATATACACACACACACTATATAACCTTTGTAGTAACACACATATATCTTATATATATATGTATTTTAGTTTATTAATTAAATTTTTATTAATTTATTTAATTAAACATTTTTAATTAAATTTTGTTAATTTCGAAAATTCTTTTATACACACATGTGTACTTATATTGTCTTAAACATTTCAAGACAACATAACATATATCATTATATATATTATCCATGTATATATATTTAATTAATTCATTTATTTTATTAATCTTATTAATAAATAATATTTTCAAAATTAATTTGTAACATTTTCAAACATTTTGAAAAACTATATTACAGTTTTTATAACAAGTGTTTTATTTTAAATTTAACTTTTAAAATTTAAAAAATTTATTTAATTTTCAAACTAATTTGAAAATCTATAATATAACATTTATAATAATTTTCTTATTTTAAATTTAACTTTTAAATTTGAAACTTTTATTTTAATTTCAAAACAATTTTAAAATTAGCCCAAGGCACAAACCAATTTGGGCCTTTATATTGGGAATAACCTTTGGGCTTACCTCATCATTTCGGGCCAGACTAGTAGCCAGGTAGGGCAGAGTACTTGAATACCCAAACCCAACCATAGACATTACTTTTCTAGTACTAACTAGATAGGTGTTAATAAGTTTGCCTTAATATTGCTAATTTAGACCTCATATGCTATTTGGCTCTTATACCATTGTTGGAAGCGGGACAACATGCAGTGGGAGAAATGGGTAAATTTCAAAAGGTAATTCCATTATTCAATTTTTAATAGGGCTATGAAGTTTAATTCATTTAGAAATTTTCTAAAATTTTCTATTAGACAAAATCAATATTTTTTGAGAAAAATGAGTGATCCTCTATGAGGAGAAAAACACTCATGAAATTTTATTTCATACTTAAAGGGGAGCTACCAACAAGCCTGGTATGTAATTATTCTCGATGAACCCATACAAATAAAATAATAATAAAAATCCTCCTCAAAAAGACCTAGGAAAAAAAATCTAAAAAGCATGAAAAATAATAAATTAAACAAAAATGGTATCCAAAAAAAGCCGAAAGTAGCAACGGAGGAGGAGCCACGATGAGAGAAGAAGCCTTGACTGGTCCCTAAAAAGAAAGTGGATAGTATGAATAGCTATTAAGGAAATCCAAATAAGCTATAGAAGGCCCTGCAGCATATCGAAGCTCGGCTTATCCAATGCTCATCCAAGGAATGAGAACATCCAAGTCGAACGTCCCATATCAATAGCCAAAACTGAAAAAACTCAACAAACAATATGAGGCTTATATATATATAAGTCTATTATATACATATATATGCAAGAGCAGAAGAATTAACATGTATGAGAAATAGTAACCTAGGTATGTTGTGAATCATGTAAGGAAATAAACCTACACATAACTCAACCAGACTTATGGGCAACATGTAAATGAGTTCAATCAACTAAACCGTTGAAAGTAAGACTACGATTATTAAACATCTTATGTTTTGTGATAAATTTTATAATCAAAATTACAACATTAAAAATCTAACTAATTTCCTAAATATACTATGGCGTCGGATTGATTGGCATTCATATCAATTAAAAAGGCATTTAAAGTGCTATTGCTATTTCTACTTTTAAATACTACATTTTTCTTAACTAAATTAGTATGAGATTTAACGTTTTTAAGGTATTCATTAAAACTAATATTATTATCTATATTATAAATAGGGTGTGAAATCCAATTAAAACAAAACAAAGCAATTATATATATTAAATTATCTATTAGGGTACTTATATTATTAAAAACCCTTTGATTCCTTTCAAACAATATATGTTGGTATATTTTAGTCAACATAGTATCAATTACTACTCTATGAAATCCATTATTAGAAAACCTAAGCCTATTCCAAAATAATTCACAATTAATATCATTATTAGTTATATTAAGTAAAAAATATTAAGACAATTTATAAGAATATAATTAGTGATATGACACTCAAAATATAAATGCAAAAGATTTTTCATTCCCATATTACAGAAGAATTTTTTTTTAGGCTAGCCGGCTTTATAGTGGACCGTGCCACTGTATAAATAAGGGGAAAAAAGATATTTTGCACATGCACAGAACAGCTAAAAGGGAAATGGCCCAAACCGCAATAATAAAAAAGCACAGGAGCTAGAAAAAGGTGCCTAAACTACTAAAACAACATGACTAGACTCCCTCAGACGAGGAGGAACAGCCACGGCCATCATCCGAAATTGGACCAATAACTTGAGAATAACCAGAGAAGAGAGTAGCCGGAATTGGATCATAATCTTCTGAAACAGGAGAGTATATAAATTTCCTATCCCAAACGACATCATAAAACTAACTTTTGTTCACCTCACCAATCTCGCCAACCCTAGTAAGGGATAGACCCTCACCCTCAATATGGTAGATAAGACAACGACTCTTACCCTCAATATCACAGATATAGGCATAAATAGTGTCAGTCTCAGGCGAGTACCTCATATCAAAAGGATCATGAATCTAGGCCCGTTCCTCAGAATTCCAAATAATAGAATCAAACGTTGTAGAAGAAGCAACCACAACCTAGGCCACAAGAAGCAAACTAGCAAAGGGAGGAACGACAGGAGAATCAACAATGGGAGCTACACAAACTGGAGCGTCAAAAGAAGATGAAACAGATGTAGGAGGAGCAACCTTCGGAACCCATTTTCGAGTAGAAGGACGAGGAAGAGAAATCCGGTCAGCTAGGGGAACAATGGCAGCAGATGCTGATCGAGAACACGCATCCGAAAGATGCCCAAAAGGCTGACAGGACGTACATATCTCCGGTTTCCAACTGTAGCGAACACGGACCTCAGCAAAATGGCTCTCATCTAGTCTGACTTTTAACACTGAAGGTAAAGATTTGGCAGAAGTTATTTCAATCATAGCTTTGGCATAGACTAATTTCTTTCTGGCCACAGTGTTAGCGTCATAACATATCACCTTACCAACAAGATCTGCGAGCCAATCAATCTCAATAAGAGGCTGTAGAACAGATGGTATGTGGGAAAAGTGGGCCTAGACAGGAATAGATAAAACTTTGTCTTTCGCCCTATTAATAGATGGACTCTGTGTAGTAATAATGAATGGTTTCCCATCTATGAGAACTGGGTTAGCTTCTAGAATACGCTGTCTTTCATTACTACGCGAGAATTTCAAATATAACATTTCATTATCGAAATGAACATTCAATCCCCCTTTAGGCTTCCAAACCTGGTTACATCTCGCCTTAACAAGATGATAGGAAGGTTGGAGTCGAGGAAAAATCCCACCAAATATTCTTTCCAATAAACAACACCGGCCTCAACCACTTCCATCGGAGGTATCATTACACCCTCAATCTCAACTTTACCAAAGCAATGAGGAGAATGCTCGCCTACATTTTTTGGCAATTTGGAGAACAATGACGACCACTTTGGTGCTGCCCTAATAGGAGAAGGATCCATAGGAACGGCGAGCATTTCATCACTCGAAGGACCACGAGGAGATGTATTGGTTTTAGGGTTACTGTCTTTGGCATTACCACAAGCACCTGGAGTGCAGCCACGAGATAATCCACTGTCAAAATTTTTGAACCCAACTACATCAACCACAGATGCACGCTCATCGCAGCCAGCAATGGCATCAGCCAAGGTCCCAATATCCAATTCGTTGAGCCCAATTTCGGCATCACCAATTATGGAACCGATGTTCAATCCAACATCAGACCTAGACCAAGAATTATTACTAGCATTAGCTAAAAGGGGAGCTAAAGGATGCGCACCACCAACCAAAGGACGGTCAGGCAAGAGGGTTGCGGCAAATTGAGGGGAGTTTATATCATTCAACAGGTTCGTTAATCGGTTTCCACTACCAGTCACATCCAAGGTAGGTACGCTCACGTTATGATGAGTGGAGATGCAAGCGTTGGCATTTGAAGGCACCACGGGAACTGACATTGCAGGCAACGGGAGTGACGTTACAGAAGGAGAAGACCCAGAAGTGTTGACCAGAGGTGAAGCATTGAACAAGACGCCAGAACACATGTGGGAACCATCCAGATCTGGAAAAGAGGAGGCGGGCTGAGGTTTCTTCTTCTCAGGCATAAGATAGAGACGTGGCGTAGGTGGGGATGGGAGAGAGGAGGCAAAGATGAAAACTAGGAGGCTTAGAGGAAGGAAGAAACTGATAACGGAGGAGTCGCCATTTTCATTAGCAAGCTTAAATTTTGAGGCTATATCAACAATATCAACATGTATAGTTAACAATATAAACATATATATTTTGAGGCGATAACAGAAAAAACATTTATTATCAATAAAAATATTTTTCTTTTTTAATAATTAATAGTATTTAAATTTCCATGTATAATTAACCATATATATACTTTATCTTTGGTTGGTGTATTACCTTTCCAAATATATCTAAATATATTTGATTTTTTATCTGAAAAATTAAGAAATTTATAAAAATATTAGGATGTTTAAATTTTATTATTATCCCAACACCATATTTTAATGTTAGTTTATTACCAATGTCATATAGTTCTAATTTAGCACAAAGTAAGGCAAACTTAGATAATGTATATCCAGCTACACTAAGGCAAACTTAGATAATCAATATTGTATTTAAATATATATATATATATAAAGTTCAATTTTATATAATTGTATTATATTTTATATATGTGTACACATATGTGCGTGCATGCACGTGCAACAGGATGATGTATACACGGTTTGACATGCCTGTGTATAGGTGTTGGGATTTACACCGCAACAGACATGTTAGTCCATCGTGTATATAAATGGATTATCTAAATGTGTGTGTGTATGTGCATAAAATTGTTTAAATTTACATACACACATATGTGTGAAAATATAGTTACATAATTAATATAAAATATTGGTTGTAAATTATTTACATAAAGCATTTATTAAAATACATGTACATATATATATATAAACACAAATATAATTAAATTATTAAATTATTATAAATATTAGTTTTAAAGTAAATTATAATATTTATAATATAAAATTCGAACTGGAAATTTTTAATATTTCAAATCAGTTTAAATATATGTTGCATATAAACATAAAATTAGTTATAATTTTACAAATACATATATATATATATATATAAATTTATAATAAAATATTTATTTTGCTACTCATTTCGACCAAAGAATAAAAATAATTTTTTGGATTTAATTTTAGGTTTTTAAATAATTTATTCATTAAAACCTATAATTAATTAAAACAGTAAAATTAATAATAAAAAATAATTTTTTTTTGTGGAACTCGTATGAGAAATCATGGATCCATGTTCAGTCTGAGATGAGATATGACCCTGCTAGACATGATTTCCACATGTTTGTTAGTGATGTTGATGGTGAGTCCAGGTGTCTCCATTATTCAGTTGATGTTGTAGGCCTTATCCTTTCGGTGCAGGGTGCATTTGGTGCGAGCAATATATCTCTTCTTCTTGATGATAGTTGGGATAGGAAATTTGTCTACTGCAAGGAATACCATGGGTTCATTATGGATATTGCATCTCTTCTTGAGGATTATTTGCATGAGGTGGCCCCGATGGATGTGATTCTTCCTCCTCTTGGGAGGAGGAGCCTTTGTTTCCTTAGGTCATTTGTTTAGTTGCTGAGGCGCATACTTCTTCAAACCTGTATTGTAGCTTAAGTGGTATGGCCACTATAAAACCATATTCAATTGTTCTGTGCATGTACAGAGCACTTTTTCTTTATTTATATACAGTGGCACGACCCACTATAAAGCCGGATGGCCTTGCCAAAAAATAATAATAATAAATAATTCATCTTTCGAATCCATCATGTATATTTTATATTATATAATTTTTTACAGAATTTTATATTATCTATAATTACATATATACATACATTTCATTTGTATAATAAATTTTGAATTAAATACTAATAATAAATATATAATAAATATCTGAAAGAAATTATTTTTTTATTATTTCTGTATGGCTTCTCTAAAAATAAAATTTCGTGAAAATTTGAAACATATAGTATGTTATGTTAAACTTTTAAATTAGATTTAATGTTTAAAATCAATTAATATATCATTATTTTATATTTCAAAAATAATTTATTTTATTTTATTTTTAGGTCGAAAACATATGCAAGTTAATATGCATGAATTTACACCCCCCAACCCTCAGACACACCCTCCACTATTAACATGTGACAATCTATCAATATACCGATTCGTGATATTTCTAACAAAGCAATATATGGAACATTATAAATATTTGTATATAATAGTAAAGTGGAAGTGTACCTTTCACCAAAGCCCAATGCTTGCACGTTGAAACGAAGAAGTGAATTCCTTGAATTGAATTCTATCTAGAAGGTGCTACCTTCCTGAATGCAACTACCACCGACTATTGTATTTTACTTGATTTTGTGTTTGAATGTTTGAATCGATAGAGGAAGGGTGGATATTTTTGGGCAGCAATATCATGGAGTGGGAAGCGAAAAAGAGAGATCTAAAAGTAGAGTTATATTCATTTAAATAAGGAGACCAAGGAGTAAAACAAGGATCTAGATCCTTATTTTTCTCTTACCTATTCCACTCTCTTTTATTCAAAATCCAAGCTCCCTTAGCCATCTATGTCCGGCCCTTCTTTGCCTCTTCATGGCCAAAAATAACTAACCCCTATTTGGGCCTCAAAATCACTTAAGCCTGGTCAATATTTAATACACTTAAATCCAATTTAAATGCGTATCGTATATCGATAAGTGTATTTATAACTATTATACACACACTATTTAATATTAATTAACACATATCAAGCAAAACATTTATAATTAATATTTCATAATTATTAATTAATTTACTTAATTTATAACAATTAAAAATTAATTAAATCACATGGTAGTAGGAGTATTCAATGTTTCAGTTGTGTGACTCTTAGATGTAAATTTGCTCAGCGATTAATATTGAATAATTCGATTAACGTTCACACTTCACTTAGTAGGTGGTACGACATTATGGTCAAATTTATCGCTTACTTGGCATCGATAAAATCCAATTTTACTTTTATTAAGCGTTACCCGGTAATGACAATTATTTACACAAACTCTCTCCATCAAAACTATATCACTTTGGACTTATGAAATTTGGTAATGGTTAAAATTCCAGTATCGTCCATATTCAACTCTATAGTCCAAACACAAAGTCTTTGGTTCGATAATAACAATTATTATTAATCGAACTGCTCTGGACAGAGACTTTGATTTTGAGTTGACTTCAGTTAACCGTGATATTAACCTCATATAACCGAGGAGATAAATTCTCTCTTGAATAGTGTTTCACTTATAATGCTTTCACTCGACCCAACTATAGTCGTTCGATGGACGCCTTGCCATGACATAACAATAATCAAAGTAGAGCTTCCACATTAAAAATCAACAGTATTCTCAAGTCAAGAGAACTGCATAATTTTTTCATATCGATATTTTATGTTTGACCTTAGTTATATTAACCAACTGAAATCTATCGAATGGGTCATTCTATAGTTATACAATAACTATCAGTGCATAACCTCTTGGTGCCCCCATCAACCGTGAGTAATATACTACCCAACATTTGGAAAGTGTTACATACTCTAGTCCACATGGATGTATCAATATACAGTCTCTATACATCTTGAATAGGAATATTTAAAATGGTATGTTTGATTTCATTGTGACAAACTACTCAAGGTTACAACACTTTGTAACTACTATCACAAAACACACCATTTATGGATTTTCTATTAAATAAAATTTTAATTAAATTAATTAGTTAATATAACACATTATATCAAGTATATAGTAGAAAGAAAACACATTTTAATTCAAACAAGATTGGTTATTGAGTTAGATATATGTAGCAAATTACATAATTGCCCCTTGGGCATACCCCCACCTCTATCAGCACCCATAGGAACATGGCTAAGAGAAAGATCCCTAGGAAGTCATTTAAGTCCTATATCAAACTTATGGGCTCCTTAGTAGGAGTACCAATTTCATCCATCCCGAATAGAGCCTAAGTTTGAACTTGTTAATGTATTCCTTCATGGTTGTATCACTTTATTGGTGATACACGAACTTCTCCGCTTGCAAGTCCCTCTCTACCTCAGAAATAAATTGAGCCTCAAATCCTCTTCGAAATTCTTCCTAAATCATAGGATACTCATCCACCTCCCTTATCACAACATCCTACCAAAACCAAGCTTCCTCTTAAGGTTTTTTGAGGCAAGTCGTCTTTTTACCAAACTCTTAAGAGACATATCATTAAATATTTTCTCACTAGTGTCGAGCCATGCAGGAGTTTCAATAAACAACTCTGTCTGCATATACGGATTGCCTCCTGTAACATCCCTCACCTGAAACCCAAAAACAAACATCGATGATGTTGCAGTCCCAAAATTATCTTCCGACGAAAAAAGTGAGTTCGGTATAATATGAATAATAGATTAGTAAACAAAGAAAACTAACATTGTTCATTGCTCCAAACCTGCCTAAGCCCATAAACTCAGCCTACTCAAATGTAATGACCCTAATTTTGAGTAACATTATTTAGAACATCTAATTGGATAAATAAAATAAAATAATGTTAATAGTTAAGGGATTGAGATTTGTTAATTAATAAGGGACCATGCCTTAATGAATGTATAAGCAAAAGAGAATTGAAAATAAGTAAGTAAGAGATATGATAAGGGTAAAATAGGAACATCCTTCATTCTAATAACCTAAACCCTTCCATTCTCCATTCCTTATTCATTCTACCATTCACGAACAAAATTAAAACTTTAAGAGCTCGGTCGGCCACCATTAAGAGGAATCAAAAATAAGATAAGCTAGGAATCAAGTAGAAAGCTTGAAGGAATTAATCAAAGGGCAAATATTAATCATCTTAACACCAAGCCAAGGTGAATAATTTGATTTACATCTCATTTTTGATAATGGTTTCAATTTCATGATTATGTTCGAATTATTTTGCAAGTAATATACCATGTTATGGTTGTTTAAATAGATATATACGCTTATTGATGATTTATATGATTTTATATGGGTTTTATGATATATTTAGATTGGAAAACCTAATAATTGACATCCAAATGAGTTGCGTTTTTGATATATGACCAAAAAAATTATTTTAGAAGTGGGTTTCAAGTTTCAAAATTTTCTAAGTAATTGTGGATTTATTATGGATTTTCTAAGAGTGAAAATAGTTAAAATTGGGTTTAAATTATTTAAGGCGATTATATAAAAATTCTATGTCTAAAATTTATATATGTTTGAAAATATAATAATAGTGAATTGTTGTGATTGTTGGGAATTTTCTTAATTATTTTTCTATGGTTATAAAATTATTGAAGTTAAGGGGCTTAAATATTTTATACGTTATCTCAAGGATAAGGGCTTATTTGATTAAAATGTTTTATATTGTAAATTTTGAATTTAGCAACCTTTTTAGAAAAGGATTTTGGTAAAGAAATAGCAAACAATCATATTTTGACAAATTGGGAAAGCTAGGTGAAAATAAATTACTTTCAAAGGCATAAAAATCAGCTTTGTTTTGAATTGCAGCTTTGCCACTTCCTTTGCTTGCTTCTGTCACCATGCCCAGTAGGCCTTTCGAACCCATTTGAAACCAATGCACATGGTATCAAGCAATTGGTACGTAGTGCATTGGAGAAAGGCGAAAGGGACTGCGTCGAAGGCATGCATTCGAAGGGGTTGAAGCCACTCTAACTAGCTTTCGAATCAATCAACTCATCTTTGTTTAAAAAGAAGCTTACGAATAAGTTGTCACTTACCTTTGTTTTTAGAAATGAGCTTTCGAAAGAGTTGCCTCTTTCTTTTGTTTTAAAAGAAGCTTTTGAAAGGATAGCTGCATTTGAACCAATTTGATACCTAGCTGCCACATTCATACCTTTCGAATCACAATATATTCGAAAGGGGTGCTTTTGCCTTTTTACTTTGAAGCGGCTTTCTCAATGCTTTCAAAAGGGTCATATAGCCGCTTTTAAATGGTTTTGGAGGCAATGGTTTCGAAAGGTTGGGTTTCGAAGCTATCCTCTTCCCTAATTCCTTTACTTGGATTACAGCTTTCAAAAAGGATACATTTGCTTCTGTTTTCTTCGACCCAATGGTTATATTAAATGTTAAATCCAATGGTTTCAAAAGGAATAATTTTAAATGGTTTCGAAGCAATGTTTTCACAATCCTTCAGTTGAGCCTAATGTTTTCGAAAGGTATATTGTGAATGTTTCAAGAGATATATTTTAAGTATTTCGAAAGGAAGGTTCTAATGCTTTTGAAAGATAAGTATAAATGGTTCTGAAAGAGAATGTCTAAGGTTTTAAGTAATGCTTTCGAAAGGGTTGCTTTTAACGATTTTGAAAGGTATTGTTTATGGTTTTGAACAAGGGTTTCGAAGGTATTGCCTTGACTTCATGGCCTAGAGTTTTCTAAGTTAAAAAGGGTTTTAACTTATTTTGAAGGGATATATAATCCTATTGATTAGATTTCATCAACATTGTTTGTGTAAAACATAAATCAGGGCATAATTATTTTGAGTAAAGCAAAGAGTACGATTGCTTGTTTTATAAAGATACGATTTCAAGGGTAAATCATTTGTAAAGATAGTTTACAAGGAAATGAAAATTTAATAGGGTAGTTAACCCTAAGTTTATGACTCGGATATTAGAAGACCAGATGGGACTAGTATGGGGTCGTGCCCTATACTTTAGCTATTAGCCCCTAGCTAAAATAAGTCTAAAATTCCAGTGTGTCGTGCTTTGTTACAGATGGGACTAAAATTATGTTACACACATAAGGGAATATACAGAGTAAAGATAGGTTATTGGTGAACCCACAAAACCATTAGGATTAGTTGATCCTATAAGAATATAGTTATGGGTAAATGGCCCAGTATTGTGTCTAACAGAAGTTAGATTATTGATTACGAGTACATATGCACGCCCAAGTGGGCCTGCATTTAATCACAACATGCATACATTTTTAGTTGTACCCGTGGTAGTAGATTTGATAGTTGCATCCCCATATTTGAACTTCGCCTAGGCAGAAGCCGCTATTTTTTTTATTTAGACTGCAATAAATTCTTCATACTAACTCGAAATCAAGCAAACTTCAACCAATGAACTCCCACCTAAATTACGGATAATATGGTACACTCGGATACTTCATCTTGTGAATGCACACTTTAGTTCTCCATGGTGACCAACAGTTGTACTTAGAAAATAATAGGCTACATCCCCGTATTTGAACTCCGCCTAGGCAAAAGCCGCTATTTTTTTGTTCATACTGCAATAACTTCTTTATACTAACTCGGAATCGGACGAAACTACGACCGATGAACTCCCACCTAAATTAAGGACAATATAGAACACTCGGATACTTCAGCTTATAAATGTATACCATAGTTCTCAATGGTGATTAACAGTTGTACTAAGAAAATAACAGGCTATATCCCCACTTCAAGGCTCACTATAGTTCTCCATGGTGACTAATAGTTGTACTTAGAAAATAACAGGCTCCATCCTCATATTTGAACTCCACCCAGGCGGAAGCCACTATTTTTTTCTTTAGACTGCAATAACTTCTTCATACTAACTCGAAATCGGACAAAACTTCGACCAATGAACTCCCACCTAAATTACGGACAATATGGTACACTTGGATACTTCATCTAGTGAATGCACATTGTAGTTCTCCATGATGACCAATAGTTGTACTTAGAAATAACAGGTTACATCCCCATATTTGAACTCCGCCTAGGCAGAAGCCGCTATTTTTTTTGTTCATACTGTAATAACTTCTTTATACTAACTCGGAATCGAGCAAATCTGCGACCAATGAACTCCCACCTAAATTACAAACAATACAGAACACTCGGATACTTCAGCTTATGAACGTATATCGTAGTTCTCCATGGTGATTAACAGTTGTACTTAGAAACTAACCGTGTATATCTCCATTTCAATGCTCACTGTAGTTCTCCATGGTGACTAATAGTTGTACTTAGAAAATAACAGGCTACATCCTCATATTTGAACTCCGCCTAGGCAGAAGCCGCTATTTTTTCTTTAGACTGCAATAACTTCTTCATACTAACTCGGAATCTGGCAAAACTTCGACCGATGAACTCCTACCTAAATTACAGACAATACAGTACACTCAGATACTTCATCTTATGAACACACACTGTAGCACTCCATGGTGACTAACAGTTGTACATAGAAATAATAGGCTTCATCCCCGTATTTGAACTCCGCCTAGGCAGAAGCCGCTATTTTTTTGTTCATACTGCAATAACTTCTTCGTACTAACCCGGAATCGGATGAAACTTCGACCGATGAACTCCCACCTAAATTACGGACAATCTGTTACCCTCAAATACTTCATATTGTGAATGCACACTGTAGTTCTCCATGGTGACTAACAGTTGTACTTAGAAAATAACAGGCTATATCCCCACTTCAACGCTCACTCTAGTTCTCCATGGTGACTAATAGTTGTACTTAGAAAATAACAGGCTACATCCTCATATTTGAACTCTTCCTAGGCAGAAGCCGCTATTTGTTTTCTTCAAACTGTAATAACTTCTTAATACTAACTCGGAAACAGGCAAAACTTCGATCGATGAACTCCCTTCTAGATTATGGACAATACGGTATGTTAGCGTCAAAATTGGTCACTAACACCCAAATGTAAATGAAAGCACCAACTAACAGTCACAACTCACAGACAGAATGTATGTAGAGAGTAATAACGTGAAGAACAGTAAAAATTAAAAGGAAAGCAGTAAAGAACAACAGATTTTATAGTGGTTCGGCTAGCTCCGGCCTACGTCCACTCCAAAAGTTTCTTTTTTATTGCTGTAATAATTGATTATAGTTACAAAATGGCAGAGTAGCCTTAGCCTTAGAAAAGAGAAAGTAAGAGAGCAGAAAGGAAGATCATTTTTCTGAACCCTCACATGTTGTATTTATAGGCAAATCCTGAGTTGTTGGGCTTTCTAAATGATCCGGGCCCATCAAGGCCTTCCATCGAGCCACATACCTCCACAATGCCGAGCTACATCGGCCTCTCCACTGTGTCGGGCCACAGATACCTCCACAATGCTGAACCACACCAGCCTCACCACATTGCCGAGCCACACCAACCTCACCACAATGCCGAGCCGTCTCACCAATGCTGAGCGACCCTGACCTCACCAATGCTGAGCCGTCTCACCGATGTCGAGCGAGGTTCGATGCCAAGCGATGTCCAATGCCAAGCGACTTCCAATGCCGAGCGAGGTACAATGCCGAGCGAGGTTCGATGCCGAGCGACTTCCAATGCCGAGCGAGGTATAATGCCGAGCGAGGTATAATGCCGAGCGATGTCCAATGCCGAGCGACTTCCAATGCCGAGCGAGGTACAATGCCGAGCGAGGTTCGATGTCGAGCGACTTCCAATGTCGAGCGACTTCCAATGCCGAGCGAGGTATAATGCCGAGCAATGCCCAATGCCGAGCGACCCATACCTCCCTCGAGACTCCAACATCCTGACTCACTCGAGACTCCCTCGAGACTCCAACATCCTGACTCACTCGAGACTCCCTCGAGACTCCTACATCCCGACTCCCTCGAGACTCCAACATCACAACTCTCTCGAGACTCCCTCGAGACTCCTACATCCCGACTCCCTCGAGACTCCAACATCCCGACTCCCTCGAGACTCCCTCGAGACTCCAACATCCCGACTTCCTCGAGACTCCAATATCCCGACTCCCTCGAGACTCCAACATCAAGCCACTAGCCTATGCAGATCCACTTTATCCAATCCAATATCCATCTTCCAAGCGCACTACATCATCTATCCGTCCAGTCGACTTAAACCTGTCGTATTCCAGTCTCGACAAACGTGTAGTCGATTTAGTTAAAACCGCCGGTCCGCGGTCTTGCCAAAAGGCGGGTTAACACGGTACATCCGGATATTTCATCTCGCGAATGCACACTATAGTTCTCCATGGTGACCAACAGTTGTATTTAGAAAATAACAAGCTACATCCCCGTATTTGAATTCTGCCTAGGCAGAAGCCGCTACTTTTTTGTTCATACTGCAATAACTTCTTCATACTAACTCGAAATCGATGAAACTTCGATTGATGAACTCCCGCCTAAATTACGGACAATATGGTACACTCGGATACTTCATCTTGTGAACACACACTGTAGTTCTCCATGTTGACTAACAGTTGTACTTAGAAAATAACAGGCTATATCCCCACTTCAACGCTCACTGTAGTTCTCAGTGGGGACTAATAGTTGTACTTAGAAAATAACAAGCTACATCCTCATATTTGAACTCCACTAGGCAGAAGCCGCTATTTTTTCTTCAGACTGCAATAAATTCTTCATACTAACTCGGAATCAGGAAAAACTTTGAGACTCCAATATCCCGACTCCCTCGAGACTCCAACATCAAGCCACTAGCCAATGTAGATCCACTTTATCCAATCCAATATCCATCTTCCAAGCGCACTACATCATCTATCCGTCCAGTCGACTTAAACATGTCGTATTCTAGTCTCGACAAACGTGTAGTCGATTTAGTTAAAACCATCGGTCTGCGGTCTTGCCAAAAGGCGGGTTAATACTTGCCCCCCAAAACATGCCTTCCAATAGGAAGGTGTGTTTTGAATAGTCTTCAATCCATCGTCCACATTCCATCCATAGCCATACAATCCGATCTGCAATCCAATCTGTTTTATCCTAGTGGCATTGCCGTATCCTTATTCGAATCCGCAACTGCTCTGAGTTGATATCCGATTCCGAATCCAATAACCAAACCCTGAGCCAATTCCTTAGCCATTTGAACCTGTCAACCAAGTTTTAATCAATCCATATCCAATGACCAATAACCACGTCCATGACCTCTCTAGGTCGATGTCCAAATCCGGGACCGTTCTGGGTCCATGCCCAAACCCTTAGTTGTTCATAACCAATATCCAAATCTGTAACCTCTCCGGGTTCTTGCCAAGCGCAATCCACAGTTGACGACCTATGTTAAGTAATTCATGGTGTTTCTGGTTTAGTGTCCCTGAACGTCAAATAATGTCGTGGCTTAAGTCCTAAGCCGAATCCTTATCGCTCCGGACCCTTGCCGAGCATAGTCCATACTCGACGACCTGCATAGGAGACAATAGGGGGCCTAAGTCTTAGGCCGAATCCCTGCCTCTCCGGACCCTTACCGAGCACAGTCCATGCTCGATGACCTTTCAGCCAAAATCCAAACCGAAATCCAAATTCAACCAGAAAACCAGAAATCCATATCAAAAATCCAAACTAAAAAACAAACATCCAAACCCGAATCCAAACCAGAAAACAAGCAAAACAGGGAGTTCAAACCAAACTCCAAAACCAAACCAGAAAAAGAAAATGTCTAAGTTAAAGGAAAAAACAGATTTCACAAACCAAGGCATCTCGGTAAGCCATCATCTCAGAGCATGCCTGAGGGTTATCTCTGACACCATACATGAGTAAGTGATTTAACCGTTTGCCCGGAGTTTGTTACTTATTCCAAACCATCGAGATTAGTTGATGACCAACCGGCCACCATTCTTGGGCCTCATGCCCTCGTCGTTCAAGGTAGGCGGTGGCTGCTCCTATTCCACCGCCGCATTCCGAGTTTCGACATATTGTCGCAACTGACCATTCCTTACATGCTCCTCGATTATATCCTTTAGGCGTCGGCAGCTGTTAGTATCATGCCCGTCCAGGTCATGAAAAAGACAGTGCCTTCCTGATGCCCTTTCGCATTCGGAGGGTTCTCTCCTTGCCGGCCTTCGATACGGAAGGCAATCTCGAGTATCCAAGAATAACTGCTCCAATGTTGCGTTCAATCCTATGTAAGTGGAGAACTTTGGTTCTCCCCAGCGCTTCCTTTTCCCTTTATCCTTGCCTCCACCCGAGCTTTCGCCGGGTAGTCCTCTATCCTTAATCATGTTTACTTCCTTTGACCTCATGTCCAAACATGCATCCTCTTGTCGAAGAAAACTCTCAGCTTCATGAAAGAATTCCCCAAGATCCAATGGTGGGTCCCATATCAATGATACTTTGAAATCCGAATTATCTCTGACTCCTGATACCGCAGCCATCAGAACCATTGATGGATCCAGCCGATCCACCGAAGCAACTGTTGCATTAAATCAAGTTAAGAATGTCCTGAGCGATTCATCCGCCCCTTGTTTGACTGATGTTAGCGTCATCACGTTCTTTGGCCTTTTTATGTGAACTCGAAACTGACTTAAGAACTTGTCCACCAGTTCCGTCCATGTTCCAATGGATCCATCCTCCAACTGTCTGAACCACATAGCAGCAATATCGGTCAAGTACAGGGGGAAACATCGGGCCATAACCTCCTCCGTTGCCCCCAGCACTTCCATATGCCTAGTGTACCTCATCAAGTGGTCGGTGGGATCCACCTTCCCGTTGTATACTTCTAGAGTGGGTAGTTTGAAATCGGGCGGATTCCTAGCTGTCCTAATATTCCAGGTAAATGGACTTTTGTTAACTCCCTCTGAATCCCTGTTTGTCATACCTCCACGAATAGTCTGCCTGATAATGTTAGCCAATCCAGTGTTTCCAACCAAGGGTTGCCCCATATCCATGTTTCCAGACAGCCCCCCAAGTCCCTGAGGAAATTCTGGCACATATTCCTCATCACGTACACCTGCACTCCTATCGACGTCAGGCTGCGTGGCGTCGTCCGATATCCCTCCATGAACTGGTCCAGCATTACCTGGTGGTGTGCCCCCGAGTCTAGGTCCATCTAGATTGTTAGCTTTTTGTTGATTGGGAGCTGCCCCCTGTTGAGTCACTCCATCCGTCCGCTGGTTGAGTTCCTCTGGTCCAGTTCCAAGAACTTGAGCACCTGTAGTTCCTGGTTGTCCAAATTGCCTAAGAAGAGCTTGCATCATCTCCTCTTGCCGTTTCATTATTTTCTCCTACATAGAATTCATCATCATGTGCATCTCGTCCCGAGTTATGTAGATGGATGCATGATCCTCTCTAGCTCTAGAAGAGGCCACTTGACTTCCTTCCTAATTGCTCCTTTCCGCTTCTTGCTTCCTTGTTGGTGGTCTAGCCATTACTCCCTAGAATCCAAGTTCCAAAATCCCTGAGTTCAATTCTCAGTGAAAGCACCAAAGTGTTAGCGCCAAAATTGGTCACTAACACCCGAATATAAATGAAAGCACCAACTAACAGTCACAGCTCACAGATAGAATGTATGTAGAGAGTAATAACGTGAAGAACAGTAAAAATTAAAAGGAAAGCAGTAAAGAACAACAGATTTTATAGTGGTTCGTCTAACTCCGGCCTACGTCCACTCTAGAAGTTTCCTTTTTATTGCTGTAATAATCGATAACAGTTACAAAATGGCAGAGTAGCCTTAACCTTAGAAAAGAGAAAGTAAGAGAGCAGAAAGGAAGATCCTTTTTCTAAACCCTCACATGCTGTATTTATAGGCAAATCCTGAGTTGTTGGGCTTTCTAAATGATCTGGGCCCATCAAGGCCTTCCATCGAGCCACATACCTCCACAATCCCGAGCTACATCGGCCTCTCCATAGTGTCGGGCCACACATACCTCCACAATGCCGAACCACAACAGCCTCACCACATTGCCGAGCCACACCAACCTCACCACAATGCCGAGCCGTCTCACCAATGCCGAGCGACCCTGACCTCACCAATGCCGAGCCGTCTCACCGATGCCGAGTGAGGTTTGATGCCGAGCGAGGTTCGATGTCGAGCGATGTCCAATGCCGAGCGACTTCCAATGCCGAGCGAGGTATAATGCCGAGTAAGGTACAATGCCAAGCGAGGTTTGATGCCGAGCGACTTCCAATGCCGAGCGAGGTATAATGCCGAGCGAGGTATAATGCCGAGCGATGTCCAATGCTGAGCGACCCATACCTCCCTCGAGACTCCAACATCCTGACTCCCTCGAGACTCCCTCGAGACTCCTATATCCCGACTCCCTCGAAACCCAACATCCTAACTCCCTCGAGACTCCTACATCCCGACTCCCTCGAGACTCCAACATCCCGACTCCCTCGAGACTCCCTCGAGACTCCAACATCCCGACTTCCTCGAGACTCCAATATCCCGACTCCCTCGAGACTCCAACATCAAGCCACTAGCCTATGCAGATCCACTTTATCCAATCCAATATCCATCTTCCAAGCGCACTACATCATCTATCCGTCCAGTCGACTTAAACCTGTCGTATTCCAGTCTCGACAAACGTGTAGTCGATTTAGTTAAAACCGCCGGTCCGCGGTCTTGCCAAAAGGCGGGTTAACACGGTACATCCGGATACTTCATCTCGTGAATGCACACTATAGTTCTCCATGGTGACCAACAGTTGTATTTAGAACATAACAAGCTACATCCCCGTATTTGAATTCTGCCTAGGCAGAAGCCGCTACTTTTTTGTTCATACTGCAATAACTTCTTCATACTAACTCGGAATCGATGAAACTTCGATTGATGAACTCCCACCTAAATTACGGACAATATGGTACACTCGGATACTTCATCTTATGAACACACACTGTAGTTCTCCATGTTGACTAACAGTTGTACTTAGAAAATAACAGGCTATATCCCCACTTCAACGCTCACTGTAGTTCTCAGTGGTGACTAATAGTTGTACTTAGAAAATAACAAGCTACATCCTCATATTTGAACTCCACCTAGGCAGAAGCCGTTATTATTTTTTTGAGACTGCAATAACTTCTTCATACTAACTCGGAATTCGGTGAGACTTCGACCGATTAACTCCCACCTAAATTACGGACAATATGGAACACTCGGATACTTCAACTTGTGAACGCACACTGTAGTTCTCCATGGGGACTAACAGTTGTACTTAGAAAACAACAGGCTACCACATCCTCATATTTGAACTTCGCTTAGTGCATAAGCCGTTTTTTTTTGTTCAGACTGCAATAACTTCTTCATACTAACTCGGAATTAGGCGATACTTCGACCAATAAACTCCCACCAAAATTACAGACAATATGGTACACTCAAATACTTCATCTTGTGAACGCACACTGTAGTTCTTCATGGTGACTAACAGTTGTACTTAGAAAATATCAGGCTATATCCCCACTTCAATGCTCACTGTAGTTCTCCATGGTGACTAATAGTTGTACTTAAAAAATAACAGGCTACAACCTCATATTTGAACTCCGCCTTGGCAGAAGCCGCTATTTTTTTCTTCAAACTGCAATAACTTCTTCATACTAACTCTAAATTAGGCAAAACTTTGACCGATGAACTCCCACCTAAACTACGGACAATATGGTATGCTCAGATAATTCATCTTGTTAATGCGCGCTATAGTTCTCCATGGGGACTGACAGTTTACATAGAAAATAATATGCTACCACATTCCCATATTTGAACTTCGCCAAGTGTAGAAGCCGTTATTTTTTTGTTCAGACTACAATAACTTCTTCATGCTATTTCGGAATCCGGCGAGACTTCGACTGATTAACTCCTACCTAAATTACGGACAACATGGAACACTCGAATACTTCATATTGTGAACACACAATGTAGTCCTCCATGGGGATTGACTGTTCTACTTAGAAAATAACAGGCTACCACATCCACATATTTGAACTCCGCTTAGTGCTGAAGCCGCTATTTTTTTGTTCAAACTGTAATAACTTCTTCATACTAACTCGAAATCAGGAAAAACTTCGACCGATGAACTCCCACCTAAATTACGGACAAAATGGTACACTCGGATACTTTATCTTATGAACGCACAATGTAGTTCTCCATGGTGACTAACAATTGTACTTAGAAAATAACATGCTATATCTCCATATTTCAATACTATTTCTCTATGAGATGCAAAAGAGTATATTAGGAATTTCAAAAAGACACTGAGTAAATCTATTCAATGAATTCTTTTTATTATTAGCAAAGATGTCTGGTAGGCTCGAGTCAGCCAATGGTTAATAGTTAGCCAAATAAAACTATAGTGTAGACAGATAGTCCATTGATTACCTGATTTATATGTATATATGTTATTTCTCTTGCTGTTATAATCAGTTTGATATTAGGATTTTGGTTTGTAAAAGATATGCTTTTAAAAAGATATCAGTAAGGGGAAACCCGTTCTGTTAAGTGGCTTGGTCTCACTTAATATCAGTAAACCGGGATGTAATAGTATTATTCACACTAGGCTTTATGTCTAATTGGAAGATTATGTTTTACCCCTTAAACCATCAGGTGCTCAATATTAATTTGAGTTGATTGAGAGTTAAGAATTTTTTAGGTTTAGTAGGTTGGACAAATAAGCTTTCGAAGACGTGGAGGAGGCAAAGATAGCTATGTTGGATTTATTTAGTGTTATTTCTGATGTGATGTACTTATGACTGATATGTCTATCTATTTAGTACTCTTATCATCCACGGGGGCATCTTCATATGTCACACTTTGCATAATTTGTAATAATTATATTTGATCAAAACCTGGGAATCGTTTTGGGATTATATAACTGAGTATGAAATATAGATTTGAAATGTAATCAGAAAGGTTGTTTTTGAAATCTGTGATTTTATTTCATATTCACATGCTTCTGATATTATGGATACCATTAACATTACCATATTTTATCACCAGAAGTTAATACTATAGATGACTATAGCATTTGTAGCGCTTAGCTCTGGGCCTCAAAGTAGGGGATGTCACAACTTGGTATCAGAGCATAGGTTTATGAAAACTTAAAAGAAATTTTAAACTTAAAAATGATTTTGAAAACATAATCCTAAGGAATTAGAGAAAAGATTGGGGTATGGGATAACGTTATAGTAACGTACTTGTATTTGCTATATATAAGTATGTGCTTTATCTATATTCTCCCATCTTTCTTAGGTTATTCTTCTGTATCTTACAAAGGCTCGAATGTAGATTTTAAGGAAGTAAGATATGGATGCTAGGAATGAAAGAGTTAACCTTGGTGGAGGAAGCACCACTACTAGTGGAAATGCCAGACCAAACACTAGAAGGAATCCAGGTCAGGCACCAACTGCTAATGTGGGATTAGTTGGAGGAAATGCAGGAGGAGGAAATCAGGAAGCTCCAGTGGTCAATAACTATGCAGTACTAAGCAAAGACTATGCTAGGCTTGAAGGGAAGCCATTCATCGGCACTGAGGACGCAATAGAAGAAGAGAATTGGTTGCTTTATTATGAAAGAATCTTTGCTGATTTAGGACTTAACGATGAGCAGAAAAGAAGATTGGCATCCAGACAGTTGCAAGGAGTAGCACTGTACTGGTGGAACAGTGTTACTATGGGAGTAAATGAGGAGACCATGACTTGGGGTTGAATTTAGAAAGAGATTTAAGGAAAGATTCATGTCAGAGATTGGTAAGTCAACTCTGCTAAGGAAGTTTGTTGAGTTGGTGCAGAGAGATATGACAGTGCTTGAGTATGCTACCATATTTCAGGAGTTATCGACATATGGGTATGCTATGGTAGATACCGTTATCAAAAGGAATGAGAAGTTCGTCCATGGATTGAAACCCGAATTGCTAAAGCAACTTTGCCACATATTAGGGATCTGTGTGATGTAGTTGTTGAGATGGCTTTGAGGCATGAGGAGATACTCACTTTCCATGATAGTAACAAAGAAAAGGAAATTCAAAGTGGGCAGAACCAGAAGAGAAAGTTTTTCCATAAGAAAGGCACTCAGAAGGGAGGAGAAGCCAAGAAAGGGAAGGCTGATGTAGTTTGCTATAAGTGCGATAAGAAGGGACATTTCGCTCATGAGTGCCGGAAAGGCAAAGGGAAGAAAGTTGCTGACAAGAAGGGAGTGAGATGCTTCAATTGTGATCAAATTGGACATTATGAGAACCAGTGCAAGGAACAAGCCAAGAATGGAAAAGGAAAATTGTTTGCATTGAAACTAGCTACCTCAAAACCAACAGCCGAGGAGAAAGGAAAAGCTGTGTAGGGAGGTACGCTTTTGATTCATGGGGTATCAGTTAGAGTTCTATTTTATACTGGTGCATCGAATTCTTTTATATCTCATTGTTTGATAGATAAGCTTAACCTAGAACCCTCGTATCTAGTTACTTCCTTAAGAGTCCCAAATTTGATAGGAAGGTAAGAACTTTATCGGACCAAGTAGTTTGCCTTGGGGAGCATCCATAGTTGGACGGATCGTTAAGGTTGTGTATCGATTATCGTAAGTTGAATGGGAAGACGATAAAGAATCGATATCCGTTACCTAGAATTGACGATTTTTCGACCAGTTGAGTGGAGCCAAAGTATTTTCTCAGTTGGATTTGGGAACAGGGTTCCATTAGCTTAAAGTAGCAGAGGATAGTATTCCTTTGACGACGCTTAGGATAAGGTATGGATCGTACGAATGGTTAGTGATGTCGTTCAGACTAACTAATGTGCCAGCATTCTTCATGGACTTAATGAACAGAACCTTCCAAGAATATTTGGACAAATTCGTATTAGTATTCATAGGTGACATTTTGATATACTCCAAGGATGAAAGAGAGCATGAAGTTCATCTTAGAGTGGTGCTTGAGACGCTGAGGCAGCATCAACTGAAAGCGAAATTTTCAAAATGTCATTTTTGGAAGAAGTAAAGTTTCTTGGTCATGTAGCCTCAGAGAAAGGATTGTCAGTAGATCCGGTTAAAATCGAGGTAGTAAATATTGGAAGAGACCCGAGATAGTAGCTGAGATAAAGAGTTTTCTTTGACTAGCTGGTTACTATCGAAGATTCATTAAGGATTTCTCGCGGATAGAAGCATCTTTGACTAAGCTAACCAGGAAGGATGTGAAGTTTATTTAGTCAGACAAATGTGAGCAATCATTCATTAAGTTAAAGCACCTGTTGACCAATGCACCTATGGTAGTAGTTCCGGATGGGAATCAAGGATTAGTAGTGTATACTGATGCTTGTGGAACCGGATTAGGGGCTGCGTTGATGCAGAAAGGTAAAATTATTGCATATGCTTCACGTCAGCTTTGACCGCATGAAGTGAGATATCCTACTCATGATCTAGAGTTGGCAGCGACGATCTTCGCATTGAAAGTATGGAGACATTATCTCTTAGGGGAGAGCTTTAAGTTATACACAGATCATAAGTCCTTAAAGTATTTATTCTTTCAGATGGAGTTAAATATGAGGCAGCAAAGGTGGCTAGAGTTTTTAGCCGCTTATGATTTTGTTATAGAGTATACACCTGGAAAAGGAAATAAAGTAGTGGACGGTCTTTGCAGAAAACATCAGAATGTGGTGTTAGCTATGTTAACAGAATGGAAGGATCTAGAAGCATTGACTACATGTGGAATACAACGGAGATCAAAGGCTAGTTCTAGTCGAGAAATCGCCATGCTGTCGTATTTAGAAGTTCGACCAGTGATGATCGAAAGGATTGCTTCTAAACAAGAAGAGGATCCGTTATTAGGTGAACGGATCAGAAAGTTAAGGGATGGAATAGAGAGCGATGACTTGAAAGATTTCAGTCTTGACCAGAATGGATGGTTAAGGAGGAAAGGAAGACTATGTGTTCCAAATGTGGAAAGCATTAGGAAGGAAGTTCTTAGAGAATGCCATCTTTCAAAGTTCACTATTCAAACAGGAGGAACTAAGATGTATCAGCATATGAAAAGGAGTTTCTTATGGGAGGGTATGAAGAGAGATGTAGGCTTATGGGTGAGGCAGTGTTAAAACTATCAACAGGTAAAAGCCAAACATCAAAATTTGAGTGGGTTACTTCAGCCTTTAGATATTCCCGTCTGGAAATGGGATTCTATCTCAATGGATTTCATAGATGGGTTGCCAAGGTAGAATAGAGGAAATGAGGGTATATGGGTTATAGTTGATAGATTGACAAAGAGTGCACACTTTATACCCGTTAATTCGACCAGGGCTGCACCCGATTTAGCTAAGTTATTCATGAAGAATATAGTTAGACTGCATGGAATTCCTAGTATTATAGTAAGTGACAGAGATTCCTTATTCACTAGTGAGTTTTGGAAGAGTCTATAGAAGACTTTAGGTACCAAGCTCAAGATGAGTATCGCTTACCATCCGTAGACAGATGGTCAAACGGAAAGATTTAACAAAGTCTTAGAGGATTTGTTAAGAGCTTGTGTGCTAGATTTCGGAGGATCATGGGAGACCATCTACACTTAGTCAAGTTTTCATATAACAACAGTTTTCAGACTAGTATAGAGATAGCACCGTTTGAAGCTTTTTGTGGAAGACCATGCAAATCTCCCATTTGTTGGTTAAAGACCGGGGATAGATTGATTCTTGGTCCGGAATTGGTTAAAGAAGCTGCATAAAAGATTGAGCTAATCCGGGCTAGAATAAAGGAAGCTCAGTCTACACAGAAAATTTATGCTGATAAAAGGCGGAAAGACTTAGAGTAACAGTTGGAGATAATGTTTTCGTCAAGGTGTCACCAATGAAAGGTGTAATTCGATTTGGAAAATAAGGAAAATTGGCACCGAGATTCATTGGACTATTTCCTATTATAGAAAGGGTGGGGAAGCTCACGTATAGAGTAGAGTTACCGAATAGTTTGGCAGGAGCCCACAATGTTTTTCATATTTCTCATCTAGGGAAATGTATTCGAGATCCAGAGACTACTATTGAACGACTGTGTTAGATGATCTAGGAGTGGAACCGGATATGACTATAGTTAGAAAACCATTTCGTATAGTCGCGAAAGATGAGAAGAGACTAAGTAACAAGACAGTCAAATTAATCAATGTCCAGTGGAGTGATGACGAGAGAGACTGTACTTAGGAAACCGAGAGCATGAGTAGAGATACTTATCCTGACTTTTTTCATGGTATGTTTTACCTTTATGTTTGATTGTTATGAGTACCTTATCGTAATTTCGAGGACGAAATTCTTTAAGTAAGGGAACCTGTAATGACCTTAATTTTGAGTAACATTATTTAAAACATTTAATTGGATAAATAAAATAAAATAATGTTAATAGTTAAGGGATTGAGATTTGTTAATTAATAAGGGGTCGTGCCTTAATGAATGTATAAGCAGAAGAGAAGTGAAAATAAGTAAGTAGGAGAAATATGATAAGGGTAAAATAGAACATCCTTCATTATAATACCCTAAACCCTTCCATTCTCTATTCCTTATTCATTCTAACATTCACAAACAAATTAAAACCCTAAGAGCTCCGCCGGCCACCATTAAGAGGAATCAAGAAGAAGATAAGCTAAGAATCAAGTAGAAAGCTTAAAGGAATTAATCAATGGGCAAATCTAAACCTTCTTAACACCAAGCCAAGGTGAATAATTTGATTTACATCCCATTTTTGATAATGGTTTCGGTTTCATGATTATGTCCGAATTATTTTACAAGTAATATGCCATGTTATGGTTGTTTAAATAGATATATACGCTTGTTGATGATTTATATGATTTTATATGGGTTTTATGATATGTTCAGATTAGAAAACCTAATAATTGACATCCAAACGAGTTTCGCTTTTGATATATGACCAAAAACATTATTTTAGAAGTGAGTTTCAAGTTTCAAAATTTTCTAAGTAATCGTGGATTTATTATGGATTTTCTAAGAGTAAAAATAGTTAAAATTGGGTTTAAATTATTTAAGGCAATTATATAATAATTTTGTATCTGAAATTTATATATGTTAGAAAACATACTAATAGTGAATTGTTGTGCTTGTTGGGGAATTTTCTTAAGTATTTTTCTATGGTTATAAAATTATTGAAGCTAAGGGGCTTAAATATTTTATACGTTATCTCAAGGATAAGGGCTTATTTGATTAAAATGTTTTATATTGTAAATTTTGAATTCGGCAACCTTTTTAGAAAAGGATTTTGGTAAAGAAAAAGCAAACAGTCATATTTTGACAAATTGGGCAAGCTAAGTTAAAATAAATTACTTTCAAAGGCATAAAAATCAGTTTTGTTTCGAATTACAACTCTGTCACTTCCTTTACTTACTTCCGTCACCATGCCCAGTAAGCCTTTCGAACCCATTCGAAATCAATGCACATGGTATCAAGCATATGGTACGTAGTGCATTGGAGAAAGGCAAATGGGATGGTGTCGAAGGCATGCATTCGAAGAGGTTGAAGCCACTCTAACTAGCTTTCGAATCAATCAACTCGTCTTTGTTTAAAAAGAAGCTTACAAATAAGTTGCCGCTTACCTTTGTTTAGAAAGGAGCTTTCGAAAGAGTTACCGCTTTCTTTTGTTTTAAAAGAAGCTTTTGAAAGGATAGCTGCATTTGAACCAATTCGGTACCTAGCTGCCACATTCATACCTTTCGAATCAAAATGTATTCGAAAGGGGTGCTTTTGCCTTTTTACTTTGAAGCCGTTTTCTCAATGCTTTCGAAAGGGTCATATAGCCGCTTTTTAATGGTTTCGAAGGCAATGGTTTCGAAAGGTTGGGTTCCGAAGCTATCCTCTTCCCTAATTCCTTTACTTGGATTAAAGCTTTCAAAAAGGATACATTTGCTTCTCTTTTCTTCGACCCAATGGTTATACAAAATGTTAAACCCAATGGTTTTAAAAGGAATAATTTTAAATGGTTTAGAAGCAATGTTTTCATAATCTTTACTTGAGCCCAATGTTTTCGAAAGGTATATTGTGAATGTTTCGAAAGATATGTTTTAAGTATTTTGAAAGGAAGGTTCTAATGCTTTTAAAATATAAGTATAAATGGTTCTGAAAGAGGATGTCTAAGGTTTTATGTAATGGTTTTGAAAGGGTTGTTTTTAACGATTTCGAAAAGGTATTGTTTAAGCTTTTGAACAAGGGTTTCGAAGGTATTGCCTTGACTTCATGGCCTAGAGTTTTCTAAGTTATAAAGGGTTTTAACTTATTTTGAAGGGATATATAATCCTATTGATTAGATTTCATCAACATTGTTTGTGTAAAACATAAATCAGGGCATAATTATTTTGAGTAAAGCAAAGAGTACGATTGCTTGTTTTATAAAGATACGATTTCAAGGGTAAATCATTTGTAAAGATAGTTTACAAGGAAATGAAAATTTAATAGGGTAGTTAACCCAAAGTTTATGACTCGGATATTAGAAGACCAGATGGGACTAGTATGGGGTCGTGCCCTATACTTTAGCTTTTGCCCCTAGCTAAAATAAGTCCAAAATTCCGGTGTGCAGTGCTTTGTCACAGATGGGACTAAAATTATATTACACACATAAGGTAATATACAGAGTAAAGATAGGTTATTGGTGAACCCACAAAACCATTAGGATTAGTTGATCCTAGAAGAATATAGTTATGGGTAGATGACCCAGTATTGTGTCTAACAGAAGTTAGATTATTGATTACGAGTACATATGCATGCCTAGGTGGGCCTGCATTTAATCACAACGTGCATTCATTTTTAGTTGTACCAGTGGAAGTAGATTTGATAGTTGCATCCCCATATTTAAACTTTGCCTAGGCAGAAGCCGCTATTTTTTTTGTTCAGACTGCAATAAATTCTTCATACTAACTCGAAATCAAGCAAACTTCGACCGATGAACTCCCACCTAAATTACAGATAATATGGTACACTCGGTACTTCATCTTGTGAATGCACACTGTAGTTCTCCCTAGTGACCAACAGTTGTACTTAGAAAATAAGAGGCTACATCCCCGTATTTGAACTCCGCCTAGGCAGAAGCCGCTATTTTTTTTGTTCATACTGCAATAACTTCTTTATACTAACTCGAAATCGAACGAAACTACGACCAATGAACTCCTACCTAAATTACGGACAATATAGAACACTCAGATACTTCAGCTTATAAACGTATACCGTAGTTCTCAATGGTGATTAACAGTTGTACTAAGAAAATAACAGGCTATATCCCCACTTCAACGCTCACTATAGTTCTCCATGGTGACTAATAGTTGTACTTAGAAAATAACAGGCTACATCCTCATATTTGAACTCCACCTAGGCAGAAGCCACTATTTTTTTCTTCAGACTGTAATAACTTCTTCATACTAACTCGGAATCGGACAAAACTTCGACCGATGAACTCGCACCTAAATTACGGACAATATGGTACACTCGGATACTCATCTAGTGAACGCACACTTTAGTTCTCTATGGTGACCAACAGTTGTACTTAGAAATAACAGGTTACATCCGCATATTTGAACTCCGCTTAGGCAGAAGCCGCTATTTTTTTGTTCATACTGCAATAACTTCTTCATACTAACTCGTAATCGGACAAAACTACTACCGATAAACTCCCACCTAAATTACGGACAATATAGAACACTCGGATACTTCAGCTTATGAACGTATATCATAGTTCTCCATGGTGATCAACAGCTGTACTTAGAAACTAGCAGTCTATATCTCCATTTCAACGCTCACTGTAGTTCTCCATGGTGACTAATAGTTGTACTTAGAAAATAACAGGCTACATCCTCATATTTGAACTCCGCCTAGGCAGAAGCCGCTATTTGTTTCTTCAGACTGCAATAACTTCTTCATACTAACTCGGAATCAGGAAAAATTTAGATCGATGAACTCCTACCTAAATTACGGATAATACAGTACACTCGGATACTTCATTTTATGAACACACACTGTAGCACTCCATGGTGACTAATAGTTGTACTTAGAAATAACAGGCTACATCCCCGTATTTGAACTCCGCCTAGGCAAAAGCCGTTATTTTTTTGTTCATACTGCAATAACTTCTTCGTACTAACTCGGAATCGGACGAAACTTCAACCGATGAACTCCCACCTAAATTACGGACAATATGGTACCCTCAGATACTTCATATTGTGAATGCACACTGTAGTTCTCCATGGTCACTAACAGTTGTACTTAGAAAATAACAGGCTATATCCCCACTTCAATGCTCACTATAGTTCTTCATGGTGACTAATAGTTGTACTTAGAAAATAACATGCTACATCCTCATATTTGAACTCCTCCTAGGCAGAGGCCGCTACTTTTTTCTTCAAACTGTAATAACTTCTTCATACTAACTCGGAATCACGAAAAACTTCAACCGATGAACTCCCATCTAAATTACGGACAATACGATACACTCGGACACTTCATCTCGTGAATGCACACTATAGTTCTCCATGGTGACCAACAGTTGTATTTAGAAAATAATAGGCTACATCCCCATATTTGAACTATGCCTAGGCAGAAGCCGCTATTTTTTTGTTCATACTATAATAACTTCTTCATACAAACTTGAAATCGGCGAAACTTTGACTAATGAACTCCCACCTAAATTACGGACAATATGGTACAATCGGAAACTTCATCTTGTGAACGCACACTGTAGTTCCATGGTGACTAATAGTTGTACTTTGAAAATAACAAGCTATATCCCCACTTCAACGCTCATTGTATTTCTCCATGGTGACTAATAGTTGTACTTAGAAAATAACAAGCTACATCCTCATATTTGAACTCCACCTAGGTAGAAGCCGCTATTTTTTCTTCAGACTGCAATAAATTCTTCATACTAACTCGGAATCAGGAAAAACTTTGACCGATGAACTCCCACCTAAATTACGGATAATATGGTACACTTGGATACTTTATCTTGTGAACGCACAATGTAGTTCTCCATGGAGACTGACAGTTTACTTAGAAAATAACATGCTAACACATCCCCATATTTGAACTCCGCTTAGTGCAGAAGCCGCTATTTTTTTGTTCAGATTGCAGTAACTTCTTCATACTAATTCGGAATTCGGTGAGACTTTGATCGATTAATTCCTACCTAAATTACGGACAATATGGAACACTCAGATACTTCAACTTGTGAATGCACACTGTAGTTCTCCATGGGGACTGACAGTTGTACTTAGAAAATAACGAGCTACCACATCCTCGTATTTGAACTCCGCTTAGTGCAGAAGCCGCTATTTTTTTGTTAAGACTGCAGTAACTTCTTCATACTAACTCGGAATTAGGCGATACTTCGACCAATGAACTCCCAGCCAAATTACGAACAATATGGTACACTCAGATACTTCATCTTGTGAACGCACAGTGTAGTTCTTCATGGTGACTAACAGTTTTACTTAGAAAATAACAGGCTGTATCCCCACTTCAACGCTCACTGTAGTTCTCCATGGTGACTAATAGCTGTACTTAAAAAATAACAGGCTACAACCTTATATTTAAACTCCGCCTTGGCAGAAGCCGCTATTTTTTTCTTCAAACTGCAATAACTTCTTCATACTAACTCGAAATTAGGCAAAACTTTGACCGATGAACTCCCACCTAAACTACGGACAATATGGTACACTCAAATACTTCATCTTGTAAATGCACACTATAGTTCTCCATGGGGACTGATAGTTTACTTAGAAAATAATATGCTACCACATTCCCATATTTGAACTTCGCCAAGTGCAGAAGCCGTTATTTTTTTTTTCAGACTACAATAACTTCTTCATACTATTTCGTAATCCGGTGAGACTTCGACCGATTAACTCCTACCTAAATTACGGACAACATGGAACTCTTGAATTCTTCATATTGTGAACACACAATGTAGTTCTCCAAGGGGATTGACAGTTGTACTTAGAAAATAACAGGCTACCACATCCACATATTTAAACTCCGCCGAGTGCTTTAGCCGCTATTTTTTTGTTCAAACTGTAATAACTTCTTCATACTAACTCGAAATCAGGCAAAACTTCGACCGATGAACTCCCACCTAAATTACGGACAAAATGGTACACTTGGATACTTTATCTTGTGAACGCACACTGTAGTTCTCCATGGTGACTAACAGTTGTACTTTGAAAATAACATGCTATATCCCCATATTTCAATACTATTTCTCTATGAGATGCAAAAGAGTATATTAGGAATTTCAGAAAGACACTGAGTAAATCTATTCAATGAATTCTCTTTATTATTAGCAATGATGTCTGGTAGGCCTGAGTCAGCCAATGGTTAATAGTTAGCCAAATAAAACTATAGTGTGGACAGATAGTCCATTGATTACCTGATTTATATGTATATATGTTATTTCTCTTGCTGTTATAATCAATTTGATATTAGGATTTTGGTTTGTAAAAGATATGCTTTTAAAAAGATATCAGTGAGGGGAAACCCGTTCTGTTAAGTGGCGTGGTCTCACTTAATATCAGTAAACCGGGATGTAATAGTATTATTCACACTAGGCTTTATGTCTAATTGGAAGATTATGTTTTACCCCTTAAACCATCAGGTGCTCAATATTAATTTGAGTTGATTGAGAGTTAAGAATTTTTTAGGTTTAGTAGGTTGGACAAATAAGCTTCCGAAGACGTGCCGGAGGCAAAGCTAGCTATGTAGGAGTTATTTAGTGTTATTTCCGATGTGATGTACTTATGACTGATATGTTTATCTATTTAGTACTCTTATCATCCACGGAGGCATTTCATATGTCGCACTTTTCATAATTTGTAATAATTATATTTGATCAAAACCTGGGAATCGTTTTGGGATTATATAACTGAGTATGAAATATAGATTTGAAATGTAATCAAAAATGTTGTTTTTGAAATCTCTGATTTTATTTCACATTCATGTGCTTTTGATATTATGGATACCATTAACATTACCGTATTTTATCACTAGAAGTTAATACTATAGATGACTGTAGCATTTGTAGTGCTTAGCTTTGGGCCTCAAAGTAGAGGATGTTACAACTTGATATCAGAGCATAGGTTTATGAAAACTTAAAAGAAATTTTAAACTTAAAAATAATTTTGAAAACATAATCCTAAGGAATTAGAGAAAAGATTGGGATATAGGATAACGTTATAGTAACGTACTTGTATTTGCTATATATAAGTATGCGCTTTATCTATATTCTTCTATCTTTCTTAGGTTATTCTTCTGTATCTTACAAAGGCTCGAATGCAGATTTTTAGGAAGTAAGATATGGATGCTAGGAATGAAAGAGTTAACCTTCGTAGAGGAAGCACCACTACTAATGGAAACGCCAAACCAAACACTAGAAGGAATCCAGTTCAGGCACCAACTGCTAATGTGGGTATTGGAGCGCCGCAAGTTGGTATGGGAGCTATGTATCAGTTCTTCATCAACCTAATGGAAGCTGGAGCTACTGCGGAAATAGTTGGGGGAAATGCAGGAGAAGGAAATCATGAAGCTCCGGTGGTCAATAACTATGCAGTACTAAGCAGAGACTATGCTAGGCTTGGAGGAAAGCCATTCATCGGCACTGAGGACGCAATAGAATTAGAGAATTGGTTGCTTCATTATGAAAGAATCTTTGTTGATTTAGGACTTAACGATGAGAAGAAAAGAAGATTGGCATCTAGACAGTTGCAAGGAGCAGCACTGTACTGGTGGAACAGTGTTACTATAGGAGTAAATGAGGAGACCATGACTTGGGGTTGAATTTAGAAAAAGATTTAAGGAAAGATTCATGTCAGAGATTGGTAAGTCAACTTTGCTAAGGAAGTTTGTTGAGTTGGTGCAGGAAGATATGACAGTGCTTGAGTATGCTACCATATTTGAGGAGTTATCAACATATGGGTACGCTACGGTACATACCGTTATCAAAAGGAATGAGAAGTTCATCCACGGATTGAAACCCGAACTTGCTAAAGCAACTTTGCCACATATTAGGGATCTACGTGATGTAGTTGTTGAGATGGCTTTGAGGCGTAAGGAGATACTCACTTTCCTTGATAGTAACAAAGCAAGGGAAATTCAAAGTGGGCAGAACCAGAAGAGAAAGTTTTTCCATAAGAAAGGCACTCAGAAGGGAGGAGAAGCCAAGAAAGGGAAGGCCGATGTAGTTTGCTATAAGTGCGACAAGAAGGGAAATTTCGCTCATGAGTGCCGGACAGGCAAAGGGAAGAAGGTTGCTGACAAGAAGGGAGTGAGATGCTTCAACTGTGATCAAATTGGACATTATAAGAACCAGTGCAAGGAACTAGCCAAGAATGGAAAAGGAAAAATGTTTGCATTGGAACTAGCTACCTCAAAACCAACAGCTGAGGAGAAAGGAAAAGCTGCGTTGGGAGGTATGCTTTTGATTCATGGGGTATGAGTTAGAGTTCTGTTTGATACTGGTGCATCGCATTCTTTTATATCTCATTGTTTGATAGATAAGCTTAACCTAGAACCCTCGTATCTAGTTACATCCTTAAGAGTCCCAAATCTGATAGGAAGGTAAGAACTTTATTGGACCAAGTAGTTTTCCTTGGGGAGCAGCCGCAGTTGGACGGATCGTTAAGGTTGTGTATCGATTATCGTAAGTTGAATGAGAAGACGATAAAAAATCGAAATCTGTTACCAATAATTGACTATTTTTTCGACCAGTTGAGTGGAGCCAAAGTATTTTCTCGGTTGGATTTGGCAACAGGGTTCCATCAGCTTAGAGTAGCGGAGGATAGTAATCCTTTGAGGATGCTTAGGACAAGATATGGATCGTACAAATGGTTAGTGATGTCGTTCAGACTAACTAATGTGCTAGCATTCTTCGTGGACTTAATGAACAGAATCTTCAGAGAACATCTGGAAAAATTCGTATTAGAATTCATAGGCGACATTTTGATATACTCCAAGGATGAAAGAGAGCATGAAGTTCATCTTAGAGTGGTGCTTGAGACGCTGAGGCAGCATCAACTGAAAGCGAAATTTTCAAACTGTCATTTTTGGAAGAAGTAAAGTTTCTTGGTCATGTAGCCGCATAGAAAGGATTGTCAGTAGATCCGGTTAAAATTGATGTAGTAAATATTGGAAGAGACCCGAGATAGTAGCTGAGATAAAGAGTTTTCTTTGACTAGCTGGTTACTATCGAAGATTCATTAAGGATTTCTCGCGGATAGAAGCATCTTTGACTAAGCTAACCAGGAAGGATGTGAAGTTTATTTAGTCAGACAAATGTGAGCAATCATTCATTAAGTTAAAGCACCTGTTGACCAATGCACCTATGGTAGTAGTTCCGGATGGGAATCAAGGATTAGTAGTGTATACTGATGCTTGTGGAACCGGAATAGGGGCTGCGTTGATGCAGAAAGGTAAAATTATTGCCTTTGCTTCACGTCAGCTTAGACCGCATGAAGTGAGATATCCTACTCATGATCTAGAGTTGGCAGTGATGATCTTTGAACTGAAAGTATGGAGACATTATCTCTTAGGGGAGAGATTTAAGTTATACACATATGATAAGTCTTTAAGATATTTATTCTCTCAGAAGGAGTTAAATATGAGGCAGCAAAGGCGGCTGGTGTTTTTAGCCGCTTCTGATTTTGGTATAGAGTATACACCTGGAGAAGTAAATAAAGTAGTGGATGCTCTTAGCAGAAAACATCAGAATGTGGTGTTAGTTATGTTAACAAAATGGAAGGATCTAGAAGCATTGACTACATGTGGAATACAATGGAGATCAAAGGCTAATTCTTGTCGAGAAACTGCCATGCTATCGTGTTTAGTAGTACGACTAGTGATGATCGAAAGGATTGCTTCAAAACAAGAAGAGGATCCGTTATTAGGTGAACGGATCAGAAAGTTAAGGGATGGAATAGAGAGTGATGACTTGAAAGATTTCAGTCTTGACCAGAATGGATGGTTAAGGAGGAAAGGAAGTCTATGTATTCCGAATGTGGAAAGCATTAGGAAGGAAGTTCTTAGAGAATGCCATCTTTCAAAGTTCATTATTCATACAGGAGGAACTAAGATGTATCAGCATATGAAAAGGAGTTTCTTATGGGAGGGTATGAAGAGAGATGTAGGCTTATGGGTGAGGCAGTGTTAAAACTATCAACAGGTAAAAGCCAAACATCAAAAACTGAGTGGGTTACTTCAGCCTTTAGATATTCCCGTCTGGAAATGGGATTCTATCTCAATGGATTTCATAGACGGGTTGCCAAGGTAGAGTAAAGGAAATAAGGGTATATAGGTTATAGTGGATAGATTGACAAAGAGTGCACACTTTATACCCGTTAAGTCGACCAGGGCAGCACCAGATTTAGCTAAGTTATTCATAAAGAATATAGTTAGACTGCATGAAATTCCTAGTATTATAGTAGGTGACAGAGATTCCTTATTCACTAGTGAGTTTTGGAAGAGTCTGTAGAAGACTTTAGGTACTAAGCTCAAGATGAGCATCGCTTACCATCCGCAGACAGATGGTCAAACGGAAAGAGTTATCAAAGTCTTAGAAGATTTGTTAAGAGCTTGTGTGATAGATTTCGGAGGATCATGCGAGACCATCTACACTTAGTCAAGTTTTCATATAACAACAGTTATCAGACTAGTATAGGGATGGCACCGTTTGAAGCTTTTTATGGAAGACCATGCAAATCTTCCATTTGTTGGTTAAAGACCGGGGATAGATTGATTCTTGGTCCGGAATTGGTTAAAGAAACTGCATAAAAGATTGAGTTAATCCGGGCTAGAATAAAGGAAGTTCAGTCTACACAGAAAAGTTATGCTGATAAAAGACGGAAAGACTTAGAGTTCTCAGTTGGAGATAATGTTTTCGTCAAGGTGTCACCGATGAAAGGTGTAATCCGATTTGGAAAATCAGAAAAATTGGCACCGAGATTCGTTGGACTATTTCCTATTATAGAAAGGGTGGGGAAGCTCACGTATAGAGTAGAGTTACCAAATAGTTTGGTAGAGCCCACAATATTTTTCATATTTCTCATCTAGGGAAATGTATTCAAGATCCAGAGACTACTATTGCACCGACTGTGTTAGATGATCTAGTAGTGGAACCGGATATGACTATAGTTAGAAAACCATTTCGTATAGTCGCAAAAGATGAGAAGAGACTAAGGAACAAGATAGTCAGATTAGTCAATGTCCAGTGGAGTGACGACGAGAGAGACTATACTTAGGAAACCGAGAGCATGAGTAGAGATACTTATCCTGACTTTTTCCATGGTATGTTTTACCTTTATGTTTGATTGTTATGAGTACCTTATCGTAATTTTGAGGACGAAATTCTTTAAGAAGGGGAACCTGTAATGACCTTAATTTTAAGTAATATTATTTAGAACATTTAATTGGATAAATTAAATAAAATAATGTTAATAGTTAAGGGATTGAGATTTGTTAATTAATAAGGGGTCGTGCCTTAATGAATGTATAAGCAGAAGAGAATTGAAAATAAGTAAGTAGGAGAAATATGATAAGAGTAAAATAGAAATATGCTTCATTCTAATACCCTAAACCCTTCCATTCTCTATTCCTTATTCATTCTAACATTCACAAACAAAATTAAAACCCTAAGAGCTCCGCTGGCCACCATTAAGAGGAATCAAGAAGAAGATAAGCTAAGAATCAAGTAGAATGCTTAAAGGAATTAATCAATGGGCAAATCTAAACCTTCTTAACACCAAGCCATGGTGAATAATTTGATTTACATTCCATTTTTGATAATGGATTCGGTTTCATGATTATGTCTGAATTATTTTGCAAGTAATATGCCATGTTATAGTTGTTTAAAAAGATATATATGCTTGTTGATGATTTATATGATTTTATATGGGTTTTATGATATGTTTAGATTAGAAAACCTATTAAATGACATCCAAATGAGTTGTGTTTTTGATATATGACCAAAAACATTATTTTAGAAGTGGGTTCCAAGTTTCAAAATTTCTAAGTAATTGTGGATTTATTATGGATTTTCTATGAGAGAAAATAGTTAAAATTAGGTTTAAATTACTTAAGGAAATTATATAATAATTTTGGGTCTGAAATTTATATATGTTAGAAAATATATTAAAAGTGAATAGTTGTGATTGTTGGGGAATTTTCCTAAGTATTTTACTATGGTTATAAAATTATTTAAGTTAAGGGGCTTAAATGTTTTATACGTTATCTGAAGAAAAATTGCTTATTTGATTAAAATGTCTTATATTGTAAATTTTGAATTCAGTAGCCTTTTTAGAAAAGAAATTTTATAAAGAAATGGCAGCCAATCATATTTTGACAAATTGGGTAAGTTAGGTGAAAAGAAATTACTTTGAAAGGCATAAAAATCAGTTTTGTTTCGAATTACAACTTTGTCGCTTCCTTTGCTTGCTTCCATCACCATGCCCAATAGGCCTTTCAAACCCATTCGAAACCAATGCACATGGTATCAAGCAATTGGTACGCAGTGCATTGGTGAAATGCAAAAGAGACTATGTCGAAGGAATGCATTCAAATGGGTTGAAGCCACTCTAACTAGCTTTCAAATCAATCAACTCATCTTTGTTTAAAAAGAAGCTTACGAATAAATTGCTACTTACCTTTGTTTCTAGAAAAGAGCTTTCTAAAGAGTTTCCGCTTGCTTTAGTTTTAAAAGATGCTTTCGAAAGGATAGTCGCATTTGAACCAATTCAGTACCTAGCTGCCACATTCATGCCTTTCGAATCACAATGTATTCGGAAGGGGTGCTTTCGCCTTTTTACTTTGAAGCCACTTTCTCAATGCTTTTAAAAGGGTCATGTAGCCGCTTTTAAATGGTTTCGGAGGCAGTAATTTTGAAAGGTTGGGTTTTGAAGCTATCCTCTTCCCCAATTCCTTTACTTGGATTAAAGCTTTCGAAAAGGATACTTTTGGTTATGTTTTTTTTGACCCAATGGTTATATTAAATATTAAACCCAATGGTTTTGAAAGGAATAATTTTAAATGGTTTCGAAGCAATGTTTCCACAATCCTTTACTTAAGCCTAATGTTTTCAAAAGGTATATTGTGAATGTTTCGAAAGATATGTTTTAAGTATTTCAAAAGGAAGGTTCTAATGCTTTTGAAAGATAAGTATAAATGGTTCTGAAAGAGGATGTCTAAGGTTTTAAGTAATGCTTTCGAAAGGTTTGTTTTCAACGATTTCGAAAGGTATTATTTTAGGTTTTAAACAAGGGTTTCAAAGGTATTGCCTTGGCTTCATGGCCTAGAGTTTTATTAGTTAAAAAGGGTTTTAACTTGTTTTGAAGGGATAGATAATCTCATTGATTAGATTTCATCAACATTGTTTTGTGTAAAGCATATATCATGGCATAAGTACCTTGAGTAAAGCAAAAAGTACGATTTCCTTGTTTTATTGAAGATATGATTTCAAGGGTAAATCATTCGTAAAGATTGTTTACAAGAAAATGAAAATTTAATAAGGTAGTTAACCCAAAGTTTATGACTCAGATTTTAGAAGACCAGATGGGACTGGTATGGAGTCGCGCCCTATACTTTAGCTATTAGCCCCTAGCTAAAATAAGTCCAAAAATCCAGTGTGTAGGGCTTTGTCATGGGTGGGACTAAAATGATGTTACACACAGAAGGGAATATACAGAGTAAAGATAGGTTATTGGTGAACCCACAAAACCATTAAAATCAATTGACCCAAGAAGAAGATAGTTAAGGGCAGATGGCCTAATATTGTGTCTAACAGAAGTTAGATTATTGATTATGTCTGGTAGGGCCGAGTCAGCCAATGGTTAATAGTTAGCCAGATAAAAATATAGCGTGGACAGTTAGTCCATTGATTACCTAATTTATATGTATATATGTTATTGCTCTTGCTGTTATAATCTATTTGATTGCAGGATTTTGATTTGTAAAAGATATGCTTTTAAAAGGATACTAGTGAGGGGAAATTCGTTCTGTTAAGCGGCGTGGTCGCACTTGATATCAGTAAATCAGGATGTAATAGTATTATTCATACCAGGCTTTATGTCTGACTCGAAGTTTATGTTTTTCCCCTAAAACTCTCGGGTGCTCAAAATTAATTTGAGTGGATTGAGAGTAAAGGACTTTTCAGGTTTAGTAGGTTGGACGAATAAGCTTCCGAAGACGTGTAGGAGGCAAAGCTAGCTATATAGGAGTTATTTAGTGTTATTTCCACTATGATGTACTTATGACTGATATGTCAATCTATTTAGTACTCTGATCATCAAAAGGGGTATCTTCATATGTCGCTCTTGGGGTAATTTGTAATAATTATATTTGATCAAAACCTGGGAATCATTTTGGGATTATGTAACTAAATATGAAATATAGATTTGAAATGTAATCAGAAAGGTTTTTTTGAAATCTGTGATTTAATTTCATATTCACGTGCTTCTGATATTATGGATACAATTAACATTACCGTATTTTATCGCCGGAAGTTAATAATGTAGAAAACTGCAGCATCTGTAACGCTTAGCTTATGGCCTCGAAGTAGGGGATGTTAAGTCAAATAAGTACCTGTGAATTTATGGGAAAACAATATAAAAGCACAGGTCAGACATAAAGTCTGTTGTGAATAACATTGTCCCCAAAAATTAACATATAATAAGAACATGCACTACACAGGTTAGTTTTACCCTCACTATTCAACCAATCATATGTGAAACACTGTAAACTTCCGATGTAAATTATTTCTTATTTACGTCTTCAATTAAATGCTTCCTTAAGCATATTTTCTTTACGACTGCGCACCCTATGCTGACTCCACCTGAGCCTGCTTTAGATTGTTTTTTAATCTAAGTATAAAATACTGCACTACCCCATCCGAGTCATTGTTCCCTTATAAATTCTTCATTGATCTATAAAGCATTCTTTTAAATTATTTGGTGTGATGCCCCATGCAATTCTTGTATACCTTACTTTAGTATTTGGTACTGCGCCTTTGTGCAGAACTTACTTAGCTTCCTGTTAAGGTTTGTCTCTTAACTCATACTGCTTGGAATCGCCCACTTTAGTATTCTTTTAAATTCATCTTTAGAAGTTTCTCTTATCCAACACCTTTCAGAATCGCCCACCGAAGTATTCTTTTAAATTCATTCTTTAGTTTGAACTGCATAGACCCAGCCCCCTCGCAGTATTTAACCATTTGGTTAGTTAAGCCTTGGACTACAAAGAAACAACAACTTGTAGTCCCTCTATATTTATTTACTAAATTTTCTTACTGCTTGGTGTCACCCTACAGCAGTAATTTATTTACTTAATTTTCAAACTTCTTGGAACCACCCCGCTGCAGTAAACCGCAAAGAAACCTACATGCAGCTTTAGATCGCAAAGAAACCCACACGCAACCTCTAAATATTTGTTTAATTTGGAACTACTTGGCCTTCCCCACTGCAATTCCTTAAAGTTTAATGCCTCTTCTCACCTTTCCTGGGTATGCATTCGAGTGGGCATCCCCACCCGGCGTCAATAGCCCTTCCAACTCCTTGCCTTTATCTAACGCAGGATCCCTTCCCCTGTTCTGACTTGGCCGCTCCTTGAGTCCCATTGACTTATCTTTTATAAGTCTTATATGTTTATCTTTTTAGCGTGGAATCCTCCCGATCCACGCAGTATGCTCTACACTTTACTTATTAAGTGTTCCTTTCTACATTTCAGAGCAGTATGATCTCTTCATATTTACCGCAGTAAACTTACTTATAAAAATAGAGCTGTCGCCCCTATTTTGTACCCTGACACTCTAATATTCCTAACAACGCCTTTACACGTGTCGACATACTATTTGTTCTCATTTTACTTTCTATAATTTGTAGTGTCCTTTTCAGTAAATAATTTGGATCTTGCCCCCGTTTTACCAGTCCCTATTGATGTATTTTTACATGGAGTTTATTTTATTGTCTTCCCCTACAGTACCCATCTATCCCAGCGCGATATTTAGCTGGTTTTACCTTTATTTCATTATAGGAAATTTTGATAAATTCCCTAAAATTGCCCAACAAGACATCATGTATGGATTATGTCTGGCAAGGAGTAGGTCGCTTCGTTGGAGAGCGACAGGATTGGCCTACTCAGGTCATCTAGTATGGATTATGCTAGGCAAGGGTCCGGAGAGACCACTATCGACCTAGGACATAGGACAAGACATCACTTAATGTTCAGGGACACTGAACCGGAGTACAGAAAGTAAAGCCACTTTGCCGGAGAGCAACAGGATCGGCTTACTCGGACGTTCAGTATGGATTGTGCTCGGCAAGGACCCGGAGAGGTCACAGATTTGTATATCAGCTTCGAATGGCTATGCATTTGGATATGGAGCTAGAGCGGTCACAAATTTGGATATGGGCCCAGAGCAGTCTCAGATTTGTCTAACGATCCGGTAAGGTTGAGGATTTGGATAAAATGATCTGAAGAAGTCACGGATTTGCAATGGATACAGATTTGGGTAAAATGATCCGGAGAGATTGCCGATTTTCAATGGATACAATTTGGATAAAACGATCCGAAGAGATCGCGGATTCGAAATTGGATATCGACTCGAAATAGTCATGGATTTCACTAACGATCCGGAGAGATCATGGATTTGGATTGGTAACAGACTGGATTCGAATTAGATAATATGGCTATCGATGGATTATGGACTTCAAATTTTAGATTTATGGTAATTCAAAATACACCTTCCTATCGCAAGATATGTTTTGGGGGGTAGGGTGTTAACCCACCTTTTGGCAAGGCACAACATAGGCTGATTTAACCCAATGGACTTCATGATCATCAAGGCAGAAAGCCCAGAGAGATGGTTACTAGGATTGGAGATCAGTTCTAAACAAGACTATGAATGATTGTCGAACAGATTCGGACGGATAGCATTCTGGAATTGGCTAAGTATGAATTTCACACTTCGATTGAAAAAATGATCGGGTACGATCGTTTTTCACAGTGGATCGACTATGATCCGTCTCTAATATGGATCAGCAATGATCCATCTTTGTTATGGATCGGCTATGATCCATCTATAAAATTGATCGGCTATGATCCATCTCTAATATGGATCGGCTTTGATTCATCCCAAATATGGATCGGATATGGAACATCTTCATTATGAATCGGCGTGAATCGATATGGATACGTATCGCTTGGATTGATAGTAACAAATCAACGATGATCGATCAATAACTCAAAATCTACAAGTCGAATACACATGAAACTTTGGGAACATCAATATATTGAAGGATGAAGCCCACCATATCGATCACATGCCAAAAGGAGCCAACAAAACCACAGATTGTTCTTATGGTGCACGATCGACCCCAAATTTTGTGGGTTGGGTCGTTTGGCTCTGGAGGTTCTTCTGACGACATTTCAGCCCGACCTATGCATTGATTCACCTATAAATACAACAGGCATGGCATCAGCAAAAGGATCTTCTTTCTGCTTCACTTCATCTTCTTTCTGCATCACTTCATCTTCTGCCATTTTTATTCTTGGATTTCATGAATTTGTAACTGTAATCAGCAGTATAAACTAATAAAAAGAAAATCTTTAAAGTGGACGTAGGCCGGAGTTAGCCGAACCACTATAAATCTGTGTCTCTCTTTACTTACTTTCTGATTATTTTAATTTTGTTCTTCATTTATTTATCTTCATATTTCTATGATTGGATTGGATATTGATGCTTTAACATAACTGGGTGTTGGTGACCATTTTTGATGCCGACATAAGGGTTACTAACTTATGATTAACATATACTTTAAGCATCTTGATTCTAACACTTAGATAGTAGATATATCATCTAGATAATATTTTCTGACTTAACATGCAATGATTCTTTCTATATAATATGAACATTATCATTCTTAAAATAGGAATAATATCACCTGGCAGGACAATGGAAAGTTCAAAGCCTTTTAAGAAGTCCGTCAAGTAGCCTAGCAAAGGGCCTAAACCTTCACCTTCAACCAGAAAGAAAGGAGATAATCTTTTGACTCCGTCATATATCACAACCCAGGAGGAAGTGAGTTCCATCCTTGAGCAGTTTGGAATTATTCAGATTGAAGCCATTCTCGCGGGCCCTGTAGACAGCATTTATAACCCACCAAAGGGGTATTTTACCTTTAACCCCATACATATCTCGCACATAGGCTACCTCCCTTTTCTCGGATTTCTCTTAAGATATTTGGAACATTTAGGCATTACACCAATTCAATTCCTACCAAACTCTTAAACATATCTGACTTGCTTGGAAGTCTTAGCTTGGGAAGCAGGACTCCTTCCTTTAGTGCCAAAATTCTCCATTAAATAGCTAATCAAGCTAAGATTGGTGAACAATTAGTTCATCAACTGTACCAAATCTATCCCCACCCAAAAAGCATGATTTTTTAGGGTGTCAATAAAACAAGAGGATGAGAAACACAATTCTTTTTCGTTAAGTGCTTCTCTAACATTAGAGGAACATTCTCTGTAGCTGTGTAGTTAATGCCCCGCTATTACCCCGCTATAACCCTACTACATAGCAGATTTCTACCACTATGATTTTTCCATATAGCCTTTCGGCTTTAAGCCCCGCTATTTCCGCTATATCTCGTTATTCTCGCTATATTCCGCTATTATCGATATATCTTCTTTAAAAGAAATGAATTGAAAAATGATGTTTATACATTATAAAAATTATGAAATTTATTTATTTAATTGAATTTTTAATATATTTTCAAAAATGAAAATACTCTAATATTCTACTAAGTTCAATTATGTTATATAACAGTTTTACGTTTATTTACAGTATATTCGCACATGTTTTTATTTAAAATTATTTATCTATTAATTATAATTCAATTGAATGTTAATTTTTCATTTAATTACCATTTATATATTTGTAAAAACATTAAGTATGAGTTTTACATGCTATTTTAGAGTTATCCGCTATATCCCGTTATATTTTCGCTGTATCCCCGCTATGACTTTTTGCACCTCTGCCGCATTGAATCTGCCAAGCGCTTTAACTGCACAGCTCTGTAGCTAGTAAGTTTCTTGTTTTTGGTTACTCATGTTAGTTTATTATACCGTACTAATAGTGTTTTTCTTTCAAATCCTGCCCCAAGAATCTAAACCCTGAAGATCAAAAAATTATGTTGTCCCTAACTCAAATAGCAGAGAAAATGGGGGAACATACTCAAATTATTAACTCCAGCTAAACTTCTTCAGTATTCCATTATTTTGGATTACCACAAGGTCTTGGAGGAACCCCTGATGGTCAACTACAATGCTCGAGGAAAATGCTCATTAGTAATGGGTAAGTAAAATTCCTTTACTTCTAATTCACCAGTTCAGCCCAAGATGGGTAAGATATCACTGCATTTTGTAAAAAACCTCCTGTGATATTATTTCATAAACTTATTTTCCTAATGTAGGCTCATCTGCTTTAGTAGTTATTCCTACAGAGAAGGAGGCCACAAGTGATGCCCCCAAAGATAAATTGAGTAAAGATGAGAATTCTGCCCCGGCTCAAGCTCTTGAATCGTAATCTCTCAGGGATGTCATTGCTAGTTCATTCAAATCTATAAAAAGGTAACTAAGTATGGTTCAACAGCTGCTACCATGCTTAGAAAGAAGCCTAAAGTTGGGGGGCGTGTATACTCCCGTTATTCTAGAGGAGATTCCATTTGTAGGTATCGACTTAGATTCCGGGGCCCTAAACCTTGGCCCTTCTGGGGAGAGAACTCATTAAACGACTGAAGTGGAGCAGTCTCAAGACCCACTCCTTCATATTACTTTTTTGGGTACCCTTGGGGCACTAAACCGTCTTTGCAAGGAGCTTGGACTATGTATCTCTCCAGAAAAGCCGCTTCCTTCCAAATCTCAATCCCCAACTCCCATTAGTAAGTTTGATGACCTTCTTCAATTGGTCATTCAATCCTTGTCTTTCGCTGCCCTTAAGCCACCACAGCCTTCCTCTTATACTCAAGATCATCGATTTGCTATTCTTAAACAATTTCTATCGGTATGTACTTTTCTCGCTTAATTGTCTCAGATTGTTTAATCTTTCATGCATAACATCCTCATCCATGTTTGCTACACATTTCAGGCTGCTAGACACATGTTTATGCTTCAAGAGGATGCTTAGGGATCTTCTAATGGATTATCAAAGCTTAAAGAGCAGGTTTCTTCCCTTAAAGATCACATACTTGACATCTCAAAGGCGAGGGATGAGGCTATAAAAGAAAAAGAAAAGCTTGCCACCTCACTTAAGGAAATAGAAACTTTACTTTATAAAAAAAGAATTGCCAAATAGATTTCAGATGATAAGGAAAAAGCTTTGGAAATAGCACTTGAGGAAGCTGGCATAAGGAAGGCCAAGCTTATGGAGGAGAATGCATCTCTCAAGAGAAAGATGCAAAAGAAAAGAATCCTCCTAAACAAATCAACTGGTGTGATTATTGATGCAAACAGAAGGCATCCCATTTTCTTGACTCAGCTCTTAATACCATCGTTGAGAGATCCTATGAGAAGGCTCTTTTTATCACGTATGTTGATAACGCCCACAAATGTCCAGATTTTTACTTTCCATCTCTTCCTCTAGTTTGGAATAAGAAGTTTATGAAGAAATTTGAAGCAATGCTAAAAAAGCTCAAACATCTGGAGAGGGACCCTCCGAGGAAGACGAAGAAATTGATGCTAAGAAGCTATTGGCTTTTGATGAGCCTCCAACCGATGAGGAGACGGAGTCAGATAAGAAAGAGGAAGATATCGATGAGAATAATAGCGATGATAGCCATGGTGATAATGACGATGATAGTAATGATAATGATGATGGTAGGGGTGGAGGCGAAAGAAAGAGTCTCTCTGGACTGCCAGATGATATGGATGGATCAAAAGATGCTAATCCGGACTTGGCGGGCTAGGGTACAGAAGCTATTGATATTCCTGATCCCACAACTAGAGATTCTTCCCGAAAAGACGGTGCTTCTCAAAGCCACAAGTCATAAGGGAAATAAAAAATTTCTTCCTCTCCAATCCCACTCTCTTAGATATGATTTTCCCTGCTTAAATGTCTTAAATTACCAAACAGCTCTTTGTTAATATGTTGGTTATTTTAGTTAAGGAGAAAATCAAATTATTATAATGACGTTATGCTTGAAAAGAAGCAAAAGGAAGTAAATTGATTGAACAAAGAGTTAGATAAGCAACTGAAAGAGGATAATGAGCTATCTGAGAAATACAAGAACATTGCTGCAAGTGCGTCAAAATTAAGATTTTTCAAATAAAGGGAAATTGCTCCACGAATGAAGAGAACACACCTCTATCAGGATAAACTCTTAACAGAGAATCTAGAGCTAATGACCCTTTTTTGGATGTTGATTGATGATAGGAATACCTTGGAGGAGTTTCTATTTAGAGCTTACTCTAGGGGTAAGTTTACTGACTTATCCTATTTAGGCGACAACTATGGGGTTTGCTTAGGTGCTTTCATCGTAGATACTTCGATGAGCATGGGTCTGATCCTCATCCTGGGGTGTGTTGGAATCTGCCAAGAGTTGCCTCTATTCCTCTTTCTTCTCATCCCTGAAAAACTCAAATACAATAAGAAAAGATTTGTTTCTAAATTGTATAAGAAATCAATTTTCTATGAACCGGAGTGATTGTATAATTATATTCTGGTAGCTTATGAACTTTGTCGCTTTTTATTCTTTTTCTATTAGACTAATTTTATCATATTGTACATACCAAGGACATTTCAAGCAGTCTAGTTCCAATGGAACTCTTGAGTAAATTTGTCAAGTTAAAGAAAGATTTTAAGGAAAGACCTTTATTTCTCAAGTCATCACAATTAGCGAGACACTGCTTTCTCAGAGATCTACAAGAAGTATACATACAGTTTCTTCATTTCCGTTTTGACTTATTGGGTGATGAAAAGGATAAGTTGCTTAGTGAAATTCGAACTTATCATGCCAAATTAATATGTAATCATGCTAGTCCTCCGGTCGGGAATGGGATTACCATCGATTCCCTCCGGTTAACACTCCGAAAAGGATTAACACTTCTTTCGATTCCACTCTCCCCCTATCTGCTAGGTCGTTTGAAAAGGACAAAACTACAGTTTCAAAACTCTAAAAGTTAGTCGAATGTTTAGGAAATGGAATTGTAACATAATTTGACTTTCTTTATTGCTTGTAAACTTTATTGTTATTAATGAAAAAGTTTGTTTTTAATATATTAATCCATGTTTACTTATTCTGCATAGAAAACCAAATTAGTGTGTGCATCTAATCCACTAGATATTTTTTCATGGGTGATTGAGACTAAAGATAGTTTACTAGCAGACATTGAAAAGAGGAAGTCTCCCAAGATGTTTCAGCTTTACGATTTCCAAATAGTCCGGAGACGCAAGAGTGGCATAAGAGATACTTTCGACTGAAATTGTCCTTTAAAAGTCTGAAGGAACGAATTTCCAGCTTAGAAAAAGAGATTAAAGAGAAGGATAAAGGAATTTCGAAATTAAGAGAACATGTAAACTCAACTCTTGAATCCAGGCCCTCAAATGAGGTTAATGCTAAAATAGCCAAGTTACATCAACAAATAAATGATCTCGAAGTAGAGCTAATGAAAAGTCAAGTCTATTGTTAATCGTTAGAGCTTATTATGAGTGAAGGCGAATTTGGTCTTCCTACCCCTAGTCCTGGCAGAATGACCATATCTTGATCTTTGGCTAGTCAAGAATTTCATGGCTTATTAAATCAACCTCCAGGCTTAAGCGATGAGACGATCTCAAAATGGCTGGACAAGTTAAACTTGAATGCATGCAACATTTCAAAAGGAAATGGAATGAAAAAGTATCTTAGCATCTTAATGACTATGAAAGCAAAGTTGAAAACCTTGAACGTGAAAAATTTATTCTTAAACGGGAAATTGAAGAGTTAAAAAGCATGGTTAGAACTTTGAGAGGAGCCAACAAGACACTCCAGAATTCTTTGAAAACTCAAATTGATTCAGTTGATAATGTAGATACCATTTGAAAGAAGGAAAAGAAATTCAATGAGCTTTTGGACGCGGCCCTTCACCACATCACTGTCCCTTTAATTGCCAAAGATTTGGACAAGCAAGCACAGGGCCTTGAGCTTTAGCAAAAATTTACTTTAAACATACTCTTCTTTTGTATGATTTTCGTACTTGCAACTTTGCATATAGTATATTAGACCATAAATGAATTTGTATTTGAATGATTGTTACATCAAATGTATGATATGTAGCTTTAAATCAAATACCGGCTCTTATTTGAAATTGCTTGGCAATTAGTATCCTGCTTTTTGCATTTTGAGCTTTTGATGTATATATCAATATTCTGACTGTTGAGGGAACTAAGGACCTTGCTTATTGAGCTCTTTAGAACTTGATACAAGAAGTTGCTTTCCTATAATATTCATTAGCTTGTCTAGTAATGGAGATTTTTGTAAAATGAATTCGAATTAAAAATTGATTGGGTGAAACTTTATCATCAAAGTGATAAATTATTTGAGTCATTCCTTGAAGCATTCTGTCTGCCGGTCGGTAATTAAAGAAGCCATTCAGCACTTATCTGACAATAATAGAAGACCAAAACACCAATCCAGTAATAGACAGGAGATAAGAAAACCCAATTCGGTAATAGACAAAAGACCAGAAAACCAAATCTAGCAATAGACAGAAGACCAGAAAACCTTATCTAATAATAATAGAAAATTAGAACACCAATCCGACAATAGACAGAAAACCAAAAAACCCAATGTGGCAATAGATAGAAGACCGGAAAACCTTATCCGACAATAATAGAAAACCAAAACATCAATCCAGTAATAGGCAAAAGACCATAAAACCCAGTCTGGCAATAGATAGGAGACCAGAGAAACCTTATCTGGCAATAATAGAAAACCAAATCACTAATTCGATAGTAGGCAGAAAACCTAAAAACCCAATTTGGCAATAGATAGAAGACTAGAAAACCTTATTTGATAATAATAGAAAACCAAAACACCAATCGGGCAATAGACAGAAGACTAGATAACCCAATCTGGCAATATAAATAGAAGACTAGAAATCCTTATCTGGAAATAATAATAGAAGTCTGAAAGGTTATCCAGCAAATTACTTATTCCTTGGGGCACAAAGGGCTCATTTTTGACCGGTCTTCCTCTGGAAGATTGTTTGGCGGGGTTATACCGTCCTCCCTCTAGGAGGCACTTCAGACAGGCCGAAGGCTTAAGGAGTTATACCATCCTCCCTCTAGGAGGCACTTCGGATAGGCCGAAGGCTTAAGGTGTTAATCCAGTATTTGGAACTCTCCTTTTATTTACGAATACCTTTGCTTTTGTAGATATTCTTATCCCAATTTTTCCTATTTGTCTATTGTAGAAAAAACCATGTTTTAAATGTTTGAATTATTTCCTTCTGAACGGGAATTCTTCTTAGTTTGCCTAATGAATTCTTTCAGAGACCCTAGCTTGACCATTTTTTTAAATTATTTCTGCTAAAGCACGACATTCGTCAGACTTATATCCATTTACTTTAGTAAGCACAATAATCTTTTCCCCTATTAGGTTTAGGATGACTCCTTAATTTATAGAAAGTGGGGAAATTTCCACCACTTTTTACCACAACGAAAATATGAGAGATGGGTTTTTTTAAGTCTACATGGTTGGACTTGGAAATTCCTTCTGGGCCTTCTTTTCCTTTCTCATTTCTTTTTTGTCTCTTGTTGGGACGACTGAGCCAAACTTTCCTTTTTGTTCTATTGGGACTTCTTTTGGGCATGGCACACCTCGTCCATACAGATGAACTTGTCTGCCCGATAATAGAAGTGTTCTAGATTTTTACATTCCATGAATATAAAAATCTTTTCAAAATGGGGTCTGCTCCATTAGCCCCGAACGTATCACCATTATTTTTTCTCTATCGGTCACATTTCTTGTTCTTAGCGCTTCTGTATTAAATCTCTTTAAGTACTCGCCTAGTAATTCATCTGTCTTTTGCTTGATATTAGCTAATACATTAGAATTTGCAGTAGAGTCTTTGCACATATAGAACTGTATTGAGAACTCATAAGAAAATTGGTCCTAAGAATAAATGGTCTTTTCTTGATAATTCCTATACCTTTGGCAACTACTTCATGGAAAGTCATAGGGAAGAACCTATAACGAATTGCCACAGAAGCATCATACAAATCCATTCAACTTTTGAAAGCTAAAAGGTGATTGTCTGGATCAGTAGTTCCATCATACTCTAGGGAAGGAATCTTGATGTAATATGGAACCTTAACTGCCATTATTTCCTCTGTAAAAGGAGTTTTTTGAAGACTATCAATATCTTCTGGGTCAAGAATTCCCTCTTTCTTAAGGGCGGGTATATCCTTCATTATTTGATTAGGCATGTCCCTTTGGTAGATTTTATCACTATAGTAGTTACTTTCATAGGGCTTGTATTCCTTGTATGAAGTAGAGCTATCAGATTGCTCGAGGAACCTTCTTGATAATTTTTCTTGATTTATCTTGCGATAGTCTACCTTAACCCTTGGAAAATGCATCTTTGGTTCCTTATCTTAGGTTTTTCTCTTTCCTAATGGGTTTATAACACTTTCATCTTGGCTTTTGTATACTAAGGTTTTGAGGTTTCTTTTTAGAGATTCCACTTTATCTCCTTTTTTCATAGGCTTTATTATTTCACAAGGTTCTTGACATAGAGCCTTCTTAAGGAGCTCTTTCATTACTATTAATTATTGTGTCAAGTCTTGAACCCTAGCTTCACTATTCGCGAGCTTTGTTAAATTTGAAGGTTCTTCAACATTTTCTTTAGTTTGGGACAATATTTTCTTCCTAAGCTATTTGTTGTGTAATATCTTCCTTAATTCTTTCCATTTTTCTTTAGTTTCAAGAAGAAATAGAGAGGTCGGAGGTTCAAGCCCTCCTTTTATCGCCAAAATGTTAATGAATTTCTTCGTTAACCTCAAAAGTGCAGGGAAAGTATAGTTAGTTAAGAGATGGCTAAGTTAATCCTAGTTAAAGTCACTAGGAAGGAGTATGCTCGGTGTCAAGTTCAAAGCCATCTTCATTGAGTGTTGTAGAGGAACCAAATCAATATGCAAATCACAACTCAAGTCAATATGAAAGTTACTAGTCAAGTCAATATGCAAGTTACAAGTTAAGTCAATTTTTCAAATATGTTATGCAATAGTTCAATGTTCAATCTCTTATGTATACAAAGTTTAAGTGTTACAATAAGCTAAAATCTCCAAATTGATTTAGGGTCACAAAGTAAAAAAAATGTAAGAAGAGAGGTAAGAATCATTCGCCCCTCCTTCAACCCTCTAGGGTCGTATTTATAAGGGTAGGTAAGCGGCATTGCAGCTTTAGGTCAGCATCGCTGGTCTTCGAAGTCGACAATATGTCACACGGCATTAGCTTCGACGTTGCATGGTTAAGCTTTGGTGTTGTTATTCGGTAGTATTCGACATCGATAAGGAACGACATTGCTATGGTGCGATGAAGCTTTATCATTCTTCGGAATGTCGGCTTTAATAGATCTTGTGAATGCTGATGGTTTTCGGCATCGTTAATATTATGTACTGAGATGCTCTTTATTGATTGTCGGCAACATCAGTTGAAAGCGGCACTAAGGATTTATGGCACTGGTAGCTTTTGTGGACATTGACGATGTTCACCATAAAAATCGCATGTCTAGCCTATGTAGTCATTGACGACATTTGCTACCATCATTGTAGAATGGCGACTTTTGATCGTTGGCGACCTAATGATATGGGTTTTATCTGGAGGACAACCCTAAGAAGCTGCGGCGTTGGTACTGAAACCACGTCATAGAGATATGACGTGATTATTTAACATCATAGATGAATGGTTGTATGGAATGGTGGTGACATCGACGACGACGTTATTAACTTCGAGCAGCATTATTGGAGCAACATCGGCCATATACTTCTTTCGATGACAATGGTGCATGACATCAATTATTATGTGGATGGCGGCATTGATTAGGCATAGCATCAATGAGACGCGACATTGATAAAAGGCGGCTTCATCCAGTATAGCTTGGGCAACTATGATTCTTGGTATCATTCAATAATTAATGAAGTGCGGTATCATCGATGAGCAATGTCGATCATGCTCGATATCCTTACTTTTTTGATAACTTATGATGCTGATTCCATTCGGCATTGCTTTGTGATGTAAGTCCACCTAACCTTATGGGTGATTGGCTGCACTGATGTTACCTTGGGTTCTTTGACTTTACTGGTGAAATGTGATGCCAACGTTGATGAGAGTTGATGTCATTGGTGTCGGCTTTAACTCATTTCCATTACTTTGTCACTGCTTATTGATGTGCCGTCATGATCAAGTAGCATATCGAACATCTTTGAGGTCAACAATGGTGATAGAAATATTCTAACATCTCAATATCCTAAAAATATTGGATAGATATAATCATAGCGCCAAATAGCTATGAATCTATAGCTCGCCACCAGTTAGTGGAATTCCTACCTCTCTATTAACCTGCTCAAAGAATAGATAACAAAATAGACAACAAAGAGAGGAACAACAAACACAGGGTCATATATAATGTTTGGTGAAAGGGAAATATCACTAACCTATATGAATACCAATACAGTACTATATCACGTGCAATATCAAATGGTAATATATGAGGTAATGAAACCATGCATTAACCTGCACTCAACAAGTTAGCACGTTTCTACTATTGTGCTATGTAATACATGATACATCTAGTAACTATTAATCATCATAGCACCGAACATGACTCAACTATTACATACACGCTAGGCTAGTAGGCTTGGGTCTCCCGGTAAGACCAAGACCTGCTACAATGACACCTTACCATATCATCCACCACCTATGATTGTATCGAACCCAAATCGATATACTTGCCTAATCACTACCATTTGTTTAACAAGAGGACTTAGGACTAGTAACTTAAGGCTAATAATCCTTACTACTAAGTAGCTCGAGGTTTATGTATTTGCTACCAAGATAGAATGTCTTCTATCTTTGAATCAATGTCGCCTAATACGAGCAATCGAGAAAACAACACCTTATTCTACAAAGGCTCTGTAAATATCAAATCCCAAGGTCGTAGCTAACGAATATAGACTTACTCCATATATGCAACATCATATGGAACAATATATCGCAATACTTGGTCATCTTGTCTAAAAGCCACCGAATGAATCTATAAAAACCACCATATAAATTAAATTACATCTTAAACTATACACATATTCTTTATACCATCTATCATCCATTATACGTCTCCGAGATAGGGTGTGGCATCCCCTAACTCATCATATTACTCTATAGTCACTCCAAACCTTACGAGCATCACGTAGTCCCTGAAGTGAACTCGAATTCATAAAACGTCAAGTTCCAAAACACAAAATTCAACTTGTAATCCTATAATAGTTCAAATGCATAACTAGGAAGTCGGACGTATGACTTAAATTTCAGACATCTGGTCTAGAAATCAAGATGTCTAAAAACCCTTGATTTACACATGAATAATGCGGGATAAAATCCTTAAGATTCAGACGTCTGAATTTATGATTCAGATGTCTAAACACCTATTGCACTAGAATTGAACCTAGATGGGAGAATTTCCCTTAGTGGAAATTCTTCCCACCTTTTCTCATTCGTCATTCTTTCTCCACTCTTCGACGTTTAGCTTCATGTCATCAAGGCACTCTACACTAATGTCTCTCAACACGGATTCACGCCCTTGTTATAAGTTGTTCGATATTCTGACAAGTATAGCTTCATACTCGACAAACGACTTTAAGGCGGTGATCCATTTCAACTACCATTCTAGTTTAACTACTTGACCATCACTTGAAACCTATATATTCATTCAACAATGTAATGAATCATCCTCTAGTCATTCCTCAACTCCAATCCTACAACAATCCAAAAATTTGATCCAAACATATCAACATTCAATATCAATCTTTTAACACATTCGTTTTATGATTAAACACTTATTAAACATTCATTAATCAAGATTCTCATGTCTAACATCCCAATTATCATTCACCAAGCCCTAACCAACATTGGACATTTAACATGAATCTAGCATATTTAGTGATCATATGTCATGGACTGTAAATACCACTCACAAAATCTATATAAATCCAAGAACCAATGAAACCCAACTTTAATGCTCTCTTTATTTCTGAAATATGGCTCCAATCTTCTCAAAAATGAAAATTTGAAGAGCTAGATTTGTAAAGAACTACTTAACTTGAATTTAGATATTTAATTCAGAATTTTTGATGAAAAAATGAAGGAATCATGTTGATTTTAACTCCAGAAATCTAGATTTATTTCTTTGAGAAGATGAAGAAGAAGTGGAATGAAAAAAATAGGCTTCATTTAAAAATTATAAGGCAATTTTTGATGAATTGCCATTTTGCCCTAGCTTCTCTTTTTTTTCTCATTTTATAAAAAAAAATCAATTTTAACAAACTTTATATATTTTTCATATGTGAATGACATCACAAACTCAAGAAACCTAAATTTCTTTCTTTGAGAAGATGAAGAAGATGTGGACTAAATAAAGAAAGAGGGCTTCATTTTCAAATTATAAGGCAATTCTGGCCGAATTGCCTTTTTGCCTCTAGCTTCCCTTTTGTTCTTATTTTATCAAAAAAATCAATTTTAACAAACTCTATATATTTTTCATATGTGAATGACATGAATTCTGGCATATTTAGTGATCATATGTAACAGAGTATAAATCTTGTTTGCACCAAAATTGGTCACTGTTTGCGCTAAAAATGGTAACAAATACCCAATTTCAGATGAAAGCACCAAACCACGGTCACAGATCACATATAGATTGTATGTAATAGAAATAAATATGAAGAACACTCAAAATATTAAAAGGAAAGCAGTAGAAAGACAAGATTTATAGTGGTTCGGCATTGTAGCCTACGTCCACTTTGAAGAGTTATTGTTTTATTGATGATTCTCTACTGATTTACAAGAGTACAATTGATAGTATCCGAGTTACAATGGAGTTCAGCAGAGTAACGGCGTAGAAGAGCCAAAAGATGCATTTCCTTAAGACCCTAGGCTGCTATTTATAGACGTAGACTGGAAATAGCTGTCTCAAACTTCGAAAGACTCCTTCCATCACGTGGGTGGGCCCACGTGATCGATCCCTGGTCGTTTCGACTCGATCCATGATCGATATGAGTGAGATTCGTATCGATCCAAATCTTGCCCAATCGAGCCGAGATCGATCATGAACATTCCTGAGGTCGTATGCAAGCTCCTGTGAACATTTGGTAGCATTTGGACTTGTAGATTGTGAGATATGATCGATGTAAGTTTGGATTTGTTGAAGGCTGCCGAGTTCGCATCGCCTCTGGGCACGTGATGACCGATGACGCGGCGCTAACTTTTAGGATCGATCCACTTTTCATGCCGAACGACCGAGTCTTTCCTTCTTTACGTGTTCCTTTTGTATCACTCTCATTCAGGTGTTTCGTATCCATACTTTGTATCCATCCATCAGCAAATCCAGACGTCTGAACACAATATTTAGACGTTTGAATAAGGTAAAAAATGCAATGTTTCAGTGCTGCCTTGTTATTTCACTACACTCAGAAGGCTGAATTTTAATTCATAAGTCTGAGTTAAAAATAACAGCTAGTTTTTTGAAAGGTTGCTTCTCTTCCCTAAACAGAAACAACGTTCATTTCAACAGTTGCTTCTATTTTGATTCATGGCAACTCTTCACTAATCATTGCAACCTTTAACAACTATAAATAGCAAGCAATTTCAACATTATTCTTAACTAATTCTTATTTTGATTTCTAAACTCTATATTCTTGCTATTTACTTCAAGTTTTACAAATCAAACTATTTGATCACCAAACACTCAAGCATACTCCTGTGTGGTCAAATACACTTCCTTTCTTCACAAATTACACTGTATACCATAAAGGAGAAGATTATAGGAAGGGTGTACTTATATTGACTTATCTGTGCTATTTCAGAGCATACTCAGTCAGAAACATTTCCATTTGTATTTAAAGTCCTATTGTAGTATCATCAGGCGGTAGAAGTCCTATTCGATTGTCTAGGCAATGTAATACCTGTTCCTCTGGGTGAAGCGAGGGTATTGATTAAATCCAGAAGGAGTCTGGGACTGGACGTAAAACGGGAAGTTCGAACCAGTATAAAAATCTCCGGTGTCTTTTACTACTCTGTTATTACTTCTATAATTATTCTGCACAAGTAATTAATTTAGTTATAATTTCATATTACACAATCACATAGTCACTTTCATTTGGTATCAGAGCTTTGTTATCTCTTAAACATAACACAGTTATTTGATATTTTAGTAATATGGAAAGTAACACCAACACAAGTTTTACTGAAGGTTAATCCACTGCACGACCACCGCTATTCAATGGTTTGAACTATAACTAGTGGGCTACTAGAATGAGAATCTATATGCAAGCTAATGGTTATGACACATGGAATATCACTCAAACTGAATATCACATACCAACTACTCAATTTCGGAATGGTCTAACACACAAAAACTAGATGCTACTACAAATGCAAAAGCTATGAACATGTTATTTTGTTCTTTAGACAAAAATGAGTTTAATAGAGTTAGCATGTGTACTACTGCTTATGAAATATGGCGCACATTGAAAATTACTCATGAGGGTACTAACAAAGTCAAACAAAGCAAGATCTCTATGCTTAAGAATCAATTTCAGAATTTTAGAATGAAGCAAGATGAATCTATAAACGATAAGTACTCTAGATTTCATGATATATATCATTCACTTTTGGCACTAGGAGAAAAATTTACTGATTTTGATATCGTCTCAAAAATCCTAAATTCTCTAAAGGATGAATGGGAACGAAAAGTCTTAGTAATTGAAGAAGCTAATGACATTTCAACCATCAAACCAGAAGAGTTGGTAGGAAATCTAATGTCTTATGAAGTTAATCTCCAGGCTAAACGAGTAAAGGCACAAGATAAAAAGACAATAGCTTTCGAGGCAGAAAAAGAAGAATCTGATTCAGAAGATGAAGATATGGCTCTTATCACAAAGAATTTCGAAAGGTTTTTGAAGTTCAAAACGAACAATAGGTTTGGACATAACAAAAATAGCACCAAACCATCAACTTCTACTATACAATGCTATGGATGTCACAAGAAAGGTCACATGCAGAAAGATTGTCCTGATCAAAAGAAAGACAAGTTCAAACACGAAAAGGAAAAATACAAAAAGAAGTAGGCATTTTCAGTAACATGGGATGATTCAGAATCCTCTTCCTCATCAGATAGCGATAGCGACAGTGATAATGAACAAGCAAATGTTTGCTTTATGGCTACAAATGATGAAGTAAGTGATTTAACTTTTGATGATTTAATTGAGATAAATTCAGTTTTATTAGATAAAATGAAAACATCAAAAGGAAATATAAAGAGGCTAGTGAAAAGTTAAACAGAACCGAACTTGAAGTTGAAATGCTAAGGGATGAAAAGAATATTTAGAAGAAGAACTTCAAGCTTCTCAAGAATCTTATTCTAATACAACTACTCAAATTTCTATGCTGAGTCAATAAATCGAAACCCAAAAAGAAAAGAATGACTCTCTCCAAGTTGAAAATCATGATTTAAAATCAAATGTTAAAATATTAGAATTAGATATCTCTAGTCTCAAAACACAGTTAGAAGGAATTACCAAGAATGTTTCAAATTTTAATAAAGGAAGAGAAAATCTCTCTAAAATTTTGGAAAATTCTCAAACTGTGTCAGATAAAAAGGGTTTAGGCTATAAGAAAGCTTCAAATAGTTTACCTAAGAAAAGGAATTCTTTTGAAAATCATGTTCGGAAAAGAAATCATGGTATTATTGATAGTATTTCAAAAAGTCCAAAACATTCTAAGAACATTAAAATGTGGGTTCCTAAAACTAACAACTTTTTGATTAGGAATAAATACATAAAATCATTTATGGAAAATGTTCATAAGAATAAAGATTTTATTTACAAAGGGAATGCTGAACCCGTTTGGGTTTGGTTTTCTAAGATCTAACTCTTAGAACCCTAACAAAAAGTGGGTACCAATGTCACTTTCATATTTATTGCAGGTACCACTTAAGAAAAGAGGAAAATAGATATTAGACAGTGGTTGCTTAAAACATATGACAGGAAATAAAGACATGTTGACAAACATTATCTACTCAGATGGAGGGTCTGTCATTTTCGAGATAATTCCAAAGGATACATCATCGGCAAAGGCGATGTGTGCAATAATGGTACATCTAATTTACCTCTTATTAAAAATGTTTTATTAGTTAAAAATTTGAAACATAACTTACTTAGTATCAGCCAACTTTATGACAAAGGTTTTAATATCTCTTTCCCTAAAGATAAGTGTAGCATTTTTGATAAAAATAAAAATCTTATTTTTGAAGGTAATAGAGATAGAAATATATATGTTTTAAATATGAAAATTATTCATGACTCAAATATATGCTTAATAGCCAAAGAAAAAGATCCTTGGTTATGGCACAAAAGATTTTGTCACATAAATTTCAAAGCAATTAGTAAATTTTCTCAAAATGATTTGGTAAAAGGTTTACCTAAAATGAATTTTAAAGTAAAAGTATTTGTGATGCTTGTCAATTAGGAAAATTATCAAAATCATCTTTTAAATCAAAGAAAAACATTTCTACATTACAACCACTTGAATTATTGCATTTGGATCTTTTTGGACCAACGCAAATTCAATCTATTAATCATAACAAATATGTGTTTGTAATAGTAGATGATTTTTCAAGATATACTTGGACTATCTTTATGAAAAATAAAAGTGATACTTTTGAAAATTTTAAAATATTTGTTAAAAGAATTCAAAACCTCAAAAGTTTGAAAATTAAGAACATTAGAAGTGATCATGGAGGTGAATTTGAAAATGAGAATTTTGAACATTTTTGTAATAAAAAGGGAATTTCACATAACTTTTCTTTTCCTAGAACACCACAACAAAATGGAGTTGTAGAAAGGAAAAATAGAACTTTACAGGAATGTGCAAGAACTCTTTTAAATGGAAGCACTTTACCAAAGCATTTTTGGGCAGAAGTTGTAGCCACTGCTGGTTATGTTTTGAATCGTGTCTCCATTCGACCACTAACAAAACGTACACCATATGAACTTTTTAATGGAAGAAAACCAAATATATCTTATTTTAAATATTTTGGTTCAAAATGTTTTATTCTTAGTACAAAAGATCAGCTTGGTAAATTCGATCCAAAATCCGATGAAGGAATATTCATAGGATATTCGGAACGAAGCAAAACTTATCGAATTTTCAATAAAAGAACTAAAATAATCGAAGAAACACTTCATGTTTCATTCGATGAGAATTTAAAAACTAATAATAAAATTGATGATGATGAGATAATTACTAAGACTGTCACAGATACTAATACTGAAAAATCTTTTGATGATTCCATTTCAAAATGAAAACATTACTAATCATGAAAATGAGTTAAGATCTCCTCCTAGGAAATTAAAAGATCACCCTATTGAAAATGTTATTGGAGAAATTAATTCAAATGTTAGGACTAGAAGTCAACTTAATCAAATGGGCCATGTAGCATTCCTTTCAAATATCGAACCTAAAAATGCTAAAGAAGCCTCTACCGATGACTATTGGATTATAGCTATGCAAGAAGAGCTAAACCAATTTGAACGAAACGAAGTTTGGGATTTAGTTGCTAGACCAAGTAATCAAACTGTCATTGGTACAAAATGGGTTTTCAAAAATAAAGCTGATGAACAAGGTAATATAACTAGGAATAAAGCTAGATTAGTTGCACAAGGATATAATCAGGAGGAAGAAATTGACTATGAAGAAACGTTTGCTCCAGTCGCCCGACTAGAAGCAATACGAATTTTACTGGCCTTTGCATGTTTTCATAATCCTACACTTTATCAAATGGATGTAAAAAGTGCATTTTTAAATGGCTATATTAAAGAAAATGTTTTTGTCGAACAACCTCTCCTATTTACACATGAAAAATTTCCAAACCATGTTTATAAACTTAAGAAAGCTTTATATGGTTTGAAACAAGCACCACGTGCTTGGTACGAACGACTTAAAAGCAAACTTATAAATTATGGTTTTGAAATAGGGAAAGTTGACTAGACACTTTTTATTAAGAAAACTAAAAAGGATATTTTAATTGTTCAAATTTATGTTGATGATATTATTTTTGGTTCTACAAATAAAAAATTATGTCAAGATTTTTCTAACATAATGACCAAAGAATTTGAAATGTCACATATGGGAGAATTATCATATTTTCTTGGATTACAGATTAAACAACTGGAAAATGGAATTTTTATTAACCAAGAAAAATATTGTAGCAATCTAATTAAACACTTTGGTATGGAAAATACTTCGGCCAAACCAACTCCAATGAGTACAATAGTACATCTTGAACGAGATGAGGATGGCAAAAGTGTTGACCAAAAATTATATCGAAGTATGATTGGATCACTACTATATTTAACTACTAGTAGACCTGACATAATGATGAGTGTTTGTCTGTGTGCTCGATTTCAAGCAAATCCTAAAGAATCACATATACAAGCAGTGAAACGTATATTACGATATCTTAGCAAAACCAAAGATTTCGGACTATTTTATCCGAAAGAATGTCCTTTCGAATTAGTATCATACAGTGATGGTGATTTTGGAGGATGTCGTACGGATAGAAAAAGTACGAGTGGGACGTGTCACTTCATTTGACATTCCTTAGTATCGTGTTTTAGCAAGAAACAAAACTGTGTTTCACTCTCGACTTGTGAAGTAGAATATATTTCTGCTGCTTTAGCATGTGCTCAAGTCATATACATGCAACAAACACTTCAAGATTTTAGAATAAATTTATCTAAATCTACTATTTTCTGTGATAATACTAGTGCTATAAACTTATCTAAAAATCCATTCAATCATTCACGAACAAAACATATCGACATTCGTCATCATTTTCTTCGGGATAATATTGAAAAGGATTTAATAAAATTAGAATTTGTTTCCTCTGAAAATCAATTGGCTGATATATTTACAAAACCTTTGAATGAAAATATCTTTATAAAATTAAGAAGAGAATTAGGTATTATTTCTCAAAAAAATTTGTACTTTTAATAAAAAAATTATTATAATTTTTTTAAAGGGCTGCTGGGATTCGGTCTCTGCACTATTGGCTGAAAGTTCTTTGTAATTACTATTTTACTATTAGTATCTTTTGTTTATAGATTATACTTCAGTTGATTTTATAGATTTTATTATTATATATTTTTAGCAAGATAATTATTATACAAAATTTTCTTTCAACCAGAAATTTCAATGGCTGTGAGTTTAATTGGTTATAATCATTTCTACCAGAAACACCTCTTTAAGCTATATATCACTATATATTTGGCTTCAAAAAATTTTTAAATTAATATTCAATTCTTCTTGGTTTCAAACTAAAATTTGTTTTATTCTCAAATATGTCTTCTCATGAAAACTCTTAATATGCTTTCGGCTATTCATCAATCAACTTTGAATCTCCTAGTTCGGGATCATTGTCATTACCTACTCCTACTCCTTATCATGAAAAGGCTCCGATTAACCATAGTGGTTACACTCTGGAACCAAAACGACCAAGGAAACTTCACTTTGGTTCTCCATCAACTAAAGAAAAGATTAGTGATATCCATCATTATCAACGGGAAACTTTGAATATTCAGAGAGAACTTTACTATAAACAAAAAAATCAAGGACAAAAACTAAACTGGTTGGAGAAAATGGCCGTTAAATTCGGTGGCTTCACTCCAGTTCAAAATCAAACGATCGTTCATTGCTACTTTAGTCACTAATTCCTTTTAGTAATGACAAAGGGGGAGAAAAAGGTAAAAATATTATTGTATGAATTCTTTTATTCAGGGGGAGAAATTTTATATTTTCATACTAACCAAGTTTTAATGACAGGAGAAGTTATTATTTACTAACCAATATTTTCATAGTTGTCATTATCAAAAAGGGGGAGAATGTTAGAACCTCAGTTCCTGATATTTTAATAATAACAAATTATATGTGTTTATCTAACCAAGTTTTACAGGAAAATATTGATGACCAGATTCCAGATTGATGGACGTAATCGTTTACAGGTTATAGAGTCTGTGTCTAGTTAGTAATATATGTTAAAATCTCTCCTATTTGGTATAGATGCACAAGCTATTGAATACACACGCTTGTTTTCAATAGAAGTTTTAAATATGTCTGAATTAGCAGAATTCAGACGTCTGAATCATAAATTCAGACGTTTGACTGCTGAAGTAAAGCACTTTTTAAATAGCAAATCCAGACGTCTGAATACAATATTCAGACGTTTGAATAAGGTAAAAAATGCATTGTTTCAGTGCTGCCTTGTTATTTCACTACACTCAGAAGGCTGAATTTTAATTCATAAGTCTGAGTTAAAAATAACGGCTAGTTTTTTGAAAGGTTGCTTCTCTTCCCTAAACATAAACAACGTTCATTTCAACAGTTGCTTCTATTTTGATTCATGGCAACTCTTCACTAATCATTGCAACCTTTAACAACTATAAATAGCAAGCAATTTCAACATTATTCTTAACTAATTCTTATTTTGATTTCTAAACTCTATATTCTTGCTATTTACTTCAAGTTTTACAAATCAAACTATTTGATCACCAAACACTCAAGCATACTCCTGTGTGGTCAAATACACTTCCTTTCTTCACAAATTACACTGTATACCATAAAGGAGAAGATTATAGGAAGGGTGTACTTATATTGACTTATCTATGCTATTTCAGAGCATACTCAGTCAGAAACATTTCCATTTGTATTTAAAGTCCTATTGTAGTATCCTCAGGCGGTAGAAGTCCTATTCGGTTGTCTAGGCGGTGTAATACCTGTTCCTCCGGGTGAAGCGAGGGTATTCATTAAATCCAGAAGGAGTCTAGGACTGGATGTAGAACGGGAAGTTCGAACCAGTATAAAAATCCCTGGTGTCTTTTACAACTCTGTTATTACTTCTATAATTATTCCGCACAAGTAATTTTATAATTTCATATTACACGATCACATAGTCACTTTCATCCATCACTCCGTGGTCCATGCTTTCTTGAACATTTCCTTCATACCGATCGATATGAACTCAATTGATACGAGAATGGCTCCTGATTTGTTCGTACCCATCCAAAGTAATGTCCCTTCGTATCGATTCAAGCTTTGATTGATACGAAGTATGCCTTGCCATATCCATTTAATCGATGCGTGTTGCATCGATACGAAATCCATCGGTCCAAAGTGAGGTGCTAAGTGCATTTCCCTTATCCATATCCATATGGATCGATACGAAACCATCGATCCAGTGCAAATAGCCAAGTCCATCTCAATCGATGCGAATTGAATTTTCTTGAACCTTGATCCAACCATAACTCGAGCATACGAACTCCGTTTAACATGAAATTCGAAACGTAGCCTTTCTTAGCCTTGTTTATCATTCCCACTCGATCACACCTTGATTAGAGCTCGGTCCAATTTTGACGGTATCGATCATAGCCTTTTTTCCAATCGATCTCCAATCCTGGTATCCATCCTTTTTAGCCAGTTTGTTGATATCCCAGCTTTGACCAAAAGGCGAGGTAACAAATATCACTCACCAAATCTATATAAATCCAAGCACCAATGAAACCGAACTTTAAAGCTCTCTTTATTTATGAAATATGACTCCAATCTTCTCCAAAATGCAAAATCGAAGAGCTAGATTTGTAGAGAATTGCTTATCTTGAATTTAGATATTTAATTCAAAAATTTTGATGAAGAAATGAAAGTGTTATATTGATTTAAACTCTAGAAACCTAGATTTCATTCTTTGGGAAGATGAAGGAGAAGTTGAATGAACTAAATGAAGAAAGAGGGCTTTATTTAAAAATTATAAGGCAATTCTAACTGAATTACCATTTTGCTCCTAGCTTCTCTTTTGTTCTCATTTTATCAATTTTTTCTGATTTTAACAAACTTTATATATTTTTCATACGTGAATGACATCACGAAGACAATGTAATATATCTCGAGTCCTAATTCATTCATCCTTGAAAAAAAATCATCTTTTAAGTCATTAGTTATAATATGTAATTTAGTTCAGTTAAAATAATTTATTATCTTTGCACTAAGCGATAAAAATATGGATTGTTAGAGCATTGATGGTGACTCCTATCATTCACCTAGTACACCCCTTGATACTCCCCTTCAACATTTTTGTACAAAATTATTAAAATAAAATAAACTCTATAGTTATTAACAATCTGTTATTGAGATTATTTTATTTTAAAAAATAGCATCTTAAATATTTTAGCATTAAATATTATTTTTAATGATATATATTGGTTTATGATTTTGAAAAAGATTAGTTACGAAACAGTGGCAAATATCATACCTATGAAAAACAATTTAGTTTAAAAAAAAGAATTTAAGGGAGGATTTATGATGTATGTATATGCATGTGCATGTGCACACGCGTGCGTGTGTATATGTGAGTGTGCATATATATATATATATATATATATATATATATATATATGTGTGTGTGTGTGTGTGTGTGTGTGTGTGTGTGTGTGTGTGTGTGTGTATGGGTGGGGTTATGGATATCAACCCTTATGTCCTTTTTATCCCTCCATCATTTTCAGAAAAAACTCTAAAATAGAGAGAGGGAGAGGTATGTTATATATTTACTACTGAGTTCATCTTTATGAATATTTGAATTATTTCAAAATATTTTTCCTCCTTCAAAACTATAAATGGTATGAATTGCCAAAAATATTCATTTAATAATTGGTTTGACATGTAATGTTTGAAAGTTTAGATATTTCATGATAATCAAAATTCTCATAAAAGATTAACTTGATGGAAAACAGAGAATATCAGTAAAAAATTATTTAGATTTGAAATTGTTTGCAACAAAAGAAGAAGGGAGAGAATGTAAGCCGATATGTACAATAATGATCCATATCGGTTTTTCTTAACACTCCATATTTTGAATTGTGCAGTTGAAAACATTACAAAATTTTGTGGAGATCTACTTCATAATATTTTGAATATCATGAATATAGAAAATGAGTTAATTTGTAATACAGTTAAATTCTTTAGAATTATATGTCAAATTATTAATTGTTAAAACATTGATTGTTAGATTTCAAACATCATTTTCATTGTGTTAGGGTTGTTTGAATGAGCCAAACCTTTATGGAAATAATATCAAAATATTATGAAAACATGCCTTTGAAATTTTGTTGAAACTAGAAGTCAAAATAGGATTAGGGACGGTAAATGGGAATCAAAAATTAAGAGATGTAGGATGATCTAATATATTGACATAATTTAAAAGGGACTGCAAACAGAACTACAAATAAGAGGACTTAAATAGCAACCTGTCATAACATATGAACCTGAAGTATGTTGTGCGGAGTATTACAAATGAATTTTGATGTAATATTACTTCAATGACAATTCTATTAAAGTTACAAGATGCGGCTGTAAGACTGTAACATTATATCACTCACATATGTTAATATGCGAGTTCAAACTATTGTAAACCCGAACCGCTCACTCTTTCATTTAACCGTTACAACTTATCCTATATAAGGATTGTAATATGTACATAATGATTGATTGAATGCAATAACATTTTCTCAATAAACATCACAGTTTAAATTTTTTACTTTTATGGTATTAGAGCCCTAGCTGAAAGGCATCATTAGGTCAAGATCATCGTGTCGTTCTACAATCCCATTAGAATAACTTCATCATTTGGGATTGACTACACTCACTTTTTCTCCTCAGAGTATATCTTCATCACTGGAGAAGGTTTTACCTTTGCAATCTTGTGTAAATCAAGTTCTTGATCTAAATCAGTGTGTGCCTCACCAAAGAACTCCAGTCAGAGTTGTCTTCATCACCCTAGGTCTTAGCTGCATACACTCCGATCATCAGAAACCTCTTCTTGCAGCAGTTTCATCACTTTAACCATCTCTTGACTGCATAATTGTGTGTCACGGCTTGCCTCTTCAAGTTTCCCTCTGTATTTTCATTTCTTTCTTGTAATTTACCACGGCCAAAGATTAAAACAGTGCTTCTTCCACCACTTCACCCAAAGAAACCCCCACTATGTCACTCATAAAGCCTAAAGATCATCTTGTCAAAATTCAACTTGATGAAACCAATTTTTTGCTTGGAAGTATCAGGTACAAAGTGCCAAAGAAGGCTATGGTTTGGAAAACTTCATTAACGAAACCATTGCAATTCCTGCCAAGATGACCACTGACAAAGAAGGAAAACTTATAAGCAATCAAGAATCTACTACAAAATATAAGAGACAAGGTAGCTTATTATCTACATGGCTGGTATCATCAATCAACTCAAGTTTTCTATCATAAATTGTTGGTTGCAAGTCATCAGCTTATAAAATCTGGAACACAGTGGAGAAGATTTTTAATTCTCAAACAGCTGCAAGAATTATGCATTATAAAAGAGAACTACAAAATCTCAAGAAAGAAAGCATGTCAATAAGGGAATACCTCACTAAGATAAAAACATTTTGTGACATATTAGAAACTGCAGGACACAAAATGTCTGAAACTGATCAAATCTTGACCACAATAAATGGCCTTGATGAGGAATATGAATTAGTTATTGCTATTATTTCTTCAAAGAATACACTACCCAACATACAGTTTGTTCATTCCACCTTGCTAGCTCATGAAGGAAGGGTATAATAGAGAAAAACCACACAAACAGATTACTCAGTTAATTTTGTATCCAATTCCAGAAACAAGAATCAAGAAAGAAGCACTTACAATAAAAATGATCAAAATCAGAGAGGTGGCCAAAATCAAAGGGGAAGAGGAAGAGGTGGAAGATGGAATAGCAATAATAGAGTCAAATGCCAAATTTTTGAAAAGTTTGGTCACATTGCAACCAAATGCTATTTCAGATATGCAGATCACAATGGAAATCAACAAAATCAAAATGTGCAAAGAAACTTCAACCCAAATGCAAATTTTGCTCAAATAAATCAACAGTCAAGAAATCAGAATGAAAGTTCAAGAAATCTAAATTCAGATAATCTCACCAGAATGGAAGACACACAGAATGAAGAGTGGTATCCTGATTCTGTTGCTACCAACCATCTTACAAGCGACATCCAAAATCTGAACTTAGGAAACAAAGGTTATAGAGGAACGCAATCTATACATATGGGTAATGGTGAAACTATAAACATTACACATGTTGGAAGTGGCATTAAAGGTAAAAGACAACTTTATCTTAATAATTTATTAGGAGTTCCACAAATAAAAAAGAATCTTATAAGTGTCTCACAATTTGCCAATGACAACAATGTGTATTTTGAGTTTCACCCAAAATTTTGCTTAGTAAGAGACTTACTAAATCAAAAAATACTTTTACAGGGTAGATTACACAAGGGGCTTTACAAGTTCAACTTTTCACACCCAAGAAACCTTACTGATAAAGAAACCTGGTGCAACAATTTAGAATCTTGTAATAATTGCAGTAAGAATGTGTTTGATTTGTGGCATTGTAAGCTAGGACATCCTAGCATTAATGTTGTAAAACAAGTATTAAAAGAAAATAATATTTCATTTGAAAATATTTCTACCCCATATGTATGCACAAGTTGTCAATTAGGAAAAATTCATAAGCTGCCATTTATTGATTCTTTAACTACTTATAATAATTCTCTTGAGCTTATAGCTACAGATCTTTGGGGTCCATCTCCAGTGAACTCAGATTATAGGTTCAGATACTACATTTCATTTGTAGATGCATACTCAAGATTTACATGGATTTATTTCCTCAAAACCAAGTCTAAAGCATACAAGGCTGTAATACAATTCATCAATCAAGCGGAAAAGCAATGCAACATCAAAGTTAAGATAATGCAAATTAATGGTGGCACGGAATTCAAGCCCCTCAAGGAATACTTCAGAAGAGAGGTATCATTCATAGGACCACATGCCCTTACACATCTGAGCAGAATGGCCTTGTGGAGAGAAAATATCGACATTTTGTGGAAACTGGTCTAAGTTTATTGACACAAGGCTCGTTACTTATGAAATTTTGGCGTGGTGCCTTTGCTACATCAGTTTATCTAACAAATAAATTGTCAACCAAGGTTTTAAGACTTAAGAGTCCAATAGGAGTGCTACTTAATACAAAACCAGATTATTTAAGTCTAAGAACCATTGGTTGCCTATGTTTTCCATGTCTTAGGCAATATAATGCATACAAACTTAGTCTCATGTCTGCTCCTTGCACTTTTCTTGGCTATGCTAACAACCAAAAAGGCTATAAATGCATTAGCAATACTGGTAAGTTATACATTTCAAGACATGTTGTGTGTAATGAAAGTATCTTTTGCAGATAAAGAAATTAAGACCACTGAAAAGATATACAATGCTAAAGTTTCAATTCCAGCAATACCTGGCTTGGCTAAAGGGAACACTGATCAGAGTGATAGAGGTACTCGAGAGATTTCAGGACCACAACTCACAGTATCAAATGGAAGATCAGGTCACAGTGCAATTGAGTCTCCTGGTCATCACAAACACTCATCTCAAAGCACACCCAATTCTGAAGAATGCATTGAACATAATGAAAGTTATTCACCATGTTCAGCACAATCTAATGATAACATCACCAGTCAAGAAAGAGCTCCTGCAAGAACATAACATCACATGGTTACAAGGCGTAAAAGTGGAATATTTAAACCCAAAATCTATGCGATGCGATTAAATCAAAAGGAACCTACTACATATCAAGAAGCTGTCAAAGACAATCACTGGAAACTGACCATGGATGATGAATATAATGCCCTCACAAGGAACAATACATGGAGCTTAGTACAACTACCCAATCACAAGAATGTCATAGGAAGCAAATGGACTTACAAAATAAAAAGAAACCCTGATGGAACCATATCAAAATACAAAGCACGACTAGTTGCAAAGGGATACACGCACCAATATGGTTTCGACTTCAATGAGACTTTTTCTCCAGTAGTGAAGCCAACCACCATAAGAATTGTGCTAACTATAGCCTTACACAATCAGTGGAAAATCAGACAACTGGATGTAAATAATGCCATGGTTTCGACTTCAATGAGACTTTTTCTCCAGTAGTGAAGCCAACCACCATAAGAATTATGCTAACTATAGCCTTACATAATCAGTGGAAAATCAGACAACAGGATGTAAATAATGCCTTTTTAAATGGTGATCTACAAAAGGAAGTATACATGGAGCAGCCAAAGGGATATGTTCAACACAACAAGTGAAATTTAGTATGCAAAATACACAAAGCCATCTATGGTCTCAAGTAGGCACTGAGAGTATGGTATGAGAAACTTAAGTTCACACTGGTCAAACTTGGATACAAATACACCAAATCAAATAATTCCTTGTATACAAACTTAACTGAAGACAAACACATATACCTACTTTTATATGTAGATGACATCATAATAACACGAAACGATGAGAAGGAAATCAACAGCACTATTCGACACTTAAACCAAGCATTTTCTATCAAAGACCTTGGTGACTTAAATTAATTCTTGGGAATAGAAATCATAAAGAAAAGTTCATCAGAAATTATTCTAAAGCAGAAAAAGTACATAACAGAAATTCTAGTTCGTGCAAAAATGGATGCTGCAAAGCCACCAATGACTACCAGTCTACATTTCTCCAAAAATAAAGGTGATCACATTCTTAATGTCAAGCAATATCGGAGTATAGTGGGTGCATTGCAATATGCTATTATTACAAGACCTAAAATGCACTATAGTGTTAACGAGGTTTGCCAGTTCATGCATCAACCTCGTGATGAGCATTGGAAAGCAGTAAAACGAATATTGCGTTATCTCAGAGGCACATTAGATCATGGAATAGTACTGAACTCATGTAAAGAATTAAAGATACGAGCTTACGCTGACGACGACTGAGCTACCGATCCAGATGACCGTAGATCTACATCTGGTTATTGTATCTACTTTGGAAACAATCCCATTTCGTGGTGCTCGAAGAAGCAAGCAATCATCTCTCGTTCAAGCATGGAGGCTGAATACCGCTGCGTTGCAAGTACAACAACTGAGATAATTTGGATTGAATCTCTACTTCGAGAAATTAAAATCAATCTGACTAGAAAGTCCATTATTTGGTGTGACAATCTCAGCACTGTTTCCCTCTCTGCCAACCCAGTTCTTCACTCTCGAACCAAGCACATCGAGATTGATTTGTACTTCGTTCGAGAGCAAATTGTCAAAGGGAAATTCGAAGTCAATCATGTTCCTGCCACCTATCAGGGAACGGATATACTAACTAAAGCTCTAGAGAGCAAGGAACTTCATACGATTGAGGACAGATTTAAGAGTAATTGATGGCGGCGATGAAGGAAAGGGGGATTTCTGCATAAAGTTGTAACTAAAATTGTAATGGTTGGCTGTCAACCTGCATAAATGAAATAAACATACTTTTATCATATCACTCAACATTCAACATTGATTAGAAGATCAAGCTTCAATCTTGAGGCATATACTATATAAATATGCATTCTGAAACGGGATTTCTGCCTAAAGTTGTAACTAAAATTTTGTAGTGGAAAGTGGATTGCTTTTCTATAAATTTTGCAGCACAAGTTCTTTTTGGTTGTTGGAATTAGCAAGTAGACATAAAGTAGGTAATAGGTTTGCCTATAGTCTTGATTTTAGGATTTGGTCTCTTAATCGTGACACTAATGATAGCTTAGTGATCGATTGAATATACCCATAAAGCTCTTTAGTGGAGTCTAATGCTTCGGCAATTTGATCATGTTAATTGGTACCTGTTCGTTTTGGGACAATCAAAAACTAGTTGCTCTTTTACTCAATTAATAATTAACAATTGAATCAGCTTTTATTATATAGAAAAGTAATCCCAGTTTGGGAAATAAGACAACAGTGAGCAGGTCTAAGTTCATTTGGTCCTGCAATATCTCCAAGAAAGTACGGACAAGTGAGAATATGAGAAAATCCACCTGCTTCTGTGGATGAATTAGCAGGAAAGTTACTTGTGCGTATTTTAGCAAAACAAGGCAACAAAATCGATTAATAGCATTTTTATTACAGCTCATATTCCAATTATGACTTGCCTTACTAACTTAAAGTTGGTAAATGCCCAGACGCAACAGTGAATCTTACATCCAGTTAAACAGCAACAACAAAAAAAGGTACTATTATTATTTTTATTATTACAAAAAAATTGTAACACGCTGCCCTGCCGAAATTGTTGGATGTGTCTGCCAAAGAGATAGGATCTGGAGTGAATCTTGCTTAAAAGAGTATTAATTTCGTGCAACTTTCATAGGACATTAGTATTCATAATTTATATTAAACATACTAGTATAACCGCACAACGGTAGGGAAATCGACCATCTAAATATACCATTTAAGAAAATAATAATATTTGTTGCATTTTTAAATTATTTACATCATCAACGATAACTTATTCGAGAAGAAATCATATGAATTATAAGCAACAAAAAATACAATAACTAAGAATAAATATATAATACTCCACCAAACATCAGTTCAAACTTCGGTTCAAAAGTCTAATGCTCCACTTTAATTTTTCAAAAGATTGTTTATACTTACAGTTTAAAGTGCCCAAAAAATGGAGTTATTAGTTATCCTAATTGTAAGTTTTAACTTTATTGCACTGTGAAACTCATTTAAGCAACAATGTTTTCTTAAATGCTAAATTACTACAAGTAAAGTCTTACAGGCTCCCCCAAGTGAAGACGAACTAAGAAAAAGAAAGCTGCAATGTCCTTCACATATATTTTTTTAATTATCATAGACCGGTGTATCTATGAACCTAGATGTGCTATATAAGGTAATATTTTATATTGGAGGAATAAACTTTGAGCTTGTAACGCTTTTCCCCAAAAATATTTTTACTAGGCATCTATATATTGATTGGAAGAAATGAAGTGCAACCACTTTATGAAAATGTGGCTATCCTAACATGTCTTATTAAAGAAATGAAAGCATCCTTCAGCTACCCAAATCCTACTGCAACCATTTTTACATCAGCCTAAATTAAATGCATCCATAAAATAGTCATAAAGTGAAATTAAACCACAAATAATTAGATGAAAAAGAAGTTACTATTAAGTATCAACACAGTTGATACTGGAGTTGTAAGTAAGGGATCGAATAAATTTTTGAAATATAATTGAAACGAGTGTTACAGAACGCGATGAAGGCATTTGAATTGTTTTTACACAAATTATATTTGTTTAATACGTTTACAAAAATGGTTTTCTATGTATGTTTAGCTATATTTTTATGTTGAATCATACCTAATTAATTTAAATTTTTATTTTTAAGTTATAATATCTAATTTTTTGTTTGTTTAAAATTTTATTAATATTATTAATTTATAAAAAAACGAATTTGTAAAGTAGTTTATTTGTTAGATCTTATTTTTAAGTGATATTAAGACTTGTTAAATATTTTAGAGGAAAATTTGAATTTGCAAAAAAAAACTTAATTGTTAGATTCTATTTTTAAGTGATACTAAATTTTGATAATATATGTAGAGAGACATTTTTGCTATTTCACGCTGACATCAAAAGGTTATGACACCAAATGTACAAGTATTAATAAAAAAATACATATAAAAACATATTTAAAACTTCATGGTCGGACCAAAATTGTGTTCATATTCCGACTATTAATAAAGATGACAAATGGCGGTGAAAATAAAATAATGCCACAGTAACACGTGTTACAAAATGTTTGGATAAACATAAATAAACTATTTTTTTTGTATTTGAAAGCTAAAACCAATTTATTTTGACTTTCAAAAACAAAGGAATAATGTATTTAAGTTGATAAAAACGGATTATAATGACTGGTTACAAACAACAAACCCTTTTTTCATGTGTTGTGGATCATGTCTCATGTATTATAATGGTGTTTGAGTATCATGTTCTTTTATTTTTGATGTAAAAAATATTTAAAAAAAATTACCCATTCAATCAACGTGTAAATTATGTTCTAATTTTTCAACAATAGAAAAGGTAAGTTCTTTTGCATTTTTAAAAAATGCTGAAATAGATTTAAAAATCTCTATTAAAAATTTTGTAATATTTGAAAACGGCCAAAACGGTAAAGTTATTTTTTTTTTTGAAAATCGAGGATAACCCGCCGGACCGCTAAACTCCTTAGGAGGGTATAGTAAAACCGTCCGCTGATTCAAGCCCTCATACCCCGAGGTAAATTTATATAGGATAGGGAAGCGCATGCATAGAAATCGAATCTGGATCTTTTTACCAGAACTCAAGCCTCCTTTCCACTGCGCCGCACTCGCGGACAAAATAAAGTTATTTGATTAAAAGAAAGCATATCTAATATAAATAAAACAAATGTATATGAAACGAAAATCATTTTGCATAAGATGCAACATATGAAAAATGCAAATGAAAATAAACGTAGATTATTAAGTGAAGAAAGTAACTTTTTTTAATTATTAACCTCATTTTTGTCTTGGATTTAGTTTCAATCCAAGGTTTAAAATATGGTACAATTTTGATATAGAACAAAAGACATAGTCATTGGTGGTGTCCTATATCCTTCGCCTTATAAATCCATTGATACTCAGCCTTCGGCTTTTTTTGGTCCAAAATTGCTTAAACAATATATTATATATATATATATATATATATATATATTATGGCACGTGCAGCGCACGTGCATGTAAAAAACCATGTAAAAGTATTAAATTTAAAATTTCTACGTATGTTTGATAAAAATAAATTAAAAAATATAAAGAATAAAATTGTACTTTTGTTTGGTAGCATAGGGTGTTTAATTTATTAAATTATTTATGTTCAAAAAATTTCATTTAAAAATAGGTTAATTTTTGTTCATTGTGGAATTCGAACTCCGGACCTCTTGTTTAAATGTAAGTGTATTTTTGGAACTTCACGATCAGACCAAAAATTATATTTCTATTCCAACTATTAATAAAGATATGTATACACACATATATGTAAATATGTATGTATTATCAATTTGTTACTGAAATTATTTTAAAGAAAATAGATCGCCACTAACTTTTTAACTTTAACCATCTAAATATTATTTACAATAATATGTATACTCGGTCATGATTTTTGAGAAAGTTAAAGTTACGAAACGATGACAAATAGCCTACATTTGATAAACTATTTAGTTCCAGAAAAAATTAGGAAAGAAGAAATTAGAATTTATGAGGAGACACATACATGTATACATACACGAGCGCTCGCGTATGTGTATGTATGTGTGTGTGCATTTCTGTGTACACATGTATATGGGTGGGGTCGGTTATAGGATATCAATCCTTGAATCCCCTTTTATCCCTCGATCATTTTATTAAAAAACTCCAAAAAGTCTAGCATCCTGACCTAGTTGTTAGCACTACGCCATAGATTGCATACTGCAACACCAAAGAAGTGATGCAGGATGTGCCAAAAAATATTGTTGAAGGCTAAAAAAGGGCAAAGGCAACACTTTCTCGGTGTTGCATTTTGCCGCGTTGCCGCAGACCTCAAAGGCAACATTTTGACTATCTAAGGCAACATAAGAAATATTGTTGCAATAGAATCCTATTTGGGTCTATAGCAACATCCATAGGTGCATGTAGCAACATTCAAAAATGTTGTTATAGATATTAATTTTCTGAATTTGTGGGGCCCACAATGTAGAGCATATTTGATTTTTTAATAGAAATAAATATTTATTTAATAAAATGCTATTGCACAGAATTTGATATTCAAACAGTAATTTATTTAAATAAATATTTTATTTCAACATTTAAAATAGTACAACTTCCCGACTCCACTATTTTACAATTCAATGATAAATAACACTGATATTCACATATACAGATATTCCTCACTACATCACTCAGTTCACTCATTACATATGCAGTTTCAATTTATACAGACACCGACACTGACAAATATATGACGAGCTGAGTGCCGAGCCGAAGGCGAGCCGAGAAGCGGGTCCGGGCGCAGCGCCGGCGGGGGTCCGGGGCACCGCAGTCCCGGCGGGGATCGACCTTCTTTGAAACCTGTCTTCAACTCCATTTCAGATTGAATCCAACATCTGAGCAATCTGCAAAAATACACACTTACGCAGTAAAATTGAAAAGGAAATATTTTTGCAGTATAAAATAAAATGTAATTTTGAAAATATTAATTGCCTCAGTTATTTGGGTGACAATTTGGTCCAAGCAGTTGACAATGCACAAGAACAAAAATGAAACAGAAGCATGCTACAGAAATAAACAGCATGCTCAATGAATTGGTCAGAGCAAACTATACCAGACTTGTATGTCAGACATAAAACAACAGTGGACAGAGCTCAACAAAAGAACTCAAACTCACAATTAAACCAAAACTCCAACCATATTCAAAAATACAGACCAACAGAAGTGTCAAGTGAATGAGCTGCAGCAATTTCAAAAATGGCCGAAGTCAGATAATATAAGAAATATGAACTCGAGCAAGTCCAGCTACCATATGAAAGCAACCATACATATATACATGTGTGAAACAGCATGTATATATATAGGCAGTGCAAACAGGCTCAAAGGACCAGTGCATAGATATACAATGACCAATGCAAAGTGGTGAATACAAAAACATGCATCAATGAAACAAGCAGCCTTAACAAGTGAATGGCCAAGACCAAAACAAAGTAAGACTGGCACAAGGGAAAGAAACTTATATGACTCGAAGGCAACTAAATACAAGAGAAGGCCTCAACATCAAATAAAAAACAAACCCAGTGCAACATATATACATGTTCAAGTGCAACAACAAACACATATATACATACATGAATGCATATATATATACATGATAATGGAAAACATAAGTGATACAACAGTTTCAGTGAACAAGTGAAGCACAAAGAGAAAGGTACACAAGTGTGTGTGTGGCACCAATGAAAACAGTATGGTGAAGCAACTTGACTACAAAAACTCAAGTGAAATATATTACAAGTTCAAGCTACAGGATGTCAACCAGAAGATATATTATAAGTTCAAGCTACAGGATGAACAGACATAGCCAAAGTCAACAACGAACAGTAGCAAGTTCAACCAATTCAAATCAAGTTGCCGAAGTCTAGTTAAATGTCAAAGGCAAAGTCACGATGAACAATCAATTAAATGACCGATGTCAACAGATATATATACGAACGTAAATCTAGGGGTTCGAACCCTATATAAACACATTAACATCATCGGCAGATAGTATCGAGTTCAAGCAAGCAATACAGTAAAGTAAAAGCAACAAATTACATACCCGAATACACAGTTGAACTCAAGCAAAATCGAAGGAGCTGTATTCGAAGCAAGGAGACGATCGATTGCCAAAGCAAATCAGAAGAACAGCAATTGTAATCGATCGACAATCAATCGGGTCCTTCGATATTAGACGAAGCCCTAATCGCACAAGGCCGAAGCCCTAGCTAATCTCACAGGAGCGAAGACAAGGCCGAAGCCCTAGCTAATCTCATAGGAGCGAACACGAGGCCAAAGCCCTAATTTCAGAGCAAAAGAGGAACAAGATAGGAGCAGCCATTATCACATACGAGAAAAGGGGATCTACTCTAAACTAGTTCAGGTGGTAAAACGAAATTTTGGGGCAAATTGCAGTGGTGATCCATTTTAACAACCAGATTAAATGTAGACCGTTGGATTGTATTCACGCGGATTGCTAATTTTATTAATTTTTTAATTTGAATACATCTATAGCTACTGCAACATCTTGTTGATACCTATGCTAACACCTTGAAGCGAGTGTTGTAATAGACAAAAATCAGCATACCTATCGTTACATTATAGCTAGCAACACCTTGTAATTTCGTTGCAGTAGGCCATCTATGGCGTAGTGTAGGCAGCGCTCTGGTTTTGCTCTATGAAGTCGCATGTTCAAATACTACGTACCGTTATTCAAACCATTGAACATATATTGACTTGTAGTATATATAGCTTCTAAGACTTACAGTGCTACTATGTATTGCAACCTAAGTACCAAATTTCCAAAAAAAAAGGTCCGAATATAAGTAATGTTTTGTATAAATGTAACTTTCCTTGTTTTAAGATCAAAAATTTTCAAAACGAAGTTTATTTTATAAATATAAACTATTTACCATTAAAAATTTGTTTTATTTTGAACATTACACACACATCTACACACACTCACACACACACACATATATGATGTTTAAAATATATGTATGCATATATGTTGAGAATATATGTATGTTCAAATTAAGAAGTTTCAACCACATGTTCCGAATTAAATAATAGCAAAAGAGAGTGTGTGTATTATATATATATATATATATATATATATATATATGATCAACAGGCCCTTAAATTCAGCCCTGAAAGGTTTAATTTCACCTACTCATTTCTATTTAAATAATTTTTTAGGGTTAGATGTTTCACGGAAATCAATATTCTCATAATATTGACTCGATAGTGAATAAAATAAATCAACGAAAAGTAATTAGGATTGATATTTTCTGCATCAAAAGATGAGGGGAGAATCAAAGAAAATTCATAAGGAATCTTCACTAATGATCCTTATCATTCTATTTTTCAACAATCCTTCGTAGTTTGAACCGCACACTTCTAAACATTAATTTTTTTTAAGGAGATTTACTTCGTATTCTAAACATTATGAATACAGAAAATAGGTTAAAATTTGATATATACAAACTCTTTAGAAGTACAAGTCAAATTATTAGATGTTAAACAAACGACGTTGATTGTTGATTTTAAATAATATTTTCATTGTGTTAGTATTATTTGAACGAACCAAATTTTTATTGAAATGATACCAAAGTATTGTGAATGAAAATGATTATTAGAACACAAAAATAAAACATAAAACGGTGATACGATACATGTTGATTGTTGAATGTTATTGGTGCTTGAACGCACCGAAAATCTAATACTTGACGTTTCATGTGTCACAACTTGTGTCATCTATTTGGGTTCAAATAGATTTTCTCATTAAAAAAATATTTCTGTAGATATTGAAACTCAAAATACAAAAAAATAATGCTAAATGGTGCTAAAAATTAGGACGTGGAGAATGATCCAACATTAACAAAATTTCAAAGGGACTATATAAACTGGGAATAAAAAAAAAAGGTCTAAGAGCAACTTGTCATAAAATATGAACCTGAAGTATGTTGCACGAGTTTTACAGATGAAATTTGATGTAATACCACTTCCATGAAAATTCAGTTCACAGTATCAAATGGTTGTCAACCTTTAAAAAATGAAATATACATATTTATCATATCACTCAACATTCAAAATTAATTAGAATATCAAGCTTCGATCTTGAGGCATATAGTGCATAATGTGCATTCTAAATCGGGATTTCAGCATATGGAGTTGTAACTAAAATTTTGTAGTCCAAAGTGGTTTACTTTTCTACATATTTTGCACATAGGTTCTTTTTAGTTGTTGGAATGTGCAAGTAGACATAAAGTAGGTAATAGGTTTACCTATAGTCTTGATTTTAGGATTTGGTCTCTTAATCGGGCCACTAATGATAGCTTAGCGATCGATTGAATATACCCATAAAGCTCTTTAGTGGAGTCTAATGCTTCAGCGATTTGATCATGTCAATTGGTACCTGTTCATTTTGGGACAATTAAGAATTAGTTGCACTTTAACTCAATTAATTAACAATTTAATAACCTTTTAGCATATAGAAAAGTAATCACAATTTGGGAAATAAGACAACAGTGAGCAGGTCTAAGTTCACTTGTTCCTGCAATCTATCCAATAAAGTATGGAGAAGTGAGAATATGATGATATCCACCTAATTCTGCGGATGAATTAGTAGGAAAACTACTTGTGCATATTTTAACAAAACATGAAGGCAACAAACTCAATGATTGGCATTTCCATTATAGCTACATAATCTTATTCCAATTATGATTTACACTTATTAACTGAAAGCTAGTAATTGCTCAGAAGCAACAAAGAATCTTGTATGTGGTTAAATAGTATATAAAATAAATACTATTATTTATTTTTCATTGCTAAGAAGTGTTGCACAGTTCCTTGCATAAATTGGAGGACTCTGGTGTCCATAACCACGGCAATTTTAAGTTAAATAGATGATTGAAATGACACTGCAAATAATGCGACAGTTGCAAACTAAAGTATGTGGATCCATGTGTCATTTTGTAAAATGGGATTTGAGTATCAAAGTTCTTACTTTTGATGTACTGTCCAACAAAATATATATGAATTAAGTTCTTATTTTTGAACAGCGGAAGAAGCAAATTCATTTGCATTTTTTTATTTCTGTTTTGTTAGAACTTAGAAGCAAAAACAGTTGCTGTACGGTAACACTCAGATTATGTTGTTGGTTCATAATTAAATTAGGGTTATGGGTACTTGTGGAAAGGTGAGATCTTTGCGACAAACCAACGACCCATTGTGTTGTAGGTGCTTCCGTCGTCGGCTAGCATTGGGAAGAAATTTCTGACACGAAGATAGACAAAATAACATCACATAATAATAATAATAATAAAATAAAAAATAAAAAGAAAGGAAAAAAGTTTTGATATTTTGCGAACACCATACGGTGGGAAACTACCTAGGTCGTTTATTTACCTACATCGTACATATGCTACAGTTTAGGGACGACACACTTAATAGAGTTCAGGGTGTGCTTTAGAGACAGTTATATATTTTGATTATATAACCTAATTCTTACCGTGAATCTTATTTGAAATAAAGTAAGTTTTTGTTTTTATTTTCTATTGTCATATTGTAATGTAAATAATCTTTGATTAAGAAGTTTTTGATCAATTGCTTGTGAATACATTCGTAACCATGACCATTGAATAATGTTAATAAATATTTGTTCTTAAATGTTCCAAATCAAGATATTTCGAGAATGAGATATTGATACATCCATTGAACCAAGTTTACGTAACGCTCCATATAAGATGGACAATGTATTATTTAAGGCCATTTGGACACGAAAGAGTTACATAATTTTTAGTTATTTGGAATGACTACAAAGCGACTCATTGAGAGTCTTCTATATGTTAGCTATGATCAAGTCAAGGATATAACCCTATGGACAATTATGTAATTTATTACGTAACTTAACTCTTACAAGAGAATCACGTTTGGAATGATGTAAACATCTGGTTCTGTTTTCTTTTATATATGTTGTGATATAATGTAACATCCCCTATCTTGAGGTCCGAAGCTAAGCGCTACAAATGCTGTAGTCATCCATACTATTAACTTCTGGTGATAAAATACGGTAATGTTAATGGTATCCATAATATCAAAAGCACGTGAATATGAAAAAAAAATCAACACAGATTTCAAAAACAACTTTTCTGATTACATTTCAAATCAATATTTCATATTCAATTACATAATCCCAAAATGATTAACAGGTTTTGATCAAATATAATTATTACAAATTATGCTAAGAGCGACATATGAAGATGCCCCCTTGAAGGATTACAGTACTAGATAGACATATTAGTCATAAATACATCGCAGCGGAAATAATAGTAAATAGCTCCTACATAGCTAGCTTTACCTCCTACACGTCTTCGAAAGCTTATTCGTCCAACCTACTAAACCTGAAAAGTCCTTAATCCTCAATCTACTCAAATCAAATTTTTGAGCACCGGAGAGTTTAAAGGGAATACATAAACTTCAAGTCAAACATAAAGTCTGGTGTGAATAATATTATTACATCACAGTTTACTGATATTAACTGAGAACACGCCGCTTAGCGGAACGGGTTTCCCTTCACTAATACCCCTTTTAAAATAATCTCTTTTGCAAACCAAAACCTACAATCAAACTAATTATAACAATCATAGCAATAACATATATGCATATAAATCAGGCAATCAATGGACTATCTTTCCACACTATAGTTTTATTTGGCTAACTATTAACCATTGGCTGACTTGGACCTACCATACATAATAGATATTCTAACTTCTGTTAGACACAATACTGGGCTATCCATCCTTAACTATCTTCTTTTAGGATCAACTGATCCAAATGGTTTTGCGGGCTCACCATAAACTTACCTTTACTCTGCATATCCCCTTCTGTGTATAATATTATTTTAGTCTCATATGTGACAAAGCCCTACACACTGGAATTTTGGACTTATATTAGCTAGGGGCTATTAGGTAAAGTATAGGATGCGACCTCATACCATTCTCATCTTGTCTTTTAAAATCTGGGTCATATACTTAGGGTTAACTACCCTCTTCAAAATATCATTTCCTTGTAAACAATCTTTACAAATGATTTACCCTTGAAATCATATCTTTATAAAACAAGAAAATCATACTCTTTGCTTTACTCAAAATACTTATGTCATGATATATGCTTCACACAAAACAATGTTGATGAAATCTAAATCAAGGGGATTTTCTATCCCATCAAAATAAGTTAAAGCCTCTTTTTAACTTAGAAAACCTTAGGCCTTAAAGCCAAAGCAATACCTTCGAAACCTTTTTTTAAAACCTTAAACAATATCTTTCAAAATAATTGGAAGCATCCCTTTCGAAACCATTATATAAAACCTTAGACATCCCCTTTCGAAATAATTGGGTTTAATCTTTAATATAACTAAAGGGTCATAAAGAACAAAGGCGAAAGTATTACTTTCGAAAGCATTGATCCCAAGTAAAGAACGAGGATAGTTTTGAAACCCACCCTTTTGAAACCATTGCCTTCGAAACCATTTGAAAGCGGCTATACACCCCTTTCGAAAGCATTGAGAAGGCGACTTCAAAGTTAAAAGGTGAAAGCACCCCTTTCGAATATATTGTTTTAAGGGTATAAAGAAAATCGTCCTTAACTAATTCGAAAGGTATGAATGCGGCAGAATGGGTATCGAATAGTTTCAAAAGCGGCTATCCTTTCGAAAGCGTCTTTTAAAATAAAAGTAAGCGGCAATTCTTTCTAAAGCTCCTTTCTAAAAACAAAGTCAAGCATCAACTTGTTCGAAAGCTTCCTTTTTTAATAACAAGGACAAGTTAAAGGCAACCCCTTCAAAAGCATGCCTTCAACACGATCCCTTTCGCCTTTCTCCAATACACTACGTATCAATAACTTGATACCATGTGCATTGATTTCGAATGGATGCGAAAGGTCTAATTGGGCATGGTGACAGAAGCAAGCTAAGGAAGTGGCGAAGTGGCGATTTGAAACAAAACTAGTTTATTGTCTTTTAAAGTAATTCTTTTTTACCTAACTTGTCCAATTTGTCAAAATATGATTGGTTGCCAATTCTTTATCAAAATCTTTTCTAAAATGGCTGCCGAATTCAATAATTTATAATTAAAAACATTTCAACAAATAAGCCCTCCTCAACAAAACATGTAAAATATTTAAGTCCTTTACTTAAATAATTTTATAACCATAGTAAAATACTTAGGAAAATTCCCCAAAAATCACGATAATTCACTTTTAATATGTTTTCTAACATATATAAATTTCAGACCCAAAATTATTATATAATTGCCATAAATAATTTAAACCCAATATTAACTATTTTCTCTCACAGAAAATTCATAATAAATCCACAGTTACTTAGAAAATTATGAAACTTGAAATCCACTTCTAAAATAATGTTTTTGATCATATATCAAAACGCAAATCATATGGATGTCATTCAATAGTATTTCCAATCTAAACTTATCATAAATCTATGTGAAACAATATAAATCATCGACAAGCATATATGTCCATTTAAACAAACATAACATGCCATATTACTTGCAAAATAGTTCGGATCAAACCTTGAAACCGAGATCATTATCAAAAGTGAGATGTAAATCAAACTATTCACCTTGGCTTAGTGTAAGAAGGTTGAGATTTTCCCTTTGATTGATTTGCTTAAGCTTTCTACTTGAATCATACCTTTTCTTCTTCTTGAATCTCCTTAATGGTGGTCGACCGAGCTCCCTTAGGTTTTTAGTTTTGTTTGGGAATGTTAGAGTGAATAAGGAGTAAATAATAGAGGGGTTTATGGTATAAGAACAAAGGCTACTCCAATTTTACCATTACCATGTTCTTCCTACTTACTTATTTTCAATTCTCCTTTTCTTATACATTCATTAAGGCATGGCCCCTTATTGATTAACAAATCTCAATCCTTAACTATCTACATTATTTCATTTAATTTATCTAATTAAATATCCTAAATAATGTTAGTCAAAATTAGGGTCATTGCGTATAGAGATACAAATAATGAATGAAATATATTACACATATATAAGTAAAAATCCTTAGGAGAAGTATTTTATCGATTCTAGTTACGAATATGTTTGTAATCATGAGTACCGAATAGATAAATATATATAAATAAATACTTACTCCTTAAATGTTCATAGTCGAGAAGTATCGAAAAAAGTATATCGATACGTCTATTGAGACTGTATATAAAGTTTTCTGTATGATGGATGGTAATTTATTCATAATCATTGGGTGCACAAAGAGATTACGTACTTGTGATTGTTTGGAACGATTACAGAACGACCCAACGAGAGTCTTCTATAGGTTACATAGCTTGGTCAAAATAGGAGATCTTAGGGTAACGCCGTACGATAGTTTTTTGACTTTAAGTTCTATCGAACTTAAGCACGTAGACTGTACTTTGATTGGCATAGCGACCGTGATACAGCCTCGTTAGGTACATGTTGAAACACTTGAAATGAAACATTATTTAACGGAGGATTCGTTCTTCATCGTAGAAGGTCAGTATCACCATAATTGGTAAGCCAAATTAAAGTCATAGTCTCTGGTCAGAGCAAATCGGTTAACCGATAAATGTTATTAGATTGAACTAAGAACTTTAAAATTAACCTATGCAATTAATATAAATATAAATCGAGTTTGGATCTTAGATCGAACTCTAGATAGCTAAGTGATATAGTAATGACAAAAAAGAATACGTGTACAAACTGTCGCTATTAGGTGATCTTGTGTTAGATCAGAATTACGATTTCTCCTTAAAGATCCATAAGCATTGAACTTGACCATATAATGTACTTCATCAAATCCGTATAAACTTTGATATTTAAACTATTGACTATGGATCGAGTTCACATCAAAGAGTCAATACAACCGCATTGTCAGCCATTTCTAAATCCGACCAAGGATAAAAATTAATTTATAAATGTTATAGATTAGTAATAAATTAATACAAATGGTGTATAATATGCGTATTTTTAGTTATTCATTTCGGATTTAAAATCAAACTGAACAATGTATAAAAGTTATATGATGGTTCAGTCAATTTAGGAGCTAAGAATTAATTAATTAAATATTGATTCAAACTGGAGTCAGTTAAGGTCTTGACCATACCAGGCCATAGCAAGGTTGGTCATATTTGGGGATGTAAAAGAGACCAAACTCGGTCTTCAAATATAGAGGAACCAAGGAGGAAAAGGTGTTGGTTGATGGCTATAAATAGCATAGCCTACACATATATATTAAGGTATACTTTTTTCCTCTCTCTTTCTACATACCTAGTAATCATATACCCCCTTAGTTTTGCCTATATTTTGACATTGCAAATTAAAGAGAATGAGGAGACTACAATGCTCCAAGAGGTAAGATCGCTCAAACAACATATTGATTCTCGACTTGATCAATTCTTAGAAAGGTAGTCTTCTTGTTTTTATTTCATATAAGCATGTTTACATGTGTTATCATATTTTATTTTATTTAGCCCATTTTATTTTAATAAAAAATAATTTGATTCACATATATGTATTTAATATAAAAATGATTTTCTAAATAATTTTAAGACATGTATATATATAATAATTATCATATTTTACTTTCAGCACAAATATTTTTTTAAAAAAATTGAATGTTATTATTAAACAAAAACTTATTTTCCAAAATATGTTTTTCATTTTAGTTTAAATATAAAAAGAGATATATTACTTTATGCTTACTGATTTTAGAAGAAAAAATTTATACACACACACATGGATTTATTTATTTTAATATATTTGTACGTGTATATTAAATAAACTAAAAATTATTCTAGTTTACTGTTAGGTTTATTACTGTTTGTAAGGTACAAAGAAAAATATAACTTTAAACATTCTATACTTTAAGATCTCATGGTGGAAGGAATAAAATATAAACACTGATAATAACACAAATCATTACTATCTTGAAACATCAATGATTCATACAAGAAACATCTGAATAAAGTCCCCAAATGGAAATATATGTCTAACTGACAAGTACAATAAAATACATAGGGAATAATAGTAAATAAATATATCTCTAAGGTGCATGATCACCTCCTCCACGCATCTTATCCCTGTTATACGACCTACTACCTTATCATCCTATAATATATATAAAAAAGGAAAATATAGAGGGTCAGATAAGGTCAAGTGAGTGGGTACTATCACTTGTGGTATGGTGTTAATAGTTAGTTAAATTATCATTTATAATCTACACTACCTAAGGGTGTTCATTTGTATGTGTATGTTATATCTAACAAATTTATCCAACCGGTACAATATAGGATAACAATCTATAGTGCATAAAATCTAAAGATAATCTACAAAGATTTCCACTCGAAGGTTGGACATCAAAAAACTAGATAAACCTAGTAATGCATCATATATATAGTATTGATGGTAAAGACTGCCTAACTATACATTGAGTAAACGATCTCAGTGGCAAACCGCTTAGCTGTACATTAAGTGAACAATCTCAATGGTAAACCATATAACTGTACATTGAGTAAACAATCTAAATCTTATCCTCCTAAGTTGTACACACTGACTATACAATCACAATGTGAAGGCGCACCTCGAGCATATTAGTGATTGGTAACTAGCTACCAATAAATTGAGTACACTACCTCATTGGTAAACGTGAAACACATCCTGCATCGTTCAACCCACAACATAGAAGGGTCAATAAACTATTCGAATTCTTGTGTATGTACATCCGTCGAACGGTTTGTTAACCCTACTAATATGGATGCCTTTGTTCCCTCACGCAGTTCACCAACATGCGATTGTGACTACTATAGTAACAATGAGAGCAACTAATTGTAACATAGTCATACATATCGTTGAGCAACACCTTATGCAACATCATGAAGCATGAACTCCGTAACATCAACTAAGTGGGAAACAATGTCTCGCATGTTCCAAAGCTTTATGTGGTTACGTTAACTCCAAAAAGTCAACGAAGCAAAAAAGAATTCCCAATGCTATCTTACTTGGCCTCCACCAGGTCTAGGTTCAATCTAGGTTGTCCACAGGCTATTAGTCGACTGAATAAACATGCCAGTCGATTGGTTCCTTATACATACATACATACATACATACATACATACATACATACATACATACATACATACATACATACATATATATATATTTCTTTTGACTACGCATTCAATCGACTAGACAATATAACCAGTCGACTGCAGGGGAATTCCATCGACTGTTTACTTAAATCAATCGATTGTTTGACCTTAAAAATGAACTGTTTTCTTGAGGGTTCACTCGATTTTGTTCAATGTTTTGCTTGAAGCAATTCAGTTGAGTGATCTATGTTTCGGTCGACTGGTTTCCAGAAATGGAGTTTTCAACATGTTTAAACTATTATTTTGAACCGGTTTTGATTGTTTATCATTAATTCTTCTTTCAAGACTTAAGTATAACTTTTCAATTCGTATAATCCAACTTTTAAACAAGTATCTATGTACAATTTCAACCTTTATCATATCCGAACTTTTTGTGTAATTTATCTACTTGATTGTATATAACCATTCAATGGTTTATCTACATATATTCAATTTTATTCAAAGTTGATAGAATTAGATATAAAAGACTTTTAAAGAATATATACATAGATTCACTTTTATTCATTTAAACTGATTAAATCTCCTACATAAAATCAGATTTGTACGATTTCATAGGTGAACTTTGTTAAATCTACTCTCCCCCAATTAATAAGAATTTCTATCATCAAAATAGTATTCTAGAGTTTTCCAAATTATCTAGTTCATACAAAACTTCAATTGAAAATTATCAATTTGTTTGGAAATCATGTTTAAATCTAATTATATATAAATGAAATATAAATGCTTATCTACATCATATTCATTTTATAGAGAAACTCATTCACCTTTATACGCTATTTTGATAACTTCTAATAGAAATCTTCTCGTTTCCCCTTTGATTTGATTTCTCTTATTATAATTGGTTTGCTTGTGTTTTGACTTGATTTCCTCTTTTCTTTTCAATTCAAAGCATTATTTTTATTTGGGAATTTGATTTGATGTTTTTTTAGATTTGAAGAAGAATAAGAATGGAGATTAGGTGAAGCAACAGCTATAGATGAAGAGAAGTGGAGAATGAAGTGAATTAAGGTTAGAAACATCCCTTATATAAGCACAAAACTAGAAATTCCCACTTAGGCCACTTGGACCTTGACCATTTCGCCACGAAATACGTGCTACAATAAGTGATCCGTATCTCCTTCATCTAGAGTTTGTTTCCGATGTTTTATATATGAATTTGGGCTAGAAAAATATACTTGACACAACTGAAAAGTCCGTTTTTATAAATTCCATCATTTGTGAAAATTTAATTGTTCTGCTTTAAGTAATATTACCAAAATGCCCTTTCAATTAGTTATTTATTTTTATTAAGTATACAGGGTGTTACAAAAAGCATCAAATAAATTAATATTTAATATTTCTTTAAATTTATAATATATAAAATTTTATAAACTAATTAAATTGTGTGATTTTCAGATAATTCACTAATGTGGTTATGAGACTCAAAGATTAGTCAATGATTAATATTAAACAATTCAAATATTAAGTTCACATATCACCTTAGCTAATGGTGTGATTCATCGTTAATGGATTTTTTTGGCAAAATTCAATTTCACATTTTTTTAAGCGGTACCTTTTAGTAACGATAATACACACACGTTCTCTTCATCAAAACTATATAACTTAGGATGTAAGAATTTAGTATTGATCAAAATTCCACTATTATCCACATTCAACTTGATTAGTTTAGAAAACAATGTTTTTGGTTCAGTAATAACGTTTAATTATTATCCGCTCTACTATATACGGGGATTTTGACTTTGAACTCACTACAATTGACCGTGATACTAACCTCACACAACTGAGGAGATGTATTCTCTATTCAATAATGCTTCACTTCCGATGCTTGAACTTTAATCTAATTATAATAGCTTCATAGATCACTAAGCCATGATTTAATCATAACAAAGTGGAGTATTAATATCGAAGTCGCACAATATTTTCAAGTCGAGGGAACTATGTAACATCGTCATGCTAAGATTTTCTGTTTGACCTACCAGCCCGAACCGACGCCAATACCCAAGAACCGAAAAGATGAGTCGTTGGGTAAGAGAAAATATGTATATGGTCATAGATGGATACCGGATATTAAATATAATTCTAACTAACACTATCTTCTTTTAGAGTCTCATTATGGAAAAAAATAAAATATAATACATAATAAATACCTTAGTCACATCACCATAAAATGTCTGAAATGTCAAATACACATATTTGAATAAATGCAGGTACAATCCAATCCCATAACAACAAAATCAAATCCAGATACAATACTGATCTACTCCACATATACACTACATCAATAAATCACCATCTCTGATACCATCTTATCTATGAACTCCATCAATCTAGATATATGTATAAAAACGAAAGTAGGAGTGGGTCAGACATCGTATGGTGAGTGAGTTATACTCTACTTTATATATAATACAAAAATAACATTATAACACAATGTATGTCTATCCTCCGAGCACCATGCGTTTCGTCATCACGTCCTATTTAAATGTCATACACGTCTAGCCATACCGCATCATATATATACGAACTCAGGCTTTGGTTCGACCTTATGCCCTATAGAGTGGCATGTTACCAGCCTTACCAAAATCTTGTATAGGACTCACTTCCCTAGACCGACCGAAGCCTACAAGAAAGCCTATTATCCTCATGCTACCTAATTAGACTAACATCCTTGTCCGCCCTTAGCTTGCAGGGTCGCTTAACATCCATTTCATCCCTTAGTCCATCATAGCATTACAGGGGAAACAATATTATCATGCCTGGATCACCTACTAAATGTCACAAGACCGCATTCGCATCGCATACATACTCTGAGTGTCTATCCTCTGTCCAAGACTCGTTCCCTTCTGCATTCACCATCGCTTCACAGTATCGTATCACAACACACATATATACTTATATTATATTTACACAACAACCAAACCATCCATATATCCGTTCACTTTGTATCACCATCACCCCTCTTGTCATGTCTCAGATCGCCGTCCAAAACATAAGGGGAAAACACGAACTGAATCATATTTTATTTATTTATATTCGGCCATTTGGCTAAGGTTCATACATGTAATTTATACATGCATTGATGCACCAGTCTATGACCACCGGTGCACTGGTGTACGTTACTACTTCAGATTTAGGTTGAGTTTTTTAGTTTTTTCATTGTCATTCTGGCCTAACCGCCACTGCTTCGTCTCAGGTCATTGTGGAACTTGCCTATACCTTAGCTTTAAGTTCTTTAGTTGAATTAGGTCATTTATTTCATGGATTATAGTATTAATCTTCTAGATTTCCAAATTTTTATAAACCTAGTTTCTAATCATTTATGTTAACTTAATCTCTCCCAAACTTTGTTAATTTTGAAATTAAAGAGAGAGAGAGAGAGAGAGAGTGTGTGTGTGTGATGATCTAATCTAATATAGCCTACAAATCATCCTATAGGATTGCATTAAAGGAGAAGGAAAGCATATATCACTCCCCAAATAGCCTATTACAGTCCAAAGCTTTGTAGTTCGGATATGCTACACCTCCTTCCTTTGTAATCTCGCCTTCAAATCATTGTTAAGTTATAGTCTCGTTTGGTTGTCCTGAATTGCCTTTGATTTTGTTTGATTTGGTTAAGAATTGAGTGAGTTAAATTGATTTTAATGAAAGTAGTTTTACTAGAAAATGGAGGAAGAAGAAAGAATGACATGGGGTTAGTTTCCGAAACTATTTTACATGATTTAGTTTCGAGTCAAAGGAGGGAAATCAACCATATGTCTGTCGAAACTTAAATTCAAATTCAAATCCAATCCCGTAGTGTTTATTCGACTCGACGACATTTCCGATCATATCTCTATCAAATGAGCTCCAAATGACATAAACAATATACTGCACGAATCAGAAAAACAAACAGTCATAATAGCATTGGATTAATCGTCAAATTTCAAAATCTTAAAAATGACCATTTTGCCCCTCCTTATATTTAATTTATTTAATTAATTCGTTAATTTTAATATTACCATATTATTATAAATATTAAAATATTGCTTAAAAATTCATTTTATACATTCTCACCTCTTAAAAGAATTTCATCTCTGTAATTCCTAAGGAACGAAGAATATAATATATGCTTATTTATCAGTATACATCAACCAAATATGAAATCTAAGTTTATAACAACATATAATGAGTAGTATACAGATAAGCATGTCATGTACTTTTAGTTTCCAATCCTAAAATGCATAAATGCAGCTAATGCATCCTATATGAATGCGATAAGATGGCATATAAGGCATGATGCACAACATCCTAGTATAAACAGATGTATATTTCAAGATGAAAGTAGACAAATTATATATACAATTCAAAGATAAATCATCCAAATCCTAATCCTAGAGTAATCCAATTAAGAAAATCAAATCACGTTGAGAAACGTATTAGAAAAGAGCTAAGGATATTTAGCCCTTATCTTATCTTTAGGCTACCACATACTATCTGCTAGGTCGTTTCCCCATTATACTATAACCAATTTCACCATCTTGTTTCTAAGTCATTTCGTCTCACATTCCACAACACGAGTTGGACCATGGGATAAAATCGCCTCAAATTCGAACTCCACCACTTCTAATTGGCTAGGCGCTATCATAGTCGTCGGATCGTGTTGTACACATTTCGCAAATGTGACATGTGAAATACATTATGGACTCATGCCATCTTTTCTAGTAACTCCACTATATGCCAAACTTCCTATCCTTTCCAATAATGGAAACAAGCCAACAAATTTGGGTGCAAACTTCCACGAGTTTCCAAATCTTACTACTATATTTAAAGGAGAAACCTTGACGAAAACTAAATCCCGACTTCAAACTCCAAATCCTTTCTCCTTTTATTCGCATACGATTTATGTCGATACTGTGCAGCCTTCATCCTCTTCCTTATGAGTTATACCTTCTCTACGGTATCTTTAACCATCTATGGCCCTAACATGATTTTATCCGTAGACTCCCGCCAGCACGAAGGTGACTTACACAACCTTCAGTATAAAGCTTTAAACGGTGTCATGCCTATACTAGTCTGGTATCTATTATTATATGCGAACACCACTAAAGGTAAGTGGTCCTCCGAAGACCCTCCAAAGTCTAGTATACAAGCCCTCAACAAATCCTTTAACACCCAGTTTACTCTCTCTGTCTGTCCATCGGTCTATGGGTGGTATACGGTACTTAGATTAAATTCCATCCCTGATGCCTCTTGTAAACTCCTCTGGAACTCACTCGTGAAAAGTGGATCTCGGTCGCTCACAATACTAATTGGAACTCCATATATCCTAACCACTTCTTTAATATATTGTGTCGCTAAAGTCGCCGTCGTTCTCATGCTCTTCACTAGAATAAAATGTGCATTCTTCATAAGACGATCTACTATCACCCACATACTCTAGTTTCCTCTTCTACTCCTAGGTAATCCATCTACCAAATCCATAGATATGCACTCCCACTTCCACTTTGGCACGTCTAATGAATGTAGTAACCCAATCGACTTCTTTTGTTCTGCCTTCACCCTTCAGCATGTCATGCACTTCGCTGCATATTTAGCTACCTATCCATTCATTCTTAGCCAATATAATATTCTCTTCACATCTCGATACATCTTATCCCCTCCTTGATGAATAGTCATTATAGAGTGATGACACTCACCTAAGATGTCCTCTATCAATTCCTTAACCTGTGGTACACATAGCCTTCCATCTCTCTTCAGATAACCTTTCTGATCTTTAGAGTAATGATCTTGATGGCTCGATCGTTCACCTCGTCCTAACTGCTCTATAATATCAACCAATGATGCATCCTGCCCTTGTCTTACTCCAATATGTTCCACCAACCCTGGCCCAACCTCCATTACTACTAATAATCCAGATGCGTACTCCGATCGTAGTCTAAAATCAAACTCAGATATGAACTCCAAATTTCTCCACTCTATCAGCATAGCATTTATCTCTATATGCTTCCTACTCAAAGCATCTACAACTACATTTCCTTTCCTTGGAGTATAAGAAATACCTAAATCATATGATGATAAGAATTTCATCCACCATTATTGCATTAAATTCAGATCCTTCTACGAAAACAAGTATTTGAGAGATTTAAGATATGTAAATAGCTTGAATCTCTCCTCCACCAAATAATGCCTCCGTGACTCCAATGCGAATAAAATAGCATTGAACTCCAAGTTGTGTGTTAGATAATTCTTCTCATGGTTCTTCAATTGTCGACTCGCATACGCTATTACCCTTCTTTCTTTCATAAGAACATCACCAAGACCATTACCACATGCATTAGTATATACGATAAATGGTTTGGTACAATCTGGAATAATCAAAACTAAACCACTCATTAATAAATCTTTCAATTAATAAATGTTGCTTCACACTCCAGGCTCCAAGTATAAATTAGATTCTTCTTTGTTAAACAAGTCAGAGTTGGTGATATCTTCACAAAGTCCTTAATGAACTTCCGATAAAATCCAGCCAAACCAATAAAACTACCGACCTCTAATGCCTTCTTCAGCATTTTCCAATCCCTAACTGCAGCTACTTTCCCTGGGTTCATAGCCAATCCATCCACTAGTACTACATGCCCAAGGAAACAAACTTTATCTCTCCAGAAGTGACACTTAGAAAATTTAACCTAGATTCCTTCTCAAGACATCCATCACTTCCCTCAGATGAATTTCATGCTCCTCTTCACTTCTAGAATAAATAAGAATATCATCCACTAAGACATACTCAACTGCTTCTGAAATACCTTACTCATCAAATCCACAAAATAAGCTGGAGCATTCATCAATACAAAAGGCAGTACTAACTACTCAAACAATCCATCAGGTGTACAAAAAGCGATCTTCTGGATACTATCTTCAGGCACTCACAACTGGTGAAGTCTAGTCGCCAAATCAAGCTGTGAGAAAACCTTAGCCCTGACTAATCGGTCAAAGAGGTCATCAATACAATGCAGTGGATAACAGTTTTCCTTTGTCAGTTAATTCATTTCTCGATAATCAATGCATAACCTAAGGAAACCGTCTGCCATAGTAGGAAAAACGATAGGTGCTTCCCATTTCGAAATACTTCTCCAAATAAAACCCTTCTATAACAATTCTGATACCTGCTAATCCAACTCTCATCTTTCCTTCAAAGACATATGTCTAAGAGGCATCACAATTGGCCTTGCGTCTTTCTTGAGGTCAATATGGAATTCGATTTCTCTTTAGGGAGGAAGATCAGAAACTTCTTCGAATACATCATGATAGTCCCTCATAACGTGCCCATAATAGGCAAAATGAATATAGATACATCCCCATAAGAGGAACATCGGACTCACTACATAGAATTAAATCAAGTCCATCACCCTTCCTTAATCAAACTACTCTCCTGTCATAATACAATACCACCCCATAGCGAGACATCCAATCCATTCCCGAAATCCATCCATACCCCCAAAAAGTTTAGTACATATGCATCACAAAGGAACTCCACACTACAGATGACTTACTTTAGAGTATGACAAAACATCGGCAAATTGGTCGATCACTTAATAGGATTCGACACCATAACGGATCTGTACGTGATGTCGAGTTTAAGAGCTAAACTATTGACTAATTCACTTGATATGAACGAATAGGATGCACCAGTGTTGGTGAAATTTTTCGATTTCACCACATTTAACTAGATCGTGGAGCAATCTAGTGATTAGTTGCTTTCATGAATTGGAATCAACAAATTTAATCTATGTTTAGTTTGCATTTGGGAAGCGATTATGTTACTGAATGCATACATAGCCGAGTAGTCGCACTTCAACTGTTTGGTTAAATGTCCAAATAATTTTGTAAATAAATGGCAATCAAAATCAAATAGCAGAACAATGAAAGTAAAGGACACAATTTTTTTTACATGGTTTGGATTATTATCAATCCTACATCCACGGGATAATCCACTAGATATTTATCGTTTTGATACAAATTACAATGGCCCAGAGGCATACAATATTCTTATTTATGATTTTCCTTTTTCTAGAAGAAGAAGAAGGTGATGAAGAAAAAGATCCCCTTCTTCGTCCTCTAGTATTTCCTTTTATAGTATGAAAAATGCATTGCCAGTTGTTGCGATTACCTTTGATCTTTTTTCTTCAATCTCCGCCCTTAGATTTTGCCACCTCTCATTCATCTACAACACATACTAGTTGTGCCTGGATTAATTAAGGGTTTTTTAGTGGGAAATCATAGAATTGGAGGGATCTTGGAAATTCAAAGCAGGATGTTTGAAAAATTGGATGGAAGCCCAAGCTCGTATGGGTCGGTCTCCTCTCTCTCAGAATGGAATATGTCTTAAAAGGAATGGTTGGGGACCGCCTTGTAGGTCTGGTATGTTATTGATGCATGTGAAGGAATGTAGCGGTGAATATTGCATGGCGTTCATACCGCACTCCCTTGCTGATACCTTTGCTTGACTTAATAATGTGTCGGGTAGGAATGGAGCGGCATTTCCCTTTTTGTTCTATGAGTCGACTTGGCATATGTATGGATTGTGCTTGAGACTATTTGTGATTCAAGTTTGGTGCATTTTGAGCTGCCCTCTTCACAAGTACGTTTGGGTTGCTAATGAGAGAGGTGGAACTTCACACTTTTCTCTTACCTATAAGTTTGGTTCTGCATTAACGCATATTCTGAGTGGCCCTGTATACAACCCCATTTGGAGTGTTTTTGGCCCTATGCGGCACTGTCTAGGTTGCCCTTAGTATGTGCTGGAGCAGGCTTGTTCCTGTAGGTATTGACAGAGAGTGAGCTTTAAAAGTTTGGTTACCTCAGTACATCTTGTACTGCTTCCTATGCCTCGGCAAACATTCCACTTTTTCCTTTGATTTTAGATATAGCCCCTATGACTGGCCCATGCTTTCTAATATATGCAGTATTTGTCTCTTGCAGTGGGTCCTATTGTTGTAAGGCTCGGGTCGGGTTTGGTACCATGACTTCAAGTTGGTACCATGTTCAGTGCGAATTTGATTGATTTTATTTCCTTCTTCTTTTCCTTCAATCTTATTGGCCTGAGAGTAGCTTTCCTAACTTCAAGTACTTCCTATTTTCCTTCACTTTAGTTTATGCTAAGAACAAGTGTAACACTTGTCCCCCAGGTCTAAGGCGGCTGTAGGTCGAGGTAGACTTGTTGTCTTAGACAGTCGGCCTCTATGTCTAGTCAGTTCTGTCTAATCTATCTTTTCGGCGCTGGAATTTTTTTTTCAACTATACTTGCATTTAATGCTTTTGTACACGTGACATTCCCTTACCGAACCATCTTTAAACAGCTGTTTAATCCGGCTTTCTATTTTTCTAGGTGGATTTTTATAAATCTTTACACTCATTATTTTAGCAGCACAGTCTTCGTTTCATAAAAATCTTTGATCACTTCGATCGTGCGGCCATTATTGAAATTGAGGTACATTCATATTTCCTATATTTCCTTTTATCCTTTTGTTTGAAAAGAACTACTATTAGGTTAATTACCAAATTTGGTAGTGTCTTCAGTAGATTTTTAGTAAGAGAAATTGTTTCGATTCTTATTCGATCCTTCTTAGAAGTAATCTTTAGAATTTTGATATGGATTCCTCTTCATCTTCCTCTAGGCTTCTTCCTTCTGAGACAACTCGACTGGAAGAGGCTATTGGCATCCTTCAGCAATTTGGGTTTTTTGGCTATGTAGTTAGGGTTCCCGAGTCTCATGAATGCATTAACACACAGTCAGAGGGATATATCTCCATTACTACCGAACACATTTAGTGTAGTTTGTATCTTCTTATACATTCAACTATCTGTTAATGGCTTGCTTCCTTAAAGGTTGCACCGGTTCAACTTTCCCCTCATTCGTATACCATTGCCTTGGCAATCCTCGTTCTTTATGCTGAAAATGGCATCAATCCACTAGTGAGGAACTTTGGTTTCTTTTTGAAATTAGAGAGAGTCCTGTAAAGGGATGCGATGGATTCTTTTATATTCAGGCTAGGGAATCGGTTTTTCCTGATGTCCCAAGTAGAACTGGAAAATAGGTTGATTTCTATATTTTTATTTCGAATTTTGACAAATTTCTTCTTTTTTCCTGCACTATTCTGTTCATACCATTTCTTTTGAGGTGAACGAAGAATTATATAATTCTCACAAGCATCAAATTCGAAGATTACCAACAGAGGTAAGGAAAATAAAAGAGTTGTTTAATGAATCGAGGCTGAAGGACTACGGTTTATTGCATCCTCGTCATGCATTCTCCCATGGCATATTTAAGCCCACTCCTTCCCTAACTGAATCTGGGGGTACAAGTTTCCTGCAATAGATTTTGGAAGTTGTCATAGCTATGAATTTATTTTGTTATCTTTCTTCTTATATAGATACTATGGATGTTGAAGTTGCTGGTAAGCTTCGTGATTCTTTGAAGGAGAAGAAGAAGGGGAAAGGCTTAAAGAGGAAGCCTGAAGGATCTAATGATTCTCTCATTGCTTTGAAAAAATCAAATATTTCTCCTTCTTCCTCAGATATTCCACCCCTTCCTGATGTAGAGAATCGTCCCCCTCCTATTTCCGCACCTACTGGGCCGACTACTTCTTCCTTACATGGTGGTCTTGCCCTCAATGCAAGCAGATTGACCACCTCTGAAGTTTCCATCTCTGCTTTAATAGAGAAAGTAGAAAGAACTACACAAGTTCCCCCTCTCCTTCCTACTATGGCTTTTGAGATATCTCCCTCTATTGTCCTTGTCTGAATTTGAAAGGCTCTGGTCTTATGTAAGTAATCTTATTTTTCTCCCTCTTTTTCTTCTTCTAGTTTCTAGTTTGTTGGTTTCATTGTTCAAACTTCACTTTCTCATAGTATGTGGCTTTGATGGTGAAGGCACGTGAGACAAAAAGTGCACAAGCCTCTCTTTTAGGTTGGATTGCTGAACTAGAAGCTAACCTTGCTCTGTCTAATTCTAAGAAAGATAAGTTGGCTTCTACCAATGTCAAGGTTGGGGAAGATATTAGGGTGCTTCGAGAAAAGGTTGAGTGGGAAGCTAAGGCTGTAGAGGAGGCTTGAGCTTCCAAGGCTCGAGCGTTAAGAGAAAAGGACGAGGCATTAGCCAAGGTTGAAAAGGAGTTAAAGGCAATGAAGAAGGACCTTAATGAAGTTACTTCCAATGTAATGTATGGTTTTTATGCTTCAGCCAAGCGTAATTTTGGGGTAGAGGTCAAGCATGATTTCTTGGAGGATCGGTCTTTGCTTGCTTCAATTTTTGAGTGTTGCTAGGGTAGGCGGAAGGAGGAAGACATTGAAGAGCAAAATGTTGACCTGACTGTTCTGGGCGTCCTTCTGAGGAGAAAATGGCCGAGGTTGGTAAAGATCAAGGGAACTTGCAATCTGAGGATAAGGGCGAAACATCTACAAGCAAGGTAAATTCAAATTCTCTAATAGAATTAGATGATTAATCCCGAATTTCTTTTGTCTGTTGTTGTATTAAGACTTTAAAGTTTGTTCCAGTGCATGTGATGAAACAAAGTATTCGTTATGTTTTTCTTGTGAATGATTATGTTTTTCTTATTGTTTTGTTTAGTATTCTAGAGAGAATGTGTTCATAAAATTATTGAGAGAGACTGAGGCTAGGCATGAAAAATAAATTTTAGATCATCTTGGATTAAGTGTCATAGCCATGAATATACGGGAAAAATAATTAGACAAGTCCTATGCAGAACTTAAGAACAAGACTGAGGAGTTATTATCCCAAATAGATCGAGTAGTTCAAGAAAAGGAAGCCATTATTGACTTTGTGCTGCACCGATGGTGATATACGTTAGAGAATGGTTCGTTTCCACCTGATAGCCCTCACCTGGAGTGGTTTAGGCTTAAGCTCATAACCTTGATTAATGAATGACCTTCTCATGTCTTTGTTAATTTACATATGATTTTCAAATATGTGGACAAGTAGTGATGGTGTAATAAGTTATGGATGTTTATTGCTGAAACTCGTTATATTATGTTTTGATTAGGTAACTAAGCTTTATTTTAATAGTGATTTATGTTGGATCTTTCCGAGCTTTGTTCAAGACTAACTGTGTTCATCGCTAGGATGCTTCTGAAGATGAAGTTACCTAACTTAGATATGAAATTGAGAGGCTTGAAACAGAGCTAAAGTTTAATCATGAAGAGTTTGCAAATGCCAAGAGTGCACTTGATCGTCGGCATGATTGTAATATGAGACTACGCACATGGTTGGGGTGAGTTGGAAGGAATAGAGCAGACCTTAAAGGTGGGTGAAGAACTCTATGGTATTGTTTATAGAAAAGATATTGCATAATACAAGAAACAAGTGGAGGATATGTCTACAGAAATTGCTAGATTGCTTGGTGAGAAAGAGGCTGCAGAATATGGGAGGATGATTACTATGCCCCGCTCGAATACTGCTCATATTCCTCCCACAGGTTATGGGCCTTCTTATCTTTGAGATGATGGATGAAAAATTATTGCTAGAAGATTATTTGGTGATTTTTCAAATAACGGTAGGAAAACAAAGTCTCAGTTAATCTTGATCCTAAATGGCAATAGGAGAAGGACGGTATTAAAGGTGTGTGAGCTTGAGGACTCATTGCAGGTTCCTCGAGATAGGATTGCTTCTTACTCGAATAAGGTTGAACAAGAGAAAGTCAAAAGTAAGAGGGCTAAGGCATTACAATAACGGTCTCGAGACATCTTGGACTTTTTCTACCCCTCTTTGGACCAAAATTTTTTAAGCAACAAGGAGAACTTTGAAGTGATAGTTGACCAACCTATGGATCATTGGGTCGGGGCATGTTATGATCCTCGATAGATCTTTGTTGTTAGCACTGCCCCGCCTCTTCCTCGTGCTCCTTAGGCGTCATTTTAATACTTAATCGTTAAGGCTTTTTGGGATAAGAAAATATTTTTGTAGTATGACAATATTTTTCTTCATGATATAGAAGTTTATTGACTAACTTTTCTTTATAAAAATTACAAACTTCCGTTAGTCTAATTTTGCTTATTTATATTATTATTTAATTCTGGTCTGTGTGGACTTATTTAACTTCTCTAGCCAGCTTCCCTCGACCGGAATTCGAAAGTGGTCGTTCTTCAATGGAAGTTAAATTCCGCTCTGTGCAGAGTAGCAGAACTAGAAGGCCTATCAAAAAAATGCTAAAAGCATATACGAGGCCATATATAAGGATGAAATAAAAAGGTTAAAGAAGAGGATCGTGGAGATAGACAAAGGGATGGTGATGTGCATGAGCACAGAGGATGATCCTCAGATGAATTCAACCTCGCGTGTCCCCGTCAAGTTGAATGCAATCCCTATGCCCTCGTCTGGAGCTGACGAAGACGAGTTCCTCAGATGGAAGAGCGATGTGAAGAATTATTATAAGGACAAAATCAACGGGTTAGAGAATTATTATAAGGGAGAGTTGGGGACTCCCAGTACTAGGGTTTCACCCTTTAGGTCTGTCGAGACGAGCTCTTTAGTCCCTTCTCCAAGAACTTCAAAAAGTCAAAGGAGCATATCTTAGGTGAGATTGAGAGAATTAGGAAGGTGGCTATGCAACGGATGAATGCCTTAGAAAACAAGATATTAAACTTGGAATGTGAGGCCCGACTAGATTCCATCGTAGTTTCTCAAGGTGGGATAAATAGCGCATCTCTTTTGAAAGAGCTTCATAAAGAGAAAGCAAAGACAAAAATAGTAGAAATTGGTCGGCAACGTGCGATTGACGTTTTTAAATGTTCTGGCCTGGACTTAATTTGTCCTTCTTGTATAACTGGACCGATTATGAGTATAGGTCCTCGGACTATGAAAATGTATGGGTCGATGCTAATTATGATCCCCATGTTTCTTACCGCAGCTCTACTCATGATAGGGATACCCATACTCGATCATCGGTCGTGATTACTGAGCTGGAAAATTGATTTTCTTCTTTCGTTTAGCAGATAGTTCACCTCAGTTTACAACATCGCATTCCCGCAGATCGTAACAACATGGAGCCGTTGTACCCAGTTCATCTTTCGGTTTCAAACCAGATTCGTAGTTTAATTTTTTATTAGGGGTGTTATTTTTGTAATATGACCCAAATTGTAACCGTTTGTAGATTACGTGCGGATATGTAAAAATAGGCAACATTATTTTCGGTAGACATGTAAGATTCATAACTAAGAATTGATAACCCAGTTTTTTGATATATACCTGGCAAGTTTTGAGCAGCGCTTGGATTTGTACCTGACTAATAGGTATTTGGTACATTCCATGTACTGTGCTTTCTTGCTAAGCTTAGGATGAGCCCCGGGAATAGCATATGCCCCCTGGTCATGACCCCTAGGCCGCAATCTTTCTCTTACACGTTTAATGGGACCTGATCGTTTGTCTGAGTGTAGTATCCTGCGTAGCCTAACCTCATGTGTGATATGACATGCCTCCTTGTTTGGGAGCATAATGTCCTTTGCGGGTTTGATTGCAGGCCGAGTATGATCTGCCCCTCTCTTCTGGGGCCATAATGTCCTTAGACATATTCTTGGTCGTATATTTAGTGTGACCTACCCCCTTATTTGAAGGGCGTAATTTTCTTAGTTGCATGTTAGGTACGACCAGCCCCCCGTTTGGGGAGGGGAATAATATCATACGTTTGCTGAGCTGCATCCTTCTCTAGCATCACCATTCTCATTTATGATATTGCCGTTATCGCTCGTAGGTGATACTGCACCTATACATCGATGGCGCAGAGCTATGAGGGGTAATTTGTTCGCGCGCTAGGCACGGTCCTCCCCGCTGTTTAGGGGAGGACTAAAAGAAGATTTAACTGAGAAGTCAGGTCGTGTATATACAACCCCGGTCGCATGCATGTGGTTTTTTATACTGGTTATGACTGTATAATATCCATACATCCGGTGTGCTATGTTAAATTAGCTAACATAAAGGTTTTTTTTTATACTTTTTCAGGCAGTCCAATATCCCTACGACCAGTCTTTCTTTGATTGTTAGCATAGGAACATTCACTGAGTCAGGGCGGTCTAATGTCACATCCAGTGTAGTATTTTGGCTGAACAACCGGGCTCGCATTGATGCAAGTCTAAGTATGTAGGGCCAATATCACCATTCTCGGTGTTGAGAGTGCCATTTTTTCCTACTGACCTCGCATTAAGCTTAATCGACGAATATTACTATGAACTGTGAATGTGTAATTAACTTTTTAAAAGAGAAATAATACAGAGATTTTTATACTAGTACGGGCTGTCTAGTATACCTACGACCAGTTTAGTACATCAATACACATATAGATTTTTTTGTCACATAGGCGACCTAAAATAAGGTTTGAAGAGGATTTATAGGGCTTTCACTTGGGGTTTTTTCCTTGGCCCGAGGGATTAAGGCTAAGAATGACATTTTAAAGGAGGAGGAACTGAAAGAGCTATCAGAGACGTGAAATTGGAATTGGAGGTTAGGCGAGTTCGCCTTAGATTAGGAAAAAGGGAACGGAGGTTCGGTGATTTGCTTGAGATTAAGGAAAGAGGAACGGAGGTTCAAGCCCTCCTTCTAGCGTAAAAAATGTTGGTGAAATTTTTCGGTTTCACCACACTCAACAAGACCGTGGAGAAACCTAGTGATTAGTTGCTTCCACGAATTGGAATCAGCAAATTTAATCTATGTTAAATTTGCCTTTGGGAAGCGACTATGTTGCTGAATGCTTACACAGCCAAGTAGTCACACTTCAACTATTTATTGAAATGTCGAAATGATTTTGTAAACAATGGAAATCAAAATCAAATAGCAGAACAATAAAAGTTAAGGACGTAGAAATTTTTACGTGGTTTGGATTATTGTCAATCCTACATCAACAGAATAATCCACTAGATATTTGTCGTTTTGAAACAATTACAATGGACCAGAGGCATATAATATTATTATTTTAGATTTTCCCTTTTTTGGAAGAAGAATAAACTGAACAAAAGGATCCTCTTCTTCGTCCTCCAGTATTTCCTTTTATAGTATGAAAAATGCATTGTCGGTCGTTGCAATCGCCTTCGATCTTTTATCTTCAATCTCCACCCTTAGATTTTGCTACTTGTCATTCATTTACAACACCTAATAGTCGTGCCTAGATTGATGATGATTTTTTAGCAGGAAATCATGGTATTGGAAGGATCTTGGAAATTCGAACCAGGTTGTCTGAAAAATTAGGTGGAAAGCCCAAGCCTGTATGGGTCGATCTCCTCTCTCTCTCGGAATGGAAAATGTCTTGAAAGGAATGGTAGAGGACCGCCCTGAAGCTCCGATATGTTATTGATACATATGATGGAATGCAATGGTGAATATTGCATGGCGTTAAGACCACACTCCCCTATTGATACCTTTGCTTGACTTGATAATGTGTTGGGTCGGAATGGAGCGGCATTTCCCTTTTTGTTCTATAAGTCGACTTGGCATATGTATGGATTTCACTTGAGACTATTTGTCATTTGAGTTGAGTGCAGTTTGAGCTTCCCTCTTTGTGAGTATGTTTGTGTTGCTGATGAGAGAGGAGAAACTTCACACTTGTTGCTTACCTATAAGTTTGGTTCTACGTTGAGGCATATTCTGAGTGGCCTTGTATACAACCCCCTTCGGAGTGCTTTTAGCCTCGTGCGACACTGTCTAGGTTGCCCTCAATATGTGCCGGAGCAGAACTGTCCCTGTAAGTATTGACAAAGCATGAGCTTTTGAAGTTTGGTTACCTCGGTATATATTGTACTGCTTCCTATGCCTCGGCACAGAATTTCATTTTTTCCTCTGATTTTAAATGTAGCCCATATGACTGGCCCCTGTTTTCTAATGCTTGTTGTATTTGTCTCTTGTAGCGGCTCCTATTGTTGTATGGCTCGGGTCGGGTTTGGTGCCGTGACTTTGAGTTGGTTCCCTGTTCGGTGCGAATTTGATTGATTTCATTTCCTTCTTCTTTTCCTTCAACATTATTAGCCTGAGAATAGCTTTCCTGACTTCAAGTACTGCCCATTTTCCTTCATTGTAGTTTATGGTATGAACGGGTGTAAGAACCAATATAGAACAAAGTACGAACAGGAGAATCGGATAAGGTCAACACACCATTCATCACAATCTTCCTTCCTTTCTCCTAAACCATCGATGGTGCCTTAATAGAGGTTGGAACTGTGTCTAAAGCATATGCCTACACAATTTGACCTTCTCCCTTCAATGCTAGGCAATCCTTCTTCATGTATCCGATATGATAACAATTATAACACATAAGATTCTTTGAGCTGGGGCTGCCTTACAATCCTTAGCTATGTGTCCTACCTGGTTGCAGTTATAAGATTTACTCGTTGAGAGGTTCGTCCTAGAATTCTTTACCAAGTGTTCTACCTTCTGACATCTGTGACAAGTAATTGCCTGCTTTTTATTCTGCACTTCTTATGGTCCATTTCTCTTGCCTTTGCCCTACTGCTGATGTCGTCTTTCCACTTCCTTATTATGTCCCTAGAACGTATTTCCATTCAAAGAGTTCAATAATGATGCCTCTACCAATCCCTCGAACGTCTCTTCATATGGTATCTGGTTTAATGCTAACTCCCATAAAGCTGAACTTAAAACCTTTGAAAACTTTAATGCCCTTTTCATCGGAGTATTCACTAATTCAAATTCGAATCGAGTGAACTCGTTAAACTAATCGACACACTCACCAACTTTCAATTCTCCCTGCTTCAAATGAATAAACTTCTCCAACAACAAATCTTTTTCAGCGCCAAAAAGAAATTTTGCCTCAAATATCGACTTGAACATCCTACGAGTAATACTATTCTTATCCACTTCATCTACCTCTACTTCCCACCAACAAGTTGTTTCACTTTTCAAATGCCAAGTAGCTAACTACCTCTTCGTCGCACACTGAGTCCCAATATGTTAAAAATCTTTTCACGATCATTAAGCCAAGCCCGAGTCAACAGGTATGGTTCCATCCGGATAAATGCCTTCCTACCAAGGTTGGAGAAATCCTTACACAACTTAGGAAAGTCAATAGTTGGTGGTACTGGGGCTAGAATCACACCTTAATTAGCAGTGTTATTGGTGGCTACAAGTTCGGCGGGGATGGTACTAGCTTGGCTTATCGCCTGAAGGTAGTGTTTGAACCACACTAAAATATTAGTTCTGGGAATATCTAGTATATCTACACAGGTGCTAGTCCCTACCCTACTTTCCATCCCACAAGCATTGGTTGCGTAGGTCTCTGTTCTAGTTTAGACTGAATTACTTATTTTAAATATCCAAAAAAGGTTTATTAGCAACTTCCCAACATATTGTAAACAAAACTGGAATAGTAAATAGATGTGCGCGTATATACATTGAATTCCTATATAATATATACATATCTAACAGAAAATAAAAATATGCACTCTCGGTGCATTCCTAACTCCTATCCTAGTTCCTAACTTATGCTTCGATAACAAATGTAATAACCCGCTTTTACAACCCCAGGTCCGATGCCCAAACCATATCCAATACCTGAGAACCAAAAAGACTAGTCATTGTGGAAAGATAAAATATGTATATGGTTATAGGAGGATAGAGATATCAAATATAATTCTAACTAACACAATTTACTTTCAGTGTCTCACAATGGAAAAAAATAAAATATAATACATAATAAATATCATAGTCACATCACCATAGCATGTATGAAATGTCAAATACACATGTTTGAATAAATGCAGGTACAATCCAATCTTATAACTACAAAATAAATCCAAATACAATACTAATCTAATCTACGTATACACTATATCAATAAATCTACATATCTGATACTGTCTAATCTCTAAACTCCATCAACCTGGATATATGTATATAAAAATGAAAGTAGGAGTGTGTCAGACATAAGTCTGGTGAGTGAGTCATACTCTACCGTACGTATACTACAGAAATAACACTATAACATGATATAAGTCTATCGTTGTGCTAGCATGCATTCCATCGTCACGTCATACATGTCCAGCCATACCGCACCATACCTATATGGACTCACGCTTTGGTCCTGCTTCATGCCCAATAGACTAGCATGCTGCCCGACTCACCTAAATTTTGAATAGGACTCCCTTCCATGGACTGCCAAAGCCTATAAGAAAGCCCATTGTCCTCATGCTACCGAGTTGAACTCATGCCCTGGTCCGTCCGTAGCCTGCAGGGTCACTTAACATCCACTTCCTCCCCTGCCCTACCATAGAATTATAGAGGAAACAATATCATCATGCTTGGATCACCTACTAAGTGTCACAGGACCACAATTGCATCGCATCCATACTTTGGGACGTCTATCCTGCATCCCAGACTTATTCCCATCCACATTCACCATCGCATCACAATATCGTATCACAACACATACACACACAGGTATATATATAATCTTTACACAACAAACAAACCATCCATATATCCATTCATTTCATTACACCATCGCCCTTCTTGTTATGTCTTAGATCGCCTTCTATAAACATAAGGGAAAACACGAATTGATTATATTTTATTTATTTATATTGGGTTATTTGGCTAAGGTTCATACAAGCAATTTATACATGCACAGGTGCACCGATCTATGGCCACCGGTCCATCGTACTTTACTGCTTCAGATTTCAATTTGAATTTTGTAGCATTTCTTCATCGTTCTCGCCTCTAGCTATCACCAATTCATCTCAGATCATTGGGAAACATGCCTAAACCCTAGCTTTAATTCTTAAGTCAAATTCAGCCATTTATTTTATGGATTATAGTATTAAACTTTCTAATTTCCATAATTTATATAAACCAAGTTTCTAATCATTTATATTAACCAAATACCTTCCAAATCATGTTGATTTCAAAATCAAAGCATGTGTGTATATGACCATCGAATTTAATATAGCCTACAAATCATCCTATAAGGTTAAGATTTCATTATAAGAGGAGGAAAGTATAGATCATCCACCGAATAGCCTATTCCAGTCCAAAGCTTTGTTGTTCAGATATGTTGCACCTCCTCCCTTAAAAGTCCCGCCTTCAAATCATCATTAGGTTGTAACCCCATCTACTAGCTTCGAATTGCTTTTGATTTCATTTGATTTGGTCTAGAATTGAATGAGTTATGTTGATTTTAATGAATGTAGTTTTAGTGGAGAATGGAGGAAGAAGAAAAAATGACATGGGTTAGTTTCTGAAACTATTTTATGTGATTTAGTTTTGAGTTAAAGGTGAAAAACCAACTGTATATCCGCAAATACTTAAATTCAAATCCAATTCATGTAATGTCCATTCTACTCGACGACATTTTCATCCATATCTCTCTTATATGAGCTCTAAACAACACAAACCAATATGCTGCGTGAATTAGAAAGCGAGACGATTACAATGGCGCTAGTTTCATTGTCAAATTCCAAAGTCTTAAAAATGACCAATTTTCCCCTTTTTATATTTAATTAATTTAGTTAATTCAATAATTCCATTTCATATGATATTATTATTATTATTAAAATATTGCTTTTTTGGGGTGCTTCATATTTATATATGAAAACTATGAGTATATAATCCTTGGTGCCCCAGCAGCCATGAGTAGTATATTGCCTAAGATTTGGAAAGCGTTACGCACTCCAATCTCTTAATGTATTGATATCCTTTCTCGAAACATCTTAACCAGGAATATTTCAAAAAAAATATCATTTTATTTGTGATTAATTACGTATGATTGCAACTGTTTGCAGCTACAATCACATAATATTTTATTTAAGGAATTTCTTGTTAATATAATTTTAAATTAAACATTTAATTGATTAAATCAAATATAACAAAATATATAAATAGAACAAACACCGTTATTATGAAAAAGATTGTCTATAGAGTTATATATATATATAATAATTACATAATTGCCCATATGGCATATTGCTAACTCTTTCAATATCCCACTTGCACTTGGGGTCAACTAAGAAATCTTAATCTCATTCCTTCGATTAGTTCAAAACTGATTGGGTTATTCCCTTACTGAATGGATCTACTATATTGTATTACTATCTACTTTGTCAGCCAACATTCTTCATCCTTAATAAACTACTTTTATCATATAGAAGTTCCTTAATATGTATCTAGACATCTTGTGAGCCCTGGTTTCTTTTACGATCTGTACCACGACATTATTTTTAGAAAACAATGTCATGGAATTCTCAACATTTGGAATCACCTCTAGATCAGTTATAAATTTGTACATTTATATGTATATTGCATTTATTGTGGCACTATTCAAAGTGATGTACTTAGCCGTTCGGTTGGATCAGTTAAAGTAACCGGGCCAATCAGAAGCAGGTTTAAAGGGCAAATTTCAAAAAAAAATCATTTTGATCTTATTTAAGCTTATGAAGCATAAATGGATTTTAAATCCAATCCAAAATTTTAAATAAAATATTCATTTTATTTCATTTGTTTAAAATAATTTGAGTTTAATTTTAAGTTATATGTATGTTGCAATGAGTGCATCAAATGCACGCATGTGTAAAAGTGCAAGTGCAACAAATAGAAAGTGTACATAGTTAATGTGAATGTGTTTAGGTGCTGGAATTTACACTGCAATGGACAGATTTCCCCGTTATATATGCTTTTGTCGTCCAAAATAATATTTTTTATATAAAATATAAGGTTTATTATACATACATACATATACATTTATATACACATATATGTGTGTATACTTGTTTACATAAAGATTGATTTTGATTGTTTGACAAATTTTAAAGTTAAAGCAAACAATTCAAGGTTAGTTTTGATTAAGCAATAGTTTAAAATCAAAAATATGACTTTACATAGAGTCCATTTTGCAAACCTTGAATCAAGAATAGACACACACACATATCATATACATATACATATACATATATATATATATATACACATACATACAATAATTGAATTAATGTTTTATAAATATGCAATATGTGCATTCTAATAGTTTTTAATTTAAAATACATATTGTAATGATCCAAAATTTCGGACACTTCGTACTTAAATATCTGAATTATTTAAACATTTGAATCTTGGAATAAATGTAATTAAATTGATTAAATAACCTTGTTAACCCTCTTTCTAGTAATACCTAATGAAGGTAAACTTGTTTTAGAAAAATGTTTATAAAAATATATACTTCGAAGAAATACCGATAAAATGATCGAAAATCGTTTTATCGATAAACAGTTTTTTCTCAACGGAAGTTTATAAAAAAATTTGTGGTTGTCTAATTAATCATTGTTGTGGTAATTGGAAACTAAAAATATTTTATACTAAAACTCTTAAGAAGATTATTAAAGTTAACTAGTTAGGTGTGAAAGTAAAGAGATATTTTCAAATGGTTTAAGAGGAGTAAAGTGAAAAGCATGCAAGGCACATGGGGGACTCTCTTTGGCCAGAAATGGGAGGGTAAAGGAGAGGTTTTGGACTTGTTAACACTTCATAAAATCAATAATCTTCAAAATAAAACAAAAGATCAAAAATGATGAAAGTGGATTAGCACTAATCTACTTTGTTTTTCACTAATCTTTCTCTAATTAGTTCAAATCTTCTTTAAACTCCAACGAACTTTCACTGACAACTTAGGAAGCTTAGATCTAAAGTTAAAAAGGGAATAAACAAAGAGGAGATGGGGTTTCCATCTAAGTCCATGAGCATGAGGAAGAAGGAGGAGACTTGGCTTGGATGTGTTAAAGGTTGGATCTTTAGACTTTTTGGTGATGGTAGGAAGTGATTCTTTGTTCTTGTGTGTTTGGGCTTGTTGTAGGCTTGGATTTGGGTGAGTTATATCACTACCTTGTATGTATATATTGTGTGCACATATATATATATATATGCATGCGAATATAAAGTTAAAGTGACATTAACTAATTAAAGTTATAAACTTTAGACCCTCTTGCTTTTGAAAGAAAATGACAACTTTATATCGTATAACGTCACTTCTATAACATGTAGCATGACCTTGAATTGATTTTTAAATGTTGTTTGGATTGTGTGTTGAATTGAAGTATGATTGAAAGTGTTTGAAGTGAGAATAGTCGCTTTAAGTGCATTTCGATATCCCTTAACTTTAACTTGTGTAAACGGAAGATTTATGAACATAACATGATATAATTTGTTTTTGTTGTTCTCTACACATATTTTGGTGCATGGGATAGTAAAGAAATGGTTTGGAAAGTTATACAAATTGTGAAACAAAATTGTGTAAGTTAGAGGCAAAAAGGTCACTATGAATATGCACTTTGAAAATGCTTTGTGTTTGGCCATTTTTAAAGGCAACTTTGAGAGACACCTAGATACTTCTTTGTATATTTGATGAGTACTATCAGTGTACTTATTATTGGAAAAAGATTGAAGTTTAATTCATTCACTAGCTTGTGCAACTAAGTTGTAAAAATTTATAGCGAGAAGTAGGTCGCTATATGAGCACTTTGAAATGCCTTGTTTTTGGAAATTTTTGTAATTAATTTGAAAGACATCCTTAGGTGTTTCTTAGAATTTTTAATAAATTTTAAAATTTTACTTATTACTGAATAAAAATCAAAGTTTAATATTTTAGAACTGGTCAAACAAAACGGCTAAAGTTAGAGCAAAAAAGGCGGTTATAAATACACTATGAAATATACCTTATTTTCGAGAATTTTTATAAATAAATTGAGAATTAATTTTAAGGGTTTCATTCTATGGTTTTGAAGCCCCCTAAGGGTAGTAGTTACATTAAAATTTTCAATTCTTAAATCATTTGTTAAAGTGGTTAAAACTTGTCGCAAAATTCAAGCTTTTCTATGTTGTTCTTTGTACAAGACTTTTAACTGCATTTATAAATGTCGTAGTAAATTGTTTGAGGTTAAGTGCCTAAAAATGATATAAAGATTTGGTACTTTTTCCTAATCTTTTTAGGGATGTTTTCTAACGTATTTTTCAGTATTTTAAAGTTGTTTTGAAGTTTAAATATATTTTTAATGTTTATTTATGAATTTTCAATATGAAGAGGTTTTATAATATAAAACATGTTTTTCATCAAATTATAAATTAGTTATTTTCAAGTAATACTTTACATATATATTTAAAAACAATTTGTAAGTATTTATATATATATATATAAGTTTGGAAAAAGTAAGTTAGGTATTTTATAAAGGATGAAGGGAAGTTTTGGATTATAACACTTATGTTATAATAAATGGTTTTGGGAAGTTAATTAAAGTATATTACCTTGTTTAACAAGTGTAGATGTACTTAGATCTTTAAAATGGACGTTTTAAAGATAATGTTGAGTATAAATGGTTTTGGGTTTGTTGTGACAATGTGTTAACAACATTTGTCTTTAACCTTTTTTATTATACTTATGAATGTAAATAGATCTTTGAAAAGAATGTTTAAAAGATAAGCATATGCGAAATGGTTTTGGGTTTGTAGTGACAATGTTTATGTAACATTAGTCTTAAACCCTTTGAAATAGATTCTTGAATGTAATTAGACCTTTTAAATATTTGTGAATATACTTATACCATTGGAGATAAGTATATGAATACGTTTTGAAGTATTGAAAGAGTACAAATGAATAGTAGTATTTGATAAATGAAGTTTTATTAGTAAAAAGAAGTTTTACTAATAAAAGAGGTTTTAATTAATAAAATATTAATTAAATGAAAAAGAGGATTAGAAGTTTCTTGTGTGACTTAATCGTGCTTTGCATGTCTTGATCATGCTTTGTTTGTTTACTCGTTTATGGAAAGTATTTAGTCGTGTACTTAGCACTAAAAACTGATGAAGTAGACTCGTCTATTTGTCAGAGTTAAGAATGAAATGTCTAGGCAAGGCTTTGATGCAACCTGTGACGCCCCATCTCTATACTCACGCTAGCCAAGGACACTACGGGGTAATGTCGTCGACTAGCGCGAAGAATAAGGCTGTTGAGGAGCGACCATCTGTGTAATTGCTTTGTGCGAGTACCGATATGTCAAATAATATAACTTACATTTCATTTCAAGAGGAAATCCGACATATCAAATACAAACTCAAAGCTACCACACAGTGGCTATGTGGACTTCAAAAACAAATATAGAAATAAACATAACACAAATCAGTCACAAATATTCATATCACAAAGGCGGAAATAGATATGAATATATCACATAGAAGTGTACATCAAAGTAGTGGTCAAACTAGATCCACTACATCACGAAAGAATAGATACAAGTGCTAGACAAAAGAATAATTATACATCAAGGAGTCCCTATCTCAAATGTATAATAACAAAAAACTACTAATCTAAAGTAGTTAGCCAAAAATCAGATGATGGACCCTGATAAGAAGTCAAGCAGAAGCACCTGAAATACCTCGGTCTGACCCGAGTATTATTTAAGAAGAAAATAATAAACGGATCAGTCTAACTATAAATATCAGATAAAATGAGATAGGATAAGAGATATGACAAAAACGTGTGATAACAATAATGCCAAACTACGACAAGTATACATCAAATAACAACAAAAAACATACAATATCCCAAATCAACTCAAACATCCAAAAAGAATCGCATTCTTTAAATTATTCACCAAAACAAAAATATTGAAAAAACATATCTATGCCAATCCACGAAAATTGGTGAAACAAAAATTCTATAAATCATCAACCATAAATCCAGAAAATACAAAAGGGGGAAGGCCTATCACAAACGGGAGCATGAAAACTCACAAACACGTGTATCACAAATGGGTCGCTATCCCATGAACCGAACATCGACGTACCTGAAAAGATACGCCCCATGTATAAACTAACATCGACGCACCTAAAAAGATACGCCCCATGTATAGTCGGACATCGATGCACCTAAATAGATACACCCTGTGTTTAGTCGAACATCGATGCACCTAAAAAGATACACCCCATGTATAATCTAACATCGACGCACCTAAAAAGATACGCCCATGTATAGTCGGACATCGATGCACCTAAAAAGATACACCCCATGCCTAGTCGGACATCGATGCACCTAAAAAGATACACCCTATGCACCGACTTATCGAGCCGAATGCTCCATGAACGGTCCAAAGACCATGGGTCCCTAGCCCATAAAAATGAGACGAAGCTCAACAGAACGGGGTATAGTCCCTCATGCGGACAAAGAGACATCGCACATCGCTAGTCTAAATCATAAAATGATCACCATTGATCAATAAGAAGTGTCGATTACACTAAGCTAGTAAATAAATGAGTTTAGCTTCATGTCCCATAACCACTGGCTTAACTTAAATATTTACGAACAAATTGTAGATTTCCACTCGAAAATTGTCACAAGAGTTCAATCGGACAAGTCCAAGAATTAACCGACGAAGTAAACGCAAGCGTTTCATACCACTTGTTTTACTAAGCCGTTTAATTAGATTTCTCATACGAATGAGGTAAAGGTTTGTATATACTAATAGATTGGAAAACTATTTTATAAACGAGATTTGTATTAAAATAGAGTTGAAAACATCTTTGTGAAAGAGTTTGAATATTTACTACTAGTATAGAAACCTTTATATTTGAAAGTGACAAATCACAAAAATGATTGTAAAAATAATCAATCACCAAAGATTCACATTCGAAGGCGTGAATCAAAACCATAGAAATCGATATCAAATCCATCAAATGGATATTCCCAAAAATCCAAAGAAAGAAGTCATCAAAGTCGATAATAAGTGATGACAATTATCCAGATCAACAACAATCGATTAAAAATAGGAAATCCAGTCAAAAACATAAGCAAATAGGCAAACTGCTCAATTCCAGACGTTTGGAGGTTCAATCCAAGCGTCTGAAAACTAACTAGACATCTGGTTTAGAATCCAGACGTCTGAATTTGTTCTCTGGAAATAATCCAGAGAACCCCCAGACGTCTGAAACTTCCAGTCAGACGTCTGAGACCCATCCAGACGTCTGATCCTAAATTTCAGACGTCTGAGACCCATCCAGACGTCTGATCCTAAATTTCAGACGTCTGGAATTAGTCTCTACCTTTTTTTATATTTTGCGTGCTTATATTTTTCTCTCCAGGTCCAAACCAGACGTTTGGACTTGGTCACCAAACGTCTGGTCACCTGGTCTGGGCAGCAATTTGCCTAGGCCAAAGTGGCCAAAACGTATCGGGAGCGATCGAACGAGCAACGACGACTAAGGATTTACGCCAAGCGACAACCCATCCTTATAGGCTCTTCGATACACTCCAAACAACATGTCCAAACATTCATAGTAGGATTTTCATAAAATTGGACTTCAAAACCAAAAATTGGAGAATTCACAAAACCAATTCAAATCAAAGTAAATGAAAATGCACAAATGTTAGGAATTCATACCTAACAACAATGATAGCTATAGACGTAGATGTGAGTTAAAGAACTCACCTTTAACTCAAAAACTCAAGTGAGAAGTTCTAAAATAAGTTAAGATCAATTCCTCTTCAACAACAACTCAAGAAGCTTCAATCTAAGCTAATAATCAAATATTTCCTAAGTTAGGGTTTAGGAATTTCTGAAATTGAAGAGAGATAGAGTTGGAGAAGATGAAGAGGATGCTTACCTAAGCTTCTCCATGATTTTAAAGCAAGAACTTGTATTTCCTAAGAGAACTAGGGCTTAGGAATTTCCAATCTCATCCCACATTTTTCTCTTGAGCTAGAGTGTATTAGGAAATGATAATGAATGAAGAGGAGAGGGGGTGGAGTTAGGGTATTATGTTGGGTTAGTGGGCTGAAACCTAAACCCAAAGCCCAAGTAGAAAAATAGCAAATTCTACTCAACTCCAAATATATCGATGTTTATACTCAAAAAAGTTGTATACGCCATTTTGGACTCAATGGAAGTGGTCTCGAGTCCCAATTTGACTATTTGCAAAAAGTAACATTTTGGACTTTAATCCGATTAACGATGCTATATTTAAATAAAACATTTAAATATACAATCGTGAAATATGCGGGTTGTTATAGACTTCCCTCCTTAAAGAAATTGCGTCCTCGCAATAATTAAGAGAAAGATAAAAAGTAACAACCATACTAAGGCATAACAACACAAAAGAAGAAATTTTGAAATGAGAAGTTCACCATAAAGAGCACGAAAGAGTAAGTCCGGTTGTGTTTGCTCAATGAATTCTCAAGATTCCCAAGAGCAATCCTTAGGATTTGAGGACCATTGAACTTTCACAAGAAGAACATCTTTATTTCGAAGGCGCTCAACCTCCGAAGCAATGATACGAATAGAATGTTGCTCATAAGTCAAATTAGGTGAAACCTCAATTTCTTCAATTACACCGAGCTCAAGAATAGAATCGGAATCCCTAAGGTATTTCCATAGTTGAGAGACGTGGAAAACGTCATGAATAGCAGAAAATTGAGCCGGTAATAAAAGGCAATAAGCCACGGAACCAATACGTTTGGTGATGGGAAAAGGGCCAATATATCAAGGTGCCAATTTTCCCGATCGATTGAAACACACAACACCCTTCATAGGTGAAACACGAATGCACACCAATAAAGTCTGGACCTAAAACCAGCTTCTCACCGGCTTTAAGCCAACACGAAGGAGATCGGCACGGCCTTCCGTAGAGTGCCTAGAAAGGTGCCATACCAATACTAGATTGGAAGCTATTATTATAGGAAAACTCAAGAAGAGAAATATGATCTTCCCAACTTCCACCAAAATCAAGAACACATACACGAAGGAAATCTTCAAGAGTTTGATTCACACGCTCGGTTTGTCCATCGGACCGAGGATGATAAGCGGTGCTAAAATTAAGCTTTGTTCCCAAAGTTTTTGAAGACCTTGCCACTAGTAAAATAATGGATCACGATCGCTAACAATAGAAGTAGGAACTCCATGCAATTTAACAATTTCTTTGACATAGAGATTAGCCAAAAGAGGTACGGTCCAAAAGAGAAGGATGAGCCTCAAGGCTACACAAAATAAGAGATGAACATGAATCAGATTCACGATCTCGAATCTCACAAGTGGACAAAGTCTTGAGATCACTCCATTCGGATATCATCATGGAAACAACCGCTTGTTGCTTACGACTATGGGCATCGGCAACTCGATTGCCCTTTCCGGGAGTATAAAGAATATCAAAATCATAAGATGCAAGGAACTCAAGCCAACGTTGTTGATGCAAATTAAGTTCCTTTTGAGAAAATAAATACTTCAAAGATTTATGATCGGTGTAGAGAACAAATTTCTCTCCCAAAAGATAATGTCGCCAAATTCTAAGAGCGAAAACAATGGCCGCGAGCACTAGATCATGAATGGCATATCTAGTCTCGACAAGCTTTAATTGTCAAGAAGCATATGTGATAACACATTCCCTTTGCAAGAGAATGACACCCAAACCAATACGACTAGCATCGGTACAAACAATAAAGTCTTGGTTCCCTTCGGGAATCGCAAGAATAAAAGCATCGGAAAAGAGTTCTTTTAATTGATCCTCTTTCCCGAAAAGCTAAGACATTCAAAATTATAAATAACTTTATGTAATCATCTTTTTAGAAAAATTTACTTATTACAAGTCAATTTACTGTGCCTGACTGTCTCATCATAGCGTTTAGGAGATTCCTATCGATAACGTTGATCAAGCGCATCGACCATAATTCTTAAAGCACTCAATGGGCAAAACAACACAAAATCATCTTCTATATGATAAACATGTCACTTAAAAATTTTATGAATATTCTTTGCTCGTTTTAAGAACAAAATCCAATCATACTTATAAATATCTTATTAAAAAGATTTGCAAATTTTAAATTGTTGTTTTCATTCGTAATCAATGAATACAAGGATGGTCTCATCGAGATATTCGTAGAATACTTGATTCATAAGATGGATGAAATAAGGTAGAAGGTTTGTCAAACCGAATGACATAACGAACCACTCACAAGAATCATCACGAGTACGGAATACGGTAAGTGGAATGCTACCCTCCGCAACTCGTAGCTGACGAAAACCGGTGGCAAGGTTGAGCTGAAAAGACCTTAGCACCACACAATAGATTGCTTAGGTGGTAATCCTAAGACAAGCTCAAATATACCCGAAAATTCACAAACTACTTGAATGAGAGAAATAACACTTTCCTCATAAAGTGGGTTTAAAGAATAAAATGATGCCACATAATTTGGAAATCAAAATCATTAAAAACAATAGAAATCCGCTTAACAGATTGAGGATGTCGAAGATGGATAGTCCTCTTAGGACATAGGATATGGGCTTTATAATGATTAAGCCAATCCTTTCCCAAAATTCAATTTCGAAGCCTAAGTAACGCATAACATGCAAATCGGCTCAAAAACAATAATCACATAAAATAATCTCGACATTTTCACAAAGTAAACTGAGTGTTGCGGAGCCACCAACCGGATTTGCACTTCTCAGTGAAGTCATCAAGCCTATAATATTTAAAGAAAATCAACAAGTTCTTTTGATATAAAAGAGTGGGACGTACCCTGTATCAAAAGAAATCAAATAGGAAGATCATGAAATAAAATAATGCCATCAAGGATAGAATGAAAAAAAAAACCTTGACCAAGAGAAGTGTTACTAGGGGCTTGCACAACATTTAGCTTTCCCACCTTCTTGCTTTGAAGTATGGGACATGCAGATATATGATGACTCAAACTTTTGCAATAGCGACAATAAAGGGGTTTCAGACACTCATTTGCATAGTGGTCCATAGAACCACAATTGTAGCATTGACCACGACTAGAGGTAGGAGTCTTTGCTACCGATGTTTCATGCTTCCCTTTCTTGTTGGGATTGGGGCCTTTAAACTTAATAGGCCTCTTCATGTTATTGTTGAAGTTCTATTTGGCACCCACAACTTTAACATCACTTTTTTTATCAGCCTCTTCAAGTCGAAGAGCGATATCTATAAGCTGATCGAAAGAAACTTCTAGTTTCAGAAGTAAAGGCTTTTTGAGGTTCTTATTCAACCCATAGACAAATCTCTAATTTTTCTTCAATGGGGTATTAATATACTCAACCCCATACTTAGAAAGAGATTCAAAAGATGCGACATAATCCGTCACAGAAGATTCACCTTGAATAAGGTCAATAAAGCGTCGGGTTAAGGTTACTTTTTCAGCCTCCGGCACAAACTTCAATTCGAATCTTTCCCGTAATTGCTCCCAAGTAAGATCCGCTTTAATAGTTTCAGAAATCAAAAGCTCATACCAGTCTAATGCTCTCTCCTGGAGCATGCTAGAAGCCACTTGGACTCGAAGTGGATCAATAAGATTCATGCGGGAAAAGATGCGATCGCATGATCTAAGCCAAGCTTGGATTTCTATAACATTTTCGGAACCCTTGAATGGCCTTCCACCCAAAGTGGTATAATTTCTGCACAAGCGTGCAAACCCGGATTTAGGATGAGTTGGCTCTGGAATGGGCCCGCCAGCTTGAGCATTTTTCACAAGATCTAAAAGCTGCTGGGCAGACATAAATACTCCATCCTAAGGAGCAGCACTGGATTGACCGGCGCTGGGACGGCCTGGTCTAACCATTTCTCTTCTTTAAGAAAGAAAGAAGAGGAAAAAGGTTATTCACAGAATGAATATCAAACAAACTTGATTGATAAAACAAGGCATCATAAAAAGAAATAGGATAGATCGGTACGAAGACTCGAATTAAATCCTATGGCACGATTCCTAAGAAAGACTTAGGACAATGATCCTTGCTAGATTATTCTACATTGTTCCGAAGTTTGGCTCTGATACCAAGCTGTGACGCCCTACCTCTATACTCACGCTAGCCAAGGACACTACGGGGTAATGCCGTCGACTAGCACGAATAATAAGGCTGTTGAGGATCGACCATCTGTGTAATTGCTTTGTGCGAGTACCGATATGTCAGATAATATAACTTACATTTCATTTCAAGAGGAAATCCGGCATATCAAATACAAACTCAAAGCTACCATACAGTGGCTATGTGGACTTCGGAAACAAATATAGAAATAAACATAACACAAATCAGTCACAGATATTCATATCACAAAGGCGGAAACAGATATGAATATATCACATAGAAGTGTACATCAAAGTAGTGGTCAAACTAGATCCACTACATCACAAAAGAATAGATTCAAGTGCTAGACAAAAGAATAATTATACATCAAGGAGTCCCTATCTCAAATGTATAATAAAAAACTTCTAATCTAAAGTAGTTAGCCAAAAATCAGATGATGGACCCTAATAAGAAGTCAAGCAGAAGCACCTGAAATACCTCGGTCTGACCCGAGTATTATTTAAGAAGAAAATAATAAATGGATCAGTCTAGCTATAAATATCAGATAAAATGAGATAGGATAAGAGATATGACAAAAACGTATGATAACAATAATGCCATACTGCGACAAGTATACATCAAATAACAACAAAAATCATACAATATCCCAAATCATCTCAAACATCCAAAAAGAATCGCATTCTTTAAATTATTCACCAAAACACAAATATTGACAAAACATATCAATGCCAATCCATGAAAATTGGTGAAACACAAATTCTAGAAATCATCAACCAGAAATCCAGAAAACACAAAAGGGGGAAGGCCTATCACAAACGGGAGCATGAAAACTCACCAACACATGTATCACAAATGGGTCGCTATCCCATGAACCGAACATCGACGTACCTAAAAAGATACGCCCCATGCACAGTCGAACATCGACGCACCTGAAAAGGTACGCCCCATGTATAAACTAACATCGACGCACCTAAAAAGATACGCCCCATGTATAGTCAGACATCGATGCACCTAAAAAGATACACCCCATGCCTAGTCGAACATCGATGCACCTAAAAAGATACACCCCATGTATAATCTAACATCAACGCACCTAAAAAGATACGCCCCATGTATAGTCGGACATCGATGCACCTAAAAAGATACACCCCATGACTAGTCGGACGTCGATGCACCTAAAAAGATACACCCCATGTTATCGAGCCGAATGCTCCACGAACGGTCCAAAGACCATGGGTCGCTAGCCCATAAAAATGAGACGAAGCTCAATAGAACAGGGTATAGTCCCCCATGCAGACAAAGAGACATCGCACATCGCTAGTCTAAATCATAAAATGATCACCATTGATTAATAAGAAGTGTCGATTACACTAAGCTAGTAAATAAATGAGTTTAGCTTCATGTCCCATAACCACTGGCTTAACTTAAATATTTACGAACAAATTGTAGATTTCCACTCGAAAATTGTCACAAGAGTTCAATCGGACAAGTCCAAGAATTAACCGACGAAGTAAACGCAAGCATTTCATACCACTTGTTTTACTAAGCCGTTTAATTAGATTTCTCATACAAATGAGGTAAAGGTTTGTATATACTAATAGATTGGAAAACGATTTTATAAACGAGATTTGTATTAAAATAGAGTTGAAAACATCTTTGTGAAAGAGTTTGAATATTTATTACTAGTATAGAAACCTTTGTATTTGAAAGTGACATATCACAAAAATGATTGTAAAAACAATCAATCACCAAAGATTCACATTCGAAGACGTGAATCAAAACCATAAAAATTGATATCAAATCCATCAAATGGATATTCCTAAAAAATCAAAAGAAAGAAGTCATCAAAGTCGATAATAAGTGATGACAACCATCCGGATCAACAACAATCGATTAAAAATAGGAAATCCACTCAAAAACATAAGAAAATAGGCAAACTGCTCAATTCCAGACGTCTGGAGGTTCAATCCAGGCGTCTGAAAACTAACCAGACGTCTGGTTTAGAATCCAGACATTTGTATTTGTTCTTTGGAAATAATCCAGAGAACCCCCAGACGTCTAAAACTTCAAGTCAGACGTCTGAGACCCGTCCAGACGTCTGATCCTAAATTTCATACGTTTGGAATTAGTCTCTGCCTTTTTTTCATATTTTGCGTGCTTATATTTTTCTCTCCAGATCCAAACCAAACGTCTGGACTTGGTCACCAGACGTCTGGTCACCTGGTTTGGGCAACAATTTGCCTAGGCCAAAGTGGCCAAAACGTATCGGGAGCGACCGGACGAGCAACGACGACTAAGGATTTACGCCAAGCGACAACCCAGCCTTATAGGCTCTTCGATACACCTCAAAGAACATGTCCAAACATCCATAGTAGGATTTTCATAAAATTGGACTTCAAAACCAAAAATTGGAGAATTCACAAAACCAATTCAAATCAAAGCAAATGAAAATGCATAAATTTTAGGAATTCATACCTAACAACAATGATAGCTATAGATGTAGATGTGAGTTAAAGAACTCACCTTTAACTCAAAAACTCAAGTGAGAAGCTCTAAAACAAGCTAAGATCAATTCCTCTTCAACAACAACTCAAGAAGCTTCAATCTAAGCTAATAAGCAAATATTTCCTAAGTTAGGGTTTAGGAATTTCTGAAATTGAAGAGAGATAGAGATGGAGAAGATGAAGAGGATGCTTACCTAAGCTTCTCCTTGATTTTAGAGCAAGAACTTGTATTTCCTAAGAGAACTAGGGCTTAGGAATTTCTAATTTCCAATCTCTTCCCCCATTTTTCTCTTGAGCTAGAGTGTATTAGAAAATGAGAATGAATGAAGAGGAGAAAGGGTGGAGTTAAGGTATTATGTCGGGTTAGTGGGCTGAAACCCAAACCCAAAGCCCAAGTAGGAAAATAGCAAATTCTACTCAACTTCAAACATGTCGATGTTTATACTCAAAAAAGTTGTAAACGCCATTTTGGAATCAATGGAAGTGGTCTCAATTCCCAATTCGACTGTTTACAAAAAGTAACATTTCGGACTTTAATCCGATTAACGATGCTATATTTAAATAAAACATTTTAATATACAATCGTGAAATATGCGGGTTGTTACACAACCAGTGCTCTAACATACTTGGCTTCACTCCTGACTGAGGGATAGTGTAAGTTGAAAAGGTCAAAAACATGACAAGTATACGAGACTTAGTTTCCATATGCAGTCGTATATTTTGAACTTGATAGTCGATTGTCGACTATTAAACTTGACCAAATTAACCTAGAAAGTATCTAATAGCTTAACGGTTTCATATGATTTAAGAAACTCTGGGAGGAGCATTGGTATGAAACGTCTCTAGCTTTAAGGACTTATATATACGAGATCCCCCAAAGAGGACTCCTCTTTATATATTGTTCACTTACTTCTAAAGAACGAGAATTGAGTTAACTGGAAATATATCGATTTAATTTTGTAGAGACAAGGATCGGTAAGTATTTTACTTATCGAAAACCACTTCAAAACTAATATACGAGTTCTATGTTTTGGAATCGGTTACGAAGTGGAATGTTATAGAGTTGTATTGTCTATCCTAAGGTTAAGTCCAAGGGAGAGATCGGCATTAGCATTCGTCGGAGGACTTATGCTCTAATCTATGTAGAGATTCATGATCTATTTGAGATGCTTGAATCCAATTAGGGATTCGTGTGATGAAGACTCATGTGAGAGATGCCGAACGTGACCTCGACATCGTAAATGGCAGAAAACAGAATAGGCCTTATAGTATGAGGTTTAGCTAACCTATGACGGGATATTATCACTCTATATCTAGAGTTTGCTTATCGATGTTGCACTCGGGAAGTGATGATATTTGGGATCACATTTTAGACATGGACCGACTATGTTTCTCATAATTGGTATATTTTCTTTAGATATATACGATGCTCGAAAGAAGTTTCCGACCCTTGTGCAAAAGATTGGATTTCGGCTTTACAGAAAGGATCTCCATAGAAAAATCTATATGCGAACGAACCTTAGAGGTTTTTATTGTACCCTTAATATTGTGGTGTCATCAATGTAAGCATCACACCTATTTTCTAATTTATATTCTACACCCTAGACATTATTTATTATATCACCATATGTACTTATTAGATGGTGGTTCTTTTAAGGGGACAACTGTTACGACATTCCGTGAGGTCTTAAAAGTACTATTATATGCTAGCTACATATTTCTTGAGTTTCCCATACCAGACTTAGGTCCGACACGTGGTTTATGTTTTCCCTAAATTCCTCGTGTGCTCTTTCGAGTAGTCTGAGAAATGCGGGTTTTAGTTGGATGTTATGGAGCTCGAGGAGACGAGCTTGATGTTTCACCTACCGTAGCATTTTTATTTCTGCTGCATTACTATTCTATAAATATCAGCAATTGCGAGGAATGGTTGTTATAACTAACTAGGCCGATGATAGTATTTAGAATTATAACTCTAAAATTTTATGTATCTTAGAGTGATAGTTTGTATTGTCTTTTGATATCATTATTATCATTCCTTTGAGAGATTTTGGTATTCTGTTATCTTCTTTCTTGTCCTATTTTCCTTTTCCTTTTATTTTACCCAAACAATCCGTCTTTCCGACACATGGGTGCTCGGCACGTGAATACCGTGGATGTATTAGTGTCGACATTTGGGGGTCAAAAAGGCGGGTCGTTACATATAACCCATAACCAATAAAATTAATAAATTTAGATCAATTGTTAACTTGAGAAAGAATTCCAAAGTTTTAGGAATTTACAAAAAAGTCCACTTGTAGATTTATATTAAATCAATTATTATTCTCATGTAAGTAAAGACAAAAAAATTTTTAGAAAAACTTGCAACATGTATATTCAAATATCAAACTTATAACATAAATTCTAAAATCAAAGTATTTTTAAAATAAAATTTTGTTCAAACGATAATTTTAAAACAGAAAAGAGTTAGATAATATAGAACATATAAATTCAGGGTAATGAGATTTAGATCTAAATTAAACACACAATATGAATAAATAAATAAAAGGGGCTATGGATCTGAAATCATTGACATAAATAACATATGAATAATTGAAGAGAATAAAAAATAGGTGTTAAAATCGTATCAAAACGATGAGCATAAAACTGATTCAAAGGAAACAAATAGAGATCCAGATTACTTTGCAAAAGTCATACAAAAAAGAGATATAGTATCATGGAGGATTCAAACCATATAAACAAGATGAATTTAGATTTAAATAAAATATAAAGTTACCTTGAGATGTAGCAACAAGAAGCACCTTGAATGATGAAAGGATTTCTAGGTTCAGTGAATCGATCTCTAGATCTTGCAACAATCGAGAGATAACCATCTTTTGTTTTAATTTTTGTTTGATTTTGATTTTGGATTTTTTTCCCTCATAAACATTAGATTTTCAGCCGTTGATAGACGGGAGAGGAAGGGAAAAATTTTTGTCAGGAAAGAATGAATTAATGAAAAAAAATGAAGGGGGATTTGTTTTAAAGGAATGATAGAAACCTTTCATATTCATTCCTTAAAATCTTTCCCCTCTAATTCTTTATTAAATCTCAATAAAATCCTCTCCTTCTTCTACGTGCATGTCCGGTAATAGATGGTGCCACATGTGCCCTCAAAATTTTCAAAATCCCATTAGCATTAATCCCATTTTAATCCATTGTAAATGTTCTGCTGATATCGTATATCTCTGCCCGCGTTTATAAATTTTATATACGCACTTTATTAAACACTAATTATATTTAAAAAATCAAATAAAATTTTAATAATTAATATTTCACAAATATTAAGTCATTTAATTTATTCAAAAGCCACTTAGTATTTATTCTATATAAATCCAATTTAAACTTTCTACCAACATCATATATCGATACGCACGTTTTTAACATTTATCTATGCACTTTATTAAATACTAATGGCATTCAAGCAAATTAAATAAAATTTGGTAATCAATATTTCATAAATATTAGTTAATTTAATTAATTTACAATGATTGTAAATTAATTAAATCATGTGGTTCATTCGACCATTTCAGTTGTGCGACTCAAAGGTGTAAATTCAGTTAGTGATTAATATCGAAAAGTTCAAATGTTAACGTTCACACGTCACCTTAGCTAGTGTCTGACATTTTGGCTGAATTTATCACTTACACATCTTTTGGTAAAATCCAATTTTACTTATTATAAGCGGTACCCAGTAGTAATGATTATTTACACCAATTTTCTTCTTCAAAATTATATCATATTAGGACTTATGGAATTTGGTTTTGGTCAAAACTTCAACATTGTCTACATTCAACTTTGTAGGTCCAAATAAAAAAAATCCTTGATTCAATAATAACAATTACTATCAATCATATTGACTTGCCAAAGGCTTTGACTTTGAGTTGACTATGATTGAATGTAATACTAACCTTGTATAACTAAGAAGAAGAATTCAATATTGAATAGTGTTTCACTTCTAATGCTTCAACTAAGGCCCAACTACAATTGTTCGATTGATGACCGCTATAATTTAACTATAATTAAAGTGGAGTGTCCATATTGAAGTTTCACTGTATTCTCAAGTCGAGGGAATTGTGTAATATTATCACTTTGAGATTCTCTGTTTGACTTTAGTTATATTACCTAACATAAAACACTCGAGTGAGTCATTCCTTAGTTATCTAATAACCATTAGTACGTGACCCCTTAGTGCTCCCAATAGCCATGAGTCATATACTGCCAACATTTAGAGAGCGTTATGCACTCTAGTCTCAAAGGATGTATCGATATCCTATCTTAAAATAACTTGACTAAGAATATTTAAAATAAATAAATTTCTCATGATTACAACAAATTATAAAAAATTACATAATTGCATGTAGGGCACAGCTCTAACTCTACCAATGTCCCAATTGCACTTGGAGTCAATTATGGATTCTTATTCCAACTTCTTTGATTAGTTTTCTAAAAACTAATCGGGTCAATCCCTTACTGAATGAGTATGCTATTTTATTTTAATTATCCACTTTGTCAATCAACTCTTTCCATCGGTTATGAACAGCATTTATCACGTGGAACCATTCAGAGTATGTCTCCTAACTTCTAGTGAGCTCTAGGTTCTTATATGAACTGTATCGCAACATTATTATCATATAACAATGTCATAGGATTCTTAACATATGGAATCACCCTCGGCACATTTATAAATTTCTGTGTTTATTTATTACAGTGTTATCTAAGGCTATGTACTTAGTCTTTGGTTGAATCAGCAACTACTTTTATTTGGAACAATTCCAGCTTAAAGTTCTTAACTTAAGTTTGAACGTGAATTTAGGATCGACATATTATACTCGATATCATTAATGAAGTTTGAGTCTGTGCACTCCTTCATAAGGAGTTCATTATTTCTACAGTCAATTCTCCAGTATTTCATAAATACTCGAGAACACTCTAAACGATCATTAAATGATCTTAACTTTGATTTATTACTTGCTCCATGTATCAAATACATGAGCAAAATGTGATATTGTAGACAATATAACATGTATTATAATTCCTATTGCCAATGCACATGAAACTCATTTTATATGTTCCATATTAAACAATTTTAAATCCAGTCTGCATATATCATTTATGACAATCCCAGTATCTTTTTATACTAATTATAAATAGTTTCATTTTCAAATCTAATGTCAAGTATTAAACAACAAAATGAAATGATTTTAAAATGAATACATTATTAACAATCATAAGTTTGTCGTTTACTTATAGTTTTAGAAATATATTTTAGTACCTATTAATATTCTTTCTTATATACACACGCTTCCTCTGCATTTTGACTGAAATTCAAATTATTTGATTTTCTCTATTAAAATACTTAGATAACTCTGATGCTTATCGAATAACACTTTTATATCATGTCTTAGATCATATCCAATACTCACAAACTCGGTCATTACTCCCACTTACTTTGAGACATTTTGGTTGTTATGTGCAAACAGTTTATTCTAAATCATTATTTAACATTTTTGTTTCAACATATATGTACCAAATTTCAAAGTCATGTAAAGCGATAAATTTTGTGAGTAAAATCCGAATTAACTAAATCACATTGAATAACGAATCTATTACGCTAGTTTCAACAATTAAAATTTATGATATTATTCTTATCAATGTGGCTTATATACCAACCACACTAATCTTCTTCTTGAAGACACTTTTAAAGCCGATGGATCATATCCTTTTGGGTACCAATATTAAAATCATATTTTGATGATGTACTTGGAATTAATTCTGGATTTTCGCATCATGCCATTAGGTAGAGTCAATACTCTTAATGGTCAACTTAAGACCATGGAAGTTCTTTTTTAGATATTAATAAAATTCATAATTTCTCTTTCATGTATGAAATTTATCATTAAACATCTTAATGTGTCGTGTTTATTTAGTTTGGTCGGTTTTATTCCATCCTTCATTATTAGTTTTATCTTTGAATTTTATCCAAGTCTACTTTACTACCAACAATTTCTAAAAGAAATTCCTTATATGTGAAGTTGAGGTTTCTTGAAACGACAATTATTTCTCAGTGCAATGGAATAGGTATTCATTAACATTTTATGAATTACCTATATATACATATATATATATATGAAAATGTTTTAGTTTACAATACTTATGTTCACAAGGTAAATTGGTCAATCAATATTGGTAGTCCCAAACTCCTTTAGGGTGGTCCATACAAAATCCCTTACAAGCAAGTATTTTGTGCAACCTCTCGACTCACACAGTCTGTCAACTCCTTGATCTAGGATATGTAGGGTTTCTTATAAACTTTTATCTTGTACGACCTCGTAAACTATGCCTTAGATGAAATTAAATTTAATCTTATGTACTTACTCTTATACACTCGACCGTACCGAAAGAAGTTAACTCAGCTTCACTCATTATCGATCGTACTATATCCAACAAAGTCCGATTACTCCTTATCGATACATTATTATGTATCACATGGAGAAGTGCCTTTTGAGATCAAATCTTATTCATTTGTAGATACTTTTGAAACCGTTTTTCTATATACTCTCATATTCGACCAAATCGAATTTTCTTATTTCTTTTGTACATTACGCTTTCTACTTCTGTTTTATATTCAACGAACATGTAACACCCCGATATTTCAGGGGAAAAATAATTAAAAAGGAATTAAAATAGAAAAAGTTATTATTAAAAGAAAATTTAAAGGAAACATGTAAATTAAAGTACACCTCATGTATTTTTACACTAATTAATAAACTTAGACAACTGTGAAAAATGGACATTTTGCAAATATTGGAATTTGGCCATGAAACTTATACAATTGTGTTCATGGCAATTTTTTGATTAATTTTCATATATAATGTTTTCCAAACGGAGTTCAAACGAAGAAGCTATAACCGTTGGAAGTATTGGCATCAGAAACAATTACACGCATGAAATTGGTAACTTACATTAATTATAATTGATTGATTATTGATGTGTGTTAAATTACATATGTACACAGTCAGCAATGAGTCAGTAGAATTTATTAAAAAGGTAAACATATTATATACATAAATTTTGGAATTATTTCAATAGCTTATGCGTTTATGCGCACATTTAAACGTTTGAATTTGATTAATGAAATTAATTGGAAACAAGAGTATTGTATTAATATATATACATATACATATATATAAGGAGGGAAATGATAAAAAGATTTATTGACAATAAATGCACAATATTAGTAATTAATGTACGTTACAATTGTAATTAACACCCGTTACAACATTTACTAATGTACGTTAATTGGAAATTAACGTAGATTGTAAACATGTAAGATGAGGAAACGAAATTTGTTTATAAAATATATATTCTTGAAGTTTAAATATTTAATGTTTATAAACAGAATATTTTGAAAGGAGGATAATACGTTAACAAATAAATGTTGTAACGGACAAGAATCAGTGGGAAATGGTTAAAATTAGTAAGCAATTAATTAAGAAAATTAACTATGAATGATTAAAATTAACCAAGGGATTGATTAGTTTAAATTGTATATGTATGTATACATATATCTTAATTAATTGTACACATTCAAAAGTGTAAATAATTGTGTAACATACCCAATTGATAAATAGATAAGGATTGGGAATAAATTGATTGGCTGAATTAATGACATAATTGACATTAATGAGAATGTATAACAAAAGAAATTATTATGGACATAAACTTGGCAAATTAAGATGGATTGATTGCTAACAAATGCAAATATTTAAAATAAAAATCTAATGAGATTAATAAAATGTGAAACAATTTGTAAAGTAAATTAAGAGGGAGAGTATAATCTCTCAAAAAGTGTAATGTATACACACAAACAACAAAAATGAAAATTTTGCAATGCAATCAGTTAACGGGAATGATTAATGAACGTTGATTTATTTTCTGACGTGGCGGTTTTCTATTGGACTGAGTAATGTTTTTTGCTATTTTTATTCGACTATGTGCGTCCGTGCTTCCATCTGATGGTTCCCAGCGAGCCTATGACGTAGTTGCACCAGATTTAATCTTCAAATCCAACGATCTAAGATCCACAAGTGACACTATAAATAAGACCCTAGGCTTTGCTATTATTCTCATTCAGATTTTCTCCATTTGGGTTCTGCCTGAGGCTAGACCCTAAAAGGAATATTTTTCAGAAAATCTTTTTAATTAAAATATTTTATACCCTAGAAGTGGATCCAGGAAGAAAAAGGAAAAGAGCTAAGAACCACAAGTGAGTGTTTAGTAATTATTTTAGTTTTTGAAGTAATTTAAAATAATAGGGTTTCCAATAATTGTAGTTTTTCTACAATTTTGGGATAACCTTTATGCAAGTTTATTTACAGTTTATTTTTAAGCAAATTTTAGACTTGCTTTCAAGTTTATTTTCTCTTAGCTATTTTATTTCGGCCATTTGCAATTATATACTGTTATTTACAGTTTTCCCAATTATTTACAGTCATTTATTGCTATTTACATCTTTTCATTTTTAATTGAAATTTGGCCTTTGAATGTTAGTTTATTTTTATTCCTTTTTACGCGATTAGAATAAATAAAAGAGATTAATTCGATAATATGGACTAAAATATAAGAACACTAAATTTACAGAAATTAGATGTAAAGTAAGAAGAACAGTAATAAATTGGACATAGACTGAAATAGGAAAATTTAATACATTTGCAAGCATAGTTATAACATGTAATTATAACTAAAAAAAGAGAAAATAGAAGAAATAACAGAAGAAGCTTATTTTTAAACTTAGACCTTGGGTTAAGTTAATAAGTAAAATTATAACACACATGTTATAATTAGAGATAACAGAAAAGGCTTATTTTAAGAATTATTACTAAGTTAAATAAGCAAGTATAGCAGAAATAATAGAAGAGGCTTATTTTAAAACTTACACTAAGTTAATAAGCAAAGATAGAAGTAGGACCTGTACCGGCAGCATTCTCCTTCAGTCAGGAACTGATGGTCTCACAACATATTAGGTGAGACTGGGACACGCTTATGCTGAAGTAATGGTAAATAAGAGGTCAATGGATAAAAGCTCAAATCAAGGGATTTGTTGGGCAAGGGGCGCAACTAGATTATGTTTGATAGGACCCGTATCCGGTAGCATTTCCCTTTCAGGTTAGAACTGATGGTCTCACAAAACACTTAAGTGAGACTGGGCAGGACCTTATCAGCCTAGGACTGATGGTCTCACAATAGATCAGGTGAGGTAGGACACGCTTATGCTGAAGCAGGTAAATAAGAGGTCAAAAGAGGGAGCAACAGATAGTGCGAACCGACGGTGGTCGAGCGTACGGCCTCGGAGCAGGGATATAAGTTGCTATTGAGTTCCAAAGCGCTAAACAAGTGTCTCTTTGTTGTGGGACCCATGGGATGGGACTTGCTCATAACAGAGATAGAAAGCCGATCTAGAATTAGGACTTCAGCCAAATTAAAGTAGGATTGGGATTTCAGCCTAATCAAAGCAGTTTTAGAAAAGTGCAAACAATCAAAACTATCTAAGCAAAGCAAACAGTTAAACATTATTTTATTCCATCTTTATCTTTCTCTTTATTTCCTTGCATACTAGAACTATTGCTAAGTCTATTATCTTTACCTTGCTTAAAAATACTAGTAGTTACTTTCTCTCACCAGACTTATTGTCTGACCCACTCTTGTATTCTCCCTTTTCCCCCCAAAAGACCAGCAGAGGCAGGGACAGTAGATTTGGATTACTTGGAGATCCATCTGCAGAGCTTTCTCATTCTTCATGTATTCTTCTTCTTTTCATTTTTATTTTCATTTGACTCTGGATGCACTGGTACTTTGTGAGAGGGATGATTTTATTGTTTATGTACTCTGATGATGTGACTGAGATGGTATTTTGCACGAGACTTATGTATTTGGTTTTTTAAGACATATTATTATTTGGTTTTATGACTTATTTTATGGAGTAATGAAGTTTAATTTTAAATGATTTCGCTGTTATTATTTATTTGTCTTGTGAATTTTAGTCTCTGTAAAGTTTTTAACTATACATATAATGCATCATATCCTTTAGTGTGTCCTTTTGGATATACTAAGGGGTGTGGGGTGTTTCACTTGGTATCAGAGCCTAAGGTTATAGGATTTCTAAAAATATGTTTTAAAAATAAAGTATTTTTCCAAAAGTAACCTATTTTTAAAAGTAGCATATCTTCAAACTAGAAGTATTTTTTAGAAATAAACTCTTATTATAGAAATAGTTTTTCAAGTATAGAAGAGAGTATTTATAACCCCTCAAGGTCCAGTTTAGCCTTCTTTCGATTCTTTCGAGCCTAAATTTCCTTTTCTTTTCATAGTATGGCTAACTGGTTCCGTAGATCTACGATACCAGAAGTGCAAGGGCAAGCGCCCAATACAGCACCAGCAAGTGGAGATCCCATTAATCCACCTACAGTAGCTAATTTTTCTAAGGTATGCGAGGACTTTGCTAGTCGAGGAGGCAAGACGTTTTCTGGCATAGAGGGTTTCGAAAAAGCACAAGCTAGGTTGAAGGATACAGAGCAAATGTTTAGGCTGTTAGGATTGGAGGACCATCAGAGAGTTCAGCCTGCATCTTGGCAGCCGAAGGTAGAGCTTAAAGAGGTTCCTAAGTCAGAAACCATGGTGGAAGAACAAGAAGGATAAGGACAAGAGGAAAGAAGGAGGACCTCAGAAGCGGATCAGGAAAAGCGAGAAATGTAATAACTGTGGATTGGTTGGTCATTACGCAAATGATTGTAAGAATAAAATGATGAAGGGAAGGTGTTTCAACTGTGGGCAGCCTGGTCACCTTAGTAGAGCTTGTCCACATAGGACAGGGCAGCGAGCAGGCACACCTACAGCGCAAGTACAGGCTTTGGATGCAACACCTTCTAGTAGTGGACCGAATCGAGGTAGGAAAATCTCTGTAGAAGGTTTGATTTCTATTTTAGATTTTTCCTATTCAGACTCTTTTTGACTCCGGAGCATCGTATTCTTTCAATCCTGGTTTTTTGATTGATTGTTTGCACTTAGATATCTCTTTAGTAGTAGACCCCATAGTTGTTTCAAACCCCATAGGAGGATCGGCACATTAATCCATGATTTGTAGGGGTTTGAAAATTTTTATACTAGGCATAGAGTTTGATTGTGATGCCTATGTACTGGGATTTTTGGGGTATGGGGTGTTTTTAGGGATGGATTGGGTATCCACTTATGGAGCGATATTGGACTGCGAGAAGAGAGTCATTATACTATAGACATGAAGTAGTAGGACTCTCGAGGTTTCTTGCGGCCCACAGGGATCAGTCATGTTGAGCTTCCTTTATTCCCTTGATTCATCACTAGGAGAGCTAGATTCCATTCTAGTCGTTAGAGATTTCCTAGACATTTTTGAGGAGGTTAGGGGACTACCCCCTAAGAGAGAGATCGACTTTACGATCTATATTGATGACAATGCTAAGCCAGTGGCATTGCTCATGAGACACATGAAAGGAAGGAGTTAAGTAAGCAAAGATTAAAGATGTACAATAGATTCAGTTGAAAAGAAGAAAGCCCATGTGTAGATAATTGCAAAAATTATAATTGATTCAGATAAGTGGATTTAATGGTAGTGCCTTGAAATAAATATAAGCATAAAAGAGGAATAGGACTAAGAGACTTTAGTAAGGAAATGAGATTTCCAAGTATTAGGAAGGGTACACCTAGGGAAGTAAGAAGAAAATCCACTTTATGTCTAGCCCAATAATATGAAATTGTTAGAATTGAAAAGATGAAAAATATAATTGTTAACATTTTTAGGAAGAAAATATTGGGTTTTTTTTAAAAAAATGTATAAGTTAATTTTTAATTAATAAATTTCATAGAAATTGTCTATTGTAAGAGAATATAGATTAAACACACTTTAATCTATTGGAATGAAATGAATAATGATATAATTTTCTATGAAACCAAATCAAAAATAAAGATGTTTTGTGCAAGTTATAAGGAATACGTGAAAGAGATGTACAAGGTATGGGAAGCACCATAATTTGTATAGCCTGTTTCGAAAAATATAAAATAAGTACTTGTAATTTCACATAAACATGAAGTCATCTTTTAAAGGATTCATAGAAAGGTTTTAGCATTAGTAGTTTCTTATAAGAGAAAGTAGTTCCAACATATTAAGGTATAAAACCATTAGGTGTAATAAGAAGTGTAATAATTGGAGACAGTATTAGTTAGAAGAGATATTATAGAGAGCCTTGGTAGAAAAAGCAAAGCAATGGAAATTTCATATATTTTTTTCCATTGATTATGCATTTGGTTGCTTGCCTTTGTAGTAAGTTGAGAACTCCTACAAGGTCAGGTAATTGGAAAGTTAAGGGGTTTTTAATAAAGTAATTGTTTTTATCTACTCTAGTTTTTGCAAAATTGAAAATTTATACGTTTTGAAAACATGTGGGGACATTTTAAAGATATCTTAAAGAAAAATGGTTTGATGAAAAAGTAAATAAGTTTTTGGAAGTGAAAAACTTGGTAACGGCTAAAATTAAAAATTCCAATTTTTGATGGAAAACTGTAAAGGTCTTTAAAAGAAAAGAGGAATAAATTTTGAACTTAGAATTTGTAAGTTTTTCCCTCTAGGTTTGGAGAATAATGTAAGTTCAATAAGCTGTAAGGATGCAAGTCTAGAAGGATAAAATGTTAAGTAACCAAGTAACTTTGAATTTAATAGAAACTTGAAATTAACACTTTTAAAGGCAAAAATTTAGGATTTGATGTTTAAAAAATTTAGAAGCTTTAGTTTTTGAAATGAGATGATAAATTCCAAACCGAATTTTTAAATGCGAAGTAGATAGGAATCATTTTCTAGGTGTGACGGAAAAAGTGTAAGGCTATAGGTAGCAGTGATTACTTTTAGAAGTAATCGTAGAAGTTTCTGTAAAGTGTATATGACACTAGTGAGAACCTAGGAATGTTGCTTCAGGTGTGTAGACTATAGAAGAATAGTAAGGTGATGTTAGTAAGATAGTAAGACACACGTGGTTGAGGACGTGTATTCTTGATTTTGGAGGAACTTGAAAGGAGCATCTTCCTTTAGTGGAATTCGCGTATAATAATAGTTTTCAAGCTAGCATTGGAATGGCACCTTCCGAAGCTCTTTATGAAAGACCGTGCAAGTTGCCTTCGTGTTGGTTAGAGTCTACAGAGAGATTGCTATTTGGTCCCAACATGGTTAGAGAGACTTAGGAGAAGATTGATTTGATTAGGAGAGAATACGTACCTCTTATCCACATCTCTTTGATAATAAATTTTAAATTTTCTGTTTCCATCTTTAGTCTTGAATAGGTTCTTTCTTTTATTATCCTTTGGGAGGTAAACCTTAGGACTTAACCTATGGATGGCAGGACTGAATGTAAACATGTTTTGTATGATGGATGCTAGTGGTTGTAAGTATTTGCTAGTGGATGCTAATGGACGCATATACTTACACTAGGCACTATTATCTCTTAAGGATCGGCTTAACTAGGTCATTAGAGCATATGCATATGGATGTGTGCTTATTTGCATTTTTATTTTATTTCCATGGTTGCTAATAATGGATGATTATCATATGATTGTTGCATTTGGATGATGATTGTAGCATGCGTATAGAACTATCTGTTATCATTAGGAAACTTGCATTCATTTGGATACATAGCACTGACATGATTGCATATAAAGGAGGTCGACTGAATCAATAGATGCCTAATCTTTTGCATTAGTTATGGACATTGACACTACACTATTGCATATATATCATGAATTGCATTAGAAAAACTTAAAGACAATGGTAGAAATAGATGATGGATGAGTAGATGGATGTAGTTTATGGATGATGGTTGCTATTTAAATTCTTCCATCTTTGGAGATTTCGGGGACGAAATCCTTTAAGGAGGGAGAATATAACACCCTGATATTTCAGGGAAAAATAATTAAAAAGGAATTAAAATAAAAGAAGTTATTATTAAAAGAAAATTTAAAGGAAACGTGTAAATTAAAGTACACCTCATGTTTTTTACACTAAAATTTAGACAACTGTGAAAAATGGACATTTTGCAAATATTGGAATTTGGCCACAAAACTTATACCATCGTGTTCGTGGCAATTTTCCGATTAATTTTCATATATAATGTTTTCCAAACGGGGTTCAAACGTAGAAGTTATGACCGTTGTAAGTTTTGGCATCAGAAACAATAACACGTATGAAATTGGTAACTTACATTAATTATAATTGATTGATTGATTGATTACTGATGTGTATTAAATTACATATGTACACAGTCAGCAATGAGTCAGTAGAATTTATTAAAAAGGGAAACATATTATATACACAAAGTTTGGAATTATTTCAATAGCTTAAGCGTTTATGCGCACATTTAAACGTTTGAATTTGATTAATGAAATTAATTGGAAACAAGAGTATTTTATTAACATATATACATATACATATGTATAAGGAGGGAAATGGTAAAAAGATTTATTGATAATAAATGCACATTATTAGTAATTAATGTACGTTACAATTGTAATTAACATGCGTTACAACATTTACTAATGTACGTTAATAGGAAATTAACGTAGATTGTAAATATGTAAGATGAGGAAACTAAATTTGTTTATAAAATATATATTCTTGAAGTTTAAATCTTTAATGTTTATAAACAAAAGATTTAGAAAGGAGGATAAAACGTTAACAAATAAATATTGTAACGGACATGAATCAATGGGAATTGGTTAAAATTAGTAAGCAATTAATTAAGAAAATTAAGTATGAATGAATAAAATTAACCAAGTGATTGATTAGTTTAAATTGTAAATTTATATATACATATATCCTAATTAATTGTACACATTCAAAAGTGTAAATAAATGTGTAACATATCCAATTGATAAATAGATAAGGATTGGGAATAAATTGATTGGCTGAATTAATGATATAATTGACATTTATGAGAATGTGTAACATAGAAAATTATTATGGATATAAATTTGGTAAATTAAGATGGACTGATTGCTAACAAATGCAAATATTTAAAATAAAGATCTAATGAGATTTATAAAATGGGAAAAAATTTGTAAAGTCAATTAAGAGGGAGAGTATAATCTATCAAAAAGTGTAATGTATACACACAAACAACAAAAATGGAAATTTCGCAATGCAATGAATTAACGGGAATAATTAATGAACGCTGATTTATTTTCTGACATGGCGGTTTTCTATTGGACTGAGTGACGTGTTTTGCTATTTTTATTCGATCATGTGCATCCGTGCTTACATCCGACCGTTCCCAACGAGCCTATGACGTGGTTGCACCAGATTTAATCTTCAAATCCAACGGCCTGAGATCTCCAAGTGACACTATAAATAAGACCATAGGCCCACCTATTTTTCTCGTTTAGATTTTCTCCATCTGGGTTCATTGCCTGAGGCTGGACCCTAAAAGGAATATTTTTCCAATGAGAAGACCTTTTTAATTAAAACATTTTATACCCTAGAAGTGGATCCGAAAAGGCCAAGGAAAAGAGCTTAGGACCACTGGTGAGTGTTTAGTAATTATTTTAGATTTTTAAGTAATTTAAAATGGGTTTCCAATAGTTGTAATTTTTCTACAATTTTGGGATAACCTTTATGCAAGTTTATTTACAGTTTATTTTTAAGTAAATTTTAGACTTGCTTTCCATTTTATTTTCTCCTAGCTATTTTATTTCAGTTTTTGCAATTATTTACTGTTATTTACAGTTTTCCCAATTATTTACAGTCTTGTTATTGACATCTTTTCCTTTTTAATTGAAATTTAGCCTATGAATGTTAGTTTATTTTTATTCCTTTTTACGCGAATAGAATAAATAAAAGAGAGTAATTCACTAATATAGACTAAAATATAAGAACACTAAATTTACAGAAATTAGATGTAAAGTAAGAAGAACTGTAATAAATTGGACATAGACTGAAATAGGCAAATTTAAGACATTTGCAAGCATAGTTATAACATGTAATTATAACTAAAAAAATAGAAAATAGAAGAAATAGCAGAAGAAGCTTATTTTTAAACTTAGACCTTAGGTTAAGTTAATAAGTAAAATTATAACACACATGTTATAATTAGAGATAACAGAAAAGGCTTATTTTAAGACTTATAACTAAGTTAAATAAGCAAGTATAGCAGAAATAATAGAAGAGACTTATTTTAAAACTTACACTAAGTTAATAAGCAAAGATAGAAGTAGGACCTGTACCGGCAGCATTCTCCTTCAGTCAGGAACTGATGGTCTCACAACATATTGGTGAGACTGGGACACGCTTATGCTAAAGTAATGGTAAATAAGAGGTCAATAGATAGAAGTTCAAATCAGGGGATTTGGGCAAGGGGCGCAACTAGATTTTGTTTGTTAGGACCCGTATCCGGTAGCATTTCCCTTTCAGACTAGGACTGATTGTCTCACAAAACACTTAGGTGAGACTGGGCAGGATCTTATCGGCCGAGGACAAATGGTCTCACAACAGATCAGGTGAGGCTGGACACGCTTATGCTGAACCAGGTAAATAAGAGGTTAAAAGAGGGAGCAACAGATAATGCGAGCCGACGGTGGTCGAGCATGCGACCTCGGAGCAGGGATATAAGTTGTTATTGAGTTCCAAAGCGCTGAACAGGTGTCTTTTTGCCGTGGGACCCACAGGATGGAACTAGCTCACAGTGGCACAACAGAGATAGAAAGTCGATCAAAGGGTAGAATTAGGACTTCGGCCTAATTAAACTAGGATTGGGATTTCATCCTAATTAAAGCAGTTTTAGAAAAGTGCAAACAATCAAAACTATCTAAGAAAAGCAAACAATTAAACAGTATTTTATTCCATCTTTATCTTTCTCTTTATTTCCTTTCATACTAGAACTGTTGCTATGTCTATTATCTTTACCTTGCTTAAAAATACTAGTAGTTACTTTCACTCACCAGACTTATAGTCTGACCCACTACTCTGTTTTCCCTTTCCCCTCCCATAGGCCAGTAAAGGCAGGGACAATAGATTTGGATTACTTGGAGACCCATTTGCAGAGCTCTCTCATTCTTAATGTATTCCTCTTCTTTTCAGTTTTCTTTTCATTTGACTCTGGATGTACGGGTACTTTGTGAGAAGGATGATTTTTATTGTTTATGTACTCTGATGATGTGACTAAGATGGTATTTTTCACGAGACTTATGTATTTGGTTTTTTAAGTCATATTATGTATTTGGTTTTATGACTTACTTTATGGAGTAATGAAGTTTAATTTTAAATGTTTCCGCTGTTATTATTTATTTGTCCAGAGAATCTTAGTCTCTGTAAAGTTTTTAGCTATACCTATAATGCATAAAATCCTTTAGTGTGTCCTTTTGGGTATACTAAGGGGTGTGAGGTGTTTCAGAACGTATCATAGACATACTATATGCGTATCAAATACACATTTTAATCTTTATGATAATTCATCTATTACTTAAACGATGTATGTGGAACCGTTTTTTGTATCATTGGACTTTCAAATGCATGCATCTTTATGTACCAATCTGAAGATTTCACTAACTCTTATATCCCTTCCACTAAATGGGTGCTTTGTTCTTAATTCCAAAATAATTGTAAAAATAATAGATACTTCTGTGTTATGCATTTAATGTAACAAATACTTTTATTCTTATAGATTTACTTCATAACGAATATTTAACATCATTCTAATAAAACAAAACTACATTCACTTTCCGCCAAATCTAAAATTAATTATTATTCACAAATAACATTTGGTAAATTTACGAAAACAATTTTTTCGTATCTTGCTGCATCCTTTGATATGCATTATATGGCATGTCCTCACTATTTCTGCCACTACTATAAGAGGATATTAAATATGAAGTTTCATTCAACTATTTGTTATCAGCTATTTATTTCTTCTACTGTAACTAGTTTATAGTCGAGAGTTTTCGATCAAATATCTTAAACTCGTAAAATTGACTTTTATATAAAACAATTTTCTATATTATAACACAATTTGGAATAGAAACTACATTTCTCATTACATATCAAGCATCTTTTAGTATTTTATGCAATGCTCATTTTCGATGTCCCTTATGAAGTAGAGCTGACCGTTCACTCTCTTCATCCCAACCACGTCTAAATTGCATCCACTCTTGAAGATCGCTTTCCTTTCCAAAATGGTCAAACCGTTCAAAGGAAATCCTTATTGTAATCAATCGTATTGAATACGTCATTTCACATAATGTTTTATTTGCTTATTTCCAATTAACTAATTTCAATAAAGTTTCGTACAATAGAACTAAGACCGTTCACCGTATAACATTTATATGTGACTGAATATGGATCAAATATATGTATATATTCTTGTATTTCTTAAGAGTTCAAAACTCATAACAGACAATACGCAGTCTCAGACAAATAAATTTTTAAGCGAATGAGGCATAAATGTTTTTGTCATGACCCGTTTCCCGTACCCTTTGAATTGACAACAAACTACTCATGTCCAACTCAAATTGCACGAAAAGACAGAACATGAAGGGTAATAAATAAAAATAGACAGAACAGAATCTCACACGAATGGAATAAAATATAATATTGAACAAATATTTTTTACAGCGGAAAACTTTTAAACACATATATCAGAGTCTAACCTAATTTCAGCTTGGCAGTTATAAACATCTTCCCTTACAATTGCTGACAAACATCAAACTAAAACTAACTAAGCATAGCGGATAATAGAATATGTGCATACATAGATGAATATCTCTAGCTCTCCTCTGGAAACTCCAACCGTCTTCAACTAAACTTGAAACTACTCGGATCTGACCCGAGTATTTGAAAATACCCGGATCTGGCTTGATAAACCAACGTGAGAAAAACTCAATAATAAATGATAGTGTCAAATATCAGCCTTTGAATAAAATCCTTTGAAAATAAAGAGTATCTCTTAAGACCACGCCCACACATAAACACGGACGGATTTTTACCTTATGATAACTAAAACATTTTATATCAAAACATTTGATACTATTTCTAATGACATTCCTTTGAAAATAATTGCAAATAAACTTATTAATCTTATCCGAAATGGTTACCCATATAGCATTTCGAGGCTATTCATTACGCGAATACAAACAAAACCGTAGGTTCTTATTGGAGAATGGATTTACATACAAATGACCAGGTGAAGGATCTACCTTCCGAAATGGGTACACCTTTAGATGGATGTCCCGAGAACCATCACAAAGGATTCTCTACCAACACAAGACCAGCATATCTCTGTAACTAGATAGTACCGAATATATCATCCCCCGGTCGTTACCGACCTTTAAACCGGGCGCCCGAGCATACAAACCACATTAATTTACATCCCGAATGTCATAGCGGGAAGAAATATATCTAGAAGGGGATGATCATACCCTAATTGGAAATGACCCACTTAGTCTTGTCGCATCTAATCCTGTTTCGGTCATTTCCGGTTTGATGAGGCTTGAGGCAACGATTAACTTTTTACATAGCACATATCACATCTCCGAATGTCACATTGCCATTTCCGTTGACTACTAATTGCCTTCCACAAAAATACAACCCTTGAGCTCGTACGTCTCAAGGAAGTGTGTTAAGCTAAGAGAAGTTGCCTTCTCCGCCACCAAACAGATGTACGTTTGTATAAACCAATGTTTGTAATCTTTAGAAATGCAATGTCAGACAAACGTCCATACAAGTTGTCCAGGAACAGGACAAACCGAAGGCACTCTCCTACTACCACTAGTAGCGAGTAGTCCTTGCAACCCAAAAAATCTCCACAACGAGGAGACCACTGCTATATATAACTCTATAATGGGAGCTACCCAGAGCATGTCAACAAGCAGTCCTCATGCTATGAAGATCCACGATCTTCAATAATCATCATCTTCAACATGTCTTCACTTCCGAACGTATACATTGGTTCAAAGTGGTTTTCGGATAGGGATTACCCAAATCCGACCCCGGTTCCTTCGAAGCCATTGATCAATAAAAAGTTGAATATGAGTATACAGGATTTATTTAGTCTCTTTTCACTTTAATTCTTCTCGTATGATTTCAAAATCTCTATCTTTTGTCTTAGAGTAATTCTAAGCAATTCATTCTTTTTCTTTGGATAATATTTCAATTTCCCTCACTCAACTCTCGATCCAAATTCCTTAACTTTTAAGTGGGCCAAAAACAATGTTATTTAAGACGTCGTTTATGATAAACCCTAAAATCAATCTTAGCAAACATTATTGAGTAAATAGGATCATAGAAATCATTCTAATTTTACTCAACGTCAATTTCCGTATTCAACAAGTGCTATGGGCGGAATAACGGTGAAATCACCTTTTAAATTCCACGAATAGGACGAGTTCCCTCTTCTGATTTTAATACCAAGTATAAGAATATTATCTCTATGCAATCCAAGTCGTAGTTTGTTCATTTTGGAGATTGCTTAAATTTTGGATAATACCGATCTTCTTTTATTTTGGAAAACTTAATATAATCTTTTTAATTTAGAGCATCCGGGCTTTCCTTTCGATCTATTCCACCCCTTGCCTAAGAAAAGAAAACATAGGCCAGGTAAGTTCAGGGCACTAGTTGCTCCATCCCTAAACTTAGTTAAACACCTTGTTTTATCTTCCCAAATCACACAGGCGGGACAAATGTACTAGTCGTTTCCGCATACTCAGTTATCAACTTTATTTTGGAATTGATTGTAAAAACTCCAAATTATCTTTTAAACACTTTGTTTTCCTTTTAAAAATATTCACAATTGATTCCAGGAAATATTGTTACATTTAAACTCATATTCAAAAAGTTATACAAATTCACAGCATAAAAGTGTTGCGGAAAGTGCTATATAAGCTTATTTGATTTAAACAACTTTTTAATATTTGAAAATTCATATTTTCCAATCCAAATCTCTTTTAAACTATTTCAATAGATTTATCAAATTTATTCCACATTTTTTCATAATTTAAAACGTTCATTTAAACGGATTTCCTGTTATGGTCACTTAACTGCACTACCGCGATTTTTCTAGAAAATTGATTTGGACTTAATTCAAAATCTACTAATCGAAATTTTGATTTTCTTTCTTCGTTTAGAAGATATGGATATAATAGTCCGGAATTTTCTTATCTCGAAGAATTCCGAGCTATATTCCACTCTACACGCTCATTTGAACTTTTCGACGCGAAATCGCGAACTACCATTGCGCGACGCACCTATTTTTAATTCATTTTTCAACATTTGAAATAATCTATTCAAATTGAATTTGATCACTTATAGAATCATTACAAATCATTTTAAATCAATATTTCCACTTTTTAAAGTATTTAAAAGGTATTTTCACCATTTCCATATTATAATATTATTATATTCCTATTATTTTAATATTAAATTTTAAATTCCAATTTCAATTCAATTTCAATTCTAACTTCAAATTAAACTCAATTAAAACGTAGATTTCAAATCTAATTTCAATTTAAACTTCAATTCAACCGTAATCTCAAATTCAATTTTCCAAAATCGATTTCAATTTCAATTTCACTATTCATCTCAATTTCAATTTCAATTTAACTATTCTTTTTAACCCCGTTTCACTTCAAATTTCAAATTCTCTTTTATTTTAACTTTAATTTCACTTCTAATTGAAAAGAGACTTATTTTTCCAAAGTATCTCATATCACTAAAATATGGTCTTATTAACAAATGGACTATCAAATCAAAAATGAACATAACCAATGTCCATAATTATCACTAACATAACATCCATTCAACCAATCACATAACATATGAATTCAAATCCAACATTCACTATTAATACCATAACGGGATATATTATCACAATTCAATTATCTAATCAAACTATCAATCATCCATATTAACAATCAAATGGGTATAAACATTCATATGTTATAAGGGTATAAATATGATTGTTTTAACATAACCAAAATATAATTTCAAAAGCGATAAGAATTTCTCACCTTCATATCCACTCCGTCAATCTTTTTACGTGAGATACGCGTCTCTCGTGCTATTTCCAAACGTCTTGGATTCACCGCTTTCTTTTTCTTCTCCTTTTCTTTTTCTTCCCTTTTCTTTTCTTTTTCTCTCTCTTTTTATTATTATTTTATTTTGGAGGTGTGTGAGCTATAGGGGAGGGTACGGCCTAGGGTAGTGGGGTGTGTACGGCTTGGATAGTTGCTTTGGGCTTGGGTAGGGCTTGTACACGGCGGATATGGGATCTTTGGGCTCGGGTTTATGGGGTAGAGGTGTGTAGGTGGGTGTGGGAGGTGGGTAGGTGGAAGTTTGGGCTCGGGTTGGCTTGTAGGTGCTCGGATTTGAGTCTTTTGGGCTCGGCCTTGGAGTTTTGGAAGGGGTAGGTGGATTTGGCCGTGAGTTTTGAGGGTGTAGGGTGATGTTGTGGCTAGGTTTTGGTGATGTGGAAGTGTGGTGATGTTTGGTGATGGTGGTGGAAGGAAATGAAGAAGTAGAGAAAGATTTTGGAAATTTTGTAAAATGAAAGTGAAGTGAAAATGAAGGGATTTGAGGTTGTATTTATAAGTGAAGATTTTAGTGGTAAATAACACAAATAGCCTTGTTTACTTTTGGACTTTGATTTGCCTTGATTTGAGTTGCATTTAATGTGTGGAATGATGGTTATGGAAGAGTGTGTTAAGAGATGAAGAGGTGTCACTTTCTTATGGTTTGTAATTGTTTAAACATATAAATTTGCTCCTTTTCTATGTAAATACATACCATCCTATTAATGAGATAAGATGTAAAGTAATGATGTTGTTTTATAAAGATTTAAAATAAAATAAAATTAGTCAAATCATACTTTTATACTTTTTTATTTATTTAAACTTTTCAGAAGTAAACTCCTTTTGTCTTTTAGTGCTAAATGTAAAGTTTTTAAAAAGTTTGTAAACTTGTATTTATGCATTTGTGTATGTTAGAAAATATATCAAGTTGTAACAGTTTGACGACAACTTGTTTTGGTTGAAAACGGTGTTTTTGTCGACAAATTTTACAGTCAAAATTTGACGTTTTTGTTAAACTATATATTAAAGTAAACCAAACTTTAAAATGAACTTTTTACTTCTTTAAATAAATTAAAACATCTCTCTTTATATTTAAAAATCATATTTAATTAATATCAAAATCTCTAATTTTACAGCGTATGCAAAACTGACAAAATGCGACAAAATTTGGATATTTTTGTAAAACGATTATTAACATACTTTTAAATATATTAATATACTTTTATTATCTTTATTAGGTGTTTTAAATAAGATTTATCCTTTTAAATAAATATTTAAACCTATTTATTTAAGACTTTATTTATTTTTAACAAAACTTAACTTTTGTTGATTTGTTCTAAAATCCAAATTTATACTTTTTAAATTATTAATTATAAGAATAAATAAATTTCTTCATTATTATCTATTATATATAACATTTTAAATTCCTTTTAAATTTAAAATGAACGAAATCTCTCATTTTTGAAGTAGCGAAATTACGGATCGTTACAGTTTTAATGGTTCTATAAATTGGCATTAACATGGTTTTGAAGTGAAAACATGGCAAGGGATTTAAATGTGAGTATATTTTATATTTCTTGTAAATCTTAATTCAATTCAATTGTATATTTCAATTGATAAATATTTTATCAATTATATTAGTTGCATAACATTATCGATATAGATTATTTTAACTTTATATAGCAAAAGTTCTCACAATATTAGAAAGGTTAAATGTTACCATTTCATTTTTCTATTGAGGCTCCCACTAGATTTTTATGTTTCTCAAAACCATAAGAAAAACATAGAAATATTTTGATTTCTCTAGTGGGTGTTAAGATACGCTTGCCTTGGGATTCTGACGTTGAGTTTGCTTAACAAGCCATAGCCCCGCAAGCGATGGATAACACTTTATCGATTGTATCATATACAACTACTAACTGTAGTCTTTGTCCTTATCTCAATCTCGACCTTAAGTTTTCTCAATAAATCGAAAGATATTATTCACTAATACCCACCATTTCACGACGACCTAAGTATAGATGTACATACTTTGTGTTTGCTCAACAAATAAGCATATGTACCTTACCACATCTATCAATATATTAATAATACTACCATAACATCTCTAACATGAGTTTGCTCAATTACCAGAGGATATGCAAGTATTTTATTAACATATAAATGGTAGAGGAAAACTTTTATACTATAGATTCATAATCTTTAATATATTTAATTGAGTGATATCAATTTAGGAATCATGTGTTTATTTTGAAATACCCTCGTGATTCAAGCGTTGGATGCATCACAAATTATGGTATATGTACAATACGTAGGTATTTATTCCTTAAATCTAATTTGGGTTTCCTTCTAGTTCCATTTAATTTTATACATATATTGTTATATAAGTATTAATTTATTTATAACTTTTATAATTTAATTAGCTTATATAATATATACATGTATCTTCATTAACTGAATCTTATTTAATTAATTCTTATTAATTAAATCATATTTAATTAATTTAATTAATAGTTTAGTTAATTTAATTAATTTAATTTAAAATTTAACCGTTGAATTTAAATTATTTATCCTCAATAATTTAAAGATAAAGGCAGACTATACGATTTATAGTAATTATATACATATATCACTATCATGTATATATCTTCATACCTTAAGCATTTTAAGATAAATATATGCATATCATTATATATGTATAAATTTAACTAACTATCTTTTAATTAATTAATTTCTTAATTATTTATTTAATCAAATTAAATAATTAATTAAGATAAGAGAACTTTGAAATTTAGTAACTTTTCAAAACCAATTTTGAAAGTTTATAACATTTATAACATGTCATATTTTAAACTTAAGTTTTAAATTTAAAATATAATTTTTAAATTTTCAAAACATATTTTGAAAAATAAGCCGAAGCCCAAATATCAATTTGGGCCTTTATATTAGGGATAACCTTTGACCTTACTTCATCCTTCAGGCTGAGCCAGTAGCCAGGTAGGGTAGAGCACTTGATTACCTAAACCCAATCCTTCGACTTTGCCTTCTAGATACCCTATTAAATGGGTAGGTTTTAATCAGTTAGCCATAACATTGCTAATATTGTAACGACCCCGTAAATTTTTAATAAATTTTATTTGTTTTATTTATATATTTAATTGAATCTTTGTGAAATTTTAAACAATAAAATTTTGGAATAAATTTTTGATATTTGGAATACGTCTATTTTAACATAACAACTGGTAAATTTTCATCTGATAATATTGAAGTTTATTTTCTTGTGTAATTCTATTTCAATCTATATCAGTTAATATTTGATGATAATGAAATGTTTTCCAAACCTGAATATTTTTCTATAGAAAATTTGTAAATCATCTTCTAAGTGAGACGTCATATTTCGTTTTTCAAATTTGGACTTCTATTGCTTCGTTCATCTTATTTCTGATATTTTAACAGTATTTCGGTACCGATATCGACTTTTATTAGCTCGATCATACCACTGATCTCTGTATACCGTTTTGATCGTCTCGTCATGCTGATCTCTGCAGTATATTCAAACCTGTGTTTCGGATTTGAATACCCGGCGATATCGGTAAAGCAAGTAAAGGTATCGGCTCCGTATTTGGACCTGTGCCTTTTCGTGGATTTGTGAGGCAACCAAGAGCCTCTAGACTATCAACGTTTTTGGATCAACACCTTTGATATTCTCAGTGTTCCATTTTACTTGATGTATCCTTTCATTTTTTTTTCACATTACTTCAACTAAAATTTCAATGCTGTGTCTTTCACTATTCCGAATTGAATATCATCTACCGGTTTCTTTGTCGGATCATTCTCATCTCTCTGACCTTACTTCTAAAGAAAAATTTATTTAATAATAATATATATCCAGTGTACTGTTGTCCTTCCCCTTATTCTATTTGCTTGAGAGAGTTTTGTTCATCCTCTATAAAGAGAAAAAAAAACTACTCGTGTTATTTTTCTTTCTTTTCTCCAACCTATCTTGCCGACCAGCCCATATTCCTTGAACCACCTTTCTCCATGCAACCGCCAGCCTTGTCCCTCCCCACAACCTCAGCCGTCGGCTCCGCCATGAAAACCATCCCAAGACCGTGCGCAAATCCTTGTTTCTCTTCCCCTCCACCTATTTTTTTCTCCACCCTGTCATCGGCTGATCCACCCACCTAGAGCAAGCCCTACCGATCACTACAACTCGGCCGAGTTTCCTTCTCTTCTCCTCTGTACATCGATCTAGGTGAGTATATATTAGTTTGCATATACTATATTTGATGTTCGTTACATTTTATGTATTTCGGTTATATAACAGTTATAATATATATAAAATTTAAATATATATATATGTGTGTGTGTGTGTATTTCAATCTTGAATATATATGTTGTATATGTCAGTTAGAATATATGGTATTATATATATTGAGGTTTTGTATATATATTTTAAATATGTTTGTGTATATGTATTTGTTATATATATGAGCTCTGTTGAGTTTTAGACTATAAGTTCATACAAGTTGCAGATAACTTGTTTGTTTATATGTGTATAACTAAGTTTGTATAAGTTATATATTTTATATAAGTGATATATATATTATATACATGAATGATTTATGCATGGTTTACATATATGTTTGATTTGCAGTATATATATTTTACAACAGTATATTTTGTTCTTCATATCTTTGATTTAAAAGTGTGATCTATATTTATATATATATATATATACTTGCTTATAAATGGAATTTGTGTACAAGTGTTCTTAGATCGTGTACAAGTGTTCTCAGATCTATATATATGTTTTGATATAACAGTTATATTTTGCCGAGTTCTGTTTTATAGTATATATTTATATAAGAGTGTAATAGTTGCAGTTCATGTACATAGTACTATATATATATATTTCATTACAGTATTTTATTATAGGATTTTATCTATACAGTTCTCTTTCTAAATAGGTTGTAGTAAACAATATGGTATAGTTTTGTTTTTTAGCTTATGAATAAGTATATAGGTTGTATATATGTTTATGTATATACATAAATAAGATGTATTATATCTAATTGCAACAACAGTTTACTTATTAGTTAATATATAGGTATATATATATGATCTGATTTAAGTATGTGTGTGTGAGTTTATTTAAAGTATATGTGTATGCGAGTATTTAAAGTATATAACCTTAAATATTGATTGATTAAAATATTGATTTTTTAATAGATATTGTGTTTGTTATATATATATATATATTAAAGATTTTAATATGTGGTGAAATTTGGATATGATTTAGTATATATATAATTTTACATGTTATATCTATATCAATTTACTTGTATATCCAATTTCCATCGATCCAGTTCTGACTTGATTTCGTCAAACTCCTATTTATCAGCTTTGATAGTCGAATTCGTGTCCATTCTAGCGTTGCTTTGGAATTCGTAGCTCATTTCTTTGCCGAATCTCTCCAGCCTCGAAAGGTGAGCAATCACTCACGATTAATGTTATTATATTTATTAAATTTGATTTCAATTGAAACGACAATTGAAATATGATGTTGTTAGTTATTTATATTGCTATATATACCATTATCTGTATCTGTTTACCTGTGACATCTGACACCATTATCTGTTATTTATATTGATGATATATGCCTGTTATGTTATTATCATATCTGTTATCACTCTGCAAGTTCCCATTTAGTATAGAATTCACTATGGGTTGAAATGATACATACCCGAACGATCTGTAGAATAGGAGAAAATCGTTATGGGTTGAAATGATAAACCCAAGCGATTTTCATTTGAATTGAATTTGGGATTGCGGGTTGAAAAGATATATACTCGTATATATTTTTAAATTGCTGATTGAAATGATAAATATCCGTATCACTTGACCATAGGATAGAAAATTATATACAGACACCGTTGGTCTATATATATATAAATATTTTAAAAAAATGGTTTCTATGTTTTTTGAAAAGAAATATATGGTTTTAATAAATATTGGTTTTTAAAGATTTATTAAAGTCAATATAAAATATGTTTAAGTATTTATGTAAATTTTATATTTTTAAATATAGAGTTTATAATGTTTCAGGTTGAAAGATAAATTTGAAATTGATTTGGAATTTTAATTATTCAAGAAGTATACTTAAATAAGTTTGATTTGAAATTTATTAAATTTGAAATTTTAAGATATGTTTATAACTTGAATTTGATTAAAAGTGACTTAGATGAATATTTCAAACTTATATCAATTTAAATGAGATATTTTGTTTATTTAAATTTGTAAATTGAAGTTGTATTTAGATGTTATTGAAATGATTAAATAAATATTTCAGAAACTAAATGTAATGAAATTAAATTGAGATATAAATGTAATTATCAAATTTAGTTTTGGAAATGTGGAATATTTAAAGCTTTGAAATATATTGAAATTTAATGGTTTATTTTGTGTTTCAAATCTGTAGTTGAAATCGATATAAATTGAAATGATTTATTGAGAAATTGAATTGAGTTGAAATTTATGAATTGAGTTTGAATTAAGTTGAATTTGGAAGTTGAGTTGATTTGAATCGATTTGTGAATTTATGGAAACTATCTTTATTATATAAAGTATTTTAAATTTTATTTAAAACTATTTTATATTATTTTATAAACTATTTTAATATAACTATTTTTAATATAAACTATTTTCAATATAAACTATTTTAATTATACTAATTATTTTAATATAAATTGTTTTAACTTATAAGTACTTTATATAAATTATTTTATTTTATAAACTATTTTATTTTATATACTATTATTAATATCTAAACTATTTGAAGGAAAGTGTTATGATTTCGAAGTGTTATGATTTCCCAAGTTATGAATTTCAAAGTATTATGATTTCCAAAGTATTATTATTTCAAATTGTTGGTTTCGAAAGTATTATAACTTTGAAAGTGATATGATTTTGGAAATGGATATATATTTGAAGTGAAAATGATATCGTATTGATTTGGGTTTTGAAATGGAAGTGATATTTTGGTTTTGAAGTATAAACTATTTTGAAATGATCGCGGTGTTATAATAACGTTTGGTTGTTAAAGAGACCGGGATCGGATATGGGCATACTCTCTGTCGATACCGAAAACCACTTTAACAAATGTGTACACGGTGGAGATTCCAGAATGAAGTAAGATGGTGGCGACAATTCCTATTGAGGTATATACGTGGACCCGACTCCCGTGAGTTGGCATAAGGTGGCTAAAACAGGAGCGATTCTCGGGCCAATGAGGTAGCACCTCTGATCAGACGCATTTATTCGATACATTTCTATTACTTTATGACTGGTATGGTGGCCACCCTTCGATTTTTGATTTGGGAGTGTGTTCCGAGGTGGGCGGTAGTGGCTGCTATGCGTTTCCACCAACCCGGATGCGTAATTGGTATATCTACCCTGGCATTGCCTTGTTGTGCCGTGTCACCTACCATATCGAGCTTTACTACAAGTTTGGATTTGTGCCGTAACCTGTGGAGTATTGAGGGTAGCTCCCGATCTGGGGGTATGCTGGTACTGGATAGACTAATGGGACTATTATGTGTTAAGGTGGAAAATGTAAAGTCTTAACGCTATTTAAAAGTAAGTTTATTTTATATTAGACATTATTATAATAGCGTATATTACTACATAGTAGATAGTTTAACGGATCCTTAGAGGATGATTATCCCAAACATCCTTTGAGTTACTTGTATTTCAGTTGATATTTCACTTGAGTTGGATTTATCGATATAAGAATGTTAATCCTGACTCGAGTGTTTTGTGTTTTGCTTTACGCTCGGGTCAGACTGAGTGTACCAGTGTTTGAGACTCACCTTTGGAGTTGGTGCTTCGCTTGGAGATCCAGCTATCTATCCTGCTTTCAGTTGTTCAGTTGATTCCAGTGATGTATTCAGATCTTGTATTGATTATTGTATTGAGACATCTATGTACTCGTGACTTCTGTTGTATCTTGTTTAACTCTGTTATATATATAGTAGCTTCATGAACTACTATTCTTTTTTTCCGCTGCATTATTGTTATATTTCTCTGTGTCTGTGATCTGTGATTATTTTATTTACTGTATATGCTGAGTTTTGCTAAATTTAAATTAACAATCTGATATTTTGAGCAATTCAAATCCAACATGTATGGATGCGAATGGTTGGAAATTTCAGGTCGTTACAAATATAGAGTGTATAGACTATTTGACTATGATACTATTAAAGGAACCAAGCCAATGGGAAGTGAGTTAAATGAGTGAATTTTAAAAAAAAATCATTTTGATTTTTGTTAAGCCTATGAAACCTAAATGGATTTTAGGTCCAATCCAAAATTTTAATTAAAATCTTCATTTTATTTTATTTGTTATAAAATAGTCTGAGATTAATTTTAAGTTGTATGTATGTGGTAATGAGTGCATCAAATGCTCTAATGTATGAAAGTGAAAGTGTAACAAATAGGACGTGTACATAGTTAATGTGAACGTGCTTAGGTGTTGGGTTTTACACCGCAGCGGACACATTTTTCCTTTATATACGACTTTGTTGTCCAAAATATTTTTTTAATAAAAATAAAATAAGATTTGTTATATTATATATACATACATATACATACACACACATATGCATATATACTTGTTACATTAAGATAGATTTTGATTGTTTGACATATTTTAAAGTTAAAGCAAACAATTTAAGATTAGTTTTTGATTAATGAATAGTTTACAAAAAGTCTATTTTGTAAACTTTGAATTAAGAATATATATATATGTATGTATGTATGTATGTATGTATGTATGTATGTATGTATGTATATGTATGTATGTGTGTGTATGTATATACATGCATATATCTACAATAATAGAATCAAAGTTTTAAATTCCAAACAATATGCAATATACGTATTTAGTTAGTTTGTAACTTAAAATATATATACCTATAACCACTAAATAAAAAATACTTAGATCCAATTGCTAATTTAATAAAGAAATCAAAAGTTTTAAGATTTTACAGAAAAGTCCACTTGTAGATTTTAAATTAAATCAATCATTATTCTCATGTAACCAAAGACCAAAATTATTTTAGAACCACTTGCATATACTAAAACCTTAAACTTATAATATAAAATTTAAATCAATAAATCAAAGCTTTTTTTAATATATTTTTTGCAAAAATAACTTTAAAGTAGAAAAGAGTTAGATAACTTAGGCACATATACATTCATGGTAATGGATTCAAATCTAAATTAAACACATAATAAGAACAAATTAATAAAAGGGCGATGGATCTGAGATCATTGACATAAATAACATATGAACAATTGAATAGAAGGACAAATAGGTGTTAAAATCATATCAACAAGTTGAACATAAAACTGATTCAATGGAAACAAACAGGTATCCAAATTACTTTGCAAATTCATACAGAAAAGAAATACAAGAGGTGGAGGATTCAAACCATATAAACAAAATTAATTTATATTTAAATAAAATAGAATGTTCACTTAAGATGTAGCCAAAAGAAGCACCTTGAATGATGAAAGGATTCCTAGATTCAATGAATTGATCCCTAGATCTTACAACAATCGAGAGACAGCCGCCTTTTGCTTTAATTTTTGTTTGATTTTTGGTTTTTTATTTTTTTCCCTCATAGCCATTAGATTTTTTTAGCCATGTTAGATGGGAGAGTAAGAGAAAACTTTTTGTCATAAAAGAATGAATTAATAATAGAAATAAAGGGAGATTTATTTTAAAGAATTGATAGAAAATTTTCCTATTCCTTCCTTAAAACCTTCCTCCTTTAATTCTTTATTAAATATTAATAAAGTCCTCACCCTCTCTCTTCTACATGCATGGCCGACTATAGATGGCGCCGCATGTGCCCTAAAAATTTCCAAAATCTCATTAGCATTAATCCCATTTAAATCCAATTTAAATGTTCTACTGATATTATATATCGCTGCGCATATTTATAATTTTTATATACATACTTTATTAAATACCAATGGTATTCGAAAAAAATCAAATAAAATTTTAATAATTAATATTTCACCAATATTAATTCATTTAATTTATTTAAAACCCACTTAGTATTTATTGTATTTATATCCAATTTAAACATTGTACCGACATCATATATTGGTACACATGTTTATAAATTTTATATACGCACTTCAAAAACTACTGGCATGAAAAAAAGTAAATAAAATTTAATAATTAATATTAAAAAATTATTAATTAATTTAGTGAATTTACAATGATGGTAAATTAATTAAATTGTGTGGTCCGTTTGGATTATTCATCATTTTGGTTGTGCGATTCAAAGATGTAAATTCAATCAGCGATTAATATCGAACGATTCAAATATTAACATTCACATGTCACATTAGCTAATGGTATGCCATTTTGGCTGAATTTATCCCATACACAACTTTTGCTAAAATCAAATTTTACTTATGATAAGCGGTACCCAGTAGTAATGATTATAAATATCCTCTTCGTCAATACTATATCACATTAGGATTTATGGAATTTGGTTTTGGTCAAAAATCCAACATCATTCATGTTCAACTTTTAATTAAACATTTTAATATGGTGTCTGTATACATCATTTGAGACAATCCAAAGTCCTTACTTGTAGTTTTAGAAATATTCTAGTACCTCTTAATATTATTTCTTATAGACACATGTTTTCTCTGCATTTTGACTAATAATCAAACTATTTGATTTCTGTATCAAAATATTTTCACAATTTTAATGCTTGTTGAACGAAGTTATGGTATCTATTCTTGAATCTTATCAAACACTTACAACTTAGTTATCGCTTCCATCGATGTCATGACATTTTGGTTATCATGTGAAAAAAGTCTATTTAAATCATTATTCAAAATTTCTATTTCAACAAAAATATAGTTTTCGTTTCAACAAAAATATACCAAAATTCAAAATCATATTAGTCGGTAATTTTGTGAGTAAAACCCAAATTAACTTAAGTACGTTGACTAATAAAGCTGTTACTCTGATTTCAATAATTGAAATTTACAATGTTATTCTCATCCATGTTGCTTACTATATTCCAAATGCATCGATCTTCTTTTCGAAGGCACGCCCATAGTCGATGGATCATATCCCTTCGGGTACAACCATCAAAATTGTATTTTCATAATGTACTTGGAGTCTATTTCAGATTTAAGCATCATGCCCTATGTTAGAGTCTATACCCTTTATGACTTATTGGCAACTGAGAAATTATTACTACTAATAATTCCTTTTCTCAATATTGGTAAGAAACTCATAGTTTCTATTTAATGTGCGATAATTCATAGTAGAAATTCTAATAAATTATGTCCATTTTAGGCTTGGTTAATTTGCTTTCATCTTATATAATTAGTTTTTACGTTAGAGTGTTTGAATCATATCCAATACTTACATAAAATTGATTAAAATTTGAGTTTACGAAACTTATATTCATAACATAAATTCGGCAACCACACATCTTAAACTATTTAAGATCAAGTTTTCTTATTAATTCATATCTTATATTAATATAATCTGAATTAGTTTAAAGGACAAAAATTTGTATTTTTTTAGCCTCAAGGACACAACCTTCATATTTTAGCCACAATGACAAACATTCTCCCAAAATTAGTCATAAGAACAAACCACCAAAATTACCAACCACCGCTCCTTACACCACCACCCGCTGCCATCACCTGCACCACCAGCCTCGCCGCTGCTCCCAACACCACCACAATAGCCAAAATCTAAAATTTTAATAGCAGGTTCGACACTGCTGTTATGTAGTATAAGTTTCCTTTTATTAAATAAAATGATACTAGGCAGTATCATTAATGTCATTATAAGCTAAAATATACATATACTTCTACTTTTCTAATTTAAATTTACTCCTTCACAATCACCATCAATACATATCCTACTATACATAAAGAAAAGGTGCATCATTAATATATTTTAAAAAAATAGAAAAACTGATACTACACATTATCATTTATATCTACTATCAAAAAACTGCTACTATCAAATGTGTATCCACTATCAAAAACTGCGACTATCAAATGTGTATAAAACTACTACAATCAAATGTATATCTACTATCAAAAAACTGCTACTATCAACTGTGTATAAAACTGCCACTATAAAACTGCTATTATCAAAATGTGTAAACAGCTGCTACTATCAAAATGTGTATACAGTATCATTTATTGATACTATCAAAAAACATAAAATGTGTATAAAGCTGCTACTATAATTCATAAATACTATTAAATGTGTATAAACTGCTACTATAACTCATAAATACTATAAATGTGTATAAACTGCTACTATAACTCATAAATACTATAAATGTGTATAAATTGCTACTACAATTCAAAATAAATAAAATAAATAAATTGCTACTACAAAACATAATAAATGCACAGTTCGTCTATAAAATGGTGCATTTGTTCAAAACTGCTACTAAAATTAATAAACTGCTGCTATAATTCATACTATAATTCATAAACTACTACTATAATTCATTAATACTATTAAATGTGTATAAACTGTTGCTACAACTAAAAAAATAACTACAATTTAGAAACTGCTACTACAAGCATAATAAGTATTAAAAAAATAAAATGATACTACAATTATAATTTTTATTACAAGTAAGATACAACAAATAACGTTGAATAAAACTGATACTGTATAGTATTATTTTATTCTTATTTAATTCAATTAAAAATATTATTACAACTCGTAGAACGCTACTACAAAATAGCATTGTAGTCTAAGATTACACACTACACCTATAAAATGATATTACAAATCAAAAAAATACTACTACAAATAAAAAAAGGTTAAATACTTCAAAACTGCTACTGTAGTTCACAAAACTGATACTACACATTAGCACTGTCTTGCTCACTAAATTTTTGTTCTTCTGCTATATTATATGGAAAAGTTTGTCCTTCTAACTAAAAAAATTGACAGCATGTCTTTGAAGCTAAAAAATTGATGAATTTTGTCCTTCATACTATTTTCCTGATCTCATAAACTATGCTTTGGATGGAATTAAATTTAACATATGTACTTACTCTTAATTACACATCCTTATAGAAAGAAGTTAACTCGACTTCATAACTAATCATACTTTGTCCAAAAAAGTAAGATTACTTCTTATAAATACATCATTATGTATCGAAGAAAGAAGTAACATTAAGATTGACTTTTATTTGTTTTTAGGTGCTTTTTAAACTCTCCCCAATATACTCACGTATTCGATCAAATCAAACTGCATTATTTCCTCTGCATGTTATGTTTTTAGTTCCCGTTTTAAATTCTATAAACTTATCAAAGATATACTACTTGTATGTCAAATATATATGTTCATTTTTGTGACAATTCATTGGTGAATTTAATAAAGTAAGTGGATTCGTTTTGTATCAATAGATCTCGGATTGAGTCATCTATATGCGTCAATCTGAAGAGTTCATTAGCTCTTTCATCACTCCCAATGAATGGGGGATTTTCCCTTAATCGCTTGAGATACAATTCACCAGTGTCATTTGATTTATAATCATATGACAAAGAATTATTTCTCAAAGACATAACCTAGTCTATAATTCCAAAATAATTGTTAGAATTTTGGATACTTCTGTATATTCTATCGCTATTGCATCATTAATTTATGAAAACAATACCATTATTGATTTATTTAATCATGAATATTCATAACAAAACAAAATTAAATTTATTTTTTGTGACGACCCGGAATTTTTGAGCATTTGAAATTGAAATATTTAATTGATTTTAAATATTCGAAAGTTAGATTTAGCTTTAATTTCAAATATCACTTTTTGTTTGGCAATTAGATTATTGAATTTAATAATTGAAAATTGGGTAAAATATTGAATCTTCAGTTTTAAGCCTGTTAAAAATAATTTAAAGGCTTGAAAAATTTATATTGATAATACTGAAGATAATAGAACAGTTAAAATTGAATTTAAAAGTGTTTTGCGTAGTTTTGAAAATATATCGTTTAAATCGATATTTAAAAATAGCCTCCGAGGCACAGTCTCGGAATTTGACGAAACCAGTTCCATTAGATTCGTAATAGTGTATTATTATCGGATTTCAATTTTCATAGTGATTGGAGTTGTTGTGTGAGCATACGACATATAAACGCATTGAAATTTATATCGAATTCAATGTAATAACTGGGTCCAAAAAGCTATCTTCTCCATACGATCGAGTTAGAACTCGAAACCTTTTCCATTGCGTTCGGAATAGGGGTATAACATTATAAACGTCTAGCGGCATGCTTCGATAGGAGTTTGAAATTTTAAGTTGTATTTGAATTTGAATTTGAATTTGAATTTGAATTTAATTGAATATATATTTATACTAAACAACTACAGTTGAAATTATATCTACATCAGAGCTTTTTCGTTTCACCTCAAACCACTATTGCCTTCTTTTGCATGCCACCTCCTTTTCAAAACATCACGTCCCCTTCTTCTTGCTTACAGTTGAGCATTTCAGATATTTTTAACAGAAAGAAAGAAATGGCCGCGTTCTTCCAGGATTCCAAAATCAAAAAATATATATATCTATCGTTCGTTAAAAACCCTTATCTTCATCTCATATTCCAATATCAGAAACAATTCGAGAATATCAAATTCGTTCGACTCAGAGAAGGAGGAAATGAAGAAACCGCGAGTTCATTTTTCGAGTAGCCTCGAATCGCAGTCGCGATGATGGGATCGACGCGCGCGCGTGCAAGCTTATTCGCCGTGGTTCAAAATCGTGTGGATTGTCGAGCACGAGGAGGAGGCACTACTGTTGTGGGTTTGGGTTGACCTCGATTAGCAAGGCAATTTGGGGATGGCATCGATCTAGGTTGAAGGGTCGCGATGGATTGGGCGTCTCGTGCGTGTGTGATGGCAGGAGGGCAAACGGCAGTAGTTGGAAATTAAGGTTAAATTATTTTAAAACATTTTAATCTAATTTTTTTTTTGATTTTAAACCTTTAATTCAATCTGTTGTGTTATTTGATTCATCGGAAATTATTATTTTTTGACAGAGAAATACATATACAGGAAGATTTTGAAAATATATAGGAATTTTAAAAATGTTTTGAAGTTTATATAAATTTTATTTTTATGAAATTTATATAGCTTATTTTTATAAATATATATGTAGTTTCAAAATGAAAAATAAAACAAATATACACATTTTTAAATTTACTAGTTTATTTTAAAAATAAGGTATTATTGTGATTAACTTGTTTAGTAAACTTATTTAATTATTTTGGTAACTAGAAGCTTATTTATTATAGGAAAATTAGTTAAATTAAATTATTGGTTAATTAAATTAATAAATGGTAATTAATTGTTCGATTAGTTCAAATGTTAATAAATCATAAATTGTTTATACAAGGTCAAGAATCGTGAAGAGACGAGCCGGTTTGGAAATGGAATTTGAAACAAAAATCAAAGGTGAGTTAATCTCACTCTTCTGGATTTTTATTTTAATTTAAATGGTTAAATTTAAATAATTGGTTGAATGATTGAATTGGTTTGACGTGCTATATTATATATGGTAGTATACATAGTATATATTGGAGTTATTGATATTCCCGCATTATATAGCGGATGAGACCCTATGCGTCGCATAATAGTGGATGATAATATTTAAACCCATATACCGCGATATTCCACCTCGAATTGGAATTGGTATTCTGCTAATGTCTGTGGATGCAGGGAAACAGGTTGGAGGGATCCAACTGGATTCCTCAAAATTTATTTAGATTGTTTAATATTCTCTGTTATGATTATTTGATCCTGTGATGAATTTTATTGATAATTGGAATATTGGATGCTATGGTTGATTTAATATATTTCGGTACACTGGGTTATCGAAATCTATAAAATTGGATTTTTGGAAAGGAAAAAAAGGAGAACTTTTAAGTAAAATAATTCTAGGGAATTTGAATAAATTTAAGAATGAATTGGGAAAAAAAATATAAAAGTGATTTTGAATTCTTATGAATAAATTCGGAGTATGAAAAAAAGGGGATTTTGGATAAACAGAGAAATAGTGAATTCTTAAACCCTTAAGTGGTATTACTTAAAGGAATAAAGAATTTATTTTAAAATTTAAGGGTTAAATTTATTTAAAAAGGATAAGAAAGGAATTTGGGAAATCTGAATTGGTATTCTCAATTAAAAGAGATTTTTAAATCATAATAAAGAAATGAAATTTAAAGTTAATGGATTTTGAAATAAATGGAGTAAGTAAAGAAATTTATTTAAAAGCGAAGTAAATTTGAAATCAATTTGGGAATTGATTTAAGTGTTTTAAAATGGGATTTAAAAAAAAAGAGAAGTGAGATTTTGGATTTATAAACTGGGTTTATAAAAATGAAGGAATAAATCAGTGGCTATTTGGAGGAATAAATTCACGGTGGGAATTTATTAAAGGAATGGGTAAATTTGTTTAAAAATAAATGGTGATTTATTTTTAAAAGATGTGAAAGAGAAGCATATTTCCCTGGATAGCCAAGTATGTTTTCAAAGCAAATTCTTAAGTATAAGTTAAAGTTTTAAGGTTGTTTTAAAAAGTATGTTTTAGAAAATTTATTATTTTTAAATGTTTAAGTTTAAAGTAAGTATTATTATCAAATTTACTTTAGTGGTAGTTATTTAATGGTGACTTGGTATTATGTTTGAAAGATGAAAATTTAGTTTTATAAAGTAGCTTTATTTTAAATATTCATAAAGTATATATTTTTGAATAAAGTATTAAAGTAGTTTAATTTAAATGTTTTTAAAAGTGTATTTTATAATAAAGTGTTTTTAAATTATTTTAAAAAGTCTAAAGTAATTGTACTTGGTGTTTTCAGTGGAAATAAATATTTGGGAATTATTCCGTGAGGGAAAGATGGTTTGAAACCGTTTTCAAAGGGTTGAAAAGTGGAAATATATCTTGCGAAGATATTTTGAGATAAATAAATAATTTGGAAAATTATTTATTGGTTGATGGTTGATTGTGAATGTTATTTGATAGTTAAATAACTGACTATCAATATTGGCCAATGCACTGATCGTTTCGAAGAGACCGGGGTCGGGATTAATTTCTCGAAAACCACTTCGATCCGGTTTGTACGTTTCGTGGGGAAACGAGTTTGAATCGAAGATGGTACAGTGAAGTGCAAGGGCTAGTCGCTACTAATCCTGAGGATGATTCCAAAATGGATGTAGTAGGAGTAGTGCCTTCGGTTCCATTCGAACCCGGAACGGACTTGTATGGATGAATGCTTTCGGAACATCGTCAGATGGACGATGGGCATTCTAAGGGATGTGTTCTATAAAGGTAACACTTAGCCTCAAGCCTCATCAACCGGGAATGACTGAAAATCAGGGGTTATGCAACAATGCTATGTGGGTAGCGCCCATTAGGGTGAGATCATCCCTGTCTAGATGTCCCTTTTTATTTCGGCTGTGTGGCGGTTGGTCACGCTAACCGTGGGGTGATCTTACTCGGAATTACCCTTAGGTAGTTCCGGTCTTGTGTTGCAGGGGATCGGGCGTTGTCCTCGGTACGCTGATCTAGACCAGGTACTGTGACAGGTGGTACCCCAGTGCCTAGTCATTTGTTGGAAATCCATTCTCCCTACGTGCCTTTACGGTTTTGTTTGTATACCTATTAGCTGGAATTTAATAGATGTAACAATTTCAGCTATTTTAATAAGTATTTGTATATAGACACTATTATAATATCAGAGGATTTTGATAAAAAGTGTTTTGGCTATCGTAAGGTAAAAACCCGACATGTTTATTTGTGGCGTGGTCTTACGAGATGCTTTTGATTTTCAAAGGGTTTGGAAAACTTTAATAATCCAATTGAGTGTGTTTTCTCACGCTGGTTTTCCAGACTGACTCGGGTGTTATTTTATTATAATGCTCGGGTCAGACCGAGTATTACAGATATAGGATAGGATGATGTGGAGCTCAGGGGAGAGCTGGATGGCGGGACGTATCACTCGTACTTGATGTATTCCGCTGTGTTGTGTGTACCGTGTATTCAGTTTTGTGAGGACATGTAGTGATTACTGTACAGTTGTGTGTTAAATGTTGTTGAACTCTGATGTTGTATTCTAAAGATGTAAAGTATAAATAAATATAGTTTTCTTTATGTAAAGATCATTTATTATCTATTATATTTTATTCCGCTGTGATGGTTAGATTCTGTTGTTGATTCATTTTCTTCTTCTATCTCTTCTTCTTTAACCCAAATGGTTCGTATTTCCATTCTTCTTGAGTTGATTTGATGGGGATTAATGTCAATTCAAGGGGTACGGAATGGCGGCTCGTTTCACTTGGTATCGGAGCTTTGGCTGGTGATAACCTTGGCTCTGGTGGGAATTACTCATTGAAATAGAGTCCATAGTACTCTAAGAATGAGTTGAGTGTATTAATAGATATGAGCGAGTATTTGTTAGTGGATATAAAATGGTTTTATATTGTGTTGATTGGTTTATTGAGTAGTTTATGGATTCTGGTCAATACGAGTAATTAACGTTATTGATAGGGATCTCTAAACACTTGAGTAGAACAATTCGACACAGTATTGTTTTAAAATAGAGTAAATGAAATAATTTTACCCAAATTATTTTTGTATATAAAAGAAATAATTTTCGTAAATTATTATAATTATATATGGATGCTTGGTTGTTAGGGAGTGATAATATTAAATTATTATCACTATTGTGAGGAAATTTAATAAGAGATTGTAATCATAACTAAAAGCTAAGATACAAATTCATATACAAATGGGATTTGTAAACGTAAATTGTAAATGTGACTTATAATTTGAAATAGAATTCCAGAGAAATATCTAAAAATAAATTGAGAGGGAAATTCCAGAGTAATGTTTGAATATAAGGTGGATGGATTTGGAATTTGGAATTTTGGGAAAGGTTTAAATTCTTTTGGGTTTGAAAATGGTTTTCAATGATTTGAAGAAATAATAGTGATATATGTTTGGGAATATTTTTGAATTGGATTGGAAATCTGGTGAGGTTTGGGATTTAAAAATATTTGAAATGCTTTTGATTGGGATAAAAGCACTAAACTCTCTTCGGTCGCTGGGAAATAATTCCGATGATGATCGCGACATCATCGGTGTTCATTTTCGAGTTTCCAAGAGAGGAATTGCTACCCTGGATGTTTTGGATTGGTGTTGTTGCAAAAACTGGGTTTTGGTTTTGAAAATTTAAAGAAATAGTTGGTTATACCAAAGGATTTTGGATATAATCGATTTCAAAGGTGATTTTGAAGTGTTGAGAAATTGATTAAAACTCTGGAAGTTAATTAAAAGTGTTTATGGAATAATAAATAAGTTATGGCTTATAAAATTTAGAAGTGGGATAAATAAGCCTAGAATAAAATAGTTTTGTAATTTGGAAGATGAATAAAAAATCCAAAACTTAAATTATAAAATAGATTGAAACTCAAGTAAAATAGTTAAAGTGATTTTTGAGATAAAAATCAAATATTGGGTATAAAATTGGAATTTAAATTGGTTAAATGAAAGTTGAATTGTAAGTTAGTTATGGAGTGGAAATGAACTCGAGTTATAAATAAAATTCAACTTGGATTGTTGGTGAAATAAATATAGTTGGATATGTTGTTGAATAAAATAGAGTTGGATTATAATAGTGATGGTTTGAATTTGCAAATAATATCCAAGTGAGTAGAAATAAATTGAATGGCCTTGTTATTAATAAATTGAATTCAGAAATAAAATGTGAATGCAAATTAGAATTTATAATGGATTGAATGAGTATACTAATTGAATTAAATTAGTAAAATAAATTGGAATTGAATAAAATTCTATGGATTAATAGAAGTAAACAAAATTGATTTTTGAATTAATTGACATGAATATGAGCTTGTTTGGATTAAAAATTAATCGAAGGTAAGAAATTGAATTGTAAACCATTGAAATTTAATGTAATGGCATATGAATAGGTGGAAAGCAATTGAATTAGTTTTGAAATCATATGAATTGCTCGTGGAAACTGTTTAGTGCTTATTGCTTATGTTATGTATGTATTTAGCTATTGAAAATAAGTGAAATGTTAATAAACTTTATATATTTGTCACTTACATATTTAAATTGAGTAAGTACATGTATAGGGAAGCCGTGTGGCTGGATTTGGTTGTGCAAAATGCTAAAATAATAACCCGCTTGTTTAAAAATGCTAAATAAAGGTACGCCTACGCAATAAAAATAGGAAATATGAACTGTTTTTGTTTTTCCGACCGTGTGGGTCGATGTATACATATTTATATCTCTTGCCAAATTGCAAAAGCTCCTACGTACAAAGGAGACTCTGCCAAAATTTTCCGAAAATTTTGGGAGTTAGAAAATTTTTAAAATTTTCACTAACGACAAATGATTTAAAATTGGAAATTGAGATAAAGGTAAATAAAAATTCAATATTCAGAAGTTGGAGATGAATTGAATCCAAGTAAAATTGAAAAAGAAAATCTGGATGAAAATTTGGAAAAGTATTTAGATTTGAAATGATTTGTAAATTGAAGCAAATTGAATTCAAAAGGAATTGTAAAGGAAAAGTGAATAGAAATGGATATAAACTTCAATAGTGAAGTAAAAATAAATTTAAGAAGTATATAAAATATTTATACTGAACTTGAGAAATGGAAGGATGAAATTCTTAAGTAAATTGGTATTGGAAATATACTAAGTAATTTTGGGATGGAAAAGTATACTAAGTGAATAATTGAATGAAGATTAAAACGGGAAGTTGTGACAAGGGAAAAATGTGAATAAGTGAGTAGAAATCAAAATGAATGTGAATAAAAGAGAATTGATATAGCTAATAATCAATTGAAATTAATACGTAGGATGTACGTATATAATTTTATTCGCATAGCAATTTGATCCAAATTCGAACACAGAATTTCAAGGTAGTTATATCGATCCGAGTTGGGATTTTTCACTCGATTTTCGACGGCGAACCCTGGATATAGATTTTGATTAATTCTGGATATTCTCTATCATAGTTTGTGGCTATGCAAGGAGAATGACGGTTTCTGATCAAGAAACCAGATATGAGTCTGCACTAGGAAGTCAGGAGGACGATACTAGTTCGGAAGTGAAATTGTGTGATCGAGTGAGCGATCGAATTTGGTATTACGTACGGATGATATACGTGCATCGTACGGGCTTGAGTAAAGAAAATCTTGAAAATTTGTAAAGTGATGAATAAAATGATTTTATTTATGATTGGATATGATTACTAAGTAGGATACACGGGTATCTAAAGGCAAAGGATAAATGGATGTTTTGATTTTTGAAGATAAATTGAATTGCCCAACAAAAGGTATGTATTTAAATTGGCATATGAAATTTGATTGGGTTTTTGATCTAGCCACTTGGCATTTTGTTTTCTTTTGAAATTTGGGGGCCCGTAGAGGCATTTTGTAGTAGTACCGAGCTAGCCGTGCAAAGGAGACGCTGGCAAAAATTATCAAAAATTTAAGGAGTTAGAAAATTTTTGAGAAGGTTTTGATAATTCAAAATTTAGTTTCAAATTTAAATTTGATTTGATAGGTAAGTAATATTGTTTGGAACTAATGGATAAGTTTGGAAAATTAGAATGAGGATTAGTGTGTCTTAATAAAGATTATTTTGGGAAGTTGTTTGAAACTATTTGGATTTGAGAAAATAGTTAACGGGGATTGAATCATTCTTCCTAACTAGTAATTTCGGGGACGAAATTCTTTTAAGGGGGGAGGAATGTGATGACCCAGAATTTTTGAGCATTTGAAATTGAAATATTTAATTGATTTTAAATATTCGAAAGTTAGATTTAACTTGAATTTCAAATATCACTTTTTGTTTGGCAATTAGATTATTGAATTTAATAATTGAAAGTTGGGTAAAATATTGAATCTTCAGTTTTAAGCCTATTAAAAATAATTTAAAGGCTTGAAAAATTTATATTGATAATACTGAAGATAATAGAACTGTTAAAATTGAATTTAAAAGTGTTTTGCTCAGTTTTGAAAATATATCGTTTAAATCGATATTTAAAAATAGCCTCCGAGGAACAGTCTCGGAATTCGATGAAACTAGTTCCATTAGATCCATAATAGTGTATTATTATCGGATTTCAATTTTCATAGTGATTGGAGTTGTTGTGTGAGCATACGACATATAAACGCGTTGAAATTTATATCAAATTCAATGTAATAACTGGGTCCAAAAAGCTATCTTCTCCATACGATCGAGTTAGGACTCGAAACCTTTTCCATTGCGTTCGGAATAGGGGTATAACATTATAAACATCTAGTGGCACGCCTCGATAGGAGTTTGAAATTTTAAGTTGTATTTGAATTTGAATTTGAATTTGAATTTAATTGAATATATATTTAAACTAAACAACTACAGTTGAAATTATATCTACATCAGAGCTTTTTCGTTTCACCTCAAACCACTATTGCCTACTTTTGCACGCCACCTCCTTTTCAAAACATCACGTCCCCTTCTTCTTGCTTACAGCTGAGCATTTCAAATATTTTTAACAAAAAGAAAGAAATGGCCGCGTTCTTCCAGGATTCCAAAATCAAAATATATATATATATCGTTCGTTAAAAACCCTTATCTTCATCTCATATTCCAATATCAGAAACAATTCGAGAATATCAAATTCGTTCGACTCAGAGAAGGAGGAAATGAAGAAACCGCGAGTTCGTTTTTCGAGTAGCCTCGAATCGCAGTCGCGATGATGGGATCGACGCGCGCGCGTGTAAGCTTATTCGCCGTGGTTCGAAATCGTGTGGATTGTCGAGCACGAGGAGGAGGCACTACTGTTGTGGGTTTGGGTTGACCTCGATTAGCAAGGCAATTTGGGGATGGCATCGATCTAGGTTGAAGGGTCGCGATGGATTGGGCGTCTCGTGCGTGTGTGATGGCAGGAGGGCAAACGGCAGTAGCTGGAAATTAAGGTTAAATTATTTTAAAACATTTTAATCTAATTTTTTTTTTTGATTTTAAACCTTTAATTCAATCTGTTGTGTTATTTGATTCATCGGAAATTATTATTTTTTGACAGAGAAATACATATACAGGAAGATTTTGAAAATATATAGGAATTTTAAAAATGTTTTGAAGTTTATATAAATTTTATTTTTATGAAATTTATATAGCTTATTTTTATAAATATATATGTAGTTTCAAAATGAAAAATAAAATAAATATACACATTTTTAAATTTACTAGTTTATTTTAAAAATAAGGTATTATTGTGATTAACTTGTTTAGTAAACTTATTTAATTATTTTGGTAACTAGAAGCTTATTTATTATAGGAAAATTAGTTAAATTAAATTATTGGTTAATTAAATTAATAAATGGTAATTAATTGTTCGATTAGTTCAAATGTTAATAAATCATAAATTGTTTATACAAGGTCAAGAATCGTGAAGAGACGAGCCGGTTTGGAAATGGAATATGAAACAAAAATCAAAGGTGAGTTAATCTCACTCTTCTGGATTTTTATTTTAATTTAAATGGTTAAATTTAAATAATTGGTTGAATGATTGAATTGGTTTGACGTGCTATATTATATATGGTAGTATATATAGTATATATTGGAGTTATTGATATTCCCGCATTATATAGCGGATGAGACCCTATGCGCCGCATAATAGTGGATGATAATATTTAAACCCATATACCGCGATATTCCACCTCGAAGTGGAATTGGTATTGTGCTAATGTCTGTGGATGCAGGGAAACAGGTTGGAGGGGTCCAACTGGATTCCTCAAAATTTATTTAGATTGTTTAATATTCTCTGTTATGATTATTTGATCCTGTGATGAATTTTATTGATAATTGGAATATTGGATGCTATGGTTGATTTAATATATTTCGGTACACTGGGTTATCGAAATCTATAAAATTGGATTTTTGGAAAGGAAAAAAAGAGAACTTTTAAGTAAAATAATTCTAGGGAATTTGAATAAATTTAAGAATGAATTGGGAAAAAAATAAAAGTGATTTTGAATTCTTATGAATAAATTCGGAGTATGAAAAAAAGGGATTTTGGATAAACAGAGAAATAGTGAATTCTTAAAACCTTAAGTGGTATTACTTAAAGGAATAAAGAATTTATTTTAAAATTTAAGGGTTAAATTTATTTAAAAAGGATAAGAAAGGAATTTGGGAAATCTGAATTGGTATAGTTAAAAGGGATTTTTAAATCATAATAAAGAAATGAAATTTAAAGTTAATGGATTTTGAAATAAATGGAGTAAGTAAAGAAATTTATTTAAAAGCGAAGTAAATTTGAAATCAATCTGGGAATTGATTTAAGTGTTTTAAAACGGGATTTTAAAAAAAAAGAGAAGTGAGATTTTGGATTTATAAACTGGGTTTATAAAAATGAAGGAATAAATCAGTGGATATTTGGAGGAATAAATTCACGGTGGGAATTTATTAAAGGAATGGGTAAATTTGTTTAAAAATAAATGGTGATTTATTTTTAAAAGATGTGAAAGAGAAGCGTATTTCCCTGGATAGCCAAGTACGTTTTCAAAGAAAATTCTTAAGTATAAGTTAAAGTTTTAAGGTTGTTTTAAAAAGTATGTTTTAGAAAATTTATTATTTTTAAATGTTTAAGTTTAAAGTAAGTATTATTATCAAATTTACTTTAGTGGTAGTTATTTAATGGTGACTTGGTATTATGTTTGAAAGATGAAAATTTATTTTTATAAAGTAGCTTTATTTTAAATATTCATAAAGTATATATTTTTGAATAAAGTATTAAAGTAGTTTAATTTAAATGTTTTTAAAAGTGTATTTTATAATAAAGTGTTTTTAAATTATTTTAAAAAGTCTAAAGTAATTGTACTTGGTGTTTTCAGTGGAAATAAATATTTGGGAATTTATTCCGTGAGGGAAAGATGGTTTGAAACCGTTTTCAAAGGGTTGAAAAGTGGAAATATATCTTGCGAAGATATTTTGAGATAAATAAATAATTTGGAAAATTATTTATTGGTTGATGGTTGATTGTGAATGTTATTTGATAGTTAAATAACCGACTATCAATATTGGCCAATGCGCTGAACGTTTCGAAGAGACCGGGGTCGGGATTAATTTCTCGAAAACCACTTCGATACGGTTTGTACATTTCGGAATCGAAGATGGTACAGTGAAGTGCAAGGGCTAGTCGCTACTAATCCTGAGGATGATTCCAAAATGGATGTAGTAGGAGTAGTGCCTTCGGTTCCATTCGAACCCGCAACGGACTTGTATGGATGAATGCCATCGGTTAATCGTCAGGTGGACGATGGGCATTCTAAGGGATGTGTTCTATAAAGCTAACGCTTAGCCTCAAGCCTCATCAATGGGGAATGACTGAAAATCAGGGGTTATGCAGCAATGCTATGTGGGTAGCGCCCATTAGGGTGAGATCATCCCTGTCTAGATGTCCCTTTTTATTTCGGCTGTGTGGCGGTTGGTCGCGCCAACCGTGGGGTGATCATACTCGGAATTACCCTTAGGTAGTTCCGGTCTTGTGTTGCAGGGGATCGGGCGTTGTCCTCGGTACGCTGATCTAGACCAGGTACTGTGACAGGTGGTACCCCAGTGCCTAGTCATTTGTTGGAAATCCATTCTCCCTACGTGCCTTTACGGTTTTGTTTGTATACCTATTAGCTGGAATTTAATAGATGTAACAATTTCAGCTATTTTAATAAGTATTTGTATATAGACACTATTATAATATCAGAGGATTTTGATAAAAAGTGTTTTGGCTATCGTAAGGTAAAAACCCGACATGTTTATTTGTGGCGTGGTCTTACGAGATGCTTTTGATTTTCAAAGGGTTTGGAAAACTTTAATAATCCAATTGAGTGTGTTTTCTCACGCTGGTTTTCCAGACTGACTCGGGTGTTATTTTATTATAATGCTCGGGTCAGACCGAGTATTACAGATACAGGATAGGATGCTGTGAAGCTCAGGGGCGAGCTAGATGGCGAGACGGATCACTCGTACTTGATGTATTCCGCTGTGTTGTGTGTACCGTGTATTCAGTTTTGTGAGGACATGTAGTGATTACTGTACAGTTGTGTGTTAAATGTTGTTGAACTCTGATGTTGCATTCTAAAGATGTAAAGTATAAACAAATATAGGTTTCTTTATGTAAAGATCATTTATTATCTATTATATTTTATTCTGCTGCGATGGTTAGATTCTGTTGTTGATTCATTTTCTTCTTCTATCTCTTCTTCTTTAACCCAAATGATTCGTATTTATGTTCTTCTTGAGTTGATTTGATGGAGATTAATGTCAATTCAAGGGGTACGGAACGGCGGGTCGTTTCATTTTTCGTTAATACCGAAAAACAATTATTTTTCAAAAATAATATTTGGTATATATACGAGTATAATTTTTTGTATTTAAATGCATCCATTAATAGGTATTATATGGTAAGCTCCTACTATTTTCGTCATTACTATATCAACGAATGAGGCACGAAGCTCCATCAACCACTTATTTTGGCCATTTATTTCATCTACTGTAACTAGGTTATAGTCAAGAGTTTTAGATCAAATATCTTAAACTCATGGAAATATCTTTTGTAGAAAAAAAATTCAATAATAAAACATATTTGAAATGGATACCACATTTCTCATTCCATGTTAAGCATCTTACTAAATTTTATACAATTCTTGTATCCGATGAATCTTCATGAAGTAGAGGGGACGGTTTACTCTCTTCATCTCAACTGTGCCTATTTTACATCTACTCTCAAATATTTACTTTAATTTCAAATGTAAAACCATCTAAAGGAAATTTTATCATGAGACCGCATCGAATTCTTTATGAAAGTGCTTTCGAACAACCTTAAGTTTTAAGAGTATCATATGGGTTTGCAATTAAGTAAACTGATCATAATTGATATTTCAATTATCGAATTCCTAGACCAGTCTTTAGTCCTTCGTCTAGTGTTGTTTTCAATACAACAAGATTTCCATTGTATTCAGTCGTATTGAACACATGACCTTACACTGAGTTTTACTTGCTCATATCGAGTGAACAAATTTGATCGCAATTTTGTACCTTATGAACGTAAATATTCACTGTACAACTTTGTATGTGATCGAATATGGATCAAATATAACATAATCTTCTATTGCTTTAGAGTTCAAAATTCAGAAGGAAATATGCAGTCTCGAGCAAATAAACACTTAAGTGACCATGGTATGAATGTATTTAGCAGTTTTATAATTTAGCTCTTATACGGATGTTGAAGCGACGACATTCCAAAAGAATTATTTTTAAGTATATTTTATATTTCTCTGTCAATTTTAATTTAGTTCAATAGTATGTTTCAATTGATAAATAGTTTTATCAATTAGATTTGTTGCACAAACCTATTGTAGTAGATAATCATAACTTGTATAGCATATGTTCTTACAATATTAGAAAGGTTAAATATGTTTATTTCATTTTTATAACAAGGCTCCCATTAGATTTTTATATACCTCAAAACCCTAAGAGAAATATAGAAATCTTTCGATTCATCTAATGAGTGTAAAGACTCGCTTGCATTGGGATTCCGACCTTGAGTTTGCTCAACAAATCATAGGCTCGCAAGCGATGGATAATCCTTAATCAGTTGTATCATATACAACTCCTAACCATGGTCTTTGTCCTAATCTGAATCTCAACCTTGAGTTTGCTAAACAAATCGAAAGAGCCTATTCACTCATACCTATCATTTTCTGATAGCCAAAGTATATTGCAGTTACCTTGAGTTTTCTCAACAAGTACATGCATGTATCTTACCTCGTCTATGCAATATATTAAAAGTACTGCACATAACATCCCTAGTTTGAGTTTTCTTAATAACTAGTAAGTATGCACGTTATCTATCAATATTTAAATGATAGAGGACAACTTTGTTAATTTGAGATTCATAATCTTTAATATAGACATTAGAGTGATATTGATTTAAGGAATAATGTATTTCTTCTGAAATACCCTCTTGATTCAAGTTCTACACATCTGAAATCATGAGCTATTGATAAGTCTCCCCCATATTTCGAAGGCTGAGCGACATCGCTCTATAATAGTAAAGACCCATATTGATGATGAATGGCATGTGCTCCTGATCAGGGCCATGCATTGCTATTTGATTACATCAAGGGTAGGTGTCCATAAACGTTAGTAGCTCATGTCCACTGGTTGCACTCATGAGTTAGTCGATGCATAGAAGAGGAAAGCTATCTTTTGAGCAAGCCTTATTAAGGTTGAAGGCGTTAATGCATGTTCTTCGAACCTCATTGAGTTTATGAATTAACAAAGGGTTTGCCAACCACACTGCATTTTTAGATTCTCGGATAAACCCATTGTTGAGAAGCTTCTCTACCATATCCTTTAATGCTCTGTATCTCTCCAAGTTTAGTTGTCTCCTCTTTTGGCGGACGGGATGAGCATTGGGATCGATATTAAGGGCATGGCATATGATGGAGGGATCTACGTCGGTCATATCTGCATTCCTCCATACGAATACATTCATGCTTTGTTTGAGGAAAACTATTAGCTTACTTTAATATCTAGGTTTAGCTTTATGCCAATTTAGATGATCATAACGAGGTCGTTACTATCTATCATGATAGCTTCGAGCTGGGTGGTCGGACTGCCTTTTGAACCGATGTTCCCTATGTAGTGGTCAAGGTGGTCATTAATGTAACTTCCCGCACTAAATTGTAAGTCACATTGATCCAACACAAAGGTTATGCACTCATAAGATCCTCGATCAGGACAGACGTGGTTTGGGTGAGTGCATGGGCATTGGATGTCCCTAGATCTCATAGATGAGTACGCCAACGTTGAGAGGGAAGAGGTTATCATATCACTTATTACCAATTTCCAACATGGATAGGCTTGTTCGTTCCATGCGATTATGAGTTCTCTAGTTTATCAGGGCTTGCTAGAGAGAACTAGTCTTCAATTTCCTGCCCTTGGCACGAATAAGAGCATTATATGGCTCTCGCATTATTTTGGTGGCAAGAGGGGATGTATCTACTACTGCTTCAATAAGGGCTTCGGCATGAACGAGAATCTTGAGGGATTCGTGCACTCTCTCGAATTACCTATTATCGATGCCTCCGACACGAGTGAGATATGTGGCTCTTGCACTCTCTAGGGTTGGCTACTTGTAAGTGTAACGATCCATATTTTACATATCGAAGGATCGTAAAATTATTTTATTTTGTTCATATGAGGTCGTATGACCCTAAAGTTTTGGAAAATGACTTTTAGGGACATTTTCCACATCTATGATTTTTGCTGAATTTCCAAGTGACCATTTCGACCTTGAAAGTATTGATAGGAGCCAAGTTAGGGTCTCAAATCACTTTCATTACTTCAGAATAATGGTTTCCCATTATGCATAGTGGTCATAATAGAAAAACAGACTTATAATTCGAAAGTTATAGTTATTTTAAGTTTTGGCTGATGTGCACGTAAAAGTGCATATTTTTACTTCCATATTTAATCTATCTTTATCCAATAAATGAGCATATTAGGGTATTTTACATGTTTAAACGAAAATTTAAATTGTTTTCAAAACAACATTTATTCATCTTCATGTAGGGGCAAAACGATAATTTTGTGCATGTATTAATTTTGAGAATAATTATTTACACATTTTATTTTTATTTGAAGGAATTTGGATGGAAAATGGAAGGAGGCTTCATGTATGTATGCATGCACAAAGGGTGGAAGACAAATGAATTCATGGAGGAGCCCACCTACCCACTAACCCATGGACCACAATTAAAAGCTAATGGAGACTAAAAGCATATACACATGTTCATGAAGGGTTAAAGGCATATTAGTGGGGATCAATCGCATGCTAATGATGACCTGGAGGCCACACTTCCTAAAGGGGCATTATGGGTGGTCCTATAAAATATGGATTAGGATTTTTGGCATGTATAAATACCCCCTTATGTTTCATGTAGAAGCCCTTACCACCTTCTCTTTAGTTTAGTTGTAGCCTGTAAACATAAACTCTGTTTCTCTCTTTAATGGCTTCTTAGCCTTTTTATCTTATGTAATTTTATTTATGCAATTCGATTTCATGCTCTTTTAAGTATTGTTCTTTACTTTATGAAATTAGTGTAGTTTTATTTCTTGCAAGTAGAGTAGATTTATTTACATGTAGCTTAGTCAGCTCTCTTTTTTTCCTCTTGTCTATGTTTGTGATGCAATCTACATTTGTTGATATGATAACAAATATGAGAAGCTAAACCCCTTCAATTTAGGGGTAATGAAGCTCTCTTAATCATGTAGATTCAACATACTTGCTAATTTATGATCTTTGTTTATGTTTAATGGAAATTTTTGATGTGGTAAAAAATTTGTCGTTTAACTTTGAATTTGATAGCCTATGTTTTTGACACCAAAAAGGTTATGCTTAAACAAACATAAACACAAATTACCTCTTCATCTACATATGATTTTGGTAATGAAGTGGATTTTAGAATCAAAATTTGATGCTCTATATTACAAATCAATAGTAAATAGATCATGCTTAGAATAGATTTTATTTTTAATTTAATTATCATTTTCAAGAGAGTCGACTAGTGGTTTAAATGGTGTGTTAAAGTTTGATGGTTTATGTTGGATTAATTAATAGCGCAAATAAACCATACTTAGGATAATCACATCAACTAAATTCACCATTGACTAAAAAGAGAGATCATAATTTCATTGTGTTGATTTGTATGATCATGAGAAGGGATTTTCCTCTAAATTCCCTTTTACTCTCATCTTTTTCTTCACTTTCTTTTTGTTAGTTTTTTATATTTTTAGCTTAAAACAACTTCTAGTTTTTGGTTAATTTGATTGAGTAGAATTTAAAATCACTTCATTCTCTACGGATCTACCCATACTTGCCACGTACTAAAATTGTACGTCGTGCACTTGCGGTTGTTTTTATCACATAATTTTTCGATGATTTTCTAATTTGATAAAAAATTAGCCGTCGAACAAGTTTTTGGCATCATTGCCAAGGAACAGATTTGATTTTAATTTTATTCTTCGATTTTTTTTTTGATTTTCATGTGTTTTCATTTTGTGTGTTGAGTTGTATTTTAAAAAAATAATTGTTGTATGTTTGTGTGTGATTTTTGTTATCATTTTGTTTGTGTGCATCTCTTTTTTTCTAGTTTCATTTGCATTTGCATTTCTATTAAAAAAACATACACAATTTCAAAACAAACAAATATTTTATTAACTTACAATTACATTCGCATTTACATTACATATTTTTACAAGTTTTCCTTTTTGCTTTTGCTTTTACTCTTCCTGTGCATTCTCTTTTCATTTCTCTGTGCACTGTGCCTATGCACATTTCTACCATCACCTCCTCTTCCTCACCCACCTGATCTTCACATCATCCCTGCCCTAATCGTCCCCTACCCATAGCGGCAACACTCCAGCACATCAACCCTAAACTACCCAAACATCTACTGTCACTCCAACAAGCTTCCACCCTGCCTATTCAACCAAACAATGCCTCTTCTGTCACATAACCACAACCAATACAACTGCCTGCATTCCCTCTTCAACCTGCCCGCATCACAATTGCACCATTTCCAACTTCTCTTTAACATCATCAGCAGCCTACGCGACCACAACGCAACAACCCTACTTCACGGCATCAAGTTCAACCATACCTCCTCCATACAACATCATCAAATACAAAAAATACCACCACTTCCACCTGAAAATACATCACTGTCTACCCACACAATCATCACTCAAAACCTACTTTACACCAAAAAACATAACTGCCACTTCAGCTCCATCCCCTTCTGTCAACTAACCCGAAACTATCCATTGTGTACATCTTCTCTCTATCAAATATAAATACCATACCACCCATAACAACATCAAACTTATTCCTTTTATTCAAACTTCACTACCACTTCATCCTTGATCACCACAGCCATCCCTGCCTTCCTCCACAACCACTTTTGCACACTTCATAAACATCGTTGCCCCTGCCATTTTGCCATCATCCCACAGCAAACATCACTGCCCCTGCCATTTCAATTCCCTCTGCAGTGAGCAACTCCCTGTACCACTGCCACTACTTCAACCTATGCAACACTATCTCATTACACAATCTCCTTGCTCTTCCTCCTTGTATACAACATACTGCAAACCACTCCTCACCAACTTCTATACACAAAAATCAGTGCAACTTCCCCCCTACTTCCTTCACCTATGCTTCACTATACCACTTCCAAACATCCCCCCGTCATCACATCCCTCGTAAGCCACACTGTCCCACTTAAGCCACACCGTCAACTTCAAAACAAACAATTCACATACCTAGACATCAAACTGCAACTCCATCACATACAACCCCACTACACATACCCATCCATAACAAACTGCCATCAACAGTTCCACCACCACTTCTCATCAAGTTCAACCCTGTAACCTCAAATCCGTAACCACACTCCAGTACATCAAACTTCAACAAGTCACAATCTGAAACTATCCACAACCCTGCCATTTGACTTCCTCCCACCAACCATCAAACTTCACCTCTGCAAACTACTGCTACATTCCTCTCCACCTACCTCTGCTAAACTCCTCACCCAATCGCAACAAGCACTTCACCCAAATCTGCATCTCCCTATTGCTCGACCACCAAAAGAAACCAAACTTGAAACCACCCGAAATCACCAACGCGATTAAAATTATACCTTTAATCCAAAAATTCCAACCAATCACCTCTCGATTTCGCGTTGAATTCGAAGTCAAAGTTGAATTCAAGCCGCCAAAGTTGCTTTGATCTTGAGTTGCTTCGATCGATTGGTTGATTCAAGCTACCAAAGTTGAATTTACTTCTATTATTTTTATTGTTTGCATTTTAAAAAAAAGGGTTGCTTGTCGACTATTTTAATAGAGAAGAAAGGGGAATTGAAAGCGTTGGTAGTGGGCTTGCAGTTCTTTTTAGTTGGGCTGAGCATTTTATTTTAAGTGCAACTTCATTTTATTTTAAACCCAAAAAAAGAGGAAATTTGTTTATAAAATTGCTTTGGGTGTGTTAAGTTTTGTATTAATTTTATGATTTTTGTTAAGTGAGTATTTTGAGTTGAGTGCCTTGTTTTGCTTTTGAGCCCGTGTTTTTAAGTAGATTGTTTTTAACTTTTCTTTTGCATAAATATTATTCTCTTATTCTTAAAAAAAATATAAAAAAAGCCTGTATATATCTTGTTTTTAGTTTCAGGTTGCAAAAGCAGAAAATCAAAAGGGAAAGAAGTGCTTGCCAAAATAATAAAAATAATAATTGCTTTGCTTGCTTGCTTATAAAAAAATCACCATTTTAAAATAAAATTGCTAATAATTCTGCACGCTCTGGTATTGTGCTCTTATCACTTGTTTTTATTTACTTTGCATTGTTGGATGCTTGCATTTTAAAAAAAAATCAAAAACAAAAACAGATTTCATTCGTAGTTGCATCGTTAATTCACATTTAATTTTAGTTTTGTATTCATTTCATCTTATTTTCTTTTCTAAGGGCAACACCTAAATCCACATAAGGTGGGGGATTTCATCACCCCGTCCTTGGCCCATAAATTGCATTTCATCCTAGAAATTGACTAATAAGAACGGCTAAACATTTGACATAAGGAAGTCAAGAGCTCACCTAGGGCTTAATTGTATCTTGACAAGTTGTCATCTTTCGACAATTTATATTCTTGGTGTCTAGGCTACGACGGAGCAATAATCATATATAAATATTACGGTGATTCATAAATATTATAGTGATTGTTTCTCTAAAGGTACTTAAACCTTCGGTTGCATTGCTACGGTGATTCATGGTGCACCAATAACTCATGTCCGTTACCTGGCTAAGAAATATTTTGTTGAATTAAGACAAAGTGTGATTATACAATTTTGGGTTAGGAGCTACTAAGGATAGAAAATTTGTAATTAAGCTCTTGCATTCATTTAGTTGAATTAGTTCATGCATATTTAAAAAAAAATTCAAAATCCAAAACTAACAGAAATTGTAAATTTTCCTTAACTTAGTTTTTTTTAATCCAAAAGAAAAAAAAATTCTAATCTTTTCCTTTGAAAATTTTCAGTCTAAATCAAAAATTTTAAAAAAATTTAGAAACAAAAAAAAACATATAAAAGAAAAAAATTTGAAAATCCAAAAAAAAAAATCCAAATTTCCCTTTTAAAAAATAAACTCCTTTTGGTAAATATTTTTCCCTTATAAAAAAACATTTTTGAAAATTTCTGAATTTCCCTACTCATAAGAATTTTACAATAGTTGTGAAAATCAATATAATCCATATAGTTTCACATCAAAATCTTATGGATATTTTAATAATAACTATTGTACAAACAATTCGAATTTTGCACCACAAAGTTTTCAAAATGATGACCAACCCTCAACTCTTGAAAATAGTATTGAAACAATTTGGTCTTTACTTAAACAACGAAATCAAATGATAAATAATTTGAGTAATCTGTGCAATAACTCAAGTCAAGGAAATTCACTTCAAAATTCAAATGATTTCGACTCATGCCAATACAACTTCGAACTCCAAATGAATTTCAAAATCAAAATTGAAATGTGAACCACTTTTTAAATGATTTTGGCAATGGGAATAGTTTCAATTACGATGCGATTGACAATTTTTGTTCTCAACAATTTCAAATTGAAAATTATCAAATTTATAATTATAAATTTGATTTTGTTGAGCAAATGGAAGAAATTCACAAAAATAACACGGATTTGTTGTTTGAAACCTACATGAGACAACGTGAGCAACATAATCAAATCCCAACATGTGACGAGTCAAATAATAATCCACCTTTTACCAAAATTGACGATTTTCAAATAACAGCTTTTGAAATTGAAAACGATAATCTTAATGAAGTTGTTGAAAATGCGGTAATTGAGTTGGATTTCAATTCTTTTGAGAGTGTGGAACCAAATTTAAAATTCGATCTTCCTTTTTCCGATTTTGAAAAATTGAACAACAACTTTAGGTTTTGAAATTGATACATACAATGAAGTTGTAAATAATTCAACAAAGGAGATGAGTTTAGTGAACACAAATTTTTTGTACTTTTCGAAGATGAGTTGTTGAATTCTGAAGGGGTATATTTAATTCACCATTTTGATTTTAAAATCAATAATTTTGAAGAATTTATCAATGATGAGTTTGAATTTCAATTTGGTGAAAATAAACTTGAACTTCAACCAATTGTTCTATCTACCCTAAAAATCATCGAAAATAAAACAACTCATACGATATTTAGTAAAACGACATTCGTTTTTCCAAACCAATATTTAATTTTGAAATCTTTTATGGTTTGGTTTTCTGAGCTTAAGATATGTCTTTCATACTTGACGAGACAAATGAATTGGTCTTTGGAAGTCTGTTTCACTCACTCTTTAACGGTATATTTTCTGATGTCGTGTAAATAATAATCGTTCCATTTTCATGTAAATATAGGTCATATTTTTATTTTTTCTCCTTTCACTTGGGTTGACTGTGGGGACACGGTCAAAATCAAGTGTGAGGGGGGGAGTCGACTCTAATCTTCATTTGATTTTTCATGGTTTATTTTTTTTGCATTTTTCTTTCCAAAAAACCTTTACAAAAATCTCAAAATAATTTTCTTTTTAGCATATCGATTTACTTTTAAAGAAACACTATGGGATGGGTATATGTTTTGGTTATTAAATTGAAATTTTTGAAAATTTATTTGTCTCGACAAAATAAAAATTAAAGTTTGATTACAAGTAACTATGGTTTAACTAGTATATAGGAAGGTTCATGGGTGTTAATTATGAAGTATATCCTAATTGTAAATTTTTGTTTAAAAGAGTGGTTGATTTAAAGTAAAGGCGATAACGTTTTTGATCTTCTAAGTTAAGTGGTGCTAAGATGATTTTGCAAAACTCTCTCTACATAAACAAAAAAACATAAAAGAAAAAAATGGTATTTGTGAAAATAAGAAACACCTAGAGTCATGTGTTCACACGCAAGTGTGTACACTCGCCATGCTCTGTACCCTTCTCACGTAAGCCCGAAAGGCAGTGCATGATCGGTATATCTGGCCTTAGTTTATCTGAGTTAGGTGTATGTATATAAATTTTTAATAAAAATTACCACCTAGAGTCATGTGTTCATACGCAAGTGTGTACACTTGCCACGCTCTGTACTCTTCTTACGTAAGTCCGAAAGGTAGTGCATGATCAGTATATTTGGCCTCAGTTTATCTGAGTTATGTGTGTAAATATAATAATGTTAATACTTTTCAAAAATAGAGAGAGCAATCAATTGAAATCCAAGCACTATTTCACTTATTTGATTCGACTTGTTATTCAAAAGAAATAAAAATATCACTTTGAAATTTTTTGATAACCAACTAAGGATCCATTTCATAGTTGCACTATGTTATCAACCAAAAAAACTAGCCAAACTAGAATTTAATTGTGATGATAACTTAATATTTGTTGGAAGTTTTGACGAGTAAAAGGACTTAAAATTCTTGACAATGACCAGAACTTATATTTAACTTATTCGTGTCAATTTAAAAGTAAATTCTTCATTTGTAAATATTTTCAAAAACTTACATTCATATCATTGTAAATAAATCTTGCATTTATAAATTTTTCATGTTACATTTGGATTTTGTGGGTAGTATCTGTTGAAAACCCTCACGAGACAACACTCGTCCTTCTAGGGATAGCTAGAGGTTTAATGGCTTATTGCATACGCTCAATGCAACCGTGTTTCCTATGAAAATGGATTTATCTTAGTTTTAGTTTATTCGAGGACGAATAAAAGATAAGTGTGGGGGTATTTGATGTGCACGTAAAAGTGCATATTTTTATTTCCATATTTAATCCACTTTTATCCAACAAATGAGCATATTAGGGTATTTTACAAGTATAAACCAAAATTTAATTTTTTTTCAAAACATCATTTATTCATCTTCGTTAAGGGGCAAAACGGTAATTTTGTGCAAGTATTAATTTTGAGAATATTTATTTGCACATTTTATTTTTATTTGTAGGAATTTGGATGGAAAATGGAAGGAGGCTTCATGTATGTATGCATGCACAAAGGATGGAAGACAAATGAAGATGGAAATAAATGAATTCATGTAATCATGGAGGAGCCCACCTACCCACTAACTCATGGACCACAATTAAAAGCTAATGGAGATTAAAAGCACATGCACATGTTCATGAAGGGTTAAAGGCATATTAGTGGGGATCAATCACATGCTAATGATAACTTGGAGTCCACACTTCCTAGGGGGCATTTTGGGTAGTCCCATAAAATATGGATTAGGATTTTTGGCATGTATAAATACTCCCTTATGTTTCATGTAGAAGCTCTTACCATCTTCTCTTTAGTTTAGTTGTAGCATGTAAACATAAACTCTATTTCTCTCTTTAATGGCTTCTTAGCCTTTTTCTCTTATGTAATTTTATTTATGCAGTTTGATTTCATGCTCTTTTAATTATTGTTCTTTACTTTATGCAATTAGTGTAGTTTTATTTCTTGTAATAGAGTAGATTTATTTACATGCAAATTAGTTGGCACTTTTTCTTTCCTCTTGTTTACGTTTATGTTGCAATCTACATTTGTTGAAAAGATAACAAATATGAGAAGCTAAACCCCTTCAATTTAGGGGTAATGAAGCTCTCTTAATCATGTAGATTCAACATATTTATTAATTTATGATCTCTTTTTGTGCTTAATGAAATTTTTGATGTGGTAAAATTTTTGTTGTCTAACTTTGAATTTGATAGCCTATGCTGTTGACACCAAATAGACTATGCTTAAACAAACATAAACACAAATTACCTCTTCATCTACAAATGATTTTGGTAATGAAGTGGATTTTAGAATCAAAATTTGATGGTCTATATTACTAATCAGTAGTAAATAGATCATGCTTAGAATAGATTTTATTTTTAAGTTCATTATCATTTTCATGAGAGTCGACAAGTAGTTTGGATAGTGTGTTAAAGTTTGATGGTTTATGTTGGGCTAATTAATAGCAAAAATAGACCATACTTAGGATAACCACATCAACTAAATTCACCATTGACTAAAAAGAGAGATCATAATTTCATTGTGTTGATTTGTGTGATCATGAGAAAGGATTTGCCTCTAAATTTCCTTCTACTCTCATATTTTTATTCACTTTCTTTTTGTTAGTTTTTTACATTTTTAGCTTAAAACAACTTCTAGTTTTAGGTTAATTTGATTGAGTAGAATTTAAAATCACTTCAATTCCCTACGGATTGATCTGTACTCGCCACGTTCTAAAATTGTACGTCATGCGCTTGCGGTTATTTTTATCACATAATTTTTCGACGATTTTCTAATTTGATAGAAAATTAGTTGTCGAACATTGGCCTACACTAGTTGATAATTAACGAAGCCCATACTTAGGCCCACTAACCCATCTCAAAAATTGTGCTAAGGGAGGACATTTAAGACAGATCTAAGTCATTTCCATCTACCCCAAAATAACTCTAAGCTTCCATTAACCCTAATCTCTTCAAAAATCATCTCTTTTCCTTACTAATCAATCATCATTTAGCATAAAGGGGTTGGAGGATATAATTTTTAGCTGATTTGCATTCATCTCCCTTGTTGTCCACTTCAGTTCTAAGGGAAGAAATTGGTACTTTGGGTATTTGGTGAGTGGTTCTTGATCTCTCACTATCATATACATGTTTATATGGTTAAAATTGATGTTCTAACATGATTTTTACCCTAAAATGTTTTCTAACTTTAATCACACTTTTATACATGTTTATGGTCGAAATGTAATTAATTTAAAATGGTTTTTAAATGGTTTCGCAACTCCTCTTGTTCATATTTGTATGCTAGTGTAAAAGTAAGATTTAGATTAGGATTTACTTGATTATCATGTTCTTATGGATTGCATGTATGAATGGATGTATATGTATGATATTCCATATTTGTATGTTGTGCTTTTATGTGGTTTGCTAATGCTTTTAGATAGTTAGGAAAGAGGTTAGAAAATTTGGCAAATCGAAGGAAAAGATGGTTGGAATTGGATGAAACTTGGAGTAGGGGCTCTGGAGGATGGAAGGAGCCTAGGATTCAAGTCGAATCAAGTTTGGAGCAAAGTAGAGGACTCGGTACGGAGAGCTTTTGGTCGGTACCAAGAGCTTTTTATTTGTGGAAACCATTTGGTGGGTGATGGTTTTTCTGGTTTGAGGCTAGGAGTGATGAGTAGAAATCAAGTGCCAAGGTTTGGCTAAGTATTGGACTAAATACCGAGAGCCTTTTGAGTTAGCACCAAGAGTTTTGGAGTTAATGTCGGGAGCTTTATGAGGAGTGGTCAGGGTCCAAGCACTTAGAAGATGGAGCATTAGAATAAAGGGAAAGAACTTAGCCAAAAATTAGCCCAGTATACCACTTGGTACCAGAGTCTAGTCATGCCGAAGGTGTTTGTTTTTTCGCTTGGGGTTTGATGGCGATATAGTAGCACGATGATAGCTTCGAGACTTCGATGATGGCAACTCGACAGTGCATGAAGTTAGGTTCCTATAATGGCAGCTCGATGTTAAAAGGAGTCATGACGATGGTTATCCACAAAAGGTAGGTTCTAGGAAGGTTGACTCGTGGATAGAATGTTGAACGGTTCTATGGTGGAATGAAGGGGCGTTGAATGGTTCCTTGAGGATAATGGAGACTAGATGGAGCAGGGAAAGGGATTAGATATGCATGATAAGGGATCGTTGATACTTGGACTATTTTCTGATGTACTTGAAAGTAGGGGTATTGTGGGGATGCTCATGGGTACTTTGTTTGGCTACACCGGATCGATTGTTTGGATCCATATACCCTGGACCATGGGAAAGGGTCTAGTACTAACTTTGGGCTGCAAACAAGTACACTAAAAACCAGAATTTCCATTTGACCCTGGTAGGGAAATGGCCATACGAGTTATCATATATCTAGAGCACATTAAGTGATAAGGAGGATTGTTTGATCGATGCTATGGTTGCATTGATTGTCTTCTTCCGTAGTCTATCACTCCAGGGATGTCACTGGAGATAGGTATTAGGGTAGGGATACTTGGACACCCGTCATCATAATTAGTTTGTAGTATACCTTTATGATATTCATAGAGTAGCCTATTATGTTCGCTTTGTGTTAATTCCTCGATCGTAGGGACGGGTCAGGTATGATTCGTATACTCTTGTATCTTACTATATCGACTTGTATAGTATTTTGTGATTCATTTATCGCTTACACCAGATTGTTGTCTGAGTCAAGATTTTATGCTTTGCTTCTTATTATCTCTGGTACTCTTAAATGAGTAGACAAGATAGCAGGTCTTAGTGTACGTAGTGCAGTGTGGAGGACAAGTAGGATGGAGCTTCTCGTATTACATATGGATATCATGCTTATCCCGTTGTGCAACACTATGGAGCCTTGATAGTGTGTGCTATTATTATGTTATAATAACAATTTAGAAAATTCACATTCACATAAAAGAACAAGATACTTGAAAGATCATCTTGCAAAAAATATACTTAGAAATATTGAATCTGTTGTTGAAACTACAAATCAACTAACTAAAATGAGTAATGTTGCTTTTATTTCAACTATCGAACATAAAATTCCAATGGAAACATCAACTGATAATTCATGGATTCTTGCTACGCAAGAGGAATTGAACCAATTTACAAGAAATGATGTATGGGAATTAGTCCCAAGATTTGAGGATAAGTCTATATAGGAACTAAATAGGTATACAGAAACAAAATGAATGAACAAGGAGAGGTTGTGAGAAATAAAGCTCGATTAGTTGCACAAAGTTATTTTCAAGAAGAAGGAACATATTTTAATGAAAGCTTTGCACCCGTAACAAGATTAGAAGCTATATGAATTTTACTTGCCTTCGCTAATCATAAATTTTTTAACTTATATCAAATGGATAATAAAAGTGCATTTTTAAATGGTTTTATTAAAGAAGATGTATATGTAGAACAACTACCACATTTTGAAGATGAAAAACTACTTAATCATGTTTACAAATTGTTTGCACAAAAAATGGGCAAACACTCAAATCGTTGTTGTAGAGCTATAAATATTGTTTGTAGTATATAGCTATTGTTTGATGAAAATTAGTTGCGGATGTTTAAGGTAGAAAATCGGTAATTTGCAATAAAGAATATGCAAAGGACTTAAATGTAAAAAGACACAGAATTTATAGTGGTTCGGCATGAATGTGCCTACGTCCACTGTTCCTCTTTTATTATCCCTTTCTGATTACAAGTACAAGCTTTAAATACGAGTAAACATGCTATTAGAACTAAGATTTTTCTCTCTCGAAGTTGTCTGCCATTGTTGCTGAAAGCTTTTCTCTTCAGCATCTTCTTTATTATGATGTCATATGCTTGGTATTTATAGAATTAAGATATGAGGAGGGGCAGTTGAGTATATAGTATTTGGAATTTGGTTCAACCTTCCTTCCTCCAAGATTTGGTTCAACCTTCCTTACATGATTGTCAAGCTATTCCACTTGTGACGACCGCCATACACCTCCAAGAACCCCGAAACGCATCATGAAAAAATCCCCGAAGTATCATCGTGCCATGACAAAAATTTCCAACTTTTTTCTTAGATCAGTTATACCCGGGTTGAGCCCCAAGCAAACCTTCACCCAACTCCAAGCAGCATTACTCCCATCCGACTCCAAGTAAACCCTTGAATTTCTCATGCTTGACTCCAACCAACCACCGAACCAAAGATTTGGTTCGGTCAGTGGATAGACTCCAAGCAGACTTCATATTTTCAAGGTCCGACTCCAAGCAATAGCCGAACAAAAGTTTTGGTTCGGACAACGGACCGACTCCAAGAAGACTCCATATTTTCAAGGCCCGACTCCAAGTAAGCGCCGAACCAAAGTTTTGGTTTGGTCAACGGGCCGACTCCAAGCAAACTTGAGATTTTCAAGCCCCAACTCCAAGCAAGCGCCGAACCAAGGTTTTGGTTCGGTAATCCATCCGACTCCGAGCAGACTTTAGATTTTCAAGGCCTGACTCGAAGCAAACGTCGAACCAAAGTTTTGGTTTGGTCATCAGGCCGACTCCAAGCAGACTCTATATTTTCAAGACCCGACTCCAAGCAAGCACCGAACCAAAGTTTTGGTTCGGTCATCTAGCTGACTCTAAACAGACTCCAGATTTTCAAGGCCCGACTCCAAGCAAGCGCCAAACCAAAGTTTTTGTTCGGTCCTCAGGCCGACTCCAAGCAGACTCGATATTTTTAAGCCCCGACTCCTAGCAGGCGCCGAACCAAAGTTTTGGTTCGGTAATCCTGCCGACTCCAAGCAGACTCCAGATTTTCAAGGCCCAGCTCCAAGAAAGTGCCGAACCAAAGTTTTGGTTCGGTCATCACGCCGACTCCAAGCAGACTCGAGATTTTCAAGCCCCGACTCCAAGCAAGCACCGAACCAAAGTTTTGGTTCGGTAATCCAACCGACTCCATGCAGACTCTAGATTTTCAAGGCCCGACTCCAAGTAAGTGCCGAACCAAGGTTTTGGTTCGGTCATCCCGCCGACTCCAAGCAGACTCGAGATTTTCAAGACCCGACTCCGAGCAAGCGCAGAACCAAAATTTTGGTTCGGTCATCGGATCAGGGATCCTGGCTTGCTATTGGACTGTTGACCTTGAATGGCGGTAGAGCGTCTCGGTATCGGTCCCACGAGACGGTGGTGGACAAATCTTAAGATGATCATATCTCTCAATCTGTAGCTCGGATTGAGACGCGATTTCGACCTATGTCCATATCTTGATCTCGAGAATACATCCAAACTAGTTTGATTCTATTTCAAAACCATGACAATTTTGCCCCTGACTCCTCATATTCACCATGTAGTGGGCGAAAATGCCCACAACATTTGCCCCCAATTGCATACTTTCGTCAATACAAGGTGTGCTTTGTTTAATCCAAGACTGTCTTCTTAATCTTGCAATGGTTATATTGATGTCTGAATATCTATATCTCATCTTCGCCTCTGATTTTTCGATGAGCCTCCTTTTGCTAGTTTGATGTGGGACTTTGTTCGTTCTGAGGAGGACTTGCTAAATTTTTAAAGTCGTCTTTGATTAGTCTTCATCCGACATTATGTCATTTTTCTTGGACTTTCGCTTTCCTACGTTGAGGCTTCATGCCGTATGCGGACCAACTGATGTATACTTTGCATTATCGACTTTGGATCTGTGATGCGGTACTCCGGTTATGTTCATTTTGGGGTTGAGTCAAGCTATCCTGACCATCTCATGTGATCGCCAAGTTTGTGTATTTCTCTACTAATCCTCTCTCTGCTCTTGTGCATGCTTTGACAAGATCAATCATTGATGAATCAGATAGAGTAAGAATCTCTGTTGAAGGGTCTTTGTATGTAGGAGATGATGCAGAGTGTTATCGAGTGAATATTGGTTATGACTTCCCTAGCCCATGTTTTGTATCTTCTGCCCGGACGTTTGTAAAAAGATATGTATATTTTATATAAATTTTGGTTGGAATCCTCATACTTGATAAGGTGTAATTGGTTTGTGCACATACAGTCTGGTAAAGTGATGATCAGTTTTACCAACTTCTTCAATAGCTTGGTTTGATAATCCTCAGTGTACTTGTACAGACTAGATTGCTAGTACGTTTTGACGGATAAGTGTTGGGTTATTGAGAAGCTTGGTGAAGGAGCAAGGATAGTCGGACCACGGAATTGGGTTGGTGGAGTTTATTGGACCGAAATAATTTGGTTTGAGAGTGGAAGATGATAGCCGAACCACTTGGTCTGGTACATGAAAAAAGGCCAGACCGAGGAGCAAAAAGGGGTCGGATGAAAGTGTTGGAAGGCTGTAGGGTCTAAGGTCGAAACAATAATCCGGTGCACTGCCTATGCCAATCATAAGCTTGTGTTTGGTGTCTAGCAATTGCGACTGAGTCCAAATTCTTGTTTGGCACTAACACAAGACTATAACTAAACCAATCTTTGAGAGAGCGACATTGGCTTTTCCATCTAGGATCTGTGGGGAATTGTCCATACTAGGAGTACTTCATTATTCTCGTGTGAATTCATGGTCGTGGCAAAATGTGAGTTATGGATGGCTCGATTGGAAAGCATACTCTGATTGTGGGTAAGAGTAATTCATTATTGATGGTTTGAATTATGCCAAGTGCTGATGTTGGATGCCCCTAGTATGTGGTGTTTAGTTGGAATAATCTTTAGACATTGGAAACCTTGATTAGTATCGGTTTATTATTTCCTGTTGATCAGGTAGAATCAATCTTTTAATTTAGACGTCCAGTTCGTATCCGAAGTAGTGAACTATCAAGTTCCCTTAGACTCACCTGAAAACCAATGGTCTCTTTCAACCTTGTGGGGTTAAGGACTTTCATCCTTGCCTTAGGATTAGTCAAAAGTTATCATCCCATTTTTACTTGGGGTTTTATTTTATCATAAGAATGTGTTAGAGTCATCTTGCATGCCCCCAAGATTGATTTATTAGGTAAAGATATCATGTTATTTGAGTTAAAATAGGTTTTTGAAATAAATTGACTAACGTTTGAGGGTTAGAGACTGAAACACTCATGTTTAGAGAGGATCATATCATTCAGAGTAATTTCCTGTTGCTAGGGTTTAGAGAGTAGTTTGGGGGATGTGGCAGTCCATAAATACTTATCACATCTTTCAACGCACTTCCAGACGACGTCGTCAAGAGTCGGTCGGGAGCGCTTACTATTTGTTAGGGTTTGTACCCAGTATAGTTCTCTTAGTTCCTTCTTACAACTTGTTGCTTTGTATCATGAACAGGTTTTAAACTTGCGAACTTAAGGTCATGATTCCAATGTGCTATTACCAACCTGAGTGGTAGTGTATGTGTATAATCAAGGGGTGAGGTGGTGCTATGCCCCCAAGTATTTTTTTATCCAATTTAGCTTATCTTACAAAAGTTAGTCATACCTTTGCACTGAGTTTTTCTCAGGTTCCATAAGTGTGCTCAGCTTTGGGAGAATCCTTACAGTTTCTTGAGCAAAGTTGGCTGGAAGGGATATTCTAATTCTTGTGGCAATGTTGGATTGATGTTCCGCTATCTCTGACGGAGTTAAGTCGATGCTCCGTTTCCTCTGGTAGAGTGGAAGAAAATGAATATCCTGCTATGGTTGGCAGAGTGGAATTCATATTTCTACTATCTGTATGTAATGCCACAATACTAAAAGAAATTATTAGAAGCTTCTAGTTTAAGTACAACGAACTATATTCTCCGTCAAGAGAGTCCTTCTAAACTTAAGATTCGTGGCACGTAAGTTACTTGCCATGATTGTGGATTTTGGTGACATATGGTTTGTCAGCCTAACTTATGTTCCAAGAGAGTGTAACTTTTGCGACTGCCATACTTAAGATTTAGAGCCGGGATTCGCACATAGTAACTACCCGGGCCATTATGGCCTGTATCATGAGTATTATTCGATTTACTATGGCCCGGCTAGCGTGGGTGCCGATCGTCAACTACGAACTATCCCTGGCTACAGCCATGCCTTAATCGTGGGATTTATTATCGGTTCACAGTTGCCAGTGAGCCAAACGCCAATGATAAACTGCCTAGGCTATAATCGTGCCTAATTCGTGGCTTATAATCGGCTTATAATTGCTGGCTGGGGGGCCGATCATCAATAGTGAACTACCCAGGCTATTTTCGTGCCCTTAATCATGGTTATCTTACTTTCACTGCTGCCGGCAAGAGCTTGCGAATGATCGCAATAGGAAAAATATCAGATAAATAATCACGCAAAACATCAATTTTTACGGTGGTTTGGGCAGAATATGCCTACGTCCACTGTCTTCCTTTTATTTTTTCAGGTGATACATGCTTTTACAAGCTGAGAGAAGTAATGGCGAAGATGCTGGAGATTCCTTCCTTTCCCAAACAACTTTTCCGTCAACTGTCGACGGAATGTAAGCTCCATTGTGGAGATCCTTATGAACAACAAATGGTCCTTCCCAAACTGGATCTAGTGCGCCTGGACGGGGAGAGACTTGCTTGAGAACAATATATCCACCTTGTAACTCTTAGGGCTTCACCTTAAATTTGTATTGTTTGGCCACTTTTTGTCTGTTTGCGGCGTTCTTGAGAGCAGTGTTATTCCTTCTTTCTTCAATCGGGTCTAAGGACATTCTGAGAAGCTCCTCATTTTCTTTCGGATTATAATGTGTCCTACGATGTGAAGGGACAACTGTTTCGATCGAAAGCATGGCCTTAGCCCCGTATGCTTAGAGCAAATAGAATATGTCATGTTGCTATTTTGTAGGAGGCTTGGTAGGCCCACAGTGCCGTGGGTAGTTCGTCAACCCACGGTCCTTTGGATTTATCTAGTTTTTCCTTAATTAGTGTTTGCAAGACGTTGTTGATAGCTTCAACATGCCCATTGGCCTGGGGAAACTCCTGTTATGAGACAATCCAAACTAGGCTTTGAATGCATTTATTCTTTGAGTTACTCAAGCTAGATTTGTGCTCGGATGCCCGACTGGTATGTCATTGCCAGGGAAAGGGGCGGTCGTCAACGATGAACTGCCTAAGCTGGTGCCCTTAGTCATGGCTATCTTATTTTCACTACTGCCAACACATGCTTGTGATCTGGGTTGCTAATCACAAAAGAAGTAGTGGTTATAACAGCATAGGTGTTAAGTGAATATAATTGCATATGTGTTAAGTGAATATAATTGCATATGTGTTAAGTGAATATAAGTAAATGCATTAGTCTCTTGTCTCTGTCAAAGGGAAAGAGTAGTTTAGACCAAACCTGCCACTTCGAAAGAAGCGCAAAGTACCAGGTTGTGTAGTATGCCTGGTTTAAGATGTTCTCTTGGATAGGAATTCTCGCTTGGTATTTTGGTAAGACTCCATGGAACCTAGGAGCCGATGGCATTGTCCTGAAATGACAACAACCGAGTTAGATAAAAACGAAAGAAGAGGTTTGTTATGGTACCTCCTTTGCAGGACCGTCTGTTGTCATGCGTATGACATGTTTATGCGAGCATATTGTGTTATCGGAGAGCTCCTCATAAGGATTTTCAACAATTACTCTATTTGATGACAGGGGTTTTATTGGTCCAAGATTCTTGTTTGGCGTTTTAGTGCTGCCTCCTAGCGGTTATTGGTCTAGTCATTTTGTCAAGTTGACTCCGGCTAGTTTGGTGGACTTATAGTGCTTGTCCTCAGTGTGCATCCTACTACCCTTAGTTCTTAATCAATTTGAATAGTGTTTTTTGATTATTGGATCATGATGGAGTGGTGAAACTAGTATCTTGATTGGTGACTGCAATGTCCTAGCGGTTTACTATATATATTGCTGATTCGTGTTGAATTATGATATAAGGAGTGGTGGTGGTTTTGGATATCTCTCGCCTTTCTGCTGCGGGCCAAATATGTTGGAATTGCTGGAGCTCGGTCTTTCAAAGCCTTTATGTATAAACTATTATGTTATCTAAGTTCTTGGCAGATGTCGTTCCCATCGCGTCCTCTTCCTTACTCTTTGAGGTAATACTATACTCAAATGAATGGCTTCTCTCTGATCATTGATCATTCGAGCTTCGGAGGCAGAGAGTTGTATCTCTTCCATTTTGCTATAGCATTTGTACTACAAGTTGTGCTAGCTTCCCTGGGTTACCATCTATCTGAACTCCTGACAGTGATGTTTCCTCATCTTTATGTGCCTTGCTGACCCAATGGAGAATTCATGCATAGTTGTAGGGGTTAGTTTGATTTTTTGTCTTTACTTCATGTAGCGTGTAAGTACCCTCGGTTCGATCAACACATGCAACAGATTTACGAATCCTAACCTTTTTCCAAGGATGGAGATCCAAGAGTAGATGGTAGAGCCCTGCAATGCTTAAGATTGATTTGAATGAAAGAAAAGTAATTATATAGTACCTCCTTTGTAACCCCCCCCCCCCCCCCCCCCCGTTTATCAGCAAGTGTGGAGATCTTGGCAAGTAACTAAGGGGATGGGTTAGCCCCTTATAAAGGTTTGTAGTGGGCACTCAGAAGGTTTTGTTTTTCTGGAGGGTGGACTAGTAACTCTTGGTCTTATCTCCTTCTCTTTTCATATTTGTTGAACATATCCCTAGGTAAGGAAAGATATTGACATTATTTGAATCATGTCCGTTACGCGTTGGATTGGTGATGCCTTCGTGCATGATAAGAGTGATGAAGTGTCATGCTTGTCATATCTAGACTTTGAGTATTCAATCATCATGACTTCTGTCTTCAAGTTATGATATTTCGATCCATCAGTGGGATCCCAATTATAGTACTTTGATTTGATGCTGGATGGAAAAAGGGCTATGCTTGGGGTTCATTTGGTTATGTGGAACACCCCTTGTGTTCTCTAGACTGAGACTTTCCTTTTATTATGACGTTGAGGTAGAATATTTCTGTCTGCCCTGAGCGTGTCAAGAGTTTATCCAACAAAGCTTTATGTTAAGTAGTGAAGTGTTTATTGATTTCAATCACAACCATGTCGAATTTACGTTTGATAATTTTTAGCACCGGGAGGTTATTAGACTAGTCTTCCTGCTTTTTCATATCTGGATAGCTGTTGCATTCTTTGCAGTGGAGTTCTCTCACTTTTGGAGGCATATCGAGAAGTTGTTCTCCTTCCCTTCCTAGAGAGTTTGTACTTTTCGAGAGAGATAATTCAATTTTCGGAAAGGATTGGAAGGTTTTGTTGCTTCAAAGGGTTAATGGTCCAACTCTTAAAATAAAGAGAGAATCTTGAGATAGGAAGTATAGCTTCTCAATTCGAGAAATGGTGATTACAAAATTGAAAAAAGAAAAAGAGAAAAACTCTAATTTCAAAGAGATAATGACTTTAGATCAAGAGAAAGGATTTCGAGCTTGGAAGGAGAAAAGGATTTTCTTAGAACCGAAATATTTTACTAGGGGAATAGATTCCTCTTATACAAAAGAGAAAGATAGTTTTCTTATGTTAAAGAAGCAATGCTTCCGGATGGAAAGAAAATAAGATTTTATTTTAGATCTGAAAAATGACTAAGTGTTTCTTTTAGTCAAACAGTGTTTTTTTTATCTGAAATGAAAAAAAGAAGATAGAATGATTTCAGATCTAAGAAATAAATACATGTTTCTCTTTGGTTGAGAAATAGTGTTTGTAGATCTGAAAAGAGATATAGTGATTTCAGATCTAAGAAGCGAATACATGTTTCTTGTTGGTTAAGGAGCAACATTTGTAGATCTGAAATAAGAGAAATGAAAGATGGAATTTTTTTATCTTTAAGGAATAGTGATTGCAGATCTGAAAAGAGAAACAGACTTTGCTAAAGTAACGGTTTCAGATCTGGGAGATACAGAGTATTTTAATCCAAGAAACAATGATCTCAAACTGGGAAAGTAAGAAAAAGAGAATCTCTCATGCCAAGGAGACAGTGACTTTAGATCTGAAAAGAAAAATGTATAAATTTTATTAAAAATGCAATTTCAGATCTCAAAACTAGAAACAAGTTTTCTTTTGTGAAAGAAAATAATGATCTAGATCTAAACAGAAGGGAAAAAGAGAAACCATGTTTTTGGATTTCAAATGAGAAAAGAGAGATGACTTGATTTTAGATCCAAAGAATGGGTAAATGTTTCTTTTTGGTCAAGGGACATGTGTTTGTGGATCTGGAATTTTAAAAGTAATATCTAAGGATTTCAGATCTAAGAGATGACTTTTTTTTGCTAAAAAACAGTGTCCGTGGAAGTAAAAGTAAGATCTAAAAGGTGGACAAGAGAATTTCTCTATGTAGTAAAATGGATGTTCAGATCTGAAGAGAAAAGGAGGATTTTTTGTTTTATGTAAAACAGTCAGGGTAGATCTGAAAATAAACATAAATTTAAGATCTTAGAAAAGGGGAGAGAGTTTCCTAAAAGAAGAAACGATAATCTCTAATCAGAAGATTATAAATAGTAGGTTTCAAAATAAAAAGAAAAGTAAGAAAGAGAGAATTTTCTTTTAAAAAAGGAAAGTTTAGCTCTCAATGAAAGCACCAAAATGTTTGCACAAAAAATGGGCAAACACTCAAATCGTTGTTGTAGAGCTGTAAATAATGTTTGTAGTATATAGCTATTGATTGATGAAAATTAGTTGCGGATGTTTAAGGTAGAAAATCAGTAATTTGCAATAAAGAATATGTAAAGGACTTAAATGTAAAAAGACATAGAATTTATAGTGGTTCGGCCTGAATGTTCCTACGTCCACTGTTCCTCTTTTATTATCCCTTTCATTTCTGATTACAAGTACAGGCTTTAAATACGAGTAAACATGCTATTAGAACTAAGATTTTCACTCTCGAAGTTGTCTGCCATTGTTGCTGAAAGCTTCGCTCTTCAACATCTTCTTTTTTATGATGTCATATATTTGGTATTTATAGAATTAAGATATGAGGAGAGGCAGTTGAGTATATAGTATTTGGAATTTGGTTCAACCTTCCTTCCTCCAAGATATGGTTCAACCTTCCTTACATGATTGTCAAGCTATTCCACTTGTGACGCCGCTATACACCTCCAAGAACACCAGAACGCGTCATGAAGAAATCCCTGAAGTATAGTCGTGCCATGACGAAAATTTCCAACTTTTGTTTTAGATTAGTTATACCCGGGTTGAGCCCCAAGAAAACCTTCACTCGACTCCAAGCAGCATTACTCTCAGTCGACTCCAAGTAAACCCTTAAATTTCTCATGCCTGACTCCAAGCAACCACCGAACAAAAGATTTGGTTCAGCGGACATACTCCAAGCAGACTCCATATTTTCAAGGTCCGACTCCAAGCAACAGCCAAACAAAAGTTTTGGTTCGGACAACGGACCGACTCCAAGAAGACTCTAGATTTTCAAGGCCCAACTCCAAGTAAGCGCCGAACCAAAGTTTTGGTTCGGTCAGCGGGCCGACTCCAAGCAGACTCGAGATTTTCAAGCCTCGACTCCAAACAAGCGACGAACCAAAGTTTTGGTTCAGTAATCCAACCGACTCCAAACAGATTCCAGATTTTCAAGGCCCGACACCAAGCTAGCGCCGAACCAAAGTTTTGGTTCGGTCATCAGGCCGACTCCAAGCAGACTCCAGATTTTCAAGACCCGACTCCAAGCAAGCGCCGAACCAACGTTTTTCTTCGATCATTGGGCCGACTCCAAGCAGACTCGATATTTTCAAGCCCCGACTCCAAGTAAGCGACGAACCAAAGTTTTGGTTCGGTCATCAGACCGACTCCAAGCAAACTTGAGATTTTGAAGGCCCGACTCCAAGCATGCGCCGAACCAAAGTTTTGGTTCGGTAATCCAGTCGACTCCAAGCAGACTTCAGATTTTCAAGGCCCGGCTCCAAGCAAGTGCCGAACCAAAGATTTGGTTTGGTCATCGCGCCGACTCCAAGCAGACTCGGGATTTTCAAGCCCCGACTCCATGCAAGCGTCGAATCAAAGTTTTGGTCGGTAATCCCACCGACTCCAAATTTTCAAGGCCCGACTCCAAGCAAGTGCCGAACCAAAGTTTCGGTTCGGTCATCCCGCCGACTCTAAGATGACTCGAGATTTTCAAGCCCCGACTCCAAGCAAGCGCAGAACCAAAGTTTTGGTTATGTCATCGGATCAAGGATCCTGGCTTGTTGTTGGACTGTCGACCTTGAATGGCGGTAGAGCGTCTCTGTATCGGCCCCACGAGACGGTGGTGGACAAACTTAAGATGATCATATCTCTCTATCTATAGCTCGGATTGAGACGCGATTTCGACCTATGTCCATATCTTGATCTCAAGAATACCTCCAAACTAGTTTGAGTCTGTTCCAGAACAATAACGATTTTTCCCCTGACTCCTCATATTCACCATGTAGTGGGCAAAAATGCCCACAACACAAATTAAAGAAGGCTTTGTATGGTCTGAAACAGAATCCAAGAGCTTAGTATGACAGTCTTAAATCTTATCTATTATAATCAAATTTTGAAATAGACAAAGTAGATAGTACGTTGTTTTACTAAAAGATATAAAAATGATATTCAGATAATACAAATATATGTAGATGATACTATTTTTGGATCTACCAATGATAAACTAAATATGGAATTTTCAATAATAATGACTAAGGAATTTGAAGTGGGTCATATGGGAGAACTAAATTATTTTCTAGGATTACAAATAAAACAACTAGATAATGGAATTTTTATCAGTCAAGAAAAATATGCTAAAGATTTAGTTAAGAAATTTGGTATGTCAAATACCAGTGGTAAACCAACTCCCATGGCAACTAACGAAAAATTAAATAAAGAAGAAAATTCAAAAGATGTAGATCCAAAACTATATATAGAAATGATTGGATCACTACTCTATATAACTGCTAGTAGACCTGATATAATACATAGTGTTTGTCTCTGTGCAAGATATCAGTCTCAACCTAAAGAAACTCATTTAAAATCCGTAAAACAAAATTTGAGATATGTAAACAACACATTAGACTATGGACTCTTTTACCCAAAAGAAGACTCCTTTAACTTAATTTCATATAGTGATGTTGACTATGCTGGTTGCAAATCAGAGTGAAAAAGTACAAGTGGAACTTGTCACTTTTTGGAACACTCTTTGATTTCCTAGTTTAGTAAGAAGCAAAATTCTGTATCTATGTCTACGATAGAAGCATAATATATTTCAGCAGCATTAGCCTGTTCACAGGTTATCAATATGCAACAAACATTAAAAGATTTTGGTTTAAATTTTACTAAATCGCCAATATAATGTGATAATACAAGTACGATCATCCTATCTAAAAATCCAACGCATCATGCTAGAACTAAACATATTGATATAAGACACCATTTTCTAAGAGATAATGTAAAAAAAGAGATAATATCACTTGTATTTATAAACTCTGAAAATCCAATATTGGATATATTAACAAAACCATTGAATCAAACATCTTTTTCTAAGTTAAGAAGAGAGTTAGGAATTTGTTCTCTATTAGAAATATAAAAATAACGAAGTAAAATTTACAAAATATAAAAAAACAAAATAATCAAAAATAATACTATGTATGTCGACATACCCTAACCTCCTATGTCGACATATAACGGTAAATTCTATTTTTTAAATTTCCCTCTAAAATTCAAATTTGTGGTTATATAATAACCAAATTTCGACTTTCTTCATTAGTTCTCTGTCTTCTCTCTATTTTAAACTTCTAAAATAAATAAACCATGGCCTTCTCTAATCCCAAACATTCTAGAGAAGAGAATTCATCGTTTTCCTTCTCTTCTCCTACCCAAGGCCCCTTTCAAAACACTACTATGGCCAAGATCACTTAAATGGAGGATGAAACGATGAATATTCTACAATTGCTCACCGAAATTCAAGTGGTGCAACTTTGTATGACCACAGAACAAGTGAAGCAAAGCAGAATTCTTGGTAATTTGCAAAAATATCTATTGGATAATCCTACAGATCCAATAGTTATTGAAGATGACTCTGCAAATTTGGCTATTCATAACCCCATTCAAGACAGTGATGATGAGGAAAAAGAAGAAGAAGTGGAAGAACACATGGAGGAAGATAAAGAAGTTTGTTGAGTTGGAGAAGTTTGTTTCAATAAAGATGGAAATCTCGTCACACAAAAAGGCAACTTTTGCTTCATTATCCTCATTGTCCAATTCACAAATCCCCAATCATTAGAAATTCACGTTAGATAATATTTGATTTACTTTGATTGCTTTGAATGTGTGTTATGTATATTTTATTTGCTCTGACAAGTTTACTTTGAACTTATATGTACAGTTTAGGATTTGACTAGATTATGATTACTCTGTATTGTGATATTGAATGAATATATAGTATGGTATGGTTACTATTAATGATTTGTGTTATCACTCATCATTTCTTATATATCATTCTCATCATTATTACTATAGTATCTTAGTTATGGGGAGTTATAGTAAGTTTATTTTTGTTGATGACAAAGGGGGAGAAACATATAAAATCTAGGCATAGATTAAGGGTAGTTTTATAACCCAAGGGAAATTATATTATATTTTATATACAGAATTGTCATCATAAAAAAGGAGGAGATTGTTAGTACCTTAAGTTTTGGTTTTGATGATAACAACCACAGGGCATTATATAAAATATAGATACTAATGTTTTATCAAGTTATATATAGTATATAGTGTAGGATATTAGATAGTTGTTGAATAAGAAGACTGTACAGTATCATGAGTAGATTCAAGATGCTGACATAAAGTTTCAAGAGTTGAAGAATGAAGACTCATGAGTATTAAAGAGTTCATGATTCCAAGATATTCCAAATAAGTTGTAGAGTTATAAAATTTATGTTAAAAACTTGATAGCACTTTCCTAATCTCTCTCGCCTTCTCTAATTTGTTTTAAATTGTTTTTCGAATATCTTGGTTTTAAAATAATCTTTTCAAAATATTTCTCAAAATGTTTTTGAATCTCTTTCACTTATAAATATATTATTTTATTGTTTCTTAAGTTCATATATATATATTGAATTTTTTTTATACTTTAATAATTTATAACTATATTGATTTTATATATATTATTTACATTATATTGAATATTATTATTAAATATTTCAAAAAAAATTATAAAGTTTTATTAAGTTTTAATATGATTAAATATGTGTAAACATGTTTAAATGTTTGTACAAAGTTTCAAAATATTTTACAAAACCTAATATTTTCAAAACAATTTTTATTAAGTGATTTTTCAAAATACAAAGGGATATGTCGATAAATCCTCCACAAGTATGTCGACATACTAGCCGTAAATTTCAAAATTTAAATTTTGAATGGAAGTGTCTTTCTGTCGTATCTCTTCGCAAATGGATATGAATATTGTTTCCCTATATATACCAGACTTCCAAACGAATTTTTATTAACCACTTTCTTATTCTTTTTCTCCTCTTTTCACTCTCTTGATTTCTAAAACAAAATATACCCAAACTCTGCCGAAATTCAAGCAGAATCAAATTCAAGCATCATTAGTTTTATTCTCCTTCATTTACTCTCTAATTTCTCTCATCTCTCTCACTCAAACTAAGATCAAAGTGCTAGTCAAGAGTTGTAGAATTAATTATAATTAAGATCATAGATCCGAGTCTGTAAAACTCTATCAAATCATGTTGTTATACTTATGGATGTGATTATAGCTCGTAAAATCAATTGGGTGTGCTTAGTAGCCCATAAATCTAGTGAGTGTGCTTGTAGTCCAAAAATCAAGTGACTCTACCAAGAAGTCGGGATTTTGGAGGGTGTGTCTTGTAGCCTTGAAATCAAGATTGTATTTTCATTTACGAGTTGAACAGAAATCCGTACAGGGAATTGTGCAGGACTGGATGTAGGGTAACTCCGAATCAGTGTAAAATCCTGGTGTGTTCTTCCCTTTTTACTTTTACTGCATTTACTTTTTTCTGTGATTGTTTATGTGATTGTTAATTACCTCATTCCAAGTAGAATCTTAAAGAAATTGAAAAATATTCATATAATCAATTAAACACTATTCACTCCCCCTCTAGTGTTAATTTAGCCTTAAGATCCCTATTCCGCTAACTTGCATTTGGTATCGATGCATTGGGTTTTCGAAGTATTCATAATCTGATTTTTGAAAAAGTTTCAATATCAATTTTTGATAAAAAATTTAACACTATTTTCGAAAAGATAATTTGCAAAATCATCATAATACTGCTTCATAAATTTGCATCTATTCAGTATAAAAAAAATCATGTGATCTTTTGAAAAGGTATAAATTGCAAAAATTGATGTGTTACATAGATTTTGATGAACAGACACCTGATGATCAAACTCTATAGATCAAAATGGGCAAATGGATATTGGATAGTGGATGCTTGATGCAGCAGCGGAATAACAAAATGATGATTCTGTGAAAGTAGCAATCGATGGAATGAAGAATACTGAATGGCCCAAATTCGTTGATCCGAAGATACCGAATTCTAGCTATCTTCGTCACGTTGATCGCGCACGATACCGTGAAAGAAGATATGCAATTCTTCAGACGTTGATCAAGCGCACTTGATACCGTGAATTGGCTTCTACGATCGTTGATCCGAGCGCACTCGAATGCCGAAAGAGGAGATAGGAGATCACACTCAACTACCAATTTAATGAAAGCACAAAGCTAACAAACAAAAGTTTTTATTCAAAATTAACCAACCGTTACAAGTGAGGCCACCCCGCTATTTATAGAGTGTTATCCCGCCTTTTGGCAAGGCCGTGACACCAAAAAGTTGACTGGAAAACTAAAGACAGTTCTTCGTAAAAGTTCGTTATACACTGTTTCACCATGGATATCAATGAATTTTGTCCGAGCCCGGATCAGGCTACAATTGATAGGACACGACAAGCACAGTCATGAAAGTCAACACTCCGAATTTCAAGTCAATCCGAGTTCGTATGCTCAAGTTATGATCGATGCAAGTTGGAAGAGAATATCCTATTTTCGTACCCATCACGCACCCACGGATCGAATCGATTGAGTTTGCATCAATCAGAGTGGCCTTAAGTTCGTATCCATCAACAAGGTGCTGTTCGAATCCATCGGAGTCATTCCACTTCGAATCCATCTGGGCTCGGTGGTTCGTATCCCTCAAGATGGAGTGCTTCGAATCCACGAAGTCACTCTGCTTCGAATCCATCAAGACAAAGTACTTCGAATCCACGGAGCTACTTCACTTCGTATCCTTCAGATTGAAGACCTTCGAATCCATCAGGACGAAGTACTTCGAATCCATGAAGTCGAATCACTTCGTATCAGTTCAGTGACCTAGCTTCGAACCCATCCTCCTATGATGACTTCGAATCGATCGGCTATAGCGTAACATGATCGATACGAACAGAATTCCGTTCGAATCAATGTATAGAGAGATCCCTCGAATCCACTAAGTCAAAGCGGCAAAAAACACGGAGTCGACCCAGTAAAACTCGGAGCAAAAGCTGGATCAACCCTGGAAGCACGCGCCACGTCAATGCCTTCGCTCACTAGGCCATCGATTCGACCCTATCGATTCGAAGAGGATCGATTCGAACAGAGCACAGCAACCGGAAAGACAATCTTGAATCGATCATATCTTGAGATCTATAAGTCCAAATGCTATGAAATTTTCACAGGAGCTTAAGTACATGTTGAAGAATGTCCACATCAAATTTCAGCTCGATTGGATGTTTTCTTGATCGATTCGAATGGACTTCGAATCGATCCCAAAGTGGGCCTGGATTTCCTGAAAGCGGGCATGTGGGCCCCCTCACATGCCAGAACTGGTCTCCCAAAATTTAGGCGAAATATCAGCCTCCTACACCTATAAATAGAGCCCCTGGTCATTCAGAAAGGAGGTCGGACAATTTTAAGAGCTAAAGAGCGCCCAGATTCTGCCAGACTTACTCCAAATCACCACTGCTACCTTAGATTCAGACTTAGATCATAAAATCGGTTGTACTACATGAAAAGAAATTGTAATCTTCAACGACCGAGCAATAAAATCATCAACTTCAGAGTGGACGTAGGCAAGATCGCCGAACCACTATAAATCCTGTGTCATTTACTGCTATTCTTTTCAATTTTCTGAGTGTTCTTCATTTTTATTTCTCTACATATTTATTATATGTGAATTGTGATTGCGTACTGGTGCTTTCAAGAACTATTGGGTGTTTGTGACCAATTTTGGCGCAAACATAGAGCTTTACAACACACGCGACTTAAAACTATACAACACTTAGGTCGGCAACGACCTAAACAACACGACCTAAAACAGACGACTTACGACTTACGACTTACTATAGGTCGTTAACGACCTAAAGAAAGAACACAACAAAACCGTACGAAATATATCACATTACAACACATAATATCCATATTTACAACACATAGATCGGCCTCGACCTAAAATACAACTCACGCGACCTAACTTCAATACATCAGCTTCCATCAGCGACGTAGTATAGGTCGTTGACGACCTAACACTTAACAACAGAAGCAGCGACCTAAAATAAGACGGCATCCAATGAGCGACCTAACAACATTGCTTCAGGACATCTTCGCAACCTAACATAGGTCGTAAACCCTCTTCGCGACCTAACATAGGTCGTAGCTCCTCTCCGCGACCTAAATTAGGTCTTATCTCTTCTCTGCGACCTATCTTCACGCGTCTTATCTTTCAGCGACCTAGCATAGGTCGAATCATATATCCGCGACCTAAAGTAGGTCGTAATTCAATCTCGCGACCTAACTTAGGTCATAGCTTGTTAGCTCGTTCGCCTGCCTTCACGCTGAATCCATTAACTCGCGTGCCACCTTCACTAGGTCGTGAGCGACCTAAAATTTCGTTAGGTCGTGAGCGACCTAAGTCTTCAACTTCCAACGACTTATCCCCCAGTTTTAGTTCGTTAGGCCGTCTGCGACCTAGGACTTCTTCAGGCTGGGCTGCATCATCCTCCCCAGGTTGAGAAAAATTCGTCCTCGAATTTGCGCCCCTTTCTTTCACAACAAATTCATTCCCATGATACGGTATAAGATGTTTAACATTAAACACGTCAGACGTGTACACATCCTCCAGCAGCTTCAACCTGTAAGCATTTTCATTGATCCGTTTCACAATTGTTACAGGACCAATCTTTCGTGCTTTAAGTTTATTGTATGCTCCCACTGGAAAACGATCTTTTGTTAACACAGCATATACTAAATCTCCTTCATTAAATTCGACGCTTCTTCGCTTCAAATCTGCAAATCGTTTATACTTTTCATTCGCTTTCTCCAATCGTTCCTGAACGATTTTATGACACTCTGCCAATCCATCAACAAAATCAACAGCCCGTTTAACAGTCCCCTTTGGTTGTGGCACTATTGTCAAATCCAACGGCCCTTTTGGTAAGCTTGAATAAACGATCTGGAATGGACTGAACCCCGTACTACGATTTATAGCATGATTATGAGCGAATTCCGCTTGACATAACTTCACATCCCAACTCTTCAAATTATCCTTCACCAGGCACCGTAATAAATTTCCCAAAGATCTGTTAACAACTTCCGTCTGACCATCAGACTGCGGATGGTAAGCACTACTGAAATTTAGCTTTGTTCCCACCATCTTCCACAAACTCAGCCAAAAATGACTTAGAAATCTAGTATCCCGATCAGAAACAATGGATTCTGGTAAACCATGTAAGCGATACACTTCTTTAAAGAATAACTCGGCAACACGGACGGCATCAGCTGTCTTCTTACAAGCGATGAAATGTGCCATTTTCGAAAACCTGTCCACTACAACATATATCGAATCATTCCCCCTCTGAGTTCTCGGTAATCCCAAAACAAAATCCATACTGATATCAACCCATGGTCTAATCGGCACGGGTAACGGCATATACAATCCCGCATTCGTCGCTGTTCCCTTGGAAACTTGGCAAATATGGCATCTCTCCACAAACTTTCCAACTTCCCGCTTTATCGAAGGCCAATAATAAGATTGAGAAATCAATTGTAAAGTACGATCTTTGCCCACATGTCCTTCCTCATGCAACTCCTTTACAATCTTCATACGTAAGCTGCACTCCGGTATACATAATCGATTTCCCTTAAAAAGAAAACCATCCACCATTACAAACTCATCCGTCTTCCCATCCTTGACTTCATCTACATACTTTGCAAAGTAAGGATCATCAACAAATAGTTCTGGTAATACATCAAACCCCGTCACTTCAACCTTCATTATAGTCAGCAAATGATTCCTTCGACTCAATGCATCTGCCACTCTATTCGTGATTCCCGATTTATGCTTCACCACAAATGTAAATTGTTGTAAGTAGGCAATCCACGAAGCATGCCTAGCTGCAATCTTGTCCTGTCCCTGCATATGCTTCAATGCCTCATGATCAGTATATAAAACAAATTCTTTATGAAACAAGTAATGCCTCCAATGTTTCACAGCTTGCACAATAGCATAAAATTCCACATCGTAAGTATTATATCTCATCTTTGCTCCAGACAACTTCTCACTGAAATATGCAATAGGACGTCCTTTCTGACTCAACACCCCTCCAATTCCAACCTTCGATGCATCAGTATGTAATTCAAACAACAACTGAAAATCTGGCAACACTAGAATTGGTGTTGTCATCAAAAGTTCTTTGATTCGCTCAAAAGCAACCCATGCTTCCTCTGACCATAAAAATTGCTTCCCCTTCATACAATCAGTAACTGCTGCCATCACGCTACTGAAGTATGGAATGAACCTTCGGTAGAATGACGCTAAACCATGAAAACTTCTAACTTCGGTTATCGTCCTGGGTTGTGGCCAATTTATGATTGCTTCAACTTTATTCTGATCCACCTGTATACCTCCTCCCGATATAACATACCCCAAAAATAAAACACTATGCGTCATGAACACGCATTTCTTTGTTGCAGCATAAAATTGTTCCTGTCGTAGTACCATCAACACTTCTCTCAGATGTTGCAAGTGTTCTTCTGGACTTCCACTATAGATCAATATATCATCAAAATACACCACCACGAATTTCCCAATGAATGGTCTAAAAATCTGATTCATCACCCGCATAAATGTACTTGGTGCATTCGACAACCCGAACGGCATGACCAGCCATTCATACAATCCTTCTCTCGTCTTGAATGCTGTCTTCCATTCGTCCCCTGGTCTGATTCGAATTTGATGATAACCGCTCTTCAAATCAATCTTCGAAAAGATAGTAGCTCCGCTCAACTAATCCAACAAATCATCAAGTCTTGGCATAGGAAATCTGTATCTCACAGTAATCTTATTCAGCGCCCGACTATCAGTGCACATCCTCCACGTCCCATCCTTCTTTGGTACTAACAATGCTGGCACAGCACATGGACTTAAACTTTCCTGCACACGCCCCTGTTCAAGCAATTCTTCCACTTGCCTTCTCAACTCCTCATGTTCTTTTGGACTCATTCTGTAGTGCGGTCTATGTGGCAACATAGCACCTGGAACAAGATCAATTTGATGTTGAATGTCTCTCAATGGCGGTAACTCCGTTGGTAGCTCCTCAGGAAATACATCGTCAAACTCTCCCAGCACTGGTTTCACTTCTTCAGGAATCTCAACCACTTCATGACTCTCACGTCCAATCAACAGAAATACTTCAGGTTCCTCTTCTACCTCCTTAACAAACTCCTTCAAAGATAGCAACATTTTAAGCTCTTCAATCTCCTCCAACTTATTTTCCTCTTGTTGTCTCTTCTTGGGAACTAGAGTAATCTTGGTGCCTTCAAACATGAAACTATAGCTGTTCGTACGTCCATCATGTTGCACCGCTCTATCATATTGCCACGGTCTCCCCAACAACAGATGACATACATCCATATCCACAACATCACACCAAATTTTATCCTTGTATTTCTTCCCAATTGAAAAATTAACACAAGCCCTTCGTCCAACTTTCACCTCCCCACCTTTCCTCAACCAAGCTAACTTATAAGGTTTCGGATGCTTCTCTGTCTTCAACGCTAACTTCTTCACAGCTTCTGTAGAGATAATATTATCACAGCTTTCCGCATCGATTACAAATTTGCAAACCCTTCCCAAGATAGTACAAGTTGATTGAAAGATGTTACTCCTCAACCAGCTAGTCTCTTCCTCCTGCTTCGGTGTCAAGCAATTCCTCCTCATCATCAATGTATATCCATCATCTCCCGACAACAACTCTTCCTCCTCAACCGGTAATGAATTAGAACATTCAGCCTCCTCACCCTCATCCTCAACCTCAGCAATCATCGTTCGCTTCTTTGTCTTTGGACATTCATTACTTTTGTGACCAATCTCCTGACATTTGAAACATTTGATACCACTATTGATCCTGGTCTTAGCAACTTCATTAACAACCGGTTTTGCAACAGCCTTTGAAACATTCACACTGCTACTAGCCCATTTCGTTGGATTGTTAGAATTTGTAAACACACCACCACCATGTCTCCCTTGTTTCTCCCAAGCAAGTGCTTTCTGTTGTGCCTCAGCGACCGATCTGGGATCAAACATATTCACCATGTCTTGAATCTGCATTCTCAACCCTCCAACAAATCTAGCTGTTAGCTGCTCCTCCGTTTCCATTATATCATTCCTGGAAATAAGCTGATAAAATTCGTCTGCATAATCATTAACAGTCTTCGTTCCTTGCCTCAAGTTCTGCAAGCGTTGATACATGAGAGATTGATAATTGTAAGGTAAGAATGTAGCTCTCATCAACTTCTTCATCTTCTCCCAAGATTCAATCTTTAACTTTCCCATCCGTTCACGTGTAAGTTTGGTTTGCTGCCACCACGCCAAAGCTCTACCCCTCAACCTTGTAGCAACCAACTTCACTCTACGATGTTCTGGAACCTCCTTGAAGTCAAAAATCTCCTCCACATTAGACAACCAATCCAAAAACTCCTCAGCTTGCATACCACCTTTGAATTCTGGAATTTCAGTCTTCATCCCTGATTCCCATCGACGATCATCCTCAACATCCCTATATGCATTTCGTCCTTGGTCTCGATCTCGATAATTAATATTGCTTCTATCACTCTCTTCATCATAATCACATGAATTTCGATATCGATCTCGACCATTAACATCTCTTTGATCACGCATGTCTCTTCTACTATGTCGTTCTTCATCATGATATGGCTCATACTCAAACCCACGTTGAGTTCTTCTTTCTTCATCTTTATACTCATGGTGATCACTTCTCATCGAAACTGATGATTCTCTTCTTCCACGATCAGATTGTGGCGATACCCTTCTCGCTTCCGTAACCGATGGCGAAACTCGGTTTCCTCCATGGTTCGAGATTGGTGACCTCCTTCTTTGACCTTGATTCATATCATTCATCAATTTTTCTAACCTTCCAATACCTTCATCTAACTTCTTATTGAATTTGTTACTTATGCGTTGTTCCTTTTGCTCGGCAATCGGCATCTTCCCTCTTGTAAAAATCTTCAATGTTCTGATGTCGATTAGCTCTCCTTGGCGGCATTGTTGATTCTTCACAAAATAATACCAAATGACGTACGACCTTCAACTTCAAATGAACAAACTATGCACGGCTCAAACACTTCAATAGAATTGGCTCCAAGACTCGGCTTAGCTATGATTGGCTAAGTCTAGCTCCGATACCAAATGATGCAGCAGCGGAATAACAAAATGATGATTCTGTGAAAGTAGCAATCGATGGAATGAAGAATACTGAATGGCCCAAATTCATTGATCCGAAGATATCGAATTCTAGCTATCTTCGTCACGTTGATCGCGCACGATACCGTGAAAGAAGATCTGCAATTCTTCAGACGTTGATCAAGCGCACTTGATACCGTGAATTGGCTTCTACGATCGTTGATCCGAGCGCACTCGAATGCCGAAAGAGGAGATAGGAGATCACACTCAACTACCAATTTAATGAAAGCACAAAGCTAACAAACAAAAGTTTTTATTCAAAATTAACCAACCGTTACAAGTGAGGCCACCCCGCTATTTATAGAGCTTTACAACACACGCGACTCAAAACTGTACAACACTTAGGTCGGCAACGACCTAAACAACACGACCTAAAACAGACGACTTACGACTTACGACTTACTATAGGTCGTTAACGACCTAAAGAAAGAACACAACAAAACAGTACGAAATATATCACATTACAACACATAATATCCATATTTACAACACATAGATCGGCCTCGACCTAAAATACAACTCACGCGACCTAACTTCAATACATCAGCTTCCATCAGCGACGTAGTATAGGTCGTTGACGACCTAACACTTAACAACAAAAGGCAGCGACCTAAAATAAGACGGCATCCAATGAGCGACCTAACAACATTGCTTCAGGACATCTTCGCGACCTAACATAGGTCGTAAACCCTCTTCGCGACCTAACATAGGTCGTAGCTCCTCTCCACGACCTAACTTAGGTCGTATCTTTTCTCTACGACCTATCTTCACGCGTCTTATCTTCCAGCGACCTAGCATAGGTCGAATCATATATCCGCGACCTAAAGTAGGTCGTAATTCAATCTCGCAACCTAACTTAGGTCGTAGCTTGTTAGCTCGTTCGCCTGCCTTCACGCTGAATCCATTAACTCGCGTGCCACCTTCACTAGGTCGTGAGCGACCTTCACTAGGTCGTGAGCGACCTAAAATTTCGTTAGGTCGTGAGCGACCTAAGTCTTCAACTTCCAACGACTTATCCCCCAGTTTTAGTTTGTTAGGTCGTCTGCGACCTAGGACTTCTTCAGGCTGGGCTGCATCAATGCTCAAGACACATGACTGGAAATCCGGAGATTTTGAAGGATATAGTTTACAAAGATGGTGAATCGGTAAATTTTGGAGACAATCTAAAAGATATGTGATTAACATCGGCAATGTCAGTAATTCTAAAACTCCTACTATTTCTAATGGTTTGTTAGTTAGAAATTTAAAGCATAATCCATTAAGTATTAGTCAATTGTGTGATAAGGGTTTCAAAATTAAATTCGTAAAAGATAAATGTCACATTGAAGATAATGAGTCAAACATTATCTTTGAAGGTATTAGAAAACGAAACATCTATATATTAAGTATGAAAATCTCAAATGATAATTTATGCCTTTTGGTTGAATCAAGTGATCCTTGGATTTGGTAAAAAATTTGGTCATTTGAATTTCAAACTAATATCTAAAATTTTTAAAATGGTATAGTTAGAGATCTTCCCAAAATGAATTTTAAAGTTAATAATTTATGTGATGCATGTCAATTGGGAAAACATAGAAAAAGTTCTTTTGAATCAAAAGATATGATTTCTACCTCTCAACCTCTTAAACTTCTTCACTTAGATCTTTTCGATCCCATACAGATACAATCTATATCATAATAGATATGTATTTATAATCGTAGATGATTATTCTAGGTTTACTTGGACGATTTTCTTAAAACTTAAAAGTGATGCTTTTGAAATGTTTAAAATCTTTGTTAAACGAATTCAAAATCAAATGGCTGGTAAAATTAAAACTATTCGGAGTGATCATGGTAGAGAATTCGAAAATGAAAATTTTGAGAATTTCTGTAATAAGAACGGTATAACTCGTAAATTTTCATTTCCAAGAACACCACAATAAAATGGAGTGGTAAAATGTAAAAATAGAACTATTCAAGAGTGCGCTAAACTATGCTAAATGATAGTAATTTACCTAAAAAATTTGGACTGAAGCAGTTGGTACTGCATGTTATATATTAAATAGAATTTTAATAAGACCATTAACTAAGAAAACACCAAATGAATTATTCTATAATAAAAATCCTAAAGTATCATATTTTAGAGTTTTTGTTAGTAAATGTTTTATTTTAAATACTAAAGATAATTTGATGCTAAATCAGATAAAAGAATCTTTATTGGATATTCAAATAGAAGTAAAGCTTATAGAGTTTTTAATAATAGAACTAATACTATTGAAGTGACATTACATGTCTCATTTGATGAAAATTTTAAAGTTTATAATCCAAATATTGATGAAGAAGAAAACATTGATAACCCAAATGAAATTAGTAATAATGAGATTACCGAAAATGAAAATAATAATAATTCAGAAAATTCACATCCGAATAAAAGAACAAGATACTTGAAAGTTCATCTTGTAGAAAATATACTTGGAAATATTGAATCTGTTGTTAAACTAGAAATCAACTAAATAAATTGAGTAACGTTGCTTTTATTTAACTATTGAACCTAAAATTCCAAAAGAAGCATCAACTGAAGATTTATGGATTCTTGCTATGCAAAAGGAATTGAATCAATTTACAAGAAATGATGTATGTGAATTAGTCGCAAAACCTAAGGATAAATCCATAATAGGAACTAAATGGGTATATAGAAACAAAATGAATGAATAAGTAGAGATTGTGAGAAATAAAGCTCGATTAGTTGCACAAGGTTATTGTCAAGAATAAGGAATAGATTTTAATAAAACCTTTGCACCCGTAGCAAGATTAGAAGCTATACGAATTTTACTTGTCTTCGCTAATCATAATAATTTTAAGTTATATCAAATAGATATTAAAAGTGCATTTTAAATGGTTTTATTAAAGAAGATTCATATGTAGAACAATCCCACTTTTTAAAGATGAAAAACTACCTAATCATATTTACAAATTAAAGAAGGCTCTGTATAATCTGAAACAGGCTCCAACAGCTTGATATGACAGACTTAAATCCTATCTATTACAATCAAATATTGAAATAGGCAAAGTAGATAGTACACTTTTTATTAAAAGAGATAAAAATGATATTCAGATAATACAAATATATGTAGATGATATCATTTTTTGATCTACCAACGATAAACTAAATAAGGAATTTTCAGTAATAATAACTAAGGAATTTGAAATGAGTCATATGGAAGAACTAAATTATTTTCTAGGACTACAAATAAAACAATTAAGTAATGGAATGTTTATCAGTCCAGAAAAATACGCTAAAGATTTAGTTAAGAAATTTGGTATATCAAATACCAGTGGTAAACCAACTCGAATGGCAACTAAAGAAAAATTAAATAAAGAAGAAAATTCAAAAGATGTAGATCAAAAACTATATAGAGGAATGATTTGATCACACTCTATATATCTGCTAGTAGACCTGATATAATGCATAGTGTTTGTCTCTGTGCAATATATCAATCTCAACCTAAAGAAACTCATTTAAAATCCATAAAATGAATTTTGAGATACGTAAACAACACATTAGACTATGGACTCTTTTACCCAAAAGAAGTCTCCTTTGACTTAATTTCATATAGTGGTGCTGACTATGCTGGATGCAAATCAGACCGAAAAAGTACAAGTGGAACTTGTCACTTTTTGGGACACTCTCTAGTTTCCTGGTTTAGTAAGAAGAAAAACTCTGTATCTCTGTCGACAACAAAGGCATAATATATTTCAGCAGCGTTAGCCTGTTCACAGCTTATTTATATGCAACAAACATTAAAAGATTTTGGTATAAATTTTACTAAATCACCAATATAATGTGATAATACAAGTGCGATCAACTTATCTAAAAGTCCAACTCATCATGTTAGAACTAAACATATTGATGTAAGACCATTTTCTAAGAGATAATGTAAACAAAGAGATAATATTACTTAAATTTATAAACTCTATAAATCAAATAGCTGATATATTAACGAAACCATTGAATCAAACATCTTTTACTAAGTTAAGAAGAGAGTTAGGAATTTGTTCTACAACGAAAATATAAAATAATGAAGTAAAAATTACAAAATATATAGAAAAACAAAATAATCAAAATAATACAATGTATGTTGACATACCCTAACCTCTTATGTCGACATATAACGGTAAATTCTGTTTTTTAAATTTCCCTCTAAAATTCAAATTGGTAGTTATATAATAATCAAATTTCGATTTCCTCATCATTTCTCTGTCTTCTCCCTATTTTAAACTTCTAAAATAAATAAACCATGGCCTCCTCTAATCCCAAACATTCTAGAGAAGAGAATTCATTGTTTTCCTTTCCTTCTCCTACCTAAGGTCCCTTCCAAAACACTACTATGGCAAAGATCACTTAAATGGAGGGTGAAATGATGAATATTCTGCAAATGCTCACTGAAATTCAAGTGGTGCAACTTCTTATGACCAAAGAACAAGAGAAACAAAGCAGAATTCTTCGCAATTTGCAAAAATATCTATTGGATAATCCTACGAATCCAATAGTTATCGAAGACGAATCTTCAAATTTGGCTATTCATAACCCCATTCAAGACAGCGATGACGAGGAAGAAGAAGAAGAAGAGGAGGAAGAACACATGGAGGTAGATAACGAAGTTCGATGCATTGGAGAAGTTTGTTTCGATAGAGATGGAAATCTCGTCGAACAAAAAGGGAATGTTTGCCTTCATAATCCTCATTGTCCCAATCACAAATCCTCAATCATTAGAAATTTACGTTAGATTATATTGATTTACTTTGATTGCTTTGAATGTGTGGTGTGTATATGTAACGACCCAGTATTTTCAACCATTCGCATCCATTATAAGTGTATAGGTAGACACTCATGCCGTAGTTGAATTGCTCAAAATACTGCGTTGTAAATAAAATTTGGCAAAACTCAGCATATACAGTAAATAAAATAATCACAGATCACAGACACAGAGTAATATAACAATAATGCAGCGGAAACAAAAGGATAGTAGTTCATGAAGCTACTATATATATAACAGAGTTAAACAAGATACAACAGAGGTCTCGAATACAATAGATGTCTCAATACAATAATCAAATACCAGATCTGAATTCATCACTGGAATCAACAGAATAACTGAAAGCAGGATCGATAGATTGCTGGATCTCCAAGCGAAGCTCCAACTCCAAAGATGAGTCTCAAATGCTGTATCACTCAGTCTGACCCGAGCGTAAAGCAAAACACAAAAACACTCGAGTCAGGATTAACATTCTTATATTAATAAATCCAACTCAAGTGAAATATCAACTGAAATACAAGTAACTTAAAGGATGTTTGGGATAACCATCCCCTAAGGATCCGTTAAACTATTTACTATGTAGTAATATACGCTATATACAGTAGTGTCTAAATAAGTAAAGTATAATCATATCGGAAAATAGCGTTAAGGGGATGGAGAACCTTAACGCGGTCGGATCTTAAAATCATAATCGTAGTAAAGCTCGATATGGTAGGTGACACGGCACAACTAGGCAATGCCAGGGTAGATATACCAATTACGCACACGGACTGATGGATACGCATAGCAGCCACTACCGTTCCACCTCGAACAACATTCCCAAATCGGAGGATGGCCATCTAGTCAAATCACAAGTAAGAGTATAATATCGAAGAAATGCGTCCGAGAAGAGGTGCTACCTCACTGGTCCGAGATCGCTCCTGTTTTAGCCACCTTATGCCAACTCACGGGAGTTGGGTCCACGTAACATACCTTAAGAACGTCGCCACCATCCTACTTCATTCTGGAATCTCCACCGCGTACACGGTTGTCAAAGTGGTTTTCGGTATCGACAGAGAGTATGTCCATATCCGATCCCGGTCTCTTTGCCAACCAATCGTTATTATAACACCGTGGTCATTTCAAAATAGTTTATACTTCAAAACTAGAATATCATTATCATTTCAAACCCAATTTAATACGATATCATTTTCACTTCAAATATATCCATTTTCAAAATCATATTACTTTCCAAAGTTATAATGCTTTCGAAATCAAAGTCTGGAAATCACAGTATTTTGGAAATCATAACACTTTCCTATTAATAGTTTAGATATAAAAATTTCGTTATAAAATAAATTAGTTTCCTCAAATTTCACAAATCAATTCAAATTAACTCGAATTCCAAAAATTTAATTTATTTTAAATCAAATCACAAATCATCCGTTTCAACTCGATTTAGCTTCTAAATAAACCATTTCAAATTATCGATTTCAAATACATATCTGAACCATAAAATAAGCCATTTCAATTTTAATATATATCAAAGCTTTAAATATTCAACATTTCAAAACTAAGTTCGATAAATTTATATACATATCAGATTCACTTTACAATTATTTAGTTTTGAAATATTAGCTTAACATTTCCATAACATTTGATTACAATTTCAATTTTTCAATTTAAATAAACAAATATCTCATTTAAATATTTATACGTTTGAAATATCCATTTAAGTCACCCTTTCAAATTTCAAGTTGTAAATCACTTCTTTAAATTTCAAATCCAATACATTTCAAATCAAACTTATTTAAGTATAATTCTTAAATAAATACAATTTCAATCAATTTCAAATCATTACAAATTCTATATTTGAAAATATAGATATTAAATAAATACTTAAACATATTATTTATCAACTTTATTAAATCAACTTTAATAAATCTTTAAAATCAATATTAATCAAAACCATATATTTCTTTTCAAAACCATAGAAATCATTTTCAAAACGTTTATATATAGACCAACGGTGCCTGTATATAATTTTCTATCCTATGGTCAAGTGATACGGATATTTATCATTTCAATCCGCAATTTAAAACATATTCGGGTATATATCTTTTCAACCCGAAATCCCAAATTCAATTCAATTGAAAATCGCTTGGGTTTATCATTTCAACCCATAACGATTTCCTCCTATTCTACAGATCGTTCGGGTATGTATCATTTCAACCCATAGTGATTCTATACTAACAGGGAACTTGCAGAGTGATAACAGATATGATAATAAAATAACAACAGAAACAGGCATATATCAACAATATAAATAACAGATAATGGTGTCGGATGTCATAGGTGAACAGATACAGATAATGACATATATAACAATGTAAATAACTAACATCAGCATATTTCAATTGACTTTTCAATTGAAATCAAATTTAATAAATATAAGAATGTTAATCAGAGTGATTGCTCACCTTTCGAGGCTAGAGAAATTGGACAATACGACAAGCTACAGATTGGATCACGGACTTGACGATCGACTAATTCAAATGACCAAATCTCAAAGCAAAGCAAAAATCGGCACGAATTCAACGATCAAAGGTGATTGGCAAGAATTGATGGAAACTGATCAGATCAACTTAATATAAATGGAATATATATATACTATATTTAAAAATCAATAATTAGAAAAGATCAATATAACTTAATATATATATTTATTTTATTTGTTTCCAAGATAAATTCCAAAACATAAAATTTCAAATCCATATTTAATTCGAACCCATACAAAATAAAATTTCTATATAGATGCTTGGACCAAGCTTATATATCCTTATATATACTAATATGTGAATATATATAAGCTTACATACTTATTATATAAAAATCAAAATTTATAAAACCAATATACCATAAATATATATAAACTTAACCCATGCAGACTAGTATATGTATTATACATATAAAATAAACAACTTATATACCCTTCATACATATACAAAACTACATAAGCAAAAGCTAACAGTTTTAGCATACAAATACATATACTGTTATGTGAGATTTACCATTTAACAATCCTATAGGAACTGTGAACTTGTATTTATATTAACAATAGATCATATATATGACACGTAAAATACATAACTTATGAAAAAACCCGGTATATAATATATATAAACTATAATAGACGAACTGTATATACACTTTAAAATAAAATATAGGATACAAACTTGTATATAGCCGAACCACTAATATACCACTAATATAACTATATTTAATATTTTACCATTGTAAAAATAGATAATGTTATATACTTTAAACTATATAAATTACAAAACTGTACACACTATTATAAAATAATAGCCAGCAAGCCTACATTCTGCCCTGCAACTATACATGTATATAATACTGTACTGCATGCTTATTTAATAAATACGTTTATATAACAGACATATGTAAATATATAGGCTATACAACATAAAATAACTTTTATATACAAACATAACAAAATAAAAATTCTACTATAACAAAATATGAAACCCTTATAGATTAACATATAAACAAGATAGCTTGCGGCAAGCATAAGTCTCTAAACATATATATATATATATATACGAATATTTATTTTAAAACAAACCGATGTATATAGATCATGGCCAAGGATATTTGTACGAACTAAATATTGGAAAGTATATATATTTTATAAGCTAATATATAACCAATATATATCACAGTTTCCATATATATATAAATCAAAATGTACAACCTAGTTTAAAAATGAAGACCTGGCTATGCACGAAGTGGGGTTTGCAGTTAACAAAAGGAAGAAGTTGCCTCAAGGTGGTGCTGTGCCTAGGAGGAAAGGCATGGCGGCCGAGGCTATGTCAGTTTTTCGGTGAGGCGGAAGATTGCTGGCCGGCGTTGATGACGTGGGGACAGCGACTGGCCAGATCGCAGAGGAGCGAAGGCTGGCGAAATCTGGGTGGTAGCGTGGGAGGCTACGGGTTGCCGAGGTCAGGGAGATGAAGGCGGGTTTGGTGGCAGATGAGTGGAGGCGAAGTTCATTGGGTTGTGGTATTTGGTTGTCGCAGCAGTTAAGGTGGCGGTAGGTTGCAAGGTGAAGGGTGGTGAGGTGGCGAACTGGGGTTCGGTGGTGGTGTCTGGGCAGGGGTAGATCTCGGTGGATAGCATGGAGTAGGGGCTGACGAATGGGGTAGGTGGTCAGGCGAATGGGCTGTGGTGACGAGGCTGGTGACTGACAGGGGTAGGGCTCGGTCTTGGCATGAGTTGCCTGGTTTCGGTGATGGAGTGGGTAGATCTGGTGGTGGCAGGCATAGGCGTGGTGGCGTATAGGGTAAGGGTTGGTTGGGTGGGGTTGTTGTGGTATTGGTGATGCGAGAGGGAGGAAGGGAGAGGGGAGATAATTACTGGAGAAGAAAAATGAAGATGTGGCCGAAGGAAAAGGAAATGGAGTAAGATACGCTCAAAAGAAAAAAAAATGTGGCCAACTTGTATTATATAAATAACAACCAGTTTGGAATAGAAAAGGCCAATCATAAATTCAATAACAAATGTCTTCTGGTTTACACGGTTTGAGAAATCGAAAGGACAATGAAACAATTGACTCAAATACGGATCCAATATGCCAAATCGTTTTACTGATTTCACGGCACATCAGAGTTCGAAAATTAGAAATGAATATACCGCTGAGATCAGCACGTCGAGACGATCAAAACGGTATACAGATATCGGTGAGACGATCATCTGATCAAAAGTCGATATCAGTACCGGAAATGCTGCTAATTTGCCAGAATTAAGATAAACGGAGCAATAGATGGCCAAATTTTACGAAACGAAAGATGACGTCTCACTCAGAAGATGATTTACAAATTCTCTATGTAAAAATATTTAGGTTTGGAAAACATTTTATTATCATCAATTTTAACTGATTAAATTGAAGTAAATTTACGCGCGAAATAAATTTTCATATTTTCGGACGAAAATTTACCAGTTGCTATGTTTAATTAGACGCATTCCAAATATCAAATTTATATTTCAAAATTTTATTGTTTGAAATTTCACAAAATTTAACTAATTACGTTATTTAACAGTTAAAATTTACGGGTCGTTACACTCTCCCCCACTCAAAACTTTTCGTCCCCGAAAAGGAAGGAAGTAGGAGAATGGAAACAACCAGAAAGAAAAATAGATTAAAAGACAAGATAAGACTATTAATTTGAACCATATAATTTCAAATTAAACTAATTAATATTTAGCAATTTTGATTTAATCCACTGAGTTCACTTAAGTTAAATCAATTCATCTATTTCTGAATTCATTACCTTATGTCTAGTCATCCTCAATTAACAATTTCTAAGTCGTCAAATTTGTATAATCATTTATTATACTCACGTTTTATTCGACAAACTAAATTCTTTTATTCCAAATTATTATTAAGTTTATTTCACTTAATATATATCTTATTTCATATATTTAAACCATATAAATTTTGATTTAAATTAATTTATATTCAATAATTGCTTTTAAATTCAAGGTATTTCCATAAGTTAATCAAATTTCAATTTATTAGTTCCTTCAAAACAAATTTATTTGTCTCATCTTATTATCTACTTAACTTATAATTCTATTTATTTCAATTGATATTTATAACTAAATTTTAAGTGTATAACGTTTATTATAACCACTCAAATTCTATTTATAAAGGTCATTTTATATTGTATATTATCCGATTACATTTTTAACTTCTGAAAATTTTAGGTAAGTTATGTTGAGATGAAATCGGGTATTATACAAATAATATTTTACAATTCAGTTATTCTCAATTAAATATTTATCCAAGAATTTTGGCTTCAGTTTATAATTGAAATCATCTTTAAACCTAAAATTTAAGAATTTAAATCTCCGATTTACTTCAAACAATTTAGAGATATATATAATATATTTATATCAAATTAAATTAAATTTTAAAATGAGATACCTATATATATAAATCAAATTATACTGAAGAAATTCAAATCAAAAGTATATATTTTTTTTTCAAAACAAAACCGTAGCAAAGCTACAGAATGGTTTCTCCTCTTCGAAACTCGAAAATGAATGTCGATGATGCGGCCGTCATCACCGAAATTATTTTCCAGCGACAAAGAGAAGAGCACTGGTTTAAACATTTAAAATTCTTTGAAAACCATTTTATTCGAAAATACTTAAATAATATACCTTTTAAGACTTTAAAATAAAGTTTAAAATCACCAAAAATTTAATTCTTAAATTCTCAATTTAAATTCATTTCAATTGCAAATAAATTTAAAAACAATAGTCATTTTGCAATAGTCAATGATTTTACAAAACAATAAAATGATAATCAAATATTATCATTTTCAACAACCAAATTATTTAACTTTTAATTCCAGAAAATTTTCTTATATATTTATAATATAATCATACAAATTTATTTCATTTATCAAATTTTAAAATTTATATTGTGTCAGTTTTCTCTATTCAAGTGTTTTGGAAACCCTATCGATAACGTTGATCAGACGAATCGATCGAAAATCCAAACCAACATCAACAACTCAAACAACACACTATAAACATAAACTATTTTGTATTAATTACAAATACACTCCCTCACACGATTATTCCAGAATTGGATTCCAACACCAGGATGGAGATCCAAATAGAGGGACTCTAATCAAAGAGAATTCTAATCTAAAATAGATAGGCTCGAAATGAAGGTTAGATGATTGCATTTCAAACAGGAAGATGGATAAAGTTGTATAAATCACGGGCAACCTTAACCGGGTCAACCGTGACTTCATAGATAAGATCGATGTAGAATTCTGAAGCGAATCGACATTCGATTACCAGAGGTAAAATTCGGTATAGCATAGGATAGCAACATCGTAAACCGAGGATATAGAAATCTTCGGTGAATTAATACCGATTGTAAAGGAGTTTCACCTCAGTACAAATTTATTTGAAGATTGGCAAGACCGCCGATTTTATTATAGAAATCATTCGAAGTGGAGTTATGAGATACTCCAGAATCCAAAAGACACGAATGGGGAGACACGAATGGACTTTGGAACCGAAGTGAACGTTCCAAAATTCAAAGGAACTGAGTCAAAGAAGAAGGAATTCAAGCTCGAACGAAAGTGATTCTGTAATTGAATTTACTCTATATGCTGAGTTCGCCTAAAACCAGAGCTCTGATACCACATGTAACGACCCAGTATTTTCAACCATTCGCATCCATTATAAGTGTATAGGTAGACACTCATGCCGGAGTTGAATTGCTCAAAATACTGCGTTGTAAATAAAATTTGGCAAAACTCAGCATATACAGTAAATAAAATAATCACAGATCACAGACACAGAGTAATATAACAATAATGCAGCGGAAACAAAAGGATAGTAGTTCATGAAGCTACTATATATATAACAGAGTTAAACAAGATACAACAGAGGTCTCGAATACAATAGATGTCTCAATACAATAATAAAATACCAGATCTGAATTCATCACTGGAATCAACAGAATAACTGAAAGCAGGATCGATAGATTGCTGGATCTCCAAGCGAAGCTCCAACTCCAAAGATGAGTCTCAAATGCTGTATCACTCAGTCTGACCCGAGCGTAAAGCAAAACACAAAAACACTCGAGTCAGGATTAACATTCTTATATTAATAAATCCAACTCAAGTGAAATATCAACTGAAATACAAGTAACTTAAAGGATGTTTGGGATAACCATCCCCTAAGGATCCGTTAAACTATTTACTATGTAGTAATATACGCTATATACAGTAGTGTCTAAATAAGTAAAGTATAATCATATCGAAAAGTAGCGTTAAGGGGATGGAGAACCTTAACGCGGTCGGATCTTAAAATCATAATCGTAGTAAAGCTCGATATGGTAGGTGACACGGCACAACTAGGCAATGCCAGGGTAGATATACCAATTACGCACACGGACTGATGGATACGCATAGCAGCCACTACCGTTCCACCTCGAACAACATTCCCAAATCGGAGGATGGCCATCTAGTCAAATCACAAGTAAGAGTATAATATCGAAGAAATGCGTCCGAGAAGAGGTGCTACCTCACTGGTCCGAGATCGCTCCTGTTTTAGCCACCTTATGCCAACTCACGGGAGTTGGGTCCACGTAACATACCTTAAGAACGTCGCCACCATCCTACTTCATTCTGGAATCTCCACCGCGTACACGGTTGTCAAAGTGGTTTTCGGTATCGACAGAGAGTATGTCCATATCCGATCCCGGTCTCTTTGCCAACCAATCGTTATTATAACACCGTGGTCATTTCAAAATAGTTTATACTTCAAAACTAGAATATCATTATCATTTCAAACCCAATTTAATACGATATCATTTTCACTTCAAATATATCCATTTTCAAAATCATATTACTTTCCAAAGTTATAATGCTTTCGAAATCAAAGTCTGGAAATCACAGTATTTTGGAAATCATAACACTTTCCTATTAACAGTTTAGATATAAAAATTTCGTTATAAAATAAATTAGTTTCCTCAAATTTCACAAATCAATTCAAATTAACTCGAATTCCAAAAATTTAATTTATTTTAAATCAAATCACAAATCATCCGTTTCAACTCGATTTAGCTTCTAAATAAACCATTTCAAATTATCGATTTCAAATACATATCTGAACCATAAAATAAGCCATTTCAATTTTAATATATATCAAAGCTTTAAATATTCAACATTTCAAAACTAAGTTCGATAAATTTATATACATATCAGATTCACTTTACAATTATTTAGTTTTGAAATATTAGCTTAACATTTCCATAACATTTGATTACAATTTCAATTTTTCAATTTAAATAAACAAATATCTCATTTAAATATTTATACGTTTGAAATATCCATTTAAGTCACCCTTTCAAATTTCAAGTTGTAAATCACTTCTTTAAATTTCAAATCCAATACATTTCAAATCAAACTTATTTAAGTATAATTCTTAAATAAATACAATTTCAATCAATTTCAAATCATTACAAATTCTATATTTGAAAATATAGATATTAAATAAATACTTAAACATATTATTTATCAACTTTATTAAATCAACTTTAATAAATCTTTAAAATCAATATTAATCAAAACCATATATTTCTTTTCAAAACCATAGAAATCATTTTCAAAACGTTTATATATAGACCAACGGTGCCTGTATATAATTTTCTATCCTATGGTCAAGTGATACGGATATTTATCATTTCAATCCGCAATTTAAAACATATTCGGGTATATATCTTTTCAACCCGAAATCCCAAATTCAATTCAATTGAAAATCGCTTGGGTTTATCATTTCAACCCATAACGATTTCCTCCTATTCTACAGATCGTTCGGGTATGTATCATTTCAACCCATAGTGATTCTATACTAACAGGGAACTTGCAGAGTGATAACAGATATGATAATAAAATAACAACAGAAACAGGCATATATCAACAATATAAATAACAGATAATGGTGTCGGATGTCATAGGTGAACAGATACAGATAATGACATATATAACAATGTAAATAACTAACATCAGCATATTTCAATTGACTTTTCAATTGAAATCAAATTTAATAAATATAAGAATGTTAATCAGAGTGATTGCTCACCTTTCGAGGCTAGAGAAATTGGACAATACGACAAGCTACAGATTGGATCACGGACTTGACGATCGACTAATTCAAATGACCAAATCTCAAAGCAAAGCAAAAATCGGCACGAATTCAACGATCAAAGCTGATTGGCAAGAATTGATGGAAACTGATCAGATCAACTTAATATAAATGGAAGATATATATACTATATTTAAAAATCAATAATTAGAAAAGATCAATATAACTTAATATATATATTTATTTTATTTGTTTCCAAGATAAATTCCAAAACATAAAATTTCAAATCCATATTTAATTCGAACCCATACAAAATAAATTTTTTATATAGATGCTTGGACCAAGCTTATATATCCTTATATATACTAATATGTGAATATATATAAGCTTACATACTTATTATATAAAAATCAAAATTTATAAAACCAATATACCATAAATATATATAAACTTAACCCATGCAGACTAGTATATGTATTATACATATAAAATAAACAACTTATATACCCTTCATACATATACAAAACTACATAAGCAAAAGCTAACAGTTTTAGCATACAAATACATATACTGTTATGTGAGATTTACCATTTAACAATCCTATAGGAACTGTGAACTTGTATTTATATTAACAATAGATCATATATATGACACGTAAAATACATAACTTATGAAAAAACCCGGTATATAATATATATAAACTATAATAGACGAACTGTATATACACTTTAAAATAAAATATAGGATACAAACTTGTATATAGCCGAACCACTAATATACCACTAATATAACTATATTTAATATTTTACCATTGTAAAAATAGATAATGTTATATACTTTAAACTATATAAATTACAAAACTGTACACACTATTATAAAATAATAGCCAGCAAGCCTACATTCTGCCCTGCAACTATACATGTATATAATACTGTACTGCATGCTTATTTAATAAATACGTTTATATAACAGACATATGTAAATATATAGGCTATACAACATAAAATAACTTTTATATACAAACATAACAAAATAAAAATTCTACTATAACAAAATATGAAACCCTTATAGATTAACATATAAACAAGATAGCTTGCGGCAAGCATAAGTCTCTAAACATATATATATATATATACGAATATTTATTTTAAAACAAACCGATGTATATAGATCATGGCCAAGGATATTTGTACGAACTAAATATTGGAAAGTATATATATTTTATAAGCTAATATATAACCAATATATATCACAGTTTCCATATATATATAAATCAAAATGTACAACCTAGTTTAAAAATGAAGACCTGGCTATGCACGAAGTGGGGTTTGCAGTTAACAAAAGGAAGAAGTTGCCTCAAGGTGGTGCTGTGCCTAGGAGGAAAGGCATGGCGGCCGAGGCTATGTCGGTTTTTCGGTGAGGCGGAAGATTGCTGGCCGACGTTGATGACGTGGGGACAGCGACTGGCCAGATCGCAGAGGAGCGAAGGCTGGCGAAATCTGGGTGGTAGCGTGGGAGGCTACGGGTTGCCGAGGTCAGGGAGATGAAGGCGGGTTTGGTGGCAGATGAGTGGAGGCGAAGTTCATTGGGTTGTGGTATTTGGTTGTCGCAGCAGTTAAGGTGGCGGTAGGCTGCAAGGTGAAGGGTGGTGAGGTGGCGAACTGGGGTTCGGTGGTGGTGTCTGGGCAGGGGTAGATCTCGGTGGATAGCATGGAGTAGGGGCTGACGAATGGGGTAGGTGGTCAGGCGAATGGGCTGTGGTGACGAGGCTGGTGACTGACAGGGGTAGGGCTCGGTCTTGGCATGAGTTGCCTGGTCTCGGTGATGGAGTGGGGAGATCTGGTGGTGGCAGGCGTAGGCGTGGTGGCGTATAGGGTAAGGGTTGGTTGGGTGGGGTTGTTGTGGGATTGGTGATGCGAGAGGGAGGAAGGGAGAGGGGAGATAATTACTGGAGAAGAAAAATGAAGATGTGGCCGAAGGAAAAGGAAATGGAGTAAGATACGCTCAAAAGAAAAAAAAAACATGGCCAACTTGTATTATATAAATAACAACCAGTTTGGAATAGAAAAGGCCAATCATAAATTCAATAACAAATGTCTTCTAGTTTACACGGTTTGAGAAATCGAAAGGACAACGAAACAATTGACTCAAATACGGATCCAATATGCCAAATCGTTTTACTGATTTCACGGCACATCAGAGTTCGAAAATTAGAAATGAATATACCGCTGAGATCAGCACGTCGAGACAATCAAAACGGTATACAGATATCGGCGAGACGATCATCTGATCAAAAGTCGATATCAGTACCGGAAATGCTGCTAATTTGCCAGAATTAAGATAAACGGAGCAATAGATGGCCAAATTTTACGAAACGAAAGATGACGTCTCACTCAGAAGATGATTTACAAATTCTCTATGTAAAAATATTTAGGTTTGGAAAACATTTTATTATCATCAATTTTAACTGATTAAATTGAAGTAAATTTACGCGCGAAATAAATTTTCATATTTTCGGACGAAAATTTACCAGTTGCTATGTTTAATTAGACGCATTCCAAATATCAAATTTATATTTCAAAATTTTATTGTTTTAAATTTCACAAAATTTAACTAATTACGTTATTTAACAGTTAAAATTTACGGGTCGTTACAGTATATTTGATTTGATTGACAAGTTTACTTTGAACTTATATGTATAGTTTAGGATTTGACTGAATTGTGATTACTTTGTATTATGATATTGAATGAATATATAGTTTGCTATGGTTACTATTAATGGTTTGTTTTATCACTCATCATTTCTTATATATCATTCTTATCATTTTTACCATAGTATCTTAGTTAGGGGGAGTTATAGTTAGTTTATTTTTGTTAATGACAAAGAGGGAGAAACATATAAAATCTAGGCATAGATTAAGGGGGAGTTTTGTGCCCAAGAGAAATTATATTTTATTTTATATACAGAGTTTTTATCATCAAAAGGGCGGAGACTGTTAGTACCTTAGGTTTTGGTTTTGATGATAAAAACCATAGGAAATTATATAAAATATAGATACTAATGTTTTATCAAGTTATATATGGTATATAGTGTAGGATATTATACGGGTGTTGATTAAGAAGACTGTACAATATCAAGAGTAGATTCAAGATGATGATATGAAGTTTCAAGAGTTGAAGAATGAATAATCATGAGTATTGAAGATTTCAAGATTACAAGATATTCCAGGTAAGTTATAGAGTCATAGAATTTATGTCCAAACCTTGATAGTACTTTTCCGATCTCTCTCGCCTTCTCTAATTTTGTTTTAAATTATTTTTCAAATATCCTGGTTTTAAAATAATCTTTTCAAAATCTTTCTCAAATGTTTTTCAATCTCTTATACTTATAAAGATATTATTTTAATGTTTTTTAAATTCATATATATATTGAATTTTTGTTTATACTTTAATAATTTATAACTATATTGATTTTATATATATTATTTACATTATATTGAATATTATTATTAAATCTTTCAAATTTATGTTATAACGTTTTGTTAAGTTTTAATATGATTAAAATATGTATAAACTATGTTTAAATATTTGTACAAAGTTTTAAAATATTTTGCAAAACTTAGTATTTTCAAAACAATTTTTATTAGGTGATTTTTCAAAAAACATAGGGATATGTCAATATACCCTCTACAAGTATGTCGACATACTAGCCGTAAATTTCAAAATTCAAATTTTAAATGGAAGTGTCTTTTCGTCGTATCTCTTCGCGAATGAACATGACCATTGTTTCCCTATATATACCAGATTTCCAAACGAATTTTCATTAACTACTTTCTTATTCTTCTCTCCACTTTTCCCTCTCTTGATTTCTAGAACAAAATATACCCAAACTCTGCTGAAATTTAACCAGAATCAAATTGAATTACTAGTTTGATTCTTCTTCGTTTACTCTCTGATTCACTCATCTCTCTCACTCAAACCAAGATCAAAGTGCTATTTAAGAGTTATAGGATCAATTTTAATCAAGATCAAAGTCTGGGTCTGTAAAACTCTATCAAATCATACTACTATACTTATGGATGTGATTGTACCCGGTAAAATCGATTGGGCGTGCTTAGTAGCCCGTAAATCTAGTGGGTGTGCTTGTAGCCCAGAAATCAAATGACTCTACCTAGAGGTTAGGATTCTTGAGGGTGTGTCTTGTAGCCTTGAAATCGAGATTGTATTTGCATTTACTAGTTGAAAAGAAATACGTATAAGGAATTGTGCGGCACTGGATGTAGGATGACTCCGAACCAGTATAAAATCCCGATGTGATCTTTCCTTTTTACTTGTACTGCGTTTACTTTTTTGTGGTTGTTTCTATGATTTTTAATTATATCATTCCAAGTACAATCTTAAAAAAATTGAAAAAATATTCATAAAATCAATTAACCAATATTCACTCCCTGTACTATTAATTTAGCCTTAAGATCCCTATTTCCCTGACCCAAAGTTTCATCAGTTGAGAGTAGTGAAGGAGAGTGTGTCGATCATCATGTTTCATACGTCGTCTGGTCCCTATAAGTGGTTGGTTATGCCGTTCGGGATAACCAATGCTCAAGCATACTTTGTTAATCTCAAGAACCGCATCTTCAAGGTTCATCTAAACAAGTTCGTATAAGTGTTCATGGATGATATTCTGATCTATTCTAGGACAGAGGAGGAACACAAGATGCACTTGAGAATTGTTCTTAAAGCATTGAGGAAACAGGTTGAGAGTGAAGTTTTCAAGTGTCGCTTCTAGAGGGAAGAAGTGAGATTCTTGGGTTATGTCCTCTCTGGACAAGGTATTGGGTTGATCTTGCGAAGGTGGCATCGGTTCAAGGTTAGAACCAGCCTAAGAATGTTACTGATGTGAAGAATATTATAGACGCTTTATCAAAGACTTCTCGAAAGTAGTCGTGCCATTGACCAATTTGATGAAGAAGAATCAAACTTTTATTTGGGACGCGAAGTGCGAACATGCGTTTGTGAGTATGAAGGTGGTTGACGAGTGCTCTAGTATTGACCATTCCTAGCGGAATGAGGATCTGATAGTATACACAGACGTCTGTGGTATTGGATTAGGTGCAGTATTTATGCAGAAGGGAATAGTTGTCGTCCACGCCAGTCTACAACTGAAGCCGCACGAGAGGAAGTATCCAACTCATGATTTGTAGTTGGCGATGATAGTGTCCGTTTTGAAGATTTAGAGGCACTATATATTAGGAGAACGATTCGATCTATTCACGGACCTAAAGTTCTTGAAGTACCTTTTTTCTCCTAGATGGATCTCAACCTTTGCCAACAGCGATGGTTGGAATTCTTGACCTCCTATGACTTTGACATTTCCTATACACCCGGTAAGGGAAATACGGTCGCTGATGCATTGAGTAGAAGACATGCCAGTTTGGGAGCGATGCTCCTAGAGTGGAAGCAGTTGGAGTATATTGCTAGCTATGACTTCAGACCTCATTGCGAGTAAGAGCCAGAGATGTCGGTAAGTCTGAAGATCAGACCAACTTTGATTGAGCGGATCGGTACTAGTCAGAGGCAAGACACTAGAGTAGTAGAGATTATGGCGAAAGTAGAAGGAGGAGTAGAGTCTGAAAATATAAAGCAATACAGACTCGACCGAGAATGTTGGCTCCGTAAGGATGGTAGATTGTTTGTTCCCGATGTTGATGGATTATGAGATGAGGTGCTACGAGAGTGCCGCCATTCTAGGCTGACTTACATCCCGGTGGTAATAAGATGTACCGTGATATGAAGAAAACCTATTATTGGGAGGGAATAAAGAAGGATGTCGGGACATTCATCTCGAAGTGTAAGAACTTCTAGTTAGTGAAGGCAGAACAGAAGAAGCCAAGTGGATTACAACAACTGCTTGAAGTTCCCAAGTGGAAATAGGAGCAGATATCGATGGATTTCATCGATGGATTTCCGAGGACTAGGGGAGGGTACGATAGAATTTGGGTCATAGTCGATATATTGATGAAAAGTGTCTGGTTCATACCCATTAAGTCTACAAGAATGACAATCAAATTGGTCAAGTTGTATGAAAAGTGGATAGTACAGTTTCATGGTGTGCCGAAGAGCATTGTGAGCACCCGAGACCCGTTGTTTACTAATGGAATTTGGAAGAGTTTACAAGAGGCATTGGGGACCGAGTTGCATCCCAGTACAGCTTATCACCCACAAATAGATGGGCATACCGAGAGAGTGAATCGTATATTCGAGGATCTCTTACAAGCTTGCATTCTCGATTTTGGAGTCTTATGGGATGATCACTGCATTTGGTAGAATTTGCATACAACAATTGCTATCAGTCTAGTATTGTTATAACACCATATGAAGCATTGTGTGGCCGACTGTGTAACGCCCCTTCATGTTGGTGGGAAGCGGGCGAAAAACTGATGCTTGTGCTAGATATGATTAGATAAACCTCGAAGAAGATAGAGATTATTCGGCAATGAATGAAAGCTGCTCAGGATAGGCAGAAGAGCTACGCTGATATAAGACGTAGGGATTTGTAATTTTTTGTCAGTGATATGGTGTTTGTGAAGATTTCTCTTTTGAAGAACGTCATTTGATTCAGTAGTAAGGGGAAGTTGGCGTCAAGATTCGTAGGTCATATTCTGATAGTAGAGAGGATTAGGAAGCTAGCATATAAGGTCGACTTATCTCAGAAGATGGCGGGCATGCACAATGTCTTCCACGTCTCTCACATGCAAAAGTTTGTGCATTACTCAGGCGTGATGATTCACCGTATCAACTTGATGATATCGAGATTGAACTAGAAGCTTCGAGACCTCTTAAGCCGGTTTGTATTGTCGAATGCAATATGAAATAGCTTAGGAGGACGATGGTGGAGTTAATGAAGGTTCAATGGGTCGAAAGTGAAGGCGATTGCACGTGGGAAACCGATGAGAGCACAAAGGCCACACATCCAGAGCTCTTTGCACGGTAAGGCCTATTGTTCATCGTATTTACTTTCACCTTTTATATCATATAGAGTAGTTTACTATCTCGCATTTTAGGATAGGCTTACCTACACTATTGGTTGCATGGCTGCTTGTTTGATATGTATGATAGTTGCATATGATTATTAAGCATGTAAGGTAACTATATTTGACTATTCTTTGACTTATTTGGGGATTTCAAGGGCGAAATTCCTAAAGGGGAGAGAGTGTAATGACCCATATTTTACGTATAAGAGGATCATAAAGTATTTTTATTTTATTCAAATGAGGTCATATGACTCTAAAATTTTGGAAAATGACTCTTAGGAACATTATCCACATCTATTACTTTTTTCTGAATTTCTATGCGACCATTTTGACCCTGAAAATTTTGTTTGGACTCTAACATTAGATTGGAGCCGAGTTAGGGTCTTAAACTACTTCCATTGCTTCAGGATGATGGTTTCCCATTCTGTAGAATGATCATAATAGAAAAACGACTTACTATTTTAAAGTTATAGCTGTTTTAAGTTTTGGCTATCGTTGACCTACAATAGTTGATGATTAACTAAGCCTATGCTTAGCCTCACTAACCCATCTTGAAAATTATGCTAAGGAATGGCGGTTGAGATAGATCTAAGTCATTTCCATCTTCCCTAAAATAGCTCTATGCTTCCATTAACCCTAATCTCTTCAAAAATCATTTCTTTTCCTTACTAATCTTATCCAAATCATCAGTAGAGGGGTATTAGCATAGAGGGATTGGACATTATCATTTTTGGATGATTTACATTCATCTCCTTTGTTGTCCACTTTAGTTTTAAGGGATGAAATAGGTATTTTTGGTATTTGGTGAGTGGTTCTTGACCTCTCACTATCCTATGCATATTTATATAGTTAAATTTGACATTTTAACATGATTTTTATCCTAAAATATTTTCTAACTTTAATCTTTATACATGTTTATGGCCAAAATTTAATTGATTTAAAATGGTTTACAACCCCTCTTATTCATATTTGTATGCTAGTGTAAAAGTTATATTTAGATTAGCACTTGCTTGATTATCATGTTTTTTTAGATTGCATGCATGAATGATGTATATGTATGACATTCCATGTTTGTATGTTATGCTTTGATGTGGTTTGCTAGTGCTTTTAGATAGTTAGAAAATAGGTGGGCGAATTTGGCAAATCGAAGGCAAATATGGTCAGAATTGGATGAAACTTGAAGGAAGGACTTTGGACGGTGGGAGGAGCCCAGGATTTAAGTCGCATCAAGTTTGGAGCCAAGTAGAGGACTCGGTACTGAGAGCTTTTGGTCGGTACCGAGAGCTTTCTATTGGTGAAAACCATTCAGTGGGTGATGGTTCTTCATGTTGGGGGCTAGGAGTGATCAGTAGAACTCAAATACCAAGGTTTGGCTAAGTATTAGACTAAGTACCGAGAGCTTTTGGAGTTAGCACGAAGAGTTTTGGAGTTGATGCTGAGAGCTTTATGAGGAGTGGTCAGGGTCCAAGCACTTAGTAGATGGAGCACTAGAAGAGAGGGAAAGAACTTAGCCAAAAATCGGCTAAGTATACCACTCGTACCGAGAGGTTGTTTTTTGTTAGAATCGGGGTGGAACTTCCAAGAGGGGGAATATAGACTCTACAGATCGTGCTGAAGGTGTATGTTTGTTCGATTAGGGTTTGATGGCGATATAGTAGCATGATGATAGCTTCGGGACTTCGATGATGGCAACTCGATGGTGAATGAAGTTAGGTACCGATGATGGGGGCTTGATGTTGAAAGGAGTTGTGATGATAGTTATCCAAAAAGGACGGGTTTTAGGAAGGGTAACCTATGAATAGAATGTTGAACGGTTCTCTTATGGAATGAAGGAACGTGGAATGGTTCCTTGAGGATAATGGAGACTATATGGAGTAGGGAAAGGGCTTGGATACGTGTGCTAAGGGATCATTGATATTCAAAGTGTTATATACTCGAAAGAAGGGGTATTATGGGGACTCTCATAGGTACTTTGTTTGGCTAACCCGGATTGATTATTTGGATCGTATACACTACACCAAAACAGGGATTTTGCAACATTTTATATTTGTTAATTTCTAACACTTATAAGTGTTACAGTCTAGTGACAATAAAAAAGTGTTAGGATACCTGAAAAAGTGTTGGGAAATATAAATAATATTTTTATAGACTTCCCAACACATCAATTATAATTTACAACACTTATAAATGTTAGAACATCTTGTAAATTTGTAAATAACTCACTAAAAATTGGTTCCTTTTGTAATCTTGTATATGCAGCGTTTTTCTAACGCTTTCCCTCCCATCTCCACTGTCGGCCGCCTAATTTTTAATCTAATTAGGGTTCCCGCGTTCCATTCCCATTCGCGCGTTCCATCCCCATTCGTGCAACCCTCCTGTTCTTCTCGCATCAGTTCTTCTCGCAACTCTCTTGTGATTTCAAACCTTGAATCGGGTATTTTCTTTTAGTTATGATTGTTCGATTTATATTTGTTCGATGGCAAATTGTTCTGGTCAAACCCAAATTGTTCGATTCCATTTTGTTCTGGTCAAACCCAAATTGTTCAACAATGTTTATCAGTTTATGACATTGGTTGACATGTTGATGTTCAATGAATTTTATGCCTTCCTTTTTCTTTTGTTTCACCTGCACTTGCACTTCTGGTTGCTTTTATTGTATGCTGTTTGTTTGCTAGCTTCGGGTTTGTAGCAGGTAAGGTTGTCGAAGTGGGTTTATGATGATGTTGTAAATGTTTTGTCCAAAGTCCTTTTACTTGCTGAGATCTTAGAATGGATTAACAAATACAGAAGCTTGAAGTGAGATAACTAAATAGACGATAATAAATTATATTATATTATATTATAATATGTGTACCTTTCTGCGTTTTATAGTTTGCAAAACCTACCAGTTTTACCTAATTCAATGAACAAAATAGTATGTATATTGGTGCATCTATGAAATGGTTTACTAAAATGAAGAATAGTGGGTACGACTTTTTTAAATTGATTTCATTTCAATTCTACCATCTTTTTCCTCGATCAAAATGATGGATAGTATTAGAAAATATTGCTAAATTTATGGTAATGTATAGTAAACATGTGAAAATATATATTTAATTATTTACATCATCTATTCATTTACGTCTAATTACATAGAGACATAATTGATAGCCACTTGTAGGAGATAACATAGGTGTTTGGATATGGACCATTCGGTTTCAGGTATTTTTCATAGCTCATCTCAGATAGTTTTTTTTCATGGTTCAAAAAACACCTACGGGATGGCCTATTAGTTTTGAATCAAAATTAAACCGTATGCAAGTGGAACTTTGTAACCACTCTCTTTACATATGTTGTTTTAGTGTGTGGGTGTCCTTGCGTGAGTGAGTTATGACCTTGCATTTGAGAACTACTGCATGGTGGTCCGGATTTAATTACTGAAAATCATAGTGATGGAAATTTTTTTACATCTTTATTTTATTCATGCAGTACACTACAGCACAAGCTTTCAAAGAAACAAAAACCAAATGATACAGGCTCCAGAGCTTACCAAAGAGAAAGTTTAATGTGTCTCTTGCTCTGTTCATGTTCAACTGTGCCGGTTTTAGTGTTTCTTCCACTATACTGAACCCTTAATAGATATGGCTACAATTATAAAATATACATAGCTCTGTTCATGTTCAACTGTGTCGATTTTAGTGTTTCTTCCACCATACTGAACCCTTAATAGATATGGCTACAATTATAAAATATACATAGCTCTGTTCATGTATCATGCTCAATCTGGTCACACTGACATATCATAACACAACAAAATCTAAGCTTAGCACTAACGTAATATTATATCATAAAACATATATTATTTTTCTTTGCAAATCTATATGGCACTAACGTAATAATATATATTATTTTAGTTATGACAGAACAAACGTCAAGAGGGTGGATTAAAAATCCACGTAGAAATGAGGATGAATATAAGCAAGGTGTTCAGAATTTCATCAACTTTGTAAAGCAACACTCACCACAAGATATCCAGTTATGTGTGTGTCCCTGTAAGAAGTGTAAAAACTCCAAAAAAATCTCAATAGAAACAGTTGAGAAACACTTGATAGATTTTGGTATGCTTTCGACATATGATGTGTGGTTCTTTCATGGAGAGAGAAACAATGCTACAGTACAAATGACTCGTGCATCAGATTCTGCCGAAGAGTAACCTATTCAAGACCAAATGCAAGTAGAAGAGCCTATTGAGGGCGCTCTTGGAAATCTCGTTAATGATGCATTTAGAGTGCATGATATGCCACAGGCTAGCGGTGAAGTGAACTTTGAAGTGATACATGTTCAGAAAATGTACCATGAATACAGAAGCAAAGCAAATGAGAAAATATATCCTTCTTGTGAAGATGGACTTACAACTTTAGGTGTAATGGTTGAGCTTCAGAACATGAAAAAAGAATTTAACTGGTCATGAAATAGCATAACGAAATTGTTGAAATTATTTAAAAAATGTCTTCCAAAAGAAAATACATTACCCGACAAGTATCCCACCATGAAAAAAATGTTAAAAGATTTGGGAATGAAGGTAAAAAGCATTCATGCATGCGAAAACGATTGCATGTTATTTTGGAAAGAGAACACTAACATAGTAGAATGTCCTCATTGTCATACACCAAGATTTAAAGATAAGGCAAATGCGTTAGGCATAAAAAAAATGACAACCCAACCGAGGAAAGTTCTAAGACATTTTCCTATAATTCCAAGGCTGACTAAATTGTACACTATACTGTGGATAGCTCATAAAATGCAGTGGCATAAGCATGCCGATCCTTCTTGGAATTTATTGCGCCATCCCGTTGACTCGGCCGAATGGAGAGCAATCAAATGTAAGTGGCCAGAATTTGCAAATGAAGGACGTAATATATGGCTTGGTATCGCTAGTGATGGATTTAATCCGAATGGGGTTCTCTCCAATAGTTACAGTTGTTGGCCCGTATACATGATTCCTTATAACCTACCCCTTCGTTATGCATGAAATCACAATTTCAAATGCTAAGTTTATTAATTCCTGGACCGAAAGCACCAAGTCAAGACATTGATGTATACTTAGAACCTCTTGTTGACGAGTTGAAGAAACTTTGGACGGAAGGAGTGGCTTCTTTTGACATGGACAGGTGAGAAATGTTTACAATGAAGGCAATACTATTATGGGGAATCCATGACTTACCAGCATTTGGAAATTTATCTGGTTGTGTGACACATGGTTATAATGCATGTCCAGTTTGTGCTATGGAGACTGAGTCAGAGTACATTGGTAACAAGGTTGTTTATCCAAAGTATAGAAGATTTTTGAAGTATGACCATCCATATAGATTAATAAAACATGGATGGTATAAGGATACCGAAGATAAAGAACCGCCAACAAGGTTAAGTGGACCATCCCTTTTGGAAAAGCTTAATTGTATAAAATATTTTCCTAGAAAATTACCAAAGAATAAGAAGCGAACGATATATGAAGCTACCGATAAAAGTTTCTTTACAGTTAGAGATGGTGACATAGAAAAATTTTCTTGGTATAAGAAGTCAATTTTCTATGACTTAATTTATTGGAGTAGTCATAAAGTGCGACATACTATTGATGTGATGCATACGGAGAAGAATGTTGCAGAGCATCTTATCAACTTAATGTTTGACAAAGGAAATCAATCATCTAAGTTTGCATGGGACAAGATTCATAAAATGAAATGTTGTCAAGTTCTAAAAGATGCCAAACTTCCATCGTATCTTGGGACAAGATTTGGTAGCCTTGTTACTATTCAACCACCTACTTTGCACATAAAAAAACATATGAGTATCATATTTTTTATGCAATACTTGCTTCCTATAATGGTTCAACATGCATATCCAAAGCTTCTTGAGTTACGACGAGCTATTTTACAAGTGAGTTTGTATTTTAACATAATATGCTCAAAAATTTTAGTTCGAGAACATGTTCAAGCCGCCAAATATATGATTTCCGAGGCATTGTGTGTGCTAGCACATTATTTTCCTACAGACTTCTTTGATATAAGTGTTCATCTTATGGTGCATCTAGCTGACCAAGCTTTGCTATGCGGACCTACAAACTATATATGGATGAGATATTATTTTTACAAGGTTTGTAAACATTATTTCAAAATGACAATTTATAAATATATGTGCATGTGTACTTGTGTGTAGGGCTATGAAAGAATGCAAAAATATACCTAGTAATAAACGCTATATAGAAGGATCAATCGCTGAAGCATATCTTGTTTCAGAATCAGTTAGATATGCAATGGAATATATGCCGAACCCACGTGATGGAAATCATAGTTCTACACAAGCATCCTTTTTAAATGATGGTGATGATATATATGAACGCCCCATCATTGAAGGCAAATATATTAAGCTAACTAGGATGCAACGTGTTCAAATTCGAAGGTGGATACTTTTTAGAATCGATGTTCCCGAGAGAGATGAATATTATAGGTATGAATTTTCTCCATATTATGATAAATACCGATGTCATAAAATAGCGAATGTATTCACATTATAATATCTAATTTGTAGTGCATATCGCTCCTCTTTAGAAGGTGTGTCTCGTGGTAAAAGAAAAGTTACCACAATGGTAGAAGTAGTTGTACAAACTGAATTTATTGATTGGTTGCACAAAAAAGTAAGTTATTTCAATATGAAAATTGTAGGTTTTGTTCCTTTTATGTTAGTCATGCAAATTTTTTTGTTCCTGACAGCTACTAGAAGAAAAATGCATGAACACAATGTTGTGGCAATATGTTAGTGGTCCAAAGTGGGAAGCCAAAAGCTATCTCAAGTATAGAGTGAATGGATATATATTCTCTCCTCAACATTACGACGACACTCTTTTGACCCAAGATAGCGGTGTTTGCATGGATTCAATCACCACATTTGTTGCAAGTGCAAAAGATATAAATCCTACAGACGATCACACTACTTGGTATGGTATCATTAAAGATATCATAGAAGTCGATTATTATGATTCTCAACATGTAGTATTCTATTGTGATTGGATAAACATCGCGGATAAGACAAATGGTTGTAAGATTTGTACCGATTCACATTTGTTGATGGTGAACTTGAAAAAGCTCAAAAATTCTAATGGAGAGTATGATGAGCCAGCTATTCTAGCAACCGAAGCAGGTCAAGTTTTCTATGTAAAAGACACTCAAAATCCTGATTGGTCCGTTGTTCGACGTTCTCCGAAGCGCATGACAGACAACGTAGATGACTACACAGTACTGATCGATTTTCAGTCTGTTATGAAAGAACAAGCCAACTTAGGACCATTATTGAAATGTGTTGAAATGAAATAGATATCATTTTGAAATGAATATTTGTGTTGTTTGATATACTTGGTATTTGGTAAACTAGCATATGAGTTTATGAACGTACATGCTCATGTTATTTGATATATTTTTGGATGCTTTCAGATTGATTTGTGAGCTTTGCTACTTCGGTAGGAACCTGCACATTATGGAGATTATCAACAAAATTAAAAGAAGTTATATTTATTTTATTTGCTGTAACACCATTGTAATTAATTGGCATGTTTGACTCTCTGTGTTGTCTACTTGGTTTATCAAAGTTTGGAAGAGCTGATAGTGTAGGTATTTAATATTATTTAATTATTTCTCGACCTATAGTTTTATTTCAAATTATTCTACACAGGAAATTTTTGAAGCATGTTTTTTGAATGCAGAGCTTGAAGCATGTTTTTAGAATGAATTCAGCGAAGATGTCATGCCTGTACTTTGAAATGACATTTTAAGTTTCATTGTATACTAAAATCTTTTTTATGTAGGTCTAAATGTCGAACAATTGCAATGCTAGTGCATCTAAAGGTACAAATGCAGAGCTTGAAGCATATAATCCTCCTCAGACAGGTGATAAAAAATACTTAATAAATGTTGATCTTGAGGGTGTTAAAGGTAAAGATGAAGCTAATTGGAGCTCCAGATGCGGAGCCCTAATTCGTTGTCATATACCGATTAGCTATGACGAGTGGAGAAATGTAGATGATTATTACAAGAATATTTTATGGCAAGAGCTATTGGTATGTCACAAATTCATCTTATTTAGTCATTTATGTTTTGCACAAGATTTATCCTTAGTACTAAAATTTCTTTGTTAAACAGAATGAATTTGACATGGATATAGATCCCGATCTAGCTCGGCCAATTTTAGAAAAAACTTTTCCACGATATTATCATACGGTAAAGTCTACTTTGCGGAATAAATTGCTCAGAGTCGGAGGAACCACCATACCCAAGAATATTGCTATTACTAAATATCCCGCAGACATTGACAGAGTATGGTGGGAAAAGTTTATAGATATTAATATTCAAATAAAAAAAAGAGCAATGTAGGAAAAACGCCGAAGCCAAAGCTAAAAATACTATCACTCATACACTAGGAAGAAAATCATACCGTAGAGTTTACGACGAAATGGTAAGAAATAGTATAAAAAATATTTCTTGTAAATATTAATAATGAATAGTTAATTAGTTTAAAAATATTTGTTCTTGCAGGTCAAGGAAAATCCGAAAGAGAAAGTTACGCGGACAATGGTTTGGAAGGCGGGACATATAAATAAGAAATCTGGACAAGTTCTTCCATCTGCAGCAAAAGCCTATGTAAGTTCTTTCATACGTTGTTCTACAAATCTGGACAAGTTCTTCCATCGATTTCCAGCATTAATTTTAAATATAGTATGTCGCAAATCTATTCCAATCGTCAAATGCATGCACCTCCCATAAACCCAAAATGTATGAAAACATAATACTGTGGCATCTTTTCTTTTTAATATTTACAGTCAGAGAATCAAGCTTTGAAGTGCTTCAAAAGCACAAAGCTGCTAATTAACAATTAATCTGACTAACTGTCAGATTTAGAATAAAGAACTTTAGAACACTTATATGGGTTGGTTGATATGGGTTGGTTTGTAAGGCAGCAGTGATATGCAGAGACAAGGATGGTTATGTAGTTAGATGTTGATGAGGATGGTACAAAAATGACAGAGGGATGTTGATATGGTGGTACTGTGGATGGTTAAGTAATGGTGTTTGGTGAATATGTTTGGGGAATATGATGAAGAAATGATAGAGGCAGTGATATGTTGTGTTATTTGGTGAATATGCAACTGTTTATAGTGGAAAAGGAGGTTATGCAGGTTGGTGAATAGAAATGTTGAGTTGATTGTGTGAAGTATGCAGTAGTTTAATAGTTGTTGGAAAAAATGAAGTTTGGGTGCAGGGGAGATTGGGCAGTGGCAAGGTTGGAGACACAGTAGTATTTGTATTTGTATGTATGCAGAGTTTATGTATGGCACAGAGGAGGATGTGCAGGGCAGTTATCAAACAATTGAAATGGTGAAATTGTATTTGTATTTGTATATTATGAAATGTTTGAAGCTACTAGAAATGAAAGGCGGTATTTGTATTTGGAATGGTAAAGCAAACAATAATTTTTTTGTTTCTGAAATGAAATGCAAAGTCTTTTTTTTAAACTAGAAATGCAAAAGGAACTAGATAGTGGGTGGTTTCAAGCGGATGTTTGTAGAGCGGATGTTTCAAGCGGTGGTAGGACTGATGGCAGATAGTGGACAGTCGTGATGTATTGTTTGGATGGGAAGTTTGGTTTGAATTTGATGAAGTGGTGGGTGATGCAGTGGTTTGAAGTCTGTTAGTGCTGAAGGTGGTTGGTTTGGTGGAACTGCTGCAGTGGTTGCAGGCAGAAAGGAAGAAGTGTGTGGGAGGATAGTGACAAGGCAGCAGGTTTGATGACAAATGGGTAGGGGGAGTGATGCAGCGCGTACCTTCCTAAATCGCGAAGAGGAAGAAGAAGACGAGCGACTTACCTCAGGTCGCGATCGAAGTCAGGAAGAAGAAGAGCGCGCGCGATATGCCCTAGGTCGCTCCGCCTTGCGACGCGAGGCAATCGCTAGGTCATGAAAAAATAGATCGCTGCCGACCTTCTCTAGGTCGCAGCCCACCATAGCTCGCTCAGCAAACTACTCAGATTGCGACCTAGTGGAGATTCGCGAGTTAACGAAGAGCGCTCGCGAGCTAACGAGATAGGTCGCTCAGGCGATAGGTCGTGAGAATTCTTCAAAATGGATAAGTCGCGGGCATTACTAGATCGCTGAAGTTTAAGTCGCGTATGTTGAAGAAAGGTCGCGTGTTTCCATAAGTCGCTCAAGCTATACTACTTCTTTAAGTCGCTGAGCCGCCTGGTGTTAACTCGTAGGACGAGTACTGTTGTATTCTTGAGTTGTGTGTTGTAATTTTCTATGTCGTTTAATTTTTAACTCATGGTGTATTTTGTTAGGTCGTATATGTTGATAAGTCGTTGTTCTTATATCGGTTGTTATAAGTCGTGAGTCATTTATAATGATAGGTCGTGACTTGTTAGGTCGGTCTGTTGTGTTGTAACCCTATAAATAGGGATGTTGAGTCATTTGTAAGGGATTGTTGAATTTGAAATAAAATTTGGTTTGTGCTTCTTGCCTCCATTAAAATTGGTAGTTGAGTGTTATCTCCTATCTCCACCTTCGGCATTCGAGTGCGCTCGAATCAACGATTGTTGAAGCCAATTCACGGAATCAAGTGCGCTTGATCAACGTTCGAAGAATTGTAGATCTTCTCTCATGGCATCGTGCGCGATCAACGTGTCGAAGATAGCTAAAGTCCGGTATCTTCGTGATCAACGGATTTGTGCGTTTGGTATCATTAATTCATCGATTCATATTGCTTCATCTAATCGTTTCATCGATTAGTTGGACACAAAATCTTCATTTCGTTGTCATCCGTTATTTCCGCTGCGTCATTTGGTATCAGAGCTAGACTTAGCCAATCATAGCTAAGCCGAGTCTTGGAGCCAATTCTTATTGAAGAGTCAAGGCCGTGCATCACTTTGTTGTTCAAAGCCGAGAGTCAAAGTCGAGAAAAGTGAAGTGTTCAAGTTCAGGTTTGTTCAAGGCCGAGAGTTAAAGTGTTGGAGCTAGAAGCGAGCTTGTTCAAGTTTGTGCGAGATTTTGTTCAAGTCGTGAGCTAGGAGACGAACTTATCCAAGTTCGTTGGGCGTCAATTTGGAGATTTGAAGTTTTGGAGTTCAAATTAAGTTGTTTGTTTATTTGGGGTGTTCGTGAGATTTCAAACAAGTAGGGAAGTTTGATTCGAGAATTTTTTTGGACCAAAGTAAAGTTTGTATTTGGATCTGTTGAAGATCTGATCATGCCTCTGAGATGTGTTAACCGTCATCATAGTGTTGCAGATTTGTATGGGAGTGAAGATCCTGAACAGATGGAACAACATATCGATGAAAGGTTCAATAAGGGTTTCGAGAGAGTGGAGAGAATGAAGTCTGATATGAACCGAAATCAAAGGAGAGTGTCGCCACGTTATGATAGAGAAAGAAGAGAATCATCTTTGTCGATAAATCGAGATCATGGAGTTCGAGACAATCGTGATTATCAGAATGGAGAAAGAAGAGCTTATCGTGGTTACGAGCATGAGCCATATTGTGATTATGAAAGATGTCGAGTAGAGGAAAGAAGAAGTAGAGAGGACGTGCATGGTCATAGAAGAGTCAATGTTCAGAATCGACATCGAAGCTCATCTAAGTTTGAAGAAGATAGTTATGGTGATAGTGTTCACTTTCGATATCCAGGTCAAGGGCAAAATCGATATAGGAATGTTGAAGAGAATGGTCATACACGAGAATCAAGGAAGGATATGGAGATTCCAGAATTCCGAGGTGGTCTACAAGCAAACGAGTTCTTGGATTGGTTATCAACGGTTGAAAAGATTTTTAAACTCAACAACATGTCTGAGGATCGTCAAGTTAAGTTAGTTGCTACCAGATTGAAAGGAAGAGCTATGGATTGGTGGCAACAAACTAAATCAACCAGAGAGAGAATGAGGAAATCCAAAGTTGTCACGTGGGATAAGATGAAAAGGATGATGAAGGCAAATTTCGTACCCTACAATTATCAAACTCGTGTGAACCAACAATTGTAGAAGTTGAGTCAAGGGAGTCGAGGAAAGGGTGTGGTTACAACCCCCAACAATCAGAATAAAGGCGTTAATTGCAGTATAAATGTTTCTAAGAGAGTCAACAAACCAGTTGTACATGAAATCACGAAGACAAATGTTGATGACCGAATTAAGCGCTATCATTATCAGGAGTCTGGCCTTAGAAGTAATGAATGTACGGAGGCCAAGATGAAAGCCTTAGTTGTCGAAGAATGTGAAAACGAGGATGTGGATGATTCTACTGAAAGCGAACCGGAAAGGGAAGAGGAACCGACTAATCCGTTATCTTTCAGCGAGAGTGTTGAAGAAGCAGAAGGTAGTGCTGAATCATTGGTTAGGTATGAGGCAAGTAAAGAGCTTAAAACTCCTGAGGAGGTTAAACCAATGTTAGAAGAGTTTGAAGAGGTCGGTCCTACAGAATCGTTCGAAGAATTACCACCGAAATTTGACAACGATGAAGGAGTTTTGTCAGGAGATGAAGGATGTAACTTGTTGAGGAGGATTGCTGAATTTGACTTTTATCAACCGCCGAAATTTGATGATGATGAAGAAATTGAGTCAAAGTATGTGGATGTAGAAGTTGATTATTCTTCACCGCCCAAGATGGATGTCGATAGTATGGAAGAAGAAAGTGTGTTCAGAGTTGAGGAAAATAACTTGACGAAAGAGGATTCTTGCTTAACACCTGAGCTTATGGATGAGAGCCAGCCAAGAGTAAATTCCTTAGTTTTCGAGAAGTCCGAACAAAGTAAAAGTGAAACAGAAGAGAAGGCAGAATCAGATAATTTATTATCGTTGGAAGAGTTCATCAATAAAATAAAAGATAATGATGAGTTATCAATGTTGATTGAATCTGGAGAAAGTTCTGATTTTGAGAATCCCGAAGAGATTGAAGTATTTGAAGAGTGTGAAGATGAGATTTCTGAGGAATTGCTTGAAGGAACTAATCTTGTATTTTTGGAAGAGTCTGTGAAAATTAGAAATGAATTGCTTGTGTTGACCGAGCAAGGAACGAGTAAAGATCTTGAGGTTTTCAAGGAAGTTGGGTCAGAATTCAATGAGTCTGAAGTCGAATATCCTGAGGAACTACCCGAAGAGTTACCACCACTACAGGACATTCAACCTCACACTGAACTAGTACCAGATGCTATTCTACTACAGGGATCGTATGATCTTCAAAATCTGAAAGAACAGGAAGAGTTGATAAGATAGGATGAAGAGAATGATTGTCAGTTGGAATTGCCTGATCATGTCCGCACTGCTGACGTTATCAACATCAATTGCTTGGAATCGTTTCATGAAAATAAACATGTTGAAGGAGAAGCGAGTGGGAATTCATTTCAGTCAGGGGAAATTGATGCAACACATCAAGGGAAGATTCTAAATGATGACACACCTGAACGAAATAAGGAAAGACGAGAATCTGAGCATGAGTCCTCATACTTTTTCGGTCGTGATTTCCTAAGTCGTTCTGTGATTTTAAACTTCCTTATATCGTCTCACATTTTCGACACGTTTTGGTTCTATATCACATCTTCCTATTGGCACAAGCAATATGGTATACGACATTATTCTTATGAAGTTTTGTGCTACATGAATTGGATCTGGAACCTAGTGCTTAGTTCATTCCACACTTTTTCATATGTCATCTCCCTCAGATCACTTCCTTATGCCGCCTGCCTAATGCCACGTCTGTGTTACGCAATGCGTTCCTTATGTCAAGCCGCATCTTCAAAGGGTCAAGACAAAATCAATCTCAAGAGTGGTTATCACCAGAGTCGCATCAAACCAGATAATGAATGGAAGACAGCATCTCGAAGAAGGAAAACATGTGAATTCGGGACGAATTCTTTCCAACAAGAGGAGGATGATGCAGCGCGTACCTTCCTAAATCGCGAAGAGGAAGAAGAAGACGAGCGACTTACCTCAGGTCGCGATCGAAGTCAGGAAGAAGAAGAGCGCGCACGATATGCCCTAGGTCGCTCCGCCTTGCGACACGAGGCAATCGCTAGGTCGTGAAAAAATAGATCGCTGCCGACCTTCTCTAGGTCGCGGCCCACCATAGCTCGCTCAGCAAACTACTCAGATTGTGACCTAGTGGAGATTCGCGAGTTAACGAAGAGCGCTCGCGAGCTAACGAGATAGGTCGCTCAGGCGATAGGTCGTGAGAATTCTTCAAAATGGATAAGTCGCGGGCATTACTAGATCGCTGAAGTTTAAGTCGCGTATGTTGAAGAAAGGTCGCGTGTTTCCATAAGTCGCTCAAGCTATACTACTTCTTTAAGTCGCTGAGCCGCCTGGTGTTAACTCGTAGGACGAGTACTATTGTATTCTTGAGTTGTGTGTTGTAATTTTCTATGTCGTTTAATTTTTAACTCATGGTGTATTTTGTTAGGTCGTATATGTTGATAAGTCGTTGTTCTTATATCGGTTGTTATAAGTCGTGATTCATTTATAATGATAGGTCGTGACTTGTTAGGTCGGTCTGTTGTGTTGTAACCCTATAAATAGGGATGTTGAGTCATTTGTAAGGGGTTGTTGAATTTGAAATAAAATTTTGTTTGTGCTTCTTGCCTCCATTAAAATTGGTAGTTGAGTGTTATCTCCTATCTCCACCTTCGGCATTCGAGTGCGCTCGAATCAACGATTGTTGAAGCCAATTCACGGAATCAAGTGCGCTTGATCAACGTTCGAAGAATTGTAGATCTTCTCTCATGGCATCGTGCGCGATCAATGTGTCGAAGATAGCTAAAGTCCGGTATCTTCGTGATCAACGGATTTGTGCATTTGGTATCATTAATTCATCGATTCATATTGCTTCATCTAATCGTTTCATCGATTAGTTGGACACGAAATCTTCATTTCGTTGTCATCCGTTATTTCCGCTGCGTCAGGGAGTAGGTGCAGTAGCAAGGAGGATGGACAGTTGTAAATTGTTCTGGTGGTGTGCACTGCAATGGCTAGTGCACAGATGTTCTGGTGATGTTTCAGGGTGGTATATGCTTGTATGGTAGTTGGCAGGGCAGTTTTGATGGATTTACTAATTGTGAATTGACAAACAATTTCTGTATTTAAAATGCTTTGGTTTTCGTATGTTGTTTTCTTCCAAACCAAGCAGAATTTATTTGGTGGTGGATGGTGTTTCATTCTGCACTTTTTTTCATACGAGGAGAATTTACCTTTTTCAGTTATATAAACAACTACCTTTAGTTTATAACTTTTTATTATATATATATATATATGATATGATTTATACACAGTTGAAGTTTTAGCTTGAAATGAATGTGAGGTTTTCAATGTTTTTGAATAGTATACAATTTTATATCAAGCATAAGTAAGCATTGAAGATCAAATTTAACGTCAACCTATAATCATGCACCAAATGATTATAATAATACAGAAGATTCGAAAGAACTCAACATAATTGTCAAACTTATAATGTGTCAATTTGTATGCATGTAAAATTCGTTAGTTACAAAACATTAATAACTAAGATAACAATGATCAAGTGATAATTTTACCACCCATAGTAGGAATCATAACAAGTGCATATTGATCCTATCATACACTTTCCTGTAACTGTAACAGGATCTCGAAATTGTTGTATGCAAAAGTCAATGCAATTCTGATTAAACATGCACAAAGCCTCATTGCTATTTGTTATTGCTTGTGCATGTGTCACGTCTTTTGCATTTGTACCTGCACCAAATTATTGACCAAGAAAAACATTAATAATCAAGACTTTATTCTAATTGTAATATACATTATATGTATGTACATATTATGAATTAAATACTTACATGTTAAGAGAGCAAGTACAAATAATATTGAAAGCACCAACATGTGCTTGGTCGCAATGGATGAAACAAGGGTAGTCATTTTTGTATCTCTGATTTTATGTTTTGATAACTGATAACGATAATCTTCTCAATACAATCTTGCTTTTATAGACCCGAGCAGAATCAAAACAACTGTTAGATGTAAGGATTTTGCTAATTTGAGTTTGTTGTTAGTTATTATTAACTAAATTAGTCGGTTAGGTGTTTATATTTTTGCTAGATTAATTCTTGTGGCTATGGTATGGTAGAAGTAGGTTGTCTTGTGGCTATGGTATGGTAGAAGTAGGTTGTATGGTGATGTGGCAGTTTTGTGGCCTGGCTGCAGTAAAGTGGTGGTGCAAAATGGGGGTTTTTCGAATGTGCAGTTTTGGGTATGGGTGTGTTCGGAGCATTTTTGTGATAATGTATGAAGTTTGAAGTTTTGGGACAGTGTAGGAGTTACAGAGGTGTGACTAATAGTTGATGGGGGTATGTTGTAGAGAAGGCAGAGATGACAGTGGTTATGCATAATGCAGAAGTGGTTTATGATAGAGTAAATATGGAGGATGAGAGAATATTCAAAGTGGAGGAGAAAGAGGGGAAGAGAAGATGGAAACAAACGATCAGAGGCAGGAAGATAAGGAGACGGGATGGGTATAGCTAACAACCAATCAAAACTAAGATAACATCTCTCTCTCTCTCTCTCTCTCTCTCTCTTCTTTGTTTATTTTTTCTCCCATTCTTTTTTCTCCAACTTGTCTCTGTTTCCACTTTGCAGCAGTCTGACTACTATGCAGGTATAAAAAACTGCCCCACATTGCCAATTATTACACCACATTGTACATTTCAAATTGCATTATGTTACAGTGTGGTCCAAGTCAGCGCATTATGTTACACTTGTTCAGCCAACATGACTGTGTTAACCACAGTGCTAGTCTTCCTTACTGTAAGTAAATCTTACTTAGATAAATAATAAACTTGTCAGTGTGACTAGCTTTCTTCTTGTGACTAATACTGTACGAAGATACTCTAACTGTAAAATTAAAACATGTTTAGCTTTTCAGTTAACACCCCTTTGTCCTGCTTTCCCACCACATTATGAAACAAAAGGAACAAATTAAAAAAATTAGCATTATCCTTTTTTTATCATATCTAATACTTGACAATGATATGAATTTAGATTCTCTATCTGATGGTTTTGAGGATCGAATTCCATTTGTAAGAGTTAATTACTGTTTCAAAAAATTACATAAAAGTGGATATGTTTTAAAATCATTTTAAGTAGTTCACTGTCAGATTTACATGTATCAATGAAAAGATTTCTAGACAAGCTAGGCTTGTTGGTCACAGAGAAGTGTTGTTTCATAGAGCAGCAGTAGGGTTGTTTCTGGTGAGTAGTTTTGGTGAGTTATGTATGTGGAGTTGATGTTGTATGTTTTTGTGTGTGTTTTGGTGAGCAGTTTTTGTGTATGTATGGTGAGTTGTGTATGTGGAGTTGGTGAGCAGTTCTGGTGAGTTTTGGTGAGCAGTTTTAGTGAGCAATGGAGTTGATGGTAAATGTTGTTAGAGGAAGTTGTGACGGGTTGAAGTAGATGCGTAGTGATATGTGAGGTGTTGGCAGTGATGTTGTGAACTGGTTGACTGAAATGGGTTGTTTCTGTTGAAAGTATGTATGTATGTATGTATGGCAGAGGAGAGGAGTTGCAAGTGAGGTCTGCAGGTTGAACTTTGAAAATGTTGTTATGCACCATGCTATATATCTGGATGCAGCTTTTAAGATGTTCAACTAGGTGGTTCTTTATCTGTTTTGCATGTAACAAAAGTCTATTTCATTATTGTTGATTTTACTCTAAAGAATATACATGTGCATGTCAATAATAAAACCCTGACCAAACCCTCAAATTAATACAAACTTTTATGTCATTTGATATAATCCCAACGTGTCCAATTATTTATTATTTATCTTATTGCTTCTCAACCGCTAATCTTCTGTACGTATTGAATGCAGGCACTTGTGGAGGAAGAGGAAGAAAAACAGAAGTTGGAATGTAGCGGTAACGAGGAAGCAAACACATACGACCTTGACAACGATCCCATCTCTAAAGTTTTTGGGTTCGATAGAAAGAAAAACTATTGTCGTGCAATTAGCTCCACTTCCTCTGCAAAACAAGTAAAGTTGATGCAAGCTTCAAAAGCAATTGCCGATAAGAATAAAAAGGAAGATTTTCGTCAATGGTCATCGGAATTACAAAACCAAGTGGCAAATCAAGTTGCAAATCAAGTGGCGAATCAAGTGTCGAGCCAAATCAATGAGGCTCTTAAATCATTTGCTTCATCTTTCTTAACTATGATACCGGGGTTACAACATAATCTTAATGATGGTAATGTGACGCCTATGAATGAAACCGCTTCTAACTTGAATAAATCTCCTTTGAATATTAGAGTTGCTAGTATTCCGTCAAATGATATTGGATCATCTACAAGAGGTAAACAATTTGTAATGCTACTATCACAGGATATGAAGAAGGATGTAGCAAAAGCTTATATTGGAACACAAACTATGTGTCATTTCAGAGAGATAGTTCCAAATATTGAGAAAGTTGTTTGGATAACAAAAGTTTTAGAACCGGAAGCACCAATTTATGATGGTCCTCAAAATGGGCACTACAAGCTTTGTGAATTTTCAGATAGGGGCTTTGTGATATGGCCTGTGTTTCGTCTTCGCAGTATCTAAAATTCTATTGTAATTTGGGTATGATATTGTGGTATTTTGAAATTGGAAAGTTTGTAGCTTATATTATAGTATTATCTAAATATGATATTGTTGCATTTGAGTTATGGAAGCATTTTAGACTTCACATTGAATTGATATGATGAATTATATATGATATGGACATCATCATTTATGAGATATTTATATATGATATGGACTTCATATTGAATTGATATTATATTCATTTGTTTTAAGAATTAAATATTAATTGTTACTAAATAATCATTTTCCAACACTTATAAGCGTTACCGTATATTTCTGTACCAACACTTATAAGCGTTACCGTATATTTCTGTACCAACACTTATAAGCGTTGCCGTATATTTCTTTACCAACACTTGTAAGCGTTACCCCATATTTCTGTACCAACACTTATAAGCGTTACCCCATATTTCTGTACCAACACTTATAAGCGTTACCGTATATTTCTGTACCAACACTTATAAGCGTTACCCCATATTTCTGTACCAACACTTATAAGCGCTACCCCATATTTCTGTACCAACACTTATAAGCGCTACCCCATATTTCTGTACCAACACTTATAAGCGTTACCCCATATTTCTGTACCAACACTTATAAGCGTTACCGTATAAGTGTTACCGTATATTTCTGTACCAACACTTATAAGTGTTAGTAATACGTATGTTCGTAACACTTATAAGTGTCACAAATTTGGCTGCTTCATTCCTCACAGTCCATTAGTAACACTTAAAAAGTGTTACTGAAATTATTTGTAACACTTATAAATGTTAGGATTTGTCTGTTTTGGTGTTGTGATACCCTAGACCGGGATAGTGAGGATTGTTTGATCGATATATCTAGAGCACATTAAGTGATAGCAAAGATAGTTTGATCGATTATATAGTTGCTTTGATTGTCTTCTTTCATAGTCTAACACTCTAGGGATGTCGCTGGAGATAGGTATTAGGGATAGGGATACACTAACATTCGTCATCATACTTAATTTGCAGTATACCTTTATGATATTCATAGAATAGCATATTATGTTCATTGTGTGTTAACTCTTTAGTTGCAGGGACAGGTTAGGTATGATTCATATACCATTGTTTCTTACTACATCAACATGTATAGTATGTTAAGGTTCATTTATCGCTCACACCAAACTATTGTCTAACTCGAGGTTTTATGCTTTGCTTCTTATTATTTTGGGTACTCTTAAATGAGTAAACTAGATGGTAGGTTTGGTGTACGCAATACAGTGCAGAAGACGAGCATGATGGAGCTTCTCGTATTATATATGGATATCGTGCTTATTCCACCATGCAACACTATGGAGCCTTGACAGTGTCTGCTTATTACTATAGTTATGAGACGGTTATTTGAGTTTATTTCCATTTGGTATAAACTCTATTCCTTTGCTGTATAACTCTATGGATCTATGCTCTGATATTTGGTTCACTTAGTTATTACTGTCTCTTCTGTTTTATATTTATGATGTATATTATATTTTATTCCATGTGTTGTGAGATATACGACAGGTTCTGTGATATTTTATTTCATTTCCAACCCCTAATGATCGTCCTACATAGGTCGGGTACATCAACAGCGCACTATTTAGTTATATTAGATTTCGGTTGTATAGGGCGGTCCTCACAATAAGCATTTTCGCCTCTTGTTGGAGATAATTACTCCTTTCTTGGCTTGTTGTAGGGAGATGCGATAGCATTCCCTGCCGACTTGTTGATTACTGAGGACGTAGCCAATATCTCCCTTGATGGGGAATTCCATAGTGGTTGGTATGCCATGACTATGTCCAGTTCAGCCAGTGTTAGCCTACCTATTAGAATGTTACAGGCAGAAGGACAATCCATTACTATAAATTTACCTATTTTTTGCGGAGTGGGGTTCCTCGTTAAAGGTGACTGTGTGTGAACTGGAGCCCAGAGGAACGATCCTGACACCGTCGAAATTGTAGATAGGCAGAGCACAAAGAGTGAAATTGGGTGATGCGAGTTTCATCTTATCGAAGACATTCTTGAACACGACATTAGCTAAGCTACTTCATTAATGAAGACCCAATGCACTTTGGCACTAGCAATGTTGATCGAGATGACCATGAGGTCATGGTAAGGGTAGCCGACACCTCTCTTATCCTCGGCTGAGAAGGTGATGTCCACCTCATCTTCCTCCACTCTCAAAGCTTTTGAGGCCCGAATCTTTACCGAAAATATCTGATTTTGCTTGGGCAAGCTCCCTTATGTATTGGGCTTAGGCCCCTCTATTGTTATCGACCACATGCATATCATCGCAAATAGATAATAATTCGATTTTTATCACATCCAAATTGTTTCCATCTGCTTGTTGATGTAGGATGAGAGGATTCTTTATGTTCGTTTCTTTCCACAACCTGTTATCTTCCTTGTTTCACAAGTACACATTCGAGGATTAACCGCTCTATCTCTTGTTTTAAGTATTTAAACTCATTGGTGGAGTAGCTGTTAAATTGATGGAATTAGCATTATTTTCCATTGCCTTGAGGCTCCTCCTTTTGCCTTGAATGGTGAGAGGGGGCCTTTGGTATGGGGTGAGATCCTTGATGGCGAGAAAGATGGTTTCCATATCAAGAGTTATTGAGGCATAGTTGGTATAATCGGGTTTGAATCGTGAGCCATCTCGAGGGCGCCTTTTGTTGTGCTCCTGATGGTCGTTCTTTCTTTAGGTGCTTTCCTCTCACGAGCTACATCTATTTCCTTGCCTGCCCTTCTTGTCGTTGTTGGATAAGTCGGCTTCTTCCACCCCCATAATGTTATTCCCTCATTGGAAGAATTCAGTCAAGGATGAGGCAGGGTCGCTTCTGCAGTTTCTTCCATATTTTGGATCGATGCCTCACCCCAAAGCATAAGGTTACTACCAGGTTGTTTTTGTTCGCCCCTCTCACTTGGGTCGACTTCTCATTGAACCGATTGATGTAGGAGCGGAGAAACTCGATTCGTCCCTTCCAAATGTTGCATAGTTTGTCGGTCATCATGGTTTGGTTCATATGGCAAAGAACTAGCTTTTGAAATTAGTGCACAAGAGTGGATGTTACCTGCTTGTAGATGTAAGAACCAGTGGGAGGCCGCTTCGGTCAAGGTGGAGGGAAACAAGAGGGACTTTGAATTACTGGAGAGTTGACCGACTCAGGTGATAGAGTTAAAAGCGGCTACATTATCGGAGGATCAATGCTTCTGTTATATCTCAACGGAGGCAGAGCATACCTCCGGTGTATGTAAGTTCTCAATATTTCTTTAGAAAACAGTTCCATATTCTCATTATCGGACAGTCCCTCACCGTCATGATTTCTACTTTGAATCATATGCATATATCGCCTAAGCGATGTCATTTCCTCCCTAAGGCCCGCCTTCGCTTCCTGCAAACGACATGAGGCCCTGGCTTGGGTGGGACTTCTCATATGCCTTATGGGAGAGGAATCTATAGGGCTGGTATGGGAACGGTGAGCAACATTGATGGATAGCAGTAGGCGACCTTCTATTCCTATTAAAAGAGGGGATCTGGAGTATTAACCTCACCGTACCTCTCATGGAATCGAGGTCAAGGGATTTCCACTATGGTCGCAAGTGGATAGAAAATTCTCAATGATCGTAGTTTCTTGCTTGTAGGTCACCGCTTATGCGATCGAAGCACAGATCATGTCATTGGTCTGCTACCGAAAGGCGATCGGATGTAGAAAATCTTTCAACAGACGGAAAGTGATGAGCGACATGAGCTCCTTGGTGTGAGATAGGTTTAGGCATAGGAATTTCGTGAGTGAAATCTTGAGCATGAATGACATGCATGTCCCTGCTATGGGTGGGATGAGCCCTAACAGGAGTCTCCACCATGACCCTCTCGCAGGCGTCATGCATGATGTTGAGGGATAGTGGCTAGATGGGGTTATGTCCATTGTAGTCGGGACTTTCGAATCGTAGTTGATGGTATTTGGGCATCCAACCTAGTCTGGAGTTCATTCCAGTCGCAAGCCATATGGCAAATTTTCATGTGCCTATTTACTGATCTAAGCCACAGGTCGATGCACATGCCCGAAATAGGGCTAATGGCAATACCTCTTGTGCTATTGTTAATGTTGTGGTCGTTAGAGTTATCGGCTTCATTTTCTCCTTTAGTCTATATAGTGAACTTTTTGAGTGGAGTAGAATTTTTTAAGGAGAAGCAAATGATGAAAGTTGAGAGATTTTAAGAGGAGCTCTCCTTCTAGCCCTAAAATGATAACTAGATTTCTAACCAACCTCGAAGGTAGGGTTTAGAGAAAGATTTAAGCAAAGTTTACTTACTAAAATTGTGTTTATAAATATAAGATGAGAAACGATCATGAACGTTGCAACTAATGCAAGTAAGGTAAATGACACAAATTATGGAGTGGTTCGATTTTAATGAATATCTACGTCCACTATGATAGCTAATTTTATTGCTTGATATTCTTGATTACCAAAGATCTATTACAAGAGCTTATAGTTAATATTGCATGTAAGATGGGGAAGTTCCACCCTTGTACGAGTGCATGAGAATCTCTACTTGTAGCTATTGACATCATGCTTTGGTAGACTCAGATTAAAAATCCGAAACTCGGATACCCTCGCAGTCGTTGATGATGATATATGGTTTAGATGCCGGCCAGCTAGAATGTCAAATCGAGAGAGCATTTCGATAAAGGCAAACTGATAAGGTCGTACTATGGCATGCTTAGATCAGAAACGCAACATAGGGGCAGAGAGTTGTTGATAAAATGTAGCATCGTCGCCATGTGGATTGAATAGTACATAGGGTTGTTACTGCATAGTGATGCTTTTGTTGGATGAGCGGTGCCATTTTATGTTAATTTTGTTAGGGGAACAGTATGGGTCATTATTTCTTTATGCAGGAACGACCAGACGTTTTTGTCAAAAGTTTGTTGAATCATAACAAAGAAAGATGGACGGAGCAGTTTGGACAGCTAAGGAAGAGACATGCAGAGAAAGTCAAGAGGCTTGGAAGGGAATGTGGCAGATGATCCTCTTATGTTGCGACCCGACCGTCTAATAATGAGGCGAAGCGGAGTTACCCGTGAGGCTTTGGCCTTCCTTTTGATGGTGATGATTTGACGGGGCACTGTCTGGACCCAAGAAATGGTGGGGGTGCCCATATCTTCGAGAGCCGAGCCACTTGAAGTACGTATGCAAGTTTGGGCGTCCTTGGTGGGGGGAATATGGTGTGGGTTTGTGTCCTAACTAATGTACCCAGTGTGTATATGCGAGAAATCAGAGCAACCACAGTGTTTCTTTATGTCATTTGATTTTATTGTTATCTTTAATGAAATATCAATAAGAGTAATTTTATGTGTATCCACAAATATTTTCTATTATACTGTTATATTATTTCTCTTTGAAATATGTATTTTTTTTTGTAAATTGTCTGCAACTCTAGCGCGGTTGGCAAGGGCACTTAGCTTTCCGGTAGAAGGAGATGGTTCGATCCTTGACAGAGGACTTTAACGGCTTGTTATTTGTGGAGGTATGTAATAATCTCTTAAACGAGTAGAAAATATTGACATCGAAAAGTGCATTTGTGAGAGCCTGTGTTAAAAGGGGATGAGACGGTGACAGACCTTCTTACATCCCTAGCCTACGAGAGTAGGTTTTTTTAGAAAAAAATTATGTATGCAAATTGTTGTAATGTTTTGGTTATTATTTTTGCATGAATATATGAAGTAAAATACGAAAGTTATTTGGTTGTATAGAAAATTAGACTACACGATGTTTATATTCTACATATATTTCTCACATCATGTTATGTTATATGTATTGGAAAATATGAGTTCCAAAGCTATTACAATATTTTTCTAACTTAATTATTATTGGATAATGTAAAAAAGTGTAGTGTTGGAATATAGTTTTTTTGAACCAAAGTTGAAGCAATATTCCTCTTTGAGCATAATATTTCTATGGCAGGTTTGTAACACTATTATCTTACCAAATTGTGTACGTATTAAAAAATTACAATCCATAAACATATGTATTCATCTTCCTACAATTAAAATAAAATAAATAAATGCACTGCTGAGTAAATTATGTGTTGAACAATGTGTGTAGCACATATTTGCACAAATTTTGAGAATAAAATCATGTACTTTTGTAAACATCATATTATTTTCTTAAAAATAATCTTGTGCTTTTTCGAATGCTCGAGAAGTAAATTGTTACAAAAAATTAGAGCATATTCATTGGTATAACTAAAATGAACCTCTCAATCAGTTGGATCCGGGTTTGCGATTGACGAGGATCAAATTCACAAATAAGATGTTGCTTAAACCAATTGAGCTACAGTACCGATGAGGTTGTTGCGAAAAACTTCATTATTATTGTAAAACTTAAGGGTTTAGTTTATCGATTAATCACCAACAACCAATTTAACAAAAAATACCTGTGTCGGATGAAATAATACGAACAACCATCTATTATCTACTTTCCAAAATACGCAATAAACGCAACACAATAAACGCAAGAGGGAACACAAAGATTTAGCGTAATTCATCAAATTGCCTACGTTCACGAATCTAACAGTTATACTTTTATTTCCAAATAGAGTACAATAAGGAGAGATTACAAAATTATAGGTAATATAATGGAGAGACTAACTAGCCTATGATAGCAAATAGAATGAACGATTTCACTAAAGATTTGTTTCCACTAAAAAATCAAATTTTAATTTGCTTTTAGAAGTTAGGTTACACAAAAGGAAGTTAGGATAAAGTAATTTTATTATCCAAATGAATTGTAATATTCTCCTAGTTTGATTTGCATATTTTTAATAAAAAAATCTAGAATTTTATTCTTTCTCCATATTGAATAATTAATAATTAATCAATTAAATCGATTAATTTGTTTTCCTTTTTTGCTTTTCAAAATGACATTTTTGAATATATATTCAAGTCACATAATTTCACACATATACCTATACGGTTTAATGAAAAATTATACCCACCATGTTGAAACATATACATACATACATCTGTGTTGTGTGTTGATATCACATCCACGTAAACACGCGCTTTAGTGAGAATGAGACAGATTATTAGTAACAATGGAAACTGATGGTATTTTATTAATAAATATAAGTAATTATTCTTCTAATGAAATGAGAAAAAAGACACAAATACAGAAGAAGAAAAATACATATCAAAACCATGTTTGTGTTGAAGATCTTAGGTTTGATTTCTTGTTTCAAAAGATTTTTTAGAATTTTGGAATACAAGTAACAACTCTTCAACCCTCTAAAAATTTGTATCATTCTCACAAACTTATACAAACTAGGACCAATTAAGCAATCAAACCAAACATAATAACGTGGCATTACCAAGCAGAATAACATGTACACGAACACGTTAACCAAGTACATTTGAACTCAAACATCTTATCTACAAACAAGAACTTTAAATATAAATACTATAAAAATCATCAAGAAACAATCATGGTAAATTTTCAGAGGAAGGATTAGCAGGTGGAACCCCAGGAAATGGAGGAAGAAACGGCAATGGAGGAAACAATGAACGGGGCGGAGGCGGTGGAGGTGGGCTCAACAACGGGAAAGGAATTCCTGGAGGAAAAATTGGAGGAAAAAGAGAAGGTGGAGGAGAAGGGAAAAAGGGTGGAAATATCGAAGGAGGGGGTGAAGGCACCAATGGAGGCAGAATAGCAGGAGGTGGTGTAGGTATCACTGGAGGCAGAAGTGAAGGAGGTGGAAGAAAAGGAATTGGTGGGAAAAAGAAGAAATCAGGCTTCGCTTTGTATTTGGAAGAATATGATTGTTTTGATAGTTGGTTGCATAAATTTGGTTTTTGTAGGGGTTTAAATGTGTGGAAACCTGATGTGTAAATGTGTAGGTTTTTCCTCTTTGATTTTAGATGGAGGTTCAATGAGGAGGAGGAGGATGGTATGGAGCAGAATGGATTGTTGCTTTTGAGAAGTGTGACGGAGCAGGAGTTCACTGCTGTCTTTGGTGGTAGAAGGATTCTGAATTTTCCACGGTTGTTTGTTTTTGCTTCTTTTTTGAAGTTTTCGCATTCTACTGTAACTGATGCGCCTGTAACAGAAAACGAGTGTATTAGATATGTACATTGAAATTTTACACGGTCGTTTGTTTTTGCTTCTTTTTTGAGTTTTTTGAAGTTTTTGCTCCTTTGCAGAGTAATGTGTGCCTGAGTTGGCCTAAAAGGAAAAAGAATTACATGTTTGGATTCCCGTGTACATTGATAGGGTAAAGAGAAAACATGTAAATAGACATGTAGGGTGAAATTCATCTGAAATCCTACAGAAAGACTCGAGTTTTAAGCATTCAGCATGCCACAGAAACTAAGGTATATGATAATATAATCTACTTGCACTGACATTAGTTGAACTAGCTAGGTGCAAAGTAGTATCTGAACTGAGACTCAGGTTTAGAAAAACCAAATTTACAGACATCTAAAATTGGAATCGAATGTGAATTATTCTAAGTTTCAGTCAATGTACCAACCTATGCTCGTAATGCTACTCGAATATATAACTTCCTTCTATACCAGGTTCGAATAAGCACAAATTGCACTCTAATTAGCATTCAGGTTTTAAAATTACACGTTTGTAAGAATACAAGTCCATAAAGAACTCAAGGATGGAGAAACGAACCTGAAATGAATCTGCTAGCCCTTGAGAAGTGCTGATGAAAGCAAGTGTCACAAAGGACTGTTCCTACAATAACTGCAGAGTGTTTATTGTTAGCATCAGAAGTATGGAAAATGCAGCAGACTGATACCAGCAGTAATACTATAATAGGTGGTGTTTTCATATTAATTTTGAAGTCCATTTTATGGAGAATGTAGTTGTAGAATGAAATGAACAGGATTGAAGAGAATTTATAGAAAGAGAAACTTAATTTCTTATCAGAAGAATCATGTGATGATCAGCAACCAACTGCAAGCAATACAATAAAATAATTAATTCTGCGATGAAAGAACATTTTACATAGGTAATGTTTGTGGCAATAAAGAATTGAGAAGTTGCTTTCTAGACTATTCTTGGAATTATTCAGCCTGTAGAAATTTTGTTGTGTTATGTAAATGTACAGTACAATAATATATAATGTGTTCACGGGTGTGTTTAAGTTACACAATATGTCAATAACAGCCACATACCTGTTATTAAAACATACATAATGAGTGGAAAACAAATGAAAGATAAGGATTGAGTTCACATGCATACATGATAGATGTGTCCTTTTCTTCCCATGTTGACAAATTTGATTGCTAAACTTGGACGAAAGTCCTATTATATGATTTCATTGTTCTCCTTGTTTGGTTCTTAAAAAATCAATCAACTACATGGAATAATATAACACGCTAGTCATACAAAATACAAGGCAATATATCAGTTTATACATGTACACCTACATTCAGGTAGTCAAGCACAGTGCTTTATATCTTTTGAACAATAACCTGAATCCCATATTGAGGGATATTGGTAAGATGTTTATAAGGTGCATGCACATAAGTGGGTGAAAGGCAAAATGAATATTTCTGTAGTATCATAGAAAGAGCAATCTTAGCCTCCATTATAGCTAATCCTTTGCCAACACAATTGCGAGGACCTGCACCAAAGGGCAAAAATGACATAGTATTGTTTGTTGCTTTAGCGATTCCTTCAGAAAACCTCTCGGGTTTGAATAAATGAGCATCATTTCCCCATAAGTCTGTATCATGGTGCACTATCAATGGAGATATAAAAATTTGCAAGTCTTTTGGGAGTGTATATTCTCCGAGTTTCACTTCTTTTGCTACTTGTCTAGTAATCAAAACAATCGGTGCATAAAGCCTTAAGGATTCATTCAGAATCAGATTCATCTACAAAAAGAGCAACCACCGTTGTTACAGTATCCAAAAATTTGGTCTATACAGTAGAAAAAATAACGTCTTACGCATGCATTTATGTGTAAATGCTTACCGTTTTTAATCTAGCAATATTGTTAGCATCATCAGAAGTGATGCGACTACTACCAAAAAGACCGGTTACTTCTTCTCTAGCCTTGTCTTGCCAATCAGTATTCATAGCTAAAAGGAGGCAAGTCCAGGCCAACATTGAAACTGTGGTTTCTTGGCCTGCAAAGTAAAAGGTCTTGCACTCATCCATTATATCTTCAAAACTGACCCTGTCTTTTTTGTTACTTGCATGATTTGCTTTAACAAGTAAACCAAGTAAATCGTTTCCATATTCATCCGAGTTTTCTGCAATATTACTCTCTTCCCTTTTCTTGATAAGTCCTGCAATGGTATCCTGTATTTCCATTTCGAGTATATCCGATTCTCTTTCTTTACCATTTCGGAAAATGCTCCTTCAATTTATCAAAAAATTGTGGTAGGATATGTTAGTTTGACGAAGGCATGTGTTTCTTTGGTTTTCATTCAACTTTAACAAGATTGGTTTTTCAGTGCATATAATAATGAGTTGTAATTCACAATATCACAATTATAATTCAATGTTTCAACCCTCAACATAAAGCAAGTTAATCCTCTACTTGGATGCGAATTTGCAATATACCATTCAGTGTTACAAATTATAAGAGCTTTTTCAGGATAACTTGATGCACTTTTTTTACTTTAGCAAATGTTTCTACGCATTTATGCATTTGTTTACCAGACACCTACTTCAGTTTTTTTGTTGTGAAAACTTAATACTGCAACTTGCAATTTCAACACTCATTTGCCCTAAGAGATGTAGTTAAGCAACTAGTTTAAAAGGTTCACAACTTGATTATTGTCGCAATAAACACACCTAAAAAGTGGGAACCGTGGATTAATCATATCTTGAGCGGCAAATGTACCAATTTTGTCTATTTTTGCAAAGATATCTTTCCCTTCAAGGTAACTACTACCAAAGGCAGTTTTTGAAATGACATCAGATGCCATGACTCGAAATTCTCGATACAACTCGATCTCTTTGCCCTCTATTTCTGTCCATTTATTAAGCATATCTTCCACGCTAGTAACGATTGTTGGAATCATAGCCTGAACAAAACATTTTCACAATTTGTAAAGAATAGTTTTTACGAATTAGTTCAGGATGTATTGCAAATCGTTATTACCTTAACGTTTTCAGCACAAAATGCATGGTTAGCTATTTTGCGTTGCCTGAACCATTTTTCGCCTTCTGCTGTTACAATGCCATCTCCAATCAGTTTCTTTAGAAAATTATCGGTTGGTATTTTGATGAAAACTCCATCTTTGTTGTTTAGTATCTCTTTTATCAACTCAGGGTCACTTACAAATAGTTGTGGAACTGGCCCTTTCCATGTCAGTATGTTCTTCCCTACACCATTAATATACTTCTTAAAGAGTTAACAAATATTTTCATAGGGTAATTTAAACTTTGATAAGCAAGATAACTAAGCACTACTCTCCAAATTCGAATAGTATGAACTTTCAACTGTTCTGAGCAATTCACTTAAATAATGCAAAACAATGAACACATACCAAAATCTTTAATCCAAGCATGATAGTTAGGCAGAACCCTTGGTGGAATTTTATGGGAAAACCCAGCTAGCGGTTTGCTAGTAGCTACTCTAACCATTTCTGCAGCTTCTTTTGTGCTTCCATGGAGAAATCTATAAGCAGGCCCCTTAATTCCTTGTTTATTCATAACCTTCTGTAGTTTGATTGGATAAAACCATGTTTTTTGGAGAAATCTGAAAAGGGCAGAGGTTAAAAGGCATAAGATAGTGAAAATTATGACGGTGATGATCATGTCACTTTTCAGTCAAAATAAATTTCAGGTCTGTTTTCAAGAGTACTTTTCCAGTTTCAGATTGATTGAGGAGAAAAGAAGAAGATATCCATTTACTTATTGTTGTAACTTGTTCTTAGTCGGTGAACTCAAATTTCAACGGTATCGGGCTTTAAAATTCAGGATTATTTGAGTAGTTTAATTGGTTTTTTGAATCTGCTAGGCAATTAGGTACATGGCAATTGTTCTATAGTTGTAAAATAATTGTTTTTTGCTAAGGGGCTTTGCATGAAAATTCTCTGCTGTTGTTATAAGAAAAGTTCATGTAGAAATGAGTATGTAAATTAGGTCCTTGATTTTTTTAGTTACAGTTTGGCACAGGTCCCTAATAAGTTTCAAAATACACAAAAACTCTAATAAAAAAAGATTTGTAAATTAGGTCCCTAGAATTAAGTTAACGAATAATGACATACACTTATGTAATATTCAGTGAATAATTGCAGACATTTATGCAATTATATCAAAAAATTGCAGACATTTCCTCAATTATTCATTGAAAAATTGCATAAATTTCCGCAATTATTCACCAAAAAAATTGCGGAAATTTCCGCACACCAAAAAAATTGCATAAATTTATGCAACGTTTGGATATAATTGCATAAATTTCTGCAATTATTCAGTGAATAATTGCATAATTATATTGAATTACTTAGTAACTTAATTTTAGAGACCTAATTTACATACTCTTTTTTACTGGGGTTTTTGTGTATTTTGAAACTTATTAGGGACCTAAGCCTAATATTCATTTTTTTTAAACATTAATTTTTTTTTTTGAAAATTTCAAAAATATTTCAAAATTAGAAAGCGCAAACTAGCTTGCATCAAGAAAGCGCAAGTTACCTTGCACTTTTCAAAAATTTCAAAATGTTCAAAAATTTCAAAATCAGAAAGCGCAAACTAGCTTGCGTTTTCCTGATAGAAAGTGCAAGTTAACTTGCGCTTTTAAAAAATTTCGAAAAAAATTTCAAAATCAGAAAAGTGTAGGTTACCTTGCATTTTCTGTCAGAAAAGTGCAAGACAACTTGCATTTTTTATTTTTCAAAAATAAGAACCAAATTTACATATTCATTTCTGCAAGTACTTTTCCTATAACAACATCAAAAACACGGACCTGAGACTCTTATCTTGTATTGCTAATTTTGCACTTTAGTTTAGCAATCAACTAGATATATTTTTAACAGAAAGCCACACATCCTTCTAGAAATGTTTTAAAATACATTTTCATTCCCTTTCAAAAACAAATTTAATAAAACACTCCTTTAATTATTTTCAAAAAAATGTGCAACGTAATATAAATATTTACATTAGAAAACTGAAATATTATCAGTTTTTACTGAAAATACATGCAAAGAAATACAAATATCTACAATATGTTATACTACAAAGTACAAGTACTAGTAATTTTTAATGATCATTGTTAAAGAAACTCCATTTTTGAATAAAGAGCAAATTTTAGTGGACTTCACGGAAAAAGAAAAACTATTACAAGGACACCATTTTAAAATTCGACAATCAGCCATCGAAAAAAGAAGAAGAAAAATCGGCGATGGTTTATCGAAAAACATTTTTGGTGGGGTCTTGTCCAAAAAAATATAAAAAAACGATGATTTAATTTTTTTTTCTATAGGGGGATGATAAATTTCTTTTTGCAACTCCAGAAATTTTATAAAAAAGAAAAAATAGTCATAGTATACAATTTTAGTTCCTTTAACAATGCTATTTTTAGTAGAATACATGTGGTTTTTAACGTACTTAATTTTAGAAGTACAAATATTTAGGTTGAAAACTGAACATTGAGGTTAAAATAATTATACAAATAGTTCGCAGTGTTTTAATTACTAGGCAGACTTTAAAATTGTTTTGATGTTATCCAGCTTTTGCTTTACCAAAACGTGATTGATGCTTACACTTCTCCAAACTTTAAAGTAATCACAAAATGACATAAAATCAAGACATGGTTTTCAAACCACAATCAAGCATTAATTTACAAAATAACCAGAAAAGCATAATTAGAACTAGCACTCTTAAAACACAGCATACATATCACATAAACTTCCATCTTAACCAAAGCAAGTAGTAGTGAGTAGTAAGTAGTAAGTAAAACTAACTAATAATGCAATGCCTTTTTAGCACGAAGATCTTTAAAATAAGATCTGGGATCTCTTTCAAAGGAACTCCTGGGCATGTGCTGGCCATATCTGCCTGGAGCTCTCATCATCGGATCAAAACCATGAGGCTCCAAATAGTCATTTCCACAACAACAAAAACATCTACGAAGACATGAACCTAAGTTGATTTTGCTGCAGCAGCGCCTATTTCCGCAACAACAAAAACATCTACGAAGACATGAACCTAAGTTGATTCTGCTGCAGCTGCGCCTATTCCACAACAACAACAAAAGCATCTACGAAGACATGAACCTAAGTTGATTATGCAGCAGCAGCAGCACCTGTAAAAACAAAGAAGTAGAAGTGTTACCGGAAGGATTACGAAGAGGAAAATGCGAGCCCAGTGAAGCAGCGTTTCCGATCTTGTTTCGACTGGTAGGAATGCATTGAACTTTTGTATGACAAAGAGGTATACGTTGTTGAAGAAGTCCCATATGTTTGTTGAGTTTAGAATTAGATGAGTTATTTCGCTGAACTTTCGTCGGATAAAGAGGTATATGTTGTTGAAGAAATCTTGTATGTTTGTTGAGTTTAGATGAGTTGTTTGGTTGAATTTTGAGGTTAGAAACTTTCTTCCTCCTTCCATTTTTAGTTTGATCTGGGTTTTTTGATGGAGAAATCATGGAGTTGGTGGTGTTAAATAGAAGAGCAAAAGCTTTGGTCCCTTGAGAGTCTCTCCAATGCAAATATAGAATATAATGATAATTACATCCTATTCATTAAAAAAATAAATCACAATGGTAACTCAATTTAATTTTTAAAATTTAAACATTACATTCGAAAGAGCAAAACTACTCCAATGCAAATATATTGATAGAAAATAATATGACTATGTGTTCCAATCAAAATTTAAATAAATAAAAATATTATATAAAAAATTACTCTAGTATCTATATTTCGTCTAAAACTAAACATTGTATTGGACGATGTCTAGCAAATTTTTTACCACATCATCATACCATTATTATTAACATTAGCATTGGAGATGAAAATTTAAACTAAATTACATATTTATGATGTATATATAATTGACATTACATCAAAAAAGTTTACAGGTTGGAGATGCTCTAAAAATGACCAATGAATGTTTTGATGTCTTTTGAATTCTACGTTTGTGTTGCAAACGAGACAAGCAAAAGCTTTGGTCCCTTAAGAATGACCAATGAATGTTTTGATGTCTTTCGAATTTTGCATTTGTGTTGCGAACGAGACATCGGAAGAAGAATAACTGTTTATTTGAATTTGTATATTTATTTATTTTAAACTATTTTAATTATTTTTGAATAAATATAAACAAAATACATGTACACAACGGAAATAACTAGTACAGAAATGTAAAATAAACATAATTGTAAAAGAAATGTACCTTGATTTGAATTTGAAAATAGGCGATTTGAACCAGAGAAGTTCGGATTTGAGTGTATTGATTATGGTAGAGGGGGTGGATGTAACACCTCGGAAATTTTAATAAATAAATCAAATTATTAAAAAGGGCAAAAAGGTAATGTCATGTTAAAAAACAAAATAATAAAATTTCGCAAACATTGTAATTTGGTCACGGAACTTATTCCATTGCGTCCGAAACAATGTTTAAAGTTAAAAAACATATATAAGTTGTTAAATTTGATAAAACAGATTGTAAATTGTGGAAAATATGATGTGATATTTTCGTAAATATGGATTTCGGGTCTAACTCATAAAACCCTATATTTCAATTATAAATAAGACATTAACCCCCATCTCTTCTCACTCAAAACCTAGCTGCCACTCTATACCCATATTTCTTCCTTCTCTTCATCAAAAACTTTTTGATGTAAACAAGCTTCCTTTTCTCCTCGGGGAAATTTTCTAAACAAAAAATAAAATAAAAATAATAACAAGGAGAAAGAAAATAAAAAAGAGAGAAGCAAGATTAGAAGAAGAAAAGAGAGCAAGGGCAATTCAAATCAAGGCTAGGAAGAGGAAAGCTTCAAAAGGGTGAGCGAATTGATTTCTACATTTATGATAATTATAAGTAACTGAATTCTTTTATAATTCTACATGATTTGAAAGTAGAGTTTTTGAATTTGAATAATAATTCCAATTTGAATCTACTTTGAATTACAATTTCAGTTATAAATTAAAATATAAACAGTGATGGTGGAAACTCTATTTGTTAATTTAATTGAAAAATTATTGAAAAGGGGAAAAGATTATATTAGTGAAACTCATACCTAATTCTATGAAGATGAATCTCTATCTCTAGTATTTGGAAATGAAGAAATCAAATACCATTATATTTCACCTTGAATTGATTTTGAAATTGAAATTTATGTGGAATTTACATTCGAAGCACATAGAAGTTTTTAAAAAAATGATGTAAATATACGTATATAATCGTGGATGTTAACAAGTTAAATTCGTGTAAACTATGGTACGGACTATACGCAAAAATCTAGTTGAAAAAAAGTCCTTAAACGTATATTCAAAATCATGAAGGAGACGACTGAAAACGACCAAAATAAAGAAATTTAAAAATCTAAAAACCCAGGTCAGACGTTTGAATTTTCAGACTATAAATCTGAATTAGAGGTTAAATGTCTGGTTTTATAAAATTGTAAACATAAAGAAACTAGTTCGAAATTGAATCAATTCATACATCTATATCCATGATTGGAGGCCAGTTATTAAAGTCGGACGTCTGAATGAGGGAGTCAGATGTCTGAATGCCTGGAGAATTATTATTTTAAATAAAAGAGGAGGTTAGATGTCTGAATCATATTTCCAGATGTCTGAATTGTTTCAGGAAGCACGGGTTGAGCCTAGATCGGTGTCCGCCAAGTATGGTGAAGTAATGGACTTGTATCCCACTATATTGACTGTTAGGAGTCCGCGTAGCTTCATGGAGTAGGTGTAACGAGTAGTATCACTTCATGTAGCGTAGAACTCGACAAGGCGGGTGTTAGCAGCGCAATTAGAAACTCTTATTGTTACTGAGGTACCATGTCCATATGCTAAACATGTAGAACCAGGGAAGTAAGGCGAAGGCATTCGTTATAGTAGGGCTACCCAGCAAGGCGGCTGCTGGATCTACGGGAAAATCACTATAGTGATTTTTCTGGATACTCCAAGTTGAAATATAAAGAGCATATGGCACATTTACCATTGAGATGTTAACACGAATGCTTAGATAGACCATAAATCATCAAAGTAGTATACTTAGCACGAGCCCAGGCATTGCGATCTTCGCTCAGTGTATAAGTGAGCTTTACATAGTTTGTCATTTGGGAATGTTAATCCAATGTTGGTTAGAAAGTAAATCATTGGGATTCACATATTAGGAATTGACCTAGGGTTGTTAGAGGTTGGTTGTTCAACCCTCACTTAGAAACCTTTGTAAGTTGTTTATGGTGGTAGGTGCAGTTAGAATTATATCCTTGATTTGTAAAATAACATATTCTTTAAATGTAGTGATAAAACGCAAATGGACCCCTAGGTCATGTAGGTTTATAAATATAGTTACCTACTTGTGAACACCATATAGTAGTCATATAATTCATTCACCAGACTTTGTCTGATCAACTCGTTTTCTTTCCTTTTTATACCCAACACAGGAGGACGGGCCAGCAGGTGATTTGGTCCAAACATAGTACGTGGAGGAAGAGACTAGGCATTGAAGTTACATTATTTTCAGTTACTTTCCATGTACTATTTATCATATCTTACTATCAGTCGGACTTTATGTTTTTATTTGGGAACTCTATTGTATGGACCATGTTTTGTTAAGACTATCATCTAATGTGGACTATTTTTATTACTTATATTTTATTTCCTTCCACTGTGAGATCTAAAAGTGCTAATGCATTAGATTTATTATTTTTTCTGTACCATGTAAGGTTTTAAAACCCTGATGACTCGTACTTCTTCGCACGATGCGAGTTCGAAAGTCATTTTAGTCTTTGGATTGGTATGTTCAGAGGTGCGGATCGTCATAATTGGTATTAGAGCTTAGGTTCAGGATTCTTTAGGGATTAGTTACATACTGAGAGAGCGTACTTGTATATTTTCAAAATTATTATCATATATAAATAAGTATGACACAAATACACCCTTATGAGTCCAGTAATGCTCAAACATCATCTGAGAAAAGTTGCTAATAATTTCTAATTACATATAGGCTGTGTAGTTAATGCCCCGCTATTACCTCGCTATAAGCCTGCTATATCTCATAGCGGATTTCTACCGCTATGATTTTTTCATATAGCCCTAAATATAGCCTTTCCGCTTTAAGCCCTGCTATTTCCGCTATATCCCGTTATTCTGGCTATATTTCACTATTTTCGCTATATCTTCTTGAAAAGAAATGAACTGAAAAAGGACATTTATACATTAAACAGATTATTAAATTAATTTATTTAATTGAATTTTTAATATTTTTTTAGAAATGCTATAATATTCTACTAAATTCAATTATGTTATATAATAGTTTTATGTTTATTTATAGTATATTCGCACATGTTTTTATATAAAATTATTCATGTATTAATTATAATTAAATTGAATGTTAATTTTTCATTTATTTACCATTTATATATTTGTAAAAACATTAAGTACGAGTTTTTATATGTTATTTTATAGTCGTCCGCTATATCTCGCTATATCCTCGTTGTATCCCCGCTATGACTTTTTGCACCTCCGCCGCATTGAATCTGTTGAGCGCTTTAACTGCACATCATATAGGTGAGAATGAGCAATCAGGCTGGCAATAGTTCTAGTGAAGCAGATGAGGTTCCGAGCGTGAACATTCCTATATGGTTCCATCGGTATTTGCAAGCCAGACGCCGGACTGAACTGAACCCAAATAAAGGACCCGCAACACCAGCACATGAGGCAACCCTAACTTCTCCACGTGCTTTGGATTTTCCTAAGTTATGCAGAATTCCGGAGTCTGGGTGGAAAAAATTATTCTAAGGCTGAATCATTTATTGAGATGTGGGCATGGCTGAGGAATTCCGATAGGATTTTTGCTATAATGAGTGTGGAGCTGTGCAGTTAATGCCCCGCTATATCCCCACTATAACTCCGATATATCTTATAGCGGATTCTTACTGCTATGATTTTTCCATATATCCCCAACATATATCCTTTCCGCTTTAATCCCCGCTATTTCCGCTATATCCCGTTATTTCCGCTATATTCCGCTATTTCCGCTTTATCTTCTATAAAAAATTGGATTGAAAAATGATATTTATACGCTATAAAAATTATGAAATTAATTAATTTCATTGAATTTTTGATATATGTTTCTACTAAATTAAATTAAGTTATATAACAGTTTTACGTTCATTTACAATACATTTGCACATATTTTTATTTAAAATTATTTTTGTATTAATTATAATTCAATTGAATGTTATTTTTTCACATAATTACTATCTATATATTTGTAAAAACAACAAGTATGGGATTTATATGCTATTTTAGAGTAATCCGATATATCCCGCTATATCTTCGCTACATCCCCGCTATGACTTTTTGCACCTCTACCGCATTGAATCCACCGAGCGCTTTAACTGCACGGGTGTGGAGGATGCAGTGAAGAGACAGTTACCTTCATGGCATTTGCTAGAAGAAGCTTAAATAGATCAGAGATTGTTATTGGTGAGATAGATCAGATGGGTATCGCTTGGACTGATTTTAAGAGGCGCTTTGAGGCTAAGTTCAATTTTGAGGCAGAATAGGGTGTAGAGCTAGAGAAGTTCGTTCATTTAAAGCAAGGTGACCATAAAGTCAAGGAGTATGTGAGTAATTTCAATCAACCGGCGAATATGGTTTAGACCATATTAATACACCAACGAAAAAGGCAATGAAATTTGCTAAGGGGTTGAATCCGTCTTTTAGAGGTATTGCTTTTAGCCATGTACCTATTGGAGCCACATTTGAGAGTTCGATGGAGATGGCATCGTTGAATTCAATTGGGAAGGAGGAACCTATGAAGGGGGAGGTGAAGTCGGTTCAGCAAGACCACCGTAGAAGTGGAATGAGGGCTCGGGGCAAGATAAAGAAGACAAAGTTTAAGTGTAAGAACTGCCAAGGTAGGGGGCATCTGGAAAAGGATTGCATAGCGGGTAGTTCGAAGATAAAATGCTACAACTTTAACCAATTTGGGCGCATAAAGAAAGAGGGTCCAAGTGCACTTAAGACTTCTACCCAGGCGGTTCCAACATATACACTAGATGTTATTCCTAACTCGAGTGCCGCTCGAACTATGGATAAGCGAAAGAACATCACATTGAAGATGTTTTAACTATTTTTGATTTATCCATTCGTACTTTACTTGACATCGAAGCATTATGCTCTTTTATTTTAAGCAGACTGGTTGATGAATTATATCGTACTTTATTTGACATCGAAGCATCATACTCTTTTATTTTAAGTAGACTAGTTGATGAATTATACTTGGAAACTAGTGTAGTTACAAACCTCATAGTAGTATCAAACCCAGTTGGAGGATTTACTCATTTATTTATGATTTGTAAGGGTTTGAAGTTGTATACTTGGGTGTCGAGTTCCGTTGCGATTCTTTTGTTTTGGGATTTTCTGGGTTTGGTTTAATTGTTAGAATGAACTGGATGGTTATATATGTGTAGAGTTGTACATGACTGTGATATGAAGGTTGCTCGTTTGGGTACTTGTAGTGGAAGCTGCCATGAGGTTCACTGCGACCTCAGGAGTCCGGTTATGTTGAGTTACATATATTCTTCGAACCTGTCACATAATTAGTTAGCTTCAGTACTAGTAGTTTATGACTACCCGAATGCCTATTCTGAAGTTTTTGGTCTTCTGCCTCATTAGTAGGTCGAATTTCGAATTTATCTTGAAGAGAATGCTACACCTATTGTCTTACCTCTTAGGCATATGGCTTTTAGAGAAAGACATGAGATAAATAAGCAAGTGAATGAATTGTTATAGAATGGCTTCATTTAGAGAAGTATTTCGGAGTGGGTGGCACCAATTGTTTTTGCTACTAAGTCAGATGGCACTTTAGGGATTTGCGTTGATTATCATGAATTGAATAAGCCGATAAAGAAAAAACGTTATCCACTGCCATGTATGGATAATCTCTTTAATCAATCAGTTGGTGCAAATGTATTCTCTCAGCTTGACTTGGCTATCGGATTCAATCAATTATGTGCGGTCAAGGATAGTATCCTAAATTTTTTTTTTCAAACACTTGATGAACTTTATGACTGGTTACATGATATTTGGACAGATCAATGCACCGGCATATTTTGTAGACCTTATGAGTCGAATCTTTAGAGGGTTTCTAAATTAGTTTGTAGTGATATTCATTGATGACATACTTGCATATCCAGAAAGCGAGAAGGAGCACGAGTCGCATTTAGGAGAAATGCTCAATACTCACCACATGCATAAGCTAAAGGCAAAAAAATTCAAATTTCACTTTTGACGTAAGGATTTTCGCTTTCTAGGACATATTGTCTCTAAACATGGACTAGCAGTTGATCCTAGTAAAGTTGCAGTGGTACATGATTAGCACATACCAACGAATGCTACGGAGGTAAGAAGTTTCCTTTGTTTGACTGGTTATTAAAACAAGTTCGTTAAGGACTTCGCTAAAATTTCCGCTCCATTGACATACCTTACCAAGAAGAATCTAATTTTCCCGTGGAACGCATATTGTAAAGATGCTTTTATTAAGTTAAAGGAGTTTTTAACTAGTGCACCTATTTTAGTACTCCATAATGGTATGAAGGAGTTCGCAATATATACAGATGCTTATGGTACAAGACTGGACGCAACGTTAATGTAGGAGGGTAGAGTAGTTCGTTATGTTAGTCGACAAATGAAAGTTCATACGTGAAACTGTCCCACCCATGATCTTAAGTTTGCAGCTATCGTCTTTGCTCTCAAATCATGGAGGTATTATCCTTTAGGAGAGAGGTTTTAGCTGTTTACGAATCATAAGTCTCTGAAGTATTTATATTCCTAGAAAGATTAGAATTTGAGGTAGCGGAGGCGGATGGAGTTCTCTGCGTCCTATGATTTCAGTATCTCATATACTCTGGGTAATGGCAATGTTGTAGCTGATGCCATGAGTAGAAAGCATGTGATGCTGAGTCTTATGTTCTTGAAGTGGAAGTACTTAGCGTTCATTCCACATTTGATTTCTGAAATTCATCAAACATTACACCAGGATTGTTGGCAACTTTGGATGTTCAGCCTTTACTTTTGGACTGTATAGGTTCAAGTGACAAACAAGACAAGGAGCTGTTGGATATTATGAGAAGCTGAACAGGGGAGAGCATTTGAGTCATTTGGATTATTGTTCCATTGATTCAAAAGGATGGTTGCTGAGAGATGGTAGATTGTGTGTTCCTCTTATTAAGGAGTTAATTGACCTGGTACTGGCAGAGTCCTATCGTTTCAAGATGACCATTCATCCCGGTGGTGACACGATGTATCATGGTATGAAGAGGGTCTTTTACTGGCAAGTATGGAGAGGCATGTCACGAAGTATTTTTCAAGTATGTAACCCTTCAGAGGGTAAAGGTGTAGTAGAAGAAGCCAATGGATTATTACAACTGTTGGATATTCCATGGTGGAAATGGAAAAATATCTCTATGGATTTCGTTGATGGGCTACCTAAGAGTACAAGAGGGAATGAGAGTATTTGAGTCATAGTCGATTGACTAAATACAAATGCGCTCATTTCATTCTAGTCAGGAGTACGAGAATAGCGCATCTTTGGCGGCCTTATATGGGTTGGGGGGCGAGAGAGAGTTCGGTTGCATGAAGTTCCTTCAGTGACAAGAACCATTTTTCACTAGTGAGTTTTGGAGGAGTCTTCAGAAGGTCTTGCCACTTATCATCCATGGACTAATGAAGAGATTAAAAGAGGGAATAGGGTAATTAAGGACTTACTTTGGATGTGTATTTTTAATTTTGGAGGTTCTTGTGAGGATCACTTCTCGTTGGTAGAGTTTGCATATGATAATAGCAATCAGACAATTATTGGGATAACACTGTTCAAGGCATTGTTCAGAAGGCATTATAGGTCATCATCTTGTTAGTGGGACACTACAAATTGAATCATTCTTGGATCAGATATGATAAGGGAGACTTTGAAGAGAGTAGAATTGATTCATAGAAGGATGAAGACTGCCCATGATAGGCATAAATCATATGCTGAAGGAGACGCATGGAGTTAGAGCTCGTTGTGGGCAACATTGACATTGTGAAGATCTCTCCACTTAGACACGTTATGAGGTTTGATAGTTTGAAAAAGTTAGCACCAAGGTTTGTAAGGCCTTTTCCAATCATGTAGAGGATAGTGAAGTTAGCTTATAGAGTGAAACTTCTTGAAAAGTTGGCAGGGGTTCACAACGTCTTCCATATATCATAGTTGCGAAAGTGTCTAAGCGATTCAACCGTTGTGGTCAAGCCGAGTCAGTAAGAGGAAGTTGAAATGGAGAGAGAGAGTCACTTGTTTGCCGTATTGTTGAGCATGAGACATAGTGACTCCGCAACAAAGTGATTAAATTGGTTAGAGTCCATTAGGGAGACAACCCAGTTGAGAGTACTTGGGAACCCGAGAAGAAGATCTGAGCTACCTATCCAGCACTCTTTTCTGGTACGTTTCCATTTTAGTTAGTATTATTATTTGTGTATTTAGTATTTATCTTAGTATATTCCATAGGTAGAAATGTTTGAATGTTAGGCATGACTATGAACATGTCATTATGGCATGTTATGGATGATGGTTGCTAATGGATGAATTTTATTAGTTGGTATTTTACACATATGGCTGATATATTCAGGTTAGCCTAAAACACACACCACCTAACCTATTTCATCTACCATTTTTATGCATGTGGTTGTTTTATTTTTGTATATGTATTAAATGGTTGCACATCCATGTAGAAATGCAAGTATATTGGGCATTGCATACCTTTTGGATACATAGCATAAGCACTTGCATTTAGGAGGTCAACTGGTTTACGAGACCGCCAAATTTTGCATTACTTATATAATCATATGCATTCCATATTTATATATACATGTTTGCATTAGAAATTGAAACTAGGGACAATGGTTGCAAGTGGTTGATAGTTGACTAGATGGTTGTGTATTTTGGTTTTCTTATAGACGAGTTGCATTTTTTCGTCCCTGAAAGATTTCAGGGATGAAATCCTCTTAAGGGGAGAATGTAACACCTCAAAAAAGTTAAAAAATAAATTAAAGTATTAAAAGGGGAAAAATTGTAATTTTACATAAAAGAACAGTCGATACAGTGATTGCTAAACGACCGGGCTACAGTGATTACTAAACAGTGGATACAGTAATAGTAGGGTTATACGGCCGGGCAACGGCAGGACCTTCAGGAAAATTACTATAGTGATTTTTTGAATATTTTAGGTTGAATGATAAAGAGCATAGGACATGTTTACTATTGAGATGTTAACACGAGTGGTTAGGTAGACCATAAATCGTCGAAGTAGTATACTCAGCACGAGCTCAAGCATTGCGATGTTCGCTGTGTGTAAGTGCAATTTACGTAGTTTATCATTTGGGAATGTTAACCCAATGTTGGTTAGAAAGTTCATCATTGGGATTCACATACTAGAAATTGACCAAGGGTTGTTAGAGGTTCATTGTTCAACCCTCAGTTGGTGACCTTTAAAAGTTGTTTATAGTGGTTGGTCTAATTAGAATCATACCATTGATTTGTGAAATAGCCTATTCTTTACATGTAGTATAAACACAAATGGACCCCTATGCCACTTATGTTTATAAATGAAGTTAATTGCTTGTGAACTACACTAGTAATATAATTTATTCACCTGACTTTGTTTGATCTACTCATTTTCTTTCCTTTTTATACTCACCAAAGGTGGACAGACTAGCAGGTGATTTGGCCCAAACACGGTACATGGAGGAAGTGACTAGGCGTTGGAGTTATATTATTTTCAATGACTCTCCATGTACTATTTACCATATTTTGCTATCAGTCAGACTTTATGTTGTTACTTGGAAACTATGTTGCATGAACCACGTTTTGTTGAGACTGTTATGTGTTTTGGGCTACTTTCAGTGCTTATATTTTATTTCCTTATGCAGTGAGATCTGGAAGTATAGAATGCATTAGATTTATAATTGTCTCTGTATCATGTAATGTTTTAATACCCCGATGACTCGTACTCCTTGGCACGACGTGAGTTCAAAAGTCATTTTAGACTTTGAGTTGGTCAGTCTGGAGGTACGGATTGTCACAATAAAAAGGGATTGGTGTTTATACAGCTTCAGAAATGGACGTCCAGAATTGGACTATTGGGGGTGGATGCTTTCGATGAGTCAACCCCCAAAGGTCCAATTCCAACCTCTTCCTCCAAATGGTCTAATTTCTCAGGTTGGTCAGTTCAGATATATCCGCATCAAAAGCCCAAATTGATCGATTAATGTCAATGAATGCACCCTCAATTTGCTACCTTTAAAGTGAACAACATTAATATTAAATTGCACGAACAAGTGGGCAATAAAAATATTACTAATCTTTTATCAAACCAGACGATGAAATGGGATTGCGTTGCGTTATAATGTGGCCTTGTAACATGGACCTTTAAAATCCACTAGTCGATTTTCTATTTTTTTTAACATTTAATAAATAAATATACTAGAAATGAATAGTGAAGATTTGTTTGGTCCAGGGAGGCAACAAAAAAGTAGGATAAAAGGATTTCCTTTTTTGATAGATGAGCAATCTTTGGTTATTTAATACACGTTATGTTGGATAAATATTGAACATAAAAGTCTAAACCCTTGATGTTTATTTAATAAACGTCCAAAAAAAATTCCGTTCGTGGACTCAATCATCATATTTTGGTTGAAGTTCTATTATAAACATGCTGCATTCAATGTTTGGTTTACTTTAATGCGTTAAAAATAAAAAATGTAGTAAAAAGATTAACGTAAATTACGCATGAGACGTAAAGTGGGTACGTCCGACTTATAGTTTACTTCGGGTTTTTCCTACTATATACCTTAATCTCTCATTTTCATTTTCACCTCTCACGCTTCACCTTCCACATCTACGTACATAAGTTCAAACTTTCAGAAATGGAATATGCTACCGCGGGTACAATCAAATAACCGATGTTTAGTTGGAACTTTGGATTGTCAACGTTATTTGCAAAAGTTCGACTAAGGATTTTTTGATCTAATAGAAAATGCTAAGATAAAAATGTATCAAGAAATTGTAAAAGAATTCAACTCTTACAAAAGGATTAGTGGGATACTAGAACCAAATTAACCGGCTGAACCGTTTCATTTTGCGGTTCGATTTGGTTACGAAAGTAAATTGATTCAAATTCAATTTGTAAAATAACTTTTTTTGTTATTAGTTTAACCGAATTAGTCGAACTTTTATCATATCATCTAAATTTATTGGATTGTGGTACTTTTTATAATTGGTTTAGTAATAAAAAAAACAAAGTTTAGATAAATTTTCTTATAGTCGTAAAAAATACTAAATAAAACATCTCTATACATAAATTTATGTTTTTTTTAGTAAATCAATCATATGACTAATAGTGTGACGCCCCACCTCTATACCCACGCTAGCCAAGAACACTACGGTGTAGTGCTGTCAACTAGCACGGAGAATAAGGCTGTTGAGGAGCGACCATCCATGTAATTGCTTTGTGCGAGCACCGATATGTCAGATAGAATAACATGCATTTCATCTTTTAGAGGAAATCCGACATACCGTTACAGACTCAAAGCTACTACACAGTGGCTATAATAGTTTAGGACAATAAATATAAAAATAACACAGATAACATAAATGCGGAATAAAGATGGAACGAAAAGTCTCATATATACAATAACTGATATCAGTTACAATACATTTGACACAATACAAGTGATACAACTACAATTGTCGACTCAAGAAGTTATATATACAAGTACATTATCGACTAATATACATGAATACATTATCATCTTAAAACAGACACACTGACTACTTCAAAAGGACGAAGACCACTTCAAATGATATAAAAAGTCTTCATAGCTCTAGCAGCAACCCAAAGCTAAAAATCTACAACCTGTAAATACTCGGTCTGACCCGAGTATTACATTCAAAAGAAAATAATACCCGGATCAGTCTAATTCAAACCAGTTTATTAGTGCATATAGGCAATAATGATTTAAATAGACGACAGTCACAATAATTTCGCATATCCAACTCTCGATACGAGAATTGGATAACGGCAGATATAACACTAAACAATGTTAATCCACAAAACAGAAATCCAGCGCAGTTTAAGCAATTGAAATGTCAATTTAAAAATAACAATGTTGATTGGCTGCAGTACACGCTAACGTGTACTGCCTCGCCAATACAGTCTATCAAATACTCAGAAGATCAATGAATCCAAAAGCCAACAAATCCAATTCAATCAAAATGAACCATTTCAAACTACGCTTAATAAAACGGAAACAGATGGCGTCAAATTAAATTAAATCTCGGTGTGGCTGCAGTACACGCACGCGTGCACTGCCTCGCCACTACCGTACGTCGAAACTGCGAAGGTCAAGTCACTGCAGTCATGACTCAACACAATGCAACAGCCAAAGTCAAGGCAACATGAAGCTTGCAAGTTCGAACCTAAGACAATACAACTCACTATAAATATTAGTGCAGACATACATGGCTCAAGTGATGAGACACTGCAACTCGACTAACAGAATGAACCAAAATAATGCAAATGCAGTCCAGACCCGAGAATGGCCAGAAACAAGACATCAAGATATGGCAACACAACAAACTCATGATTACAACTCGAGTAAGTTCAGCTACCATAAATGCAATTGTACCAGACAAAGCGAATGCACAAAGCACTGCAAATCAAATACATCAGTGACTAATGCACAAATACTCAAATCAGTGCACGATAGAGAGGTGGTCAAGCATAGGTAAATGTGCAGTGAAAACCACCAAGGCTACCGGACAAGGAAGCCAAACCATAAACCAAACTGGATGCTACAGAAGTGTACACTAGTAAAGACTCCAGGCAACTGGTCACAAATGCACCATTTTGAAACTTCACAAGTACAAGACCATATTCAAGTGCAGACTACAATGAAATGGCAATAACAGGTTACAAGAGACTGGTATGAGTGACTCAAATGACCAAGCTATAATGTCAACAAAGTCCATAGGTGAAGGCAACAGACTCAAGACCAAATCAACAAACAAATTCTAAGATCAAGGTCAGGTTCAAGTGTAAAACAATATCAAGTAAAAGACCCAAGAGAAGCTACACTTCAAAGCATAGTTAAACATGCAAATGAAACTATCCAAGGAACTGGCAATGCAGTGAAAGTGCATCACTGACTCAAGTACAACAAATCGGGGAACATATGAAAAGTTCGGATGCAAAATGACCAGAACAATGAATGCATAGCTATAGGTCGAACTCGAGTGCAAATGGAAACAACAACACCAATCCTAACAGGAGCATATGCAATGTATCAGTTTCAAGCATAAGCCCAAGTGCAAATGCAATGTGAAGACTGCCTGAAATGAAGACTTCCTGGAAGCTCACGTGCCCAGACCAAAATAGGAGGCAACATGAAATCAATGTGAAGACCACAAACACATGAACACCTAGATAGGCAGAACATATGTAACAATCTTAGTACCGTAACCATATCACCGGGTAACAACTACGTGAGGCTGGACAGTGCAACCCAATAGAAAAAAAGTATATGGACATGCACTAGTGACAAATGCCCAAGTATCACAATCAAGAACAAGCTCAAGTGCACTTAATCAAGTACAATATCATATAATCAAAATGAAGTACCGGACTTAAGACAGTGGACAGGGAAGCAATATAAGCAAACCAAATGCCATCAAGATAAATGCAAGGTAGCATACAAGTAATACGAAACTGTCAAGTAGACAGAGAACCATGAAACAGTCACATATATGCATACATGAATGTATGTATATATATGAAGTATCAAGTGCCTAAGCCACAGTGAAATGCTTAAGGCAAAAGCAAATATCTACAACAAGCATAAACATATGTGCAACAGTTATGATCGAGTCAAACTAATCAAGTCGAAGCTAACAGGAACCGAATCGAACAGTAACCAATGTCACCAGAAAAAAAAGCCGAAGCTTGGTTATTGCATCAAGATGATCAATGACAGTGCAAACCAAAGTGCAATTATAACAAAGTCAAATCAAATGTCACGAAAATGCCAAGACCCGATATTAAACGAGTCAGAAATCACCAACGGTGAAACCAAGTCAAACACGGAGAAAAATGAGATCGAAGTCAAAAGGAAACCACTGTGATGAACAAGTCATCTACAAAATGCTCCAAAATCAAACTCAATCAAAATAAAACAGCCGAAGCTATAAATTCAAGGACTCGTACCAATTCATAGTTCAAAAATCACGTAAATTGCAAAAGTAGGAAATCATCGATTACTAAAACACTTAAATCCCAAGTCACGAAACAGAGAACTTGAATTAGATGTGAGCAATAAATCACTCACCTTCTTCTACGAGCAAGCACGAAGAGTAGAAACTTCGATCGAGACATCCGATCGCCAGGCAAGCAAGAAGAAACCCCATCCACCAGATCGAAATAAAGTCGGCCTCTTCAGTATTCACGAAAGCCCTAATTTGTTGACGAGAGAAAGGAACGAAAGAGAAAACAAAAATCGTGGCTGCCATTAATATTTTATTTTCTTCGATTTTGGGCTTAGGGTTTTCGAATGGAGGAAAGGGAGGGGGATTGGGTTATCACGGGATCAACAAAGGAAACGTGGACAATATGATTTTTAAAGCCCACCAACAATTTCTCAACCATTTTTCAAAAGAATTTCAACTCGATAAAATTCCAATAAGAATTGGCGAACGATTTAATCACCTAGTGTCGATAATTAATTGCTACGAATTTGCGGGTTGTTACAGACTCCCCTCCTTAGAGATATTGCGTCCACGCAATCATAGGGAATAAATGGACAAAAGGTAACAACCATAAGAGCATGGTAATGTTGAATGCATAAGCAAAGCAAATGCCACAGGGAAGCATTAGAATTATGGAAGTATCAGATAAAAATCAAAAGGTTCGATTGCTTAAAATCAAAAGAATCAACATTGAGGGGATCAAGGAATCAAAATCAGACGACTATCAGAAGCAAGAATCAATCGAGTTCTAGCAATTGAAAGAAAAGGAACCAGAGCAGAAATCACGTACTGCACGAATTGAATGTGAGTAAATCAAATTATTCACCTGAATCGTCAGAGAAAAAGACGAAGCTCGAATCTCAAAATCGCAAATATTCAATCATCTAAAACGATAATCGAATTTTCACAAATATCTGATTATCAAAAACGATAAGCAGAAATCACAAATATTCGATTATCAAATCGAAAAAATATTTAATTATCTCAAACGATAATCAAATTTCACAAATATCAGATTATCAAAAACGATAATCAGAAATCATAAATATTCGATTATCAAATCGAAAAATATTTAATTATCTCATACGATAATCAAATTTCACAAATATCTGATTATCAAAAACGATAATCAGAAATCACAAAGATTCGATTATCAAATCGAAAAATATTTAATTATCTCAAACGATAATCAAATTTCACAAATATCTGATTATCAAAAACGATAATCAGAAATCACAAAGATTCGATTATCAAATCGAAAAATATTTAATTATCTCAAACGATAATCAAATTTCACAAATATCTGATTATCTAAAACGATAATTAGAAATCACAAAGATTCGATTATCAAATCGAAAAATATTTAATTATCTCAAACGATAATCAAATTTCACAAATATCTGATTATCAAAAACGATAATCAGAAGTCATAAATATTCAATTAACGAGTCCGGAATTAACCGAAGTAGTAAAAGTATGGTTCCATACTCCTTACTTTTGCTAAATCGTTTAAATCTCTTTATCGTTTTCTTGAAAGTGCAGAATTGTGTGTTTTAAAAATAACATTTCACATTCTCAAACGGACAAGTCCGGAATTAAGCGAATCAGTAAAAGAAAGGGGTCATAGTCCTCGCTTTTTCTGAAACGTTTAAATCGCTTCCTCGTTCTTTTGAAAATGTAAACTGTAAAAAAATTTGAAAACAATTTTAATATATATTTTTGAAACAACTTTTAAAAATAAAGAATTTTGAAAACACGTGATTAAATTAGCAATATCAGTATTGCGGGAGAACCGCTTGTAAATCCATTTCAAAATTGACGAGTACTGAAGTTAACACGTCAAAATCTCATCAAAATAACTGGCATCAAAATATAATGCCAAATGAATTTTCATTCATCAAAAATGTCACAAGAATCTTCTCAAAGATAGAATGGGATATCATACCCTAAACTTGTATTCATAACAAGTCAATAACACATGAATTCACCAATGCACAAAAATTGATAAACATATCAATAGAAATCACGAAAATTGGTGAAGCACAAAATTCCAGAAATCATCACAAGAAATCCAGAAAACACATATTCTAGAAATCTACACACGAAATCCAGAAAACACAAATTCTAGAAATCTACACACGAAATCCAGAAAACACAAATTCTAGAAATCTACACACGAAATCCAGAAAACACAAAGAAGGAGGAAGTCCGAGCACACGGACGAGAAACTATCTCATGGAAGCTATCCATTTAATTTTACGAACACACGGATGGGAAGCTATTTATTTAATTTTCCGAACACACGGATGGGAAGCTATTTATTTAATTTTCCGAACACACGGATGGGAAGCTATTTATTTAATTTTCCGAACACACGGATGGAAAGCTATCCATTTAATTTTCCGAACACACGGATGGAAAGCTATCCATTTAATTTTCCGAACACACGGATGGGAAGCTATCCATTTAATTTTCCGAACACACGGATGGAAAGCTATTTATTTAATTTTTCCGAACACACGGATGGAAAGCTATCCATTTAATTTTCCGAACACACGGATGGAAAGCTATCCATTTAATTTTCCGAACACACGGATGGCCCGAAGGCAAGTCCGACACACGGACGAAGAGACATCGCACAATCGCTAGTCTAAATCACAAAAATGATCGTCATGATCATAAGGAAGTGTCAATCACACCAAGCTAGTAAATATATGAGTTTAGCTTCATGTCCCATAACCACTTGCTTAACTTAAATATTTACGAACAAGCTGTAAATTTTCACTAGGAAATTGTCACAAAAAGGGTTCAATCGAACAAGTCCAAGAGCTAACCGACGAAGTAAACGCAAGCGTTTCATACCACTTGTTTTACTAGGCCGTTTAATTCAATTTCTCATACGAGTGAAATAAAGGCTTGTATATACTAATAGATTGGAAAACGGTTCAAGAAAAAGAACTTTGTAGTAAAATAGTTTTGAAATCGTTTGGAAAAAGGGATTTTAATATTTACTACTAGTATAGAAAACCTTTATATTTTTAAAGTGACAAATCACAAAAATGATTGTAGAAACAATCAATCACAAGAATTCACATACGAAGATGTGAATGGAATCCAGAGAAATCGATACTGAATCCATCAGAAAGTATGTTCACAAAAATCCCGAAGAAAATGTCATCAAAGTTGCTAATAAATGATAGCAACAAATCGGGGAAATGATCAAGAATCGATTAAATTAGGAAACCAAGTCAGTTCACTAAAATTTCACATTCGAAGACGTGAATAAAATCCAAAGAATTCGATTCCAAATTCATCAAAGTAGGAATACCCAAAAATTCCAGAAATAGAAGTTATCAAAATCGATAAAGGTGATAACAACTAATTAGGAAAGAAGAATCGATATCAACTGGAAAAACAAAGCAAAACGAGTAGAAATGCATAATTGACTTCAACAGAAGTAAGAATCAAGTCAATGTCGAAGCCAACAGTTATTAGCCGAAGTCGAGTACAAAATGAATCAATCATCATTATCAAAGAAACCAACGGCAAACAAAATCAGAGTCTTGAAAATCAAGAAATTAGCAATTTCCCAAAAACAGAGTGACCGAAGTCGAAGGGAAATCCAGATTAGGAAAACACAAAAATAAGCGTTAGGAATTCATACCTAACAGTCAAAAATAATCATATGTAAAGATGAGAGATAAAACATCGACAAATAGTTGTAACACATGCTCCATCTAAGTTATGTTTTATAATTGTCCTAAACCCCAGGCTCCGATACCAAGCTGTGACGCCCCACCTCTATACCCACGCTAGCCAAGAACACTACGGTGTAGTGCTGTCAACTAGCACGGAGAATAAGGCTGTTGAGGAGCGACCATCCATGTAATTGCTTTGTGCGAGCACCGATATGTCAGATAGAATAACATGCATTTCATCTTTTAGAGGAAATCCGACATACCGTTACAGACTCAAAGCTACTACACAGTGGCTATAATAGTTTAGGACAATAAATATAAAAATAACACAGATAACATAAATGCGGAATAAAGATGGAACGAAAAGTCTCATATATACAATAACTGATATCAGTTACAATACATTTGACACAATACAAGTGATACAACTACAATTGTCGACTCAAGAAGTTATATATACAAGTACATTATCGACTAATATACATGAATACATTATCATCTTAAAACAGACACACTGACTACTTCAAAAGGACGAAGACCACTTCAAATGATATAAAAAGTCTTCATAGCTCTAGCAGCAACCCAAAGCTAAAAATCTACAACCTGTAAATACTCGGTCTGACCCGAGTATTACATTCAAAAGAAAATAATACCCGGATCAGTCTAATTCAAACCAGTTTATTAGTGCATATAGGCAATAATGATTTAAATAGACGACAGTCACAATAATTTCGCATATCCAACTCTCGATACGAGAATTGGATAACGGCAGATATAACACTAAACAATGTTAATCCACAAAACAGAAATCCAGCGCAGTTTAAGCAATTGAAATGTCAATTTAAAAATAACAATGTTGATTGGCTGCAGTACACGCTAACGTGTACTGCCTCGCCAATACAGTCTATCAAATACTCAGAAGATCAATGAATCCAAAAGCCAACAAATCCAATTCAATCAAAATGAACCATTTCAAACTACGCTTAATAAAACGGAAACAGATGGCGTCAAATTAAATTAAATCTCGGTGTGGCTGCAGTACACGCACGCGTGCACTGCCTCGCCACTACCGTACGTCGAAACTGCGAAGGTCAAGTCACTGCAGTCATGACTCAACACAATGCAACAGCCAAAGTCAAGGCAACATGAAGCTTGCAAGTTCGAACCTAAGACAATACAACTCACTATAAATATTAGTGCAGACATACATGGCTCAAGTGATGAGACACTGCAACTCGACTAACAGAATGAACCAAAATAATGCAAATGCAGTCCAGACCCGAGAATGGCCAGAAACAAGACATCAAGATATGGCAACACAACAAACTCATGATTACAACTCGAGTAAGTTCAGCTACCATAAATGCAATTGTACCAGACAAAGCGAATGCACAAAGCACTGCAAATCAAATACATCAGTGACTAATGCACAAATACTCAAATCAGTGCACGATAGAGAGGTGGTCAAGCATAGGTAAATGTGCAGTGAAAACCACCAAGGCTACCGGACAAGGAAGCCAAACCATAAACCAAACTGGATGCTACAGAAGTGTACACTAGTAAAGACTCCAGGCAACTGGTCACAAGTGCACCATTTTGAAACTTCACAAGTACAAGACCATATTCAAGTGCAGACTACAATGAAATGGCAATAACAGGTTACAAGAGACTGGTATGAGTGACTCAAATGACCAAGCTATAATGTCAACAAAGTCCATAGGTGAAGGCAACAGACTCAAGACCAAATCAACAAACAAATTCTAAGATCAAGGTCAGGTTCAAGTGTAAAACAATATCAAGTAAAAGACCCAAGAGAAGCTACACTTCAAAGCATAGTTAAACATGCAAATGAAACTATCCAAGGAACTGGCAATGCAGTGAAAGTGCATCACTGACTCAAGTACAACAAATCGGGGAACATATGAAAAGTTCGGATGCAAAATGACCAGAACAATGAATGCATAGCTATAGGTCGAACTCGAGTGCAAATGGAAACAACAACACCAATCCTAACAGGAGCATATGCAATGTATCAGTTTCAAGCATAAGCCCAAGTGCAAATGCAATGTGAAGACTGCCTGAAATGAAGACTTCCTGGAAGCTCACGTGCCCAGACCAAAATAGGAGGCAACATGAAATCAATGTGAAGACCACAAACACATGAACACCTAGATAGGCAGAACATATGTAACAATCTTAGTACCGTAACCATATCACCGGGTAACAACTACGTGAGGCTGGACAGTGCAACCCAATAGAAAAAAAGTATATGGACATGCACTAGTGACAAATGCCCAAGTATCACAATCAAGAACAAGCTCAAGTGCACTTAATCAAGTACAATATCATATAATCAAAATGAAGTACCGGACTTAAGACAGTGGACAGGGAAGCAATATAAGCAAACCAAATGCCATCAAGATAAATGCAAGGTAGCATACAAGTAATACGAAACTGTCAAGTAGACAGAGAACCATGAAACAGTCACATATATGCATACATGAATGTATGTATATATATGAAGTATCAAGTGCCTAAGCCACAGTGAAATGCTTAAGGCAAAAGCAAATATCTACAACAAGCATAAACATATGTGCAACAGTTATGATCGAGTCAAACTAATCAAGTCGAAGCTAACAGGAACCGAATCGAACAGTAACCAATGTCACCAGAAAAAAAAGCCGAAGCTTGGTTATTGCATCAAGATGATCAATGACAGTGCAAACCAAAGTGCAATTATAACAAAGTCAAATCAAATGTCACGAAAATGCCAAGACCCGATATTAAACGAGTCAGAAATCACCAACGGTGAAACCAAGTCAAACACGGAGAAAAATGAGATCGAAGTCAAAAGGAAACCACTGTGATGAACAAGTCATCTACAAAATGCTCCAAAATCAAACTCAATCAAAATAAAACAGCCGAAGCTATAAATTCAAGGACTCGTACCAATTCATAGTTCAAAAATCACGTAAATTGCAAAAGTAGGAAATCATCGATTACTAAAACACTTAAATCCCAAGTCACGAAACAGAGAACTTGAATTAGATGTGAGCAATAAATCATTCACCTTCTTCTACGAGCAAGCACGAAGAGTAGAAACTTCGATCGAGACATCCGATCGCCAGGCAAGCAAGAAGAAACCCCATCCACCAGATCGAAATAAAGTCGGCCTCTTCAGTATTCACGAAAGCCCTAATTTGTTGACGAGAGAAAGGAACGAAAGAGAAAACAAAAATCGTGGCTGCCATTAATATTTTATTTTCTTCGATTTTGGGCTTAGGGTTTTCGAATGGAGGAAAGGGAGGGGGATTGGGTTATCACGGGATCAACAAAGGAAACGTGGACAATATGATTTTTAAAGCCCACCAACAATTTCTCAACCATTTTTCAAAAGAATTTCAACTCGATAAAATTCCAATAAGAATTGGCGAACGATTTAATCACCTAGTGTCGATAATTAATTGCTACGAATTTGCGGGTTGTTACAAATAGCATACATTTTTAGTTCAATTAAATCAATTACCGACCGAACTAACCAAAATTATTTCGATTCAATTTTGTTTTGATTTTTTTTTAATCTTTTTTTACAATTTTCTACCCAAAAAAAATAAAAATAAAGAACAACAGATCAAAAGGTCATCACCGTCTTAAACATTAACAATCTTAATTTATAAATTTTATACAGCAGTATATTTGAACCGAATCTTGCTTTGACAATTTATGATCATTTATGTAGAGAAATCGGTTCTTTGAATCAGTTAGGCAATTAGGCATAAGGCAAATTGGCAATTGTCCTATTGTTTGTAAAATAATCGCTTTTTCGCTAATCATTAGGCTTTGGTTTAGCAATTCACTAGCTTTTTCCTTTTTTTAATTATTAGTGCAGACTATCTAGCTTTGCTTTACCAAACCTTGATTGATGCTTAAACCTCAACAAACTTTGAAAAAATCACAAAATGACATAACATCAAGAGCTAATTTTCAAACCACAATCAAACATTAATTTACGAAACAACCAAAAGAGCATAATTAGAACTAGCAAGTAAAACTAGCTAATAATACAATGCCTTATTAGCGCGAAGATCCTTAAAATAAGATCTGGGATCTCTTTCAAAGGAATTCCTGGGCATGTACTGGCCATATCTGCCTGGAGCTCTCATCATCAAATCAAAATCGTGAGGCTCCAAATAATCATCATCGTCATCCGTCCGGCCATTTCTACAACAACAAAAGCATCTGCGAAGACATGAACCTAACTTGATTTCGCCGCAGCAGCACCTGTAAAAGCAAAGAAGTAGAAGCGTTACTGGAAGGATTACGAAGAGGAAAGTGTGAGCCCAGTGGTGCAGCGTTTCCGATCTCGTTTCGACTGGTAGGAATTCGTTGAACTTTTGTACGACGAAGACGTATATGCTGTTGAGGAAATCTTGTATGCTTGTTAGGTTTGGATGAGTTGCTTCGTTGATTTTTGTGGTTAGCAGCTTTCTCCCTCCTTCCATTTTTATGTTGATTTGGAATTTTTTGATGAAGAGATCTCGGAATCGGTGGTATTTGATAGAAAAGAAAAGGCTTTTCATCGCTTTACTGAGTGTCTACTGGATGTTTTGAGCCGTGGGATAGAAGAGCGATTTCGTATTTAATAAAAAGAACTTTTGTAAAGTAGCTTTTTAAACTTTGAAATATGTTGTCAAAGCGCCATGATTTTAGTTTCGGCAGAATATTATAAATAGTTGCGATTTAAAATGTAGGAATTTGAATTTATTCAAATAAATAAATAAATACTTTTAATCATAGAACATACGATTAAGTTGAGATTTAATCATAGAATATTATAAATATTTACAAAGTCATTTATAAAATAATACATCAAGGTCATACTAATACAATTTCTTACTTAGGATAGTTATAATAGCATGTCCTTATACACAGATATATAGTACATAATATACAGTAGAACAAGATGATAACTATCTATCGATGAAGCCTCCTGCTCCAAGCTCCTCCAAAAGAATGCATCCGTAAAAACCTGAACTACTTGGCTGTTCGTAAAAATTTGAGCACCTTAGAGTTTTAGGGAAAGAAAATAAAACTCCGGGTCAGACATGGATCTGGCGTGAGTAAACTCAATGCAACTGAATCATTACTTTTAAAACTCTTTTAAAATCAAAGGTATCTCGTAAGACCACGCCGCACATAAACACGGACGGGTTTTTACCTTACGATAACCAAAACACTTTTATAAAAAACTCAGTGATATTATAATAATGTCCAAGGGTAAAAAGTAAAATATTAAAATAGATGAAATGCTTACATCTCACATTCCAACATATTTGGTATACAACTAAAACCGTATGACACTTATTGGAGAATGGATTCCATACAATGATTGGGGTACTGCCCATCATAGTACACGTCTAGAAAATGTACCGAGATCGTACCTAACGACCTCTACCAACATAAGATCAGCCTACCCATTATTGGATAGTACCGAATATGTCATCACCCCGGTTGCTTTGCAACCCTTTTCATATCGAGCTCTCGTGCATAACCAATCCATAAATATGTAGATATATCGTATCTAGAAGGGTGACAACATACCCTAATGGGTGCGACCCACATAGCATTGCTGCATCTCCCATGTTTTAATCATTACCGGTTGATGAGGCATGAGGCTATGTTTTACCTTTCTGAATAGCAATCCCTCTTGTAATGCTAACACTGCCCTACAGGCCGTAATACAGTGTTAGCATTCATCCATGCAAGTTGTTCAAGTTAAGGACAAAACCGAAGGCACTACTTCTACTACCTCCATTTTGGAACCACCCTCAGGATTAGTAGCAATTAGCCCTTGCACTTCAATGGCTCCGTCTTCAATCCCATGCTTCAAGATGTCTTCATTCCAAAACGCTTGAATTGGATCGAAGTGGTTTTCGGATAACATATCCGATCCCGGTCTCTTTGAAACAACTTTCGACAGTTTTCGGTAAACTCAACCTGGTTCTTTAGGAATAAACAGACAAAGATAAGAGCGAAGTTCACCTCCTAACTGTTTGTCGATGGATTTCCTTATCATTCGTCCTAGAAGAACGAAACGAGTTTATACGCGCAGTATAGCACCTTCGACGGTAACTATACCATATAATTCTCGTGTTTCTCCTAGATATTTCCAAAGTTACGTTTTATCCAGATTTGATAGTTGGTTATTTAACTATCAAATAATCAACCATCCAATCATGGTTTAATTTTCATATGGGATCCACTAATCCTTTATTAATTCTCTTTAATTAATAAAACCACTTTATAAAACTTGATCAAAAGATCGTTTCAAAACACTATTCCCAAACCCCTTACATTTCCTTTTATACTTGGAAAATATTTATACTTAAACCAATGTTAAAAGCATATTACCAAAACATTTTACTTTTCATCCCTTGAAACAAAATCATATATTTATCTTATCAGTATAAGTATATTTACAAACTTTTCAAAGTTTTCTTCTCTCCAAATCCCATATTAAATAATCAAACATTTCTTCCAAATAAAATATTCCGCTTATCCTTTATCAAAAATTCCCTTTTAAAAGTTCATCTCATATTTCAATTAACTTATAACTTTCAAAACAAAGTTATAACCCACTTTTACAAACCTTTAAGTTAATTTATAAATCTCTTTTCAAATCTCTGAAATGGTTTATAAACCTTTTTTCTATTTTTAAAACTCTTTATATAAACCATTATATACTCCTTTATAAATATCATTTACAAAACATCATTTGTAAAACACCTTAATAACCTTTTCCGATAGTAAAACCCTTTTCTATATACAAGTTATCATTTATAAATACCTTTATAAAAATTATATAACTTGAAAAACCATTTATAAACCCTTAGTCTCAAATTGACTAAAGAATTTAAGTAAATTCAAAACCATACTTAATAAATTCCAAATGAGGCACAACAGTCCCAATGGTACTGATTTAAGTTACCATTTTATTTCAATTTAATTCCAAGGCACTTATCAATTATTTACATAGGCTAACATATATGTAAATCCAACCAATTATCAAAGGAAATAACATGTCAATACAACTCAACTAGCATATACATGCCTAAACAACATAATAGCAGGATGGTGATTTGTCTTGCTAAATAGATGTCCAAAACAATTTAATCAATTAATATCAGAACGGGGATTTATTCTGCAAAATACACGTCCAAATAATCCGAACAATTATCTTATAGCAGAACGGTGTTTTATTCTGCTAATGAATGTTCATACAACGCAAATAATCACATTCTAACTTATTCACGGTTGTTTGTCTATTTAATATCATGGACAAGAGATCCTTTGGTTAAAATCAAACCACTTAGAAAAGAATCCAACTTAAAACATAACTGATAAAGTTTAAAATAACTTTTAATAATTAAATCATAATTTAATATAATTTAAATCTTAATTAAATCTTAAATAATCAAAATCAAATCATAATTAAGTCTTAATTAATTAGAAGTAAATTAATAATTAAACTTCAAACAAATAAACATTTACTTAAAATTAATCCCTAATTAAGTAATAATTAATAATTAATTAAATAATAATTAATTAAATAATAATTAAATAAATAATTCAACTTTAATTAAATAATAATTAAAATAATTAAACTTGATTAAATAAAAATAATTACCCTTTTTAACTTAATTAATCATTAATTAAAACTTGTTAATAACTTACTTAATTATCACTGATTAATCACTAATTACTTAACCTAATTACTGATTAATTAATAAATAATTATCCTTAATTAATAAATTAATTAATTATTAAACATACTCAATCAAGTTATAATTAACTTATGCGTTGCTAATTACGTTTGAAAATAGGTTTTCAAATCATTTTTAAAAGATAACTTTAAAGTTAGAAATCAAAGTTTTCTGAACTTCATCCATAGCGACTATCGCTATGGACGCAATAGCTTAGAATTACTTCTCTAAGTTACAATCTAAAATTTTAACCTTGCTTTGGATTACTTTTTTAATACATAAAAGAAAAGATTTTTGAAAACCTTAACTCGAGTTAGAATTTAAACAAAACATTTACTAACTCAAAACTAGTAAACGATTATATTTTCAAAATGGATCTCAAGTCCCTCACTAACAACTCAAGTTCCTATCTTCCATACCATTCAACCATAATCCAAGAATATATGAAAGATACCAAATCACATTCATCGTATTGTTGTAAAATCACCACATTCATATCCAAACACATCACCTAACCATCAATCTCAAATCAAATACTAAACTACAAGTTAGCACATACACAGAACATCCAAGCCATATCATAATCCAAACACAACATCATATATATAACCATATAACCAACAACTATATAAAGGTAAGATCTTTCCCAAAAAGTTAAGAATTTACTTACCATAGAGCTTTCCTAAACTCGAATGCTTTAGAACTTGTAAACTTGAAAAACTCAAAAAGCAATCCGAAAATAGGTCAAATTCCTCTTGGCTTTTGGATATGATAATCTCAGAATTTTGAAAATTTGTCAACTAGAAAGTTTTGCAAAATTCTTTTCTCTATCATTTAAAAAAAAGAATCACTCGATTTAGATCATATTTGGGAAAGTTATGGTCAAAAGAAGAGGTGGTATTTTCGGCCTTCAAAACATAGGTCCAAAAATGAGTCTTAAAGACAAGCATTTTTGACATAGCTAGACTAAAACCTTGAGGAAGTGGTCAACATGAAAGTTGTAGCCACTGAATTTATGTACGGTTTAAATAAAAGAAAATCATGATTTGGTGCAGAAAGGTGGAAGTATGGCCAAAAAAATTAGGATGAAATGGAGAAGATTTTGAGTGGATTTTGAACAAGTTTTCTAAGGATTTCTTTTTTTTTTAAAGGAAGGAGGACATGAATTGAATAGAGAGGCTGGGAAAAGGAATATGGAAAGTAAAATGAATAAGAGAGATGTATTTGGGTATTTATAGATAGAGAGGAGAGAGCAAATTACCTTTATACCCTTGGCTTTATAATTATTCTAACATGTCATGATGTTGAGAGGTCATATCACCATGCCTTATCACATCAGTCTCTATTATTATATATATTCTTTTTAAAACAATTATTTGTCACATCAAATCCATATATATATATCACATTAATTCTCATTATATATATATATATGATTTTTTTAATCCATGACTTGTCACATCACCTTCTTTATATATATAAATATAAGTTAAATTATTAACTAAAGCTAAGATGTGACAAGAAATAATGATGATTAATGATTACAATCGAAGATGTGACAATACTTAATATATATATATAACCTAAGATGTGATAATACTTATACATATATATATATATATATATATTTATATAAAATATTTATTATTTTTAAATCTATGAGTTGTCACATCACTTTAAGATAATATTCTAAAGTATATGATTATCTAGTTAATTAACTCTTATATATATGTATATATGATGCACAAAGACAAATCAACGTTCACGGCAACTTTTCAGTGTCGAAAGGTCGAAATTTCGGAAAACGTTCTTCGGTCTCATTTTTTGTTTTTCTACGAACTATTTAATTTGGTAAACAAGTTTTGAAAACGATTTTACCATCATTATTAATTACTTAAAATGATTTTATTTTCATTATAAAACCTACATGTTGAATTTTTAAAATCAATTAAATATTCACTAATCAAAACAGTGAAATTCCGGGTGATCCAAATTTACACTTTAAATAAACGACCTCTATCCCAAGTGGTTAAAGATATGACGCCTTAGAAAGATGTTATAAGGTTATGGGTTTAAGCTCGAGACATCAAAATGAATGTTCTGCTTAAATAAAGTATCACTCTTACTTTCAAAAAAATTCCACTATTATAAACGCGTACATAACGTTAGACATTTATTGACTATAAACAACCAAGTTCTTTTGACCTGTACTTAATAAACATCTACCCATTCGCGGACTCAATTACCGCTATTTAGTTAGAGTTTGGTGAATAATACGGCGAATGTATCTAGTTTACGTTTGAAGTATAGTTTACCTTAGCAATGAGTACGTGAATGTTTAAAAGATATAAAATGTAGCAAAAAACCCCGACATAAACTATACTTCGATTGTAAACTATAGACGTTAGACTAATAGTTTGCTTCTAGTTTTCCCTACTACAAAATTTTACCTTCCACTTTCATTTCCACCTCTCACTTCACTTTCACTTTCCACAACTACTTGTGTAAATTCAAACTTTTAGAATGGGATTCTGTAACGACCCAGAATTTCTATCATTTGAAATTCATATATTTAATTAATTTTAAATATTAACAAGTGAAATTGGTAAGCTGAATGAATTAAAATTCGAATATAGTGATTTAATTGGATAATTAAATCGATAATCTAATATTTGAAATTCCAAAAATAATTGGAAATTGGATTTAATGTGGATAAAAATGATTTATAAAGTTGTATTAAATCATATTGGAGTTAGAATGATGTTTGTAAACTTTTAAAATTGAATTAAAAGTTAAATTGTGAAAATTGAATATTTTAATATTTAATTGACGAGTAAAAATAGTCATTTTTAAAATAGTCTCGGATTTCGACGAAACCAGTTTCATCGGATCTGTAATGTTATATTATTGTAAGATTTCAAATTTCGTGTCAATCGGACTCACGGTTTGTCCGAGGCAATCCAAAACGCATAGAAATTAGTTTAATCGATTTAATTTTAAAATTGATCGTTTATCTCCGTAACTCGCACATATGATCGAATTGGCTCTCGATACCTATTCCATTGTGTCCGGAACGCGGGTTAAACCTTAGAAACGTCAGCCGGCACGCTTCGTTTGGCGTTCGGAAAATTTCGAGTGAATAGTGTTTTGAGAATTTTGTATAAAAGGACCTCATTATTCTCATTTTTCACTAAAACTAAAACAACTAGGGTTAGCCGCTACCTTCATTTCCAATGGCCAGAAAACACCCATCTTCCACCTCGATTATCTCTGGATCCAAACACTTTTAGCTTTCGATTCCTAAATGAAAGTTGTAGAGCATCGTGAGATCTACATTCTCAACGGCTATGATCGTAAACAACGAAGCGAATCAACGGCAATTTGTGCATGAAGGGCCGGCGTTCAATCACGTTTTTCAATGCACATGGGCGACCGAGTACGACATGCTTTATGGTGAAGGTGGAGTTAAGCTCAGGCTTTCAAATGGAGGTGGCCGATCGTCATCACGATCAGAGGAGAGGTCGCGATAATTCGTGAAAAGGGGGCGGCATGGGTTCGGCAAAACATGAAGGGGAACGAAGAAGAAGAACGCGCACGGGCCCAGATGCGTGGATGCAAAATTGAACGTCTCTGATAGGATTAAGGTTTTTAAATTAAAAGAAATTGTAAATATATATATATATAAAATCGTACAATGTTTAAAATATTGTAACTGCTTCATACAAGGTCGGAATTTGACGAAACGACTTGCATTGGGTTCGTTTTGTCGAGCACTACGCAATGGAGCTAGTTTGGAGTCAATTGGAGCTAGTGATAATTTCGGGGAAAAATTAAACGCGTGTTTAATTTTATTCGAAACGAAACACTGCAACTGATATCAGAAACTCAAGGTGAGAACTTCTCACTCAATCGAATTGTGTTTCGATTTAAATTTTAAATAGTTGAATTTAAAATTGCTTGATTGTGTGAATTGATTGATGGTTGTCATTTGTTGAATTGAAATAGACCCTATACGCCGCATATTAAGCGGAGGTTATTATATTTAAAACATATACCGCGATATTCCATCGTGAAGTGGAATTGGTATTATATATGTATTTGGAGTTGATTTCCCGCATTATATAGATGATGAGACCCTATTGCGCCGCCTAATAGCGGATAATTTTTTATAAATCCCATATACCATGATATTCCACCTCGAAGTAGAATTGGTATTGTGCTAACATCTATGGATGCAGGGAAACAGGTTGGAGGGATCCAACTGGATTCCTCAAACATTTGAATTTGTTTCATATGTTGTGTGTTGATCTATTTATAATCTCTGTGTGATTATATTTGTGATTGAATTTGTTGAAGTCTATAATTTAGCCGAATATATTTTTGGTATCGTTGGATACCAGAAATAAATAAAATTGGATTTTCGAAATTCAAGTTGAAAATTTATCGGAAAATTTATTTTTGAGAATTGGATAAATTTAAAAGGAGTTTTAAAAAGATAAAAGTCTTATTTTTGAACTATATTGAATTTAAATTTCAAATTTTGGGAAAAAGGGCTTAATAAATGGATTTCGAAAATATTATTTATAAGTTAAAGGATTTATTTAAAGTTGGTTTTGAATAGATTTGAAGAGATAAAGAAATTTATTTTTAAAAAGGGAATAATTTGGAAATTAATTGGAAATTTGATTTGGTGTTTAGAAATTAAATTGACTTTAAATTTATCTGATTTAAATTAATCAGATAATTAAATTGATCCTATTTATGGATGTTTGAATCGTATTGGATGTTGAATTATTTGATATCCCAAATATGTGATGCTTTGTGATATATCTTGTTCTGTGTTGTGATTTGTGATCTATTTATCTATGATATGTAAATCCGTGATCTGTGAATTAAAGATAAGCGTTATAGTTTATACCGCTTATCAACTATATTTCTGTGTTCTGATCTGTGATGGTTGAATATTGTTGCACTATTGTGTTAAACCCCTAGACTACACCGTACACACACCAATGTGGATTTCACGTGGAAATCGGTTAAGTCATAGATTTTTGACAATTCTAAAGATTGAATTTTTGAAGTCAAAAATAGTTTTGGAATTGGAATTGAAAGTTTTTGAAAATGAGATTCAAAAATAAGAGTTATTTTAAATAACTTAATAAAAATTGGAATTTAAATCATTTGATTTAAATCTTGAATTCAATATTTTGAAATTGAATTCAATGATTTGGGAACTATGGTCTAAAAGATTGTACAAGTTATAAAAGGTGTTTATATGGGTTTTTAACCATTTAAAAATATGGTTTTGGAAATTTAAATTTATATTCAAGTTTTATACTCGGATGGCTTTAACCTGTGTAATTGTAACCAGTTTTTCCCAAAACGAAAACTATCTGTTTTCAAATAATAATAGCTTTCATAAAGTGAAAAGATTTCCAATTTGTATCGAAACATTTCAAGTTGAAATGAAATTGTGAATAGTTTGGAAAAACTATGAATTAACCTTTGTGAAGATGATTAAGCTTTATCTTGAAATCAAAGAAGATTTTAAAAGGTGTATCTTTTATATTATAAAAGACTTGAATTGTGAATAGTTTTGAAAGCTATAAGTTAAATCTTGATTTAAAGATTTAATGGGTTAATACAATTGAAATGGGAAATGATTTAGGAATCTATGAATTAATCTTTGTGAAATTGGGTGAACTTTGTGAAGTAAATCTTTTTGTTTAAAGATTTAAAATGGTAATTTGTTTAAACCATTTGGAAGAAAAGTTTTGGGTAATAAGTTGTGACTTAATTGAAATCCCTATATCCATATGTTTTAAATATTGTGCTCACTATTCGGTTTAGCCGGGAAAGGACCTTTGTGTCATATAACCCATTTCGAATAAGTGATATGACGATATGGATAACATTTGAAGACCAGTGGTGAAGACCGGGTATTTGTGAAAATGATAGGATGACCTATCGATTGTCTCTGCGCCGTTAGCTACGGTATAGAGATTTCCTTTGTGATGGGAAGTTCGATCGGGATTGTGAATACCCGGATTGCAAGGGCTTCTTTGGAAGTGCCTTCGGTTCTGTTGGAACCCGGAACAGACTTGTATGGTTACATGTCTGACATTACATTTTGAGATATAAAGCTGATTTCTTTCAAATACATTTCTGTTTGGTGGCGGAGAATTTATTCTCTTAGCTTAACACCCTTCTCTGAGACGTACGAGCTCAGAGGTTATGTAGTTGAAGGTTATCAGTGATATACTCCCAATTTGGTAATGTGGCATGCTGAGTGCTGCTGTGTATTGCTGATCATTTGTTGATCAAAGCATGGCTTTGTGAAAAAAGCGTAGCTTTGTGGACGAGACTTCGTCAGACCTCACAACCCAGAAATGGTCGAAACAGGAATGATGCGGCAAGGTTATGAGGGTCGCACCCTTTAGGGTATGTCATTTCCTTCTGGAAAAGGGTGGTATCAGGTATGGAGCCCTGGTATTTAACCTATGTGGTTACTCCAATCTCATTTACTGTGTGATTGTTGTTTTGTCGAGGCGCCTCGGATAAAGGTCCCAAAGGACCGGGGGTGGCATATTCGTGTAGTAGTTACCTAGTGTAAGAGGTAACCCGGCCTTGTGTTGGCAGAGAGCCAGGTTGGTTTCTCGGGACGTCCATCCAAAGGCGTACCCATTGACAGTGGGAAGTTCCTTAGCCTGACCATTTGTTGGCAATCCATCTTCCAATACGAACCTTCTACGGTATTAGTTGTAGAACCTGCCATTTACTTATAGTGGTCACCACTGTTTAGATGGTAGCTATAGTAGGCATAGTTCGGAATGTCTATGCTGGCTAAGATTAATATTATAATTTCGAAATGTTTTCTGCACTATGCACTAATAATAATAATATCAAATGATTATGCGTAGTAAGCATGTTTGACTATCATAAGGAGAAATCTCCTCCAATTCTGCGTTTGCATTGTGTGTGTGGCGGGAGGCCTTCTGGTAGTTTCATTTTCCAAAAGCATTGCGGATGTCTTCTACTTCCTTTGTTGTTGTTTTAAAGATAATAACTGTTTTAATTTCTCACACCAGTTCCATGACTGACCTGGAGTTTATTGTTCACTTCCTAAACTCTGGGTGCTCATAATTTTCCACACGGGCAGCCTAGAGTCAGGTTATCAGGTCATTCTGGATTTCAAGAGGCTTTGGAGCTCAAGTGGCGAGCTGGATGGCGAGACGTAGCATTTGTATATGATATTATTTATTCCACTATGTATTCTGTATGAGGACAAGTTTGTATAACTGTCCATTGATGTATTGTGTGTATATTAACTCTGATGATGATGTAATGTATAAACTGATATAGTTCTTTGATTTAAAGATTATTCATTTATCTATTATATGTTGTTCCGCTGTGAATGTGAGATTCTGATATTGTTTCTGTTGCTTTTTTTTCTTTTTCTTCTTTTTCTTCTACCTCTTCTTTTTAACCCTAACAATTCGGTTTTCCGGCATTCGATTGCTCGGCAGTTGACACAGTGAACGTATTAATGTCGATTTTCGAAAGTCGAAAATCACGAAACGTTACAGATTCGTTGCAGCTGGTACAATAAAAAAACCAACATTTAGCTCGAACTCCGAGTTGCCAACGTCGTTCGCCGAAGTTTCGGTGAAGCAATTTCCAGCCGGTCGAAAAAAGATGAAGATCAAAATACAACCCCTATAGGATTACTAGTTTGGTGTTTTATGCAACACAATCGAGAAATAATCAAGATAACAAACAAAGAGAGTTAGTTAAGTGTAACAACCGGCCATTCATGATATTCAGATTCTATGTTCAAATAGACACATAAATCACAAAGGCCGTAAATGATGGATCGTTGGGATGAAATAAAGTAAAATAGTCCACATATTTATCTACTTTAACTACTGCTTTCAGAATTGATAGTGAAAGGAATAATATATGGCACAACATATATATAACTAAAATATCTAAATAAACCATATAATTGTCATAAGTATTAGTACATCAAGTCAATAATAACATTGTTTTATGCAAGTAGTTCAACGTAGGTACATAATACTGAAATAATGGATAGAATAATAAAATAACTCTATCGAGTCGCCATCTTCGTCGCCACGCGCGAAGCACTTCCCTGGTACTCTATCGACTTTTCAAAATACATATACAAAAAGGAAATATATAGGGGATCGGACATATGTCTACATGAGTGAGAAATATTACTAAGTATACACTATTAACATGTTGATAAAACATATTGTTATGGACAAATGCAACACTTAACGTAACTTAACCTTTGTCATTAGTATCTATTGAGTCAGTCCATTATAAAATAGTATATCGATGACAAATACTTTAAGATCAACATCACATGACATATGTCATCTTTATAGGTTCTTGCTATAACATAAATGCAACTCACTTCGGATCCGTTTGAAACCAAAATTCCCAAACTGGGTAAATATACAAAACATCGAGATGAACAACATGAAATAACATCTTGATGGTGGCACATATTCACAATCAGGTACCATGTCCTACCTCCAACTATTGATTCACCGATAGGCACATACAAAGATTAGTCAACCTTCCAATCCTCTCAGCCTGCCAGCTGATTGAATGAATAATCAGACAAACAATCAACTACACCAAATATTTAGATGGATGTCGCCATCCCTCTTTGATTCATACACTAAGTAGGAGCAAATCACGATGCTTACTGTAACGACCCGTAGATTTACACATAATTATTTATTAATCGATAAATTGTAAATCACTGTAAATAATGGAGTAATGAATTAAAATGGATTTTGAACAACATATTGATTTAGATGTTGTATTTTTAACCATTGCATAGATCTTTTCGAATTGATCGGTTTATAGTATAATTTTGATAGATTTGGTCCATTTGGAGTCTCGATTTGTGAAATAATGGTTTTTGGATCGAATGGTTATAATGACCTAACTCGCTTAACTGCCTATACAAATGAACTTATAAAACCCTAGCAGGCAACAACCACTTCAGAAAAGATTTGTAATCCCGAAATCAATCATCTCTCCCTGATAGTTATTAATCTTCTTAAGTAAAATTGTGTTAAAACAGGAAACGATGTCCAAATAAAGAAAATTATATATCGGATTGTTCGTCTTAGAAAGTCGAATCAAAGGCAAGTGGTCGTATGTCGTAAAAATGCTCAAATTTGTTAGAACTGAGCCGGCACATAATGGGATAAATGGGTAAATTTGAAAAAAATTATTCCATTTAGATCTTATTGTGCCTATGAAGTCTAAATTTATGTAGATCTTATCTAAATTTGTTTAACTAAAATAAATATTTATTTTATTTATAAATAAATTTTTATTATATTAAAATAAAACGAATTTATAATTTACACTACAACGAATATATTGGCCCCTCCATATACATATGTGACGTCTAATATGTAAATATATATATGTGTGTGCATTTGCACATGCTTGTCTATAAATTATAAAATAATATTTGTAATATATATTAGTTTATGTGTGTGTGTGTCTTTATATATATATATATATACATATAGTCAACATTATAATATGTTGCGATTGCAATTTAGTATAAATAATTGTAAATTCAAATGTTGGACCTTTGATCTAGACCTACGTAGTAAATATCTAAATATTCAAATTTAAATTAGTATACTAGTTTTAAATAAATATATATTATGTATGTACATTTTGAAACCAGTAAAAACTAGTTTTTATTTTATTTTAAATATATATGCAATATCAAATAAACACGTACCAAATTAATATTAAGAAATATATATATATAATTTTGATGTAAATGTATGATTAAACACACACACAAATATATATGTATATATATGTACATATATATTAGTATATACATTCGGTAAAATGATAATAAGTTTTTTAATTCGTGGATTAAAAAAATTGTTTTTAGTTGATTTCGGCATGAAAATCATTTAAATATATATATATATATATATAATATATTTTTTGGAAAGCATTTAAAATATGTATAAATTTTGTTAAATAAATATTATAGATATGTAAATATTGTAAAACTTAGTTTTTGTGTTTAAATAAATTATATATATATATGATACATATACATGGCTTAATTATTTTCATTTGAAATCATATTACGTATATTGATAAAAGTTATACGTATATTAAAAATATAATATATATAAGTTTATTTTAAAATCAAACTTGTTTAAAAATTATTATATTATTATTTTCGGAAAACTAGAATAAACAAAATTGAAATTTTTTGATTGTCGAATGATATATGAATATATATATATATATATATCTGTGTGTGTGTAAATATTTATTTTAATCAACACACATACAAATAAACATATACATCCAATGTTGACGGCACTAACACATATGGATTCGTGATAGTATACATATAACTAAAGACAACATAATGACAAGATAAATGACATATATATATGTGTGTGTGTGTGTATGAATACAAATTAGATTATTACATTTTATGGCCTATAAGTAACACCATGTAACGTTGAATCTGATCACTCCTTGAATCGGTATCCAAAAATTCAAATACAATTACCAGTCTAAGTGCAGCAATCACCGGTCTTTGAATTTAATATAATTTGTAAATTTGGAAGCTTGAATTTGAGGAGGAGAGATGCAATATGGTCGACCTTGGCTGGTTGAAATGGAGAAGGAGAGAGAGCACTGAATGTTGGGGTTAGAGATGAATATATAGTAAAGATCTGATGAGTAAAAGGAGGATTCAAATCCTACTTTCTCTTTTACCGATTCACCTCTTTTTCAATAAAAATTCAAGCCCCTTTTTAGCCTCCTATAGTCGGCCATGATAGGCTCCATAATGGGCCTCAAAATTACTTCAAGCTTGGTTAAATAAAAAACACATTTAAATCTAATTAAAATGCACATCGATATTGTATATCGATATGTGTGTTTATAACTATTATATACACACTATTTAATATTGATCAACACAAATTAAATAAAATTTTATAAGTAATATTTCATAGATATTAATTAATTCAATTAATCTACAACAATTATAATTAATTAAATTAGATGGTAGTAGGAGTATTAATATTTCCGTTATGTGACTCTTAGGCGTAAATTCGGTCTACGATCAATATCGAACAGTTTGACTATTAACGCTCGCACGTCACTTAATAGGTGGTGTGATATAATGGATAAATTTATCACTTACATAGCTTTGATAAAATCCAATTTTACTTTATTTAAGCATTGTCCAACACTGACAATTATTTACACCAATTCACTTTGTCAAAACTATATCACGTATGACCTATGGAATTTGGTAATGGTCAAAATTCCAATTTCGTCTATATTCAGCTTTATAGTCCAAACATAAAGTCTTTGATTTTATAATAATTATTATTATTAACTGTAACAACCTGCACCACCCGACACACCGATCCAAAGCTTAGGGTGACTTTCAGACTCGCGTCATGCAAAGAAATACGAGCTGTTGGGGTTTTAAAACATTATAGGGTATGATTATAAGGGTAAATTCTAAGACAATCTACACTTTTAAATCTCACAACGAAATGAATTAAAATATAAGTATTGAAAAATATACATTTCAGAAAACAGTCTCTAAAATACTTAATTGCCGTATACACGGTTTCCAAAATACAATATACGTTTTACAGACTTTTAATACAATAAGTAATTACATGATGAACAATAAATAATATGAGAACTCCAACGTGAAGCTTCTTTCTCCACCTACTATGCCCAATTAACTACTAACCTATCATCCTAAGGTGGGGAAAATGGAAAAAAAATGGTGGGTCAAACAAAAGTCTGGTGAATGAGTACAAGTGTAATATGTGATGTTCATATGCAGTTAACTTTAATACTACTCTAGGTGACGTAGGGTGTGTGATACAAGTGTCCATGAATTCCTAAGGTCCATTACCTATGCGTTCTTGCCTAATACATATGTATACCACAATTTATATAGGCTACTGCAAGGATCGAGCTATGAATCAAACCTCACATCCAACGATCGGTCACTGCTCCTAGAGCTACTCAATATGCAAACACCGCCCTCTTGCCTACTAACTATGGAAACACCACCATGAGGCAACTGTAGGGAACCGATTTTTCCCTAACTACGTCTACCCATTTCTCACTACACCTGGAGAGGAAGTACCCGAAATGCAACTCGTCGGTGTGTCTCATCGTCTACACTCGCTTCCACCTCTCTATTGTATTGTTGGCCTCTTATTGCATGTACCAGGATCCTCTATCAAAACTGTATCACGTCGCATCAGAAATCATGCATATTATGATTTCCGTTATGTCGGGACCATTTCATCAGACATCCTCGTCAGTGATACACTCCACTATGGAACCTCCTATGAGTCCCATTTGCTAAAATACATCCCTTAATCGATTACTTGATCTTAAATTGGGTAAAGAACATTTACCCCACACTACAATGACCTAGCGTCCTCTCATAGGGAATTATCTTTCCTACTACTCCTAACATACAACCAAATGCCCTTAAATAGGCCCATAAACAATCATCGTTTATGTAAGTTTTTATTATAAAACTTGGACCTTAGGCTGAGGTTCAATTTTGCAATTTGCAAATCTACCAACCAACTGCTAACCCTAATCGGTCGACCACTACCGATCGACTGCCACGGATCAGGGCTCGACCGGTCGTAGGCAAAATTTTAGGATTCTTAGTGTTTTTAATGCCGATTAATGATTTTGACTTAACTCGTGTCATTAACCATTTTTAGTAAACCCTAATTACTAAACCAGTCTATGTTCTAAATTTCAATATCAATTTGTAAGATCCAGGGTTTACAAATTCAAGGATTACTGATTTAAGCATTTACAGTTTAAATAGGAAAAGAGCATGCTAGCATTAATATAGGTTTACAATTTACAGTGATTTATATTCTACATTAAATTATAAGTTCAAAACTAGAGTTTTATAGTTTCAATTTCAATTTTACTAACACCCTAAATCAATTAGAATAGTTTAAACCTAACTTTAATAATCATCTAATCAAAATTATTTATACTCACTTCAAGTCTAAGCTCTTCCCATTTGCCTTGCTTAAGAACCTCCCCTCCGTATGCTAGCTCTGCTTACTCCGTCTAGAACCAATTGCTTATGCTCTTCTTGGTTGATTTTATTTGATTTTTGAAGAATTTTAGGTTTAGAGGAGAGACTAGAATTGGACAGAGTTTCATTACAACTTTTACGTGAGATTTAGGTTAGATTAGGCTTGAATCTATATGGATTAGCAATTTGTTTAGGATATTGGATCTATAGAATATGCTAGTATATGATTTTTGTTTGATGATAATAAACATATATATATATATATATATTCAAATGTATTTGTAATTGTACTATTTTATTTTTCACATAATTAAATAAATATTTGCTGAATAAAATAAATAACACTGAATTTAAATCCAAACAGATATTTTATTCAAAAAAATATTTTATTAAAATTTTGAAAAGTACAAATTTGATCTTTCACTACATATATACATTTTTCAATTACAATACAATTTTGATTACCTCTCAAATTTCACTTTACATTGTTCACCTCACTACATATCACTCATTCACTCGTATTTTATTTACGACTTTGCTCTAGCCTGAATCCAGCATCTGAGTTATCTTCAAAATACACAATGATGCAGTAAAATTGAAAAAGAAATACTTTTTGCAGTGTAAATAAAATGTGTTTTGAAAATATTATTTTCCTCAGTTTTGGGTTGTTCGTCATCATTTAATTTTGAATTCATCAAACACGAATAACGTGTGACATGCACAGTGTATCACTGTACATGTCACAAGGCCATGCACATCGATATACACGTGATGAAATTGCAGAGGCAGGTGAGCACAAGGTCAAACCCGAGCCGAGGATGGATTAAACACAGGTGCAATACAAATACATCACAAAATTGTCAAGTACAAGTTCTCATGCAACAAGAAGCTAAAACTAGACCATGCTAACAAGTGCACAAATGTGTACACATGAGAACGGACTGGATAGTGGAGTCAAAGCAATATGAAAATTCAAGTGAAACCAGAAATATACAAACTGCACATGAAACCCGTGGACTGTACTCAGACTCAAGGAAATGTGCAACAACAAAATGGTCTAACCATAAATGAATTCAAATATCAATGGCATCAGTATCACCAACAAGTCAACTGAGTAAAATCTCAACATTAAATAGCAACAAAATTACAAACAGTTTTGAACACAATGAGGCATGGATTCACAAACAACAAAGACTGGAAGAAACTGCAACAAGCCTCAACAGTCAAAGTGAACACATGTGGTCAGAGAACACAATAAACTGTTTGAAACAGCATACACATATACATGCATATTCATACATGTACACATATATGGTGGACAACACACAATATAACAAATGCAGACAATCACTAGAACCAGTCAATATCAATTTAACTCAAAACAAGTTCAAGTGTTCGGGTTAGTGGCATGGCACCAAGACAACAAGAGCTACAGTTTCACGTCCACAACAACAACGAGTATGCCAGACCTCAGATGCAATGCTCATGAATCAAAAGAAAGGAACAAACATGCTCAATTCTAACAAGGACTACATGAATACACACATATATACAAATGGAAATGACCAGCATTTAAAAGAGCAATAGACTACATACATGAAATGCAGTCAGATATCAACACCAATAATAAAGGCATATACAAGTGCATCTAACCACACCACTCAATAGCAAAGTGTACCAAATCAACATGGCCATAACAACCAGAGGCAACTGCAAATAAATGGTCGAACTACAGAACAAGTAAACATGTACTAGTAACTCAAGCAAACAGGTGCAGGTATACAACAACCAAGGGAAGACTCCAAGAGGAACAAATGAAGGACATACACATATATACATACATGTATGTATGTATACACATGATGAGCATCACATGAAACCAATACAAGCTACAGGACATAGAACTTCAAGCAAGCAGTGACAGTAATCAAGCAACAATCGAACAAGTTCAATTTCAATCAACATAGTGTGGACAGAGCACAACCTACATATATACATGCGTGAACACACACATATATATGCAGTAGAAACCAAACTTCAATACAAGAAATTGTTAACAAAGGCATGGTCAGGTGTAGTCGGCAAATTCAAATACTATAAACGAAGTCGCAAGAATTATCTCAAAGTATAAATAACAAAGTCAAAGCCAGGTGATAATAAGTCGAAGTCAAATTTTCACAAAATCAAAGTGGCCGAAGTCAACAGGGAAAAGAACGAAACCAAATCCAAAGCCAGATGATTACACGTATGAACGAAAAATTAGAAAACCAAACAAGTCGTGGTAATCAAGCAAGGACATCAGAAAAATATTCGAAATTGAACCGGCCAGGATCAATCACAAGCGACCAATCAAAATCGAACGGCCGAGTCAAAATTAGCATACGAATTCAAACGATTTATTCGAATGATAATTTAGGGAATTAAACCCTATAAATACCATTAACATCATCGACATACAACATCATCGAGTTCAAGCATATCAACGAGAATAAATAAAGGAAATCGTATACCGGTTCGTTTAATTCAAACTCGATCGAGAAGCAGCCGTTGGAAAATAAAAGAGACGATCGATCGACAGAGCAATCAACACGAAGACATCTATTTGATCGATCAACTGAAATCGGCAAAGCCCTAATTTATTTTGACAAAGGAACGAACATTCTCGAGCAAAGGAAACAAGCAGACATTAATTTACGAAGTAAAGGATACGGGCTGAAATAAAGAAAAGGAAGAAATTTTATATTGGGCCGGTTCTTTTATAATTGTTATTTAGGCTTAAATTTTATATAGGGCTTTGTAATTTGTTTTTAGTTTGTATTTTTCTTTTAAACTTCTGTAAAATTCTAGTCGTGTGACTAGGGGACAAACTACGATGGTGTAGTTCGAGAATTCGCAACTCGGTGGTCGAATTGTGGTAGGGTTTTAAGCGTAGAGTTAGGTTAATCGATAGCGGGTGTCGCAAGTTTACGTGTGTAAGCGTCTGACTATTTAATTTCTAGTAGAAACCTTGGGGGCAGCACGTAGGCAAGGTTTTTCCACAGCTGGGTAAATCTGTGTTGTTCTATTTCTGCTTTTTTTATTCTGCTATTATCTGTGCTGCAATTATTTTATATATTTCTGCATTAATTTTTATAATTGTTAGTATCACCCTATTCACTCCCCCTCTAGGGTGAAATCGATCCTACAGGATCCAGCATAGAGAATCTTCAGAGTCATCACACACACATATCTCGGCTTGGCCACGAAGTAATTAATCATGGTCGTTCGAACATGTCATGATGTAGCTAATTACCCACAATTTGACACAGACTATGGTTGATCGCTTGCCCTTCTGGGTCGACCGCTATTGGTTAACTTTCGACCCTTCATAGTCGACTGGTCCTAGTGTTTATTTGTGAATTTTTATTTTTTATATGTTTATTCTATTTTCAATTCTTCTAACGTCCGTAACTTCTCCATACCAACTCCGATTTGAAGTTTTATATATGAAAATCGTCCAAAAGATCGCTAGAACGCAATAGTGCAAGTTTCATAGCCAAATTCGAACGTCTGTGAAAATTTTCTTTTTAGTTTTTTGTTTAATTTAATTTCCTTATTAATTTTCTATTAAATTTTGCAAGTGACTGTGCTATAGGATCGTGTAATATGGATAAACTACTTGTGCGGAATGTAAACTAAGTAAGTAAATAATTAAAGCAGTAAAGTAAATGACAGTAGAGATTTTTATACTGGTTCAAACTCCCGTTCTGCGTCCAGTCCCAGACTCCTTCTGGAATTAAACTAGCAACCCTCACTTAACCTGGAGGAATAGGTTTACATCACTTGAGCAACCGAACATGACTTCTACCGCCTAAGCAACCGAATAGGACTTCTACTGCCTGAGCAACCGAACATGACTTCTTTACAAATAACAAAAGTATCTTACTGTAGTATGCTCTTTAAATATCACTGATAAGTCAATTAAGTACAATCTTCCTATAATCTTCTCCTTTATGATATATAGTGTGATGTGCTTGAGAAATGTGGAAGATAGAGTGATCAACGATCAGAAATTGTATGCAGTTTGAGTGCAAATTGAAAATAGAGAGAAAGAGATAAGAATTCAAGAATATTAAAATCAGTTAGGTTTTTTTGTTTGTTGAATTCTGAAATCTATTTATAGAGATTAAAAAGTTGCAATCATTCATGAAAGGTAACATTGAAAAGAAACAGGTGCAACTGTTGATTTGAAGATGTTTCTCTTCGATGACGAAAAGTGTCATTTCATAAAAAATAGCCGTTATAAATATTCAGCCGGCTGAAAATATAACTCAGCCTTCTGAATTTGTTAATTTCGAAAACAGCAAAGAAATAGGCATTTTCAGGCCTAATTCAGCCGGCCGAATGAAACCATTCAGCTGGTTGAAATTTCATATCAATTTATTAAATGTTTCAGCATTCAGCCGTCTGAATGGTATTATTCAGCCGGCTGAATTCTGTTGATAAACAAAAGTTACCATAACTCATTAGGTTAGAGCACTTGCTTTCTAAACTAGTGACCTGGGTTCGAGCCTCGCTCCACGCAATTTTTGAAAACTTGAATTTTCATTTAAAATATGAATGTATATGTGTGTATACCATTTTGAGAAGATTTTAACATTTGTAAACTCTAGACACGAAACTCTATGACTAATAATACTTTGTATGTCACATTTGTCTTGTCTCTATCGTGTACATCTCTTCTTGTATCTCCATATACATACTTTCATCCTTTTTTGTACTGTGTATCTTCATTTTGAACGTATTTGTTTGTCTCTTTTTGATGCTCATGTACCATCAAATTAGCTTAGAGATTCTTTGGCATAATTGTATAGTTGTTGTCATTAAAATCCAACAATAGAGGTTCTAACAAATTTTTGGGGTGTTACACTCTCTCTCCAGGATTTCGTCCTCGAAATCGATAGAAAAAATGTAACTTACACACAACAACCAATAGCTACAACCATCTACTTATTTATCATCCATGGGCAATCATTGTTCATAGAAATTTTATAATGCAATATGTACATATACATGCAACGTGAAATGCACATGAACCTATACTAATGCAAAAGAATAGGTGGCCTCTTGATCTAATTGACCTCGTGTAGTGCAAATGCTTATACTATGCGTCCAAATGTATGCAACATTCTTAAATAAGTATACTTATGCACAACCATATAACTCATGTGCATCCATATGCATAACATCCACTAGCATAACAACGATCAAAGGATAACATGCTACCAAATTTGAGTGAGTGTATATACCTTGAGAATATACTATCCTAAACGTGTAAAAGGAAACAATCCAAACAATACATCCACTTACATCCATCATCAATAACACATCTTATTGACTATTTACAACCATCCCTACCATCCAATGGTCTCTACCTAAAGGGTATACCAAGCTAAGTCCTATATATAAGTAATCTATACTTAAAAGGATTAAATTCAAAACATACCAGAAAAGAGTTAGGGATGGGTAGCTTGGACTTTCTCCTCAAGCTCTCATGTCACTATGCCACAAAGTGGATCAGACAACAGCCATCACACAACATAAGCTAGATTTGCTGTTATCCTAATATTTTCAACCGTTTCACACAACACATGGAAAAACCATCTGTTGTATGTCAAAGCCCATTAAATCTTTGTTCTGTTGAGATTTCATCAATGCCATTTAAACAACATTTCATTTGTTATCTGATTGAAATTATCAAAAAATCGGTTTTTCCTCCTTATCAATATTTTGTTTCCCTCTCTCAAAATTTTCTTGATATTTCATGGCCGCGTTTTTTCATTTATGTCCCTCTCTTATTTCGTTTGTAGCAAAAAGAAAAAAATGGCGGCCCAAAAAATCTTCTCCATCCTCTCCACCCTCGCCGTTGCCTTCTGTTATCCATCATTTGCTGTCGACCCTACCCATCATCTGCTGCCGACCCTAGATAAAAGAAAAGTAGGTTGTTCGATATTAATTTTCCCCTTTTAATTTTTTTACAGCATTCTCGACTTCCACTTTTTTCTAGTGACGATTTCGGTATATATAGGAATTGATCTCCTATATTTTGTGGTCGCGTTCAATTACTTAGATTTGCTTTCGGTTGCTTGTATTTACTTTCGATTGCTTGGATTTGCTTTCGATTGCTTGGATTTTCTTTCGGTTGCTTGGATTTGCTTTGGATTGCTTGGATTTGGTTTCGATTGCTTGGATTTGCTTTCGATTGCTTCTACGTAGACTGTTGTCGGTTTGGTATGTGTATAGTTTTTTCCCTTTTCAATTTTATGCTCGAACTCAACTTGATTTTTTTTCTATCAATGATGATATGGGTATATATAGGAATCAATTTCCTTTATTTTGGATTATATACTATGATTTGAACTGCTGGTTTGTGTACTTCTTAGAGTTTTATCTCTTTTGAACTGTTGCGTTTTGATTCTGACTTGATCTTTGCAATGATTTGTGTGCTTCCTGGAGTTTTTATCTCTGTCGATTTGTATTATCTCTGTTGATTTGTACATATATGAGTTTTTCTCTCTGTTGGTTTATAACTTTGTTGGTGTGTATCTCTTTTGATGCTCCATTGCTGTTGTATCATTAGTGCTTGTTGTCTTTGAACTAGTTGATGCTTGAAGTGGTAGAAGTAGTGTGCTTATGGTTCGCTGTATCAAATCATCACTGTTGAACTAGTTGATGCTAGCCTGTTGCATTGGTGCTAGTTGTTGTTGAACTAGTTGATGCTTGAAGTGTCTTCTTGCTTGATGCTAGTTATGTATACATGATATACATATATGTTTGCACCATGCTTGGTTGTGTGAATATGTGTTTATGGTTCTATATATATGTATATACACATGCACTATGCTTAAACTGTTTTGAGATTTCATGCATTTCACTATATCAATTCATCACATAGAACTTCCATGTATATACACACATACATATGTATGTATATATGTGTGCACTTGTTCTATTTGGATAATTTATGTTGCAGTTTATATATGTGTGCGAACGCCGTCAACGGGGGCGTTGCCCCCGCACCCTCACCTAGGTGTGTTGCCACCCCCCTGGACCCCCCCTTCGTAGTGGCAATCAATTTAAACTACTGGACATACATGTATTTACATATGTGTATATGTGTGTTGCTCACATATACACGCTTGTATGTGCATTTGTTGCTCACATATACTTGTATGTGCACTTGTTGCCTGAAACTGTTCTAGTGCATTACTTTATGGTTTGAACCATACATATATCCATCTGGTTCCAGTGCATTATTGCCTAAAACTGAAACTGATCCGAGCAGATCTAATACACATGTACATGCATGCACTTGGTTGTTTTATTTTGAGTTTACTACACCATATTCGCTGCACTGGTGTTTGCCGCACCATATTCCAGTCTTCTTGTGTTCGTTGCACCATATATACATGCATACACATGTTTGTATATATTTGTGAACCATATGTGTACATATATATATATATATCTGTGTGTGTATTCCATTATTGAAGTTATGTATACATATATACATGTATACATCCTTGAGTGTGCTAACACCTGAGTGAGCTACTCCTATGTGCACTGGAACCTGAATGTGCATTTTCTAAACCATTTTGATTTTCTAAACCATTTTGAGTTGAACTTGTTTTTTCTGAACCATTTTATGTGCCTTGGCACTTGTTGTTTTGTCTGAGCTTGTTTATGTGCACTATCTTGAATTCTTGCCTAGTTGAACTTGTTTTTCTGAACCATTTTGATTTTGGTACCCGAGTGTGCTTGTTACTGCTATATGCAGTCTTCTTGCTTATTGCTTCCATGTATATACACACATACATATGTATGTATATATGTGTGAAATATTAGCATTTTTTGTATTTTGTACGTGTGTATATGTGTGTTGCTCACATATACTTTTGATGCTCCATGGTTTGGCAATCTGTTTTGAAATGATTGTAGTTGATACTATTGATACTTGATTAAAGTTCATTTGCATCACATACATTATGTGCGTACGCCTAATAACTGATATTTTTCAGTTCTTGTTACCAATTTGAATTGTGTTGCTTCCCTTAGTTTGGTTTTCTAATTTAAGTTGCATTTCCTTGTGCACCTAAGTTGGCCCCAAGGAGGCTTGAGGTTGACCTTGTGCACATTTGCACTGTGTTGAACCTTCGGGCTTGACCTTTGCAATAGTCCATGAGATTTAATCGATGCCCGACCTTGTGATATTCATAGTGATAAATTATGCATATCATAAGTTGTCTGTGCCATGTCTAAAACATGAAGAGAAAACAAACCCATAAACTGAGGCAATATTAATATTCAAATTTTATTTTATTTTTGCAATTTAAGTTTGTTTCCTTTTCCATTTTACTGCGTTGTTTATTTGACAGGTATAAGAGATGACTGGACACAAGCTGGAGCAAGCAAATGAAGATCAATATCAAAAATAAATTCGAGTGAGTGTAAGTGAGTGCTAGTAAAAAAATGTTATATATGAGAGTGTAGAGAAAATTTGTATAGATGAGAGTGGTAGTGAAAGTTGTATTGTATTTGAAAATGTAAGAATAGTGAAAGTTATATTGTATTTGAAAATGTAAGTATAGTGAAAGTTGTATTGTATTTGAATTTGATTTGAAATAATATATTTGTTTAAATAAAATTGTGATTCATTATTTTATTTTGAAAATATAACATAAGTGTAATTGATATGCATATCAGTCAATATTTATATGTTGTCTAATAGAAAATTTTAGAAATGATACTATAACATCAGATAACGTTTATATTTGTGGTCTTATATGTAATGAGATGACACGAAAATAGACGACAGATAGGTATTCATTCAGACAACGGAGCATATCTGTCGTCTAATTCGTTTTTTCTACTAGTGTGTACTCATAACTGTATCATCTCCCTACTGGACTCTAACTAGTTTAATTATTTCATTCCCATGTCCGAAAATATGGGTAGGTGCATGGCGAACAAGGGACTCACCTATCCTTTTAACTTTCCCTAACTGAAACAGTTTGATCATAGTAACTGCATCGCATGGACACTTCCACAAGTACCTAATGATGGCTCTTTAATAATTTAGTCGTGTTCTATCTTGCCTTGAGAAGTTTTTACTTGTATGCTTCCTGATTGTGGACTCAGCTCCATGAACTATTGAGGAATCAACTCCTCGGACTACCCCTTGTCTCCCGTTAGTACATGCTTTCTTCCTGTTTTGTGATGTCCTTATCCTTCTATGACTCAAATCCATCCATTTTTTCAACTGCTCTTCTCATCCTTTACCATTGGTGTAAACTTTTGATCTGAATGTATATGCATAGGTAGTTTTCCGCAATCCTTGCTACTAACTCAAATAGTGTTGACATGCACCACATTGAATAACTTAAGCATAAGTATGCTCCCACGAAACTATAGCTTTATGAAATCCTCAATGCAAAATATACTGCCTTAACTCATTCAGAGGTATACCTAATCACCTCAACTCCTAGATATCAAGTGAGACAATTCAAACGTGGAAGGTATCTCCTTCCATGATACCTCCTACTCGGCTCTTTGCCATTTCTCCGCTTTACCCAAGGATATCCAAGCTTGGGATTTCTTAAATTATTGAAAATAGCAAGACTTCTTTTCCAATTCGATTCAGCTTAAGTCATCTTATTTTATTTCTGAATGGTTTCTTCAGTCCTTTAAAAATCATGGTACCTAGGTATCATGTTTAGAGTTTATAGGGATCCAACCTAAGATTTACAACCCAGTACTCAACTGTCTAAAATTAATTAAGGTCATAACATAGAATCACTCTAGCATTGGTGGTAATCACCTAAGTGGTACTTCGTTCGTGTGCGATTGCTATGCACATATGTATTCTAAGTTAGTCTTCGATGAGTTTCCTTAAGCAAATAGTCTTCCTCCAATCCGAGTGATGATTTCCTTTTATCCCTTCCTCCAAATCTTACCAAAAATCTTTCGATCTTATTTTCTATGAAAATTTCCTTCGCATTCCCCATACATGTAAATAACAATATCGTTTTCTTAACAAAGACCCAAATCCTTGAATTAACTATCCCTTGTAAATCTAGACTACAATTTTATGTAGGATATCTTTTGTGGTTTGGACTTCCAAAACTTTTACTATTTCTTAATGTTCCCCCTTCATTGAGACCTTTTTACCAAACATAAGCTCTTATCATTTTATTCAAATTATTTCATGGTTAAGATAAATCAATATGGAATAATGCCTTGCCATTTTAATTCAATTACTTGATGACAATACTTTGGTTTGTTCTTAGGGATTTCTGTATTTTAATACATTGGAATTACTTTTCCCCCAAAGAAAAGGTTGACGGTGTAGATTTTTATGTCTAATTCAAAAGGATAATTTGTGTTACGTTTGGAATTACAAGGAATTATCTTTTTCATAATTAATGAAATAAACAGTATAAAATATGGTAAATATGCATATTTTATACATATCTTTATTTTTGGACATGTTACTTGTCATTTCAAACGATACACATTTATTTATATATATGAACTTGATAATCCATATGAATTTACATTGCAACCTTCTACATTCCAATGAATTAAAATATTACTTAAATACCATTCCCATTTTATCACAGCTTCCAATTTGTGTTTACTGATCCATATCTATTTTCCAACAAAATCTAGGATCACCTAAACCCCAACAATTTAATGTGATAACTTACTTTATGTTTTACTTGCACATATCAATTAAATCTACAAATCTAGAACTATCACTTGATCTATAAGTTTTAGGGACTACTAATACCTAGCATTTTCCAGATTCAAATATGTGCAAATTTTTGGCCTTACAATTCCATGATTTACACAGGCATACTTGGAACACGTCTACAATGATAGAACCCAATAAGGTGACATCATCCATAAGCTACTATGGAAACCAATTTCCACTAATATTACCACATAATGCTACTATGGAAGCTGCTCTCATACTAATACGACTTCCCACTCATGTCCACATGGTCCACCCGTAGCTTTCAAGGGAATAACCCAATACTTGGACCATCCGTAGCCTACAAGTATCCTATCCCCACTTATATGGTACCGTCCTTGCTGCTATAGTGCTGAACCTCCACTTACCGTTCTAGTTTAGATTGTCTGTTGTAATTAAGGAATTTCTCCTTTGTCAATTAACTCATCATTTAATAATTGAAGTAGACCCTACTTGGCCCTTTACATGCTTCAAACTGAATAACTTCTTGCATTATATAACATCCCTTGACAATAACCATCTTGGCTTACTTTTTCATTATTCTAGAATATGTTTTACCCAAACCATGCTTTCCAAATTTCCCCCCACAAAGATTCTACGATTCAAACCATACTTGCATAAAAAGATACAAGGTGGTGCTCATCCTTCACTACTACAAGAAGTTTGACCTAGTACTTTGTCCTTTCGATTCAGTTGTGGATTGAAAAGTCATTAAATTTCCATGTTCCATTTTTATCTCTGTCCCAACCATTTCAAGGCTTCCAAGTTCCATAGTCAAATCTATCCTAGTGGACTGTTTAATCTTGTTTGTCTAACTCCGATCTATTTCTTTTCTTTTTAAGTTTTAGTGATAGTCGTAATATTTTCACTTTACACTTTTAAATCAAAACCTTTGATTTTAACTTTATATTCACAAAACCAGTCAGTTTTAGAACAGTAAAACTCTTTCATCATTATTAACAAGCATTCCCTTCTTATTAAGATCATTATATTTTTCTTTAGTTAAATTATTAAAAACGGTTGAGCTTGACTTAGCAAAATATACATAAAACAGCCATTTAAAAAAATTCTTTCATAAATAAGAAATTTTCACAAAATCGTATTTTAAAGAAAATGTGGTACGTTTAACTTATTACTATTTTTATTTTAGAGTTTAGTAAAAACATCGATAAAAGACACTTTCAAGTACTAACCATTTCTGATTATAGATAGAGTTCAAAAGTCGGATCTTACATACTTCTTTATTTTTATTTTATTTTCCCAAAGTTCTATTGATAAAAGAAAAGTGCACATTAAGAGTAAGCATAATAATGCATCTCAAAGACAAAACGAAAGCTTTAAAATAGTAATTGAAAAAAAATCACTTTTTGTCAAATTCTCCACTTTTACCTTTTAAATAATTTCCACAAAATTTGTTTGATTCGTTTATATAAAATCATAAACCACTTTCTCTTTCTATTTAAAATATCGGACATCCACAGTTTTTAACTTTTAGAAAACACTTTCATTGGTTTATTACTTAAACCAGAATAGACAATAGCAACCTAATTGAAAGTGCACACAGATCTTGTATAATATGGCTTATATGTATATTCAAGTATATAGTCTAAACTAAGTAGTACCAACTAGCAGAGTGTTGTAAAGTAAAGTAGGTACAAGCAATCACACCAGGATTTTTATACTGGTTCTGACTTGATAAGCTTGTGTTCTCTCAATATAGATTTCCTAATTGTACAACTCTTAATATCCTTGATTATTCAAGATGCATGCTTCATGATTATGGAAGTGTAACTAGTGATTCTTGAGTAGAGAATATAATTTAAGTGCAATAGAGTTCAAGAATTCTCAAAAGAATAAAGATCAAGGGAGGGATCAGAATGTTAGAAAAGTTAGAAAGTAAGTTGATGATTGATTTTCAAAAGTTTTTCTCTATTTATAGATATCAAAGAGTTGTATCGAATAGTTGTAATCATTTAGAACAACCATTACTATTTGCAGAGATGCTCATCAACGATCAGATCCATTCGAGGTAACTTTTTCAAAAATAGTCGTTATAGGGTAATCAGTTAAAGGAGTATAAAAAGTCAGTCTACCGAATATAAGCATTGAATTATGTAGAAAATTTTGAAAACAAACTTATGTAATAAAATATAAGAGTTCAGTCAATTGAAAATAATTTTAGCCGACTGCCCTCAGTCGACTGAACTATATAAAATAGTTTTTTTTATATAAACACCCTTTTAAAAACTTGTTCAACTCTTTGATATTCGAAAATATTTGTATATAGGGGGTGTGTATGTGTATATGAACTACCAAGGAGATTTTACAAGTATATCTAAGACCAATTACATACATTTGACTCGACGACCCGTATTTCCTTAGCTTTTGATATGTAGATGATCTGCATTGCTTTCTCCTCGATTCTCTTATTCAAGAGCTCCCTATACTTGCATAATATTATATTGTAGATGTGTACAGAGATATAGCTGTCATCATTAAAACATACAAACAAGATTCTAACAATCTCCACCTTTTCGATGATGATGACTATATAAATTGAAATAGAATAATATATAACTCTCCCCCTTAATGCATGTTCCCCCTGTCAATATTTTCTCCACCTTTGTCATCAACAAAAAGGCAAGAATATAATGGAGATGAGATTACATATGAACACTATAAAGGAATTGGATGAAATACACAGTAATACCAATATTTGAAAAAAAAGCACATATGAATGCAAAACAAACAAACATATAAACAAAACATATAGAACTAACAAGAGCACAAATTCACATAACTACAATAACAATAAACAAGCTTAATCAACATAACCACTAGTTCACCACAACAATAACTACCACAACAACATATGTTTGTCCAAATATAGACAACTAACCTATAACCACAACAATAACATGAGTACCATTACTAAACAACACAAAACACCAAACAGCTGACACATCAGTTTACAATTATTACAAGACCAACAACAAGTTCATTACCAAAACACAAATTAACATAAAACAAGCTTACCAAACCAAGACGAATATCTAGTTCCCCAGCTCCAAGTCGTGAGGAGAGGATGGTCGAGAACATGAAGAGAGTTTGTTCCATATTTTCTCCAAAAACCCAAGCATCATCTTCTAGAAATTCTTTTGTCGCTCAATCATTTTCCCTTGTTGCTTAAAGAGGATCTCTTGATTCTTGAGAATGTCGGCGTTGGCGGAGATATTCTTGGAAGGCTCAACAAATGCAAACTCCTTATCACTATCAGAACTCCACTCCACCTCTTCGGTGATTTCTTATTGACTAACTAGTTGGACGGCCGGTGAGACTTGCGAAGAAGATTGAGCTAAGTCTTGTTGAACCATACGAGCTAAATAAACTTTGTGTGGTACAAGAGGCTCCATTTTTTATGGCAACTTCATAAGGGAGATGGATTGTTGGTCCATCACTTTAGGAAAAATGAAATCTTGCATGCTTTCAATATTAATACCATATTGAATGAAATTCTCAGTCAATTATGACGCAAAGAACATCGTGTGTCTAGATCGTGCATGAATACTCTTGATCTCATCATGAATTATCTTGGCCCAATTCAATTTCTTATTGGAGTAGATAGCATACAAAATCTTGTAATTATTATCATACATCTTTTCATAGCTTTCGGTTCATGGTAAGATTGTATGAATAATCATTTTTTTGAGAATCCTAGCTTGGGGATGTAAATTAACGGAAGTATTTGCGGTTTCGCTCCATTCGAAAAAGACAACTAGTAGAATTATAAGCAAATTCATCATGGTCAATATCTTCTAATTCATATCTGGAACTAGAACAACCTAAGATGGACCCCCAAATCCTCTATAGACAACTTAATTTCAACACCAAGAACTTTCCTCCAAAGTAATCTGTCTTCATTTTCAGGTTTAAAAAACGTTCCACACAAATTTGCATAGAACCTTCTTACTAAAAAAGGATAGATCTTTACCTTGTTTTTATTAGCGTCAATCAAAGAAAGAAATTCATTTTCCCGAGCGAGTGCTTCAATCCCAAAGGCTTCAAAATCAGACATCTTATAGAAGGTTTCCTGACGGACTTGTTTGTTGGTCAATTCATTGAAATGTTTCAAAGCAATTTTGTTTCCATTTAACCAAAGTAGAATTTTCTCATCGGAAGCAAACTCGGGATGAGAAGGGTTAGACATTGAAGCTGGAGCCTTTTCTCTTTGTGGTCTTTTCTTTGAAGCAGGGAGTTTCTGAAGTTTCTGTTTTGGAGCCGTGGATTCATTTTTGAAAGCTTTTAAAAACAAAGGTTTAAAATTTGAAAGAGTAAAGTGAAGAATGAGAGAGAAAAGGCATGAATTTTCTATTATAAAAATAAAAAATAACCAATTCAGTCGACTGGCTGTACTATTTAGTCGACTAAAATTATACAGAGTGTTTCCCAAGAGCAAAATGCAATTTGTAGTCAACTGTAAAAAGTCGAGTTAGCCAACTAAATTATACTTTCTCAATCGACTAGATTTTTGTTTAGTCGACTGAACTGGGCAAATTTGATAACAAAGAGTAGGCTTGTATATAGTCGACTATTTTATTATCTTTTAGTTAACTATTTTTGTTTTTGTCCTATGTTCAATCCACTAGGAAACTTATTTAGTCGACTAAAAGAATGGAAAACAAGGTTCTGAGTATTTTCGTTTGCCTTTTTTTGAAGTTACTGTTATATTTATAACTTATATATACTCTGAATTTTTATTTGCTTATATATGTATATTTAAAACCTTATTTATAATATACATACTATTATTACATGTATTTGAAAAATATATATCCGCGTTTATTACATATGTATATTCATTTATTTAAAAGCTTCATTTGCTTATATGTTACATAATGTCAATCGTAAAAAATCAAAACATACGTAGTTCATTGATGTGACTTGATTCCTCCTCGGACGGATCTGTCTCCCACAAATATTCTATATTGGGTTCATGTATTTTTATCAAGGTGGTTGGTTGTTCAAATGGATCGAGTTGCTTTGATGGGCTAGGTTATTTGGATGGACTTCCAACAGAGAGAATACTCTTCTTGGTTAGTGACTTCCCAAAAAGTTTCTATATGGTTCTTTCAATAAAACTTAGACATTCACATGGATCTTGTATAATATGGCTTATATGTATATTCAAGTATATAGTCTAAACTAAGCAGTACTAACTAGCAGAATATTGTAAAGTAAAGTAAACACAAGCAATCACACCAAGATTTTTATACTATTTCGGACCTCCCATCCTATGTCCATTCCCTAAGCTCCCCTTCAGAATTTCCTTTAACCAAATACCCTCACTTCGCTAAGAGGAACAGACAATACAGCAAATTTTTTGACTTGACATGATTGTGTTCTCTCAATATAGATTTTGATTGATTATACAACTCTACCTATATTCTCCTTGATGATTCAAGATGCATGCTTCGTGATTATGGAATTGTAACCAGTGATTCTTGAGTAGAGAATATGATTTGAGTGCAATAGAATTCAAGAATGCTCAAAAGAATAGAGACCAAGAGAGAGATTAGAAAGTTAGAAAAGTTAGAAATAAAATTGATGATTGATTTTAGAAGTTTGTCTCTATTTATAGATATCAAAGAGTTGCATCAAACAGTTGTAATCGTTCAGAACGGCTATTACTATTCGCAGAGATGCTCATGAATGACAGCATCCACTCGGGGTGACTTTTTAGAAAATAGTCGTTATAGGATAATCAGTCGGCTGAGTATAAAAAGTCAGCCTATTGAATATAAACATTGAATTAAGAGGTAAAATTTGAAAACAAGTTTATATGATAAAATATAAGAGCTTAGTCGATTGCCCTCGATCGACTGAAAATATTTTAGTCGATTAAACTATATAAAACAGTTTTTCATATAAACAGCCTTTTAAAAACTTGTTCAACTCTTTGATATTTGAAAATATTTGTATACGGATGTGTGTGCATATGAACTACCAAGGAGATTTTACAAGTATATCTAGACCAATTACATACATTTGACTTGACGGTCCGTATTTTCTTATTTTTTGGTATGTAGATGATCCACATTGCTTTTTCCTTGATTCCCTAATTCAAGAGCTCCTTATTCCAGCATAATATTATATACTAGATATATACAGAGATATAATTGTCATCATTAAAATGTACAAACGGGGTTCTAACACTAATTACCTAAGCCCATTTATACCTAACATTGCTTAAGTGGATAATATTTCTGTCCTTCTTTTTAAAGATGGTTAAATCAAGTTTATTTTCCAATACAGTGACCAACTTCAATATGGAAATACTCTAGCCATACGTTTAAATAAATAGGAGTCGCACTACACCATACTGTCCATTTTGCCACACCCCAAAGCGGAAAAATTACCATGACTTTGAGCCATGGCAATTTTACCACGGTTTTGAGCCGTGGTAAAGTCAATTAGCATGGTCTAAGGCCGTGGCAAATTTACCACTGCTATGAACCGTTCCAATGTTTCCCAAAAAATTTCACCCCCAGTTCCATTTCAGTAACCTCGCCTCTCTGCTTCCAAAAAAAAAGAACGCCCTAATTTCACCCATCCTTGAAAAATAACGCCTGAACAAATCGACTGTTCTCACTTAAATCGATCGCTTATCGCTTCTTCTTCCTCACAGTTGCATCATCTGCTTCTCCGTCTTCCTTCACTTCTTCCTCACAGTAGCATGCTGCGTCCAACTATTACAATCGAGAGGTAATAATCTTCCCCAATCGAGGCTTGAAGTCTGATTTTCAGGGTTAGCTTTTGGTTTATTTGAGTAATTTGACCACTTTTTATTAGGTATAGGTTAATCTGGTGACTTTCAAGTTTTATCGCCTACTCGCTCCCTTCGCTGATTACCTTACCACGTTCTCCTCAATGCTATAAAATTTTCGAATTTTTTTCCTAGCTCAGAAAAGGTTCCTAAATTCGCAGAAATTTCAACCTCCTCGGTTTGCCCCTAAGATTTCAACTCCGACTCCATTCTACGGTCGATTTACCACAGTTCCCAATCTTCCATCTACTTTCTCCCGTACCAGAAAACCCTACATATTTCGATCTCAATTTGTTGTTGCGGTACCTACTAAAAAAAGGTATGTCCCCCCTAGTACTCAATTTTGGATCTAATCGTCTTATTTAACTTGTAACTATAGTTTAAGTTCATTAACTTTATGCTTTTGTCATAGACTGGAATCCAGATTATTACACTTATTGTGTCGAATATGGAAAGAGCTGTAGATGGAATCTTGAATTTTGGGCCCATGCTTGGGTCTAAAGTGTTGCCTTGGAGAATGAACATGGTGCTCATTTGGCTGTAGACTGCGGAGAATATGATGCCAGATGCCCATATTGGAAGGAGACGTATGATGCATTTGAGTTCTTCGACTTGTGTGACCGAACATAGTTTCCAAGGGTTCTGTAGTCCTGCATTTATGTTGACCTGATCGCTTCATCAGGGATGCAAGCAAAACAGGTATGACATGCGCACATGCAAAAATGTACACACTTATACAATACATGTATACATATTCATATAATATCCAGAACATTGTCAACTAGATTTAATTACACTTCTGTATTGGTGATTTAAGATCTTGGTTGAGTGGACTTGGCTTGTACCAAAAAGGAAAATGTTAACAGGTGATTGGCCCACTGTTCACAGGCTGTAGGAACTTGGTTTCACAATTTTTTTACCTTTTGTGGCCATTATGAAACCTTAACGTGTTCCCAATTGGAATACGGTAACACAGTCCTACTGAAAAAATGCTCATGCAAAAAATACTACATATGCCAGCATGGATCTATTTTGTTTCATTTAATCACAAGAGTGTTCTGTGTTCCATGCACATTAATTTATAGATTTGATACTAGTTATTAATTTTATTATTAATAAATGATTGGAACTTGTTTGAGCATACAAGCGATGAAATTTGAGAATAGAGGATCTAATGTCTTTTAGATCGCATAAAGTGCAAAACTTAACGTACATGGCTTGGTGATTTGAAAAGGTCTAAACAAGGTCAAATTCAAAACAGACATGATATTAAAAGAGCAAAACTTAATGTACATGCCTTCGTAATGTTGAAAGGTCTAAATAGGGTACATTTGGAGTTGACATTAAATGCCATATCCTAAGGGCAAAGCCGTAACCAGTAGAAACATGTTAATTTGCCTACTACTAATCAAACACGTTCAACTAAACAATTTTGAGTTGGGTAAGAACTGTTGAAAGCAGTAAATCACTTTAAAATTGCTTACTTTAAATGTTTGGTGTGCTCTAGTAACCGGCTACCCTGTGTTGCAGAATCATCGGTAACCTCATACAAAAGAGTTGCATCACTCGGAACTCTGTCATTATACTTCTTGAAAGAGGCCCGCACTCCTGAAGACGTGTTTAACGATTTCAGGGGTCGTCGATCCGCCAATGTCCGAGCTCTCACCATTAGTATTTTCCCTAATATTTGGTGGTTTTCATTATTTGTTTTTATCGTGGATTCTGATGAGATTAATAGTTCTTCTTATGTACAGAGGTTGATAAGTTCACTAAAGATTGTGATCCAGGTGAGTGTTTTCCTTATTATTTATATTCTGTTATTTTTAATTGCTTTTTTCATCCGATTTAATCGAGAAGCAGTTGTGTTTGAAAAATGTTAGTTGATTGTTTCGAAATGCTTGGGATCATTTGCATAAATGATAGATGCACTCATATTAATTTACGATTGAACTTATTGTTCTGAGTTAGCTATACAAGCATCTCATATACGTGTATTTGAATGAAAACTTTAAGATGAAATACTCTAGAAATTTGTTTGTTTCATAACGAAAGCACAACTGATGTAAACAAAAGCATAAATAAATGTATAGCAGACAACTAAATCTGCAAAAATTGAAATTGTTGTATGTTTTAATCACATTTTGGATTTTGGACTTGAAATATTATTTATTTCTACCTTGTACATTAAATGAATCTTATGCATTTGGTTCTGTCTCTTTGTAGTTAGCAATGGATGCACATATTATTCTGTTCACACTCTTATACTGAATATAAGTGAAACGAGTCAGCTTTTTATACGCAATTGTTTCAGGTTATCATGCAAAACACAATGAATGATTGTTTTCTCATATTCATGGTTACGCTTTTATTTTGTATAGATATTTCATATTTTTTTTTTATAAATTATAGAAAGGTGATTGATCTAATTTTTACTCCGGTAATTGAATAACTGCTTTATACTGTTGTAGTACGAAGTAATGAGTTGATGACTTGAAATTACTACTAGCTAGACTTACGTTCGTTTGTATCAATTATAGAATTCTATTTTTGCCAGTACTGACAGTTAGTTTAAGTGATATCTTATAGTGTTATTATTTTCTATGCTATACTTTCCGGACGTAACGCTTAATTACAGAAAGGGAAAATTTGTGCCTTTATGGGTATCCTAACGAGACATGGGATGTGAACTTACCTGCCGAGGAAGTTCCTCCAGAACTCCCTGAGCCAGCTTTGGGAATAAACTTTGCTCGCGATGGCATGGATAGAAAAGACTGGCTTGACCTTGTTGCTGTTCATAGTGATACATGGCTATTGGCTGTAGCTTACTATTTTGCTGCTCAATTTGGTTTTGACAGGGATGACAGGTATGCCATTTTCATCTTCAAAGCAGTATCAAATTATTATTTTGCAGCTTTAATGTCCTATTCTGCGTTGTGTTATGTTTTTTCTTCTTCTATGCTATAATAGTCGTGCATACGTGTGCAGTGTTTTCAAGATGTTTTCCGATGTTTCACGATCGTTTCTGCTCTTTTAGTCTGATTTTTAACACATTCAATGTATCCCCTGTAGCCAAATTTACAACCCATATGGAACGGTGAATGCAAATTATAGCTTTGGATTAATTTCAATACAGTAAAGAAAACTTCTTTGCTGTGTATGGCAGCACCTTACTCCTGATCTTTGAATGTACAACATTCTTTACACTTGTTTATTTCTAAAAAAAAACATTTTAACGACCAAGATAGCATCAACGACCGTGACTATAAATTAATGATAAAAAAGATCTAAAAATCAAATACATTAATTATATATATTACCAGCACTTTGTACCCCTGCAACATGATAGCACCAGAGATAAACAATACAAATCTTAAACAAAAAAATAAATAGATAAATAAATAGAAGTTGGGGTGGAGAGCGAGAGAGAGACGCAGCTTGTGCAATTATGAAAATATAGGTAATGTTCAATACTGTAACAATCATGTGTACAGAACCAATTTTTTACTCATACGACAGTTGGTTCTTTTACTTTGGTACCATTAGTGAAAATAGATTGTTTTGAGTTGGAGGCAAGTTTCTAATAAAACGTAAATGTAGCTGAACTTCAAATCTATATAATTGTCAAAAACTATTTGAATTCTAGCTGAACTTCAAATCTATTTGATTGTCAGGGGTAATTTGTTCCAAATATATTTTTAAAATCATGTTTAGATATTTATTTTTAGCCCTTTGAAAATAGATGTTAAATAAGTTAATGTTTACAACGATGAAAAGGTTTTGATTCAACCTTTTAATTTCCTAGGTATGCACCAGAGGCATTGAAAAGATTAGTTCTTGTAAAGCGTAGAGTTCAACAACAAGCAAGGCCATAGAGGCAGTTTTGGCCAATCATTCAAAATTCAAGAAGTTCAATCTAAAAGTAGTGAGCATCTTTTTCGCACAGAGCCATACTAATAAATACCAGCACTTGGAAAATCAAAGAGCTCCTAGAAGAGAGCCTGGAGTGGGAGGAATGGGCTGCAATGCAACCATCCACAAGTAAAGGAACAAGAAGGCTTTAACTATGTGCTGTTGCTTTTTTGTGTATGTAACTATGTACTGAACTTTGTATTCAAGTATTGTAATTGTTGAATTGTTTGAAATTTGTATTCATGTATTCAAGTAAAGGAACAAGAAGTCTATCTTGAATTATTGTTTGAGATAAGACACTATTGTGTTGTTTAATGTAAGCTGTTTTAAATTTGAGGCGAGCCATTTTTAACCTATTTGTTTTGAGTTTAATGTAGGCTGTTTTGTGATGGGTTTTTTTAAATGCAAATGCAATATTTAGCCACGGCTCTAAGCCGTGGCTAATTCATATTTAACCACGGCTCTGAGCCGTGGCTAATATTAATTTTGCAACGGCTCAGAGCCGTGGCTGAATATAAGTTTGCCACGGCTCGGAGCCATGGCAAAATTTTTGCCACTCCCCAGTTTGCCACGGCTCTGGACCGTGGCAAAATGATTTAGCCACGGTCCAGAGCCGTGGCAAAATGGCATTTCTGGTGTAGTGTCCTTGCATCTACTACCAATATGAGAATAGGGCTTCTACTTTTAATGAGAAATATGCCTTTAATTTGTAAAGTCCTTCTTCATGCTATCACTATCATACTCCTATTATATGGGTCTCATAGTGCTAGTCGTCTTTACTCATTATTAAGTCCATGATTTACTTGCTTCTGCTAGTTGGTATATAGATCCTCTATTATGGAGTAAACTTCAATAAACGTGCAAAGTTTATTTTTCACCTTAACTGTTATAACCTTAATATTTATTCTGAACCACAATTGTCTGCTTTTATAAGTGATAAGCCAATAATTACCTTTTGAGTCAAAATATATAGGGTCTTGTGTAATAATACACATATCAGAAAATTATAATTACGCTCCCTTAGTCGGGTTAGGCTCATTTTGTCTCCTCGCTTTAAATGCTGGTAGAACCGTATAGGGATGTTCACACTCGGGTTACTCATTCCTCTAAGACATGTACCCATTATTTGTGAATGGGAATTACTTTCAACTTTCCTAAAGATAATACTTAGCAAAAATACTTGATATCATTCTTTCTTGCTACACTTATATATATGTAAAACCTTTAAAACATGTTATATATATATACCTTTCAAAAGTCCAATTCGAAAAACCTTTTGAAAACATTTTATAAACCTCTTTTTCTCAAAACTTTTCAAGTACATTCTCTCAATACGCACCTAAATCCTAGGGAATCTTAAACCTAAGCTTTGATACCAAATGTAACAACCCGCACCTCTCGACACATCGATCCAAACTCTATGGTGACTTTCGGACTCACGTCATGCCAACAAATACGAGCTATTGGGTTTTTAAAACATTACAGGGCATGATTACAAGGGTAAATTCTAAAATGATCTATACTTTTCAGATATCACAGCGGAAGGAATTAAAATATAAGTACTGAAAAACAAACATTTAAGAAAACAGTCTCTAGAATCTTAATTTCCATACACACTATCATATACACCGTTTCCAAAATACAATATATGTTTTACAAACTTTTAATACAATAAGTAACACATGACAAACAATAAATAATATGAGAACTCCAACGTGAAGCTCCTTTCTCCACATACTACACCCAATCAACCACTAACATGTCATGCTGTGGAGGAGAAAATGGAAGAAGGGGGCAGGTCGGAATGTCCGATGAATGAGCAAGTTTAATATGTGATGATCATGTGCATTTAACTTTAGTACTACTTTTAATGACATAAGATATGATAGAAGTGTCAGTGAATTTCTAAGGTCCATTACCTAAGGGCTCTTGCCTAACACATACATATACTATAATTTGTGTAGGATACTACAAGGATCGAACTATGGATCAAACCTCACATCTAACGATTGGCCACCGCTCCTAGAGATACTCAATATGAAAACAACGTCCTCTGGGCTACTAATTATGGAAACATCGTCACTAGGCTATTGTGGGGAACCAATTTTCCCCTACCTGCATCTAACCATTTCTCACTACGCTTAGAGAGGAAGAACCTGAATGCTGACTCGTTGATGTGTCTCAATGTCTGCACCTACTTCCACCTCTCTATCATAGTGTTGGTCTCTTATTGCACGCCTCGGGATCCTCTATCAAAACTGCATCATGTTGCGTCAGAAATCGTGCGTACTAGGATTCCTGTTATGCCGACCCACTTCATCATTCATACTCGTCAGTGCTGCGCATCCACCATGGAATCTTCTGTAAGCGCCATTTTCAAAAATACATCGTCTCCAATCGATTACACAATCCCAAATTAGATAAAGAACATTTACCCAACACCGCAATGACCTAGTGTCCTCTCATAGGGAACCGACTTCCCTTCTACTCCTAGCATACATCCAAATGCCCTTAAATAAGCTCACAAACAATCATCGTTTATATCAATATTTATTATAAAACTCGGGCCTTAGACCGATGTTCAATTCTGCAATTTACACGTCTACCGGTTGACCACTAACCGTAACCGATCGACCCCTATGGTCGACTGCCAAGGATTAGGGATAGACCGTTCCTAGGCAAAAATTTAAGGCTCTTACTATTTTTAATGTCGATTGATGATTTTGATTTAATTTGTATCATTAATCGTTTTCAATGAACCCCAATTACTAATTTAACAGGTCTATGTTCTAAAATTCAATATCAATTTGTAAGATCTAAGGCTTGCAAATTCGAGGATTATTAATGTTAGGGTTTACAGTTTAAATGGGAAAAGAGTGTGCTAGCATCAATATAGGTTTAAAAATTTACAATGGTTTCTATTCTACGCTAAATAATAAGTTTGATATTTGAGTTTTACAGTTTTAATTCCAATTTTACTAGCACCCTAAATCAATTAGAATAGTTTAAGCCTAACTGTAATAATCATCTAATCAAAATTATTTCCACTCACCTCAAGCCTAAGCTCTTCCCATTTTCCTTGCTTGAGAATCGCCCCTACGTATGCTAGCTTTGCGTACTCCATCTAGAACCAATTGCTTATGCTCTTTTAGGTTGATTTTATTTGATTTTTGAAGAATTTTAGAATTATAGGAGAGAATAGAATTGGGCAAAGTTTCATTACACTATTTTGTGAGATTTAGGTTAGATTAGGCTTAAATTTATAGAGAGTAGCAATTTATTTAGGACGTTGGATCTAGAATTGAGAATCTTCAGAGTTATCACACATATACCTCGACTTGGCCACGAAGTAATTAATCATGGTCGTTCGAACACATCATGATGCAGCTAGTTACCCTCGATTTGACATAAACTACGGTCGACCGCTTTCGATCGACTTTCGACCGCTCTCGGTTGACTTTTGACCCTTCTGGGTCGACTGGACCTTGTGTTGATTTGTGAATTTTAATTTTTTATATGTTTATTCTATTTTCAATTTCTCCGACGTTCGTAACTTCTACGTACCAACTCCGATTTTGAAGTTTTATATATGGTAATCGTGTAAAAGATTGCTATGAATGCAATGGAGCTTGTTTCGTAGCTGAATTTGGATGCCTATGAAAAATTTCTTTTTATTCCTTGTTTTATTTAGTTTAATTTTCTTATCAAATTTCTATTAAATTTTCGGGGTGTTACATTAACCAAACTACTCTAGCTAGAAACTTTCACTTAGTTGACTTTAGTTGACCATGATATTAACCCCATATAATTGAGGAGATGTATTCTCTCTTGAACAATGTAATGCTTCCACTTGACCCAATTACATACTTTCAATTGACGCTATACCACGACTTAACTATAATCAAAATGGACTTTACACATTGAATCTCAACAGTACTCTTAAGTCGAGGCAATTGTGTAATATTGTCACATCAATATTTTCTGTTTAACATTAGTTATATAAATCAACAGAAAACTATTGAGTGAGTCATTCTATGGTTATCTAATAACTATCAGTACGTAACCCATTGGTGCCTCAAACAGTCATGATTAATACAATCCCCAACATTTTGAGAGGGTTACGTACTGTAGCCTTAATGGATGTATCGATATTCAATCTTGATACATCTTGACTATGAATATTTAAAACAATATATTTATTTTATTATGATAAATCACTCATGATTACAACGCATTGTAACTACCATCACAAAACATACTTTTTATGGATTTTCTATTATTATACTTTTAATTAATTAATTAATATAACACATTATATTAATTATATAATAGAAAGTAAACACCTTTTATTTCGAACAAGATTGGCCATCGAGTTAGATATGTGTAATAAATTACATAATTGCCCCTAGGTGCACCCCTAACTCTATCAATCTCATACTTGCACTTGGGGCCAGTTATGGAATCTCTATCATATCTCTTCGATTGGTTTGATGAGAACTAGTTGAGTTAGACCCTTCATAAATGGATGTGTTATGTCGTTTTAATTATCTACTATGTTAATCAACTCTCTCCGATGCTAATAAACTACATTTATCATGTAGAACTGGTCGGGGTATGTTTCTCGACTTCTAGTGAGCTCTTATCATTACATTGTTATCATACAACAGTAATGTAATCTTAATACTTAAATCAATCCTAGCTCAGTTATAAATTTGTATATTTATATTTATACAATGCTTTTATCACCGCGTTATTCAAGGCGATGTACTTAGCCTTTTCGTTGAATCAGCCAAAACCATTTGTTTGGAATTCCAACCTAAAGCTTCTTTATTAAGGTTTAAACATGAACTAATATTGATATATTATACTTAATATCACTTATGAAGTTTGAGTGTAATACTCTTTCATAAGGAGTTCATTATTTCTATAAACAGTTTTATAGTACTTCGTAAATATTCAAGAACACTCTAAACTACTATTCAATGACCTTAATTTGGATTTGATATTTACTTAGTATATCAATTACATTAGCTAAATACGATATTGTAGACAATACAATGTATGTGATGATTCCTATTGTCAATACATAAAGAATCCATCTTACATGTATGGTATTAAACATTTTAATAAGGTGTATTTGCATATCTTTTGGGACATTCCCAAGATCCTTAGTGCTTAATATAAAAGATATAATTTAAAAATCCAATATCGAGTATTAAACAACCAAACTAAAACTGATGATTTCGATAATAAACTACCGAGTCTATTCAAAGGTGAACCTCTAACCTTGTTGATTCTCGTAGGCGATTCGGTATTGTGCTTCGTTGGTTTGGACCTATGGATTTTAAAATAAGTACGTTGTTAAAAATCAGTAGTATGTTGTTTACTTATGGTTAGAAATATCTATGTACCTTTTAGTGGTTCTTTTCTTATGGACACACACTTCCTCTGCATTTTGGCTGAAAATCAAACTATTCGATATTTCTATCAAAATGCTTTTTCAATTATGACGCTTATAGAATGATACTTCCCTATAATTTCTTAGATAGTATTTGAATAACCTACAAACTCAATATCGTTCCCACTGACTTTGAGCCACTTTGGTTGTTATGTGCAAATAGTTCATTCTAAGTCATTATGTAGAATTTTCTACAACACATATGTACCAAAATACAAAGTCATACCAAGCGATAATTTTGTAAGCAAATCTGAATTTATTTAAGCACATTGAATGACAAATTCAGTACGCTAATTTCAACAGTTGAAATTTATAATTTTATTCTAATCAATATTGCTTATTTTATTCCAACCGCATTAGTCTTGCTCTTGAAGACACATTTGCGGCAAGTGGATCATATCCCTTCGAGTACAACTATCAAAATTATATTTTGATAATGTACTTGGAATGCTTTTGGATTTGTGCATCATACCATATGGCAGAGTCAATATCCTTAATGGTTTAACTGACAACTAAGGATTTTCTATTCTTGATATTGATAAGAGACTCATAGTCTCTCTTCAATATGTGAGAATACTTATTAGACACTGTAATGCGTTGTATTCGTTTAGGTTAGGTTAGTTTCATTTCATCCCATGTAATCGGCTTCATCTTTGGATCCTGTCCATATCTATTTTACTACCAATAATTTCTATAAGAAATTCCTTCAGTACGAAATTGGTGTTTCTTGAAATAACAATTGTTTTTCAGTGCAATGGAAAAAATATTCAAAAACACTTTATGAATTGCCTTATATATAACTGATTTGGTTTTAATTTATAAAACTTATGTTCAAAACATAAATTGGTCATCTAACGATAATCATTCCCAAACTCCTTTTTGGGGCAATTCATACAAGATCCCTCACATGTAATTGCTACGAGTAGTCTTTCGACTCGCATAGCTTGCCAACTTCTTAGCCTATGATATTGTTAGGGTTTCTTATAAACCCTTATCTTGTATGATTTTGTAAATTATTCTTTAGATAAAATTTATTTAAACCATATGTACTATACTTAAGTACACAACCTTACAAAAAGAAATTAACTTAACTTCACTCATAATTAGTCGTACTTTGTTCACCAAAGTTCGATTGCTCCTTATCGACACATCATTATGTATCATAGGAAGGAATGACTTTTGAGATTAAATCTTTATTCATTTTTAGGTACGTTTGGAACTCTTTCTAATATACTTGCCTATTTGATCAACTCGAATTATTTTTATTTTCTAATGCATGTTATTTTATTTATTTCCATTTTATATTCTACGAGTTTATCATTGACATACTACATATGTATCAAATACACATGTTTATGTTTGTTATAACTCTAGTAAATACAAAAAAATACATAGAACCATTTTGGTATAAATAGACATATGATTGCATACATCATATGTATTAATTCGAAGTTTCCATCAACTCTCATGATGCTCCAACTAAATATGTGTTTTTGCCCTTAATTGTTTGAGATATAATACACTAGTACCATATGATTCATAATCATATAATCAAAGAATTATTTCTCCAAACTATGGCTTAGTCCATAATTCCGAAATAATTGCAATTGAATTCAGATACTTCTGTATTTCCACTATCATAGTTTTATTTTATAACGAATATTCATAATATTCATATTAAAATAAAACTATGTCCATCTTCTAGTCAACACTGAAAAATAGTTATTATTTCATAAATAATGTTTGGCATGCTTTACGAAAACAATTTTCATAACTTGATGTGGCTAATAAGTGCTATGTGGCATGCTCCTAGTATTTTCGCTATTACTATAATAGCGTATAAAATATGAAGTTCTATTTAACCAATTAATATAGGCTATTCATTTCATTTATTGTAATTGGTTTACAGTCGAGAATTTATAGATCAAATATCTTAAATTCAATAAATAAATTTCATAGAAAACAATTTTCTATTTGAAAGTACATTTTAAATAGAAATCATATTTCAGATTCCAATGTTGAGTATCGTTTATTATTTTACAATTCTCGTTTTCAATGTTTCTTTATGAAGTAGAAGTGACCATTCACTTTCTTCAACCCAACCGTGTCTTCGGTTACATCCATTCTTACACACTTGATTTTCTTTCTCAACGGTTGAACCATTTAAAGGAAACCCTTACTACTATATTATAACAAACACATTATAAAAATGCATTTGGTCATCATAACTTTTAAGGATATCAAATAAGTCACACTTTACGTAAACTGATCAAACTGGCATTTCGGTGATCGAATTCTTATGCCTAACTTATAACTTTTGGTCCAGTGTTACATTTAATACAACAAGATCATGATTGCAATCAAACATATTGAATATGCGATCTCACGTTATGGTTTGCTTGCTTATTTCAAACGCACTAATTTCATCGAGGTTTCGTACATTATGAATGGTGATCGTTTACCATATAACATTTATGTATGATAGGAAATGAATTAAATATTCATGTACTTGTATTGCTTTTGGAGTTCAAAACTCATTGAAAACAATACACAGTCTCGAGCAAGTAAACATGTAAATGACCATTTACGAATGTATTTAGTGGCTGTATAATTAGGCGCTTGCTTGGATCAATATGCAAAAATTTATTGCTAAGTATATTTTATATTTCTATTTGTTAATATTATTTAAGTTCATTTATATATTTTAATCAATAAACATTTTGTCAACAGTATTAATTGCACAAATTTATCAATATAGATTAGTTTAATTTATACATAGCATAAATTCTAACAATATTAGAAAAGTTAAATGTTACCATTTCATTTTGCTAATAAAGTTCCCACCAGACTTTTATGTTTCTTAAAACCTTAAAAGAAACACATAAATCTTTAGATTTCTCTAGTCGGTGTTAGGATTTGCTTACCTTGGGATTTTGACCTTGAGTTTGCTCAATAAGTGATAGCCCCACAAACAATGGATAGCTCCTTATCAGTTGTATCATATGCAACTCCTACCCGTGGTTCCTTTTCCTAATCTCATTTCGACCTTGATTTTTCTTAACAAAATTGGAAGAGCTTATTCATGCGTACTTATAATTTCGCGACTACATAACTATAGTATATGTACCTTAAGTTTTCTCAACAAATACATATAGTTATTTTACCTCATCTATTAATTGTATTAATAATAGTACACATAATAACTACAGCTTGAGTTTACTCAACAACTAAAGAGTATGCAAGTAATTTATTAATATATAAATGGTAGACGACAACATTTATACTAAAGATTCATAATCTTTAATATATTTAATTCGGTGGTATTGACTTATGGAAGGATGTATCTATTATGAAATAGCCTCGTGATTCAAGTATCAAACACATCTAAAATCTTAGTATATGTACTATACGTATGTATTTATTCCTTAAGTCTTTTTTGGATTTCTTACCGTTTCACCTTTTATTATTCATTTATATTATATAAGTTTAATTCTTGTATAACATTTTATAATTTAATTAACTTATATAATAATCTATGCATAATCTTATATTAATTTTATTAATTAAATCTTATTTAATTAATTAGCAATTTAATTAATTTTGTTTTATTCAATTTTAACATTTTAAATTGAATATGTGCACTATAACATTTGTAGTTATGCATACATAACATATATGTACATATTATTTTATTTATTAATCAACATTTAATTAATCCATTTAAACAAAACAATTTTAATTAATTTCAAAATATATATTATATATATATATATCACCTTAACATCTTAAGATAATGTTACATATATCAATATATATGTAACGACCCGTAAATTTTAACTGTTTTAATAACGTAATTAGTTGAAATTTTTGTGAAATTTTAAATGATAAAATATTGAAATTAAAATTTGATATTTGGAATGCGTCTAATTAATCATAACAACTGGTAAATTTTTATCCAAAAATATGGAAGTTTATTTTCGTATGTAATTTTATTTCAATTTAATCAGTTAGGAATTGATGAAAATAAAATGTTTTCGAAACCTAAATATTTTTATATAGAAAAATTCTAAATCATCTTCTGAGCAAGACGTCATTTTTCGATTTTCCAAATTCAGACTTCTTTAGCTTCGTCGATCTTATTTTTCTGCGTTTTTACTGCATTTTCCGCTAGTAGAAATTTCAAAATTTTATAATTCAATCATACCATTGATATCTGTATACCGTTTTGATTGTCTTGTCATGCTGATCTCAATGGTATATATAATTCTGTATTTTGAAGCCTGGTTCACAGCGGAATCCGTGAAGCCAGTATCCATATTGGTACGGATCAGTGGCCTTTTGTTTTCTTGTGCGTTGCGTTTCAAAATTTGAAACGTGCACCGGGACCACAATAGTATATTGATTTAATTATTTTTCTAAATCGAATAGCCGTGCTTTTAATTATTCCGGCCGTTGCATTTATTCACTATTTTGATAATAGGCGTGACTTTTGATATATACTGTTTACTTTTCATATTCCTACTTGCTTACAGATCCAATTCTTTCTTTCCTCCTCCATATTTTCTTTCCTTCCTTTAATTATTTATAAACCAAACTATCGGTTTTCCTCCAACCTTCCCTTCCGTTCTCCCCACCCAGCAAGCAACGCCCCACCTCATTCGGCCGTGGCCTGGCCCGCGCACCCCGCAACCCCTCCACCTGACTCAGCCTTGCGACCACCAATGTCCCACCTTCCACCATAAAACTCCCATGCGCAAGCCTCGGCCCCACCAACCATCGACTTGCCAATTCCTCCACCATCAGTCGCGCTCTGTCCCTTCTCCGCCTTGCGCTGGCTTGCCACTGACAGCTGCTCCGACTTATCTAGCTTGCTCGGCCTCTGTTTGTCTTTTGCTGTGCCGTGTAATATTCTTCTCCTCCCATTTATATATATTTATAAATATATGTACTTTATTTTATAAGAGCATGCATAGATCATATTCATAACTTGCTGTTGTATTTATATAAATCACATTTGTATATTGTGTGTTATGAATAGCCTGTAGTTCTGTTTGGTTAGCTTATTATATATAACTATAACTATCTGAAGTAAAATCTATGTTAGCATATCTTGTTGTTAAGCATGATATATACTTTACATTAACTAAGCATATATGTTTTACAATGGTTCATTTTATATTTAAAGTTATACGTTGGTATGAGAGCTTGTTATGTAGGATATAAAGGTTTGTTTGTCAGTTATAGCAGAGTATGGCTAAAAAAATGGAAATATTATGTACTATTTTACAGTCTATAGTTTATAGAGTATGTACTATTTAAAGTTATAGGCTCGTAGATATATATTGTTTATGCAGATTTTTATTAAAGTAAGCTTCATATATACTGCTGCCGAATGCATTCTTACCTGTATATCATACTCAAAGGAAATAAATAAACGTGGTTTTAAACAAGGCTGTTGTTTATAAGGAAAGTTGTGTATATATGTACTAGTCTTATACTGGCATTATATTGGGTTGTAATATCTGTTTTAAATGAAATATAATATATGGATTTTTATGTTATGTATTTTGTTATTGATTTTATTATATTTGGATATGGATTTTGATTTTATGTATATATAGATTTAAATGGGTAAATGTTTTGCATTTTTATAAGTTAATGTATAGTGTTTATTTAAATTAAAAATATGTTTGATTTTAATATTAAGTTTAATTTGAAACAATGGATTTGAAATAAAGACATATATTTAATTTAGTACATGTTGGAGGTTAAAATAGGATTTTACATGCATAGTTGTATATTAGTTCAGCTATTCAAATTTATCTTCATCGATTCCGTTCTGATTTGAATTCGTCTCTTCCTATTTGTCAGCTTGTTCGTCGAACTCGAGTCCCTTGTGCTTTGCTTCGAAATTCATGCTTGGATCTGTAACCCATTTCATTGTCTACATCTCTAGCCTCGAAAGGTGAGCAATCACTCACGATTAACGTTCTTTTATTTATTAAATTTGATTTCAATTGAAATGACAATTGAAATATATTGCTGTTAGTTAATTACACTGTTATATATGTTATTGCCTGTATCAGTTCACCTGTGACATCTGACACCATTATCTGTTACTTATACAATGATAATCAAGTTTGGTTGATAAATGATTGATTGTTTGATGTTGACATTGGACGTTAAATTGTTAATGTAGTATGTGATAAATAATTTGAAATTGAAATTGACGTAGGACAGTTAGATTTGATATATGTGTTAAAATCGATTTGATGACATTTGCATAATATGACCCCTTCAAATGTTAAAATTAATTGACACGTAGAAAATAGTTAACTACCCTTGAACCATTTGAATTTACATTGTATTAATTGATGAAGTATGAAATTGAATAATTGATGTCAAGTGTAGAATTGCATAGAATAATAAGTGTAATAATCTTTAATCTACACGAAATGATAGTGTCGATTCTAGAAATAATTATATTAATTTACACAAATAACAATGTGAATTAATACGATTATTTCGGGATTATTTGAATTAATTATTGGATTGTTATTGATTGTTGTTATTACTTGTTTATTTACTTTGACATCATCCCAGTTATCACACTGCAAGTTCCCTGTGCTATGCTTTGATTTTGAATTGAATTGGAATCGGGTTGAAATGATAAATACCCAAATTAAACTTTGACCTAGGATAGAGAATTAAATAAAACCCGATTGGTCAATAATTTGATTTAAAAATAAAATAAAGATTTTATTTGAATAAATAATAAGGTTTTAAAATGAAGTTGGAATTTGAATTTTTATGAAAGGAAAATGTTAATATGTAATAATCCGAAACAAAATATTAACATAGTAGTTGATGAAAGAATGTTGTTTAAAAAATTTAATTATTAAGTTTGAAATTATGTAATAATTAAGTTTTTGAAATTATTTAATAATTAAATAAGATTGAATTATTTAATAATTAAATGAAATTGAATTCTTGAAATGTGAAATTGAACTTCGTAATAAGTGAAATTGAACTTCTTTAATAAGTAAAGTTGAGTTATGAAATAATTGAATTTTGAAATTTGTAACTAAGTAAATGAATAAGTGGAATTGAATTTCTTTAACAAGAAATAAAGTGGGATTTATTGAATCAATGTAAGAATTGTAATTTAAAGAATTGATTTGATGAATTTAATTTAATTCAAATTTGTAAGTTTTGATACAATGAAGTTGAACTTAAGTAATTGATTTAGTGAATTGGAAATTAAATAGAAATTGTTTTGAATGATAAATTAACTTAACGAATATTGAATGAAATCGATTAATGAATTTAAATTGATGTGAATGTTAAATTAAATTAATTTAAATGATTTCGGAATGAAACTTATATACGAACTTGAATCAACATTTGAATTGTTTAAATAAAATTTGAAATTTAATTATAAGATTTTGAAATTATGAATTTGAAAGTTTTGAAACGTAAATTATGGAAATTGTTTAGAAAGACAAATGAAATGTTGATTTACGAATTATAATCGAAATTTAAATTGATTTGGTTTTGAAATATATAAACGACCAATTGGTGTAATAATCACGAAAGTTATTAAAGAGACCAGAATCGGTTAGGGACATACTCACTGTCTAAACCGAAAACCACTTTAATAACTACACGTGGAGTGTGATCCAGAATGAAGTGGTTGGAATGATGTACGTGATGACTGAAGAAAGATGGATAGCCTTGACACTTGTGTCAAATTGGAAATGACTAAAACAGGAGCCGTGCCGGGCCAAATGGGGTTAGCCACCTCGAGCGAACACACTTCTTCAAAAACTACTCATTACTTGTTATCGATTGGTGCACCCTTGATTTGGGAGTGTTGTTTCACGGTGTTGCGATCGCTGCGGCGATGCGTTCTCACCAGTCCGGATCAGGCAAACGGTAGTTTCACTACCTTGGGTATCGCCTGATGTGTCTTGTCATACTTGTATCCCTATATACGCGACCACTACGATTTGTTTTGTGTTATACCTATGGAGTACTGCCTGATATCCCACTAGTTTACGGTGGAGTTTACAGTGCTGTATAGACTATAACGCTTATATAAAATGTGTTAAGGGGGATAATGGTAACGACTTAACACTATTTTAATACTTTATATTATTGATAGGCATTATCTACTTATCGTACACTACTACATAGTAGATAGTTTAACGGATCCTTAAAGGATGGTTATTCCAAACATCCTTTGAGTTACTTGTATTTCAGTTGTTATTTCACTTGAGTTGGATTTATAAATATAAGAATGTTAATCCTGACTCGAGTGTTTGTGTTTTGCTTTACGCTCGGGTCAGACTGAGTGTACCAGTATTCGAGACTCACCTTTGGAGTTGGAGCTTCGCTTGGAGATCCATCTATCTATCCAGCTTTCAGATATTCAGTTGATTCCAGTGATGTATTCTGATATTGTATTTAACTATTGTATTCGAGACATTTGTTGTACCTTATTTAACTCTGATATGTATATAGTAGCTTCATGAACTACTATCTTTTGTTTCCGCTGCAATTATTACTCTGTGTTTGTGATATGTGATTATTTTATTTACTGTATATGCTGAGTTTTGCCAAATTTAAATTAATAATTCGGTATTTTGAATTATTCAAGTCCGATATGTGCGGATGCGAATGGTCCAAAATAGCGGGTTGCTACAATATATATGTTATTTAATTTAATAAATTAAATTTTAACTAAAAATTCAATTTATTAATCCAATTAATAATTAATAATTTTTGAAAATAATTATTTTAAGTTTAAAGCAATTTGAAAATTATTTTATAACATTTATAAAATTATTGCTTATTTTAAATATAACTTTTCAAATTAAAATATTATTTTATTTATTTAAATTTAATATTTTAAATTTAATTTTTTATTTTAATTTCAAAACTGATTTTGGAAATCAGTCCAAGGTCCAAATCAATTTGGCCTTCGTATTGGAAATAACCTTTGGGCTTACCTCATCTTTTTGAGTTAGGCAAGTAGGCAGGTAGGACAGAGTACTTAATTACCCACATCCAACCTTAATAACACCTTTTCTAGACACCCTACTGTATAGATAGACTTTAATAAGTTAATTAGCCCTAATACTGCTAATTTAGACCGCATATGCTATTTGGCTTCGATACCATTGTTGGAACTAGGCCAATACGCAATGGGGTAAATGAGTAAATTTTGGGGAAAAAAATTCCATTTGGATCTTATTGGACCAATATAGTCCAAATTCATTTAGATCTTATCTAAATTTGTTTAAATAAAATCAACATTTTATTTAATTTATGAAAGTTTTATTATATTAATAGTTTTATTGATATACGGTATAATATGCGTATCATATACACATATGTGTGTACATGCACATGCAACATAAAAGGTGTACATGGTTTAACATGCATGTGTATAGATATTGGGATTTACACCGCAATGGACGTATTAGCCCCTTCGTATACGTATGTGACATCTATTATGCAAATATATATATATATATATATATATATATATTTGTATATGTGTATAAATTATAAAATAATATTTGTAATACATATAAGTTTACGTAAATATATTTGTGTGTGTGTGTAGTTAACATTATAATATGTCGTGATTGCAATTTGACATAAATAATTGTAAATTCAAATTGAAATTTAAAATTCAAATGCTAGATCTAGATAAATAGTAAATATCTAACAATTCAGTTTTAAATGAGTATATTATTTTTAAATAAATATGTATATTTTGAAAGTTGGAAAAATTATTATATTTTATTTTAACTATATATATACATACATATTATTATATAAACACATATCAAATTAATATTAAGAAATACACATACACACACAATATATATATATATATATTTCAAATATATTTTGACATAAACGTATGATTTTATATATATATGTGTGTGTGTATATATATATGTGTGTGTGTGTATATACATTCGGAAAAATGACAATAAGTTTTTTTTTAATTTTCCATTTTAAAAAAAATTGGGTTTTACCAATTTTCGCATGGAACCATTTAAATATTTGTTTTCGAAAGAAATTTAAAACATGTATAAATTTTATTAAACAAGTATTTGCATATTATATGTATACATATATAAATATTGTAAAACTTAGGTTTTGTGTTTAAATAAATTACATATATATACATATAACTTTAAAAAAAAATTAAATTCAAAATCTTATTATGTATATTGATGAAATTTAAGTGTATATAAAAATTATTATATATATGTGTATATGTATATGTATGTATGTATGTATGTATGTATATTTTAGAATCAAACTTGTTTAAAAATTATTAGTTTATTATTTTTGAAAAAATTAGAATCGACAAAATTGTATTTTTTATTGCTGAACTATATATGAATATATTTAATATGTGTAAAAAAATTAATTAACACACATATAAACAAATATATACATCTAATGTTAACAACACTAACGTATATGGATTCGTGATAGTATACATATAACTAAAGGCGGTAACCAGCTGTCTTTGAATTTAATTTAATTTGTAAATTTGGAAGCTTAAATTTGAGGAGGGGGGAGGCAATATGTTTGGCCTTGGTTGGTTGAAATGGATCAAGAGAGAGCAATAAAAGATGGGGTTAGAGATGAATACATAGTAAAGATCTGAGGAGTACAAGGAGGGTCTGGATCCTAATTTCTCTGTTACCAATTCACCTCTCTTTGAATCAAAATTCAAGCCCCCTTTCAGCCTCTTATAGGGCCTATAATAGGCTTCTTTATGAACCTCAGAATCACTTCAAGCCTGATCAATAAAAAACATATTTAAATCTAATTTAAATGCATATCAATAACGTATATCGATACGTGTGATTATAACTATTATATACGCACTATCTAATATTGATCAACAAAAATTAAACAAAATTTTATAATTAATATTTCATAAATATTAATTAATTTAATTAATTTATAATAATTATAATATATTAAATCAGGTGGTAGTGGAAGTATTCAACATTTCCGTTGTGTTACTCTTATATGTAAATTTGATTATCGATTAATATCAATAAATTCGAATATTAACGTTCACACATCACTTAGCAGGTGGTGTGACATTATGGTCAAATTTATCACTTACATAGTTTCAGTAAAATCCAATTTTACTTTATTTAAGCGGTGCTTGATAGTGATAATTATTTACACCAATGCTCTTGTCAAAACTATATCGCGTTAGGACTTACGGAATTTGGTAATGGTTAAAATTCCAATATCACCCATATTCAACTTTATGGTCCAAAAACAAAGTCTTTGGTTCAATAACAACAACTATTATTAACTAAACTGCTTCAGCCAGAGACTTTGACTTTAAGTTGACTGAACTAACCTCATATAATTAAGGAGACTGATTCTCTCTCGAATAGTGTCTCACTTCCAATACTTTCACTCGACCCAACTATAGTCATTCGATGGACGCCGTGTCACGATTTAACTATAATAAAAGTGGAGGTTCCACATTGAAGCTCGACAGTATTCTTAATTCGAGATAATTGTGTAGTATTATCAAAAAAAATTCAAATATTTTTACATTAATGAGTAGAGAAAAGTATACTAGATAATGTGATCAAAAATCAGTTTATTGATATATGACTTTAAACTCGTTAAAATTTGTCAAAAACTTTGTGCATGTTTTAAAATAAATGTGTGGTCCATAAGAATGGTTACTATTGGACCAAAATGCGGTCGAATCAAATTAGGCCATAAGGATGGTTCCTATTTGACCAAAATGCGATCGAATTAAATTAAGCAATCGAGATGGTTCCTATTGGACCAAAATATTGTCGAATAAAATTAGGCCATAGTCGAATCAGATTAGGCCACAAAGATGGTTACTATTGGACCAAAATATGGTTAAATCAGGTTAGGCCATAGTTTATAAGGAAGGTTGCTATTGGACCAAAGAATGGTCGAATCAGATTAGGCTATAGGGGGTTAGAAAATAACCAAAGTAACCTCCTCTGGATTACATATAAATAGTCAAGCCATGGAGAAGGAGAGGGACAATTATAAGTTAAGTTATTTTTATAATATATCTCTAAACCACTTTCTACTCATCTAAATAAGCAAGACACTTTTGCTTGGAGAAAAAGAGCTAAACTAGGTTTAGAAAGGGAGGACTAGAACATCTTGGAAGGAGTTGATCTTTGCTTTGCTCTTGGACTTGGTAGCGAGGTTCTAAATGCTTAGGAGTCTTGATCTAAGGCTTGACAAGAGGATGAGTGGGATTCCCAACATTTTACACTGATAAAGTAGGATTTATGTGTAAGTTATTATGTTATATAAACCTTAACTAATGAATTTGCTAACTTTGCACCATCGTACTTCTAAATAGTATATGAAAACTCTATATGATATAACTTCAATTATGTCATCTTCCTAAACTTGTGTTATGTCCCGTTCCTTGTGTTTGCATGTTTTTTGGAGTTGTATATTAAAATTTAACTAAGATTTTAAAATTAGAAAGTGTAAAACCGACTTTGGATGCACTTTGAAGTATATATATTTTAAATTATTTCAAAGTGATGACATGTTAGTATACTTCAAAAAACCATTACATGAATGTATTCTTGACTCAAATTAGTTTAGTTTACAACAAAGAATTTGTTTATAAAATATTTAAGTTATAAAGAAAAACTAGCTAAAGATAGAACAATATAAAGCTTATTAAGCCCTTTTTATAGCATTTTATTATAACAATTGTTTTAATCTCCTTATATATAATTTTAAGTGTATTATCTTTGCAATTCAATTTGTACACATACTTATACTATTAATAAGAGTACTTTAGAATAATTTGAAGTATGAAAAGAGTTTGAAAAAATGATTGTTATGTATATTTTGTAATAAAAGTTTTAATAACATTTTTTTCTTGTAAAACAAATGGTTTACAAATTGAGATAACATTTAGGACCAACTAATAAACTTCTCCATCTAATGGGTCTCTTGGAATAGTAGTGCCTAAGCTTGGGATTGGATAACCAGTATTCTCCCCTCCCTAGCTACTTGCTTGGCCCGTTGGACAGAGTAAGACAAAAAAGTTGGCCTTTATATTTGAATATCATGTATAAGTATTTGAAAAGTAAATAAAACATCCTATGGATATACTAAAGTAATTGTACATGTTTACTTTTTAGAACATAACGGATAGTTGATTTTTCAACTATCGAACATGACCTTTAACTTAGGAAATATATAAAAGAGATGCAAAGTTTATTCGATATAGATATCCTCCCGGCGAGGCTCTACCGTACATATAAACTCATCTTTCTCTTTAAGGGCAAAGTGTAGGGATATCCTCCTGGCGAGGCTTTACCTTATAGGTTGTCCATTTATTTCCAATAGAACTGAAATTGAGTTAACCAGAAAATCACTATACGAAAGTTTTGAAGTGTCCAGAGTCGGATAAGCATACGTAGGTATACTTAACCAAATCCACTTCAAAACTCGAAAATACGTTAAATTGAAAGAAGATACTTTCGAAGATCGATGAAGAAGATTATGTTCGAGATGCTGGACCTATTGTACCGTCTATCCAAAGTGTGGTTCCAAAGGAGAACCTCCTTGTGATTTGTTCAGTTTGTTAGACCTATTGTATTGCCTATCCTAAGGGTGATTCCAAAGGAGAGCCAAAGTTATCATTCCCGTGTTTTGCTGAAAATACAATTCGAACGTCGATCTTAACCGAGAAATGACTAAAACTGGGGCATATGAGAGACCGAGCTATGTGGATCGCTACCATTAGGTTATGTTATACCTTTTCTAGAGTAGGATTTCGGTTGTATGCGCGTAGATATGATATATTCAACGCTACTTATGATAGACGTAGGACGGCTCGGTAACATCCAAGAGTGACCTAAATTATGTGGACTCTCAGGTATATCTACTCTAGAAATATAATATGCATTCAGTAGGGAGGCCCCTACCCTTGTCATGTTGGAAAGAGTTCACGAAATGTTGTGGCACTTCCTTGGAAATCCATTTATCGAACGTCGTCATTATGAACTATATGTATACCTAAATACTATTGTGATGTGAGATGCAAGCATCACAACTATTTTATATATTTATTTTTCATACTTTAGACATTATTTATGTATCACCTTATTTACTTATAAAAACAAAATGGTTTTGGTTCTTGTGAGGGGAAAACCCGTTCCATTTATACAGCGTGGTCTCATAATGTATCGTTATATGTTTATGCATATATCTTGAGTTTCTCATACCAGACCATGTCTGACTCGAAGTTTATTTTTCCTTAAACTCTCGAGTACTCATTTGAGTAGGCTGAGAAAGACAGGTTATTTTTTTATGTTTTGGAGAGGACGGATGACGAGCATGAGGCTTCTTTAGTTATCAGCTATTTTCTTTTCCACTACACCGTTAGTATATGTTGTAAGGACGTGATATTATAACTGTCTAGGCTAAAAGTTAGTACATGTTTGTAACTCCGATAAACCTTATATTTTGAGAGTAACCAAATATATTACTTGTTGTTTATATTATATATGGTCTTTTCAATGTGAGATACTATTGTTTTGTTCTTTCTTCTTGTTCTTTTTTTTCTTGTACCCCAATAATCTACCTTTCGGATGCTTAAATTATCAGCACATGAATACAATGGATTTATTTAGTGCCGTCTTTAGGAGTCAAAAAGGTTGGTCATCACCATTTTACACTAATAAAATATTATTTATATGCAAGTTATTATGGTATATAAACCTTAACTAATGAATGTGCTAACTTTGTACCGCCTTACTTCTAAAAAGTATACGAAAACTCTATATTCTATAACGTTAATTATATCATCTTACTAAACTTGTGTTATATCCCATGCCTTGTGTTTGAATTTTTGTTGGAGTTGTACATAAAAATTTAACTAAGTGTTTAAAGTTAGAAAGCGAAAAACTCGCTATGGATGCATTTTGAAATACTTATATAAACATATCAAAGTGATGACATGTTAGTATACTTTGGAAAATCATTGCATGAATATATTCTTGACTCAAATTGGTTTAGTTCAAATAATTTGTTCATAAAATATTCAAAGTCATAAAGAAAATTTGCAAAAGATAGAACAATATAAAGCTTATTAAGCTCTTTTGATAGCACTTTGTTATATCAATTGTTTTAATCTCCTTTTATATAATTTTAAGTGTATTATCTTTGCAGTCCAATTTGTACACATATGAATACTATTAGTAAGAGTATTTAAAATAATCTGAAGTATGAAAAGAGTTTGAAGAAAATGATTGTTAACTTAACTAAAGGATATGTTGTTTGGTAACAAAAGTTTCAATAGCAATTTTTCTTGTAAAAAAATGGTTTATAAATTGAGATAACATTTAGGACCAACTAAAAATCTTCATTGTCTAATGAGTGTCTCAGAATAGTAGTGCCCAGGCTTAGGATTGGATAACCAATATTCTCTCCTCTCTGGCTACTGGCCTGACCCGTTGGATAGAGTATGTCAAAAAGGTTGACCCCTATATTTGAATATCATGTATAAGTGTTTGAAAAGTAAGTAAAACATCTTATGGATAAATTAAAGTGATTATACATGTCTGCATTTTAGAACATACCAGATAGTTGATATTTCAACTATCGAACATGACCTTGAACTTGAGAAATATATAAAAGAGACGCGAGGTTTATTGATATAGATATCCTTCCAATGAGGCTCTACTGTACATATAAACTCGTATTTCTCTTTAAGGGCAAAGTGTAGGGATATCCTCCTGGTTAGGCTCTATCTTATAGGTTGTCCGTTTATTTCCAAAAGAACCAGAATTGAGTTAACTGGAAATTCACTATACGACAATGTTGAAGAGTCCAAAGTCGGATAAGCATACGTAGGTATACTTAACCAAATCCACTTCAAGCTTGAAAATACATTAAATTAAATGAAGAAAATTTCAAAGATCTATGAACAAGATTATGTTCAGGATGCTAGATCTGTTGTACTATCTATCCAAAGTGTGATTCCAAAGGAGAATCTCCTTGTGATTTGTTCAGTTTGCTAAACTAGTTGTACTGCCTATCCTAAGGGTGATTCCAAGGGAGAGGTAGAGTTAGCATTCCGGTGTCTTGCTGGAAAGATGATTCGAATGCAGACATCGACTAGGGAAATGACTAAAACTGGGGCACAGGTGAGGTCGAGCTATGTGGATCGCTACCATTAGGGCATGTTATTTCTTTTCTAGAGCAAATTTTGGTTGTATGCTCGCAGATATGATATATTTGGTGTTACGTATGATAGATATAGAATGACTCAATAACATCCGAGAGTGACCTAAATTACGTGGGCTTTCAGGTAAATCTACATTGGAGATATATTTTCCCTAGTCATGTTGGAAAGAGTTCACGAAGTGCTGTGGCTCTTCCTTGGAAATCCATTTATCGAACGTCACCATTACAAATTTATATGTATACCTAAATACTGCTGATGTGAGATGTAAGCATCATAACTATTATATATATTTTCTTACACATTTTACACTATTTATGTATCAACCTTATTTACTTATAAAAACAAAATGGTTTTGGTTCTTGTAAAGGGAAAACCCATTTTGTTTCTAAGCCGTGGTCTCACAATGTATCGTTATATGTTTACACATATATCTTGAGTTTCTAATACCAGACCCAGTTTAAATCGAAGTTTATTTTTCATTAAACTCTCAGGTACTCATTTGAGTAGGTTGAGAAAGACAGGTTATCTTTTTTATGTTTTGGAGCTGACGGATGACAACAGGAGACTTCTGAAGTTATCAACTATTTTGTTTGCCACTGCACAATTAGCATATACGTAGGAGTGCTGTTACAATTATCCAGGCTAAAAGTCGATGCATGTTTGTAACTTGATAAACCTTGTATTTTGAGAGTAACCAAATGTACTACTTGTTGTTTATGATATATACGGTCATTTCAATGTGAGATACTATTGTTTTGTTGGTTCTTTATGTTCATTGTTTTCTTGTACCCCAACAATCTGCCTTTTGTATGCTTAAATGATCGGAACATGAATACCATTGAAGTATTTATTATTGTCTTTAGGAGTCAGAATGGTGGGTCGTCAAATTACATATCGATATTTTCTATTAACCTTAGTTGTGTTAACCAACAAAAAACTATCGAATGAGTCATTTCATGGTTATCCAATAACTATCAGTACGTAACCCCTCGGTGCCCCTAATAGCCATAAGTAATACACTGCTAAATATTTAGAGAGAGTTACGTTCTCTAGTCTCAACGGATGTATTAATATTCAGTCTCGATACATCTTGATTAAGAATATTTAAAATGATATGTTTATTTTATTATGATAAATCACTCATGATTACAATACAATTGTAACTACTATCACAAAATATACCATTTATGGATTTTCTATTAAATATACTTTAATTAATTAATTAATATAACACATTATATCAAGTATATAATAGAAAGAAAACACCATTTATTTAGAACAAGATTAGTTATCGAGTTAAATATATGTAACAAATTACATAATTGCCCCTAATGCATAGCCCTAACTCTATCAGAGTTCACCGTAATTTACGGTCAAAATCAAAAGGTGGTGAATTAGGGTTCAAATTGGGTGTTTGCAAATAGGGAAGTAATAGACATTAGTGCTTGTGGCAATGGGTCCGTCTTGAGGAGAGGAATTTGATTATGTCCAAAATTTGGTAAAACAAGTGTCTTGGCGGTGAGAATTTGGGTTCAAAGACGGCGATAAAGGAAAATTTGGAAAGAAATTTCTAGCGATCGGCGACGCTTTAGGGGATCGTGCTGGTCGGAATCGGTTGTGGTGGTGACGAAAAGCAAGGCAGTGGAACTAATTCGCCATGTGTTAGCGACACTCGATGGTCAAAGAAGCGGAGACGGAGGCGGGTAAATTTTTGGTAGCACCTGTATTATTATAAATGACATTTTAAACCATGAATCTTATAACTGCGATAACTTTTGTATACGACATCTATTTTACATGTGGTTTGTTTCATGAGTTCATCTAGCGATTCCGGACATTTTGATAATGGTTTGGATGGATTTGGATATTGTGCTAAAATGATCTTATTGGTATACTCTTTCCTTATCCATTTCATTATTAGTTATTTATATGAACATATTTGCACGATATTATTCCATACTTATTGATTGTTGATAGATGATGTTTAGATTTGATATTGCATTAATACGTTGGTTGAATAATGTTGCTATGTTTTAATGTTGTATTGGTTATCGCACACGATGGATTACTGAGTTATTGTTGCTGTATTTTATTTATTTTTAGAATGTGAAGTTATAAATAAATAATTATGTATATTAAAGGGGTTTTACTAATGAAAATCGTTATCTAATAAATTTATGGGGAAATTTATAACTAATAATAGTAAAATGTTATAAGTTGAATCTAAGAGGACTTAAAGTTATTTATGAAATAAGAGCGGAATTTAGTAAACAAAGATATTATTGTTTAAGAATATTTGGAGAAGAGTCGTCATTTTAAAAAGAAAATAACTGTTGTAAGACAATTATTATAACTCCTTACATTGAGGTAATTAATGATATTGTTTTTTGGAAGGATATTTAAAATAGATTGATTAAAAAGATAAATAATACTATTTGAAGAAAATATTGATATTTTAAAGAAAAATAATAACATCGCTATTTTGAAATTAAGCATAAGCAATTTTTATTTTAGAAGTGGGTAACCTAAATGTAGTTTTGAAAGATTCCAAGTTACACTATCACTTTGAAATAAAAAATAATATTATTCGTTCAGAGAAGTTTAAAAATCAACTATAATATCTATTTTATGGAAATTCTAGAAACCTTTTGAAGTATATTATATTTTTGCGATGAACAATAATGGAAAAGAGTTTTCAATATTTATGAATTTAGCTGGAATATTATGTATAATATTTTGAAACTGATATTTAAAGGAAATGTATGTACACAAGTGTGTGTATGTGTATAAATTATTTTATCATCTATGATATTTGAAGTAAATTCATTAATAATAATGGTAAATAGTTTTGTGTGAAATACAATTTTGAGGCTAAGACGCTTCAGCAACTAATACTACAACTAAACTAGCTACAGCACCAGAGATATACAACATGCCTAAGCTACTAAATACCAAGCTAAATTAACTCGTGCACCACGTAGGGTGCAAACATTCAGATCAGCGTTGCACAAGCAGTCACAATAACTGCACCATGCAGGGTGCACAATTACATAGCAATATGACACTAAGACAAGCAAATACTTTCCAAAGCAAATACAATTTGCACATTAATACAACCTAAAAAGTATGACATGCAAACCATACGACATGCCAACAATTCCAAAGAAGAACAGAAATGTAATTGATAACTGAATATGACAGAAGATATCAGAAGATGACAGCAGATGACTACACCATGAATATTTCCAAAAGAGCACAAGCTCTACATTCCAATCCAAAATGAAAATATTGTTTCCTGTAAGCAAACAGGAAAACCGTCTACCAAACTGAACTCAAATATTTTGCATGGTTAAGCATATCAAGGGCAGAGGGTTCCAGGGAGAAAAAGGAGACAACGGCAACAAGAACCTCCCATTAGAGAATTGAAGCACCACTAGTAACGACTAAGTCAGAAACCTCCATTGCAAGCAATCGCCGAGGAGATGTTTAAACAATATTGACTTAGATTAAGAAAGAGATGAAGAGATTAAAGGAAGGGCAACAAGAAGAAGAAGAGAGGAGGGATTGATCTTAATACCTAGGATAGGGTAAAAACAAAGCAGGGGAAGGATCAGAACCGTAAATCTCCCAAACTCCAAAAAAAAACTACAGATGACAACAGATACCAGACTTCTCCACATACAACCAAACCAATAAATTGAGCAGCAAAATGCAAAACTCACCTAGACGTTGATGAAAAATGCTGAAGCACATATCGCTACTTCAATCAAGACCATATTTTGCGAAACAAAAGGGAAATTCGCGGTTGAAATACCAGATGTCATACATACTAAAGCAAGAGAAGCAAAACGAAGCAAGAGCAAGGTAATAAGGGAGGCGAGGTGCAACGACCCGATTTTTTGACTTCCGAAAGTCGATATCAATACGTCCACTGTATCAAATGCTGCACAGTCGAATGCCGGAAAACCGAACCATTAGGGTTAAAAAAAGAAGAAGATAGAAGAAGAAACAGAAACAATAACAGAATCTCACATTTCGCAGTGGAACAATATATAATAGATAAATGAATAATCTTTAAAACAAAGAACTATATCAGTTTATACATACATCATCAGAGTTTACAACAACAACACACAACATTGGACAGTTATATAAACTTGTCCTCATAACAGAATACACAGCGGAAAATACATATTATAAGTGATACGTCTCACCATCCAGCTCGCCTCCTGAGCTCCACAACAATCCATCCAGATCCAATTAATAACCTGACTCTAGACTGCCCGTGTGGAAAATAATGGGCACCCAGAGTTTAGAAAGGGAACAATAAACTCCAGGTCAGTCATGGGACTTGTGTGAGATCTTAAAACAGCTATTTGCACAAAAGGAAGGAAAAGAAATCCGCAATGCTTTGGAAAATGAAACTACCATAAGGCCTCCCGCCACACAAACAATGCAAACGCAGAATTGGAGGAGATTTCTCCTTATGATAGTCAAACATGCTTAATACGCAAAAAAATCCTTTTTAATATTATTATTAGTGCATAGTGTGGAAAACAATTCAAAAGTATAATATTAATCTTAGCCAGCATACACATTTAGTAGTATGCCTACTATAGCTACCATCTAAACAGTGGGTCACCACCTTAAGTAAATGGCAAGTTATACAACTAAAACCGTACAGGGCGCGTATTGTTTCTTTGGATTTCCAACAAATGGTCAGGCTAAGGAACTTCCTTACCGAATGGGAACGCCTCTGGAGGGACGCCCCGAGAACCACCCTGGCTCTCTGCCAACACAAAGCCGGATTACCCCTTCCCGGAAGTAACCCGAGTATGCCATCCCCCGGTCGTAACCAACCTTTAATCCGGGATCCCGACAACCAACAACCACATAAGTAAAATATCTGGGCTCCATACCATGATACCACTTTCAAAATCAACATAAGTAAATATCTGGGCTCCATGCCATGATAACACTTTCTATCCAGAAGGAAAATGCACATACCCTTAGGGGCGCGACCCCCATAACCTTGCCGCATCCTTCCTGTTTCGACCATTTTCCAGGGTGTGAGGTCCGACGAAGTCTCATCCATAAAGCTACGCTTTCCACAAAAGCCATGCTTCGATCAACCAATGATCACCAACACTCTGCATGCCACATTACCAAATTAGGAATGTATCACTAGTAACCATCAACTACATAACCTTTAAGCTCGTACGTCTTAGAGAAGAGTGTTAAGCTAAGAGAATAAATTCTCCGCCACCAACAGAAATGTATTTGATAGAAACCAGCTTCACATCTCAAAGTGTAACGTCAAACACACATCCATACAAGTCTGTTCCGGGTTCGAACAGAACCGAAGGCACTTCCAAAGAAGTTCTTGCAATCCGGATATTCACTAATCACGTCCGGACTCCCCATCACAAAGGGTGATAAAATCTCTATACCGGAGCAACTCGGTGCAGAGACATTCGACAGGTAATCCTTTCGCTTTCGAAATACCCGGTCTTCAACACCATTTTCAAATGCAATTTCATTTCGTTGTATCATTATTCGGAATGGGTTTTATGACATAAAGTCCTCTCCTGGCTTAACCGAATAATGAGCGCTTGTTTTAAAAACAAATTCAAGTACCATTTCAAAGGCCAATATTGATAGTCGGTTATTTAACTATCAAACATCATTCACAGCAATCATCAAATTTAAATAATTTTTCCCAAATTATTTATTTTCAAAATATCTTTGTAAGATATATTTTTTACATTCTAATCCTTTGAAAACTAATTTCAAATCATTTTTTTTCACTCGTGGAATAAGATTCCCGATATTATTTATTTCCACTAAAAATCTACCAAGTCCGAATACTTTAAAAAAAATTAAATCACTTATCCAAAATATACTTGGAAACATTTAAAATAAAAACTATTTTAAAACACTTTATTTAAAAATATTAGTTATGAAAATATTATACTAATATCTCATATAAAAACTCAAGTCCAAACTAATTTTAAAATAAAATCTTTAGATAGAGTATAACTATTTAAATAACCCTTTTTTAAATCAATATCAATTAAATCCTTAAATAATCACTTCTATAATTAATTGAAATAAATCTTTACTTCAAAGATTTAAAAACAATTTACGAAAATACTTTCTTCACAAACATTCTTTTTAAAACCAACTCTAGAACTTTTAATTTATACTTTAAAAGCTACTTTGAAAACATACTCGGCTTTCCAGGGAAAATACACTTTCCATTTCAAAATGGTCCATTTAAACCAATTAATAAACCCTTTCTCGATTTATTTCAATTTCCATTTCCAATCCGTAAATTTATTTCCACACTTTTAAAAATAAACCAATATTTATTTTTAAAACAATTTTCCCTTTCCTTTATAAATTCCCTTAGTGAATTTAAATTTCCAAATATCCACTTTCAAACACCAAATCAAATTCCAGATTGATTTCCAAATTTATTTCAAAACACCAAATCAAATTTTCATTCAAACACCAAATTAATTTTCAAATTGATTTCCCAAAGATTTATTTTCAAATACCAAATCAAATTTTCATTCAAACACTAAATTAATTTTCAAATTGATTTCCCAAAGATTTATTTTCAAATACCAAATCAACTTTCAATTTGATTTCTAAAAATTTATTACCTTTTAAAATAAATCCCTTTATTTCTTTCAAACTGTTTAAAATCCAATTTTAAAGAAATTTCTTCAATTTTTTAAACAATATTATTCAAAATCCATTTATTAAAATCTTTTTACCATATTTTGGAATTAATTCAATAGGATTTCAAAAATCAACTTTAATACTTTAATTGTAACGGTCTAGGCTTTTCTACATTAATTTCCAAAATCCAATTATATTTATTTCTGGTATCCTACGATACCAAAAATATATTCAGCTAAACTATAGGCTTCAACAATTTCAATCATCAATATAATCATACACAAATTATAAATAAATCAACACACAATATTGAAACAAATTTAAATATTTGAGGAATCCAGTTGGATCCCTCCAACCTGTTTCCCTGCATCCACAGATGTTAACACAACAATTAAATACCCATTCCACTTCGAGGTGGAATATCGCGGTATATGGGATTTATATAATATCATTCGCTATTATGCGGCGCATAGGGTCTCATTCAATACAACTGATAATAATTTATCATCCAAGCACACAATCAACAATTTTAAATTCAAATTTTTTCAATTGAGTGAGAAGATCTCACCTTTTGCTAACGCATGCAACCCATTCCCATCCCGACTTGTTTTCTTCACTGTATTAGACCTTGTATAAACATTTATACAATTTATTAATATTCGAACCAATCGAACAAATTAAATTTCCATTTGCTAATTTTAATTAACCAATTACTATAATTCCTTATTTAAAAATAAACTAGTAGATTTTCAATGTATATATGTATATTTATTTCATTTTTCATTTTCAGGCTGCTTAAAATTAATTTATATAGGTTAAGAAATCTACTTTACATATTCATATATATATATATATACTGTATATACATATATTCAAAAATCTTCTGTCATTACTGTATATATTCATATACATATAAAATAAATGCAATACCTTCACTGCCTCTGCCCTCACGACTGCGACCAGTCATAGACCACCACCTCTAGAACGTCCCTGTGAATCGCCCTCTTTCCCACGTCGCTCGTGAAGGAGCCAGCCCTCAATCTCGCATGCCCTAGCTCGAGCACTGCACGACCACGATCTGCAAATCAATCGCCTCCAAATGACGACCTAATACCATGCGACTGAGACACGGCTTTGAATCGCGATATGTGCTCGCGCGATAGCCCCCACCACTCTCTCTCTCGAATTCGATCTTGCTTTTCTTTTCTTTTTTTTCATTTTATACGAAAGGCTTCAGCCATTGTTGTTGAACGGCGAACTTGATCTTATCTTTTAAAAGGTAACGGCCATTTTCGATTTGAATTCAATTTCCTAATTTCAATATTTTGATTTTAAAGAGGCTTCGGCCATATTTTCTTTGAAGCTCTGTGTTTTTAATTTGAACGAAGTGGTTTCGTTTTTTTTTTCTTATTTTGAACGAGATAAATTTTTTTCAACGCGTGTTTATTTGAACAGAGAAAATGGAACACGTGTTCGAAAATTTAAATACGTGTAATTTTCCTTATGAAATATCATTATAATAAACATATATATATATATATATATATATTATAATTTAAATTTAAATTCAAATTCAAATTGTATCAATTTCGCAACTCACAATCTCGATCTCCAATCGAGGCGTGCTGCCAAGCGTTTATAATGTTAAACCCCTATTACGAATGCAATGAAAAAGGTTTCGAGGCCAAATTCGATCGTATGGAGAAGATAGCTTTTTAGATCAGCTATTGAATTAAATTTCGATAAAATTTTTAGCACGTTTGTCTAACGTACGATCATATGACAACTCCGAATGCTATGGAAATTGAAATCCGATAAAAAAACAATATTACGATCCAATGGAACTGGTTTCGTCGAATTCCGAGACTGTGCCTCGGAAGGCTATTTTTTAATATCGATTTAAACGATAAAATTTTAAAACTGAACAAAACAGTTTCAAATTCAATTCTGAAGCTTCCATTATCTTTAGTATTATAAATATACATTTTCCAAGCCTTTGAAATATTTTAAATCAGCTTAAAAATCAAGATTTAATATTTTATCCAACTTCAATAAATTAAATTCAAAAATTTAAATTGCCAAATCCATTATGATCTTTGAAATTCAAGTTAATTAACTTCAAAATATTTAAAATCAATTAAATATTTCTATTTCAAATGCTCAAAAATTCAGGGTCGTCACACGAGGATATGAGAGGAAAAAAATATAATTAAAATTAGGGAAAGCAACAACAGGGAAAGCTAGAGAAGATTGGAAGTGAGCCATGAGAAAGAGCGTTTAGGAAAGAAACGAAAGTGAGGAAGACTGGAGGAACAGGGTGACGCCTTAAATAAAAGTAGAGCAACCCTAGTCCCCATTGTTTCTACCCCATTATGTGAAATGAAGCTTTATGTATCAAAATAATTATACTTTATTTTACCTGCAAAATAGTTTTGAATGAATTTATAATATTTTTTGATTATTTATAAACTAAAGTTAAATCCTAAATAACTAATAATAATATGGTTTTGTAAACATTCATAATATTATTTTAAATGGAATAGTTAAAATAAAAGTGAACTCTATCATTATGGAAATGAATAATAAAAGATGTTTTAGGAGTATTTTGAGTTAAACTATTATTTCTTTATAAATAAGGTCGTTGTTTCAATGTTTTGAGAAGTGAAATACTATATTTTGGAAATGATTAAGTGGGATTATTCTTATCTTGACTTGAAAATAAATAATTTGATTAAGAAAAGTGGTAAAAATTAATTATCATTATTTTGAGGGAAACTAATAGTTGTTATATTTTTTAAATGGATTAAATGAGAATTACTATTATTTTAGTAAAGTAATAACAAGAATAGTTATGCTACATTTATAGAATATGTTTTTGAGAATAAATAGTATTTATATTGTTTTGACTATTAGATATATTTACGGAATTTACCTTGGGTACTTTGGATTATTATTCCATTGATTGATTATGCTGGCTATTTCATCATTATTTTGTTATAGTAATGAGGCTATTGTTTGAAATGTACGTTCAGTACTGAAATAACTAATAGGTGGAATGTGATTGAAGAATTAAGTTTAATTAATTTTAATTATCAAATTATGAAAATTGATCTTTTGTTTTTTTGGCATCATTTGGATGTGGTCATGTACTTATAATAATGTAAGAAAAATGTGATGATGAACAAACCATATTTTACGTTGAATACCCATTAACGATGAAGATCACTTATGTATGTGATAATTGGATAAATTATGTATGTTATAAAAAGTTGGTAGAATTGGGGTTGACTCTCGTGTATCAAAGTGATCAAATAAAGGGATGTAGTTAATCAATTATGATGCATAACGTAAAATACAAGCCGATGGGTTTTTAGGGTTTAAGAGAAGCCAGAGGCATTATTATTGTTACATATTGTCAACGGACCAAAACAAGCAACGGTCATAAAATAATCCATGGCTTCCTCTGGTTTCTCTGAATAGCGATTTCTGCTCTGCTCCTTTTCTCAGGCTCTCTCCTCTCTCCTTCTTTAGCGATTTTTCGCTCCTCTCTCTGGTTTCACGTCTCAATTTTCTCTGTTATGGGTGCCAATTCTAGGGATACGGTGATGGATTTGGGGGTTTTTCAGTTTCGTGGCACTTTTGTGCAGTGCAGCCCTTCCTTCGAATCTATTGCTCAGGCTTTGTTAGCGATAGTGTCCCCGCCTCTCTCGGTCTGTTTCTCTGGCTTTTGCTCGATTGAAGTTAGTGTGTACTCTGCTGAGGCCTTTTCGACGCTTGCTCGATTCAGATTTGTCGACGTTGCTGGTAGTTTCTTGCTTTTGGACCCTATTTACCGTTCTCTCCCTTCGATTCCATTCTTCGAGTCGAAGGCAGAGACGGTGGCTTCTGCTGGGTCTTGCAATGTTTCGAATCTGCCCTCCAGATTTGTGCCACGATTATCTTTTGCTGAGAAGATTGTAGGTGTGGTTTCTAGTAAGCCTGATTTCTGTTTTGGTTCGCTTGGTGATGATTTGCGTGAGGGATCTTTGATTGACTGTGGCCCTTTATCGAGGGACAAACGAGATTTAATCACTCGTTTTGTGCCTCGATTAGCTTTTGTTGGCCTTGCTGCTGGTTGTGCCCCTCTTGTGGCTTCTTTTGTTTTTGGAACTGATCTCGCTGATCGGTGTGTCGAAGCGTCAGAGGTATTGGATTTGACCGCCTTACCTCCTAGCGCAATTCGACCTAAGGTTGATTTGGAAGGCTTTGGCTCTGTTCTGGCCATGTCAGTCGCCTTGGAACCGCGTTTATTGTCTCATCCTTTGGCGATTGACGTATTGGACCTTCCACTGGCTCTTCCCTCTGAGCTTTGTCCGTCGCTGTTATTGCCTTTGTTTCCGCAACTGCAGGTTTGTGCTCGTTGTAGGCAGGTACTCTCCCCTTTTGCTAGTTCTTTTGCTGTTGTTGATTGTGGATTAACTGCTGGTTGTTGGTTGTCGGTTTTTTTACCTTGCTTCTATTGCCTGAGCCATGTCACATTAACTTGTGAGCTCCCTGTCATTGCCGTCTCCCCTGAGACTGGGTTGATGTCGGGTCACTTTTTGCCTGTTGAACTTTATTGGACTTTTAGGTCCATGTTGTCCTTTATTCTGTTTCTGCATTCTCGACCTCAGATGGTCTTGTGGGCTTTCTCCTGCCGTTTAGGTGATGTCCATCCCAGGTTTTCGGTCTGGGTTGACATGTTGGCTGTTCGTTGTTGGCTTTCTCCTCTGAGTCTTGACGAGGCATTTCCAATGTCGTCAGCGACTTTCTCTTCCGGGTTTCGAGTTCCTTCGACTGATTTCGGTTGGTCTATTCTGTGGACTTTGAGGGTCGGGAACTATTGGTTCAGGCGTTCTTTACATCCTGGTCGTATAGTGGCCAGTCTTGACCACTATACGGACAGTCTGAGATTTTGCCAGCCGTTATGTTCTTCTTTCCCCTTTGATTGGTCCGACTTGCGACTCTTACCGGCTCCGCGGGGCTGTTTTATTAGTGACAGTCCGGCATTGGTAAGACTCCCACAGCAATATGAACCGCTTCCTATTAGCGGCCCTACACTGATCCGCTCTGTCCCTGCTCTTTCGTCCTCATTCTTAGTCGTCGCTCCACCCTCTTCTCATTCCCCCTCTCCTGTCGAGTCTTCCTTGTCGGTTTCGCTTTTCTCTTGCCAATTCGATTCTCTCAGCTACTCTACTACTCTGTTATCTGATTGGTTTCTTCAGAAGAGTGGTTTACGACTGCTTCGCCTTCCCTCTTTCTGTCAGCTTCCCCAGAAGCTTTTGATTCCTCCGGAATTGGTGAGTCCCTCTTCCTCCTCTTGCTCTTCGGACTGCTCCCTTCCCTCTTCTTCTTGTTCTCTGTCCTTATCCATCCCCCTTATGAGCAAGGCAGAGATTGCGCTCCTTAATGAGCGTCTCGACTGTCTAGCTAGGAACTCGTCGCGTTCGTCTTCGCAGCTTGGAGCCTCGCAGCCTTCTGCTTCGGGTCCGGGCCTCGAAGTTTCTTCGATGTCTTCTACCCAGATTTCCGACTCTTCCACAAGGGCGGCTCGGCGCCGTTCGCGTAGGGTCCTGGCTACCCCGCACACCATTCGCACACGCTCTATAGCGGCGTCCGAGCAGATTGATCGATCTGCTCGGTATTCCCTCTACCTGGTCTGAGTTCTCCTTTTTTCTCTTTGGTTCCAGGTTCTTGGTTTTAATGGCGAATCTTCTTTTCTGGAATATCCGTGGCATTGGCAATGATGCGTCCTTGGCTAGGCTTAAACGCATTGTCAAGAAACACTCTGTTGGTTTGGTCGCTCTCCTGGAACCCTTCCTGGGTCCTGAAGACATTTCCAGCATTGTCTTATCCTTAGGTTTTGGAGGGGGCTCCGCCAACGTATCGGGGAAGATTTGGATCCTATGGTCCAAATCTTTTTCGGTCCGGACAGCTTTTGACTCCTTTCAGCTTTTTTCTGTGGTCTGTACGTCTCCCTCGTTTAGCTCTCCCTTCCTCTTCTCGGCGGTTTATGCCAAATGTGATCGTGTGGAGAGATTGTCTCTTTGGTCTGACATTTTAGGTCTCGAATCGCTGGGCTTCGCTTCCTCTGTTTTAGGCGGCGACTTTAACATCGTCGCTTGTCAAGTGGAAAAACGGGGAGGAGCCGCCATCAATCGTGTAGCGATGGCAGATTTCAACTCGTTCATTGTCAGCTCTGGTTTATCTGAGCTTCCTTTTGTAGGTTCTGCTTTCACCTGGTCCAACAACCAAGAAGGTTCGAACCGTATCCTCTCCCGGCTTGACCGTGTTTTCGGCTCGGAGGAGTGGTTTCGCCTTCCTTTTTCCTTCTCGATCGCGCATCTCCATCGGTCTTTCTCTGACCATGCTCCCATGGTTGTTCGATGCTCTCCCCGCTCTTTAACGGGGCCCTCTTCCTTTCGTTTCCAACGCATGTGGAAATCTCACCATTCCTTTCAACAAGTTGTTGCTGATTCTTGGTGTGTTCCTATTGTTGATTCTCCTTGTAAGACGTTCAGTCGTAAACTTAAGCGTCTTAAAGATTGCCTTAAGGTTTGGAACTCTCAGGTCTTTAAGAACATTTTCGACCACGTTCGTCTGGCCGAAGAGTCTCTTATAGCTGCCGAATCCTTGATAGATGAGGATCCTAACGTGGCTAACCAGGAGGCTTGGGATCTTGCTCAAACCACTTTCTCATCGGAACTTCGTATCGAGAATGACTACCTTAGTCAGAAGGCTAGGATCAAATGGGTAGTTGTCGGTGATACAAACTCTAAATTCTTTCATTCCTCTATTCGTAAGAAGAATAACATCCTCACGATCCGTGAGATCTTGCGTCCGGATCTATCTACGGCCTCTTCGCCTGAAGATGTTAAAGAGACCATCCTGTCCCATTTTCAATCTTTTTTGGGCTCTCCGTCGGTATCGGAATCGGACCCAGCTCTGCTGGCCTTCATTCCGCGTGTTGTTCTTTCTCCGGATCGTGACATCATCACGAATCTCCCTACTTCGGAGGAGATACGTGCTTCTGTCTTCGCACTTAGCAAGGACAGCGCCAGTGGTCCGGATGGTTTTAACGGTAATTTCTTCAGGAGTTCCTGGTCTTTAATCCAGGAGGATTTCTGTCTTGCTGTTCAATCCTTCTTTTCTGGGGGTTCCCTTCCTTCTGGTTGGACATCCACCAACCTTGTCCTTATTCCAAAGTGCAAGAACCCTAGGTCGTGTGTGGATTTCCGGCCTATCAGTCTTTGTAACTTTTCGAACAAAGTGATTTCTAAAATCATAGCCACTCGTTTAGCGCCCTTCCTTGAGCGCATTATCTCTCCCTCTCAAGCGGGATTTGTAAAGGGGCGTTTGATTACTGATAACGTTCTGCTCGCTCAAGAACTAATTTCCCAGATCGTTCGGAAGATCAGGGGATCTAATGTTGTCTTCAAACTGGACATGGCTAAGGCCTACGATCGTATGTCCTGGTTTTTCATCATCAAGGTTTTAAGTGCTTTCGGATTCCCGGAATACCTTATTGACTTGGTGTGGAGGCTCATCTCCAACTGCTGGTTCTCTGTGCTTATTAATGGATCGGCTTTTGGTTATTTTAAGGGCGGTAGGGGTCTGCGTCAGGGAGACCCTTTATCGCCAACTCTCTTTGTGATCGCGGCAGAGGCTTTCATTCGCGGTCTCCAATCCTTGACTATCTACGGCCAGATTCAGCGTTTCGGGATTCCAAGGGGTTGCCCCCTTGTGACTTCCTTGTCCTTCGCCGATGACATAGTCATTTTCTCTAATGGCAGCATCCCCTCTGTCCGTCGGCTTCTCAATTTTCTTCATCAATATGAGCGCTCTTCGGGCCAACTTGTTAATCCTGCCAAGTGTTGTTTCGTCCACGCAAAGGACATGCCTCCCTCCCGTGCTTTATGGATCGAGTCGGTCTCTGGCTTCAAGGAAGCCACCCTTCCCCTTCCTTATTTGGGAGTTGTCCTGTACCGTGGTAGAAAGGTCAATGCTCTTTTCGACCCCATTACTGATAAAGTGAGGGGTAAGATTTTACGCTGGAATGCTTCTCTTCTTTCTCAGGCTGGTCGTCTTGTCCTTATCAAATCGGTTTTAAACTCGATGGGTACTCATGTTTTCACGGCTATGACCCCTACTTCTTCCTTCTTTCGGTCTTACCGCTCTTTGGCTTCCTCTTTCTTCTGGGGCAACAGAGATAGCGTCCGTCGTCACCATTGGGTGTCATGGGATGTGGTGTGTCGACCCAAGAATGAAGGCGGTCTGGGTCTGCGAAGACCTGAGGACCTTTGCGCCGCTTTTGCATGTAAATTATGGCATAGATTTGGCGCTAACAACTCCTTATGGGCTTCGTTCCTCCACGCGAAATACCGTAGTCTTGAGGGCTCTAACTTCTCAGGTTCCCCGTCATTTGCTAGTGAAACCTGGAAGCACATGCAGTCGGTTAAAGCTTGTTTCGACAGTCACGGTGGTTCTAGAGGATGGGATGGATCTTCCTTTTCCATTCTGAGAGCTTGGTCTTCGATTAGGGTGCCATGCCCCATTCGTCCGGTGTTTTCTTTTATCTGGGACTCTCGTATTCCTCCCAAGGTCTCTACTCTAATGTGGCGAATTATCCATGATGGTTTGCCACTAGACGAGAACCTCCAACGAATCGGAATCCCTTTCGCTTCTCGTTGTAGATGCTGCGGTAATGGGGATACCGAATCCCTTAATCATTTGTTCTTTGGTGGCTTTACAGCCAGAGCGTGCTGGAATTACTTCGGTAACCTTATTGGTATGCGCCGGATGGCGTGTTCTCCTTCTGATCTCAGGAACTCTTGGTGGTCTGGGAATGCTGGTAAGTCTCTTCGTGCGATCATTTTCCGCTTGATTCCTTGTCTCATCTGCTGGCACCTTTGGTGCGCGCGAAACAAGTCAACTTTCGAAGATGCTAGTATGGATCCTCCTTCTATCATTCGGTGTGTTCGGAAAGACGTCTTCATTGCTTTCCGTGGACGACCTTTCAAGGGTCGCTTAAACTCCCGTGCGGAGCATCTGGTCAGACTCCTCTCTATTTCGTGTGACTCGTCTCACGCTAGACTGGGAGTAGGTTGATCATCGTGTGCGAGCGCTGGCCTTCACCCATCGCTCATTGCCCCTCCCCCCTTTTTTCTGTTTAATGTGGTTGTTAGTTTTCCAGGAGCTGTTTCCAGGGTTTGGCTGTCTTGTTTGTGATGTCCGGCCTTTTCTTCTCTGGTTCTTTGGTGGTTACTGTGGCAGCTAGGCTGCTTCAGATTGTCTTGGTTTACATTCTGGCTGTTGGTTTCGAGATCCGGCCTCCATTTGATCGCTAGTTTTTGGTGATTTCTCTGTAGTTGTTCGGCGCCTGCGACTGGTCTTGATCTTTGTTTGCCTATGGTTTGATGTTGATGACGTCTGCTTTTCTCTGATTGCCTTTTTCCGTGCGTTCCATTTATTTGTGGGATTAGCGCTTACTACTTGGCTATCTTTTGGTTCGGCTTGGAGGTCTGGCCTTTTCCTTCGGGTAAAGGCGGGTTTGTGCTTGTTGGTGGATCGTTTCCTCGTTCTCCTCCACTATCTTGGTGTGGATTTGTTGCTGTCTTCAGTGTTTTGGTTTTTTTTTTCCCCGCTATTGTTTTGCGGTTGTTCATTTTGATGGTTTTCGACCCATCTTGTTTCTATTTTGTGAGCCATCGGAGAAAGGCGTTTTTTCTCCTATTTATATATTATATCTCTCTTAAAAAAAAAAAAAAGAGAAGCCAGAGGCTTGTAACAAGGACACTTGTGGACAGTGAACCTGGGTTGTGTAAAGTAACCCTAAATGGGTTATGTGAAGGATCCAATGATGAAATAATATTACATGAAAAACAACTAAATGGGTTATGTGAATTTGCCAACAACTAAATGGGTTATGTGAAGTAACCAACGACCAAATAGGTTATGTGAAGTAACCAATAACTAAACGGGTTATGAGAATTAACCAATAACTAAATGAGTTATGTGAAGTAACGAATAACTAGTGTACAAATGATGATTATATGACAACTTGGCGAGATGGCGTTAGATAGAGGTTGGAAATGTTGAATTTTTCTTGCATGTAGTTGTCGATTTGGCGTCGGTATGGTGTAGGAAGAATGTGGAGTCAAGATGGCATTGGAATTAGCCATGCATGGCATAAGAAAGGCATCAATTTATTTTTCTTATGAGCTGTTCTCTGACACTACAAGCTGCATCAGAATGGCCCCAGATATAGCTGTTTCTGACGCCGGACTGACGCCATATTGGTGTCAGAAACAACGAGTTCCTTTGTAGCGTTTGTATGAAGTATTAAACATTTTTTAACAAATGAATGTTAGAACTATTTTCACATATTGAATTCTATAATTAAAATGCAAAGATGCATGTATTTAATCTCGATTACTAGTTGTAATAAGTTTTTTAGATAGTTGTTGAGCTTGAGAAAAAAATTTGATTTTCATAACAGAACGTTGTACATAAAAAAAATTATTTCCGATTAGATGAAACTGTCTTTTATTTTTAGATGACCAAAACTGTTTTTTTCAAAAGTTCGTTGAAATACAATTCAAAATAAAAGCGCCATTCGACATAACCTAACTTAAATGCAAAACCAATATTGATTTATTTATACCAAGAACATAAAAATATTCTACAGGAGAAAAAATATATGTTAAAGGTAATTAATGTTGGTGTTTGAACATACGGCATTAATCTTATTTCAAACTTTCAAACTGAAAATGAAGATAATTCTTAATCACGAAAGGATTTGAAATTTTAAAAAATAGACTAATTTTTTTTCTTAATTTTATACCCTTAAATTTTATATTTTGGAATTTGACATCAAGCACGACTCCCAAACTTAACAAAAGGTTCGTATTCTTAAATTTTATATCTTTTAATTTATGTTTATCGATCTATATAAAAAACTAGAATTGAACAATATTAAAGCAAATTATTTTTTAAAGTAAATTTTATATGCATTTGTATCACTTATGCAATTACCCACACATCCGGACACACCAATCCAAAGTCTAAATTGGCAGTTGAACTCGCGTCGCGTCAAGAAGTACGAATTATTAGGTTTTAAAATGATTTACATGGTACAGAGACAATTATAACAGCAAACATTTCTACACTTTAGATCTCACCGCGGATAGAAACAAAATTTAAGTATTGAAAATAATTCAAGTAACACAATCTTGGAATAACCGTGGTCCGTACCATAAATGATAGAGTTTCCAAATGTCAATAAAATATATGTCTAATGTAGATAAAATCTCCAAACAACACCATAATAAAAGCCTACCTAATATATACCATAAAGTACATAGAGAAGAACTATTAATATGTAAATCTCCAATGTCATGTTGCCTTCTCCGTGCGCCCTGATCAAATCGCCTCACTTATCACCATGATTCCTGTAATAGGTAATAAGAGGAAGAAATAGAGGGGATCAGAAAAGGTTTAGTGAGTGAATTATATCACTAGTGGTATGATGTTGACAAGAAATTAAAGTTTAGTTATATCCTACACAACCTAAGAGCGGTCTTTTGTGTGTGTACTATACATAAGGAGCCAGTTATTTCACATTATAGGTTGACTATCCTAAGTGTGCCTAAACCCAATTATGATTTGTGAAAGTTCCACTCATAGGTGGAAAATACCGAAACTGAATAATTCCTAGAAGCATCTCTGGTGTAGGGTCTCAATAGTAGACCACCTAACTATACATCAGATTAACATCCTTCATAGTAATCGCTTGGGTTTCACCTATCCGAGTATACATCCAATCTCGGACTCACTCATCGAGTCACGACCTGATGATTCTTGCCTTCTATGCATTGGTGCACTAAATGGAGTATACATTCAATGCCCGACCCACTCATTGAATCATTATCTGACGATATTTTTCATCTATGCATTGGTGCATCTCCTCTTTAGTCTGTATCCTAAGCTCTATATTATTACACAAGTAGTAATCAAGGATTGATCCGATTCTCATGTAAAACTCACGGATCCTACTATGATGAACGTCTTCGTCCACTCTTTCAAGCATTCACAAATCCGTGACTGGAACTAGCTACGAATGATAAGAACTTTTAAATGTGATATAAATTCATGCCACGTTGAGTTCCATGTTTAATAACTTCATGAAGTGAGAACCTAAAACGTCATCAAGTGTGATACTATTCCAGCTTATTGCACGTCTCCGTTCAGCTAGTGAACTCCCGAGAGATAAGGAAGTGGGAATAAGTTTCTCTGATTTATCCTACTTGGCATGTACCAAGTCTAGGTTCAACCTAGGCTTGCTGTAATAATTCAGGAGTTTGAAAAATATTTCAAAATCTGACCCTTATGTAAAACTCTTTTCCAGGTATTCAGACATCTAGTTTCCTTCCCACACATCTGACTTTATTTCAAATATCTAAATGGTGATTTAGACATCTGAATTCTGTAAATTTTGAAATATTGCTTCTCTGTTTCGAAATGTCTGAAATTCAGACGTTTGATTACATTTTTAGACGCTTGGTTTTGCATTTTCCAGATTTGATAAATTTGTTTATTTTATTTATTTTGTTCATTTTCTTCGTGGATTCGAGTATAGATGTAATGCTCGTTTAACAAGTGTTTTTGACATAATTTCTATTTGTTTATATCCAACTTCGAGTGATTTATCCGAACATTTGTATATAATCTTTCAGTCCATTGTCTACATATATTTCAAGGAATTATCTATGCATACTTATATCAATTAATACATGTATTTCGATGTAAATTTAATCGGATCTAAATAAATTCCAATGGGTATGTTCAATTATTTTTATCTATTAAAAATCACTTCAAATTCATCATCTCTACTATTAATAATGAGAATTCGATGAATTGAATTTCAACCGTGTCTTTTTGAAATTCAAAAAATGCCCCAATCCACCAACGGAATATTACCGTCGATTTACAACGCCCACCCTCATCCCTTACCCAAGCACCCTTAAACATAATTTCACAATAAATTTGCAACCGACACCACCAACATAACTTTTTAAAATAAAAATGTTGTGACCATCAAAGCTATTAGATGCACGTACATGCGATTTATACTAGTATAAATAAGATCTATACGATTAGGGGTAGTTTCAACCCAATTTATTTATCATTTGTCAAAACCAACCCAAACATGTTATACAAAATTAGATCTATAGGATTAGAGATGTTTTTAATCCATTTACTTTTTAATTATCCATTCAATGATTAGATCTACGAAATTAGGGCATTCAAGAATATTTCAAATTCATATTTTTAAAATAAATCCATAGATTCAAGAATAAAAAAATCATATTTTTATTACTAAGAAGGTATATAAATAAAAATCAATTACTTATCTCCAACATACTCATTTCGTAGATAAATCCCCTTACCTTTAAGCCTTCCTTCTTCTTTACCTTTGTCAATTCTCCCTGTAGGGTCATAAGCTTTGATTATTGTATTCTCCTTTCTCTAATTCTTTTTTCCCTTTTTGTTTGATTTTCATTTTTTTAATTAAGAATTTTATTTGAGGAAGGAGAAAATGAAGAAATTTTAAGAGACGAAGGCTAGAGTTTTAAAGCGAGAAGTATGGAGGCTTATACTTCTATTTATAGGTGAAAGTTGGAATTTTTAGGTTGAGCCCCGAAATCATAAATTACAGAAATGCCACTAGGTCCTTTTTTTTGCTATTTCTGACCCATTTCATCAAATTTAACAAGTTATATATGTTTTTCCCTTATTAATATTTTTATTTCTTATTAAAATTTCAGGGTTTTTTCATTCTCCACTCTTAAAAGGATTTCGTCCCCATAGTCTCGAAGGATGAATAAATGTAATTCGCATATACAACCAATATCTATAACCATCTACTCAACCATCAACCACTTGAAAATATTGTCCATAAATTCAAAATTTCTAATGCATCATGTATATAATGCATATGAACATATATGTAATGTAGTTGACAACTTGAAATGCAAGTGCTTATGCCATGTATCCAAAATGTATGCAATGCCGGAAACTTGCAATTTTTAGATGGTTGAGCAATCATTCAATACATATGCAAAAAATGCAGCAACCATTATGCATGTAACTAATAATTAAAATGGATAATATGATGTGTGTATTGGCCAACATGAACATATCATCCCATATGTGCAATACTAACTTATAAAATTCATCCATTACAATCATCATCCATAGCTTGCCCTAGCGAAACATTCACAACCATGCCTAGCATCCAAACACTCCTATATATGAAATATACTAAGCTAAATACTACGTGCATTAGTAATTATACTACTTAAATGGAAACGTACCAGAAAAGAGCTCTAAATGGGTAGCTCGGCCTTCTCCTCGGATTTTCACGTACTCTCAACAGGGTCATCTCCCTACTAGACTCTAACCAGTCTAATAATTTTGTTATGGAGTCGCTTTGTCCTATGCTCCATAATACCGGTAGGTGCACTGTGAACAAGTGACTCTCCCTCCACATCAACTTCCTTTAACCGACTCGGCTCGAACATAGTAGCTTAAGACACTTCATCAAGTGTGACACATAGAAAACATTATGGACTTTCGCTAACTTTTCAGGAAGCTCCACTATGTAACTGACTTCCATATTCTCCAAATGATCAGAAAAGGCCGTATTAACCTTGGTGCTAACTTTCCTAAACTCTCAAACCTCATAACTTGTCTAAGTAGCAAGACCTTCATAAAGACCATGTCGTCCACTACAAACTCCCACTTTGTGCATTTAGCATATGATTTCTTCCTATAATGTGTAGTTTTCATCCATTTGCAGATCAAATCTAATTTCTTCGAAGTATCTGCAATCATGTCTAGCCCAAGAACGATCATATCCGCAGTGTCCCACCAACAAGTCAGAGATTTACATGACCTCCCATACAATGCCTCGACTGATGTCATCCCAACACTTGCCTATAACTATTGTTATACGGAAGCTCTACTTACAGGAAGTGATCCTCCCAAAAACCTCCAAAATCTAAAATACACATATGTAGGAAATCTTCTAATACTTAATTCACCCACTCCATTTGCCCATCCGTCTGTTGATAATATGTTGTACTCAAATTTAATTCGGTGCTCAAGGCCTCCTAAAGACTCCTCCAAAACTTACTAGTGAAAAGCGAATCTTAGCCACTAACAATGCTAGAAGGAACTCCATGCAACTGAAACATCTCTCTCACGTATAAGGTCGCCAAAGATGCAGCTGTCCTTCTACTCCTAACAAGAATAATATGAGTGCATTTGGTTAGCCGATCGACTATGACCCAAATATTATCATTCCCATTCTACAAAAGTGTTGCACATCAATAAAGACCATAGAGATACTTTTCCATTTCACCGTGGAATATCCAATGGTTGTAACAATCCACTAGGCCTCTTCTGCTCTACCTTTACCCTCTGGTAAGACACACACTTAGAAACATACTATTCTACATGCCACTTCATACGAGGCTAGTAAAATACTCTTTTCATATCATGATACATTTTGTATCCATCGGAATGAATGGTCATCCTAGAACGATGAGACTCTACTAGTACTATGTCAATCAACTCCTTAATAAAAGGAACACAATACCTACCATCCCTTCACAGCCACCCTCTCGAATCACTAGAATAGTGGTTTAGATGACTCGAATGCTCTCCTCTGTTTAGCTTCTCAAAAACATCTAACAACTCCTTGTCTTCATTTGATTTGAACCAACAGGGTCCATAAGTGAATGCTGAACATCTAAAGCTGCCAGCAAGCCTGGTGTAATTTTTGATGAAGGTCGAAAATCAAATGTAGAAATGAACTACAAGTGCTTCAATTCCAAAAACATAGGACTTAACATCAAATGCTTTCTACTCAAGGCATCGACTACAACATTGAGTATATGAGATACCGAACTCATACGATGCCAAGAACTTCATCCACCTCTGTTACCTCAAATTCAAATCATTTCGGAAGAATAAATACTTCAAAGACTTATGATATTTGAATAACACAAATCGCTCCCTCCAAATGATAATGCCTTTATGATTTGAGGGCAGAGACAATAGCTGCCAACTCAAGATCATGGGTTGAGTCATTTCTCTTATGAATCTTCAGTTGTTGACTAGCATAACAAACAACACTACCCTCCTACATCAACACCATGCCTAGTCCTGTACCAAAAGCACCAGTATATACTGCGAATGCCTTCATACCATCAGGGAGTACTAAAATAGGTGCACTAGTCAACAACTCCTTCAACCTAATGAAAGCATCTTCACACTTTGAGTTCAATAAAATAACTAAATTCTTCTTAGCAAGATGTGTCGATGGTGCGAAAATTTTAGCGAAGTCCTTAATGAACTTCCTATAATAGTCAGCCAAACCAAGGAAAATTCTCACCTCCGTGGCATTCTTTGGTACGTGCTAATCTTGTATTGCAGTAACTTTACTAGGATCGACTGATGGTCCATGTTCGAAAACAACTTGTCCTAGAAAGCGAGCCTCCTTGCGCCAAAAGTGACTATGACGACCGCCGTACACCTCCGGCACCCAATCTACCTAAAGAGTGTGCTACTGTAGTGGTCGACCGATGTAGGATGATAGTCAATGGTGAAAAGAAGGAAACAATCATAGAACATGTCGTATATGTACGTATGTATGTATGTATGTATGTATGTATGTATGTATGTATGTATGTATGTATGTTTGTATGTGTATGTATGTATATGTTCTTAATTCAACGTTTACAAAATGGACTATTATGTAAAATTGTAATTTTGATAAAAATAACTTTAAATTGTTTGTTTTAACTTTAAAACTTGTCAAACAATCAAAATCAACCCTAATATAAACAAGTATATATACATATGTATGTTTTTATGTGTTTATATATATATACATATATATAATAAATTATTTTTTGTTTAAAAAATAATATATATATAATTTCATAGCGCATCGAATAAAGTATAATAATAAACATTATACATTTAAACATGCGAGACAATAATCACTAAATGAACTACAATATCATAGCATATAGGTTCCCAAAGTTATACAAGATAGCGATTGAGTTTATACAACTAATAATAAACTCAAAAGATAAGCTATCTCTAATTGCAATAAGCGAACACTCTCTAGGCTCCATAGTGTTGCGCAGTTGAATAAGCAATAGTAAGTTCATATATAATACGATAAAGCACCATTCTCTACTCGTACTCTATACACCAACTACATGTCACCTGGACCTGCTATCTAGTCAACTCATTTAAGACTACCGGATATAATAAGAAGCAAAGCATAAAACCTCGAGTCAGACAACTACCTGATGTAAGTGATACGAAATATCAAAATACTATATAAGTTGATATAGTAAGGATCATATGTATAACAATCATACCTGACCTGTCCCTGCAACCAAAGAGTTAGCACATAATAGTTCATACTAATTTATCATTTACTATCATCATAAAGGTGTACTACATCCTAAGTATAGCATCGGGTGTCTAGGTATACTTATTTACAATACCTCCATCATGTGACATCCCTAGAGTGACAAATAACAGGAAAAACAACCGTAGCATCCATCAGATAATCCTCATTATTACTCAGTGTGCCTTGAATATATGATAACTTGTATGACCATTCCACTACCAGGGATTAATGGAAAAATCCCCATTTTCAGTACACTTACCGACCAGTCCATAACTGACACTAGATCCATTCCACCCAATCCAGGGTATATAGATCCATTCCACCGATCCAGGTAGCCATTCCAAGTACCCAATGAGCGTCCTTATGATACCCATGCTTATGAGTGCATCAGAAACATTCCAAGTATCAATGATACCTTAGCATGTGTATCCGAGCCCTTTCCTTGCTCCATCTAGTTTCCATTCATCCTTGAGGATCCATTCCATATTCCTTTCTTTCCATGATAGAACCTTTCAACATTTTATCCACGGCTTACCCTTTCTAGAACTCGCCCTTGTCGATAATCATACTCACGACTTCATTCAACATCGAGCATCATCATCAGAACATAACTCTATCACCGTCGAGTTACCATCATTAAAGTCCCAAAGTCATCATCTTTCATCGTGGTACCACATCCCCCAACCGAATGTCAAACGAACGAATGGACACCTTCAGTGCGGCCTGTAGGAACCCCTGAGCACCCCTTGGAAGTTTGGCCAAGATTGGCCTCTTCAGTTCATATCAGTACCGACCACTTTCCTTTTTCTTGCTTAGAACTCTATCGACCTATAAAACTCCATCAAACTCTGGAGTTAATTCCCCAATCTCCTTCCTTGCTTTACCCCCAAGGTCTCTCCCGAAGTTTCTAAGCCTAAGTCCTAAAGTAGTTTGTTTTTCTCAACCTAAAAGCAACTCCACCAACCATAATTCAACTCGGCACCGACCTGTTTTTAAGCATGCAAATCAACTCCAATCAACCCGCGATCCGAAGTATAGGCTACTCCATGTTGCATTCAATTTTGAGCATTGTTTCCTCCTTTTGCCCAAATAGATGGCCACTTCCTAACCAATCTAAAAGCATTAACAAACATATCAAAGAAATACATGAAATAGCAACCACCATCTATAAGCATACATTCAACATATATAATTCATCTAAACATGATTAACATACAAAATTATATCTAGATCTAGCTTTATACTAAAACGACAATATGATTCAGGAGAGATGTAAAACCATTTAAAATCCATTTCTAACTTTTAAGTTCGACCATAAACATATATGAAGGTTAAATTAGTGTTTAAAATCATTCTAACATAGAATACATATCAAAAACATCGTTTTTAACTATACGGACATGCATAAATAGTGAAAGATCATAAATCACTTACCTAATATCAAATTACCAACTTTTATCCTAAATCTAACAGCAAACAATCTGAATCCAAAGTAATAAAAATCATAGATCTTCAATCCCTTTTGCTAATTACCCTTTTAATGATGGTTTAAGCTATGATTAGTATGAAAAAGAGATATTTTCTATGAGATTTAGATTAATGGATGTTTAGAACTATTTTTGGGAAGTGGGAAATGGTATGGATATGTCCCACTGGTCCACATTAAGCACAGATCCCAAATTGGATTAGTGAGCTCTAGTTGTAATTACCAACTAATATGGTCAGCAGTCCAAACTTAAAATGGCCATATCTCCTAAACGTTAAGTCTGATTTCCTATCATGACCACTCTACGGAAAGAGAAACCATCAGCCGATCTAATGGAAGTGGTTTTCGACCTTATTCCAATTCCTATCAAAGCTTTATGAAAATTTTTAGGTCAAAACTGTGCGATAAAAATTCTAATATGTAAAATGTCCCTAATTGTCATTTCCCAAAGATTTAGAGTCATACAACCTCATATGAATTAAATAATAATATTTCATAATCCTTCGATATGTAAAATACGGGTCCACACTCACCCCTTCGGGAATTTCTCTCCCGAAATCCCCAAACACGTTAAAGAATATTCAGCTATAGTTACCCTGCATGCCTAATAATCATACACAATTATCAACATATCAAGCAGGTTGCCATGCAATCAATCGTTTAGGTAAAACTATCCTAGCATGCGAGATACTAAACTATCCTATATGATATCAAAAATGAAAGTAGATAGATAAATAGTGGACCTTACCGTGCAAAGAGCTACGTATATGCAGCCGTCATGCTCTCCATGGTTTCCCACATACAATCATCTTCTCCTTCGCACCATTGAACCTTCATTAACTCCACCGTCTTCCTTCTAAACTATTTTGTATCACATCCGACAATATGAACCAACTTATAAGGTCTTGAAGCTTCTATTTCAATTTCGATATCATGAAGTTGATTTGGTGCAATTGTCATCCCTGAGACGTGCACAAACTTCCACAAGTGAGAGATGCGGAATACGTTGTGCACGCCCGCCATCTTCTTAGGTAAGTAGACCCTATTAGGTTCCCAATCCTATCTACTATTGGAAAATGACCTACAAATCTTGGTTCTAACTTCCCCTTACTACCGAATCGAATAACATTCTTTAATGAAGAAATCTTCACAAACACCATATCATCGACATAGAACTTCAAATCTCTATGTCTCTTATCAGCGTAACTCTTCTTCCTATCTCGAGCAGCCTTCGTTCGTTGCCGAATGACTTCAATTTTCTCCGAGGTCTCTCAGATTATATCTGGCTTAAATATCAGCTTCTCGCTTGCTTTCCACCATAATGAAGAAGCGTTACATGGTCGGCCATACAATGCTTTGTACAATGCCATACTGATACTAGATCAATAATTATTATTGTATGCAAACTCCAACAAATGCAAATGACAGTCCCATGAGCCTTTGAAATCGAGAGTGCAAGCTCGCAAGAGATCCTCCAATATATGATTCACCCTCTCGGTCTGCCCATCGATTCACGGGTGACAAGATGTACTGAGATGCAGCTCTATCCCCAATGCCTCTTCTAAGCTCTTCCAATACCCATTAGTGAATAAAGGGTCTCGATCACTCACAATGCTCTTCGGCACACCATTGAATCGCACCACCATTTCACATACAACTCGGCCAATTTGGATGCCGTTCTACTTGGCTTAACGGGTATGAATCAGGCACTCTTCATCAATATGACCCAAATGTTATAGTACCCTCCTCTGGTCCTTGGCAATCAATCTATGAAATTCATAGAAAATTGTTCCCACTTCCACTTGGGAACCTCAAGTGGTTGCATCAACCTACTCAGCTTCTTCTGCTTTGCCTTCACGAACTGGTAGTTCATGCAACTTGAGATGAATGTTCTGACATTCTTCTTCATCCCCATCCAATAATACGTCTACTTCATACCATGGTACATCTTATTACTATCGGGATGTATAGTCAACCTAGAATGATGACACTCTTATAGCACCTCATCTCGCAACCCATCAACATATGGAATAAATAATCTCCCATTATAACGGAGCCAACCAACTCAGTCGAGTCCGTACTGCTTCATTTCCTCAAACTCTACTCCTTCTAGTTTCACCATTAACTCTACTAGTCTAGTGTTCTGCCTCTGACTAGTACCAATCCACTCAATCAAAGTAGGTCTGATAGTCAAGCTATCCAACAATTCTGGTTCTAGCTGACACCGAGGTCTAAAATCATAGCCAATAATATACTCCAACTACTTCCACTCTTGGAACACTCTCCTAAACCATCATGTCTCTTACTCAATGCATCGGCGACTGTATTTCCTTTACCAAGCGTATAAGAAATGCTAAAGTTGTAAGATTATAAGAACTCTAACCATCCTAGTTGACGAAGGTTGAGGTCCTTCTAGAAGAAAAGGCATATCAAGGATTTATGGTCCGTGAACGGCTAGAACCTTTCTCCTAACAGATAATGCCTCCAAAACTTCAAAGCAAATACAATTGCTGCCAACTCAAATCATGGGTCGGGTACTTCCTCTCATGCAGTTTCAACTATCAAATGGCGTAAGCGAAAACCTTACATCCTCGCATCAGTACCGCACCCAATCCAATACTACAAGCATCGGTGTGTACCACCACCCCCTCATTTCCGCTCGGAACGGCCAATGTCGGTGTACTCATCAGCTTCCCTTTATTGTTCCACTTCTTCTTGCCTCCACCGCGTTGTTGCGGTTTTGGTTATTCCTTAATAATAACATACTTCGGATTAGGATATCATCTCTCAAGTAAAAGGGCTTTCTCAACTACCTTTTCAAACGGCTCATCAATGTGCCCCAATAGCTTTTCACCCAAGTAGTCATCCAATCCCATAATGAGCTTCTCGTTTTTCTTTAATGGAGTGTCAATGAAAGACATCCCATACTTCGATAGAGTATCAAACTCAGCTACATACTCAGAGAAAGACTGTTAGTGCCTTAGTATAGGCTTAGAAGATAACAACTATAGGACATTATAAAAAATATAGATACTAATGTTTTATCAAGGTATATATAGAGTCTAGTGCAAGATATTAGACAGGTATTGATTAAGAAGACTGTACAATATCAAGATGCTAAAGAATGAAGACTCATGAGTATTTAAGAGTTCAAGATTCCAAGATATTCCAGATAATTTATAGAGTAATAGAATTTATGTTAAAACCTTGATAGCACTTTCCTAATCTCTCTCATCTTCTCTAATTTTGTTTTAAAATTGTTTCTCAAATATTCTATTTTTAAAATAATCTTTTCAAAATATTTCCCAAAATGATTTCCAAATCTCTTTTACTTATTAAAATATTATTTTAGTGGTTTTAAGTTTATATATTGAATTTTTGTTTATACTTTAATAATTTTTAACTATATTGATTTTATATATATTGTTTACATTATATTTAACTAGTGTACATGCACGTCCACATGGACATGCATCTAATCACAATGTGCATGCATAAATTTAGCAATAAGGTTCTGTAGCATTACCACATACCATAGAGATGAATGATGACACTCAAATTTGTGTTTTGATTATGTATCATAACTGTCCTAAAATAATACAAACAAATGGAATCATGTCAGTATTTCAAGTAAATGATTATGAGTTTCAAACTTCCAATTTTGTTCTTTGAGCTTATAAATAATTATGTTTGCAATAATTTATAGATTTTACTTGTGTATAAATCAAATTTACTATTAACTGTGCAGTACTATAAAGAAATTCAAATAGAACTATTTCTTAAAATTTGTACTATTCAAAAATCAGCTTTTATGAAGTCGAAGAGTAGAAGTTAGTCAGACTACCTAAATAATGATCTTGTAAGGATGGTTCTTTTCTTTCATTATGTCTCATATTTTTGTTAGCTAAAATTATGCGTACAAAGGTAAACTATACACCTACCACCTTCGAACAAAAATAAAAACAAATATGTTTCTCGATTTCTAAAGGTAGAAGCCAATTAACAAAAACCTTTAAATAAGTCATTTAATTTCTATCCTAATCATAATCACTTGGCATTAGAGAAAATTTCTTTTGGAACCGTAAGTGCTTGAAAAAAAGACATTTAGGTTTGAAAGGAAAAAAGTGCTTCAAATAAATTCTAACAGTGTGCCACTTGCATAAGTAACTGATTCAATATGTATAACCTTCTATGGTCTCTTTACAGATTTATTTGGATAATTAGATGTATACTCTTGGCAATAATTTTGTGTTCCTATGTTTTCCTCTCCTGAAAGGCCATTTGAGGAAGTCTTCTGCATTATAGATATAACCTGCACCATATAAGCAATTAGGGAAATTATCGAACTCATCTGAAGTACTATGTATATTAATTGTAACTGAGTCGCTATGAGTGAATTAAGTTCAAAAATTTCGCTGTCTTTTATAAAAGTCTCCCCATATATCAAGGGAAATTGAAATTAGTTCTTTAAACTGTTCAATAAATAATAGAGAAGTTTATTTTCAGTTCAGTAAATAATAAACAATAAGTGGCTAACTTTCAACAATCACAGAATAACAACTAAAGAACACTTCAGTTAACAAAAACATATTTGAAGTGATGAAACAATTTATGTGCATAAGAGAACATATTCAACAAAGGGAAAGAATAAGTTTCAGTTATGATTTCAAATAAGTAACTTTAGGTTTATTGAAAGAGCATTAAGATATAGTATTGCCTCATATATACACCGACCAGATAATTCGTTCTCATGTCAACTAAATAAGTAAACCTTGATAGATTTTTATGATCCAAATGACATAGCTAAGCTAGTCAAGCTACCATGTTATCTGATACAAAAAATATCAAGCTCAAATTCAAATGTTTACCACCGTACAATTTTTTTCTGGGTAATATGCTAACAAAATTCAAAACATAATCATTTCAATAGTATATATTATATGTAGATTAACAAATCAACTTACATAACAGAATAAAACAACAGAAGCTATCCATGAAGATAAATCCAAATGAAATTAAAAAGGCCAAAAGTTATTAATTAATATCGACAGATTAGGAATCAAAAACAACCTTGAAAATCAATGAATAAATGAAAATCAACGAAGACTTACCAAAAAATAACCTTGATCTTCGACAGTCGAGGCTGGAGAAGACGGTAGCTGATAACCCGAAATTTTCACAGTTTAACGAACTGTCTTTAGTCGATAATCGATAATAGATCGGTAGTTAATGATCGATAATCAGAGTTGGAGCGTACGGTTGATCTGGGACAGCAATTTTAATGAAGTAACCCTGGTTTACATTTAATTGGGATATCTTACTGTTAGAGTGATAGGTGAATTAGGTTTATTACTTTAAGCAGGACAGGCAACTAAGATACGAAGGAAGAAAACAGGAAAAAGGGTATTTTAGGAAATCTAAAAAGACACAGTTGAAATTAGTTGTTTGAATTTACATTATTAATAGTAGAGATATTCTTATTAAAATCTTTCAAAATTATTTTATAAGTTTTATTAAGTTATATTTTGATTAAAATTTGCATAAACTATATTAAATGATTCTATAAAGTATCAAATTATTTTACAAAGCAACGGATTTTCAAAATAATTTTTATAAAGTATTTTTCAATTTTGTGAAGAATATGTCGGCATAGCCAAATCCCATATGTCAACATTTCCAAATCCCAAATGTTGACATACCAGTCGAAAATTTCAAAATTCAAAATTTGAATAAAAGTGTCTTTTCGTTGTTTTTCTTCGTGCATAGACATGACCATTGTTTCCCTATATATACCAGACTTCCAAATGAATTTTTATTAACTACTTTCTTATTTTTCTCTCCACTTTTCATTCTCTTGGATTCTAAAACAATTTCTATCGAAACTCTATCGAAATTCAACCAGAATCAAATTCAATCATTACTAATTTGATTATCTTTCATATAATCTCCGATTTCTTTCATCTCTCTCAAGATTAAGTGCTATTCAAGAGTTATAGGATCGATTGTAATCAAGATCAAAGATCAGAGTCTATAAACTCTATCAAATCATACTCTTATACTCTATGATGTGCTTGGTGTCCCTGAAATCCAAGTAAGTGTGATTGTAGCCTGTTTAAATCAATTGGTTGTGCTTAGTAGCTCGTAAATCTAATAGGTGTGCTTGTGGCCCGGAAATCAAGTGGCTCTACCCAGAGGACGAGATTCTGGAGGATGTGTCTTGTAGCCTTGAAATCGAGATTGTATTTGCATTTACTAGTTGAAAAGAAATCAGTACAAGGAATTATGCGGGACTGGTTGTAGGGTAACTCCAAACCAGTATAAAATCCCGGTGTGTTCTTTCCTTTTTTACTTTTACTGCATTTACTTTTATCTGTACTTTGATTCTGTAATTGTTTCTATGATTGTTAATTTCACCATTCCAAGTAAAATCTTAAAGAATTTAAATAATATTCATATAATTAATTAAACACTATTCACCCCCCTCTAGTGTTAATTTAGTCTTAAGATCCCTACTTCGCTGACTCACATTTGGTATCAGAGCATTAGTTTTCAAAGTATTCATCATATGATTTTTGAAAAAGTTTAAATGGCTACCAACACTAGTAATAGTACTGTTAGTAAGATGGTTAATACACCTGTTAGTAACTCATTTGTCGAAGGACAATCTATTGCTAGACCTCGGCTTTTTTAAGGAAGTAATTACAAATACTGGTCATGTAGAATGAAAATTTAACTATAGTCAATTGGTTTAGTCACTTGGAATATCACACAAACTGAGTACACTAAAACCTAGACTAATTTTGCACAGTGGACTACTAACCAAAAAGCAGTTGCATAAAGTAACTCTAAGGCTTTGAATATATTATTTTGTTCACTAGAGATAAATGAATTTAATAGAGTATCTATATGTAAGTCTGCATTTGAAATTTGGAGAGCTTTGCAAGTTACACATGAAGGCATAAGTAAGGTTAAACATATCAAAATTTCTATGTTAACAAACCAGTTTCAATTATTCAAATTGAGTCCAAACGAGTCCATATCTGATATGTATAATAGATTCCAAGATAGAGTACACTCACTTATTGCACTAGGTAAAAGTTTTTCTGAAGAGGATCAAGTTAGAAAAATACTCAATTCACTTACTCCTGAATGAGATCAAAAGACTCTTGCAATCGAAGAAGCTAAAGACATTAGCACTCTAAAAATTAAAGAGTTAATTGGCAATTTAATTTCTTTTGAAGCACAAATGCAGGGCAGGAGAGAAAGCAAAGCAATAGAGAAGAAATCTATAGCTTTTAATGAAACAATGGATAATCTGGATTCAGACAGTGATAAAGATGATGAAATTACTTCCACGACAAGGAATTTTAGAAAATTTCTAAATTATTGGAAGATGAACAATTTCAAAAGAAATGATAACAAAAATCAAGGAAGCGGAAGTGAAAACAGAAATGACATTAGATGTTATAACTACAATGACCCTGGTCATTTAAAAAGAGACTGTTCACATCCCAATAAACTGAAAACTACACCAAACACTGATTCATCCAGAAAACAGAGAAGATCCTATACGGCAACATTAGATGATTCAGATACATCCTTAAGTGATAATGAATCAGATACAGAAATTGCTAACATGTGCTTCGCGACAATACATAAATTAGAACAAAATGGTGAAATGGATCAAAAAAAGATATGCATTTAATATATCAAAAGTTTTTTAATTTCATGAAGGAATTTTTCCTTTCTTTTGGTTGATTTATTGGTTGTTAGGAATATCCTATAAATTAAAGATAATATTGATTGAATATTATGTGATTATATTTTAAATACAAATATTTTATATATTTTAAATAATAAAATAATAATATAAAATATATATAAAATTATTTTAAAACTATTTTTATGAAAATAGAATAACTATAAATAGATCTATATAACAAAATAGGATATAGTTAAACAAAAATCATTTTTGAAAATTTTGACCTATATGTCGACATACCCCACGAGCATTTGTCGACATATGCAGACAGAATTTCAATTTCGATTTCAAATTTATAATTTGAATTTTCCTCCACCTTTTCACCCACTCTTATGTTCTGAAAAGTTGTCTTTTGACCAAAGAACTTGTGCTTTGATCTCTATTTCATTAATCTATCTCCATCCATTCATTTCTCACTTTCATTTTCAAATTCAAAAATCATAAACTCTCTTATCTCTTCAAACTATTCTTCAATGGCATCCTTAAGCAATACCAAGGAAACCATGAGGCTTTCTAATAAAATAAAAGAATATCTTTTCAATGATTAAGAAGCTATTTAAGCATATATAGAGTATTTATCTTTCAGAAAAGTCTTTCCCCGAAGATTTATTATTTTTGAAGATTTTTCTACTTATGATCTTTTCAATCTTTGTTTGCAAAATGAAATTCTTGGTTTAATTGATACTTCTCAAAATGATTTTGTTTGTTATCCAAAATTAGTAAAGATGTTTTATGCAAATTTAAAAGGAAAGTTTTATGATGGTAGGGAATGAGAAGTTTGGAGAAGTGTCAAAGGGACATAAATTCTCTTAAATTGTAAACTTTTGGGTCATATTCTTGGATGAAAATCTAGTGGACTGAACCTTTCATCTTTTCAAAATCATGAAGTAATTCAAGATGTTTTCAAAAGTGATGATGATTTTGAATTCAAAAATAAAAACTTGTGTCCAAAAGCAAGAATTTTAAGCCTTCTTTTGCAACAAAGTATCACCTTTAAAACGAGTAATTATAATAATCCGACTCAAAAAGTTTTCAAAGCTCTTTTCGCAATTTATGGTCGATACGACATAAATTAGTCCCAAGTCATTTTGGATGAATTTTTTCCTAAGAATCTTTCTAAACATGAAAATACACTATTTCATAATGTGTATCTTACTGGTGTTTTCAATTTTTTTAGTGCTGATCTTAAAGGAGAGGAAACAATTCCTCGAAAAATATTTGACAAGGCCAACATTTCACTTATGCATATTTCATCCTTTTTCGAGCCTTATGAAACGCTTGCGGAAAAGGAACAAAGGTTGAATTGGGAAGAAGAGCATGAAATAAGAGAAGAGGAGGAAGAGGAAGAGGAAGGAGATGAAATGGAAGTTGGGGAGGAAGAACTAGAAGAGGAGTAGGATACTTCTTTGGAAAGTATCAATACGCCACCAAATCCATCGAATAAGGATCTTCTTAAAAATCAAGAGAAGATCGTCCATAATCAAAGGAAGCTTAAGAAATCATTTTCAAAGAAATTTACTTCAATTTCCACGCAAGCTTGGTGATTCTTCTTCATCTTCATCTATATCTTTCTAGTTGTTTAAACTATCTTCTATTTGAATTTTCTAGTTTCAGACTATGTTGAATCTTATGTATATTTTCATTTCTTTGTGTTCTATGTAATCTCTATCAAAGTATTAATGAAAATTTATTTCCTTGCTATTATACGTTGTTTATCATCCCTGAAAAACATAAAAGTATAATAGTATAAGCTGAATACATCAGAATATCAAAACAAAGTTGTTTTGAAAATTTATGCATATATGTCGATATATACTAGGTATGTATGTCGACATACAATAGTAACTTTTGAGAAAAAAAATTATTTTGAAAATTGAATCGACAAAAAATGTCTATTCATTTCAAACAAATTCCCACTCCTTTAAATATCCGTTAAGACAAGAGAATCATTATTATCTACTCTCTTTCTTCTTACTTTGCATTCTTAAACTCTAAAACCAAAATAATGGCTTCTCCTATCCAAAAACTAACTGAAAACCTCAAACAAACTCTTGAATCTTTCATGAATATTCTTACTTTCATCCTAAGAAACCAAAGGCACTTAAAATTAAGTCAAATTCAGAAGATCAAGGAGCAAGAAAGGCATTTCGACGTGATTTAGTGGATAATTTCTGCCTTGAACAAAAAAGAACCAACCACCAATGCAGAGTGTACCATCAACAAAGATGATGAAGATTGGGATGCTATCAAAGCGAACCCAATCTATCGAAATTCAATTAGAATCAAATTCAATCATTACTAGTTTGGTTCTCTTTCATATACTCTCTGATTTCTCTTATCTCTCTCAAGATCAAGAGTTATTCAAGAGTTATAGGATCGATTGTAATCAAGATCGAAGATTTGAGTTTGTAAACTCTATCAAATCATACTCTTATACTCTGTGGTGTGTTTGGTATCCTAAAATTCAAGTAGGTGTGATTGTAGCCTGTGTAAATCAATTGGGTGTGCTTAGTAGCCCGTAAATCTAGTAGATGTGCTTATGGTCCGTAAATCAAGTGGCACTACCCAGAGGTCGGGATTCTGGCGGGTGTGTCTCGTAGCCTTGAAATGTAGATTGTATTTGCATTTACTAATTGAAAAGAAATCCGTACAAGGAATTTTGCGGGACTGGATGTAGGGTAACTCCAAACCAGTATAAAATCTTGGTGTGTTCTTTCCTTTTTTACTTTTACTGCATTTACTTTTATCTGTACTTTGATTCTCTGATTGTTAATTCCATCATTCCAAGTACAATCTTAAAGAATATTAATAATATTCATATAAATAATTAAATACTATTCACCTCCCCTCCAGTGTTAATTTAGCCTTAAGATCCATATTCCATTGACTCATATAGACATGTCCCCTTACTTCAAGTCTGCAAATTTTCTAAACAACACCAATTTCTGAGCGGCTGGTACGAAATTATCCTCAAATCTAGTTTTGAATTGCTTCTAAGTAAAGTGGTCCTCGGGCGTGGCAACCTTAATAGTGTTCTATCGGTACAAAGCTCTACCTTGGAGCTATCGAGAAGCCAACCTCCTCCTCATATCAACATCCAACTCTAAGTTATTGAAAATCCTTTCATATGCATCTAACCAATCATGCACTTCCATAGCCGATTCCGTTCTTTGGAACGGTTCGCTACCAAGACCGGCAAAATCCTTATTCAGCTTAATGAAATCAAATTTGGGCGCCTGCACTTGAGCACCACCTCCAACAACGTTAGGAGCAGCCGATTGGGTATTTTGCAACATGTTCACTATCATCGTGTTGAACATAGATTGCAAGTCAGGGTTAGCAGCCCCTGAGCCCACTCCTTCCTCAACTCTGAAGATGGAGTTTCTTGCAGCGTTTCTTGTATGCCGACTCATTCTTGATTTGTAACAAATATGATATGTATCTCATAAAGATAACCGTACCAATGATACTCATGTATGCATGCAGCTTATATACTATACACACACACTACTATATAGTTTTGAAAATTAAAATATATAACGAGTACTCCCTCTCTCGTATATTTATACTCTCGATCCAGTCTAGGGTTATAACTCCTTCCATATCTCAACTAGATAATGGTATCAACTCAGGTTAATCATGTAACCTCGCTCTAACACCCAATATGATGACCATCCTACACCTCTGGCATCCAATCTACCTGAAGAGTGCACTGTTACGGTGCCCGACCGATGCAGGAGAGTTGTTAAGGGTGAAAAGAAGGAAGAAATCAACAACGCATTGAATAAAGTATAATAATGAACATCACAGTTATAAAACTAGCGAGACAATAATAACTAAATAAACCACAATATCAGAGCACACAGGTTCATAAAATTATGAAAGATAGCGATAGAGTTTATACAACTGATAATAAACTCAAAATATAAACAATCTCTAAATACAATAAGCAAACATTGTTTGGGCTTCACAGTGTCACACAACGGAATAAGAAATAGTAAGTCCGTATATAATACGAAAAGAACCATCCTCCGCTCGTCCTCTGTACAGCAAATGCGTGTCACCTGGACCTTCTATCTAGTATAATCATTTAAGAGTACCAAATATAATAAGAAGCAAAGCATAAAACCTCAAGTCAGACAACAGTCTGGTGTAAGCGATAAAAAATCTCAAAATACTATACAAGTCGATATAGTAAGGAACATCAACAAAAGAATCAAACTTGACCCGTCCTGCAACTAAAGAGTTAGCACATAATAGTATATGCTAATATATCATCTAGTATCATCATAAAGGTGTACAATGTCCTAAATACAGCATCGGGTGTCTAGATATCCGTATCTATAATACCTCCATCATGTGACATCCCTAGAGTAACAGATAATAAGAAAAGCAACAGTATCAAACATAGCATCCATCAAACATCCTCAATGTCACTCAATGTGCCGTGGATATATGATAACTCGTATGACCATTCCTCTGCTAGGGATTAATGAAAAAAATCACTGTTTTCAGTGTACTCGCCCTCCAGCCCATAACTGACAGTAGATCCATTCCACTGATCCAGGGCATATGAATACATTCCACTGATACAGGTAGCCATTCCAAGTACCCAATGAGCATCCTTACAATACTCCTGCTTATGAGTACATCAGAAAATACTCAGAGTATCAAGGATCCTTTAGCACATGTACCCAAGCCCTTTCCTTACTCCATCTAGTTTCCATTCATCCTTAAGGAACAATTCCATATTCCTTTCTTTCAACGATAGAACCTTTCAATATTCTATTCACGAGTCACCCTTCCTACAACTCTCCCTTAGGGGTAATCATCCCCACGACTCCATTCAACATCAAGCTATCATCATCGAAACATAACTCCATCACCATTGAGTTACCATCAACGAAGTTCTAAAGCCATCATCCTTCTTCGTGCTACCACATCACAATCGAACGTCAAATGAACGAACACCTTCAGCACAATCTGTAGGAAACCCTAAGTACACCTTGGAAGTTTGGCGAAGATTGACCTCTTCAACTCATATTGGTACCGGTCTGATCAAGTCGGTACCAATATGAATTGCTTAGCAAAAAATTTGGCTAAGTACTTCGAGCCCTAACCACTTCCTATTTTCTTGCCTAGATCTCTCCTTTTCCATTGCTTGAGTCCCTAAGTCCATGGCCATATTCCATGTGCTAGAAAAGAACTCGGTACTGACCTAAAGTGAGTAGTACCGACCTCTAAAACTCCACCAAACTTTAGGGTTAAGTCCTTAATCTCCTTCTGTAACGACCCGGATTTTCCGTCATTTGATTTTGAATATTTAAATGGTTTTATATATTGGATTTGGAATATAAATTGATTTTTGAATATGAAGATTTGGTAGAAATTATAAAATGCATTTAAATTTCAAATATAGCGATTATCGTAATATGGAAATGATGAATAATTGAAATTTGAGTTGAATATGAATTGAAATGATTTCTAATATTGATATAAATTCTATTTGAATTAGAATTGAGTTAATAATTTTTAAAACTGAAATTTCAAGTGATTTCGTAAATTTTTGGAATCGTCGATTTAATCGACGCGTTAAAATAGCGATCTGGGGCACAGTATCGGAATTTGACAAAACTAGTTCCATTGGATCCGTAATAGTGTATTATTATCGGATTTCAAATTTCATAGTCTTTGGATTTACCGTTTGGTCGTGCGATCTGAAAACGACCAGAAATAATCTAATTGAATTTAATTTAAATAGTCGATTTAAAAAACCATCTTCCACTTACGATTGAATTAGGCTTCGAAACTTGTTTTATTGGGTTCGGAATAGCGGAATAACAAATGAATTTCCAAAGTGTTTAAATACAGATACTTCAGGAATGAATTAGAATTCATAAAAGAAGTTAGAAATGGGTAGTTGGAATTATGGACAAGTGTAATTCGGGACTTATAGAATTCATTATAAGTAAGTTAAAGGGTTTACAAATAAATTGTAAAGTTTTTGAGAAATAGGAATTAATGGAATATTTTCTAAGTATTGGAAATAAATGATTTTAGAAAAATACACTTATAAATATTTCCTAAGTATTGAACGGGAAGGGTTTTGAAATATTTTAACCACGAGATGACTATTATAGAAAGATTTTCAAAGTGATGGAGTATGAATGGAATTGGAAGAAAATATTTCTAAGTATTGAAATAATTCGGAAATATCCTGTTATGGATATAAGTATTTGAAATTGTACTAAATTATTGGATATACTGGAAGAGAGTTGAATGTATATATCTTTGTAAAGATATTTTTGAAATAAATGTTGAAAGGTTTATAAAATCGGCCTAGTGACTGCTTATGGATGTTATTTTATAGTTAAATAACCGAATATCAAATTTGGCCAAATTCGTTGATCGTTTCGAAGAGACCGGGATCAGATTTATTTATCCGAAAACCACTTCGATCTGATTTGTGCGTTACAAATTGTGATATCTCGAAGATAATGGAGATGGTGATTTGGAAGGAGATTCAGTTTGTTCAGACCCAGAACAACTTGTATGGATGAATGCTATCATTTGCATCGTGGTCCGAAAGACAGTGTTAGCATTCCAAGTATGAATGCTATTCTTAAGGTGCTATTCTTAAGGTAATACGTAGCCTCAAGTCTCATCAACCGGGAATGACTAAAACATGGGAGATGTAGCAGGGCTAAGTGGGTCGCACCCAAGTAGGGTATGTTATCACTTTTCTAGATACCCTTTGATATACTATAAAATAATTATGGATATGATTGAAAATGAAAAAAGAGCGCTCGATTAGGGTGGGAACACCCAAGGTGATAATATATTCGATACTATCTAGCAGGGGATAGGCCAGTCCTGTGTTGGAAGGGATCATTAGGTACGATCTTGGTACATTTTTCTAGGGGTGTACTGTGATGGGCATTACCCCAGTAGCCCAGTCATTGTATGAAATCCAATATCTACTACGAGCCCTTACGGTTTTAGTTGTATGCCAACTATGCTGAAACGTGAGATGCAAGCATATCACTATTTTCTAATTTATTTTCTATAGACATTATTATAATATCAGTTGATTTTGATATAAATGTTTTGGTTATCGTAAGGTAAAAACCCTTCGTGTTTACGTGCTCTTACGAGATACCTTTGTTTTCAAAGGATTTTGATAGTAGTAATAATTCAAATTGAGTGTGTTTTTCTCACGCTGGTTTTCCAAACTGACTCGAGTGTTATTTTATTATAATGCTCGGGTCAGACCGAGTATTACAGATTCAGGTCAGAATGCTATGGAGCTTATGAGACGAGCTAAAGGAGACTCGGGCATATTTCACATACTTGATTATATTCTGCCTTGTGTAGATTGTATATTCAGAATTTGTAAGGACAAGCTATTATAACTGTCCAGTTTATTTGTTTATTGTTGTATTTTGATGATTATATGTATATTAACAGATACAGTTTCTTTTGTACAAAGATCGGTTATTATATATTATATATTGTTCCGCTGCGATTGTGAGATTCTATGCTATTGTTTCTGATTTCTTCTATCCCTTTTTCTTCTTCAACCCTAATGATTCATATTTCTGTTCAATTTGAGTTGGACACGAGTGATTTATTGTCGACTCGAAGGGTATGGAGATACGGGCCATTACACTTGGTATCAGAGCTAAAGTTTAAGTGAGAACCTTGGCTTTGGTGGGGATTATTCATTAGAGATACGGTCAGTAGTACCCTACAATGAGTTTGAGTGTATTAATACATATGAGCATGTATTTCTTAGTGAATATAAGATGTTTTATATTGTGTTGATTTATCTGTTGAGTGGCTTATAAATTCTGGTCGAATAGTCGGATGCCACGAAATCGATAGGAATTTTTAAACACTTCAACCAGGTAAACCGACACAGTATTGTTTTGAAGCAAGTAAATGAAATAATTTTACCCAACTATATTTTGATATGAAACCAATAATTTTCTAGAAATTATTATAGCATAATTGGTGTGTTTGGTTGTTGTTATTATTATAGTCGAAATAAGATAATAAAAATTGGAACGGTTATATATAACAAAATTGAAATTGTACAAGCATGATTTACGCAAATGGGTTATAAATAAAATTGGATTCAAACTAGAATTTGGAAATTTAAAATCCCGGAAGCTTTGAGAAATGTTTTAAATAGATTAGAACTAAGTATTTGGGAATTTTGAAATCTCGAAAGTTTTGGAAATGTTTTCCGAAGTGGTTGAAATGAATAATAGAATATTATTTTGGAGATATTTTTGAATAGAAATGTTTTAAATGGATTTTGGAAGTGATAAGCACTAAACTCACTTCAGTCGTAGGAAAATAATCCTGGTGATGAATGCGCAGCATCATCAGTATTCATTTTCGAGTTTCTAAGTGACGGATTGATGCGGTAGTAATTTGATATGAAGATTTTTTTTGGAAAATAAATGTTGTTTTATAAATTCTAAGAGAGTTTATTTTGGATAAAACCAAGTTTGAGTTTAAAATTCAAAGGAAATGGTTTGTTAAAACAGAGTTTTATATATATATATATATATATATTATTTCAAAAGGATTTGAAATAAAAACGGGTGTTTGAATTCTAAAGTTTCCAATTGAATGCGAAGTCAAACCAAAGGAGAGTAAGTTTTTGAAATAAAACTGGGAAAATGTGAATTTCAATATGAAATTAAAATTCAACTTATGCAAGTTGAATAAATTAAATTTGAAAAGGGAAATTGTAGGGATTTGACTTTAACTTAAGCTAAGTTAAAATAAAATTGGATTAAATTAGAAATGATATCGAATGGAATTGTATATAAAACTTAAATTGTAAACTGATTATATAACTATAGGTTATTAATTTTGAATGAGGTGAAATTTAAATGGAAAATTATGGAATTGTGAATAAATTGAAGTGGATATAAACAAGAATTGCGAAGGGGTTATATAACTACGAGTTATAAATTATTGGATGGAATAAATGAAAAAGGGAAGAATTTATTAAATGGTGAATGGGTAAGTTGGTATAACTTGTAAATTTGAAAATAAAATGGAATTTTGATGATTTTGGACAATCGGAAAACCCCCGAATAAATGTTAAAATTTACTAAGCGTTTAGTGAAATAAAAACTAAGTTTTACAACTTATTGAATGGAGAAATAAAATGGTAAAACCAAAATGAAATAGTTAAATATTTGGAATAAAATCCAAACTAGAATCATAAAATGAATTTGAACTCAAGTCAAACCAATTGAAGTGATTTTTGAAATAAAAATCAGATATTGAATTATAAAATGGAAGTGAACTAATTAGATGAATTAATTAGTTAATGGAATGTAGAAATTTAACTTAACATGGTTAAGTAAAATGGATTGTGGATTGAAATTGAAATTGAATATGGAATTTGAGTTATAAATGAAATTCGACTTAAATATAAGCAAATTAAATATATTTTGAAATGTTTATTGAATAAAATAGAAATGGATTTGAATGGTGATGACTTAAGTTATAAATAAATTCAATTTAAGTGTTAATAAATTGAATACGGCTTTGGGATATTATTTAAATGAATTCGGGTATGAAATTGAGTTTTGAAGTGGAAATGAATATAGGTGTTGTATAAAAGGTTATAATAAACCTTAATATTAATTTTATGAAATGATTCTCAAGGAATGTAGTGTAAATTGAGATATACTAAGTAAATGGAAATGCTAATCAATCGAAGGTAAATAAATTGAATAACAATCAATTTAAAATGAAATGGAATTTGATTGCAATGGAAATGGACTTAAGTTATATAGTTGAAATGATTGGAAATAAACGAATTAACTTAAGTTAATATTTTTGGATGGAAACTTGATTCAAGTAAATTTATGAGATGATTCATAAATAAATTGACATGGATTGGATTGTTATTGAATATAAAATTTGAGTGAACAAGATTTGTGAATAAATTGAAGTGAATCGGTAAGAAATTGATAAATTGATTTAGAACCAATTTAAAATGGTTTATAAATTGGAGTGGTTATTTTATTAAATAAATATCACCGAACTTGCATGGAAAAAAAATTGCTATTTTATGGGAGAAAACAAAATTTTGTGATTCAATGAAAAGTGAAAAAATTGAGTTAGAATCAATTTGAAATGAATATAGGTATAATATGTGTTGATATGAATTGAGTGCTAATAATTTGTTTGTGAACCATTCAAATTGAATGAAATGGTATATGAAACGATTGAAAGTAACTAAATTAATGATGGAACCTTTGATTGCTTATAAATACCTGATATGCCATGTTTTGCATTTTGAAACTATGTGTTTAAAGTAGTAAAATGCGTGTAATGTTATAAGATTTCATAAATTATGAAACTGATGTATTTTAATTGAGTAAATACAGGTACATGGAGCTGTTTTGCTTGATTTTGGTTGCGCAAATTGTATATAAATTAAGCGAACTCGCTTAATAACGCTAATATAAGGTACGCTTATGCATTAAAAGAAAAAATGAAATAAATATTGATATATATTGTGTTTTCGACCGTGTGGGTCGATGATATCATTTTTATTATATTTGTCATATCACAAAAGGCTCTCCGTACAAGGGAGGCTCTACCATAATTTTTTGGAAATTTAGGGTATTAGAAAATTTTTAAATTTTTTTGGAACTAACCAAAATTTGATTTCGAATTGTAAGTGAATAAGGGATTTTGGTTGAGAAATGGAAACTAAATGTTTTGTATGGGACCGGAGGATATAGAAGATGAAATATCAAATTTTCACTAAGTGGGTTTTGACAAGTTAATGGATTTGGATCATTTTTCCTATCTTAGCAGTTTAGGGGACGAAATTCTTTTAAAGGGGGAGGAATGTAACGACCCCAATTTTTCGTCGTTTGATTTTGAATATTTAAATGGTTTTAAATATTGGATTTGGAATATAAATTGATTTTTGAATATGAAGATTTGGTTGAAATTATAAAATGAATTTAAATTTCAAATATAGCGATTTATCGTAATACGGAAATGGTGAATAATTGAAATTTGAGTTGAAATGATTTCTAATATTATATTAATTCTATTTGTATTAGAATTGAGTTAATAAGTTTTTAAAACTGAAATTTCAAGTGATTTCGTAAATTTTTGAAATCGTCGATTTAATCGATGCGTTAAAATAGCGATCCGGGGCACAGTCTTGGTATTTGACGAAACTAGTTCCATTGGATCTATAATAGTGTATTATTATTGCATTTCAAATTTCATAGCGTTTGAATTTACCGTTTGGTTGTGTGATCAGAAAACGCCTAGAAATAATTTAATTAAATTTAATTTAAATAGTCGATTTAAAAAGCTATCTTCCACATATGATCGAACTAGGCTCTGAAACTTATTCCATTGGGTTTGGAATAGCGATATAACATTAGGAACGCTAGATGACACACCTTGATAGGTGTTTGGCATTTCCCTGTATATAATACAAGATATTTTGGAAATTTAATAATATTAAAAATTGGAAAGTCAAACCAGTCAAACACTACTCGTATTTGAGACGCTTTGCCCCAAATTTATATTGCGTTCCTCTTCCTTCATCAGTTCATTTTCATGAAAGATAAAAAAAAGAAATAGAAATTGATTCGAGAATAAAATAATAAAAATATACGCGATCGAAATAAAATCGCGAGTGAAAGAGAGCGCGATGGCGACGACAACAAAGAGGCGGCGACTGCAGGTCGTGGGCAGGCATGTAGTTTTGGGGATGCGTGAGGCTGGGCGCGTAGTCAAGCACGGGGAGCGGCGCGATGGTCGGCGTCGACTTTGAGATGTTGTGATTTCGGGGTTGGAAAGAACGAATTGGAAGGGGAGTTTTAGGATTGGTCATGTGCGTCTTGGCCAGAGGAGGGTCTAGGTGGTGGTGATGTGGACTGAAGATGGCTATGGATGGCAGGGCTATCTCGGGTGATGTCATAGTGGTTTCCGGTCAAGTGGGTGGCGCTGGCGACTGTTCGAAGTGGGCGAAGGCTGATGTGAGGGCTGAGATGTGCTAGGGATGGCTTTAGGCAATTGAAAGGCAGATTTGGGTAACAACAAGGGGAGTGATAGGAGCTTGTCGCGAGCAATGAAGATGGTTACGAGATTTATGTTAAGGAAGTTAATTTACTTTAAAAACAATTTTTAAATTTACGTTAATTATTAGTTAATTTATTTCGAAGTTCATTAATTCATGTTAAATTCATACGAGGTCAAAATAAATCACGGAATCAGTCACGTTGGAATCGTAGCTGCGAAATATACCACCTGGGATTGGTTTGGAATTTTTTTGAGTCGGCTAGGATTTTAGATTAAATTGAACGTCAGTTCTATTTAATTTAAAATTGGAACGGATTGCAAATAAAAATCAAGGTGAGTAAATCTCACTCAATTTGGTTGACTAGTTTAATTTATAACAATTAAAAAATAAATTATTGGATGTTAGGTTGAATTGATATATTATTTTTAGTTGAATGTTATATTATATATATAGTAGTATATATATTAGTAGTTGGATATATTCCCACCGATTGGAGCGGATGAGACACTATGCGCCCCGCATAATAGCGGATGACTCTATATTACCACGATATCCCGCCTCGAAGCGAGATTGGTATTTTTATGTTGTATAAAATCCGTGGATGTAGGAAAACAGGTTGGAGGGATCCAACTGGATCCTCAAATATATTGATTGTTTTTCATATATAACGATATATGATGTGATTGAGTAATCTGTTTTGGATTGTTGTCTGAATTGATTTATTGGATGCTATAGTAGTACTGGCCATGATTTTGGTATTTTAAATTCCATAAATATTATTTTTGAATTTGAAGGAAACTAAAGGAGATTTTGAATATAAAAATATTTATATCGAATTTGGATTACTTAAAGGAAATTAATTTGGGTAAAATAAATGATTTGATTTTGGGATATGTACTTATCTATTTCCGAAAAATATTTTAAATAAAGATTTTAAAAATAATTTATATAAAGGATTTTTAACAATGGATTTTCAAGTGATATTTTGGGATTTATGGAACGAAGTGAAATCGATATTAAAAATAGATTTGAAAAATATAAATGGGAGTTACTAAGAAATAGATTCGTAAAATGAGATTTTAGAAATGAGATTAGTTTTATAAACAAGTGAAACTCAAAGGAGTTTGTAAATTTATAAACGGTGTTTATAAATAAGGGAAAATGATATCAATGTGAATTTATATCGAGATATGGAAATAGGTTTTTTGGAAAAATAGTGGATTCTATTTTCGAAATGTGAGAATGGTTAGGGAATCGAAATGAATTCGATGTGTTATGAATCGAGAGGGATTTATAAATTGAATTTGGTTATTGGAATTTTAAAAATATATTTTTATTTAGAAGTTAATTTGTTTTTAAAAGGAAAATCTTATTTATTAAATTATGCAATTTAAAACTAGTTAGTATTGAAATACTTCGGAAAGAGGATTTTTCAAATATTTAATATTAATTGAAATAAATTCTATTTTTATAATCAGCTTTGAAAATTGATTAGTTTTATTTAAAAATGAGTTGGATTTGAGTTACTGATGTTTATTTAAAGAGTTTTGATATTTTAAGCAATTGCTTAAGCGTGTTGTGAAAATAAATTATTATTCTTTAAAAATATTAATTTTACATACATATAGAGATTTGGGAAGTGATTGGGAATTTATTTATAAATGCTCTCGAGATTGTAAAGGGTTTTTGTAAAGGCCCGTAAATCTGTACCCCTTGAATCGACCAAAATTCACAACGGTTCGACTCAAATTGAATGGAAATACGAATCTTTAGGGTGAAGAAGAAACGATAGAAGAAAAATTAAACAACAACACAGAATCTCACAATCGTAGGGGAACAAAATATAATATATAATAATAGATTTTATACAAAAGAATCTGTAACTGTTTTATACTTACAATTATCAGAGTACAACGATCAATACATCAAACTGGACAGTTATATAACTTGTCCTTAAACAGTGGAAATATAAGCCAAGTACGGAGATACGTCTCTATCATCCAACTCATCACCTGAGCTCCATAGCATTCTATCATGGATCTGTAATACTCGGTCTGACCCGAACATTATAATAAAATAACACCTGAGTCAGTTTGGTAAACCAGCATGAGAAAACACACTCAATTTGAATTATTAGAGTTATCAAAATCCTTTGAAAAACAAAGGTATCTCGTAAGACCGCGTCACAGATAAACATGACGGGTTTTCCCTTACGATAACCAAAACATTTTATGGAAAATCCAGTGATATTATAATAGTGTCTAAATACAAGTACATATTCAAATAGCTGAAACTGTTACATTAATTAAATTCCAGCATACTAGGCTCTACAAACAAAACCGTAAGCTCATATTGGAGAATGGATTCCAATGAATGACTGGGCCACTGGGGTACCGCTCATCACAGTACACCTCTAGAACAATGTACCGAGGATCTCGCCGGGATCCCCTGCTACACAAGATCGGCCTATCCCTAACCTGGATAGACCGAATATGCTATCACCCCGGGTGTTTCCACCCTTACCATCGAGCACTTCTTCTTTCATGTATACCCATATCTTAGATAAATGGGTTTCCGAGGACATCTAGAAAAGTAATAACATACCCTACTTGGGTGCGACCCACTTAGCCTTGCTGCATCATATTCATCCATACAAGTTGTCTTGGGTTTGGACAAACCGAATCACCGCCTTCATCATCTTCACGGTATTCATTCGTTACGTTCAAACCGGATCGAAGTGGTTTTCAGATAATTAAATATGATCCCGGTATCTTTGAAATGATTAACAAAATTAGCCAATATTGATAGTCGGTTGTTTAACTATCAATAAAACATCTATAAGCAGTCACTGGGCCTTATTATAAATTTTCCCAAAATATTTATTTTCAAAATATGTTTAAAAGATATATAAATTCTTTCCAACATTTGAAAACAAATTTTCAATTACTCAAATCGGTAACAGGATACTTCCAAACATCTCAACATTTAGAAATATTCTCAAATTTTCAATTTTCTATACTTAGCAAAATATCATAAGTCTATTTTTCCAAAATCCTTTCAAATATCAATAATTAAGAGAATCTTTCACGACTTATCTCACAAGTCTTCGGAATTACATTAATTCTTTTTTTTTCCTTTTCAAAGTTTGATTTTTTTTTCTACTTATCATCTCTTCTATCTATTTATAACTTCTCTATAACTTCAGATTCAACCCCGAATTTCTTATTCCTAATATCTCGGAACCTCCCTTAAGATTTCCCCTTTATAAAATCCTATCCATTAAATAACTTCGTTCGCAATCTCGAGAGGATTTATAAATAAATTCCAACCTTTTAAAACTATATATACAAAATAAATATTTTTAAAGGATAATAGTTTATTTTAAAATATGTTTAAGTAAATTTAAAATATCAAAACATTTTAAATAACACCGATAACTCATTTCCAAATCACTTTTAAATAACTAATTAATTTACAAAGCTGATTTATAAAGTTAGAATTTATTTCAATAAATATTAAATATTAAAATAACTAACTATTCAGAATATTATAAATAATAATTTTTAGTTACATAGTATAGTAATTTAAAACCCCATTTAAAACAGTTTTAATTCTTCGACAAAAATCTATTTTTTTTTTAAAATCCAACATTGTCAATTCTAATTTATAAATCCCTCTCGATTCGTATCACATCGATTATATCTCAATTTTATCACCATTCTCATATTTAAAGATAGATTCCACTATTTCTTTCCCAAACGATTTCCATAACTCGATATAAATTCACATCGTAAATCTATATTTCCAATTTATCAACTGACCATCATTTCCTTATTTATAAAAATCGTTTATAAATTCATAGCTCCGTTGAGTTCCACCTGTTTATAAAACAAATCTTATTTATAAAATTCTATTATATAAGTTTATTTCTTATAAATCACATTTATACTTCCAATCTATTTTTAAATATTGATTTTAATCTCCTTTTTATATTTCCAGAATATCGTTTATAAATTTTCTTTGTATAATTCATTTTTAAAACCCCTATCTAATAATTCACAACAATTAAGTATAACCAAAAATCAATTATATTTTCTAATTCAATTTCTTTTTAAATAAACTCAATTTCAATATAAATATTTTTATATCAAAAATTTCCTTTAATTCCTTCCATTTTAAAAATATATTTATGGTATTTAAAATATCAAAATTTCAGGCCAGTGCTACACTAGCATTCAAATACTTTCACACTACAAGGATTACTGTTTATTCCAACGGGGGGGCAACGGTCGCCAACGGCATTGACCAACGGCTTCCAACGGCAAGTATTTTCCGGATTATTACCAAGAGATTAAAAAGTTGACCGTTGGACGCCGTTGGAAAATGCCGTTTGCGACCGTTGGTAGCCGTTGGAAACCCGAGCCAAAATAACCTGCAGCACCTTCTTCCTCCCCATTTCGTTTTTCCCCAAATTATTTCCAAAAACCCTCCATCCCCCTCCCCAATTCGCCAACCACTTCCATTCAAGCCTCCAACGTCACTCGGTAGCATCTTGAACCCCTCTCCAACCCCTAATCTTCTCCAATCAAGGTATAAACCCTAATTCCCTTTTTTATTAAATTAGGTAATTTAGTGTTAATTAGGTAATTTAGTGTTAGATTTGCAATTTATATGTTTGTATTGACTATTGTATGTGTAGTTTAGTTTATTGATGTTTAATTTTTATTATTAACCTATGTATTGTAAGTTAATTGTATATTATAGTATGGTGTATAGTGTATTGTGTGTATAGCGTAGTGTAGAATGCTGCTTGTATGAAAATATAGTGCGATAAGTTGAATGATGACATTAGATTATAAAATATCGAAAATGATATTTAATTTTATAATATACGGTTACTTTGATTATTTTTAATAAGTAATATAGTGTAGTAATTTTATAATGTACGGTTAAAAAATATCGAAAATGACAGTAAGTATAGTATCGAACGTCAATTTTTTTTATAAATATAATATGTTACAGAATATGTAATATATTCGAAAACCCATAGAATGTTTTTCGGCCCCGTCTGATAAGTATTGTATATGATCGTTATGTGGATATTCGTTTTTTTAACAGAACGGACATCTGTATTCATCTTATACAGTATTTGTTGGATTTGTCCCTGTATTGGACAAGTTACGAATACAATAACGTAATTAAATCGCGTAAATTATTTCATTTTAAATGGTTCACAAAATTTCGACAGCGCTTCATTTATGTTCCCTGTGTACACGCAAATGTGTACTGTTCAGGGAACTAAAGCGAAGCGCTGCCGAAATTTTGTTGAATCATTTAAATTGAAATAATTTACGCGGTTTAATTACGTTATTGTATTTGTAATGGGAGGTAGGACGACCCATCACCATAGAGTCAATGATCAGTTATTATAAAATTCACCTATAAATTGTTTTAATAATATGTCAATGCAAATTAATATCGTACTTTTTAACTATATACGTAGGTTAATGGACAATTATTTTACTGATCGGAGCTGGATGTACAAAAAAAGAAGAGTTGAAAGTGAAACGTCAATTAGTGAACATTTTAATAATGGTGTTCGCGTATTTATTGATTTCGCTTTAAGTAATAATGGAAACGACAAAGAAATCCGTTGTCCATGTACTAAATGCAAATTGTTAAAGCATTTGGTACCAGAAATGGTAAGAGTTCATTTGCGTCAGTTCGGTTTCGTGTCGAACTATTTGGTTTGGGATCGTCATGGAGAACCGTTAGCATCTAATCGTGTTGAAGCTGAGAAGGTATTGCGTAATGAAATTGATACGACAAATCTCGTAGAACATATGGTTGAAGATGTTGCACGTTCAATGTTCCCTGTTTCTCAATTAACCGATGACGATGGTAATACTGAAGACGAACCAAATATTGGTGCAAAAAAAATATATGATTTGTTAGAAGCGGCGAAGAAACCCATTTGGGAAGGTTGCACAAGCGGAACCCAATTGTCAGTGACTGCTGAGTACATTACGATGAAATCTAAATACAACCTCACAGAATCTGGATTTACAGCTGTTGTACAAGCTGTGAAACGGCATATGCCTCCCAATAATTTAATGTGCGAAAATCATTATGAAGTAAAAAAACTAATGTCGGCTTTTGGTTTACCATATCAAAAAATAGATACATGTCTAAACGGTTGCATGCTGTTTTGGAAGGAAGATATCAATCTTAGACATTGTAAAATATGCAATCAGGAAAGGTACAAACCAAGAAAGAAAAAGGGAAAGGAAGTCCCGTATAAGCGTATGCATTATTTACCAATTACTCCTAGACTTCAAAGGTTATATGCATCTTCTGTAACTGCGCAACATATGAGATGGCACAGTATGAGAATACGAGAGGAAGGTACGTTAACACACCCAGCTGATGGGGAAGCATGGAAGCATTTTGACCAAAAGTATCCTGATTTTGCATCCGAGAGTCGTAATGTTAGACTTGGTTTATGTACGGATGGATTTTCACCATTTTCTCAATTTGGTTCTAAATATTCGTCCTGGCCTATAATTGTCACACCTTATAATTTACCTCCTTGGATGTGTATGAAAACTCCATACATGTTTCTTACAGTTGTTGTTCCTGGTCCTGATGATCCGACACAAGGAATCGATGTTTATTTACAACCTTTGATTGAAGAATTAAAAACATTGTGGTACGAAGGAGTAGAAACATATGATATTTCTATAAAAAAAAACTTTCGCATGTATGCTTCTTTGTTATGGACAATCAGCGATTTTCCTGCGTATGCAATGCTTTCAGGTTGGAGTACGGCTGGTCGCCTAGCTTGTCCTTACTGCATGGAAGAAACAAGAGCATTTCCTTTACCTCATGGAAAAAAAATTTCGTGGTTTAACTGTCATCGATGTTTTCTTCATGTTAATCATCCATTTAGAAGAGATAAGAAAAACTTTACAGCTAATAGAGTTGAAACTTTAAGCGCACCTACGGTTTGGTCAAGCGAAGATATTTATGAACTTGTAAAGGATTATCCAAAAATACATGAAACCGGAAAGCAAATTGAAATTCAAGGTAAATCATCGATTCATAACTGGTGCAAACAAAGCATATTTTGGGAGTTGCCTTATTGGAAAAATCTCCTGATTCGTCATAATATTGACGTGATGCACAATGAGAAAAACGTGTTTGATAATGTGTTTAATACAGTTTTGAATGTCAAGGGGAAGACGAAAGATGATTTGAAATCAAGGCGTGATATCGAAGTATTATGTAATCGTCCTGAGCTTCATATGAAACCAAATGAAATAAAAAAGCCAAAAGCGTGCTATGAGCTAGACAATAATCAAGTTAAAATATTTTTAAAATGGGTGGAAGGATTAAGATTCCCGGATGGTATATCTTCTAATCTTCGTAGATGTGTGGACTATAAGAACAATAAACTTAGCGGGATGAAAAGTCATGATTGTCATGTTATGATGGAAAATTTATTACCCGTCGCTTTTAAAGAACTATTGCCCGTAAAAGTTTGGACTGTTTTAACAGAACTTAGTCTGTTTTATAAAGAGATTTGTTCTACTACATTAAAAGTTGATCGTCTACGTAAACTTGAGGAAGAAATCCCGATATTGCTATGCAAATTGGAAAAAATATTTCCTCCTGGTTTTTTCAATGTTATGGAGCATTTACCTATTCATCTTCCATTTGAAGCACGTCTTCGAGGGCCTGTGCAATATGGATGGATGTATCCATTTGAAAGGTATATTCATATTTAGTTCATTAAATATTGGTTTAATTATATGTATAAAAAAATTGATTTAAAATAATTTGAAATAGATATTTAAATCATCTAAAGAAAAAAGTGAGGTAGAAAGCTCGAGTTGAAGGCTCGATTTGCAAATCATACATTGAAGAAGAAGCTTCATTTTTTTCTCTCATTATTTTAGTGACCATGTGAACATATCATTTGAAAGTGCTTCGCGTAATGATGAAGGCAATGATCAAGATGATTGTCAATCGACTATATCTATTTTTAAAAAGCATGGTCGGCCTTCTGGTAAATGTGTGGAAGTATGGTTGGATGACAGAGATTATCACGCAGCACACACATATATTCTTCTCAACTGTGCTGAAGTTGCACCATTTGTTAGGTAATATACTTATATATGTAACATTTCTTGTATCTTAATTAATAAATATACAAATATGCACACATGTATCTTAATCAAAATATAACATTTCTTGTATAATTGCAGTATTTACGAATCACAACATCCGAATGGAGATATCAGCAAAGAATTCTCTAAATGGTTTTCTAAGTACGTTTTTGATACGACAAATGGTGTTGTAGACGAAGGATTGAAACATTTAGCTTTGGGACCAAAAAGGATAGTCAAGACCTATACAATATTCTTTGTGAATGGATATAAATTTAATACCAAAGAATACGGTGCTGAAAAATTAACTAACAATACTGGTGTATTTGATAAAGGTAGTGATGATCCAAATGATCATATACATGATTTTTATGGCGTGCTAACCCAAGTTTTGCAATTGTCGTATTTCACACGACCTGCAGAAGAAGTATTTTTGTTTAAATGCAACTGGTTCAGCAACGTTCCAGGTTCTGGAATAAACGTGCATCCAAAATATAATCTTATAGAAATAAAACATATTTCGCATTATCATAACTACGATCCTTTTGTACTTGCCAAACAAGCTCTTCAAGTTTATTATGCTTCTTACCCATCTCTAAGAAGAGATAAAGTAAATTGGTCGGCTGTTTTTAAAACAAAGGCAAGATTTACATTTGATGGACGGAACATTCCCGATGAACAAGCTTACCAAGCAGATATCGAGGAAAGTAGAGGAATAATAATAACAGATGATCAAACAGATTTTGGACCTCTAAACGATGATTCAAATGCATTAATTGAAGCATTTGAGAGTACAGAGGAACAAAATATAGAGTACGAAACAGAGTCTGAAACCGAAACTGACGAGGACTGATCAATAATCTACATTTTGAAGGTAATTATATTTAACATTATAATATTTTCATTAAAAATGTTATGCTAATGTATGATATGTGTCACGTACTCTTCTTATGTTATGCCATAATGTATGTTTTACATATAGTCATTTAATGTTCTCATATAATGTTTGTCTGTAACATGTTCTATAGATATGTCTTCACGTAGACGATCTGGGTCTACACATTCTGGGTCTCCCTCCTCTTCATAGAGAGGAACTATTCGTCCTGCAGATCGTGATCGCGCTGGTCCATCAGAGGAGATGCCACGCACTGCAATTTGGCTAAAGCCAAAAGCCGACGGATCTGGGTAAGTATTAAGTTTCAAAATTAAATTTTATTCTCGTACAGTCTATTATAAGTATAGTAGTCATAAAATAGTAAATGCTTTTTTTTCTTGTTAAACACAGTGGTTTTACGTTAGAGCCATCAAATATAGTTCTTTCATTATCTAAGCGTGCATACCAGAGTCGGATGAATGAATGTTGGCCCAAATGGTCCTTGATTCCAGAGAACGTGAAGGAAGCTATTTGGCAGGACTTTTTGGTATGAGTGATATTACTTGTTAGGTTTAAATATCTAATCATGTTTACAGTACGCATAAAAAATCTTATTACTTGTTAGGTTTAAATATCTAATCATGTTTACTTGTTAGGTTTAAATATCTAATCATGTTTACACTACGCATAAAAACTATATAACTCTTATGTAATCAAACGTGCAGGGCCATGTGGACATCCAGGATGCAGATCTTTCCGTTGTACAGCGTCATTGGCAGAGTAAAATTGCAAAGAACTACAGGGAGACTTTAAATGCTGTGAAATCAAGTGGAAGCAAGCCAAATTGGATGAGCGCTGGTGTGTGGGAACAGTTTATCCGCTGGTGGGCCAATGAGGAATTTCAGGTAAATTTAGCATATATTTAAGTTAAATTGTTCTACGCAAATAATATTTAAATTAAAACTATAAAACAATTTTTTTTTCAACTTAAATTTGCAGAAAGAGTCAACTAGGAATTCTGCTAACAGGAGCAAGAATCCCGTCACACATCGCGGTGGTTCTAAGTCATTCCAGCATCACCGCGAGGACTTGGTATATTTATTAATTAACATAAACATTTATATAAAAATATTTAATATATATATATTTATATGTGCATATTTCAGGAAAGACAGCGTGGTGGTCCTGTCAGTCGTTGGGATGTATTTGCGCATACGCATGCGGTGACTCAGATTGACGATTCAGGCTCATATTCGTACACCTGGGAAAGTAATGACAAAGCAAGGACCGCATATGTAAGTATAAGATAATGAACTAAAAGTTTTAAGTCTATTAAAATAGCATTATCTAAATTTAATTGTATTTTGCATACTAGGAAAAGTTTCAGGATGCACGGACATTGATGCTCCAGGACACCGGAAGAGCAGAGTTGACCATTGATGAGGAGAACGCAATATTTGAGTCTGTCATGGATCCAGCGACCCATGGAAGGCGCTTTGGATTTGGAAGCCAATCGTTATTTTAATTTAAATTTAAAATAATTTTTATGAAGCATGTTCATTTCGATATCATATATATAAACACTTCAGATGTGAGCTTAGCTAGAGTAAATATTTAAACGTATTTACACATATATTTACACATATTTACTAATATTTACAGGTTGACGTAGTGCAGAAGAACTACCAGCGGGCTCAAGATAAGGAGGAGATCGCACAGCTACGAGCCCAGATCGCCACGCTTCAAGACCGCGATCGCCGCCGTGAAGAACAAATGGAGCAGCTAAACAATAAAGTGGCGGAGTTCATGGAGCAATACGGGCAGTTTCCTTCCTCCGGTGGTTCTGCTGGCGAGTGAGTTGAGGTATGTTTGAGATGTTTTCTTATGTGTGGAGTGGTGATGGTTTGTATTTATTGTTGTATGGTGTTAGACATTTGGTGATGGTTTAGATGTGTTAGGCATTTGGTGATGTGTTTGGATGTCTTAAACATTTGGTGATGGTTTGGATGACGATTGGTGATGGCTTTTTATGTGTTGTTTGTATATATAATGACGGTTGGTTTGGATGACGTTTGATTTTGACGTAGAAACTAATTTTATGGATGTAGAATTTAGTTTGTTTTGATGGTTTGGTTGTTTATGTGTATGATTTGATTATTATATTGTGTTTGGTTATATATATGTGATTGTTATTGGATATACGCTCAAAATGGAGCAGTTTTAATATTTATGATATTGTGTGTGGCCGGAGGTGAGTAGGAGCAGCCGAGTAAAAAAAAAGTTTCAGATTTCCAACGGCTTCCAACGGAAACCAACGGCCAATTGGTCATTTATAACCAACGGCTTCCAACGGCTACCAACGGCAAAAACCAACGTTTTCCAATGGCGAACCAACGGCAAGTTGGTCAACGAAGTTTGCCACGTGGCCAGATGAGCCGTTGGTAAGCGTTGGTATAACGCCGTTGGGGGCGTTGGGAACCATTGGAAGGCGTCGAAATGTATTCCAACGGCCTTTCCAACGGCTCCCAACGGCTTACCAACGGCCGCCAACGGCTTGGAGCCGTTGGAAAGAGTTGTCTGCCTTGTAGTGTCAATCACTACAATAATTTATACTAAATTATTCTACACAATCCATATATCACTATATATGAAATAAAATTCAACATTTTGAGGAATCCAGTTGGATCCCTCCAACCTGTTTCCCTACATCCACAAATGTTAATACAACATAAAAATACCAATCCCACTTAGAGGGGGATATCACGGTATATAGGGTCATCTGCTATTATGCGGGGCACATAGGGTCTCATCCGCTATAATGCGCGCGAATATCATTCCAAATACTAGTATATATATTACTATATATATTATTTCCTTCAACAAAAATAAATTTATAAATACATCCAGCATTCACAATTTATTTTTATCTATTTAAAATAAATTCTAGTAATCCAAAAGAGTGAGAATTTTCTCACCTTGATTTTTATTTTGTCGAACATCCGGATTTTAAAATTTCTAAAATCCAAGCTGACTTCGAAAAATCCCAAATTGACCTCGTACAAACAATTTACGAATTTAATTTACATCGGGATAATTAATTAAAATTAACCTTAAATTAATAACATGATTAAACAAATTACCCTCGTTTCATGCTCGAGCACACTTCCAGGCGTGAGAACACAGGATCGAACCCACTCGACGACGCTCCAAAACACCACCATACTGTCGTTGTTCGTCATCTGAGCTCGCTGAAACCCTATCGGAGCTCCACCTTGTCGTGCTCCTCTATCTGCCACGGTTTGGCCCTCACCAAGCTTTGCCGACCTCCTCACTTGACCGAACAGCAGTCCTGACTCCACCATCGCGACAATCACTCGAGGCGCACGTGCCACCACCATCCTCCCAGGCTCCACCTCCTAGTCGCACACTGCTCCTATCCCCATCTTTCGCGACCTGATACTCACGGCCTCCTAAAATCGCATCACCAAAAACATCAACCCAGTCGCCTACATCACGTCACTCTCTGTTCGACGATCGCCGTCTGGCCTCTCCTCCATTGCACGCGGACGAGCTTGCGTAATGCTCGATCGTGATTTCAAGCTGCCGTAGCTTTATTTTTATTTTTATTCGTAGTCGTTTTCGTTCTCCATTTTTTTTCTTCTGATTTGAATTTTGAAATGAACTTATAGGAGGAAGGAGGGGAAAGACGCGACTTAAAACGTGAAGGAGGGGTTTGGGTACTGTAACGACCCTAGATTTTAATTTAATTTAAATTTATAATTTGTTGAATTTTTGAATAAAAATTATAAAATTAATTATAAATGGAAGCGAGTTTCCCCGAAACCAAATAAAAATTATATTAAATCATTTTAAATTTAGAAATTGTATATATATGTGAAATATATGTATATGTGCGTATACGAGTGGATTTGAATATATATATATATATATTGGATTTGAATTTAAAGTTTAAATAAATGGTTTAAAAATAAAGATACAAATTGTATAGGATATAGAAATATAAATTGGTTAAAATTTTAACAATAAAATAAAATATAGAAATTCATCTATATTTTAAAATGAATATATATATATATAGTTTTATAAAATATAAGGTAAATAAATAAATCTCAATATCATATTTATAAATCAATACAAAATAGTACAAAATAGAATTTCACTTACATTGCAAAGTAATAATACAAATAAAAATAAAAACACTAGCAGCCAGACAACAAGACAATAAGATACATATATGCAAAAGCTTGTAAAAGAAACACAAGGTACATTAGCATTGAATGTTTGCATCTTTAAGTACTTACTAAAATTATCTCAGCCGAAATGCAAAGGTATCAGCCACCATATGTAGATTAAAATATCTAGAAAACAAAACATAGAGTACTTAACAATAAATGCAACATACTTCATGCATTTAATGCAAGCATCTTCAACATGCTTTTTGTACAAATAATATACTGCATACTTCCTTTATAATGCATCAATCCTCACTTCAGTTTGATTATCCCAACTGAGTAAAAATGGAAGCAAACCCGAAGTAATGTTATCTCAAACTAAACAAACTTCAGTTTATAAACATCAATACAAACCAGGATCAAGAAAAACTTCAGCTGGCAATTTCAATAGCCTGTTTCAAAGCAGTATCTCTGTTTCAACTATGTTCCAGGTGAGTAAACCTTTGATCCTTTCAACCATTTGTTGATTTTGTGAATGCCTGAATGATGCTAAAAGCTTTGCATGTGAATGGATTGTTGTGTGTTTTCTTTGCCTGGGATGTTATTTTCTTCCCTGTTTCCTTTAACTCTCTGGTTTACAGAGTTAACATACCAAACTCAAACACCCTCTCTATTTTCTGTTGAATCTGAAAAAAAAATTAAAGTATGTTTTAACCCTACACTGTATTCAGTAACAAATCAAAGAAAAAGTTATATAGTTTTTCTGGAAACCATGAAATGCAGTCACCATTCAAATTTTGCAGAAATTCGAACTTCACGGATTTTAAATTCAGTAATATTATTTGAATCCTCACTGCAAAATAAGATTTTTAAAGGTTAAACCAGAGCTTTAAGATTGGTAACAAGTGAATAAATCAAAGTTGAATAGAATTGAAAGAAACATTGATTTCTGGTGATCAAAGGACAATCGAGCCTCGGGCTTGATGTCAGAGAAGGATGATGTGTCATAGATCTTTAGAAAAATAGTACGAAATTTTTTAGATGATCTGATAAGTTTGGGTTTGACGAAATAGGGTTTAAGTGCATAGTTGTATCAGCGTCATTCTCGAATCAATTTTGAGGTCATTCTTGGATCGGGGTAGACCGGACTTCGAGAGAAGATGAGGGGGATGGTAGAGCAGCTGTGGAGGTGGTTGCAAGATCTCTGATGACCAAAGATGGCCACGTGGAGTGAATTTGTGAAACTGGGTTGGTTTCCAGTTCGAGGCGGATAGCTCGAATTCGATTTCTGAGAAATTTTGAGGATCTGGATGATCGAGGAGCTGGGTTGGGTCATCGATGACCTGTTGACGTTGACAGGATTGGCCGAAGCAACGGCGAACTCGAGTGCACGTGCACGAGTTCATGTGTATGTCTGTTGATTTCAGGCTTGGGGAAGAAACATTAACTCGAAGATCGACTCGAGAAGGTTACGTATTTGTCTCGGAGCAGTGGACGATCAGGAATGCTCGAGTTTTCGTGAGGATTTGTTCGCACGTGTCTCGGGGTAGCATCGTTGTGGGCTTGAGTATTTGAGAGATCAGGTTTTGAAATTTAAAGGGATATATGAACCAGGTTTTGAAATTTAAAGAAAATATGTGTATGGATTTCAAAGGCAATAAGAAATGAAGTTTTTAATGTAAATGAAAATAAAGGAAATATAAACCAAAGTTCCAATGTAATTTATTTAAAACAAGTTCTTATACCAATTTTCAAAAGATTTATTTGAAAGTTAAATTGTTTTAAAATTGTTGGGTTGTATAATTATATACTAGGTCAATTATGTAATTAGTTCCTAAATGTTTTTCAAATGAAGTCTAATGAAGTAATTAGTGAATAGTTAATGAGTGTAATAAATTATGGATCACTAACTAATGATTAAAAGATAATTAATTAATGTAATTAATTTAAGATAGTTGGGTTAATTTATTAGGAATAGTAAATTACTTGATTAATTAAGGGTTAATTAATCTAATAAATTGATTTGTTAATTAAGCATTTAAGGTTAATCATTAAAGGATAATTAATTCAAAAGGGTTATTAATTTATAAAAGTGATTAAGAAGTGATTATAAATTAAGGATTAATTAATCAATTTTTGTAATTAACTAAGGATAACTAATCAGAGCATTAATTATAAATTAAAGGTAAATTAATAAATGATTAAAGAAAAATTAATCAAAATAATTTGTAATTTATCGATGTCAATTAACCAGGATTAGTAATTTATTCATAAGTAATTAATCTTGTATAAATTAATTAAAATCAGATATTAATTGATTTTACCTATGGATATTTGGGTTCTATTGGATGATTTGATTGTTTGATATCCCTGATATGTGATGCTTTGTGATACATCCTGATTTATGTTGTGATCTGTAATTTACTTATCTATGATATATATATCTGTGATCTGTGAATGAACGATAAGCGGGATAGTTAATACTGTTTATCAAATTATATTTATGTATTCTGATCTGTGATGATTGTATGATGTTGTACTATTGTGTGTGAAACCCCTGGACTACACCTTTACACACACAAATATGGATTTCACATGGAAATCGGTTAAGTCACAGATAATTTAAATTTGATGTTTTTGAAATTGAAATTTTAATTTCAATTGATTTTGAAATTGGAAATTTGGGTTTAAAGTGAAAAGCTTTTGAAATAGAATTTCAAAGATAAAAGTTATTTTGAATAACTTAATCGAGTTTTGAAAATTTAAATAATTTGATTTAAATTTGAATTCAAGTTTGAAATTGAATCCTATGATTTGAAACTAGGGATTAAAGATGATATAAATGTGTTTCTATGAATCTAAACCATTTAAAAGTAAAATTTTGAGAATTTGGATTTAACCGAAGAACCTTAACTCGTATAAATGAATCAGATTTCCAAAATGAAAACTGTTTGTTTTAAAGGAATAAAAACTTTCAGATGAGAAATGAATTTACAATTTAGTTAAAGGAATTTCAAGTTTGAATTGAAAAATGGTTTTTTCAAGTTATGAATGAATTCTTTTTGAAAGCTATGAATTAAATCTGTTTATTTGTAACAGATTTAAAACGGTGATTTGTTTAAACCATTCGGAATGAAATTGTTTTGAAAGCTATAAGTTGAATCTTTGTTTTAAAGATTTAACGAGTAAATCAAATTGAAATGGAAATTGATTTGGGAAAATCTGTGAATGAATCTTTGTGAAACTGGGTGAACGTTATGAATTAAATCTTTTATTTAAAAGATTAAAATGTGGAAATTGTTTAAACCATTGAAGGTTGTTAAAATGAATCTTTTTGTTTAAAAGATTTGAAATGGTAATCGATTGAAACCATTTAAAAAGAAGTTGAATTATTAAGTTGTGACTTAATTGAAATCACATATCCATATGTTTTTAAATATTGCGCTCACTATTCGGGTTAGCCGGGAAAAGACCTTTGTGTCATATAACCCATTCCGAATAGTGATACGTCGTATATGGATGGCATTTGAAGACCGGTGTTGAAGACTGGATATTTTCGAAAATGAAAGGACAACCTGTCGAATGTCTCTGCACCGAGTTGCTCCGGTATAGAGATTTATATCACTCTTTTTTGTGATGGGAAGTCCGGACGTGATTAGAAAATTATCCGGATTTGCAAGGACTTCTTTGGAAGTGCCTTCGGTTCTGTTCGATCCCGGAACAGACTTGTATGGATTGTATGTCTGACATTACAAATTGAGATATAAAGCTGATTTCTTTCAAATACATTTCTGTTGGTGGTGGAGAATTTATTCTCTTAGCTTAACACCCTTCTCTGAGACGTACGAGCTCAGAGGTTATGTAGTTGAAATTTATCAGCGATATATTCCCAATTTGGTAATGTGACATGCTGAGTGTTGTTGTGTGATGATCATTGTTTGATCATTTGTGATATGATCATTTGTTTGATCATTTATTTTTGTGATCATTACTTTGATCATCTGTTGACCCAAAGCATAGCTTTGTGCCAAAGCGTAGCTTTGTGCCAAAGCGTAGCTTTGTGGACGAGACTTCGTCGAACCTCACTCCCCGGAAATGGTTGAAACAGGAAGGATGCGGCAAGGTTATTAGGGGATCGCGCCCCTTAGTGTATGTCATTTCCTTCTGGATAGAGGTTGTATCATGGTATGGAGCCCAGATATTTAACCTGTTGTTGTTGCAAATTTATTACTTTGTGGTTGTTGGAAATCGAGGATCCTCGTATAAAGGTTCTTACAACCGGGGGATGGCATATTCGTGTCAGTAGTTACCCAGCTAGGGGTAACCCGGCCTTGTGTTGGCAGAGATCTAACCGTAATGTTAGGTTATTTCTCGGGGCGTCTTTCCAGAGGCGTTCCTTCGTGGCATAGGAAGTTACTTAGCCTGACCATTTGTTGGAAATCCATCTTCCAAATACGAACTTTGTACGGTATTAGTTGTAGAACCTGCCATCTACTTATGGTGGCGCCCCACTGTTTGGATGGTAGCTATAGTAGGCATAGTTCGAAATGTCTATGTTGGCTAAGATTTATATTCTATTTTTGAAATACTTTTTCCACTATGCACTAATAATAATATCAAAAAAGATTTGTTTTGCGTAGTAAGCATCTTTGACTATCATAAAAAGAAATCTCCTCAAAGTCTGCGTTTGCATTGTGTGTGTGGTGGGAGGTCTTATGGTAGTTTCATTTTCCAAAAGCATTGCGAATTGACTTTAAAATTCTTTTGCTATTTGTTTTAAAGATAAACTGTTTTTGTTGCTCACACCAGTCCCATGACTGATCCGGAGTTTATTGTTTCTTTCCTAAACTCTGGGTGCTCAAAATTTTCTACACGGGCAGTCTAGAGTTGGGTTTTTCAGATAATCAGATTAGTAGATTTTCTGGAGCTAGTTAGTCTTTGGATGGACTGCACTTGCTTATCTTGGTGTATCGTTATTGGGAGTTCGAGCTATTTCTGGATTGGTGCTTTGAAGATGGAGATTATCCAATGCTGATGTTATCGTTTTCTTTTCCGTTGCTATATCTTGTATCATATCTCTGATGTATATTGATATTCATTGTATCACTCTGTTGTACCAAATATTGTATCAGATATTGTATATCAATGTATTATTCATTTCTTCCGCTATGTTATTTAATTAATTGTGTTATAAGCTCCGGCGACTCGGATTTGAACGGTCGAATCTATGGCATTCGAGTACGATGTAAAGTATGGATGTCGATTTTCGAGCGGGCAAAATCCGCTTCGTTACAGGTACGCTGTTTTATCGGCTAAGACTTGACTCTGATTTGATTTTATATAATTATTATTTAATTATAAAATATCTCGTTTTTGCAACTTAAAATTTTGATCTCCTACTGAGGCATGCCGCTAAGCGTTTGTAATGTTATACCCCTATTCCGAATACAATGGAAAAGGTTTCGAGTCCAAATTCGATCGTATTTAGAAGATAGCTTTTTGGACCCAATTATTATATTGAATTTTCAATATTAATCCAACGCGTTTATATTCCGTACGATCAAACGATAACTCCAAAAGCTACGAAATTTGAAATCCGATAATAAAACATTTTTACGGACCCAATGGAACTAGTTTTGTCGAATTCCAAGACTGTGCCTCAGAGGCTATTTTTAAATGTCAATTTAAACAAGCTATTTTTAAAATTAAACAGATCACTTTTAAATTCAATTTTAAAACTTTTATTAACTTCATTGTTATTAATATAAATTTTCAATCCTTTAAATTATTTATATCGAACTTAAAACTCAAGATACAATAATTTAACCAATATTCAATTATAAAATTCAATAATTAAATTATTCAATAAATCGCTATATTTAAATTCTGAATTTATTTTATAAATAAAAACCCAAATTTTCCATATTCAAAATCAATCTATAATTCTGATTCAATATTTAAAACCATTTAAATATTCCAAATCAAAAGTCAAAAAATCCGGGTCATTACAGTTTTTAATTGACGGATGTGATTTTATAAGAGAAAATCTTATAATAGAATTTTGAAAACTTAATGAATTTCCAAAGTGTTTAAATACAGATACTTCGAGAATGAATTATAATTCATAAAAGAAGTTGGAAATGGGTAGTTGGAATTGTGGACAAGTGTAATTGATTTTGGAAATTTTAAAGAAATAAATTAATGGATTTCGGGACTTATAGAATTCGTTATAAGTAAGTTAAGGGGATTGTAAATAAATTGTAATTTTTTTAAGAAATAGGAATTAATGGAATATTTTCTAAGTATTGGAAATAAATGATTTTAGGAAAATATACTTATAGATATTTCCTAAGTATTAAACGGGAAGGGTTTTGAAATATTTTAACGAGATTATTATTATAGAAAGATTTTCAAAGTTATGGAGTATGAATGGAATTGGAAGAAAAATTTTCTAAGTATTGAAATAATTCAAAAATATCCTGTTATGGATATAAGTATTTGAAATTGTTTTAAATTATTGGATATATTGGAAGAGAGTTGAATGTATATATCTTTGTAAAGATATTTTTGAAATGAATGTTGAAAGGTTTATAAAATCGCCTAGTGACTGCTTATGGATGTTATTTGATAGTTAAATAACCGACTATCAAATTTGGCCAAATTCGTTTATCATTTCGAAGAGACTAGGATAAGATTTAGTTATCCGAAAACCACTTCGATCTGATTTGTGCATTACGAATTGTGATATCTCAAAGATAATGGAGATGGTGATTTGGAAGGAGATTCAGTTTGTTCAGACCCAGAACAACTTGTACGGATGAATGTTATCGTTTACATCGTGGTTTGGAAGGCAGTGTTAGCATTCCAAGTATGAATGCTACTCTTAAGGTTATACGTAGCCTCAAGCCTCATCAACCGGGAATGACTAAAACATGGGAGATGCAGTAGGGGTAAGTGGGTCCCACCCAAGTAGGGTATGTTATCACTTTTCTAGATACCCTCGGATATACTGTAAAATAATTATGGATATGGTTGTGCATGAAAAAGAGAGCGCTCGATTAGGGTGGGAACACCCGGGGTGATAACATATTCGGTACTATCTAGCAAGGGATAGGCTGGTCCTGTGTTGGCAGGGATCGTTATGTACGATCTCGGTACATTTTTCTATAGATGTATTGTGATGGGCGTTACCCCAGTAGCCCAGTCATTGTACGGAATCCAATATCTACTACGAGCCCGTACGGTTTTAGTTGTATACCAACTATGCTGAAACATGAGATGCAAGCATATCAGCTATTTTCTAATTTATTTTCTATAGACACTATTATAATATCAGATGATTTTGATATAAAATGTTTCGGTTATCATAAGGTAAAAAACCGTCGTGTTTATGTGTGACGTGGTCTTACGAGATACCTTTGTTTTCAAAGGATTTTGATAATAGTAATAATTCAAATTGAATGTGTTTTTCTCACACTGGATTTCTAGACTGACTCAAGTCTTATTTTATTATGATGCTCGGGTCAGACCGATTATTACAGATTCATGTTAGAATGCTATGGAGCTCAGGAGATGAGCTGAAGGAGACTCAGGCATATTTCACGTACTTGATTATATTCCGCTGTGTGTAGACTGTACATTCAACATTTGTGAGGACAAGTTATTATAACTGTCCAGTTTATTTGTTGATTGTTGTACTTTGATGATTGTATGTATATTAACTGATACAGTTTCTTTTGTATAAAGATCAGTTATTATATATTATATATTGTTCCGCTGCGATTGTGAGATTCTATGTTATTGTTTCTGATTTCTTCCATCCCTTTTTCTTCTTCAACCCTAATGATTCGTATTTCCGTTCAATTTGAGTTGGACACGGTTGATTTATTGCTGACTCGAAGGGTATGGAGATACAGGCCATTACACCTTCCTTGCTTTGTCCAAGGTCTCCCTCGAGGTTTTAAGCTTAAGACCTAAAGTAGCGTGTTTTTCTCAACCTAAAAGCAACTCCATCGACCATAATTCAACTTGGTATGGACATGTTTTTAAGCATGCATATCGACTTCTATCAACCTACGATCTGAAGTGTAAGCTCCTCCCTTCTCCAGAGGACCTCCTCCAAGTTACGTTCAATTTTGAGCATTTTTTACTTCCTTTTGCCTAATCGACGACCACTTCCTAAATAATCTAAAAGCACTAACAAACATATCAAAGAAATACCTAAAATAGCAATCACTCGCAGTTGGTGGAATCCGGTAACCAAGTCAAGCTGAGAGAATACCTTTGCTCCAACTAACTGATCAAAGAGATCATCTATACGTGGTAGTGGATGATGGTTCTTCTTAACTTAGTCAATTTCAAATAATCAATGTAGAGCCTTAAAGTGTCATCTAATTTAGTAGCAAAGACAACAAGTGTTCCTCATTCTGAGATACTTCTTTGAATAAAGTCATTCTTTCAATAACACGTTAACCTATTTATTCAGCTCGCGTATTTCTCTAGGAGCCATGTGCCTAAGCGATAAGGTAATAGGTCTAGCATTCTCTTCAAGATAAATTCGAAATTTGATCTCTCGATGAGATGGGATATCAAAAACTTCAGAAAAGACATTTGAGTAGTCACGAACTACTAGTACTGTAGCTAAATCATCATGTGACAAGTCTAAAGAATATAAGTAACTCAACAGAACTTAACTTTTGGGATCACAGTAAACCTCAAGGTCGCATCCACTATAAGTACCAAGCGAACAACCTTCCTATTGCAATCTAGTACCACTCCATACATGGCCATTCAGTCTATTCCTAAGATTAGACCACACTCAAAAATCCCATTACAAAAGCATCATATTCAAATTGAACACCCAAAATATACAATTTACAACCCTTACAAACCATAGATAAATAAGTAAATCCTCTAATTGGGTTCGATACTACTACAGGGTCAGTAAATATACTATTTTGTAAGTGCAGTTCTATTGGAACCGGGCCAGTCGAAAGTGGGTAAAATATGTAGATTTCAAATTTTTTTCTACTTTGGATCTATTGGGCCTATGAAGTCTAAAGGTATGTTAGATCCAATATAATATAGTTTTAAATTAAACCATATTTTATTTAAATTGTTTAAATAGGTTTAAATTTAATTTAAATTTACTTGTATTATGATGAATGTATCTAATATGCATAAAGTATAAGTGCAACATTTAAGCATTGTGTATGTGTGTAACAGTAACAAGCAAAAATAATACTGAGAAAGAAACCTTTCATTTCTCTCTCTTAACTTATACAATTAACTAAGGGAAGATGTTGACTTATGTATTGGGAGAGAAATCTTTCATTTATCGCTCTCTATAATTAGATTAATTGACAAATTAAATGACATTTATGATAAATTTAAAGATACCTTTGTACCAAGGTTTTGATTAATAAATTATGTGTATGTATGTGTTTGTATGTGTATATTTGCATACATATAATTAAGGAAGGGTTTAAAATAAATTTTACGTTATTACACAAGATCTATTTTACAAATTTGAATTAAACAACACATTTATATTTCCATGTATGATAAATATTACAAATTAACATTCTAGATTTAGAGCAACATATATTCGAGAACTTTGAAACTTATGATATATGTATATAATAAATATACATATATGTATATATGTAAATAAGTTGTGTTATAAATTGACAATTTTGATTGAACCTTTAGTTTGCAAATGAAACTAGAGTTAGGAATTTTACAAAACTATAACCTTAGAAAAGTGATGTGTGTGTATATATATATATATATGATTAAAAATTTACATAAATGTTTATTCACAAATTTTTGATCAAAACCTTTCATCCTTGCATAAAAAATATGCAAACTAATTGTATCCAATCATTAACCACATAACACTAGAAATTAATTTTCAAAATAAGAATTAAAATACAATTCATTTATGATTGTGTATGTAAATATTATAAAAATAAAAATCTATTTTTAATAATATATAAATATATTTGTAAAATTTCCAAAACAAAAAGGAAAATTGAACAAGTTAGGCATATGCAAATTCGTTACAATGACAATCAGGTCTAATAGGTACATAGAACAACAATAAATAAACAAGGTGACAAGGAATCTAAAACACGTCAATTGAGATGAAAAAATATTTTAAAGGGAATAGATAACATATGTAGATTTGAATGAATTCAACATAATAAACATACATTTAATTGAGAAAAGGGTTATTGATTCACATATTACAAGATAGTCAATTTAAACATATAAATCATACAAATCCAAGCATATGAATACTGAATATGTGTAAATGAATTAATTAGGAATTTACCTTAAGATGTTATTAACAAATCACACCTTAAAGGCTTGAACGATGAATCAAAAGCTCCTAGATTCCACGAATCAATCTTCGGATTTTGTAAAAATCAAGAGATAAGAACCACCTTTTATTATTAATTTTATTTGATATTTTATTTTGGAACTCCAGGACTTAAAGGTCATGAAAATTTTAGCTACAGATGATAGAAGAAGAAGAGGAATAATACTGTCGGGAAAGAAAATAAAAATTTATGAAAGAAATAAAGAGAGATTTGTTTTAAGGATTGATAGAAACATTTCCTATTTCTTTCTTGGAATCTTCCCCTTATAATTCTTTATTAAATCTCAATGAAATCCCCTTTCTCCTTTACAAGCATGGTTGGCCATAAATGGTACCATATATGCCCTTAAAATTTCCAAAATTGAATTAGCGTTAATCTCATTTAAATCCAATTTAAATGTTCTACTAATGTCGAATATCACTACGCGCGTTTATGCTTTTATATATGCAATTTATTAAATACTAATGTATTCTAACATAAAATAAAGTTTTAATAATTAATATTTCACAAATATTAACTCATTTGATTTATTTAAAAACCTACTTAGTATTTATTCCATTTAAATCCAATTTAGATATTCCACCGACAACGAATATTGGTGTGCATGTTTATAACTTTTATATACACAATTTATTAAATATTAATGGTATTTAGACAAATGAAAAAATTAATAATTAATATTTCATAAATATTAATTAATTTAATTAATTTACAACAATTATAAATTATTTAAATCATGTGGTTCATTCGGAGTATTCATCTTTCGGTTGTGCGGCTCAAAGGTTTAAATTAAGTCAGCGATTAATGTTAAATTATTTAAATATCAGTGTTCACACATCACCTTAACTAGTGGTGTGACATGTTGGCTGAATTTATCGCTTACACATCTTTCGGTAAAATCAAATTTTACTTATTATATGTGGTACTCGGCAGTAATGATTATTTACACCAATTCTCTTCATCAAAACTATATTACATTAGGACTTATGGAATTTGGTTTTGGTCAAAATTCCAACATTGGCTATGTTCAACTTTGTAATTCCAAATACAAAATCCTTAATTCACTAATAATAATAATTATTAATCGTATTTCTCTCGCTAGAGACTTTGACTTTGAGTTGACTATAGTTGACCGGGGTACTAACCTCATATAATTGAGGATGAATTCTTTATTGAATAGTGTTTCGCTTTCTATACTTCAACTTATGCCAACTATAGTCTTTCGATGGATGACATGCCATAATTTAATTATAATCAAAGTGGAGTGTCCACATTGAAATTCCACAATATTCTCAAGTCAAGGAAATACTGTAACATCGCCACTTCGAGATTGTCTATTTGACCTTAGTTATATTAACCAACAGAGAACTCTCGAGTGAGTCACTCCATAATTAACCAATAACTATCAGTACGTAACTACTTGGTGCCCCCCCAACGCCCATGCATAACAGACTGCCCAACATTTAGAGTGAGTTATACACTCTAGTCTCAACGGATGTATCGATATCCTATCTTGAAACATCTTAAACAAGAATATTTAATATAATTTGTTACTTTTAAGGTAATAAATTTATCATGATTACATCCCATTGTAATTACTATCACGTAACATATCATTAAGGATTTTCTATTTAATACAATTTAAGTTAATTACTTAATTAATTATATCACAATATTACAAGTATATAATAGAAAGAAAACACGTTTTACTTTGAACAAGATGGGTCATCTTGTTAGATATATGTAACAGATTACAAAGTATCCCTTAAGTTATATCCCTAACTCTATCAATCTCCCACTTGCACTTGGGATAAATTATAAAATCTTATTCCTACTTCTTCGACCGGTTTTCTTAAAAAACTAATCAGGTTAGTCCCTTACAAAATAGGTATGCTATTTTGTTTAAGTTATCTACTCTATCTATCAACACTCTCTGATGCTGATAAACTACCTATATCATATGGAACTATTTAGAGTATGTCTCTCGACTTCTAGTGAGCTATTGGTTCTTTTATGAACTACATCGCAGCATTGCCGTTATATAGCGATATCATTGGATTCTCAACATTTGGAACCCCCCTCAACTCAATTATAAATTTGCTTATATATTTATACATCTTGCATTGCAGGGCTATTCAAGGCGATGTACTTAGCCTTCGGTTGAATCGGCCTCTATTTATTATTTGAATCATTTCTAACTTAATGTTCTTGACTTAAGATTGAACATTAATTTTGGTTTGACATACTATACTCGATATCATTAATGAAGTTCGAGTCTGCGTACTCCTTCATAAGGAGTTCGTTGTTAATATAATCAATTCTCTAGTGTTTCATAAATACTCCAGAACACTTTAAACTATCATTAAGTGATCTTAATATAGATTTATTACTTGTGTTGGAACTGGGTCAGCCCGTAGTGGATGATATGGGTGGATTTCAAAAAAATTAACCCTATTGGATCTTTATTGGGTCTATGAAGTCTAATTTATTTAGAACATTTCTAAATTTAATTTAAATAAAATCATATATTTTATTTAAATTTATAAATTGTTGATAGAAATTTATTTAATTTACTTCAATTTATGTATAAATATACATGTGTATCATATATATGTGTGTGTGCATGTGTAACATGGTATTCCGTAAAGGGTGTAACATGCCAGTATATAGATGTTGGGATTTACATCGCAACGGATATGTTAGCTCATCCTATATGTATTGTGTATTGTCCAAATTTTTGTATATATTTATGCTTATTATATATAAAACCAAGAGTGTATGTGTGTGTGTGTATGTATATTATGAGAAAATATTTTTGATATATTTATATATAAATATTACAGCGTTAAATAATACATAAATAAACAAATACACACACACACAAAAGGTATAAGTTCAAAATTATTATTATTATTTATATTAAGATATATATATATATATCTGTATGTATATATGTATATGCATATGTATTAAAATAACATAATTATATGTATGTATTAAATCATTTGGTCTAAAGAGATTTCATTATTTCGGTTGTGTAATCCGTCAGGTATAAATTCGGTCAGCGATTAACATCGAACTATTTAAATGTTAATGTTCACACGTCACTTAGCAGGTGGTGTGGCATTTTGGTCAAATTTATCGCTTACTTAGTTTTGGTAAAATCCAATTTCACTTCACTAAGCATTATCCAGTTGTGACATTTATTTACACCAATTCTCTTCGTCAAATCTATCATTTTGGACTTAAGGAATTTGGTAATGGTCAAAATTCCAATATCATCCATATTCAACTTCATAGTCCAAACACAAAGTCCTTGGTTCAATAATAAAAATTGTTATTAACCGTAATGCTAAAGCCATATACTTTTACTTTAAGTTGACTTGAGTTGACCGTGATGCTAACCCCATATAATCGAGGAGACAAATCCTCTCTTAAATAGTGCTTCACTTCCAATACTTCCACTCGACCCAACTATAGTCACGCGATTGAATGCCATGCCAAGATTTGACTATAATCAATGTAGAGCTTTCACATTGAAGATCCACGGTATTATCAAGTCAAGAGAACTATGTAAATTAGTCACATCGATATTTTTATTTGGTCTTAGTTAGATTAACCAACAGAAAACTATCGAGTGATTTGTTCCATAGTTATCTAACAACTATCGGTGTGTAACCTCTATATTCCCGCAGCAGCCACGAGTAATACACCGCCCAACATTTGAAGAGCGTTACGTACTCTAGTCTCAATGGACATATTGATATCTAGTCTCAATACAACTTGACTATGAACATTTAAAATGGTATTATTTTTTTCATTGTGATAATACTCGCACTTACAACACTTTGTAACTGCTATCACAAAACATACCACTTATGGATTTTCTATTAAAATATACTTTTAATCAAATTAATTAATTAATACAACACATCATATCAAGTATATAATATAAATAAAACACATTTTATTTCGAATAAGATTGGTTATCGAGTTAGATATATGTAACAAATTACACAATTGTCGCTCCGGCATACCCCTAACTCTATCAACTTGCTTCATGTGTCAAATACATGAGCGAAGTGAATATTGTAAACAATAGAACATGTATGATAATTTCTATTTCCCATGCATGAAGAACACATTGTACATGCTCCACATTAAGATAACTAATACCGTCTCTGCATATATCATTTGGTACAATCATATCGTCCTTTTATACTGATTATAAAAGATGTCACTTTCAAAACTAATGTCGAGTATTAAAAAATCAAACATAAATGATTTTAACATGAATACATCATTAATAATCATAAATTTATTGTTTACTATAGTTTTAGAAATATATTTTAGTACACTTAATATTCTTTCTCATAGACACACGCTACCTTTGCATTTTAACTGAAATTCAAATTATTTGATTTCTATATCAAACTACTTACTTAACTTTTATACTTATCGAATAACACTTTCATATCATTCCTTAGATCATATCTAATAACCTACAAATTCAAAATCCATCCTACTAACTTCGAGACATATTGGTTATTAAGCACAAACAGCATATTCAAAATCATTATTTAGAATTTCTATTTCATATACCAAAAACTCAAAGTCATATTGGCAATGATTTTGTGAGTGAAATCTGAATTAACTTTAGTACATTGAATGACGAATCTGTTATGTTAATTTAAAAAATTAAAATTTATGATGTTATTTAACAACTTGGCTTATAATCCAACCGCATTGATTTTATCCATGAAAACGCATTTGCAGCCGATGGATCATATCCATTTGGTTACCAATTATCAAAAGGGGCATTTCACCAGAAGGACAAACTTTGCAGTCCAATTAGTTTCTAGGACATACATTCAAAGAAATTACTTTCAAGGCCAAAGTCAGCAGAATAATTACTTTCAAGGATAAAATCAGCAGTAAAATTTACTTTCAAGGACATAATTTCATAGGTTTTTAGACCCTAGAAACTAATTATTTTACGTTTTGTCCTTGAGAGTAATTATTTCAGTTGTGTGTCCTAGAAACTAATTCCACTTGCTAAAGAGACCCTTGTGGCTAATTTCCACTTATCAAAATCATATTTTGATAAAGTATTTGGAATCCATTCCGAATTTGCACATCATGCCACATAGTAGATTCGATACTCTTAATGGTCTACTAAAGACCGAGGAAGTTCTTTTCTCGACATTGATAAAATTCACAATTTCTCTTTGATATGCGCGATTTATCAGTAGACAATTTAATGTGTCATGTCTATTTAGTTCGATTAATTTAATTTTATCCTCCGTTATCAGTTTTATCTTTGGATCGTATTAAGTCCACTTTACTACCAATAATTTCTAAAAGAAATTCCTTTGTTATGAAGTTGGTGTTTCTTGAAATACCAATTGTTTCTTGATGCAACGAAATAGGCATTCACAAACATTCTATAAATTGCCTATATATATATGCTAAAACTAATTTGGTTTTTAAGTTTACTCAATACATGTGCATAATGTAAATTAGTCAATTAATACTGATCGATTCCAAACTCATTTGAGATAGTCCACACAAGATTCCTTATGAATATTACATGCAGTCTCTTGAAGCATATAACATGTCAACTCCTTGATTTAGGATATGTAGGGATTTCCTATAAATGGTCGTCTTGTGTGATCTTGTAAACTATTCTTTAGATGAAATTAAAATTTAACCTTATGTACTTACTTTTAAGTATATGACCTTACAGAAAGAAAATAACTCAACTTCACTTGTTATCAATCATACTTTGTCTAACAAATTCTGATTACTCATTGTCGATACATCATTATGTATCATAGGGAGGAGTGACTTTTAAGATTGAGTCTTATTCAATTTTAGGTAGCTTTAGAACCATTTCCTATATACTCGCATATTTGATCAGATCAAGTTTTCTTATTTCCTTTGTACATAACGTTTTCAACTTCTGTTTTATATTCAATAAAGTTATCATAGACATACTACACATGTATTAAATGCACATGTTTATTTTATGATAATTCTTTCGTGAATTAAATGATGTATGTGGAACTTTTTTTTGTGTTATTGGACTTTCGACTGTATATATCTTTATGTACCAATCTGAAGAGTTCACCAACTCTTATATTGCTCCCACTAAATGAATGCTTTGTTCTTAGTTCCAGAATGATTGTAACAAATTATAGGTACTTCTGTGCTATTTAGCTAATGCAAAAAGTACCATTATTTTAATAGATTTATCTCATAAATAATATTCTAAACATTCATCACAAAATAAAACTATATTTACTTTCAATCAATACCGAAATTAATTATTATTTCATAAGTAATATTTGGTATATATAGGAAAGCAAATTTTAATACCGTGATGCATCCAACGATAAGTATTATATGGCATGCTACCATTATGTCCACTACTAATATAATAACATATAAAATACGAACCACCATTCAACTACTTATTATGGGCTATTTATTTCTTTTACTATAACTAGTTTACAATCAAGAGTTTTTGATCAAATATCTTAAACTCGTAGAAGTGACTTTAATAGAAAACAAATTTCTATATTATAACACAATTTCGAATAGAAATCACATTTCTCATTTCGTATTAGGTGTCTTTTAGTATTTAATACAATTCTCAATTTTGATGCCCCTTATGAAGTAGAGGTGATCATTCACTCTCTTTATCCAAACTGTGCCTAAGTTGCATCCACTCTTGAACATTCACTTTCCTTTCCAAAATGGTCAAACCATTTGAAGGAAATCCTTATTGTAATCAATCGTATTGAATACATGATTTCACATAATGGTTTATTTGTTTATTTCCACGAACTACTTTCAATGAAGTTTCGTACATTACGAACTATAATAATTCACCATATAACATTTATATGTGATTGAATATGGATCAAATATCCATATTCTTGTAATTCTTAAGGTTTTAAAACTCATAATAGATAATACCTATTCTCGAACAAATAAATTCTCAAGCTATTGAGACACGAATGGTTTAGTGGTTGAACAAATTGGCTCTTGCGTGGGTCTTGAAGCTACAATATGCAAAAGGATTTAAAGGTAAGTATATCATATATTTTTTGTCAATCTTTAATTTAGTTCATTTGTATATCTTAACTAATAAACATTTTGTCACTTTATCAGTTGCACAAATTTATCGATGTATATTATTTTAAATTTAAATAGCAAATGTTCTTATAATATTAGAAAAGGTTAAATGTAACCATTTCATTTTTGTAATAAGGCTTCCATTAGACTTTTATGTTTCTCAAAACCCTGAGAAGAAACATAAAAGTCCTTTGAATTTTCTAGTGGATGTTAGGACTCTCCTGCATTGAGATTTTGACCTTGAGGAATATCAACAACTGATCGGCCCACAAGCGATGGATAAAACATTACCAGTTGTATCATATACAAATCATAACCCATTGTCCTAATCTCATTATGACCTTGAGGACTATCAACAAATCAAAATAGATTATTCATTTGTACCTACCATTTCATGGTGGCTTAGGTATAATGCACGTACTTTGAGGAATATCAAAAAATACGTGCATTTATCTTACCTCATATAGTTAATATATTAACACTATTACACATAACATCACTAGTTTGAGGAATATCAAGAACAAAAAGTATGCAAGTGATCTATTAATATATAAATAGTAGAGGACAACTAAGATATCAAGGATTCATCTTTACTACTAATAATGAAAATTGGATGAACTAATTTCAACCGTGTCTTTTTGAAATGCCAAAAATACCCTTACGTTTTCAGATCCGCACTCAAGTAGTCATCCCTCCCAACACATTCGTTCCTCCCTAAATTCATCCTCAAAATACCAATTCCATTCATCCCTGATTCCATTCATCCTCAAATTTGAGATAGCATCCACGATAGCCTTCCTCAACACCGATCTTCCTTATCTGTGAATTACCAAATCCAATCTCCGCTTCTCCAATTGCCTCCTTATTCATTCCTAATTCCATTCATCCCCAAAGTCGATCACACCAATGATGTACAATTCATCGCCGGCGACCGGATGATTCGAAAGAGGTAGCTCACTGTTCACCTATCTGACAACTGAGGTGGCATGCGATTTCTCTTGCCTTCTGCTTTCTCTTCTAGGTATGCTTCTGTGCAATATATATATTTTAATTAAAATGTTGGCATGCATCGATCAGTTTTTTAGGCCATCACTCGCCGTTCTTTATTCTCACTGATGTGATTTCTCCGATTTGAATCCATACAACTTTGACATCGTTTATTTTAGTATTGTTTGATCTGATTTGTGAATCTGCGACGTAGAGGATAATTTTTCCACCTAATTTGCGAAATGAAATTTGTTACAAACAAACATATTTTCATTGCTATGGTTACTAATTATACAAATATTTTTAGTATAGTCTTCATTTATTTTTAGTATACTCTTCGTTTATTGTCAGCATACTCTTTATATCTCCACTAATTAAAGTTACAAATACAAGTTTTGTAACAATAGATGGCCTTTTTCAAGCTAATTTTGAGCCATGCCAACTTAAATTAAGTAATGGATCATCTAAGCTACTTGATTCTCAAAATAATGATATTTTGGAAAGTATTTGATGTAATCTAATGAAGTTACACTTTATAGAACATCCTATTTCTAAACTTTCATTGTAAGCTGAAGAATTTTCCATTGTTCACCTATCTGAAAACTGAGGTGGCATGCAATTTCTCTTGCCTTCTACTTTCTCTTCTAGGTATGCTTCTGTGCAATTTATATATTTTGATTAAAATGTTGGCATGCACTTTATATATTATAATCTAATGAAGTTACTTAAATTAAGTAATGGATCATCTACAAGGAAAGAGTCACAAGTGCCTGTTTTTGATGTTGTTATAGGAAAAGTCCCTGAAGAAATGAATATGTAAATTTGGTCCCTATATTTGAAAAATAAAAAACGAAAGATGCCTTGCACTTATGTGACAGAAAATACAAGGTAACTTGCACTTTTTGTTTCTGAAATCTTTTTCGTAATTTTCAAAATTCCGAAAAGCGCAAGTTATCTTGCACTTTCTATCAGGAAAGCGCAAGCTAGTTTGCGCTTTCTGATTTTGATTTTTTTTATGAAATTTTTTAAAAGCGCAAGGTAACTTGCGCTTTCTATCAGAAAAATGCAAGCTAGTTTGCGCTTTCTGATTTTGAAATTTTTAAAAAACGCAAGTTAATTTGCATTTTTTAATTTAAAAAAACAGGGACCTAATTTACATACTTATTTCAACAGGGACTTTTCTTGTAACAACATCAGAAATAGGGACTGTGCGTGCAAAGCCCCGGATCATCTAAGCTGCGTAAGCTTTTACCTGCATGTATGTATCAAAGGTTAAGATAATTTAAGTTATAACAGCTAAGAAACTTATCAAGTATTATTGTCAGCAAGCAATTCAAGTTCCTTAAAGCAAAGTAAAGCCGGAAATTACAACTTAACAAAAAATGTATATTTACTTATGTATATGCAAGTATCATTTATCAAATTAAGCCTAATACAAAGTTTACTTACCAAGAGGCAAGCCTAACCACAGAACAAAAATAAAATTTCAACAGTCCATCTTCAAAGCTCAAACCCCAATACATAGTACAAAACTGAGTTCAGTGTAGAATCATCAAATAATTAAAGGCAGATAATCTTAAATATTTAACAGATGCAGCATGGACCTAGCAACAGTTTCAGCCCTTGCTGAAATATTGCAATCAAAACTACCATTTTATCCTTCATTTGTTATCCAAATTGAGCTTTTAAATTGACATGTCACTGATGGACGATTTTTTTTTTCAAAATGCAGCCACCTTGATTTCGGTTAATAACGTGTCAGTATCCATTTATAATTTTCTTAAATCACCACAACCATATTTTTGCAATCCTATCTTACTTTCCAATTTCAACAATGGAAATAATTCTAATGGCCTACTATTATGTAGTGATCGAGGTAAGGCGTCCTTATTCCTGTTTTTGCAGTGCTTATGTAGTGTCATTATTACTATCGCTGATTTTATTACTGAGGTGAACAATGGAATTTCTGTTATGTAGTGTCATACATTTAAAATCTATAAAGTTAATTTCATACCGTTTTTTTATGATAGAGCAATATAAGTTAAGTTTTAAACATTCTACTTCATACATTTATAAATCCATAAAGATGAATCCATTAATGTGAATAGAAGGTAACCACATTAGTGTTATTTTCACATTTTCAAGCAATAAAAATTCAAACATATCATTAAAAATGGTGTAATATGTTTTGCATTTCCTCTCCCATTTATTTATATGTAATTAAATTTGTTTATATTTGTATGGTGAACCAAGAAGATGATAGGCAAGACAAAAAAAACTAAACATGATATGTACCATATATATGGCTTTTTGTATGCACAGATATCAATATTTTCTTCCAAACATTGTTGTATAATTTAAAATTCTCTGATCAACATTGTAAGTATAATTTTCTCTTATAGTTTATTATTTTATTTTGGATGTTCATAACATAAACATTTCATTTGAACTGTTTATGATAGTTTTGGATGTTCATTTGAACTGTTCGGAATATTTCTCATTAGAACTTATTTTTGTTATATTAATATTTCTCACTAGAATAAGTAAATAAATGTTTTATTTTAAAAAATCATATGTCCGAAATATTTTTGTTATATGATTATTTACTTGGTTCAAACGATTTATTTTCAAAAATCAATTAGAATGAATCTGAAAAACTAATCATATTTAGAATAGAAACATATGATCCTTTAGCAAAGCAATTGGACTGAAAACAGCTTCCTGATATTTTACCTCAAAAACATTTCTATCGTTCTCATGAGAAATATTCTGAACGTATGACCATTTTGGATTACTTATTTCATCCCAATATGAATAAATAGTTCAGTTATGCTTTTGGTTCTATTTCGTGCGTGCGTGTGTGTGTGAATATGAAATTTGATTATCATTAAATATTATGAGATTAACCATCATATTTACTATCTTATTATTTGAAATTTCAAAACGTTATTAACATTATTTTATTTTGTGAAATAACATAGAATGGAAATTAATTTAGTAATAAGTATTGCAAACAAATTTAACATTTTTGATATATATATATATATAAGATAATACTCCTTAATCAATGATATTATAAGAAATTGCAAAGAACACAGAAAATTGCATTTGGTTAAATTAGGAAATAAATATAATTTTTATTTGAAAATAAACTTTAAATACTATTTTAAAAAATACAACAACAAATTAAAGTCTTTAGTCCCAAAAGGCTTTAATTTATTTTAGAAAATACAACAACAACACACCCCTTGGATGCAAAGTTATGCGTACAAGAGAAAGAAGTGAAGTGCTGTCGAAATTAAAGCATTTAGTCCCAAAATGCTATAATTTGTTTTAGATAGAAGTGAGGTGTTGTACACATTTTTACAAAGGTGTTTGGACATCAGCAAACAAGGCAACCAAATATCTTTCATTCATCGAAAACAGCTATAATTGTTTTAACGTACATCCTTTATTACACTCGACTATATAATACATGAGTTGGGATTAAAAACTGTAGGATAGTACTTACATTTGATACATCTACTGATACATGCATTAAAAAGGATATTTATTTGTAACTGAAAACAAAAAAAATATTTACAAACTTACGCATGGATTATTAGCTTAAATTTTTTTTTTCACATAAATATATAATCACTACAATACTTTACGTAAAAAGACAACATTTTGTTCAATAACACACTAATTGGAATAAAAACTTTTGAACTGAACATAAGTGGTATTATTTGTAGAATAGCTTGAAATTTGAGAGATTATTAAGGATATTTTTCTACGCCAATTTTAGCTACTACTGTATGCTAAAAAGTTGAAAATACTTTGAAGTAGGATCTATAAACATTATTATATAAATATATTTTCTTACCAGGAATGGTTATGTTTTTATTTCAAATTAAGTAAATACCATAGTTTACTTAACAATTAAGTATTTTTTTGATCATTTTTGTACATACATTAGTTTTTACACAATAATGGTTTATAATATTTACTTCTTTCAAAATTAAACAAAGTAAATGTTCTATTTTTAGGGTCAAACAATTTCAATCTTGAATCTGTGCATTTCACTACCAAACTATGGAAGTTAATCAACTTTCCGAATCAAAACCACGTAGAAGTCCTAGAATAATTGAAAAAACTCAACTTCAAGCAATGGAAGCCGACGAAGTTGTTCACTTACAAAGGACGACGAATACCAATAGAATTCAACACAACCCAATGGAATCAAACTACAGTTATCAGTTACACCCCGTAGAAGTCCAAGAATCCTTGAAAGAAACCAACGTCAAGCAGAAACATCTAATAAATCACCATCTTCGATACTTCGTAGAAGCCCTAGAATCATTGAGAAAGCTCAAAAACAAGCATCATTAGATGCTCAAATCAAGGTAGAAAGAAAAAACAACGTCGATCTGAATTAAATGTAGAACAAAGGGCTCAATAATTAGAGCATCGTAACATTTATGATAGAACGAAAAGAAATTCAATGATAGAAGCTGAAAAAGAAGCAAAAAGAAAGCAAGTTCGCTCTAATTATCATATTAGAAAATCTAGAAGATGTGAAGAAAATATCAATGATTACGAATCACAAACAAGCACAGATAGTTCCTTACCTTGCACTCGAAATATAGAAGGTATTACTAAGAAAACCATTTACTATAATTCTTTATTATATATATATATATTATATATAATATATATATTAAATATAATAAAACATATATTTGAATTTCATGTTAATAAATACTTATAAATTTTATTTATCAATAATTTGTGTAGATCAACATATCGATGGGTCAGTAAACAATGAAGATGAACAAAACATTAATACACCATCTTTTGAACAAAGAGACAACATAAATAGAAACACAATACATAGAGTTACTCAACCATGTCGAAGTGCTACAGCAAGACATAATTGTGCAAGAAACTTTATAGATCATTCTGGTTTTCAAAGATTCTATTTGCCACAATCAAGAAATATGTAGACATTGTCAAGCAAAACTCTTTCACCGAGAATCAAATAACTTCTGCTGTCTAAATGGAAAAATCATTTTACAATCAATTTCTTCACCCGATGAGATTTTCAATTTGTACAATGACCAATCAAATGAAGGAAAAGAATTCAGAAAAAACATACGAGCTTATAACCACATGTTTGCATTTACATCAATGGGAGTTCATGTTGACGAGAACTTGGCTACCGGTAAAGATGGAGTATACACATTTCGAGCTTAAGGAAGTATCTATCATAAAATAAGCAGTTTGGTACCTACATCTGATAATCGTCCAAGATTTCTACAACTTTATATTTACGATACAGAGAACGAAATTGATAACTGATTGGCTGAAAATAATACTTTGAGTCGAGATATCGTAGAGAAATTACAAAAAACTCTTAGTACACACAATAGATTTGCAGTTGTATTTCAACAACTTGGACAAAAACCAAATATCCAACATTGTAAATTGGTCATAAAAGAACAATCTTCAAATCAAAAACAATATACTCTCCCAACTTCTTCACAAGTTGCTGGAATTTGGGTAGAAGGAGCTGAAAATGAAGAAATACATGAAAGAGATATTGTAGTTGAGACAAACTATGGACAACGCATAACTATTCCTGAAACAGCTGGTTATTATGATCCATTGCAATACCCACTTTTATTACCATTTGGAAGTTACGGATGGGATATAAATAGTCAGGATGAAAATGGCAATAAATTTTCATGTCGTGAGTATTATGCTAATATTCTACAGGTATATACAATTTAATATATAACACATTTTATATATTTATATTTTTTACTTCTTAATATTCATCAATATGTAATGTTCTTTTATAGATTCGAGAAAATGATAAATCGCTTTTTCTTCGAGGTAGACGATTGTTTCAACAATACGTGGTTGATAAATATGTTAAGATAGATACCAGCAGGCTAAGATGGTATAGGAGTAATCAAAAAACCATCAGAGCTGAAATGTACCAAGGATTACAAGATGCTTTAAACGCCGGGGAAAATGATGCAAGTGCGTAGTTTGTGAATTTGAAAACCCGCTCTTATATTAAGTACGTTTTTATACCTTTACGTAATTAAATTTCATATTTATGAAGTTTTAAACAAATTCTCTTATCTAGGTAATTTTGGAACACGAACAATACTACCTTCTTCTTATATTGGTTGTCCACGTGATATGTATCAACGATATCAAGATGCAATGGCTTTAGTAAATAAGTATGGCAAACCCGATTTATTCATTACAATGACATGCAATCCACTTTGGGATGAAATTGTTAGCGAATTGCTACCCGGTCAAGATCCTCAAGACAGACCGGATTTGACGACAAGGATATTTCGTGCAAAATACGAGGAATTAAAAAAAGATATTTTTACTGAAGGAGCACTTGAAAAAGTAGCTGCTCATGTCCATGTGATTGAATTTCAAAAAGGAGGTTTACCACATGTTCATATGCTAATTATCTTCAAAGATGAAGACAAATTGACTAACCCAGATGAATATGATGAAATTGTTAGAGCAGAAATACCCAATTCTAACGAAGAATCAGAATTACATGTGGCAGTAATGAAGTGGATGATTCATGGACCATGTGGTACTCAAAATCGAAATTGTCCTTGCATGAAAAATGGTAGTTGCAAAAGAGAGTATCCAAAACAATTTTCAAATGTGACTATTCAAGGCACAGATTCATACCCAATTTACAGAAGACGCGATACTGGAAAATCTATTCCTATTGATAGAAATGAAAAGTTGATGGTAGATAACAGATGGGTTGTACCTTACAATCCTTGGTTACTACGCAAATATAACTGTCACATCAATGTAGAGATATGTAGTAGTATAAAAAGTGTTAAATATCTTTACAAATATGTCTACAAAGGTCCAGACCGCGTTTCAATGCAAGTTCGACCTAGACCTAACTATGATGAGATACAACAATTTATAGATGCAAGGTGGATTTCTGCTCCAAAAGCATTGTGGAAGATTTTTAGGTTCTCTCTTAGCGAGATATATCCATCAGTTGAACGTCTTCAAATACATCTTCCAAATAAACAAAGTGTTATGTTTTCCAATGATCAAACCATCAATGAAGTTTTGGCTGATGAAAGCAACCTACACACAATGCTGACAGAGTTTTTCTATACAAATTCAGTTGATGAACAGGCAAGACAACTTGGAGATGGTACCGAACCTTCAATCAATGAAGAAATGATTCAACTACCAACAAATATGGTCATAACATCAAAAAATGATGTTAATCCACTGTTAAAGTTGATAGATACAATTTTTCCCAACTTATCAAAAAATGCATTTGACAAAGAGTACATAGTTAATAGAGCATTAATTACACCACTAAATGAATATGTCGACAAGCTCAATGAACATGTACTCAATATATTTCCTGGAAATGAAATCATTTACTATTCATATGATGCAGTAGAAGACGATGCTCACAATTTATACCAACAAGAATTTCTAAACTCAATCACTCCTTGCGGGCTACCTCCACATTGTTTAAAATTGAAGCTTGGAGCACTGATAATGTTGTTAAGAAAATTGAATCCGAAAATTGGATTATGCAATGGAATGAGGCTTATATGTAAACAACTCAATAAGAATTGCATTGATGCTGAAATCATCACCGGACATTATGTTGGTACCAGAGTTTTCATTCCAAGAATCCCACTAAAGCCACCTAAAAATTTGAATTTACCATTTGTATTAATACGGAAACAATTTCCAATTCGTTTGTGTTTTTCCTTCACTATAAACAAGGCACAAGGGCAAACAATAAAAAATACCGGTATTTTTCTACTGGAACATGTATTTGGTCATGGACAACTATATGTGGCACTTTCACGAGGAGTTTCAAGCGCTAATACCAAGGTGTTGGTAGAAAAGGGACATGTTGTTGGACGAATCGGAACTTTCACTAAAAATGTTGTCTACAAAGAGGTTTTATTGACTGGCTAGGAATAAAGGTACTTAATTTGATCTTCATCTATATACATCATCAACTTTCCAAGATACATCCTTGTTGTATTTACCTCTTCTTTTATACTACTTACAGGTGAATCTATAGTATATGGAATAGAGAAATTTCATTTAAACATTTCCACAGCTTCTAGGATTTTCTGTGCCTTTTGAATCTATAGTATATGTAATGGAGAAGTTGTGGGCATGTCATCAACTTTCCTTTCTAATTACAGTAAAAGGTTCATTCATGATTACAGTAAAAAAAATTATCTTCATTGTTTTAGATACTCTTACGGGGACCTTATTGAATTTTATCATTAATTGCTTCTTATATTGGATCCTCTAAACATGTGTTTTCAAAAAAATTTAATAGAGATAATATATTTTAAGCCATTGTTGTTTTAACTTCATTGATAGCAACCAATTGTTGAGCTGCCTAGCAGAATTTTAAAATAGTGAAAAAAACCCTCAATTACTGAGTTGCCCCCTGTCGGAAAAAAAAATTAAAATTACTCCCACGCGGTGGCACCACTTGGTGCATTCAGTCCACCATGCAATGCCATTGCGTGGTGGATAGAAAATTTGGAAAAAAAGAAGTAAAACATAAATTAAGCAAAAAATAAATTAAAAGGGGTATTTTTGTCATGAAAGTCTTTGTGAATACAGAGGGCAACTTAGTATGTATCACAAGGAAAATTGTTCATTGTATATATATATATATATATATATATATATATATATATATGCTAATATATGAACCCAATGACGTAATGCCAAAAGAGACAGTGGAAACAAATCAAGTTCCCAACGACAAGAATGCTGGGTTTGTCCCTAATAACCAGGTATACATTATTGTTGCTTATTGTATATTCCACTCAACCTGTTATTACCACATTGTATATATATGCTGAAAGAGACATTTAATGTAGCATTGTCTAGCTTAAAAGTTGCTACATTTTGATCAGTTTACAAATTTATGTTTCTCCATAATTTATTCACCTATCCATCTTACTATATTCTTCTTTTGTAGTATAGAAAGCTTGATATTTGACTTAAAAAACCAACCTTTTCAATTATTCATTTGTGCATCTCAATTATAAATATTATTGGTTTTGCATCTCAATTATAAATAGCTTTATATATTTTTGCAAGTTTGATTGAACTTTCCACTGCAAACGATCTCCTCCTAAAGATTTACTTTAATTTCATATTCCTTGATTAAGTAAGATGTGTGGGGTAATTGATTAAAGTTAAATTCTTATCCCTTTCCAAAGTTTAGATTTACAAATTCGTTTTAGTGAATGATTTTCTAACACTGAAAGTAGAATTCTTACTAACTATTTTATGGTCTGGATTATGTTATCCTTAAAATTATGGTAAATAACAGTTTTTCAATAAGTTATATCATTCTTGGAATAAATAAAAAAGCATGTACTTTAAAAATTGGTAAACATTGGTACTAATCAGTTTGTTATTTTGTTTTCAGTACAATTTCCTTTCAAGGCCCACAACAAAATTCATCATTATGGAGTTAGTTTCAGATAGTAAGCATAATCCTTTTGTTTACAAAGGGGCGCTTATGTCTTTGAATGGTAAGTTAATTTTCATTTTGAAAGTTATTTTGTGTGATTGTGTGCGTGTGTTCCTGAATACTGCTTCGATGCTATCATTTGCTTACCTAGAATTAGGTCTGATCTTTGTTACATACTTACATACACACATGCACGCACACACTCTTTGTTCAAAAAGTGCTATAAACACTGGGAATTGCCTAAGTAGCTCAGCAAATAATGTCACAATTTTTGGAAATTTCAATGTGAGACAATTTGAGTCCAGCCTTCCGTTTCACTTTGTTTTTGACGTAAGCCAATTTAACATATTACTGTTAAAAGATGATCTCTATATCATAAAACAGACTAAAATATATTTGTGGCATGGGCTTTTGGGATAATCAAAAGTGGAGTATTTTTTTTGTTGTTGATGCTACCCACATCCAGAACACGTATTAAGTATATTGTAGTGCAGCAAAAAGCCTGAATGAATTTTGGTAGGTATTCAGTACTTATGCAAATTGTATGTATTTATTTATATCCAAAAGTTTTAGCTATATGCCTAATATTGTTACTCAGGCTGATAATATAGTGTGGACTTATTGACCAAACGGTTCAAATGAAAAGAGAAGTCTTTATACCGCAGTTTGTTAATCTAATCCTAGAAGCATTTTCATACCACCAAAAAAGGTTTAATAGTTGGTAGCACAAAAGTTTGTCTATATTAACACGCAACAATATTTTATACCGTACAACATTCTTTTTCCATGAGGACATACTTCTTTTAGATCATACAACGACAGACCATTCTTTTTTGGCATAACAAGGTAGTTAACATGATATGAGATGGAACAACCCCTACAGGTCAGTTTTTTTAATGCTAATAATGATGAGATATGTATCGTAGAATGATATCTTCATTTATGGAATTATCTAGCAATTGCAAATACAATGCATTGTTTTTATCCTTAAGATCATTAAACAAATGTGCCTGATTTACCCTTATTCCATTCTTTTAACTATTAACATTTTTAAGTTTGGAAAGAAAGTTGTATAGGGGGTTGGCTGTTATTGTAATTTTGCCAAGAATGTTTCACAATATCATTATACCCAGAGCTTTCTATCCAAGCATTATTATATATAAAGGGGGAATTTAATTTTTGAGCAGTTTGTCCCTTAAATAAATAAAAGTAGGGGCATGGTCGTTGGTAGAGTGATTTAGAACATGAGCGTATGCACACTTAAGCCTGTAGTAGAATTCATTATTTGCAAAACATCTATCAACTTTGCTATGTGTGTTGTTGTCTTTATCACCTCTATGTATGTAATGATTACCTATGTAGTGAATTTCTCAAATACCAGTATAAATTATAGTATTAAAAAAATCAGGATCTGCATTATTTGAGTTATTGCTTTGGCCAATTCTGGCTGAATTGTACACAACCAATTGAAATCTCCACATAACAACCATATGATAGTGCAGTTATTGGCAGTTTCAAAGATGTATTCTTAAAGTTTTGCTCTCTGATTATGAGTGTGAAACCCATACATGACAGAAATTAGCATAGTAATGCCACCTTTATTTTTCAAAATGCTGGAGATAACTAATTGGAAACTTCCATCAATTATGAACTAACACCAATTATCTATATTTGATCTTTCAATTGTAAATTTTTGATATATTCCTTTACAAAATAAAGTTGCATAGTTGCATTATAAATTAAATTTATTTGTTTCAATGAGTAGTTTACATCTTCGTGTTAAAACTAATTGTATATGTTTTCCCATTCAAGTATCTATCTTAATTAATGAAAATGTATAACTTTTGTTTGTACTATGTTAAAATCTTCTATGATGTGTTAACTAGCTATATAATTGTTTAATTTTAATTTTAATTTTTAATAGGAAAGGAGAAAAATATTGAAGTTTAGTCCTACTGGTGAACTTCTCCATGATAACCCATCATCATTTTTGAAGGTTATAATGGGATTAATGTGGAGTTTTAAATACAATATCAGATGTATATTTAATCTACAGAAAAGTTTAAAGCCTTATTATTATGCAGAATTAATCCAGGAAGAAGTAAGACTTGGCTTTGACAAGACCACAAAGGTAATGCTACTATCCTACCATTTGATGATGTCAGGCATGACTAAATAAGTTAAAGGTAGAAAAGTCAAATAAAATACGCAAGCAAACAAAACATGGGATAGTTCTCTGAAATTATTCTTAGTAGTTGAATCACCGTGTACTTTTGTAATGAAGTGTTGTTTATGTATGACTATTGTTTGGTGATGCATTTGCAGTCTACTTTTGAAATCTGTTATACATGAAATTTCAATTGCAAACATTACAGGATCTCAAGTATTATTTCTATTTTGTTAATCTATAACAAAATCACTTTGCATGGAATTACTTGCAGATCTATGACTATGGGAACATTAATGGTATAAGGAGTGTATTGGGCATCATTCCATTTGAGACTGGAGACATTTGTTGAATACAGAAGCTTTGATAATATTCTGAGTAGGTCGACTACAACCTAAGACTTGGTGAAGAAGCGAGGGAAAGATTTAGCTGATTCAATTCGAAGAAATGCAGAAAAGGCATTTGGAATTGGGTTATAATGAACAATGAGTTGGATTTCAGCCATTCCTAAATACAGAAGTTGTTATGATTCTTTAATGCAGCAAGAATATATTTTGTGTAGCAGTAGATGTGCAGAATTATGGTTTATCAATGAAGCCTTTTAGTGGCTTGAATAGTTCGTATAGCATTGTTAATGTATAAAAGTTTGGCAAGAGTTCGTACTTCTGTGAAACTACCTTTGCTATCATATTTAATATGCCTAAATAGTGAATACTTTATATTTGATGTCTTTTTTAATGGACTTAGTGAGCCGATTAAGATGACCATATCTGCAACTCATGGGAGGCAAGAGTAAAGACATAGGTGAAACAATTGTTGCAAGTTGATTTAATAAAAAGATGTCATAGGTTATAGAATATTAAAAAATTAATTGAACCATTTTTCATTTGGAGTCATGGTCAGATCAAACATTGTGGGAAGACAATATCATATCCCAAGTCAAAAGAAATGGAGGAGCTGCAAAAATAAAAACATGTATGCATGATATATATAAGCCAATTATTTTGACCCAAATTCAAATGAAAATTGAAAGTATTTGGCTCAACATGACCGTAATCCAATGTTTGGATCATATGGTCTATGCTTTGTGGCACTACCACATGGTGCATTTACGCTGCATGCATGCTCTTTTACCGTGTGATTATAAAGCAGGTTGATAATAAAATAGTTATTGTAGATAGTATTACCATGAATAATAGCGTTGTTGACAAACACTTTCTTACTTTCTTCCTCGATACTATTGGTACCAGCATATTTTCCCTGATTTTGACTAAAAACTAGAAATCCATGTGATGCGTACATGTTTCCTAAGGTACGAATATCCAGTAAGTATCTTGCACTTACCCAATATAACAACCGTTTTAACTAAACCGTTGGTATAATACATTATCTTTCAAAGCATTAAGTCAAAGTAAACTTCATATTACCTAACTTTATTAAATTACTGACATACAAAAGATATCTCACAAGCTACGTGTGATAATGAATTTTAGTTGGGTTCTTTGTAATCAAAGTTCTTTCTAATAGTTGTGATACCTTTGGTGTCATACTTTTTTTTTGTCGGTTATCAAAAATGCCCTTTTATAACATTAACAAATGTTAATAGTCCTTAAAAATAGAATCTAAAAGTTAAACTTGTCTGATATTAACAAATCTTAATATCCCCTAAAATATGATTTAATAGTTAAATTTCTTTACAAATTCATGATCATGTTAATCATATATAATCTGTAGAAAAATAATTCATGCGCGAGACACATGCTATTATCACGACGTTCAAATGTGGGAATGCTACTATTAAATCTACTTCCACAGATACAAATAAAAATGCATGCACATTGTGGTTAAATGCAGGCCCATCTGGGCGTGCATATGTACTCGTAATAATAAAAGTAATTTTCTTTCGCTACCTTACCATTTTCAGAATGTTCTATGTTTTTGTTAAGCAAAAGAGGTATTCTGAGAGGAGTAAGTTAGCTAGCGTTTTTTGATACGGAAGGAGAATGATGGCTACGAAAGTAGTATTTGTATGTTTGCTAAGCAAAATTTTATATTGGCATCATCCACTCCAACGGACGTTTTGTTCCACGCCAGTTCAACAGACCAATTTCGACCCGTGCGTTAGCATTGTACCACGGTTTCACTCCGAAGTGAAAACATTACACTAATTCATCACAGAAATGAAGTAAAGTGAGATAATACTAATTCGCCACGGAAATGAAATAAAGGGCGGTGACAAATGGCGCACTCGCTCGGATTCCGAGGGCATGCACAGTAAATGCGTCAAGAAGGCATTCGACTACCATTATATAACAAACCAAATATTACACTTTATCATAAATACCTCAAAGCGCATAAAATGAGCATATCTGTGGCGCTGGTAAAGGTTGGAACTTTCGCGATTAGATCAATCTTTTGGAACTTAGTCGGAAGTGGGTTTTCATGGCTTGGTAGCAAAGTTTGGCCCCTGCTCATGGCAAGTAATATTATGATGAAAGCTCCAGGTAAGCCTGGAGAGTACATTCTTCGTAAAGCTTTCGAGAAGAACCCGGCTGCCTATTTCCGTTCTTTACGTGGTGCATAATCCGTTTCTTCCTACTGTAGTACTGTGTACGTAGTTCTTCTGTTATCTGCTGTCTAAATAGTGTAGTTTTTTTGGCAAAGTTTCCATGAACTGAATGTTATCTATGTGGTTTGTAATGAAGACGTTAATCTAAATCTGCATCCTTATTTCAATTGTTTGCCTTTGTGGTTGTGTTATCTGTATATCTAAATTGATCGTCTGTTATTTGAATGTTGATTTTGGTAGCAGTACTCACAATCAAAATCCAGGAGCAAATATCAATTGAAATTTTTGATTCAACTGATGTTTTTAATCGTGCATGCTGAAGGTGTTGCTGCTCTTTCACTCCGATTATTCCTGCCCTTGAATCATTTGTAGGAAAGGTCTCACCTCAATCTCTTTCTTTTGATTGCATATCTTTTAGCTTTACAATCTTCACGGCTGTATAAATTGCAATGCATCTGACCTTTATACTCGAGTCATGCATCCCAGTATGGACTGACTTTTACCCAAGAAAAACAGAGGAAGAAAAACCGTATTTTGGTCCGTAGATAACTACAGCCAACCCCCGGTCGAAACAGGAAATATGTAGCACTTATTTTTTTACTCTATTCTACCCAATTTGAAAAGGAGGAATACAGAGGAACATGGAGTCATTCGGCCCATTAATAATGTACAATAACAACATTCAATTATACTTGCAAGATTTAGGATTTTGGTATGGTGAAGAATTAACAACCACTAATGCTAAAAGGCCCAAACGAAACATGCCCGAATCAATACGGGAGTCATCTGAACTGCAAAAATATCAGCTTCCCTTGAATTCCACCCGTCAGATTCCAATTCGTACGTTTCCGCATCCCTATTTTCTAGCTCAATAGCAAAATCCAATAACAACATGATCAGATTTATATTTATATTTATTTTGATTTTTCATTTTTAAATATTTGATCTATTTTTGAATATTTGATCTTGAGAAAAAAAATTCATTATAATTTTATTATTTGTGAGGTGGAGTATTGGCGCAATGGTTTGGTCACCCGTATGGTAATCTGAGCGTTCAGGTTCGAGTTCGAAAACAGCTCTTCGCAATGTGGAGAAATGTAGCGTACGTTATCGACCTCCCCAAAGTCCGCTATCGTGCGGAAGTCTCGCGCACAGGGTTCCACCTTTTTTTATATTTTTATTATTTGTCAAATTACTAATATAGTTTTTGCTATGTTTTTTGAATTTGGTAATTGTAAGAAAATAATAATTTCTCACAATAAATCGTTTGTAGCAACGTCCATGATGATATTAGAATCAAAAATTTTAATGTTGAGACAAATGAGGTATGTTAATATTTATCTCTTTATTTATTATTTATTACTAGTGTGTAACCCGTACGTTGCACATGGTGATGTTATTAAATATTTATACTCTAATTATTGCAAAAATAAATTGCATTATGCAATATATGATAAATTTATCGTGACATATTAATCACAAATTAAAATGACATGCAATGCTCGGATATAAGATTTGAGTATTCAATCCTCGCTAACTACACATCTCTGTAAAATTTAATGTTTTAACTCAAAAAAAAAATATTAAAATTGTTAATATTGTATATGTAAATAATTTATGTTTTTTCTGGATGACAAAAGCAATTTATGTTATGTGGTCTATTTTTTTATATGTATGAGTGAATAAGTAACTTTACCATTTTATTAATATGATTATTTTGTGTGTGTGTGTGTATGTTGAATTGTCATCCTTTTTAAAAGATTACAAATGGTTTAGTGTACATTAAATAATTGAATTTATATAAATAATTTGAAGTAATAATCAACCGAACTAATTAAATATAAGGAGTTGAATGCACAAAAAATTGAAGAAAATTGAGAAGAGCTTTGTACATATTTGTAATTGAAAAGAGCATTGGTTGGTTAGCTAATCTACATGTGAACTTTTATCCATATTTACTTTTCATTTAAAATAATTTTATCCTTGTAATTAACCATATATTTCATACTGTTACAGGAGGGTCATGCTTTCAACTTTGATAATTGCAAAATAATATAATGTACCATTTAGTTGAGTAATGAGTTGGGTATGGTTTGATAACGTATTGAAAGTGATAATGTTTATAAAACCTAATATTAGTGTAATCTGTACGTTCACATCATAATGTTGTAAAATATAAATTTATCTTTTATAGGTTGTTCAAAATGAAATTATATTACGTACTGTATGATAATTTTTTGACATAAATGAATCGGAAATTAAAAGAGTTTTCATTATTTATGTTTATAGTTTATGCTACGTGATTTAAATATCTTTATATATCTCAGTAAAGAAGAAATAATTTTATCATTTTTTCTCATATATATGAATATTGTATATACTGAAATTCTCGTATTTTTATGATTTATTACATGGATTAATGAATATTAGTTAATCATGTTTATTTAAATAGTTTAAATTTACAATTACATGAGTAGTTAAATATATGGACTTAAATGTAAAATATTAGAAGATAATTGAGAAGAGTTTCAACGTAACTGTAAAAAAAAATAGGTATTTGAAGTTAATAGAATTTAACAGTGCAATGTATGATAAATTCAGTTATAAAATAAATTATAAAATAAAATTATTATTGTCATTAACGTGTATAATTTATGTTATGTGATTCATATATACTTGCATTTAAATGATTTTTTTAACCAATTTGTTGATATGCACGTAGTATGCATGTTGAAACTTTCATCTTTTAGGTTTATTAATAAATATTAGTTGACTAAGTTTAATAATTAGTTTAAATTCTGTATTATATAATTAATTTAAATGTGTGGACTTTAATGTAAAAAAAATTATAGAGAACCATGAAAGATTTGTAAATAATTATATTTTTTTAAAAGTAGGTATTTTAACGTAAAATAGTGTGAGAAGTTGAGTAGAATAATTGTATAGTGGTAGATCATATGATTTTGAAAATAAAATATCCAGACTTGGAGAGAATTAAGGAGAATAGAGATAATTCCTAGAATTAATGAGAGAGCTACAAATTCTTCTGCTTTACTGTTATTTAATAGATTCGTTTGTTTTCGAATGATTAAAATGATAATTTTGTTTGATTGTGTAGGATAATCTTCAACTTGAGCCACTTCAACCCCATTTCGAAGATAGCATAAGAGACGATGAAAATGATAGAGATGATGTGCAAAATCATTTTGTAGATGTGTAAGATCATTTTATAATGGATGAAGTATGTAATATTGAATTGTGCATGTATATTTGTATCGTATGGTACTTGATACTTAAAGTTTTAATGATCACTCCTCTTTTTTATAGGTCTTTAATTCACGGGATGCATTTATTCATTAGTGTCAATCACAAGCAAGGAAGATAAACACCATGTTAGTTATAACCAAATTCGATAAGCTTGGTGGATCAAGAAAACCTAGAATTCAGTTATCTTGTGAAAGTGTTGGTAAATACCGGAGTTTTAAACAACAAATTGAAGATAATTTGAAGAAGACTAAGAAACGTCCATGACGTGCAACGAAAAAATGTGATTGTCTGTTTCTCATTAAAGGTGTATATCATGGGTCTGATAGTTGGTCAATTAAATTAGTTAATGATACGCACAATCATGAGTTACGTAAAACTTTAATTGGTCATGCATATGCAGGACGACTTACGAAAGAGTAGATGAAAATCATGAAAGATATGAGTGTTGCGGGGGGTTAGGCCTAGAGATGTACTGATGAATATAAAGAGAACTTTTGCGAACAATGTTTTGACATTGAAGACAATTTATAATGTAAAGGCTAAGATGACTACGTGTGAGATGGAAGGTAGATCCGCGGTTCAACAACTTACAAAATTTTTATTGGAAAATCATTATGTTTATTAGGTTAGAAAAGATGACTCGAGGTCCCTTCTGGTCCGGTGAGCTCTGAGTGAGGCTCCGCTGATTGAGAATAGGAGCCCCCTATAGTTGAGGGGGGCGAAGGGGGATGTACTTAGAGCCCTGGCCGGAGAGTGAGCCATGGCCATAAGGCTATGGCGATCGATAGACAGTAAGCCATGGCCCTAAGGCTATGGCGATCGGGGAGCAACGAGCCTGGGGGCGGTGGTCGGGAGTGAGGATGGAGCGCCCTGCCGAGCCCGGCTTCCTGTATAGAAAACCTCTTCTCCGGCTTTCATGTAGCTACTTGTTTGCTCATGGAGTTGGTTGTTACCGAGTTCATGTCTCTTCAAGTGTTTCGTTGATAGAATAGTCAAACTCATGTGGGTTCATTCTTAGTCGACTACATTGTGTAAATGCTTTCCTTCGATTTTACTACACGATTGTACATATAAAATAGATCGTTAAAATATGCTGTTGTTGGAGATTGTTGGAATGACTTCTAGTAACAGAACATTGACTATAGCTTATTGTTTTTTATCACAAAAATGTGAAGATAGTCATGAGTGGGCGGTACAGAATTTGAAATTGATGTATGATCCGAATTTTTTTCCAAATGTTATCATTACTGATAAGGTGCTCTCATTAATTAATGCATTGTCTTCTGTTTTTCCTAATGCTACTCACTTACTATGTGTTTATCACGTCGAAAATAATGTGAAGGGCTATCACAAACTAAAATTTCCAACCCAATGAAATGTATGAATTTTTTGTAGCGGATTGGATGCATGTTGTTTGTTCGTCTTCAGTGGAGGAATTTAATGAATTTTTGAATATTATTGTAGAAGTTTGAAAAGAATATCCTGAATAAGTTATCTATATATTGGATAATTGGGTAACACTGAATGAAAAATTTGCTTTTCCTTGGACCAATAAAGTGAAGCATCGCAACAATACAACATCTAATAGAGCAGAAGTTGCTTATGCTCAGTTGAAAAAAAATACTTAGGTACATCAAAAGAAGCTTTCGTGAAATTAGGGGAAAAAATGGACAACTTATTATTGTTACAATATACGGAAATAAAAACATCATTTGAAAAGAGTTTGGGAACGGTAAAAAATAATTGTCAGATTCCATTATTCACTTATCTTCGTTCTTTATTTGCGATGGATAGAATTTCAAAAGAAGTGGAGGATATGTTCAACTTTGAATGTGATCATTTGAACCAAACTATATACCGGCTACCTTGTCGTCGTGAATTGTATACTTTGCATACTGTGGAACGTCAATACCACTTGACATGATTGATGAGCATTGGCGTAAATTGAATAGTCATGTTTATATTGAAGAATCGAAAGAATTTTTATACACATCGGAGCGTATTACATTGAAGAAGTTATATGATAATGGAATTGAGGATGAAAGAAAAATAATTTTGATGAAGGTGAAAGAAATTGCAATGCTTACTACAACTGCATTAGTTGATCCCAAGCGAACGGGAGACCGAAGGGTGATAAGGGAAAAAAATTCAATGCTAAAGATTCGAAATCGATACACTCCACAAAGCACAATCCATATGCTTTCGAATATGCTAAGTCATTGGACGAACAACAATCTGAAATGGGTGTTGTGATAAAGAAATTGACTTCGAAAAGAAAGGAAACGTCAAAAAATGTAACGGTTGATAAATGCAAAATGTTGATGTAGGACTTACCGGAATTTATGCATCCTTGTACTTTTGAAGTTGTCGATGTACAAGCAGATGGAAATTGTGGATTTAGATGCATACTCGAGCAAGTCAATGCTCTACAAAGAGATTTTATTGAAGCCAGAAAGAAGGTTTTGTTAGATTTAGAGACGTATTGGAATGTATATCGTAGGTATTTAGATGAGGAAACTTACGCCAATGAGAGACACATCGTAGTGGCCTCCGCTCTTGACTTGCATTTACCATTTCCCAAATTTGCTTTGCTATGTAATGTTCAAAGCATTTTGGCACTTCATTTGTTTATGGACCTCCGTTACCAACATATACAGCATCAATACCACTAGACGGCAAAGGAGCACCTACTTCTACATTTCCTGCTTCAACAACTTCAGTGTCAACCTGAACATCTAGAGTGTCTACTTCAAAATCTTCATTGCTTAGGTCAAAATCATCATCCTATGAATCCGAGGAAGATGAAGCATCATGTTCATCTTGTATACGCAAAGTTTTGGTAACAATCTTTTCTGTAGTCTTACGCTTCTGTAATTCACGCCTATGAGAAGTTGTCATAGGTCGCTTACCACCTCGGGCAAAAAAAAAACAAATACATTAAATTATCGATCAAAAATCCTATATTATTGATCAAACAAATTCTTAAACACCATTAATCACCAAATTATTCATCATAATCCTATATCAAAAATCCTATATTGTGAAAATTTTGGTGGAAATTTTGGATGAATAATTTGGCCAAGTCGTCCTTGAGTTGGGCTGGTGACAAGGTGGAACCATACCTCAAAACCGAGAGTACCTTGGAACGGTTTATGGTAGATTACACCTTGTTGTCCCAATAAGGTAGCAGCGATTAAAATCTGTATACTGTACATGAAAAAACAAAAACAAAAGAAACAAAAACATGTTGAAAGCGAAATAAAATAAAAACGTATTGAGTAGATCATTTCTGAAATATTTAGAGAAATCAAACATGTTGCATGCATTCCAAGACGATTTAATGGTGATGTATGCATAGTCACCGTAGCCGTTAATATCTGTTTATCGAGTAGTTTTTGCTACTCTAAAAAGAAGGAAAAAACCACACCTGCATCAACTGACACCGGATTATAAATGATGCATTTTAATTAATCAATACTCGTTTGTCGTCTATGACTCGAGTGTTCTAACTTCTAACGAATTGATTCTTTTTCCTTTTTCTTTTCATCGCTTCTTGCATTATTGATCATAAGCCATTTTCTTCGTGTCAAAGTAATATCTATCTTTTGAGATTATCTTTGAAATTACCGTGGGTTCAGAACCACTCCTTTTTGCGGCAGTGTAAAGAAATTACCATGGGTCCAGGTTGTGAAGCTTTTGTTTGCTTTTCTAACGTTAGAACTGAACTCGAATGTTAAAAAGAAAAATCATTGTAATATGAAAACAAATATTAGCAAATTCAAATATTGTTCTAATTTATGGTTAAAAGTGTTATTCCAATTCCCATTCCAATATCGACAGCCAGTTTTTTATACTCAGTTTTTTAAATTGAGCAAACTGTGTTTTTTAAACCGTGTTACTCAGATTTAAACTGGAGTTACTCAGTTTACAAAACCGAGTCCTTTTTTTCCAGTCTTCTCTTGACCAATAGTGGCCTGAATCTTGTGTTTTCTCGCACTCATCAGTACCGTATTGTTACGAACTAATCCGAATATGAGGAGTATAGTTTTTTTTAGCATCAGTGTATCTGTATATGTCACATATGCGATATGCGATGCTCGCATATAAAAGAACCAAACATAAGAGCATCTTCAACAAAACGTTACATGTAACTCCAGATGGTTGTTCAGTAATCGACTACAAATTCAATGGTAATGGTTCCATATTTATAATCTGTTTGGACGCTTATTGATCACGTCCAAATATCCAGTCATCAGGCGTTTGTTTAAAAAGTGATCGGTATTCAGGTGCCTGTTGAACAATCGTTTGAAATAAATCACATATGTAATTCATAATTATAATTTGTGAAGCTCGGACGGTTTTTCAACAAGTGTCTGAACTTAATATGCTTGTTCAACAAGTGGCTAAACATCATATGCTTTTTGAATATGGGTCTGGTCCTATTTCTGTTGAGAAACTTGCTGGGTTACTTTTTGTAACCTGTAAAATGTAATCTTGAACCAAAAATTGGAAATGCTCTAAGTGTTGTGGCTATTGAACATATCATGGCAATAATATCGTTTTCAATATCCACTATTAACTTTATTAATCATTGTTGCTATTGATAATCAAGGTATCTATATATGCATGTGATGCTTTGAAATTATTGTCTTGTTAAATAATTTATTTTAATTTCTTAGTGGTAAAATCTTCAAAGGGAGTCATCATCTTAAGAGGTCTATCACACGACTCACAAGGTAGATTCGAGTAGCGATTGGTCAACCATCAATGGATGGCTTGGTGACGATGCAAAGGATTTTGTAGTAAGTCATTCAAATAACATGATTTGAATAATATTTGCATATATGTAATTTTAATAATATTCGAGACGACTACGGTGGAATTCTAACTTATGTTGAACACTTACGTCTTAAAATTAGAATTTTACCCCAACTTTGTTGATTTATATTAAAATAGAACTAGTCAAATCAACTAATTTATATTAATGTTGCTAAAGTGGGTGCTAAAAAACATTGATTTAGCGGGTGCAGCAGAAAATAGCAGGGATTAAAGCGGATATTGTTTAATAGTCCTGTATTGAAAAAGCGTAGCGGCCGAAGAGTGCTATGCGCTATAGTGGTGATTTTGCGGACTTCGAGTGCACGTGTGACGTTAGTTCAAGTTGTTGTATTAGATATATTGTGAATGTTATGTGTTGTTGAAATTTTCCATCACCTATGCTATTGCTTTTGTTTTTTGTGTTTCATAATGTTGGTGGTGATAACCATTTGTTGAATTGAGATACATTTGTTTCATTGCCAGTTTGGCATTACCAGGATGGTTGTTTTATATGTTGGGTTTGAGGGTTCAAAATGCAACAAAAATGCTACAAGTTCGAGAATGGTGTAGTTGGGAAAGTTCAGAAATTATAGTTTAAAAAGGCGTCGGTATGACATCAGAAAATTGCGTTGGAAAATATGAATTTGAAATGGTGTCGAAAAATCATGGCGTTGATAAGTTAAGGTGCAAAAAGAAAAATGGCATTGGAAAGACGTCGGAAAACACCTCATGAATGATGTCCGAAAGACGTGGAAATTTTTTTCCATGCTTATTTTTCCAACATCAAAAATAGCTTCGGCCTGCCATTGGAAATATGTTTTTCGATGCCATTTTAGCGTCAAAAAGGTAATTTTGTGTTGTAGTGTTAATAAATCCGCTCTAGACGTTGAACTTTGCTTATTTTTACCAGCTTTCACTACTTGAGGTCTAGCGAAATCATCATCAGTCACAAGGTTAGATTTTTTTATAGACATGTCATGACTTTGTAATAGTCCGTGCCTTAATTTGCGTGAATTTCGACTAGATATAATATAAATCCAGGTCCATTAGGATATGGATCATTGTTGGTAATCTGCAATAAACATAAGTATATTAGAGGGCTATCTATATAAACTCACAACTGAATAGAAAAATATAATATAACATATATGCTGATCAAGGCTACTGCCTTGAATCAATATTATTCCTTTAGTATATGACTACCTTGCCAGCGCCGAGCACGAATGAGAAGATTACACTATCTATAGTTCTTGTCTTGCATAGGTAGTTTGTCGTTCGAAATCTATCATATGGGTTATAATAAGAAGGGGTCAACACAACGTTCTTGTGACAGGAAAATTACATACTTTATACATAACACTAATCTGTACCGATTGATTTTTATTTAATTGTTATGTGCATTATTCACGGCTATTTTGTGCAATCCCATCTACACATGCGATGTCTAACCTTCTCCGATATATAACTTTGTATATAATATGCCCATATGCATATACATACATACATACATACATACATCTATATAAACGTTGTACTACCCAATAGAAAACTACGACCACTTAGTACTTCTTAAATATGAAGAAGGTAGACCTTCGACCATTTAATACCTCAACCTTGAAGCGGTCCCTCCGTAGCGTAATCGTTAGTCAATCGACCCTAGCTACATAGGCTGATGACCCTTAGAAATGGCTTTATAATTTAATTGGCATATTACTAATGCATCTCAAAAACTTGTCTAAGGTTTAACTAGCTCACTTCCGACAAACTAATAACTAACCAATTTAACTTTGAGGTATTTGCGTATCCCATACGGATTCTACACCGGTAGAAAGTGAAAATTGCTAAGGCATAAACCAAGTCTTTGCTAACGACTACTCGGGGCCGCTAGTGGTCAAAACCAACATGTCAACCTTCCTACTAAATACCAATCCAGTACCAACACCGACATGGCCAGCCGACCTCCAACAGCCGAAATCTCATTTAAACTATCGTAAATAAGTCAAAGAAAAATACTCATCCTAGTTATTTAATACTTCTTGTTAGAAATAATGCAGACCTTATTTCGCTATTAGTTACCATTATATGTTTTTCAAGTCTTCTTATATAGGGAGGTGGCAGACCCAACGGGAATTTCATACCTTCCATCCTAAAGTAAACCCCTTGACATCCCTAAAGGTACTGAGTCATTTAATACTTCAAAATCTAAGGTGAACTCTTTGTATATTTTCTTATAACTATACGCAAAAGCATATCCCATCCCATGGGTCCTATGGTTGAAGATGTTATACGTAAGTAGTGTGACAACCTGCATCCCTTGACATGCCAAACACCGCCATGTCAAGAAACACAGATCATTGGTTTAAAGAAAAAGTAGCATCACGGAGACTAAGATATCAATGAAGAAATAATCTATCTGATCCAAATGTCATCACAGCGGAAACATAATATCAGATATATGGATAATCTCATAATAGCAGTAATAAAAATCTTAGAAGCGTCAAAATATCCATGTCTAAAAATATCATAAGATCGTAGTCTTAGAAAACCATCAATACATATCATATATAAAAGTATCATAAAAATAATCTCTCATATGCAAAATACAGGAAGCGCAAATGTACTGATAGGAAATACATGATAAAAGATAAAATAGAACTAGACCCCAGGCACGATAATCCGAAGGCAACAATGGACCTCTCGACGGCTACTCTGTCTACCTGTGGTGGAGGAAAAATTGAATGGATCAAACATAAAGTCCGGTAAATGAAAATAAGACTAACAAGAAAATGAAATACAACCGACTTCAAGTCTACTCTAGGTGATATAGGGTATGTGCACAATGTCCGTGCACCTAAGGTCACAAGCCTAATAGTGATCGGTTTAAGATCAGGGAATAACAATAGACCGCATCTTACCGAATGACTGTCTAGTTTTGGGGAAATTGCTGCCTCCTTTAACTCGCACTAGGCTTGGAGAGGAAGAACACACATGTAAACTCGCATAGTGATTCACTGGATGCAACCACGCCCAACCTCTCGATTCTAGCAGCAAAATACCTCTTAAGCACCCCAGGGAGTTACTGCGCTTAACTCCGTCTGGCACTGGGCACCACCTTGCTTTTAGCATCTATGCCCATATGGGCCCATGGGAATGTCCATGATCCTGCCTCGATCCCAACACCCCGACTAACAACCGGAAATCCGATCCCAACAGCCTCAATTAACGACCGATAATTCAGTCCCGACACTTGTGCGCACCTTTCGGGACATAAGTTGCACGTCTTAACGATACCCCGCATCCTACTCTACAATACGAAAACACGAACAAAGTCTGCCATCTCAAATGAAAACACCTAAATGTGTCTAGCCAGCAAAGCTATTTAGAGAGCAGCAAGATTCATACCACTATCTGCTCAAGACTCCAAACAGTCTACTAAGTGTAAAGTGACTTGCGACAGTCGACATATGCTAGTCTTAGGTCGATTGCCTACAATCCAAACATATTTCGATTTATTGGTTTTAAGTAAATTAATCATTTCATTTTATTTCAGACCTAATGCAGACATCTTTCAATTTACTTGTTTTAAATAAATTAATCCATTTCACTCAATTATCAGACGTAATTCATTTCAATTATCAGACTAAGCTATTTAATTCTTATTTCAGTTTGGCTAATCTGTTTGCCCTATTTTTATTACAATCATTATAATACTTACATTATTCCAATTAGCAATTTATAGGTTTCAAATCCAATTTTAGCATATTATTTATGTTTTTACAGCTTCCATTTGTCAATTGCAATTAAATAAAAAGATTCATTATTCCAGATTTCCAATTTAATAAATTAACGAATTAATACTGGAATTAACAGTTATATCAGCATAGGGTAGAAATTAATATCAATTAATTTAATTAACTTCACCTTTGTCCTAAGCTTTTAGGTTTGTCTCAAACACCACCAGCTTTCTCCTCTAAATCTGCTTAGGTCTCTTCTCCATTTTCTAGATGTCCTTTTTATTTTTATTTAGATTGAGATTTAATAGAATTGGGGTTTAGAAATTGGTTTGAAAAATTAGGATTTAGAGTTTTATTTTGCCAGAGCTTCGCTGTAATTTAGAGAATTAGGTTTTATGTTAACCCTACCTATCAATTTATAAGGGAACACCTCAATTCATTATCGTCAGATCCAGCCCAAAGTCATCTCCTTTGTCCTTGAAACCATGGCTAGCACGCAACTATCTTGCATGATGAAATGAATCATCTCCATGTCACCGGGACCCTATGATCGACCATGAGTCAGTTCGACCGCCCTTGGGCCAGGTCGACCGCCCATGGTCGACTTGGGTCGATTTGGCCCTAGTTGATTTCCTTCTTTTTTCAATTTTCAACTTTTCTTTTCAATTCCTTACTTATTTAATCCTTTATAACTTTTTCGTTTTAGCTCGGGTTTCAACAAGTTATATATGAAAGTTATCCAGAAAATTACTACAAATACAATGGTGCAAGTATCCTAGTCAAATTCGGACGTTTTTGAAAATTATCTATTTAGGTTAATTCTTATCTTTTAATTATATTTTCATATTTATTTCCGAATAATCCTAAGGTGTTACGTTCTACCACCTTAACGGATTTCATCCTCGAAATCTTTAAGGACAGAAGAATGCAAATAACAACCAGCAATCAAAAGTCTACATCCGTCTACTCATCCATCATCCATAACAACTATACTCCTTAATAATTCTAATGCAATTATGTAATGTGGAATGCAAATGAACCTGAACTAATGCAGAGTAGTCGGTCTACTGATTCATTCGATCTCCTATTTATGAAAATATGCACATACCATGTATCCAAATGTATGCAAGATCCTAAAATAACTAATACTTCTACTTATGCTCAGCCATACATGCAAATGCAACATACATATGCAAAAATCATCCATGGATAACGACCTAAATCAACAAGCAATATGCAAAAGGTTTGAATGTGTGTGCCTGAGGGACTCGATATCCTAGTGCATGCAATGCGACCACTTGCATGCATAAACACCTATGTACATCCAATAACATCCTTCAACCATAACATGTCTCGTTGACATGTTTATAAACATACCTATCATCCAAAGGTCTCTACATTATATTTTCTTATCCAAGGCTCTATCTAAAGGTACTAACTAAAGAAAGATCACAACATGGAACGTTTCAGAAAAGAGCTATGGTTAAGAAGTTCGAATCCTCTCCTCGAGCTCCTAGGTACCCTCAGTTGGATTGTCTCCCCATTGAACCTTAACTAATATAATATCCTTATTGTAGAGCCACTTATTATCATGCTCTAAAATGTAGGTAGGTAATGGTGAGCAAGTGACTCACGCTCCACTTCAACCTCCTCAAAACTGCTAGGTTCTACTACAACAACCGAGTCATGCAAGCACTTTCGTAAGTGTGAAACATGGAAAATATCATGAAATCCAGCCAACTTCTTTGGAAGTCTAACTCTATAAGACAATCTCCCAATCCTAGCCACAATCGGAAAGGGTCCAACAAACCTCGGAGCTAGCATCCCCGAACTACCAAATCTCACACATGTCTCAAGAGTGAGACCGTCACAAATACAATATCCCTAACCACAAACTCCAACTCAGAGTGCCTCCTATTTTCATAAGACTTCTATCGGTCCTGAGCTATCTTCATCCTCTTCTGAATCAAGTCCACCCTCTCTGAAGTATCCCTAACTTTATCAGGCTTAAAGGTAATCCTATCTGTAGTGTCCACCAACAAGTAGACGATCTACAAGGTCTGCCATATAAAGCCTTAAATGGTGTCATCTCTATGCTAACCCGGTAGCTATTATTATAGGCAAACTCTACCGGTGGCAAATGATCCTCGTAAGAGCCTCCAAAATCAATGATACACATCCTAAGTAAATCCTTCAGAACCTGATCCACTCTCTCTGTGTGACCATCAGTATGTGGATGATATGTTGTACTCAAGCTCCACTCGGTCCCTAAAGCCTCCTGTAGACCCTTCCAAAACTCACTAGTGAAGTGGAGGTCTCTTTTACTAACTATAATGGTAGGTACTTGTAACGACACACCTTTTTGGACAGTTTAAATCGATAATCAAACACACATGTCAACTCAAACCATTCAAAAGGGAGGATTGTTAATTGGGGTAAATAAGAAAAGAAGAGAAAAGGAACAAGAAACAACCACAGAATCTCGCAGCGGAAAGATAAAATATAATAATCAAATAAACAGTTCATGAAGCTGTTTAATATACTTTTGATTATCATTTATACATCATTTATCAGAGTTATACATATACAACAGAATAAATAAAATAATGTAGCAGACAGCATGATGCAAGGATAATAATAGTAATAGTATACCGAATCTTCGTCTTCGTCCTCCAGAATAGATCTTCAATAAGCTAAAAAAAACTCAGGACTGACCCGAGTGTAATGAAAGAACAAAACACTCGAGTCGGGACTAAAATATCCTTATGTAAGTTAAATCAATCGTAAATAAAGATGAGTGTAACGGCGTCAGAGATGTTTACGGGGTTTGACATCTCCTATCCAGTGTCGACGTGCGTGCAATAACTCAAAAGATGTTACGGGATTTTCCACCTCTTAAGGATCCGTTAAACTATCTACTATGTAGTAGAATACGCTATTATAATATGTCTACAGTAAAGTAAAAGTTTTAAAATAGCGTTAAGGCGTTACCCATATCCCCCTTAACACATTTTTATATATTCCCATAGTCTATACAGTACCGTAATTCCTTCATAAACTGGAGGGCTATCAGAGGGCACTCCATAGGTATGGTACAAAACAAACTCGTAGAAGGCGCTCTAGGGCATGTGAACACGGCACACGAGGAAATGCCAGGGTAGATATACCGTTTGCGGATCCGGACTGGTGGTGACGCATAGCAGCTACTACCGCCCACCTCGAACACACTCCCAAACAATCGAGGGGTGGCCACCAAATCAAATCACAAAAGCAATAGAATGATATCGAAGAAATATGCCCGATAAGAGGAATGACCTCACATTGGCCCAGCGTGGCTCCTGATTTTAGTCACATCTAAGCTGACTCACGGGAGTCAGGGTCACGTCATACCATATAGAATCATTCACCAAACCATCCTACTTCATTTCTGGAATCTCCACCACGTACACAGTTGTTAAAGTGGTTTTCGGTATCGACAGAGAGTATGCCCATATCCGATCCTGGTCTCTTTAACAACCAAACGCTTATTGCACACCGGATGGTTCTTTTACATTTTCAAAATCAGTTCATAATTGATATCAAAATATCAAGTTCGCTTCAAAATAAAATCCATTTCAAAATCATTTCGCCCCAATATCTCATTTAATTTCAAAAATTGTTTCAAATTCCAATTTAGGTTGTAACCTCATTTAGCCCAATTCGTATTTAAATCCAAGATTTAAATATAAACATTTACCTTATTGACCAGCTGGAAATTTTTGAAAATAGTTTGAATAATTAAAATAGTAAAATACTCTAAAATATTAAAGATAGAATTCAAAAATAGTTTTAAATTGATTTAATTTAGTTAAATAGATTTAAAATGGATTTAATATAATTAAATAAGTTAAATAGCTTTAAAAATTGATTAAATATAATTAAAATAAATTAAAATAGGTTAATTAGTTTAAAATAAATTAAATCAAGTTAAGTAGATTTAAAATAGATTAAAATAAGTTAACATGTTTAAAAATGAATTAAAATAATTTAATATAGTTAATATAGGTTAAAATAGTTGAGTATAAAGTAGTTTAAGTATTTAAAATGGTTTATATAGCAGGGTAATTTGGGAAAACCAAAATGAAATAACTTCAAAGTCAACCATTTTGAATTCCAACTTACCAATCTGAATCACATTCAAATTTCCATTCAGTCGATTCAAATCTCAATTTCAATTCAAATCAATTTCGATTTCAAATAAATTCAATTCCATCCCAAATCCAATTGTCTCAATTTCGATTTCAATTTATAATGATTTCGAACTCGATTTTCAAAATATCAATTCAAACATTTAAAACAAATTATTTCTTAATATTCAGTTTAAAAATCCAAATCTTCAATGTAATTCAATGTTAAGCTCAATTTCAAAATGTTGTCTTTATCTCACTTTTACTTAATAATATTCAAAGTCCGAATAAGAGTTAAATCCTTTAAAATCAAATCAATTTACGAAATTCAATCATATCATAATTTTAATTCCAAAGTCTCAACTTCAATTATTTAACTATTTGTTTAACCAAAATTTATTTCAACATCTCAACCTCAAATTCGCAATAAGTTCAATTTATAAAATTGATTTTATTTCCTTTAAATCAAACCGTTTAAAGTAAATTCCAAATCAAAGATTTTAAAAATTATTTAATTTAACCAATCCGGTGCCCATATATAATTTTCTATCCTATGGCCAAGTGATCAGTTATTTCAATTAAATTTCAGGAATAGATATATATCATTTCAATTCAAATCATAGTGTCATAGGTATATATCATTTCAACCTATTTCTCAATTTGTTCGAAATGATTCAGTTTACAACTGTAAATAATACACAGGGTGATGATAAGATATATACAAACAAATAAACATCCAAACATTCAAAACATCAATCAATAGCATTCATCGCAATCAATCATCCAAACAGACAATATAATTCACGGAAATTTCATAGTTATAAATGTTCGAAAATTTAATTGCGATTTAAATTCCAATTCAAATTTGACTGTCAATTTCAATTTCTAACATTAAATTCAATGACAATCTAGTTGACAGTTAAATTTTATCAACAACGACTAATAAAAAAAATCATATCACTTCATAATATCAGATTCAACTAGCATGAGAATATTCTAGTATGTTGTGAGTGTTATAAAACACTCACATTGAGTTTATGTTGTTAATCGTTCAAATTTTAAATTAAATCGAGCGCGTTCGATATAACCAAAAAATTTAACGAGCTCCAAACGTCTCCGGATCAGCACTGTAGCGTAGCTCTCGTCGCTTTGATTCCGGTGTCGCCAGTTTCGTCCGATTTTGATAACGTAATTAATAGTTATGAGTGTTTAAAGATTGTATATAATTTAAAACAACATTTTCTTTTTTTTTATACCACAAAATCACGGCCGTAGAAACCCCAGAGCAAATCGTGGCCACTGACCCTATCATCTCCCATGCAACACTCAGGCAACGTACGAACGAAAGGAACCCATCGCCGCCTTCAAACCCTAGATGCCGCGCCATCATCGTCGCTCGAGTCGACGATCTACCACCACCATCGCGCGCACCTTCCTCCACCACCCCATCGCCTAGAGCCACTCGAAGCTCGGTCTTCCCTTGGCCGTGAAAAACACAAATGAAACGGAGACGACGCGACCAAAAACCTCCACCATATGACGACGATAACCAAGATCTACCGTTGGATCTAACGAGCTCTACAACTTTCCAGTTGAAGTTCCTTCCATCGGAGCGTGGATTTCGAGAAAAACGAGGGGAAACATCGCAATGTTTCGGCCATCAAAATTATCTCTGGCGGCCACGAGATATAACTAGGGTTTCTGGTGTGAACGTGAATATATACGCGTATTGAATATTATTTTAATATTATTTAAATTTTAACAGCTTTTTTTCAAACGAACTCCAAACGAAACGTGCCGACAGGCGTTCGTAATGTTTTACCTACATTCCGAACACAATGGAACGTGTTTCGGAGGCAAATTTGATCGTATGCGGAAGATAGCTTTTTGAATCGAATTAAAATATTAAATTTTCGATTTTTATTTCAACGCGTTTCTCACTCGTACAACCAAACGATAACTCCAAACGCTACGAAATTTGAAATCCGATAATAACACTCTATTACGGATCCAATGGAACTGGTTTTGTCGAATTCCGAGACTGCGCCTCGGAAGGCTATTTTTACTTGTCGATTATAATATAAAGTTTTCAATTTCCAATTTTTCACCTTTAAATCCAATTTTAAATGTTATCAAATTTCATTGTTGTTTAAATAAACCTTACATCAAGTTTCCGATATCATTTTCAATCATATTATATTCAGAATTCAATTATTCAAATAATTGCAATATTAAATTTAAACGATTTTGATTGTTCAAAAATTCACTATCTTTTAACTATTTGAAAAATGAACTTATAAGATTTAACTTTAAAAGCGAATTCAAATTATAGAACAATTATTTCCATGATACAGTTATTCAATTCCCATTATTCAATTATTCAGTTAATTCCAAATATTAAATTTTAAACAATTTAATTGTTCAATATTCAACAAATTTCAATAATAGATTTTAATTTAATTTTTAGTTATCACTCAATTACTTTATTCACATCCAGTGCATCCAACATTTGTTATTCAACTTCAGTTATGGATTATAAACCTAGTTACTATATAAAATTTCATTTCAATTTCAATTGGTTTCCAAATTAAATTCGACAGACAAAATAAACATGTAACTTATAATAATTATCACCATTTACTTTTAATCACACTTATAAGTTTATTATTTACAAAAAGTGTCACAGTTACCTGTATAATGCTAATTTGGTTCCATTACCGAAGACTATGTATTATTTCATTAGTTAACCCAATATTTACATTTGTTTTCTTATATTCCTTTTATAACCAAGTTATAACATTTGAGTCATTTCAATTGATTGGAATTTCATTTAATTCATTAATAATTAACTTAGATAAATATTGTTGCAATTCATTCTAGTTATTATTATCATAAATAAATTACAAATTTTTTATTCTTCCAACATTAAACCATGAAAATCTTATTAAATTAACAATTTTAATTACCGAAAATTTACGGGTCGTTACACTCTCCCCCACTCAAAACTTTTCGTCCTCGAAAAGGAAAAAGAAGGGAAAAGGGAACTAAGTAAAGAATTTAACATTTGATATATATTTTATTCAAAATTAGCAATTTTTAAAACAATGAAATTTCATTTAAAAAGTCGTTACTACACTTCCACTACGCTACTCCGATTAGCTTATGAAATTTTCAAGTTGGTTATCCAACGAGTTATAAAATTTTAAAACTTGAAAATTTTCTAACACCCGGATTTACGGAAAATTCCGGCAGCGTCTCCTTTGCGCGGCTCGATCGGTACAGCTACAAAATGCCACTACGGGCCCCAAACCAACAAAAGAAAACCAAAATCCAAGCGGTTCAATCAAGGATCACCAAATCAAATGACAAAATATACACGTACCTTTTTATCGGGCAATCCAAATTTCTTTGATTTAAATACCTGCATCTCATTTATCAATGATATCCAATCATATAATTTAAAATCAATTTATAATTTGCATTTCAATTTTCAATATTGGCTTTACTTAAACCTGTACGAAGTACATATATCATCCGTGCGCAATATCAAATCTGATCACTCATTCGATCACAAAATTTCACTTCCAAACTTGTATCGTTCACATGACTCTCTAGTGCGGACTCAGATTTGGTTCCTTGATCAGAAACTGTTACTCTCCTTGCATAGCCATATACTATGATAGAGAATTGCAGAATCAAATCAAAAATCCATATCCAGGGTTTGCCGTCGGGAATCGGGTGAAAAATCCTAACTCGGATCGATATAAATTATCTCGAAATTCTAAGCTCGAATTCGGATCAAATTGTTATGCGAATAAAATAATATATGTACAACTTACGTATTACCTTCCAATAGATTTCTATCCAATTCATCTATATTCAATTAATCTACTTACCTTCATTTCATTTACAATTTAATTTTTTCACAATGCAACGTTCATATCCCTTATTTACACTACACCAAAACAGGTGATTCCCAACGAGGATAACTGTCGCAAACAGTTTCAGCAACGCTTATTAGCGTCGTTGTAGGGGCGTCGCAATTTATTGCCAACGCTTATAAGCGTTGGCGAGTTTAGTTTCCCAACGCTTATAAGCGTTGGAAGACTGTATTCGCCAACGCTTATAAACGTTGGTGTATATTATTTAACAACGCTTATAAACGTTGGCAAATTAACCATCCAACATTGTTTAATTTTCTATGCTGACGCTTATAAGCATTGGTAAATTTTAATTGCCAACGCTTATAACGCTGAAATATTTTCATTCTCAATATAATCAATTATTTTAACATTAATAAACAATTAATAACTAACATGATATGCATTATTATACTACATTCAATAGGAACCCAAAATTTACAATATTCATGATCAAATAACAACATATATTTCATAGTCAACTACTTCATAACATAAGGAAGAAAAAAAAAGTTATTCATTTTCCATGTGATTAAAGCACATGATCAACCCTTGTTGCATTCTCACTTGAGCATCTAAACCAAGGTACAACATTGAACACGAATCAAAAATGTAATAATAATACATACTAACAATGACCAAAACATTACAAGGTAGACTGCCTATTTCTCTAACTTCAGTGTATAACATTAATAAGTATGCAGCAAATCTAGTAGTACTCCAGAAGAAAAGGCTCGTCGAGTCGAACTTCTTAATAGTATTCCAAAACTATCTGATGCGGTTACATCCAGACCTAGTGCAAGAGAGTGCTGCCTGCAAGTTACAAGGACCGATTTAAAGGCTACACAGAACATACATGCAGCAAAAGCATCATGCTATTTACATGCACAACATCACAAACATTATGCTATTTGAATGAATATTGTTGCCTAGGATTCCAGTATGCTTCTAGAAAATGATTAGTTGTTGCTTGCTTTTAGCTGTTATACATGTGTGGGACCATCCATGCTTTTGATATAAGAAAGTTGTTAAAATGAATAAAAGAGCAAGGTATTGAATTTATTTACTAATGGGATGAAGTGATCAGTTAAATAAGTCAGTATAAACTTAGTTTTAGAAAATGGATATTGTTCCTAATTGAGTACAAATTAACTAATCGGTTAAACATGAACATGATTTCAGAAAATTAAGGCATTTTATCTGTGCCTTAATTTGTTTTGTATCTTACATTTCCTGCTACCTTGAATTATTTCATCCCTGTCATGTTGACATATGGGCACGCAATCAAGGACATCTCCCCAAAACATTTTTCTTTAATATTTATTTCATCCCTGTCAGTCATCTTTGTTTGTCCTTTGAAGAAAGTCACATACCATTTCTATTCTTGTTGATTTTCGTCCCTGCCTTGCATAATTGTGAGCTGCCTTGACTTTACAACATACAGTTCAACTTGTACTATGGCATTGAAATATGAGCACACATTTTTTTGAAAACGAATTCATGCTTTGATTTATATATCCCTGTCCTTTCTATCTTTGTATATTTCTGCTGTGCATAGTGTGGCTGCCATGAATTCTCGATTTCCTCATTGTCTCACATTCTTCTTCTCTGAATTCTATCTTCCCCTCTCACTTCGTGTCTGAACTCTCTTCTTTCCCCTCAAATTAGTTTTTATACCTGTGACTATCCCCTTCAATTCTTCATCCAAGTTTTTGATCTATATCTAATAACAATTATTAACTTGGTTGTATTGCCCTTGCAACCACCAAAACATGGAAAAGCCAATCAAACCCTAGACCTATTAAGAAGTTCGACGTGGTGGATAGCTATTGGCAATGGCGCAGCAGATTTCGATGGTAGTGGCAGTGACTCTCAATTTCCAATATTCGCTCTTACCCACTATCATCAATATACTATGTCAAATAGTTTGCGCCAAGGTTTTATGGTTTTAATGGAAGAAGATCCTGTCATCACTTACAAAGCAAGTCTCAACTCCAAAATGTTACATGTTTATCCACTTTCTTTGTTCAAACATATATATGTTGTAGTTAATCTATGTAAATGAATATGAATTTGTATAACTTCTCCACGTAATTACTGTTAAGGCAGTAGGTTCATTTTTCATATCTAGGTAACTGCCCAGTACTTAGAGCAATGGAGATGAAGTGGAAAACTACAAACAAAAAGTAGTGAACAGGAATGACATAATATAGGAAGTGATATAAATTCAGTACTAAACCTGAAATCATCCCTCTTCTTCTAAATGGTTACCAATGAAAGATCAATCTGAGCTCCAGATAGCACTAGCAACTCAAACAACATCCTGCATATTTATCACTTAGTCAAAATAGAAGAAATGACTAATGCTTTAAGATTTGAATATTCAAAAATATGTAGAGAAATCATATATTTCTAAATCATATAAGCTGATTGATATCACCCCGGACAAAGAGCTACCCGAATACATAAATGTTGGAGAACTACTTCATTGGACATGCTTCTGATACCTTGTTTGCACACTGAATACTCTTGGAAACTACTTGTTTGCACACATTGTAACTCCTTTGGACATGCTTCTGATACCTGTGACATGCACACTTCAACTAATATTTCTGATACTCCTCAAGTGCAAGCCTCTGTCCTAAGTTCTGATGCCCAAAGAAAAATCTCCTATGCCAATAACCTTGAAGCCAACCATGATACAAACTCCAACCCAACAACTTATCCCATCCCCAAGGTTAATAAACAAGTTTGGCAAAGAAAAATGAAAGACTCAACCAGCAAAGTTAATGAAGAAAGCGTTAAGTAGATTGCTGTAAATAGTAATGAAAACATTCAAAATGGAAATATACAACAAGGCAACAATGTAGACATCTCAGGATCTGTTACCAACCTTGTTCACTCCCCAATCTAAATAGTTACATCCCCTAATTCATTTGCTTCATTAGAAGGTCTCTAAGATAGTGAAATCCCAAACCTGATCATACCTATACAATCACCCTCTCATGCATCTCACAATGACACTACCTCCGACATCGCATCCCCTACCAAAATTATCTCCAACCAAGCTACTGACCAATCTCATCACAATCCGAAAACTGAACCTGATCCTCTTATCCCCGCTACTCCTCATAATATTGACCCTTCTGCATCCTCCCAACTTCCTGATCAAACCTCAGACTCTCCTCACGATACTGTGCATGTCTCTGACATGCACACTTCACTAACTTCAATCCCTCAAACCCTCTTTTCAATTTGACGTCTACAACCTCTCTTTTACTTGAAGCCTATTTGGGAACCACCTTTAAGTAGGAAATTTAAAAAAGTGTTTGTGTAAAAAAAAATTGAAACAGGAGTAAAATTTAGTATGAAGAATTGAAATAGGCGATAAGCAAGTAATTGTTTCTTATGGGTTAACAATTTATTTTGCCTCTTTATGAACAGTTGTAAAATACACAAACAGTAATAAGTAACTGATAAGCTTTTGCTATTTGCTAAACATGGCTTTAATGAAAAAGGCTCACATTTTACATTTGGAAAGTGATCTACTGTAAAACATTTTTGCATATAGTAGCTTAAAGAAAGATATCTTATGCTGTAGTGCAGGAGCAAAAAAGCCAGTAATTAATTGCACCTTTTTACAGAAGAAAATGTTCAAAACTAAATGTATAGATTCCGTCATATACAATTAGACTTGAGTGAGCATTTTGATAATGCAAAGAGATAAGGCATCGGTTCTTACAAATATATGATCTACCCACACAAGCCTGTTCGGATGCACGTTCTTATAGAAATCATATATTTCTAAATATACTTCTTGTCTTGTCAATACTTTTTCATTCCGAGCTTTTATAACAGGTTCCAGAAGTAAGCATAGAAGATCTAAGCACTCTTTTGTAGGTGTAGCGATATTCATTATATATGAGAGGTACCTATAAAAATATGGCACATAAATTTCGTATATGGTTTCAACTTTCAAGTATAACTTGATATCTACGAATCAAAGCCTAAAAATCCATTTTTTTTTAACTATGTAAACAAAAAATTTGATATAAACACTGAGGTTTACCTGATCTTTGCATAAGATTCTGATATACAGTAGTAGTCAGCAAACTCATCCAATAACCACTTCCACATTGCATGCATATGTAAATTTTTTGGATGGAAATTTTGGGCTCTCATTGCTGCTTCTAATACTAGATCATTGTTTCTACAACTGGACCACTCTTTGATGAATTAATGTTCTCAGAACTGCCTGATATATTGATGCAAAGTTGAATTTTGCCTACGCATTCATAATCCTCCCCATGAAATGGCCACCATTTAGTCAGTTCCCCCTTAAAATTTATACGACTTAAATGCTAAAGAACTTCACAAAAATAAATTAAAAAAATAATGAAGATATTTGAATTGTCACTTGTCCTTTGCTGCAATTCTTACTGTCTAAAATTTCTACAACAAGTGCATCTGCTTGATTCTCTGGAAAACTGTTACAATAAGTTTTGAATTTGAATTCACAATTTCAGTTAAATTATGACAACTGTGTGCAGTTATATACTCTGTTTTAAACTTACAATACATGAGAATACCCGCTTCCCGGTTTTAAGCAGATAGGTGATTCCGAATCTTTAACTTCACTGGAACTTTGCAATTGTAGCAAGCAAGACATAGCATCATCTATAGCAATAAACATGTGTAAAGAAGACAGCAAAAACAAATGTATTGAAGATATTACAAAATGTGAAGGCAACCCTTTATTTAGTTTCTTGACTAAATTTAAAGCAATTAAAACCAGTTTAAAAGAATGCAACAAAATAAAAAGAGTATCATGCAGTTAAGTGATAACATCAGGGAGAACAATTATTTATACTTGCAACTTATCAATAACACATATAATGAAGCTTTGGTTTGAAGCTGTAGAAAATCATCAGAAGGCTATGGTCAAATGGTTAACACAAGGCCTATGAAAAAATTCAAACAATCAAAAACACCAAGTTAGAAAGCAAAAAGGACAAAGAACTGAATGCCTACTGTTTCGCCTATTTTGACTAAAGCGGATCCGTCGGCAATAGTAACAGGGCCGACTACAACTGTGGTGGATCTAGATTGAGCGACAGAGTGGGCGTCGGGTCAAATCGACTCGAGAAAGATGGGGCTCGTAAAATGGAACTGGTAAGAGACGGCGGTAGGCGGCGAGCTGCATCTCCGAGAGAGTGAAGAAGCTGGAGTGAGAGAGATGCAGATTGAGACATGGGTCCATATTGTCCTCGGCCTTCTATTGGATCTGACAAATTCGTCGTCGCGTCCGCTGCTGACGCTGCCGTCGCTGCAGTTGAGGTCGCTGGAATGCAAATCGGTGTGAGATGTCAATTGATGATTTAGGGGGCTGGCGATGGAGGACGATTGAGGATGAGAAAAAGGGGCAGTGTTAAGCGTGAAAGGGGATAGGAGAGAGTGATGAAAGGGGAGAGAGTGCGTGGCTAGGGTTAAGCGTGAAAATGTTATTCAATTACAATTTTGCCCCAGTATATTTTAATTAACTCCAACTAAACCAAGGCTTACAACGAAAATAAGTGTCGCCATATTTAAAAGTGTAAATTTTTATTTTCAGTAACACTTATATTGGATAGCGACACTTATTAGCGAGACTAAAATGCAACCCATATAAGTGTCGCCAAATGAAAAAAAAAGTGTTGCCAAATGACTGTTTTGGTGTAGTGTTACTTAGTATATCCATTTCTTTACATAGCATGTTCTTTTATACTATCATTTCTTATGCATCATTTCATACAATTTGCTTAGTTAAGTTCATTTTAAACACTCCATGTAATTTAATTAAATTCAATTTCATTCTTCAATTGATTCTTAGCTATACCAAATTCATTTGTTAACATGTACTTTATTTTCAAAATTTTCAGTTAATAACAATTCATTTGTGGAACATTTTATTAATCATCACTTAGTTTATAATTATTCTATAAAAGTCATATATAAGAAGTTGGACTTCATCTAAGTTTTTAATTACCTCAAAAGCTACAAATTTCAATTTCACAATTTCTTTGCAAATTTATATTAAATTCTATAACAAATTCACAAAGATATGGCTGGATTCATTTTCCTTTTTTCTTAAGTTCTACTTACTTATTCCATTTAGCCATTCGTCATTTCATATTATATTTAAGTATATAACATTTTTATCACAAACAAATTCCCATTTATATACATTTTAATTACTTTTAAGTTTTTCTTACTTGTATAATATCTCACTACATCTCTAAATCATTCTTTTAACTTTTTAACATTTGGTAAGTCATATTATATGTTATTAGAATGCAATTTGGTATTATACAAATTTATAGGATTTATTTTACTTAATTAGAATGTTCACAATTTCACTTACTTAAATTTTCTTTACCTTTCAATTTTAAGAGTTACAACTTCAGCCCTAAAGTTTCTCAAAACATTAAGCTTAGAATTCTTAATCCTCTTATTTTATAAGTTCTGGTTATTCACATTTCATTCAGATAATCTAAAAAATATCAATTAACAGAACTTAGAAATTTAAATGCCCGGTTTATTTCAAATCATTTGAAATAAATATATACATTTATATCTTATATATATCAAATCATACTTTTGGAGTTTAAACCAAAATGCATTTTTCAAAATAGTTTCGAAGCAAAGCAAAGCTTCGCAGAAGTCTCCTCCACTTTGAGACTCGAAAATGAACGTCGATGATGTTGCGCAGTCATCACCGAAATTATTTTCCAACGACATAAGAGCGGAGTACTGAATTTATTCAAAAAAACTCCTTTCAAAATATTTCCCATAAATATTTTTCAACTCATATCACTACATTTCTCTTCAAAGCTTTGAAAACCATTTCAAAATTCCCGGGTCTTAAATTCAGCACATCTCAATTTTAAATCTATTTTAATTTAAAAGTCACCTTTATAAACTATTCTTACAAAATTTTCCTTTCTTAAAACATTCCACAAGTTGTTTTATCTTTGTTTATTTTGTAATTACCCTTATTTATTAAAATACAACATTTAATTAATGATAACAATCAATATTATCATTCCTAACAACCAAACAAACTGGATGAATCATAATTATTTTTGAAAATTATTTCTTTATATCAAAAATATGATTAGGGAAAAATTATTTCATTTACCCAATTTCAAAACAATACTATGTCGAATTGTTCTGTTCAAGTGTTTAGAGATCCCTATCAATGACGTTAATTACTCGTATTGACCAGAATCCATAAGTCACTCAACAAATCAACCAACACAGTATAAAACAATTTTATATCACTAACAAATACGCTCTCCCATACATATACACTCAGCGACTCATCATAGGGTATTACTACCCTATTTATAAAGAGTCGGACCCCACAAAGCTAAGGTTATCGCTAAACCAAAGCTCTGATACCAACTGTAACGACCCACCTTTTTGGACAGTTTAAATCGACAATCAAACACACATGTCAACTCAAACCATTCAAAAGGGAGGATTGTTAATTGGGGTAAATAAGAAAAGAAGAGAAAAGGAACAAGAAACAACCACAAAATCTCGCAGCGGAAAGATAAAATATAATAATCAAATAAACAGTTCATGAAGCTGTTTAATATACTTTTGATTATCATTTATACATCATTTATCAGAGTTATACATATACAACAGAATAAATAAAATAATACGACAGACATCATGATGCAAGGATAATAATAGTAATAGTATACCGAATCTTCGTCTTCGTCCTCCAGAATAGATCTTCAATAAGCTGAAAAAAACTCAGGACTGACCCGAGCGTAATGAAAGAACAAAACACTCGAGTCAGGACTAAAATATCCTTATGTAAGTTAAATCAATCGTAAATAAAGATGAGTGTAACGGCGTCAGAGATGTTTACGGGGTTTGACATCTCCTATCCAGTGTCGACGTGCGTGCAATAACTCAAAAGATGTTACGGGATTTTCCACCTCTTAAGGATCCGTTAAACTATCTACTATGTACTAGAATACGCTATTATAATATGTCTACAGTAAAGTAAAAGTATTAAAATACCGTTAAGGCGTTACCCATACCCCCTTAACACATTTTTATATATTCCCATAGTTTATACAGTACCGTAATTCCTCCGTAAACTAGAGGGGTATCAGAGGGCACTCCATAGGTATGGTACAAAACAAACTCGTAGAAGGCGCTCTAGGGCATGTGAACACGGCACACGAGGAAATGCCAGGGTAGATATACCGTTTGCGGATCCGGACTGGTGGTGACGCATAACAGCTACTACCGCCCACCTCGGACACACTCCCAAACAATCGAGGGGTGGCCACCAAATCAAATTACAAAAGCAATAGAATGGTATCGAAGAAATATGCCCGATAAGAGGAATGACCTCACATTGGTCCGGCGTGGCTCCTGATTTTAGTCACATCTAAATTGACTCACGGGAGTCAGGGTCACGTCATACCATATAGAATCGTTCACCAAACCATCCTACTTCATTTCTGGAATCTCCACCACGTACATAGTAGTTAAAGTGGTTTTCGGTATCGACAGAGAGTATGCCCATATCCGATCCCGGTCTCTTTAACAACCAAACGCTTATTACACACTGGATGGTTCTTCTACATTTTCAAAATCAGTTCATAATTGATATCAAAATATCAAGTTCGCTTCAAAATCAAATCCATTTCAAAATCATTTCGCCCCAATATCTCATTTCAATTTCAAAAATCGTTTCAAATTCCAATTTAGGTTGTAACCTCATTTAGCTCAATTCGTATTTCAATCCAAGATTTAAATATAAACATTTACCTTATTGACCAGCTGGAAATTTTTGAAAATAGTTTGAATAATTAAAATAGTAAAATACTCTAAAATATTAAAGATAAATTTCAAAAATAGTTTTAAATTGATTTAATTTAGTTAAATAGATTTAAAATGGATTTAATATAATTAAATAAGTTAAATAGCTTTAAAAATAGATTAAATATAATTAAAATAAATTTAAAAAGGTTAATTAGTTTAAAATAAATTAAATCAAGTTAAGTATATTTAAAATAGATTAAAATAAGTTAACATGTTTAAAAATGAATTAAAATAATTTAATATAGTTAATATAGGTTAAAATAGTTGAGTATAAAGTAGTTTAAGTATTTAAAATGGTTTATATAGCAGGATAATTTGGGAAAACCAAAATGAAATAACTTCAAAGTCAACCATTTTAAATTCCAACTTACCAATCTGAAACACATTCAAATTTCCATTCAGTCGATTCAAATCTCAATTTCAATTCAAATCAATTTCGATTTCAAATAAATTCAATTCCATCCCAAATCCAATTGTCTCAATTTCGATTTCAATTTATAATGATTTCGAACTCGATTTTCAAAATATCAATTCAAACATTTAAAATAAATTATTTCTTAATAGTCAGTTTAAAAATCCAAATCTTCAATGTAATTCAATGTTAAGCTCAATTTCAAAATGTTGTCTTTATCTCACTTTTACTTAATAATATTCAAAGTCCGAATAAGAGTTAAATCCTTTAAAATCAAATCAATTTACGAAATTCAATCATATCGTAATTTTAATTCCAAAGTCTCAACTTCAATTACTTAACTATTTGTTTAACCAAAATTTATTTCAACATCTCAACCTCAAATTCGCAATAAGTTCAATTTATAAAATTGATTTTATTTCCTTTAAATCAAACCGTTTAATGTAAATTCCAAATCAAAGATTTTAAAAATTATTTAATTTAACCAATCCGGTGCCCATATATAATTTTCTATCCTATGGCCAAGTGATTAGTTATTTCAATTAAATTTTAGGAATAGATATATATCATTTCAATTCAAATCATCGTGTCATAGGTATATATCATTTCAACCTATTTCTCAATTTGTTCGAAATGATTCAGTTTACAACTGTAAATAATACACAGGGTGATGATAACATATATACAAACAAATAAACATCCAAACATTCAAAACATCAATCAATAGCATTCATCGCAATCAATCATCCAAACAGACAATATAATTCACGGAAATTTCATAGTTATAAATGTTCGAAGATTTAATTGCGATTTAAATTCCAATTCAAATTTGACTGTCAATTTCAATTTCTAACATTAAATTCAATGACAATCTAGTTGACAGTTAAATTTTATCAACAACGACTAATAAAAAATCATATCACTTCATAATATCAGATTCAACTAGCATGAGAATATTCTAGTACGTTGTGAGCGTTATAAAACACTCACCTTGAGTTTATGTTGCCAATCGTTCAAATTTTAAATTAAATCGAGCGCGTTCGATTTAACCAAAAAATTTAACGAGCTCCAAACGTCTCCAAAACAGCACTGTAGCGTAGCTCTCGTTGCTGCGATTCCGGCGTCGCTAGTTTCGTCTGATTCTGATAACGTAAGAAATAGTTATGAGTGTTTAAAGATTGTATATAATTTAAAACAACATTTTTTCTCTTTTTTTTATACCACAAAATCACGGCCGTAGAAACCCCAGAGTAAATCGTGGCCGCTGACCCTATCATCTCCCACGCAACACTCAGGCAACGTACGAACGAAAGGAACCCATCGCCGCCTTCAAACCCTAGATGTCGCGCCATCATCGTCGCTCGAGACGACGATCTACCACCACCATCGCGCGCGCCTTCCTCCGCCACCACATCGCCTAGAGCCACTCGAAGCTCGGTCTTCCCCTGGCCGTGAAAAACGCAAATGAAATGGAGACGAATGCGGCCAAAAACCTCCACCATACGACGACGATAACCAAGATCTACCGTTGGATCTGACGAGCTCAACGAGCTCTATAACTTTCCAATTGAAGTTCCTTCCATCGGAGCGTGGATTTCGAGAAAAATGAGGGGAAACGTCGCAATGTTTCGGCCATCGAAATTATCTTTGGCGGCCGCGAGATATAACTAGGGTTTCTGGTGTGAACGTGAATATATACGCGTATTGAATATTATTTTAATATTATTTCAATTTTAATAGCTTTTTTCAAACTTCCAAACGAAACGTGCCGACAGGCATTCATAATGTTTTACCTACATTCCGAACACAATGGAACGTGTTTCGGAGGCAAATTTGATCGTATGCGGAAGATAGCCTTTTGAATCGAATTAAATATTAAATTTTCGATTTTTATTTCAACGCGTTTCTCACTCGTACAACCAAACGATAACTCCAAACGCTACAAAATTTAAAATCCGATAATAACACTCTATTACGGATCCAATGGAACTGGTTTCGTCAAATTCCGAGACTACGCCTCAGAAGGCTATTTTTACTCGTCGATTATAATATAAAGTTTCAATTTCCAATTTTTCACCTTTAAATCCAATTTTAAATGTTATCAAATTTCATTGTTGTTTAAATAAACTTTACATCAAGTTTCCGATATCATTTTCAATCATATTATATTCAGTATTCAATTATTCAAATAATTGCAATATTAAATTTAAACGATTTTGATTGTTCAAAAATTCACTATCTTTTAACTATTTGAAAAATGAACTTATAAGATTTAACTTTAAAAGCGAATTCAAATTATAGAACAATTATTTCCATTATACAGTTATTCAATTTCCGTTATTCAATTATTCAGTTAATTCCAAATATTAAATTTTAAACAATTTAATTGTTCAATATTTAACAAATTTCAATAATAGATTTTAATTTAATTTTTAGTTATCACTCAATTACTTTATTCACATCCAGTGCATCCAACATTTGTTATTCAACTTCAGTTATGGATTATAAACCTAGTTACTATATAAAATTTCATTTCAATTTCAATTGGTTTCCAAATTAAATTCGACTGACAAAATAAACAGGTAACTTATAATAATTATCACCGTTTACTTTTAATCACACTTATAAGTTTATTATTTACAAAAAGTGTCACAATTTCCTGTATAGTGCTAATTTGGTTCCATTACCGAAGACTATATATTATTTCATTAGTTAACCCAATATTAACATTTGTTTTCTTATATTCCTTTTATAACCAAGTTATAACATTTGAGTCATTTCAATTGATTGGAATTTCATTTAATTCATTAATAATTAACCTAGATAAATATTGTTGCAATTCATTCTAGTTATTATTATCATAAATAAATTACAAATTTTTTATTCTTCCAACATTAAACCATGAAAATCTTATTAAATTAACAATTTTAATTACCGAAAATTTACGGGTCGTTACAGTACTACATGAACTCTAACCACCTCCCTAACATATAAAGCCACGAATGAAGCTGCCGTCCTAGTGCTCATCACAGGTATGAAATGAATGCACTTGGTAAATTTATCCATGATGCCTCAAATGCCCTCTTTCCTTCGATTAGATCTGGGTAATCCATCGATGAAGTCCATAAAAATGCTCTTCCGCTTCTTAATGTGGGTTGTCCAATGGTTACAACAATCCTCTAGGTTTCTTCTGCTCTGCTTTCACCCTCTAGCAAGTCATACACTTAGCTACATACTCTGCCACTTACCTCTTTATCCCAGACCAAACAGAAACTCTCCTTATATCCCGGTACATCTTATCTCCACCGGGATGAATGGTCAACCTAGAGCGGTAAGACTCCACCAATACTGGATCCACCAAATCCATACTACAAGGAAAACATGGCCTACCATCTCTCCGCAACCATCCCCTCGAGTCTATGGAATAACACTTAAGATGATTTGATGACTCCCCTTTACCTAATCTATCCAAAATGTCTGCCAGCTCACCATCCTCTCTTTGGCTAGCCCCAATCTGCTCCATTAAGGTCGGCTGAACATATAGGACTGCTGATAATCCAGGGGTAATATCGGAAGGTGGCCTTAATTGAAAAGTTGAAATATATTTCAAATTTCTCCACCTTAAAAAAAGGACTCTGTGTAGCTCTCTGTCTACTCAATGCATCCGCTACAACATTCCCCTTGTCCAGGGTATAAGAAATTTCAAAGTCATATAAGGCTAAGAACTCCATCCATCTCTGCTGCCTAAATGCAAGTTCTTTTGGGAGAACAAGTACCTCAAGGATTTATGGTCTGTAAAAAGCTCAAATCACTCATCCAAAAGATAATGTCTCCAAGACATAGGAGCAATGACTACAATTGCCAACTCAAGATCATACGCATGGTAGTTCTTCTCATGAGTCTTCAATTGCCTACTAGCATAGCATACCACTCTACCCTCCTGCATCAACATTGCTCCTAGTCCCGTGCCACAAGCATCGGTATAAACCGTAAATGGTTTACTCCCATCAGGTAACACTAGTACATATGTACTAGTCAAAACCTCCTTTAACCTAACAAAGCATCCTCACATTTAGCATCCCATGCAAAAGTTAGATTCTTCTTGGTAAGGCGAGTCAGTGGGGTAGATATTCATCCTTGATGAACTTCCAATAATAACTTGCGAGACCAAGAAAACTCCTCACTTTTGTGGCATTCTTGGGGACATGCCAATCCTACACTGCTGCTGCCTTACTAGGATCTCCAACTAAACCACTCTCTGAATCAATGTATCCCAAAAAGCGAACCCCGTCTCTCCAAAAGTGGATAATAGAAAACATTGCTGTAAGATTATGTGATCGGAGGGTCCTAAGAACCTCCTCTAAATGCAAACCATGCTCCTCCCTACTCTATGAGTATACCCAGATATCATCCACAAATACCACCACAAACTTATTTGACAACTCCCTAAACACTCGGTTACCAAATCAACAAAATAAGTGGACGCGTTGGTTAGTCCAAAAGGCATAACTAACCACTCATATAACCCATCAGGAGTACTAAATGCAGTCTTCTGAATACTATCCTTAGCCACTCCCAATTGATGGACATCTATGGTTAAGTTGAGCTGGGAAAATACTCTTACTCCAACCAATTGATCGAAGAGATCATCTATGCAGGACAAATGATAACGATTCTTCTTAATCAGCTTATTCAGCTTGCGGTAATAGATGTAGAGTTTAAGGGAAACATCGCCTTGGTTGCAAAGACGGCTGGCGCCCCCCACTCAGAAATACTCCTTCTGATGAAACCATTCTCCAATACCTCATTCACTCACTTATTCAACACGCATCATTCCATTGGAGCCATGTGCCTCAAAGGTATAGCAACTGGTCGAGCTATCTCTACAAGATAGATCATAAACTCGATCTCTCTCTAGGGTAGGAGACCAGTAACCTCAGAAAATACATCTAGAAAATTCCTAACTATTGGGAAAGAAAAAAGCTCATCTGTGGTAGGCCTAACGAATAAAGGTAGCTCAACATAACCGATCCTCACATATCGCTGGAAAACCTCTAAACTACGCCCACCACAAGCGCCCAATCTAACAGTCGTCCAATTACAGTCCAGTGTAGCCCCATACATGGACATTCAATCCATGCCCAGTATCAACCAAAACCTAGAGAACCCCAACACATAGGCATCACACTCAAACTCGACCCATAGAATTATCAAACTCAAATCCCGACATATCATAGATATAAGTCAATTACTTTATGAGATTTGACATAACTACTGGGTCCGTCATAATACTAGTGTGCAAGTCATCAACAAGTCCACTAGACATAAAGGAATAAAAAGGCCCAGTATGAAATAAAGTACGAACAGAAAGACCAGACAGAGATAACGCACCTTCAATTACTACCTTCTTCCCCTTATCCAGTGCTGGCTAGACACTAGAAGTGGGAATGGCCTCCATAGCATATGACTGAACCACCTAGGTAGAATCCATAGAAGCAGCTCTAGGTGGTGCTGGACAATTCCTCTTAATATGTCCAAACTGAATAAAAACTAAAGCACTTTGGCTTCAATAGCAAACACTCCTTAACAAGATGCCCTATCTTCCCACACCTATGACATTTCAACTCCTTCTTCTGAATCTTCCTTTTATGTGGAGGTCCACCCTTCTTCTTCCCTTTTTGAAAATTCTTAACTTCAGCCTTTGAAGCCTCTTCCACCTTCTTAGCAATAGAAGTAAACAATATCATCTCAACCAGGCCCTAATAAGTAGCTCCCATAGGAATATGACTCACTACTAAAACATGTAGTGGCTGATTCAAACCCTTACCAAACTTGAGCATCTTCTTATGCAGGGTATTGATCAACTCAATTCCAAACCTCGCAAGCTCATTACACCGATTAACATATTCTTTAACTGACAAATCACACTGCTTTAGATATATAAACTTCTCTAACATAACTCCCTCCTTAGCTTACGACAAGAACTTCATCTCAAACCACCATCTAAACTCTCCTCAAGTCACAATACCACCACCAATCTCAACCTCAACAACCTTCCACCAACTGAGAGCCTCTCACTATATCTTTTAGGTAGCAGGATGCCTCCTAACCTCATATGACAAATCCGTAAGTCCAAATATCCACTCACAGCTGTGATTCCAAGCTCAAGCATCAACAAAAGTCTCAGTGCCTAAGAATAGCTTTCCACCCAAGTTGGAAAAGTCATTGCATAGCTTAGCAAAGTCATGAGCGATAGGTGGGTGGACAGGGACCCCACCAACCGCCTACTCCGCAAGCTCTCTAGTCGGATACTCAACCGGTCCCATAGGTTGTAAATTACGGTGGAACCAAATGAGCATGTTCACATCCGAAATATCAGGGATGTCGGAAGAGCCAGATCCCACGGGATCAGCCATCTTTATCAATGAATAGTAAAGATTAAATCGGATACTTCCACAAATAGCTCAAATAAGATTAAAAATAAGGGACAACATAGGCAAGATTTGAGATAAGCATTTGTCCACCTGCGTGGAGGAAAAATAGAAGGAGTTAGACATAAAATCTTGTGAATGAGAACAAGACTAACAAGGAAATTAAACACAATTGACTTCAAGTCCACTCTAAGTGATATAGGGTGTGTGTACCATGTCCATGCACCTAAGGTCGCAAGCCTTATGTCGCCAGCCTAACAATCATCAGTCTAATAGTCATCAGTCTAACATAAAGGAGATAACAACAAACCGCATCTCACTGAACGACCATCTAGTTTTCGAGAAATTATTGCCCCACTTTAACTCGCACTAGGCCTAGAGAGGAAGAATACGCATGTAAACTCGCGTAGTGACTCATTGTATGCACCCTTGCCTAAGCCCTCAATCCTACTAGTAAAATACCCCTTACGCACCCAATGGAGTTATTGTGCTTAACTCCGCCTGATAGTGGGCACTACCTAGCTTTCAGTGTCTACTCCCATACTGGCCTGCGGGAATGTCCATGATCCAGTCTCTGATCCCAACATTCGGACTATCGACCGAAAATCTGATCCTAACATCCTCAACTAACGATCGGTAATTCGATCCCAACACTTATGCGCACCTTTCGCAACATAAGTTGCATGTCTTAACGACACTCCGCATCCACATCCTACTATATGATACGGAAACATGAACTAAGTTCACCATCTCAAATTAGAACACCTGAATGTGTCTACCCTAGTCAAGCAATTTAGAGAGCAACAGGGTTCATACCCCGATCGGCTCAAGGCCCCAGACAGTCTTCTAAGTCTAAAGTGACTTAGGACAGTCGACCTATGCTAGTCTTAGGTCGATTACCTACAATCCAGACATCTTTCAATTTATTGGTTTTATGTAAGTTAGTCATTTCATTTTATTTTCAGACTTAATCCAAACGTCTTCAATTTACTTGTTTTAAGTAAAGTATCCATTTCATTTAATTATCATACATAATCCATTTCAATTATCAAACGTAATCCGTTTAATTCTTATTTCAACCAGGCTAATCTTTTTGTCCTATTTTATTACAGTCATTGCAATATTTACAATATCCCAATTAGTAATTTATAGGTATCAATTCCAATTTTAGCATTTGATTTATGATTTTACAGCTCACATATGTCGACGCAATTAGATAAAAAGATCCATTATTTCATATTCCCAATTTAATAAGTTAACATATTAATACCAAAATTAACAGTCAGATCAGATAAGGTTAGAAATTAAAATCAATTAACTTGTTAAATCTGTGCACACTCACCTTTATCCTAACCTTTTAGGTTTGCCTCAAACGCTGCAAGCCTTCTCCCCTATATCCGCGTAGGTCACTTCTCCAATTGCTAGATCTTCGTTTTATTTTGATTTAGATTGAGATTTAGAACAGAATTAAGGTTTCAAATAGATTTGAGAAATTAGGGTTTAAGGTTTATTTTGGCAGTGCTTCGCTGTAATGGAGAGAATTAGGTTTAGGTTAACCCTAGCTATCAATTTATAGGGGAATAAATCAACTCACTACCATTAGATCCAGCCTAAAATCATCTCGTTCGTCCTTGTAACCGTGGCCAGCACGCAACGATCTCGCACGAAGAAAGGAATCGTCTCTATGATGTCATGACCCTACGATCGACCATGGGTTGGGTCGACCACCTATGGGTCGGATCGATCGCGCACGGTTGACCTGGGTCCATCTGGGTCGAACTGGCCCTAGTTGATTTTTTTTTCTATTTTCTATTTTCTATTCTTTTCTTCAATTTCTTATTTATTCAATCCTCTATAACTTTTTCGTTTTAGCTCGGATTTTAACAAGTTTTATAAGAAAGTTGCTAAAAAAATTAATACAGACATAATGGTGCAAATCCCGTTGTCAAATTTGGACGTTTCTGAAAATTGTCATTTTAGATTGATTCTTATCTTTTAATTATATTTACTTATTTATTTCCAAAAAATCCTGGAGTGGTACCGGTAGTAAGTATACACAACTGCAGATAGCCTCTAGGTGAATGACGAACTTCTGTTGTGTAACTCTACTGACATCGCATCCCAACCCATTGTAAATCAAACCATTTATCATATGCCTAAATATTGGGCTAGGCCCACTAACTCATGCTCATTCTAAACTTGTTATTGAGGCTATGTACTTTCCTACTCTGAAAATTATAATGCCTCCTATTATTTTATTCCTATTTTATATGCTTATTACACATTCTCTATTTCCCTCTTACGTTCTATAAATGTCAACTGTCTGTAATAAAGGGTCATTATTATTCTAATTAGAAAATCATTAATGACATTTATTTATTCGTTCTAATTCAACTTATTATGCATATTTCGTATCCTCGTAAATGCCCTATTAAATCCTTTACCCGGTCTCATCAAATGCATTTATGTCCCTACTATATTCCTGTAACTCCCTATTAACAACACCTTTGTTGTCCTACTAATTTTGGAGTTACTCTATCTTTCCCATTTCAACCTCCTAGTCATATGGTTTACTACGCTATTAATAACCATTCGTCCTAATTATAACTAATACGAACATCGTCCTATATTATGCTACACACACAGAGAAAAAAAATGGTAGGTGCAGTTATATATATATTCTTATTTCTAACTGTTCAATTCCTATGCTTTGGAATTCCATAATATATATTTATATGTACATTCTGTAAGGAACATTTATTTCCAAATTTTAACGTATTAGAGCCATTCTTTCCAAAAAAGGGTTACCGCTATAACTTTCCAAAAAGGATTATTAAAAAGTGAGATTTTTGTTCCGTTTGAAATTATAAGGAAATGTCTATTTTCCTTATTAAAATAGAAAGTGCAAACTACGGAGGAGAACCTTCGTACTTTGCATATCTGTTTTTTTGGTATATTCCTTATTATTTCAATCGACACACTTTTTTACATAGTAGTAGAATTAGATAATTTATGTAAATTACACGGAAATATATACAACCAAATTGTACCCAAAACGCTTCCAATAAATTAAAACATGGAAATTCACATTCCAAATCAAACTAAGACAATTAAATCTATACTAACAAATTACTCCCCAATTATTATAAATCTGGAATAAATCTTGCAATCTTATCAATATTTTTCTTTAACAAATTTAAGATTGATTTTCACATTTTCGGATTAGGATGTAAATATCATTCTATTCAAATTACCTAATTTAAAAAATATGTCGGCGAGATACCAGCTAAATATGTTATTTCTAACTCTACAACTCCACAGATCTTACATAGGCATAATAATTAAATAAAACACAATGATATAAATTTCAATATTATATATAAATCATATAATTTCTCACTCACCTTTCTAGCTTTCCAAATCTCCCAGATCCGAATTCACCTTTTAATTTGATTCATTTTCCTTTCCAATCCAAAAATATGTATAACAAGATATATACGTACAATTGGAATTACAGATCTGAGAAGAGATTTAGGTTAAGTGGAGTATATATTTATAATTACGAAAATTACCTTTTTCCACAGTATTGATTCACTCATTATCTTCTCTTTTATTTTTTGCCCTTCTCCGATTTATATATATAATATAATATTTTATAATTAGTAGAAATAGTGGAGAAGGGAAAATGCAAGAGTTCTACTGCTTTGATCAAAAAATACGAGAAGAAAAGTGATAGGCTATGTTTGTATTTATAGGCACTCGAATCAATCGTATTTGTTAGATTTAAAATAATCAAATCTAGGTCGTTCATCCAACGTTCAACCATAGCCACCACATTCCCAACCGGCCGACAGCTCTACTATGAGAGGTGGACTGATAGTGGTCGACCGACCCAAGTAGCGGGTTAATCGATGGGGTCGTCGCAGTTAATATTATTTATTCCTTTCTATTCCTATTTAGTTATTTCATTCGAAAACTTCAAACGCTAATAACTTCTTCGTTTGAACTATGACCGCAAAACTCTAAATATGAAAGTTGCTAAGAAAATCACCATGAACACAGCGGTGCAAGTTACATGGCCAGATTATGATGTTTGCACAAATTCCATTATTGAGCCGTAATAATTATTTATTAATTACCATTTATTCTACGAGTCGCAATAAACTTCCTTGAGATTCGCCCGGACTTGAAGTGTAACTAGCTTTTTTACTACATTCTTTCCTTTGTTGCCCTTACATGGTCTTCACATTTGACGATTTCCATTTTTGATCTTGAGTGACTAAGTCATTACAATGTAGGAATCGATATAATGAGCTTTCCCACTGGTTTTAGGAACAAAATTTTGAATGAGAAGCTTATTTAAAACTACCGAGCAGAAGCTTACCGAACCATTTTCACGATCTGATAGACTATTTCGTGCTCTGCTACCGCACTGATATTTCAGTTCGGTACCGAGCATATTTATACTATATAGATTTATTTGGTCAGTTTTAGTGCCTCCGACTTTGCTTTCGACTCTTTATTGTCTGATGCTTCATCCTTCGTTTTATGTGCATTGCTTCGACGCATTACTTTGATATATTTTGAATTCCACACTTAGTCATTTTCTGAGTAGGAGAAGAAGATTGAACCGTTGTTGTCAAAGTCATAACCACTTCTTTTTAAGTTGGAATGAAATGACACTTAGACCAATAGCGTTTTATCATTGAGTAGAACGCTATCCTAGTGCATTCAAATGTTCCATTTAGGCAACGTCGCCAATATCTCTCCAATGTAGGGTCCAAATCGGTTTGGCAAAGGATGGATTTTTATATTCTCATATCTTCCAACCTATATAGCTTGAATCGAGGTGCGACTTCAGCCAAAATGCATTGGGCATGTTTTAATTGATCTGGGTTTATTCCAAGGGTGTGCCAAATATTCTTCTACCAGCTCTTAAGATCATAAAACATAAGTTCTAAAGTCAACAAGTGTATGAATCGCGTTCATGACAAAAGTTATCGTTTACTCTTCAAATTTAATATTTTGATATATATATATATATATAAGAGGTCACATGCATGACTCGCAAACATAAGAAAATGATTATATTCTTAAATTTTATAGTTTTCAGTTTATGTTTAGCAAAACTACATACAAATTTGGAACTGAATAGTATTCAACCAATTTATTTTTAAAAGAATAATTTTATATGCAATTGTATTACACGTGGCCAACAGCTTATAATTAATAACTACAAATTTTAATCAATTGTAAATAAATTGATTTAAATTAAAATCAATTCAAGTTTAATATATTAATTATTTAGTAGCATTGGAGAAAATCAACACAAGAATTATCATATAATTAAATATTCAAATAAACCAATTAAAAAAGAAATGATCATTAGTGGTAGTCAGTTATCTAATTAGTTTGAAGTTTTTTTTACTAAAATTAGAAATTTTATTTGTTATAATATACAATAATTAAAGTTAAGTTGCAATAAGTAAATGATAAATATATAGGATAAATTAATATTATAATTCCATTTAATGTCTATAGTTTTATATAATATCACATGAAGAGGTATACACTACTTCTACAGAAAAAAAACAATTCGATACAAGTGGTAAATTATAATGTTTTTTCTAATATTAAATTATTATTTTCAAATAACAAACCATTTATGCACTTACATAGTTGAACACACATACAGATTAATACTAAATTATTGCTTCCAAATAACAAATTATTTATGCAAATAAAAGAAAAAGTTCATATGTTTTTTGACGAAAATAAAAGTTGGGTTAATCCACAAACAAATGACTAGTCTAGTAAAATAAACTAAATATAAGTACAAATATTGCCAACATGATTAATAGTTTGGATTACGAGATCAAAAATCACATATTCGAATAGTGAAATAGATTAAAATACATTTTTAGCACTAATTAATTGTGATAATGATAAAAAATGCTACTAACAATAGTAGCAGTATGAGTCTATTCTTGATGAAGCGAACGAGGTATTTGAGCGGGTAAGTTGGTTGAAATGAGAATGTGTTTAGTGATGCGAAAGCGGTATTTGAACGGAATATTTGAAATGTGATTTTTAATTTAATTGATTCACAATTAGTTAATTATTTATTTTTATTGTGTAATATGCGTTTAATTAAAATAAAATAAAAGTAAAAAATAGAAATTCATTCAAATCAATACAAATACCTTGAGAAATACAATAATGTAGTGCATATAAAATACAACAGAACTACAGAATTTTGAAAATCCTATTTGTTGGCACTACCTTAATTTATCAGATATGTTTAGTACCTTTTCAAGTGTTGTTTTTCCGCATTCACCGACAACAACTAACTTTTGCTAACCCGTCGTTAAGACTATTGAATAAATCTCTATTATCGGGTTGCATAACAATTATCATCGCTTCACCAAAATCAAATTCTTCTCCTTCTCTAGTACGTCAAAGACGGACAACTATATATTTGCGCACTACAGAAATTCCTGTGAAATCTACGCTGTTTGTGTTTGGACTGTTAGAATTCGTGCAAGATTATTTCATCCGTCTCTCGTGCATTCGATCAATGATATCGCATAGCTTCTCATTAGTTTCTCCATGACGTCTTCTCGCATTAATACATGCATCAGAAGATGAACCAATTTGTGGAGTTTGTTGCAATGGAAGTTTTGTTGGTGAATACAAATTTGGAATTTGTCCATGGTGAGTTTCATCTAGGTGACTATAAAACCCATTAAACGCCCATGTTTTATCAAGTTGGTCTTTGTAAGGGAAGAAGTATGTTGCTACGGTTATTCTTAGTTAGTAGCGGGCGTATATAATGTTTGTCCAGTTCCATTTGTCCTTTGAAACAATTGTTGAATCAACTTCAAATTGTCAATATGTCCTTTTCTATATTTCAAAAAAACAAAAGAAAGTAAAACGCATATATTAAATACCTTTACACGATCATTCTACCTTCCTCGTTTGCTTTTGAATATCCCAGCCAGCACTAGTTTTGTTGCACAGACTCTCTTTTAACTCATTTTCTTCTAAGGTTGTCGTAGTTATATCGGATTTTAATTTCGTTTATCAGTCCAACGAACGGAATGTCTTCTACAGCTTGGTTGAAATTTTCCGCTTTAGCTTTGTGCACTTCTTTTTTATTACTACCGCAGATGACATACGCTTTTACAGTATAATCTGAATAGCGTCGGACGTCCAGTTGTGTGGGGATATTTCAGGTTGATATTTTGAAAATTCAAAATTACAAAAAAAATGTAAAATATTCCAAAACAAATTTATGCTGTTGATATGAAAAGTATATGGACGGAAGTATAAAAATGTATCTAAACAGTTTTTCGGATTGATTGATAAAAAATTTTAATTTGTGGGTTCGAAGGTATAGAGTTAAAGGTGAAATATATAGAATGGGGAGAAGAAGGGAGAAGTAGCGGTCGTTAGAAGAAAATGGATCGACGGATCGGACGTTAATGTATCTTTCCCCTTCAATGGCTCCAACGAGCCTTTTTGAAGGAATGGACCATTACGGTTCGACGTGTCAGACGTATTACGAACCGTAATGAAAAAACCTTTGCGAACGCTACCTAAGTTTCATTTCGAACGTTACCTAAATAGAACGTTTAGGTTTAGTTAGTGGGTTTAGTCAGTGATGATGGTTAGTAGACGCATAATATAACTGATATTATTAAAGATGAACATTGTTGGATACGAAAAAAAAGGAGGAATATGTATGTATGTATATATGTAATATATAACCTGTAAATTGACAAACACATGTGTCTATCCATAATACGATGAAATCAGCATTTTACCAGTTTTATTCCAAAAAAGAAATGAAATAATTTTGTCCTAATAATTACGCACTACCAACTTTGTGAGTATTAAGGACATCTAATTAGAGGCAAAATAAATTGTTTTGCCTCTATTAATTACTAATTAAAGGCAAAATTAGGCCCGTCAAAACCGACCCTAACCCATTTACCCAACCCAATAACCCTAATTTTATAAGGGTTGGATCCGATCCTTTTATTTTTTGTTTCAGTTTTTACCCAACCCGTTTACAAATAACAAAAAACATAAGCAGTCAAACCCAACCCGTCTAACCTCTAACCCTAATTATTATTTTTCAATTTTCTCGATCGGGCTTCAAATCTGTAAAAGGGAAAAAGGCGATTCCTTCTGATCTTCGATTTACAGTGTGGAAATCGTCTGAATTTTATATGGCAACGACAGCCTGATCTTTCGTTGTTTGAGACGACGACGACGCCCTAATTCTTTTGTTGTTTGAGAAGACGTGTAACAACCCGGGATTTCACAATATTATTATTATCGTCATGTGACGATTTGATTGGGTTGCTAATTGTTCGGCATTTATACAATCGAAATTCTTTTAAAAAATCAGATTGAAATTCTTGTTGAAATTGTGAAATAGTATGCGGGCTTTAAATTTTAAGTTGGCCCACGTTTTCATTTAGTTGTTTTGAGCCGTGATAATCATCTAAGACCAACCGGACCCCTTTCTCATTTTCATTCACCCATAACCCGTTTCCCTTCGTTCCTCTGTGAAAAAAATATATGGCGGTCGTTCCTTTTTCTTGCTCGATCAAAGTTAGGGCTTTCTGAATGCCGACTTTAGATGGATGATTTCGTTCGCACGTTTCTCTGAGTTGCTCTCGGCCCTTTGAAATCGATCGAGTTTGTGTTTGATTTATCGATTGATCGTCTTCCTCTTTGCTCTGAAAATTAGGGGTTGGGAAAGTCGAAGGCGTCGTTCAGTCGAAATCATTATTTGGTGCTTGCGACTCCTTCTCTCGAGTTCGTCTCCGCTTCGAACAAGGTGAGTAAAATCTCACATCTAATTCGATTTCTTGCATACATGATTTTGTGTTTTCAGACCTTGAATTCTGGGTACTTTGACTTCGGTCACTTTGGAATTTTGATAGTATTTGACTTCGATCTCATTTTACTTCGCGTTTGACTTGGTTTCACTGTCGATGATGATTTGGGTCTTTTATAGGGTTCGCAACCCTATTTTCTCGTTCGTTTGATAATTTCAAAAATGTTGCTTTGACCGTTCGATTTTGTTTGGATGTTTGCGATGAATTCTGACCTTTTCCATATGCGTATATTTTTGTATATTACATTATTTGATAATCACGGTGTTGAATTTCTCTTTGACGCTGTTGATTTCAATTCCGTAAATTACTTGCTTTGACTTGTTCGTTCCATGACTTCTGCAACCTTTGAACTGCAGTTAGTCTTCGACTACAAACTTGACTTTTGTGATATCGACTTTGTTCGACTTTTGCTTGTTGTTTTCTGACCAAGTTCACAGTTGCATATTTACCTGTTTACTCAAGACCGTATATGTGCATACATACATATGTATGTGTGTATGCATATATTCTTGGATTTGTACTGTTGTAGTTTGATTCTCCTTGGCTATTTGGTTGTCTGCACTTCTGTAAGCTTGAGTTTGGTTCTTGGTTCACTTGTAGTTCTTTTGGTGCTTGCTTGTATTCATTCTTGCAGTTTCTTGGAACATCTTTGTGAACATAGTTTCTCGACTTGTAGTTAATTACTTCTGACTTGTATTCAGTTACATTGCACTGTCCTCTAACTTGAGTTTGATTCTTCACTTGGAATTGCACTTCCTATATATGTGTATTTGCATTGCATCACCGGTCTTTGCATTTTCCAGTTTTATCACTGTTTCACTTCCACACTGTTGCACTAGTTGCATTTGGTCACTTATTCCAGTCTTCATGTTGCTCTCTGCATACTTAAACTGTCATTGTTTCACTTGTTCATATGCATGTGTTCCCCTGATCACTTCCAGTTACACTGCTATTTGAATTGCAGTGCTTCATGTTGTAGCTTGACCATTTGTGGTTTGATGTGCAGACCTGAGTGCATTTTCATGTAGCTTCACTTGAGTTTTCTGATGCATTTTTGAACTGGTGTCTGCACTGTAGCTTTTGTATTGTTGCTGTAGTCTTGATCATTTGAGTCATTCACTAGACATTGTTTTACTTGAACTACTTGTGATATTTGTAGACTTGTACATGATGCTTTTGACCATTACTTGAGTACTGCATTTGTCACAGATTGTTAATGTTCACTAGATATTGGTTTATGCTGCATTTATAGTTTGATTGAGTCCATGATGTCACTAGGACTATCGAGGCGGAGGTTACAGATCTGCATTTACATTTCGAGTCATGTTGACATTGTGGTGACTGTAGTTTAGTTGCAGTCTGCCCTTGTCTTTGTACCTGTTTCAACTGCAGTTTTATTGTGCAGTTGTTTCTGCTTTCTTTTGTGCAGTTTGCCCCTCGCATTCATTTGTGATTGCAGTTTCTTTGTATATTGAGTTATTGCTTCATTTTGGGTATATGCAGTTTCTCTGCATATTGAGTTTCCTTGCTTCATTTTTGGAAATTGCAGTTTCAATATTGTACACTGCCTTGACTTGTACTTGACTCACTAGTTCGAGTCACTTGTGCATGTCGCTATGCATTTCTATTGCACTTGACTCTCTTCTGAGTGAGTTGATGCCATTTTGTTCTGGTTCGTTGATCTTTTGGGTATCTCCTGCGATAGTGGCGAGGCAGTACACGCGTGCGTGTACTGCAGCCCTATCAGATTTGACAGTTTTAAATTGATGTTTCGATTTGCTGAATTGTTTCGTTGGTTAAATTCAATGCTTTGGAGTTGTATTCTGATTGGATTGTTGATTTGTCGTTTAACACTGTTTAGTGTTATATATATGCCGTTATCCAATTCTCGTATCGAGAGTTGGATATACGGGATTTCTGTGACCGTCATCTATTTGAGATTGATTATTATTGCTTCTATGCACTAATAACTGAGTTTGAATTAGACTGACCCGTGTATTATTTTCTTTTGAATGTAATACTCGGGTCAGACCCGAGTTATTTCAGGATGTAGATTTCCTTCTTTGAGTTGCTGTTCAGGATATGAAGACTTTTTATATCTTCTGGAGTATTCAGTGTCATTTTGTAGTAGTCGTGTCATTGTATAGAACGATATGTATTCATGTATATTAGTCGATAATGTACTTGTATATATAACTTCTAGAGTCGACAGTTGTAGTTGTATCATATGTATCGTGTCAACTATATTGTAACTAACATCGGTTATATATATATATGAGATTTTTGTTAATCTGCGTTCCGCATTTATAGTATCTGTGTTGTTATTATATACATTGTCCTAAACTATTATGAACCGTCGTAGTTCGTTTTATACTAGAATTGGGTGTGTCGATGGGAGTAAATAAATAATAGATGAAAAATAAAAAGTATATACCACTCCTATCGAGATAACCAATATTAGTGTAAGGCCAACTACGGATGGTCGCTCCTATCCAGCCTTATTCTTCGTAATAATAGACAGTATTTCTTTTAATACTCTTTGTTATTATGAGCATAGAGGTGGGGCGTCACAGTTGGTATCAGAGCTTAGGGTTTATGGACATAGTATAAAACATAACTTGGATGGAACATATGTTACAACTATTGGTCGATGTTTTATTGTGCTTTGAGTCAAAACTAAAGTTTTGAAATTTTGATGAAATTTTTAAATATCTTTATTTAAAAATAAAAGGTGAATTTGTGTTCTGATGATTTGATTGATTTGAGTACTGTTTATCAGAGTGCGCAGCGGAAACAGTGAAACTGTCTTCGCTGAGTACAACTGATAATCTATTTGATGCAGAAATTGAAATAAATTTCATTGGTTGTTTACATAGCTGTAATTAATTTGTTTCTTTGAGAATTTCGAATCCGAATTGAGGATTCGAAGAAATTAAAGTTATGTGATTTTTGTTGAAATTTCCGCTGGCTTTCTTTTGAACAAATCATCTATTGATTAGATTTTGCTGTTTTGAATTGTCTTCATTGAAGATGCATCCGAATGATTTCTTTGTTTATATTGTAATGTGCGTGCAAATATGAATTGCACGTTATTGCATTTATTTTACGTTGAACCGATGCTTGGTTATGAAACGTATTTTGTTGCCGTTATTTTTATAACGGGATTTTTACACCAATGCTAAATTTTTGAAGCAAGGTGTTTTGTGGCATTTCTGATGAATGAAAATTCACTGATATTACATTTTGATGTAAATTATTTTGATGAGATTTTGACGTTTAAAAAAAAAATTTCTGCTGCTTTGGCTTCAGTAACCGTCAAGTTTTAAAAGTGGATTTTCTAGCGGTTATTCCGCAATGCTGTTTTGTGACCGTTTTTACGGTATTTTGAGAAGTACAATTTCCTTATCGAAATTGTTACTGATTTGCTGCTTTAATCACGTGATTGGAAAATCGTTTTAAAATGAAAATTGTTTTATAAATTTTTAACAGTTTGCGTTTTCAAAAGAATAAGAAAGCGACTTAAACGATTCAGCAAAATCGAGGATTATGACCCCTTTCTTTTACTGTTTCGCTTAACTCCGGACTTGTCCAGTTGAGAATGTGAATTGTTATTTTTACAAAATAAATAAAATTGTTTTCAGAAAATTTTAACAGTTTGCGCTTTCAAAAGAATGAGGAAGCGATTTAAACGTTTCAGCAAAATCGAGGACTATGACCCCTTTCGTTTACTGATTCGCTTAATTTCGGACTTGTCCGTTTGAGAATGTGAAATGTATTTTTACAAAATACACAATTTTACACTTTCAAGGAAACGATGAAGAGAATCAAACGATTTAGTAAAACACGTGGTATGGGACATGTGCGTTTGCTATTTCGGTTAATTCCGGACTCGTTAATTGAAATATTTGATGATTTTGTGTGCTTTCGAGCCACTATGAGGACCTTCGGGTCATTTGTTGGACCTTCGGGTCATTTGTTGGGCTTTCGGGCCACTCTGCGGACCTTCGGGTCAAATACCAGTACTAGACCTTCGGGTCACTCTGCGGACCTTCGGGTCAATCTGATGGGCGCCAAAATTTTGTTGAGTACTTGGTAGGCTTCGGCCATTTGTTGTTGCACGTGCGATGAATTAAAAACTTGCCATCTGATGGGATCGATCCAAGCTTTTATGTTGATTTTCTAGTCTTCTTAATTGATTTCTAGATATTTGTTGTTTCCAATTATCTACAGGTAATTGGATATTTGTTGATATGAGTTCTGATTATCGTTTTTGATAATCAGATATTTGTTGCTTCTAATTATCGCTTGTGATAATTAGATATTTGTTGATATGAGTTCTGGTTATCGTTTTTGATAATCAGATATTTGTTGCTTCTAATTATCGCTTGTGATAATTAGATATTTGTTGATATGAGTTCTGGTTATCGTTTTTGATAATCAGATATTTGTTGCTTCTAATTATCGCTTGTGATAATTAGATATTTGTTGATATGAGTTCTGGTTATCGTTTTTGATAATCAGATATTTGTTGCTTCTAATTATCGCTTGTGATAATTAGATATTTGTTGATATGAGTTCTGGTTATCGTTTTTGATAATAAAATATTTGTTGCTTCTAATTATCGCTTGTGATAATTAGATATTTGTTGATATGAGTTCTGGTTATCGTTTTTGATAATCAGATATTTGTTGCTTCTAATTATCGCTTGTGATAATTAGATATTTGTTGATATGAGTTCTGGTTATCGTTTTTGATAATCAGATATTTGTTGCTTCTAATTATCGCTTGTGATAATTAGATATTTGTTGATATGAGTTCTGGTTATCGTTTTTGATAATAAGATATTTGTTGTTTCTAATTATCGCTTGTGATAATTAGATATTTGTCGATATGTGTTCTGATTATCGTTTTTGATAATCGAATATTTGTTGAATTTGAAATTTGATTATCGTTTGTGATAATCGAATATTTGTTGAATTTGAAATTTGATTATCGATTGTGATAATCGAATATTTGTTGAATTTGAAATTTGATTATCGTTTGTGGTAATCGAATATTTGTGAATTTAGATTTGATTATCGTTTTTGATAATCGAATATTTGTTGAATTTGAAATTTGATTATCGTTTTTGATAATCGAATATTTGTTGAATTTGAAATTTGATTATCGATTGTGATAATCGAGTATTTGTTGAATTTGAAATTTGATTATCGTTTGTGATAATCGAATATTTGTGAATTTAGGTTTGATTATCGTTCTTGATAATCGAATATTTGTAGATTTGAAATCTAATTGTCGTTTTAATAAGTAGGTATTTGATGATTTGATGTTTTCTGATTATCGTTTGAGATAATTAGATATTTGTCGATTTGTTTTCCGACTATCGTTAGGATAATTGGATGTTTGCTGATTTTATTGATATGAGATTTTCTAGTCTCCAAATTGATTCTAGAGTATGCTGATTTTAGTGGATTGCTGTTTTCTATCTATCACCGTTGATAGTTAGAATTTGTTGATTTTGGAATTTGTGGTTTCTAGTTAATTGTTGGATAACTAGATAATTGCAGTTTGCGATGTGTGATTTGTGTTTTATATTTATCTTTGTTGATAATTAGATTTGTTGTTTTCTAATTATCGTATCGATAATTAGATATTGTTGTTTTGTGATTTCTGAATTTCAGTTATCTAAATGGTAATTGAATGTGCTGATAATTGTATTTATTCAGTCCTGCTGTTTTCTGATTATCTATTTGATAATTAGATTTTGTTGAAAATTTGTAAATTTCCTTTATTGAAATTAAAAGATTTCTTTGATATTTGTGTTCTCGATTCTTATTTTCTAGCATAACCAGTTTATGGTAGAAAAATAATTGTTATAGACAAATTTAAGTATGAAAATTGTGGGGACGCAATTTTTATAAGGGGGGGAGTCTGTAACAACCCGGGATTTCACAATATTATTATTATCGTCATGTGACGATTTGATTGGGTTGCTAATTGTTCGGCATTTATACAATCGAAATTCTTTTAAAAAATCAGATTGAAATTCTTGTTGAAATTGTGAAATAGTATGCGGGCTTTAAATTTTAAGTTGGCCCACGTTTTCATTTAGTTGTTTTGAGCCGTGATAATCATCTAAGACCAACCGGACCCCTTTCTCATTTTCATTCACCCATAACCCGTTTCCCTTCGTTCCTCTGTGAAAAAAATATATGGCGGTCGTTCCTTTTTCTTGCTCGATCAAAGTTAGGGCTTTCTGAATGCCGACTTTAGATGGATGATTTCGTTCGCACGTTTCTCTGAGTTGCTCTCGGCCCTTTGAAATCGATCGAGTTTGTGTTTGATTTATCGATTGATCGTCTTCCTCTTTGCTCTGAAAATTAGGGGTTGGGAAAGTCGAAGGCGTCGTTCAGTCGAAATCATTATTTGGTGCTTGCGACTCCTTCTCTCGAGTTCGTCTCCGCTTCGAACAAGGTGAGTAAAATCTCACATCTAATTCGATTTCTTGCATACATGATTTTGTGTTTTCAGACCTTGAATTCTGGGTACTTTGACTTCGGTCACTTTGGAATTTTGATAGTATTTGACTTCGATCTCATTTTACTTCGCGTTTGACTTGGTTTCACTGTCGATGATGATTTGGGTCTTTTATAGGGTTCGCAACCCTATTTTCTCGTTCGTTTGATAATTTCAAAAATGTTGCTTTGACCGTTCGATTTTGTTTGGATGTTTGCGATGAATTCTGACCTTTTCCATATGCGTATATTTTTGTATATTACATTATTTGATAATCACGGTGTTGAATTTCTCTTTGACGCTGTTGATTTCAATTCCGTAAATTACTTGCTTTGACTTGTTCGTTCCATGACTTCTGCAACCTTTGAACTGCAGTTAGTCTTCGACTACAAACTTGACTTTTGTGATATCGACTTTGTTCGACTTTTGCTTGTTGTTTTCTGACCAAGTTCACAGTTGCATATTTACCTGTTTACTCAAGACCGTATATGTGCATACATACATATGTATGTGTGTATGCATATATTCTTGGATTTGTACTGTTGTAGTTTGATTCTCCTTGGCTATTTGGTTGTCTGCACTTCTGTAAGCTTGAGTTTGGTTCTTGGTTCACTTGTAGTTCTTTTGGTGCTTGCTTGTATTCATTCTTGCAGTTTCTTGGAACATCTTTGTGAACATAGTTTCTCGACTTGTAGTTAATTACTTCTGACTTGTATTCAGTTACATTGCACTGTCCTCTAACTTGAGTTTGATTCTTCACTTGGAATTGCACTTCCTATATATGTGTATTTGCATTGCATCACCGGTCTTTGCATTTTCCAGTTTTATCACTGTTTCACTTCCACACTGTTGCACTAGTTGCATTTGGTCACTTATTCCAGTCTTCATGTTGCTCTCTGCATACTTAAACTGTCATTGTTTCACTTGTTCATATGCATGTGTTCCCCTGATCACTTCCAGTTACACTGCTATTTGAATTGCAGTGCTTCATGTTGTAGCTTGACCATTTGTGGTTTGATGTGCAGACCTGAGTGCATTTTCATGTAGCTTCACTTGAGTTTTCTGATGCATTTTTGAACTGGTGTCTGCACTGTAGCTTTTGTATTGTTGCTGTAGTCTTGATCATTTGAGTCATTCACTAGACATTGTTTTACTTGAACTACTTGTGATATTTGTAGACTTGTACATGATGCTTTTGACCATTACTTGAGTACTGCATTTGTCACAGATTGTTAATGTTCACTAGATATTGGTTTATGCTGCATTTATAGTTTGATTGAGTCCATGATGTCACTAGGACTATCGAGGCGGAGGTTACAGATCTGCATTTACATTTCGAGTCATGTTGACATTGTGGTGACTGTAGTTTAGTTGCAGTCTGCCCTTGTCTTTGTACCTGTTTCAACTGCAGTTTTATTGTGCAGTTGTTTCTGCTTTCTTTTGTGCAGTTTGCCCCTCGCATTCATTTGTGATTGCAGTTTCTTTGTATATTGAGTTATTGCTTCATTTTGGGTATATGCAGTTTCTCTGCATATTGAGTTTCCTTGCTTCATTTTTGGAAATTGCAGTTTCAATATTGTACACTGCCTTGACTTGTACTTGACTCACTAGTTCGAGTCACTTGTGCATGTCGCTATGCATTTCTATTGCACTTGACTCTCTTCTGAGTGAGTTGATGCCATTTTGTTCTGGTTCGTTGATCTTTTGGGTATCTCCTGCGATAGTGGCGAGGCAGTACACGCGTGCGTGTACTGCAGCCCTATCAGATTTGACAGTTTTAAATTGATGTTTCGATTTGCTGAATTGTTTCGTTGGTTAAATTCAATGATTTGGAGTTGTATTCTGATTTGGATTGTTGATTTGTCGTTTAACACTGTTTAGTGTTATATATATGCCGTTATCCAATTCTCGTATCGAGAGTTGGATATACGGGATTTCTGTGACCGTCATCTATTTGAGATTGATTATTATTGCTTCTATGCACTAATAACTGAGTTTGAATTAGACTGACCCGTGTATTATTTTCTTTTGAATGTAATACTCGGGTCAGACCCGAGTTATTTCAGGTTGTAGATTTCCTTCTTTGAGTTGTTGTTCAGGATATGAAGACTTTTTATATCTTCTGGAGTAGTCAGTGTCATTTTGTAGTAGTCGTGTCATTGTATAGAACGATATGTATTCATGTATATTAGTCGATAATGTACTTGTATATATAACTTCTAGAGTCGACAGTTGTAGTTGTATCATATGTATCGTGTCAACTATATTGTAACTGACATCGGTTATATATATATATATATATATATATGAGATTTTTGTTAATCTGTGTTCCGCATTTATAGTATTTGTGTTGTTATTATATTCATTGTCCTAAACTATTATGAACCGTCGTAGTTCGTTTTATACTAGAATTGGGTGTGTCGATGGGAGTAAATAAATAATAGATGAAAAATAAAAGGTATATACCACTCCTATCGAGATAACCAATATTAGTGTAAGGCCAACTACGGATGGTCGCTCCTATCCAGCCTTATTCTTCGTAATAATAGACAGTATTTCTTTTAATATTCTTTGTTATTATGAGCATAGAGGTGGGGCGTCACAAGACGAAAGCTTACCTTCCTGCGGATCTTCCTGGTATTGATGTCTGCAAGTGTGAGCTAACCCTAAGTTGTTAGTTTTAATCTAGTAAGTACTAACCCTAAGTTAATTTGTGAGTTTATTTCATTTGCATCTTGCAATAGGAGTAAGAATTAAGGTTGTCAATTGATTAATCTTATTCATGCGTAAGTTGTCTTTGCTACGAATGTTGAGAAATTTTTTTTGAGCACACAGTTGTGCTTCTACATCACATGAATTCATGCTTTGCTTGAAATGCTAGGGTATGTGTCTCCGTCACTAGCATTAGATGTTGTCTACAGTTGGTTGGCCCTCTTGCAACACCTCTCCTTTTTTTTTTAGCATCGAGTTGGATAAGATAAAAGATCACAAGTTGAATATAGTATTTGATGGTCAGTTCCAAGCCTGTTCGATTTACAGCAACGCATTAAAATATATATTCAATAACAACTAATTCGGTACAAAATGCACACTTTGTGCATGATAAATTAAGTTGATAGTTTTATCGTAAGAACACAACTGATTACAATATTAAATACAAATGCAACGTTTCATAGCCAACTATTTATATGTATAGACCTCCATTTATTTAAAAAACTAAATTCCAAAGTTCTGGATTATTTTAATGATAATTTGACAAAATAACACCAAATTCTTAAAAGAAAGTATGATTTCAAAAGCTGCATAAAGAAATCATTCTTCTCATATGTTGATTAACATCCTAAAATATTAAATGTGCTCTATGCGGACCTGGAATGTCCATGGAAGGAGTTGATGAACAAAAGTGTTTCTTGATAGTAAAACTTGTCCTTAGATATATCAAAACTAAAAGAACACTCATCACTTGCATCATGAGAAATGATGACAAACTTGATCTCCAACCGATACATCCTACATAGAAAACACCCATAAAAAGTTAATGATAGTTCCAAAAAACAAAGAAGTCCTAAAATAATTAACCAAGTATAAATATCAGGACTTCCAGGTAGACGAGGTACTATTTATATATTTTTATAACATAAATGGTAGAGATCTTGTGATCATGCACCATATTTCTCAAAACAACGCTCAGTTTTGATATTCGCTGTTTTACCATGATTATTTATATATATATATATATATATATATATAATAAACTTACAACTCTTTGACATGCTAGTTTGTCTATTTAGTACTTACAATGTTTCTATTCAAGTTTTAAATCTTTGGATAATGGTAATGTTTTAGTAAAAGAATATTACAGCCGTTAGGAAGTTTTTTTTTGTTTTCTTATCATTGCTTTTTTCCTTGGATGCTTTCTGCATACTGTGAATACACATGCTTCCTATTGTGGTATGGTAACTATTATATAAATAAACTAAGCTGTACTATTATAATTTTTGAACCTGTTAGGAATTGGTCCTTTTCATTATATTGCAACTTGAAAGTGATTTTTGGCTTATGCACTGATGAAATTAAAAATAGTCAATCATTGTAGGATTTTATTCTTTTTATCTGATAATTACTTTATTCTTTTTATCTGATAATTACTAAATAAGCTTGTTTACTCTCAATTTAAGGCCGATAAGATCTATTTGGCAATAGTATTAGCACTGTGGTTTGTAATAGAACAGAACTATATTGGTCTGCTTATACAGTTACACTTGTAATAAATGTTTAACTGGTCCCTTTTTGCCACTTTAATCCATGCATGTGCTTATATGTTGTGGTTAGGCTTATAATGTATGGTGGCATAGTTCATACATAACATGAAAAGCATGTGATTATATCTTACAAAACAATATTTTCTTTTTTCTGGTAGATCATTTGAATGAACAGCTTAAATTAGACAAAAATTTGAGACTGTTAGGAAATCAATTGTGAAGATGCTTTCAATTTGTTCCTTTGATTAGAGGTGAATCTCTTTAAGTTACAATAGTAGTGGTATGTCAATGGCTCTGCCTGAGCTATTTTTGAGCCTTGGCAACCCAGCACTTAATGGTGTTATAGTGATCTGTCTCTTATTTTATACTCATATATAGGCATCTTTCAGATTTTGAAACTTCAGCTCTTCTCCACCTTAAACAGCATAAGTATTAGCAGTAAAACATGATGAAGGTGAAAGATAAACATCTATTTGTGCATGCGTATCTATCTCATAAATGCAAGTTACATTATTTATCGAGTGAGGTATGGATGTTAGGAAATTGTTTCTGCCTATATTGTTTGTTTAATGCTATACATATTTGCCCAGTTTTCTAGCTTTGTTTATTATGAGATTTCCCCCTTCATTGTCGACTTGAGTTTAAAACTAATATTTTCTTGTGATTTTCAAGTGGTAGATTATGGATTCAATCGAGCATGATAACGCTGCTATGGAGGATTTGGAGAATGAACTTGATTATCGCAGTTCTCTTAAAGATGATATTGTGGAAGCGTTACTTTGCACGCGTGATTGGTTATATGGGAATGCAATTGCTACGGAAGTGGAACAAGAAGATGAAGATATTTCCAAATTTCATGTTGATGCGGAGCAGCTTACTCAATTTCCTACACCATCCTTAGACGATCATTGATTGCATAATACAAGGTACAATTTTCATTTTTATTTCTGTTTTGATATACTTACTTTTTGTTGTCAAAATTAGCCATCAAAATTCATGTTGTCGTATAATTTTTTGCTGTCATATAATTACTTATGTCTATATAATTGCTATTCATGAGTCATATTACCATTCCAGCTTTGGTCGACATCTTGCAAATTAATAAAACTGCAGAATGCACTATGTTGACGAAATTGGCTTAAAGCTCTGGCATCCCAATTCCAGCTTTGGCATCATAGGTCTTCTCCAGTACAACATCAATTGGGGTATCTTTAGGGCCAACTGGAAGAAAACAAACAAATATTACTTACAAATGTTTGCTTATGATTGAGATCTTGTACTATTTTTGATGATTCATGCGTTCAGAACTTTCAAATATTCTAGTTGTTGCGATATCTAGTTTAGTTTTTCTATTTGTTGGAGCAAAATTTTGGATTTTTATGTAGAATTGACAATATAATAGTGCAGTTTTTTATTTTTTGGTACTATTTTTGATAATATGATGTGCATCATTTCGTTTTCTTGTGCATTTTTTGTTTTTTTCATGCAGAATTGATAATAAACGGTGCAGTTTTTCAATTTTTAATGTTGATCTTAATGCTTAAGCTGCAGTTTTTGTTAATGGGTCGGGTCGGGTCAACCCTTTTATTAATCGGGTCGGGTCAGTTCGACCCGTTTATTAAACGGATAAAATGGGTTGGGTTTGTTTATATCTTAAATAAATCGGGTCAAATTCTACCCGACCCATTTATGACCCGACCCGACCCATTTGACGGGCCTAGGCAAAATTACAAATAGCCCCTAGAAGCATTAAATAAGGCATTAAAAAACGCCCCAAATGCTTTCCCCCAAATTTTGGTTCTAAAAGTAAAGTGGCTGCCAAATTTTTTGTAGCTTGCCTTCCTTCCGCCAAATTTTTCACAGGTAATTAAAAAAGCCAACCAATAGTGCATGATAATTCTTCTTCTGACAGGTATTTCATCTTCCTTTTTTTTCATTTACATAGATCAAAGCCCTAGATTATCTTCTCCAGTTTATTCTTAGGGATTTTGTTTGTAGTCTCGATTTTGGGATTTTTATGATTTCGTATAATTATGATGAATTGAAGTTTATTTTTGTGTTAAACATGAAAAATTAAAAGTTAACATGGAATCCAAGCATTAGCTACTCAAATCGACATGGAATCCACTTTTGATTGCCAAAATGAGTCGGATTTTCTCTTCAATCACATGATTTCGTCTTCATTTCAGTTAAAAGCAAAGAAATTCAGATCTCCACTTTGTAGAAGAAAGTTGAGGTGTTTGGGTTCTATCATGAAATGAGAATTATATTATTTGTGAAGAAGTAGTGTTCAAGTCCATCACTCCAATGCTTAGAGAATAAACTGAAGAAGAGGACTACATTCATCAATGTAGGTTTTTCTTACCCTCAAAACGTTGCTTTTCTTTCCTTTAATCAAGAATTGATTTCTCTGTTTCTAGCTTCAAGTTTTGGGTAACATGATGGAGCAACATGCATCATGCTGAACCAAGTCATATCCTGCAAAGTTATCAAAATAAATTGACAGTTAACATCTGGTAACAAGCAACAAAGATATTTGTACTGTTGAGTAGGAAAACACTTTGTCTAGGTGCATGCTTAAAATAGGATTTTGTTCATTTTGGATTTGGTTCATGATAAGTACAATGAATTTATTTGAACATAAATAACATTGTTGAAAAACAACAAAGAAAATGTTTTCACTCTAGTACAAATAAAAAAATAGAAGAAGTTCATTTTTGTGTTAACTTTTTGTTATATTATTATATAATTACTTTCAAAATTATTGATGTGTGATATGAATATTTCAACATGATGATTTTAATTTAGGGGTTTTACATGAAATGTTAGTGCCTTGGCACCCTAAATATTATAATTTTTCACATACACAACAGATTAATTAGTGCTTCTAGCATAGGGTTTGGTATTCTTATCTATAGCATTTAAAACATTAGCAAGCAAAATCCAACATGATTTTTATCTACTCTATGAGATATAGCGAAACCCATTATTTTGATGCTATTTGTTATTGATTTACGAATGAAATATCTTTTGAAGTTATGTGTCAAACAAAGATGGGGAGCAACCAAGCAAAGTTCATCACATTGAAATTGTGCATTCTTGGAGCTATGAAATTTCCTGATCCAAATATACAAGTCACACAATCTTGGGTGATATAGAAAAATAAACAAATGTTTAACATGTAAACCAATTGTTCACCACTCATGATTGGATGGATTCATGTAAGTGCAAAAGTTTATGTATTGCATAAATTATCAAAAATTTATTTTATCCATCCATGTATTCTTTTAGTATTTTTAATGTTAGTTCTTACCTCGTTCATATTAACATCCTTAGGCTTTTTTGAATGTAAAGAGTTCTCAACAACAACACTATGATGAGCTTATTAGGTATTAATTTGTAATATTATAATATTATATCATTCTTGTCGCTTATTATCAAAAAAATTGCATATGCACTTGATGTATCATATCATATGGTTATGGAACAGTCAATTATAGCAAGGAATTATTGTTACATAAGGTTTGATAGCATTAAAATGAAAGCGGTATCCACTATATATGGATGGTAAAAATGAATCTAGAATCATTTTTTTTCTACTAATTTTGTCACTTTTATATTGGTATCTTATAAAATTGAATTGGAACACCATTAAATTTAAGTTATTTTGATAAGCCTTGGCTCTCTATATCTACTTCTGTAACACTGCCCCTTCCTTCTTGTTTTTATATATTGACACCAGAGTTTCAATTCATGTGTCTGAACATTTGGAGTTTCAATACTTGTTTTTATACCTGACAAAGAATTTCCATCAACTAAATGGAAAAATATGAAATCCACATTCTTTTGGCTAAAAGTGGTTTGGTGCTATAACATGTTAACTAGTTTATATTTTTGTGTGATCATAAGAATATCAAGTGCTTGTTATGCATAATGCTTAAAGTATTGGTAAAAATTATTGATTTCTTGAAGTAATTTACGCTTCTAAGTTTTGTGTATTTATAATGAATATAAGATGATGATAGGTATTGTGTTTTATAATAAAGTAATTTAACATACACTATTACAAGTTTTTTAAGTTTTAACTATGTCTGTTATCATTGTTTTTTAGAAAGAAGAAACTTCATACAATTATCATTTGTTTGGATTTAGCAATTAATAGTATAATTGTGTTTGTATGGTATATAATTATAAGTGTGATGATGTTTTTATGGTAATTTAACTTTTATGGTATATTGATGTTTCTGTTTGTTTGGATATTGATCTATTTTTCATTCGATAACCAACTATATGCAGGTTGCTGTTGGAACTTTAAAAGAATATAGGTAATTACTTCATGACCCATCTCCTAGAGGCATGCATGGTGAGTATACTAACAATAATCAACTATTAATAATAAACATTAAATGTATATGTGTTTGAAGGAAACATTAAATTATCATTTGACATGTATACTTATGTTTTCAATGGATGTGTTTTTGCTACTGCTTAATTCACATATCAAATTTAGATATGCGCCAGCACCATGAAGTTTTTATTCACATTTTAAAATACACTTGCTGAACCATTGATTTTTTTCACTTCTCTTTTAACTCTTTAACTATTATTATTCCATTTTATCTTAATTATAAGTTACAACTGATGTGTTCCCATTTAGAAGAAAATAACTAGCTTGTTCAAATTTATTTGGTAGAATATTCATACAATACTACAAAGGAAAAAATGTACTTACCAAGTCCTCCAATTAAAACTGCAAATACATCATAAAGTCATCAATATCTTTAGTATCAATTTAGTTGAACAAGCGGAGATGGCATAGGCTTTGCATTAGACTCTTTTGTGCCTTAACTATATTAATATAGGTTAATACATATAAATATTGTAAATTATATTCAATCAAGATCCATTTGTTATTTTATATTGATAATATCCTATTATAAATATACATTAAATGAGTAGCTTATAGTTATTATGATGGGTCGATTATATGATAAGTAGAAATTTTTAAGTAGATTGAAATTTGTAGTGTATTTTATAACTATTATTAATAGAAATATCAGATTACTATTGTTAAGTAGCAAATTCATAGTTCAACCATGAGCCGGGATGGCCTTCTTTTGCAGAGTTCAACCGTGGTAAATTCAATCATGTTCAACATTTCTAATGGCATCATTATATCCATTCCTTGTTCGTATTCTGAATTTAAAAAGCATCTTATTTTTCTTCAATTCAAAAATCTAGCAGCTAAAGAGGTTTGTGGTCATTACAATACTTAAATGCTTACTTGAAATATTATTTGACAAAGTGCTCATATATTGCACCGTGGTTTAAATATAATCTTAGGTATCGTTTGTTTAAAATGCTGAATGTTGAATACTGAAGGCTGAACACTGAATGCTGAATACTAATTGCTGAAAGCTGATGGCTGAATACTTAAAATATTGTTTGTTTAGAAATTTGTTTTGTGAACATAACTTACTACTTTAACAATAATATCCCTCAAAATTTAAATTAATTATTCTTTCATGTAACTGCCATACAAAACACACTAAATCATCTTATATTATACCTTATATTTTATACACTCGAAAATAGAAAATTTGATAACGTAGATATATTTTATAAAAGTTTGCTCGAGAAGAAAATATTTTATTATAATAAATATATATATATGTTCAACGTATCGAAATAAATTATTATAAAAATATCAGACGATTTTGTACAAATTTTCATAATTATTTAAAATGTCGAGTTTCCATTAATGTATTACAGATTATTTAAGTTTTCATTTATCTTAAGGTAAATCTCGGTGTTGTTCGGCATGTCGAAATTATTTATTTGTAACATTTTCACACTTGCGTTACATATTTCAAGTTGTTTTTTAGTTTTCATTCTTATTAAACAATTTATAAATTATCATATTTTAACTTCAAATTATATGCAAATATTGCTAGGTTGTCATCAATTTTTTTATCACTAGTTTTTAGTTATTTCTATTGACTGAAAACTATATTATAATTACAATCAAAACAAAAAAGGTGGAATCCAGTGCACGAGACTCCCGCACGATAACGGACTATGGGAAGGTCAATAATGTACGCAACATTTCCCTCGCATTGCGAGGAGGCTGTTTCCGGACTCGAACCTTGATGTCTAGATCACCATACGGGGTGACCTAACCATTGCTTCAAGATTCCACCTCTTAAAATCAAAACAAAATGAGAAAAAATTACCTCGCCGTAAAAATGTGATAGAACTGGAAACAAAATTAATGTTATATGTGAACTTTTATAACTGTTTGAAATAATTAGAAAAAACTTCATAAAATATATATATGTTAGGTTACATATGGGTATAATCGGAAAATGCAGTGCAATAAGTGATCAACACTTATAATAAGCATTAAGATTCTGCTTATTCAATTAAATGAATAAAAAAGCTTAATGAAAACACTTGCTTGAAAACAAACAACCTAACAAGCTCTTATCACTTATTCAGTTAAGCATTAAGCCCTTTTTTTTCTCAAAACAAACGCAGCCTTAGTTAGCTTCTTTCAGACTAATAAAAGTCAAAGTGCCTCTAATTTCTTCACCAAATTACTAGCACCATTCAAACCATGACAATGTAAAATGAAATATCTTTATGATTAGCTTATTCATGTTCATAGCCAATAGGCAGCAAGTACATTTGCTTTTGAGGTTCTGGTAAGGAATTTGAATCTGTCTTCTAACTTACGACACCGATCATTATATTTGTTGTAACACAACTGATTCGCTATGTTAGAACAATGATTCCTTTTCCCATCGCTTCCTCCGGCCCGAGTAGTGTTATTTTGTTCTACTGTTTGGATATCCAAAACACAAGGTCGGTTTTGAAATTTGAAAATTTGCAACTAACCCAAGTGACCTATTTTTTACACTTCAAACCAATAATTTTTCTCTTTTCAGAATATGAAACAAGTAGAAATGACGATTATACAATTGAAATCATAACCATAAACCTAGTATACCATTTTCTGGACTATAGCTACAACCAAAATCCAAGGTTATCGAAATATTATAGAAATCATGATAATATGTGATCGATTTGGTGATGAGTATTTGCCTAGTGTATTAGAAAGGTGCATGTTAGTGTTTGGATTAGTTTGTGGCATTTGGTTGTTTGTTGTGGGCTTCTAGATATAGATTGAAACTAAAGTTATAATAATTTTTTTTAGATTAGTTTATTGATCTAAATAAAATTTATTTATCGTATATGTGTCAAAATTATTATTTAAGAGTGTAAATGCTAAATAAGAATACTTTAATTATATATTTAGGTTTTATTTCAAATTACAATGAATATTTTAAACATAAAATATGAATCGTTTTTAGTTCGGTTAAATTAGATAATAAACCAAACTTAGTTTAGTTGTTTTTGTTTGGTTTTTATTTTTATTGGTTTTAGTTCGGTTTAACAATTTTAATTATCAGATAAACCAACCCAACCAAACGTTCACCTCTACCCAACAGTATGTAATTACACTGCTAATGAAATAAATTTTTTTGGCTTTGATTTAGTTTTGTTTTTTAAATGCACATTTATTAACTAATTTCATTTTTATCTTCTTATTTGATAACGTTTTGGGTAATTTTCTACTTACAGGTGACCATTATCATGTTTAGGAAGTGTTGATGGCTCTATTGTAGTGACGATTATACAATTGAAAACCTCAAAACAGTGAAAATGGTTGTGCCTGTAGTGTTGGTAAAAGTTGGAACTTTTGTAGCTGTATCGGTCTTTTGGTCCTGTGTTGGATTTGGCTTTTCGACGCTTGGTGGCAAAGTCTGGCCCCTGCTCATGGGAAGTAGCGCCATGATGAAAGCTCCAGGAAAGCCTGGAGAGTACATACTTCGTAAAACCTTCGAGCAGAATCCCTCTGCTTATTTCCGTGCTTCACGTGGTGCATAGTCGGTTACTTTGACCTTGCCATTATCTGCTCTCTGCGTAGCGTTTGCTTTCTTTCTTTTTTCTTTTTTGGTGGTGGTATGAAGTTTTTAGTATCTGCTGTCTACGCAGTGTGTGTTCTATGTAATGTTTGGCGTCTATATGGGTTGTACTGAAGACGTTGTTAATGTAGATTTGCATCTTTATTACAGTTGTTAGCTTTTGTGGTTGTGTTATCTGTACATCTAAATTGATTGCCTGTCGTTTGACTGTTAGGTTTTGGTAGTAGTATTCACAATCATAGTCATATCAGTTGAAATTTCCAGTTCAACCAATCATTTGAACGCAAGTAGATGACGTTGATAGAAAGAGTACATCTACCTCTGAATACAACCGCTACTAAGATCCAAACACCAACATGTTTTTATTTGTGTTCCGACACCTCCTCCTATCATACGTGCAGTCACAGTACTTCTATTCTGAAATTTCACTATCAGTTCTCACTTCACCTCGAAGAAATTGATGTATCACAATTGTTTGAACAATCGAACATGAGTTCAAAATTGCCTTTTTACAAGACTTCAATACTAGCAGCTGAAGACTACGTAACCGAACTTCAACGCTACCTTCCTAAAGACTCCAAACTAGGACTTCAACACCAACTACTCGAAGACTCCGTAATAGGACTTCGACTTTTCTTTTTACAAACAAAAAGCTTATTTGTCGACCATGCCTTCGGCACATCGATTGATCAACTTTGAAATACAAATTCCTATTACATTCATAATGATGTTTGAGTGGATGTATAGAGGTTTTAAAAAATGACTACAATCTTAGTGTAGTGCAATTGATTTATCGTCGGTATGCACATTGCTTCTAAAAGAGATATGGAAATGATTGAATAAGAGAAACAACAAAGATAGGATAACATAAGATAAATCAGTGGAAGTGCTTGGGGGTCTGTATCCGATCTTAGGATGTCGGGGCTATTTTACAGTAGTGGTGGTATGACTCCTCGGCCCAGTATCCATAGCACCAGAGAGTAATAATTGTTCGACACGATATGAACGATCTTTTGTATATATTTTCTTGGGCCATCATGGATATGCCTCAATACCATAATACATCAAAATAGAATGTATCTGGTCTTGATAAAAAACAATGTACACGAGTTCCCAAGATCGAGTAAATACATACATATACATACATATATATATATATATGTATATCTATATAACATAGAACATATACATATATATATGTATATGTATATAACATAGAAAATGATAAAAGATATCATAATATGGTAACACGGCGGAAACGATCAAAATATGATATATACATATCAGATGTCATAATACAAGGACATCTTAAAATACAAATACACACACACATCTAATAACATCAAACAGCCTAAAATGACATATATACAAACTCTGGTATATTAGCTACATCATCACTGAGCAAAAAAAGGGAAAAAACAAGTCTGATGAAACCACAGACGACAATAACATAAACTACATCATGACATAACATAACTAATATATAGAACATATGATAAAACATCATCTTTTGCCGCTCCATCCTCAAAATGCATCTTAAAATAGAATTACGACCAAAAGCATACGTCTTGCATACAATCTCAGTTTGACCAGAAGTTGTTAAATACAGAACAAACCACGCGTCAGGCTAGAACTAAATGTGTGTAATGGTGCATGTAACATAATAAAGTGTAGTGTTAAGTATATCTGATATATATATGTATATATATATATATCAAATACACACACACATATAAAATTAAAATACGCCACACAATCGCTAAACTATACATACCCATATCTCGTCACACAAACAGTGTAAACACCCGTGTAATGGCTCTGAATAATGCGACTCACAACTGCGAATCTAATCAACCGAGGAATCATGCCAATTCACATCTATGGGTTGCAATCTTTATTATTATTATTCACAATGTTTAAGTTATAAATAAATGAGGTATGTATATCATTAGTGAATCCTACATATGTTCATTCTGCTAGACCCTGCGTTGAAACAAAAATATCACGAGATATTTCATCTGTGTACCCCTTGACCAGTAGTTTAAGGTGCCCCCTCCCACAATCTTTTGATTACACCATCTATCTCATCTCATCGCCATTGGCGCTCCATAGGGGCTTCATATATTACTTTTTACCATCTCAGCATCGTCATGGTACCAACGCTTATCAATGTGATTGTGTTCATACAACAGATTGTTTGGACTATAATGACGGTGGTCAATCCACCTATACACACTCATGGATTTTCATGTATTCAAGGAGAAATTTATTTAAATTTTGAAATCCCAAATATTTATTTATAATATGAAATTTATAAATTTCTCATGGATATACTTTTAAAATAATAAATCAAATCCCTTTAGTTTATAATTAAAATAATATAGATTTCCTTGTAGAATAATTAAAATTCCAAGATCACACACACATACTCTTTTCTTCAAAATAAAGTAACTTGAAATATATTTAAAAAATAATTCATTTGAAATTTTACTTTCATTTAATCCTCAGATAATTAAGTAATTGCTTTTAATACATATCCAAATAGCCAATAATATTTTTAAACTTAAAACAATTTTTTTCTTTTTTCTAAATATAACATTCGGCCTTAGCTAGGAGCAAAATAGCTCCAAGCAAAAAGGCAACAGTCGACCGCTTCCTTCAACTGTAGTCGACCAGTCAAGGCATAGGTCGACCGTTGGTGACGGAGGCGGTCGACATGTGGCCCATGCCTGATCATTTTTGTTCCAAGATTTGGTCATTCTTTGCCTATTTCTTCTGTGATTAACTATAATTGTTTTTCAGCCAATTTCGAAGCATCAAGCGCTTCGATTCAAGCATGCAATCATATATCAAAGACCCGTAAAAAATTGGACAGCATAACGTTTAGAAAATTGGGCAGTCTCAGTTAATAGTAAGGATATAACAACATGGTATCACAAAATAAAGTAACCGACTTCAATATTCATAGCAAACCAAGCACAAACAACATTGTATCATCAAAATATTTCAGAAATAGCAACATGCAAAGCAGTATTTATTGTTACACTCACCTATAATTTTTTGAAGCTTAAATTTGCACTTCCTAGCTAAAAAAAGACTCAAACTTTATCTTAAACCCTACATGCCTAAGACAAACTAAAGATTTAAAAGTTGAATTTAATAGGTATCAAAGGATATTAGGATTTTAGAATTAGCTGGAAGCACAAACCTTATCCTTTTCTACTCAAATATGCTTGGGAAACTTGAACTTGCTTAGCATTTGATGGAGGTTGCCATTAAAATTTATTTTGAGCTTTGGAATAGGTTTTTTTAGAAATGAAATGAGATGGATAATTTTCTCCTTTGTTTGGTTAGTAAATGGGAATGTGTTTTGGGCTCATAAGCCCAAAAACCCATTTTATTAATGAAAAATGAATTTCCATCTTTATTGAAATGTTCCCAACATTATTATTATCTTTTTACTGTCATATTAGGCATTTAAAAAATTTGTAATCCATAGAAATACTTTTCTAATATTGTTATTCCTTGAAAAGAATGGTTTTGATGACAACAACCTTAGGACTTGTTATAAAATATAAATAATAACAATGTACATGAGTCCCCAAGATCGAGTAAATACATATCAGAATATATATATATATATATATAACATAACATAGAAAATGATAAAAGATATCATAATATGATAACACGGCGGAAACGATCAAAATATGATATATACATATCAGATGTCATAATACAAGGACATCTTAAAATACACACACACATATATATATATATATACACACACACAGACACACACACATGTCTAATAACATCAAACAGCCTAAAATGACATATATACAAACTCTGATATATTAGCAACACCATCACTGAGAAAAAAAAGGGAAAAAAACAAGTCTGATGAAACCACAAACGACAATAACATAAACTACATCATGACAGAACATAACTAATATATAAAACATATGATAAAACATCGTCTTTTGCTGCTCCATCCTCAGAATGCATCTCAAAATAGAATTACGACCAAAAGCATGCATCTTGCATGCAATCTCAGTTTGACCTGAAGTTGTTAAATACGGAACAAACCGCGAGTCAGGCTAGAACTAAATGTGTGTAATGGTGCACGTAACATAACAAAGTGTAGTGTCAAGTACATTTGATATATATATATATATATATATATCAAATACACACACATATATATAAAACTAAAATACGTAACATAACCGCTAAACTATACATACCCATATCTCATCGCACAAACAGTGTAAACACCCGTGTAATGGCTCTGAATAATGTGACTCACAACTGCGAATCTAATCAACCGAGGATTCATGCCAATCCACATCCATGGGTTGCAATCTTTGTTATTATTCACTATGTTTAAGTTATAAATAAATGAGGTATGTATATCATTAGTGAATCCTACACATGTTCACTCTAGTAGACCCTGCGTTGAAACCAAAATATCACGAGATGTTTCATCCGTGTACCCCTCAACCGGTAGTTTTAGGTGCCCCTCCCACAATCTTTTGATTACACCATCTATCTCATCTCGTCGCCATTGGCGCTCCATGGGGGCTTCATATATTACTTTTTACCATCTCAGCATCGTCATAGCACCAACGCTTATCTTCGTGGTTGTGTTCATACAACAGATTGTTTGGACTATAATGACGGTGGTCAATCCACCTATACACACTCGTGAATTTTCAAGTATTCAAGGAGAAATTTATTTAAATTTTGAAATCCCAAATATTTATTTATAATATGAAATTTATAAATTTTTCATGGATATACTTTTAAAATAATAAATCAAATCCATTTAGTTTATAATTAAAATAATATACATTTCCTTGTAGAATAATTAAAATTTCCAATATCACACACACATACTCTTTTCTTCAAAATAAAGTAACTTGAAATATATTTAAAAAATAATTCATTTGAAATTTTACTTTCATTTATCCATAGATAATTAAATAATTGCTTTTAATATGTATACAAATAGCCAATAATATTTTTAAACTTAAAAACAATTTTTTCTTTTTTCTAAATATAACATTCAGCCTTGGCTAGGGGAAAAATAGCTCCAAGCAACAAGGCAACGGTCGACTGCTTCCTTCAACAGTAGTCGACCAGTCAAGGCATAGGTCGACCGTTGGTGACAGAGGCAGTCTACATGTGGCCCATGCCTGATCATTTTCGTTCCAGGATTTTGTCGTTCTTTGACTATTTCTTCTCTAATTAACTATAATTGTTTTTCAGGCGATTTCGAAGCATCAAGAGCTTGGATTCAAGCATGCAATCATATATCAAAAACCCATAAAAAATTGGACAACATAACGTTTAGAAAATTGGGCAGTCTCAGTTAATAGTAAGGAAATAACAACATGGTATCACAAAATAAAGCAACCGACTTCAATATTCATAGCAAACCAAGCACAAACTACATTGTATCATCAAAATATTTCAGAAATAGCAACATGCAAAGCAGTATTTATTGTTACACTCACATATAATCTTTTGAAGCTTAAATTTGCACTTCCTAGCTCAAAAAAGACTCAAACTTTATCTTAAACCCTACATGCCCAAGACAACCTAAAGATTTAAAAGTTGAATTTAATAGGAATAAAGGATATTAGGATGCTAGAATTAGTTGGAAACACAAACCTTATCTTTTTCTACTCAAATATGCTTGGGAAACTTGAACTTGCTTAGTATTTGATGGAGGTTCCCATTAAAATTTATTTTGAGCTTTGGAATAGGTTTTCTTAGAAATGAAATGAGATGGATAATTTTTTACTTTGGTTGGTTAGTAAATGAGAATGTGTTTTGGGCTTATAAGCCCAAAAGACCCATTTTGTTAATGAAAAATGAATTTCCACCTTTATTGAAATGTTCCCAACATTATTATTATTTTTTACTATCATATTAGGCATATAAAATTTTTGTAATCCATAGAAATAATTTTCTAATATTATATGTGCTTAAAACAATTTTACAAAACCAACTAACCCAATTTTAAACCTTCAAATTGGGATCATAATTTGTTTCTCGTAAAAATAATTTTTATTCACTTTTATATTTTTATTCCACATATATGAATTTTAAACCACAAAAAATATTTTTCATTTTTGATATGAAATTAAAACCATTATTCGATAATTAGTACAATTCCTAATTATATTTTCCATAAAACATTTTCACCTTTGCATTTAACAGAAATTATTTGAAATAAGTTCCAAAATAATATTTTAAACATTATTTATCAAATATTTCTTCTTATAATGTTGTTTTATAACATTTTTTTGGATTCATAATAATTATTTTTCTCAAAAACTCATTTTATTTTCAAAAACCAATATCTTTACTTTAATATTCCCACTTTATATATAAAAATGTATTCAAGTACAATTTAATTTATTTTGAGCTCCTAACAGGGTAATGGCAAACTCCACCTTAAATAAATTATGTTCTCGTAATTTATAAAAAGAGGGCCATAATGACATATCCTATATAATATCATCAAAACATACATATACAAATATGCACACAACTACATTATCCTTTTACACACTTATACACACTCACATACATAAGCACACTTCATATCATACTCTGAAATTCAAACAAATATGTTCATATCTGACTGGGAACGAGTAGAGAACAACTCGGGATGTGTCTGTTGCGTCTATTCTCGGTCTCCAGTTGGTAATCTCTAAGGTTATGTGAATATTGAACTTTAACCAACGAAACACTTCTACTCATTAGGTGCTTTACCTTTGAGTCTATAATGTAGGAAGGCTCGGTGGTGTAAGTCGGGTTAGGCTTCAAATCTAACTCCCTGAGTTGCCTTGGATCAAGAATAGTATTTGCGTCCTGAATATATTTCTGCAATTGGGAAATGCAAAAGACATCATGAACTTCAAATAAATAATCGGCCAAATATAACCTATAAGCTAAGGAACCAACTCGCTTGATGATAGGACAAGGACCAATGAATTGAGGAGCAAGCTTGCCAACTCTTCCAAATCTGACTATGCCCTTCGTAGAAGATATCTTTACAAACTCCCTATCTCTTACACCAAGATCGATATCTATTCTATGTTTATTAACATACCTTTTCTGCCTAGACTGAGTTACTTTCATTTTATCTCCGATGATATCTATCTTCTCGGTTGTCCCTTTGAACAAGTATAGAACCAAAACAAGCACGTCTCCTGTTTTGTAGCCAATATGATAGAGATCGACACGGTCTTCCATATAAAGCTTCAATACACCAGAAAAGGGCTTTGGTACATTCATAAAATGCAACCAAAGCCTATAGTAGCGTTTTATTAGAAGCCATTATAGAAGATGCAACGAAAATTCCAGAGCTTTCTGTTGCATTTTCATAAATGCTACCATAAAAACAACATATTGTGGTGTTGTTGTGTGCAACATATAACTTCTTTCGTAATGTCCAATAAACACTACTAAAGATAGTAGTTGCACTTTTAAAACGCATTATATAAATTTTGTAGCATTTAGTATACGCTGCAGAAATTCATTGAATATTTCGCTGCACTTTTTACACGTTACGTTTCCTTGTTGGTTGCTTGTTCAGTTTTTGTTACATTTTTCTCATTATATCATATAGTAGCAATTAAAGGATTTTGCACAAAAAATATCGATCAAGTATTCATAATACTAAAAAAACTGACAAAACACATTAACCACATAATAAAATATGATACGCATAACCATTCTGATACAGAAGTCTTTATACAAAATAGACAGGTTTATAGAAAATTCTTAAACATTCATAGACATAAGTTTACACCACTAACAAAATATTATAATATAAATGACGATTGGAGCCATGTACCATTTCTTTGTTGTAGCTAGTCTTTTCTTCAAAAACGCTTATTTACCTTTGGACAACTTTAACCATCAACAATGAGAACTTGTACAAAAATCTTAACAGTTGAACAAAATAACTTAAATAAGTATAATTAGTTTAACTTCAGAAGATTCACTACCTCTGTGCAACAGATTGCCCTAAAAGCTGGTTCAAGCTCACCAATGTTGGATTTTGCAAATTCAATGATTTACATGAATGGTTGTACTTGTCATGAGCTTCAAGCAAGGTATCAGTTTTCAATACTAAAGTTAATCTATACACATATGAGTTCTTACAATTGGGTAAACACATAGGTATCCCTTGATGTTAATTATGGTTGTATTTTATAATATAAAATATAAAAAATTGAATGCATAGGTACTACTTTTAAACAAATGAGTTGCGTTTATTTTTATTTGTGAAGAGGAATTGAACTAGTATCATCTTATACATAGTACTTTCTTATTTGTTATATTAATGCATAAAATACTATCAAAACGGGTATTTAAGTACCAAAATGAATTTCTGTACATTAGTTAAAATTTGTAATCAAATAATCTTGTCGATATTAAGAATTCAGAAACACAACAGTAGCAAATAAGATACCACATTTAAAATAAGTTACCATGTTCAAAATAAACTGCTAACCAAATTTTATTCATCTAATAAATTTTATACTCACTAGCAAATATACCACAAGTTATATTTTGGTTAAGTGGTCCACTAGACCAGAGTATAAATCGATTATCTTTTGGCAAATCCGGCTGATTTTATAGTGGACCGTCCACTTTTTATCACCAAGGTAATAAAACAGTTACAGTACAGGAGTAAGGCAAAAGGACCTTAACTACTATAAGAAGGAGAAAGAGAAAAATACAGGCCAAGAATTAGGCATAGGCGTCTAAGCTACTACTATAAATCACCTAAAGCTATTCCTCCTTCGAAAAGGAGGAGCTACTTCCATAGGCCGGAATTGCTAGCCCACCAACACTGGGGACATCGCCAATGGCATGAGCGAAGGGATGAAAACTATACGCAAGATATGGGTCATTATAGTCAACAGATTCTAAGGAGAAAATGAAAGACCTATCTCATGTAGCATCAACCAACAAAACTTCATTCCTTTTCACAAGCTGACTATCTGTAGCAAGAACCAACGAATCTCCTGAAATATAATAAAACAGACATCGACTTTCAAATCGTCCTCTGACATAAAACGGAAGAAGTAATCCTCAATAGGGCTGTATCTCAGGGCAGTCATAGTATGGATCCAAGCATTTTCATACGCATCGCAATAAAAAGGCATTATAACTGTGGATGAGACACGGGGCACCTGAGGTAACTCGTCATGAGCAACAATAGGTTCCTTAACAGTTTCAACGGCAGAAAGAACAATCATAGAAACAACAGTAAGGGTGGACATTGGAGACTGGACAATATGCCCATCAACAACCGAAGCCTTGCTTGAAGAAACAACGGGAACAACGAATGCCGCAGCAGATACAAGTGGAGGCACATCCACATGAGCCATAAGGACCTTTGGAACGCACTTCAAAACATAAGGTTTTGGAAGTGGTATCCGATCAGTGAGTGGAAAAGGGGTGCCTTCAGCTGCCCTACGAGAACAAGCTTCCAATACATGCCCAAAAGACTGGCAGGCGGTGCTCCATCCATAATGAACAACAAAATCAGTAACAAACCCATCAGGCAATCTTACTTTTAGCTTCTCCGGAAGTAGCTTATTCGAGGGAACTTCGATCGACGCCTTTGCGTAAACTAGTTTTTCCCTTGCAATAGTATTGGTGTCAAAACATATTAATTTTCTAATAGCATTAGCTAATCAATTCAAACCAAACAACGGTTGTAAAACAGAAGGAATACGCGAAAAATATGTCCAAACAAGAATATATAATACTTGCTCGCAAGCACAGTCGACCGACGGACTCCTAGATGTAACAATAAAGGGCTTTCCTTTAATAAAAGTAGGATCCGAGCTAAGGAAGCAAAGATGCTCCTCCACCCTCGAGGACTTGAAGAAGTATATAGATCAATCTATATGAATTTATAGACTACCTCTAATCTGCCAAACTTTGCCACGGTGCTCTTTAACCACTGAATATGAAGGGGTCGAATCCAAGAAAAATCCAACCAGATAATCCTTCCAATAGTCGACCCCCGCCTGAACCACCTCAACCAGAGTAACCAATGCTCCTTCAGATTTAACAATATCAAAATTGCATGACAAGTAAACGCCAACATTCCTAGGCAATTTGGAGAACAAAGAGAACCACTTAGCATCTGGCACAGGCAACTCAGTAACATGGTCTTGCGCATCAACCACAGGCTGCAAAGGCGGACTAGTCGCAACCGATGTTGCTACCATACCACAAATTGTACCATTCACATTTTCACCCAAAGATAAACTCAAACCAACATTTATTTCATTCCAAGATGTTTTGATATTAGAAGCTACCAACAAAGGAGAAATCGGGTTCTTACCAATAGATAAATAGCTGTCCAAAGAATGAGCAGGAACCGGCATAGCTACAAGGTTATGAAGCATACTACCTAAGGCATGAGCAGAGGACAAAACAGATGCACCAACTAATGTACCCGGCTTGTCACGAAAGTCAAAACCTTGAAAATTGCAACCAACCACAAAGTGTAGCGAGCTAGAATTTCAGTCATTTAAATTTGAAATATTTAATAGATTTTGAATATCGAAAAGTTAATTTCATAAGTTAAATAGATTTAATTTCAAATATAAGGGTAATCTAAATATTTGGAATGTTTTAAATAATTAAATCTTAAATTTAATATGAATAAAAATGATTTTAAAAGTTGATTTAAACTCTATTTAAATAAGAAGGAAGATAGCAGACTTGTAAATTTGAATTAAAGTGATTAAACTAGTTTTAATAATAACTCTTTTTAATTAACATGTGAAAATAGCTTTCTGGGACATTGTCTCTGTTAACAAGAAAATTTGTCAACATCCCCAAAGCTATGTGCATGACAAATAGAATTGTTTATGTAATAAAATTAGTTTTTTAAAAGAGAATTGAAAGAGATTACTTCCTTTGAAACTCCTCTTTCGTTCAGGTTGAATTGGTCAAACTACTTTCGGAGGATAATTTGCAAAGTATCAATTGTGGATCATTGACCAAATTAACCTCATCAAAATGGAGGTAAAGGAGAAAGCATCTTATTCGAAGCCCCTCCTTTGAATGCATTGAAAATAGCCATTTATACTAAACATGCATTCCTTCCGACCATGTCGAAAGGCCCACTCAATCCCTTTCGTCTATGTCGGAAGGTCTGCTTAGCCTTTAAAGAGAAATAACTGCTATCGACGTCATTGTTTCTTCTTTATGGAGGAACTCCTTCGAAAGGGTTGAAGATGTAGTTGGGAGTATGTTCCTTTCGAAGGGATCCATCCTTGTATAATTGCTTTTCATTAATGAACCGATTTCTTTCGAGACATCCCTTTCAACCAGGTTCAAAAGGGATTTCGTCCTTTCGTAATACATCTCATTCACAGTTATGCAAGCTCCATTTGGTGTATACGATAAAAGATCATCTTGGATATTTGTAAGTTCTATGAACTTATCATGGTCGAAACATTATCACCATCTTTATTTGTCATTATATACTGTTTATCATGATGATAATGTGTTTCGCATGTATGCTATCCAAGTTGATCTCACAGCTTTGCATTAGATAGAAAGAAATTAGGAAGATAAGGTAGCATTATATGCAATTGATCATTAGTCTAACTAATAGCCGTAATGATCTTCCCCATAATTGAAATTCTAAATGAATCCATGCATTCCTTCTTTTTCCATTAATCCACAAAAGAGTTACAAGTCTGAGAGTTTTTTTCCCAAATCAATTTAGGGTTACAAAGATTTAGTTGTTGCAAAGAAGTAGTAGAATGAGTTTAGGATTCTAAAATCCAGTTCCAAAATCGAACCCCTATGGTCTTATTTATCGATGTAGGTTGGCCCCCTTTCGCGTCCGTCCTTTCGACCTAGTCGAAAGGTCCTTCCATCTTCCACTTTCATCCTTTCGTCATAGTTGAAAGGCCTCTCTCTTTCTTTAGCGTGCTTGCTTTCGATACTGTCAAAAGGCTACTCTTCTGAGATCTCTCATACATCCTTGCGTTTACTATTTCCCTATTTCAGACCTTTCGACCCAGTCGAAAGGGCCCCTTGTCCACCTTTCGCTATTGTTAAGATCTAGTTGTCTCTTTTTGTTGCTTTCTCCTGATTTGCTTTCGACTTCGTCGAGGGAGATTGATTATGCTTTCGAATTGATGCGGTACCTTTCCTTTGATGTTACAGGCTTCGACCGATTCAAAAGGCTTGATTATGCTTCCGAAAGGGTTATTTTGATTAAGGTGTCTTTCTGAGTAGTCTGAATGAAGGCAAAACCTTTGGTTTCAAAAGGTTTGGCATGCATATAAAGGGCTGTTATTCATTGCCTTCGAAAGGGGGTTCCGAACCCATTCCTGCTTTTTCTATATATTCAAATCCATCTGCATCGAAAGGTTTGAATGAGGCGGAAGGGATGCCCTTCTTCCTTCTTCATATTTTCGAAAGCTTTTGCTCTATTTATCATTTGCGATGGCGTCTGATGCTTGCAACTCCTTCGAAAGCCTTCTCAATACCTTTGAAACATCCTTTCATGATCCTTGCCGAAACCTATGTTTGCAATCTTAGTAGAGCCTGACACTTTTATTAATCTTCTTTCATACTTTGTCCTCAAGTGGATTTGATGGTTAACATTTCCCCCTTGTATAAAAGAAGCTTTTATTCTTTAGGATAAAATTTTCACAACTTCTTTACTTTTAATAACCTTGATTTCCTGCAAAATCCAAAGCAAGTGACATTTTCTATTGCCAACTCATTATCTTATATACATGCCCCATAGTAAAGTCAATATAGCAGTGCTTCTAAACTCAAATGGTTAGTCATTTATAATCTCGATTTAATAAAGGATATGAAATTCTAAATTATTAACGACTGAGAATCAAGGACTTCTATCATGCAATATTATGAGTCCCACCAATTAACCTTTACCGTTAAAAATGAAATTCATAGTTGAACTCCTACGTAATTAGTAGTTATCCATGCATATAATAATTCAAGTCCAAAAATTTCCTATTGGAGACAACCGATGTTTAAAAGTAGGAGGTTTCAAGCTATCATTGGGAAATAAGTCATTGTGATCCATAAATTTTATTTGAGGGGAATAGGTAATATGTATTTAGAAACTCCTCTTGGAGACAAAAATAATCTAAGAACCTAAATTCAAATATTGGTGAACGTCGTTTAGAGTTGCAAATTAATAACCCTGATTTGGGTATTAAGAAGACCAACTCGAATTTTTTTTGTTAACAACTTAGATGTCCATTGTAGTTTCAGTATTACTGCTTGAAAACCCAGATCCGAGAATTGATAGATGGAATTCAAAATTGATGATAAAAGACCTAAAATTCAAATTCAAGTATCAAAAAGTTAAGAAGTCCAAAACCTAGATTAGGGCATTAATAAGTGGTGTTCTGAAGTTAATAGCAAGATGTCTAGAACCTATATTCAGGTTTTTATAAATGAAATTCATAAATTGTCATCATGATAGAGCTCTTAAACCTAGATTCGGGCATTTGGGATGGATAATCGGTAATCCGTAATAACTATCTTCACGGTAGAAATCTCAAGCCAACATTAGGGCATAATGTTGGATAATCAGAAATCCATAACAACCATCTTCATTATAAGAATCTTAAGCCCAGATTAGGGCATTAATGATAGATAATTAGATATCCATAATGATTATCTTTATGTCGAAATTTCAGGCCCAGATTAGGGTGTTGTTAAGTGAAGTTTGGTAATAGTTTCGAAACCCAGATTTGGGTACGACGAATTGAAAGACCCGTAACCCAGATTCGGGTATTAACAGATGAAGTTTAGAAATAAGGAACCTGAAATCCAGATTCATGTATTAATAAGTGGAGTTTCTTTCTACTCCTTAGATTTTGTCTTCTTTGATATGTGTAAACCCTTTAGACTGTGTACGTAGTTGCGGTTTGATTGGCTGCTTCCTGAGCTTGGATATCTTATTCCACTATTTGATATGCCACTTCTCGGGCTTGGACGTATGATGTTTGATGTGCCGCTTCTCGAGCTTGGACGTCTTTAGTCTGATGTTTGATATGTCGCTTCTCGGGCTTGGACGTCTTAGTCCATTGTTAATATGCCTCTTTTGGGCTTGGACGTCTTAGTCCATTGTTGATATGCCTCTTCTTGGGCTTGGACGTCTCAATCAATTGTTGTCTGGTGCTCTTGATTAGCTTATTCTCAAGCTGAAACCAAGGACTTACCCAACCTCCCTCCAGGAGGTGCCTTGACTTGGCCATAGCATGACATAGCCAAGAGCTTGTTGATGTTTAACCTGGCCATAGTGTGGCGCGGATAAAGGCTTGCACTCCTCCTTCGAGGAGCTGTCCTGCCCTGGCCATAGCATGGCACAGACAGGGGCTTGTCGATGCTTTATCATGGCCATAGCGTATCGCGGATAAAGGCTTGCACTCCTGCCTCCAGGAGGTGCCCTGCCTTGGCCATAGCGTGGCGCAGATAGGGGCTTGTCGATGCTTTATACTGGCCATAGCGTGGCGCGGATAAAGGCTTACACTCCTCCCTCTAGGAGGTGCCCTGCCCTGTCCAACTCGGCGTGGGCAGAGGCTTTGACCGTTTAAGATAATGTCCAAATGAAAGGAGCATTTCAATCCCAACTATGTAGATTCTTCTTTTGAAGAAAGAAATGTTTTATTCATTAATTGTAGGGAAATATGGTCTCAAATGTTCTACGTTCCAAGTTCTAAGAACCATATTGCCGTTTGGTCGGCATAACTTGTAAGCTCCCGGGGAAATTACTTTGCATATGATTAGGGGTCCTTTCTAATTTGGTCCTAGTAGTCCATCTGCAGGATTTCTCGTGTTTTCCATTACTCTTCGGAGCACTAGATCTCCTTCTTGAAATGATCTTATTCTTACTTTTGAGTTGTAATATTTCGAAACCCTTCTTTGATATTCTGCTGTTCGAATTGCTGCTTTATCTTTCAACTCATGTATCAAATCCAATGATTCTTTATTTATCTCTTGGTTTAAATAGAATGCATATGTGATCCTTCGATGTGAGGGTATTTGAATCTCAATCGGCAGCATCGCCTCACACCCATATGTTAATGAATAGGGGTATGTCCCGTTGCTATTCTGGTAGATGTTCGATAAGCCCATAATACAAGTGGCACCTCTTCTACCCAATTTCATTTAGTTTTGTTCAGTCGCTTTTTCAAAATAGTCTTTACTGTCTTATTTGCAGCCTCAATGACACCATTTGCCTTCAGATGCGCAATGGAAGAAAAGCTTTTAATGATTCCATTCTTATGACAAAACCGAGAGAAATCTTCACTCTTAAACTGCGTTCCGTTGTCGAAAATAATCTTATAGGGAATACCAAATCTGGTGATAATGTTTTTGATGACAAATTTGATTACTTTTCTAGAAGTAATCTTGGGGAGCGGTTCTGCTTCAACCCATTTAGTGAAGTAGTCTATGGTGACTACTTCATATTTTGCTCCCCCTTTCGAAATTGGCAATGGGACAGTTAAATCAATTCCCCATACGTCAAAGGGCCATGGACTTGAAATTGGGGTGACCTAACTTGGTGGTAATCGGAGAATCTTCGAGTACATTTGGCATTTCTCGCATCTCCTTACATATTCTATGGCTTGACTTACCATATGAGGCCAATAAAAACCCTATCTCATTATCTTTTTTGCTAGTTTTGTTTCATTAGGGTGGTCTCCACTGAATCCTTCATGTGCTTCTACTAGCAATTTCATCCCATCCTCCAAGCTTACACATCTTAAATAAGGTAGTGCACATCCTTTCTTATAAAGGATTCCATCCATTATCGTGAAATTAGAGCTTGTCGCTTGATTTTCCTAGCTTCCCCCCGTCAAATGGCAATTTCTCCTTTGAAAGATATTCGACAATAGGTGACATCCAAATGTTATCATAATAGTTGTCTGCCCTTGGCTGGTTAACCCTCCTATTCGGGATTTCCCTATCCATTTCCTTTATTTTTCTTTTCCGCGACATGGCTTGGGATCTGGTTAAGACTAGAGATTCCTTTCCTTGTTCAGACGTCTCCTATTCTATACTCAGATTTGCTTGATATCCCACTAGCACAATCGGAGTTTCTGGGGCTCCTCTTGAAATAGCCAATCTTCAATATATTTTTTACGTATAATGATAGCTTGGCGTCTTTTGTCTGATATATCTACTTTATTTGATTTACCATTAGTTGGGAGTCACTAAAGATTTGAATCCGTGGGATTTTGAGTTCTAATTCCAAAGTTAACCCGACCACTATTGATTCATATTCGACTACTTTGTTCATTACGAGAAATCCTAACTTCATGGCATAATGTAATCGGTGTCCATCTGGTGTTATTATCACATATCTCACACCCACTCCTTGTTCATTCGATGCACCGTCAACGAATAATTACCACATTGATCTTTGATCCCTTTCTTTTTCTAATTGTTTCTTAATAAAGTTACTACACTCATTAATAAAATTCGCCAATGCTTACCCTTTGATAGCGGCTCAAGGCTGAAACTCAATATCATACTGGCTAAGCTCAATTCCTCATTTTACCATTCTACTCGAAATTTTTGGCTTACTGAAAAATTGGTTGAGGGGAAAGTTGGTCAATACCCTGATTGGATGTGCTTGAAAGTATGCTCTCGGTTTTCGCACTGTGAGTATCAAGCGATAAGCTAGTTTTTCTATAACTGGATACCGCACTTCCACATCATTTAATCGCCTGCTTACATAATATACAGGAAGTTGAGCCCCACTTCCTTCTCTAATCAACACCGAACTGACCGCATGTTCTGAAACTGCCATGTATAGGTATAAAATTTCTCCATCCTAAGAACTAGATAGTATCGGCTGCCATGTATAGGTATAATATTTGATGTTAATATTCGAGGTGTGTAACTTCTATCAAATCAAAGTCTGAAAGGTAATGATACCCCAACTTGAATGACTTTGTTGTTAACTACTAAATAGTTGAAGTTCGACATCAAAGATTAATGTTAAGTATAATTAGTCGAATCCCTATATTAATGTTTTTGGGTTGTTGTAACGATATTTTCTCGTTTTGACCCAAATAACGTGCATTTTAAGTAACACTTTCCTCAAGATTTGGACTGCATAAATTACAAGATTCTTCGATTTTGTTATATTAGATTAAACAATATTTCTATTTCCTACTTAAATGATGTAAGAATTAGAATAAAATTACTTTAAATATTTTGTTTTGTATCTAATGAAATTTTTTGCACCTCTGCTATTTTTCGTTATATTCCTTCTATAAATTTTTGCACCTTCACCGCTATGATATATATTGAACACGGATACGTGGCACTCATTTAATATCTCTTTCTTCAAATCACCTATGTTAGGAACACATAGCCTTCCACTATATTTAAAACAACCTTTCGAGTCAATCTTGAATCTACTAAGACCATCTAAATCTCTGCCACTCTATAACCGACTAGTTTAATTTGCTATCATCGGATCTTCTTTTTGACTAGCCTGGATATGATGGAGTAAGCTAGATCGACCACAACACTAGCTAAAATGGCTATAGAGTCATCTATTATCCCGTACTGAATATATCAAGAAGATAATAGCTCTAAATTTCTCCATTATGCAATCATCAAAGATACAACTGTCTGATGCCTCCCACTAAGGGCATTCACAATTCTATTCCTTTTGCTTAGTGGGTGCTGAATCTCAAAGTCATATTTAACTAGGAATTCGAGCCATCTCTATTGCCGCATGTTCAGTTCTCTCTGAGAAATTAATTACTTTAGCAGCTTATGGTCTGTGTATAGAACAAACATATTGCCTTATAAATAATGATTCAATAGCTTTAATGCAAACACAGCTGTAGCTAGCTCGAGATCATGAGTGGCATATCAGATCTCGTTTGGTCTATGATATCTCAATTCATATGCTACCACTCTTTCTTACTGCATCAACACAACACATGTCCCATACACATTTGTATGAACTATAATATCCTAATTACTCTTTGGAACAATAAGAATCAAAGCATTAGAAAGTAACGCCTTTAGCTTCAGAAAAGCTTCCTCGCACTTATCCGACCAAACAAATTTCACTTCTTTCTTCCTCAAATGTGTAAGAGGAGTAGCAGTCTTGGAGAAGTCTCTGATAAACATCCGATTATAACCTGCTAACCCTAAGAAACTATGAATCTCAGTCACTAAATGTGGCCTTTTCTATTTTCGAATGGTTATTACTTTGGCTGGATCTACTAAAATGCCTTTATCTCAAACTATATGCCCAAAATTTTTTACTTCTTTTATCCAGAAATGACACTTTAAAGTTTTGGATTTTAGTTAATGAGCTCTCAAAGTCTCTAATACTATCCTCAAGTGAATAACATGCTCTCCTTCTGGCTTTAAATAAACAAAACTATAATAATAAAATCTAGAACAAATTTATAACATTCTAAAGACTCATTTCATCACATCAATGAAACACGCATGAGCATTTGTCAATCTGAATGGCATGGCGTGCCATATGTAAGACCCATATATAGTCTTGAATGTGGTGACTGGAATACTGTACTTTCTAACTCAAAGTTGGTGAAAACAGGTAGCGAGATCGAGCTAAGAGAAGACTTTGACACAACTCAACTAGTCAAATAAATCATCAATTGTCGGCAGTGGACATTTGTTCTTGCTAGTAAGATCATTCGACTTTTAGTAATCTATGCAGAGACGAAGCGATCCATCTAGCTTTCTAACAAATAAAGCCAATGCAGCCTATAGAGAGACAATAGGTCAGATAAAGATATTCTACTCTTGCTCTTCTGATTGCGACCTGAATTCTCCATCTCTTTCAGGTACATCTAGTTAAGTGGCCTACTGAATGGTTGAGCATAGGGATATGATCAATCCTGAACTCTACTGCTCAATAAGGCAGTAAACCAGTCTCTAGCTCAAATATATTATAAAAATCTCTTCCTATTGTCTTCTTTCCATCAATACCTTTAAATTCCAAGGCATATAAGGAAAACCCTGAACTGGCTTTAGATGCTTCAAGTGGTATGAGAATACGGTCAAAATAATCTGGATGTTGAAGCATATAACTGTATATACAAAATAATCAAGCTTGTCCATTCCAAAAATAGTTCCGAATCCAAGAAGAAGAGGAGTTTGTGTACACTTTAATTAATGAGTGATCTGAATGCGTGGGAAGATGTGTCGTATGTAGAGAAGGGGAAGAAAAAATGTAAGCGCGTGTACTATGTGCTCGGTAGGAAAATTGCGAAAAAGTCACCCCCTTTCAAACACCGTAAAATTCACCTTTTCTTAATCGAAATGCCCTTGAGACACATCTTTTGACATAAAGAAATTAAAACAAATTATATTTTTTAATTCCTTACAAAATTATCTTCTTTTAAAAATAATTTTACACAAAAATAAATTCATTTTCTGTTTTTTATAATTTTATTAAAAGGTAAAAACTGCGCTTTCTAATCAATAAATTAGTTAACCATTATAACCAATTAAATAAAAATATTTCCACAAGCTATTTTTCTTTTCCTACACAAAATATCATTTTTAACTCAAATAAAAGATTATTTTATTTTTAAATCTCAAAAAATTTGAAATTTCCTCTTTTTCTTTCAATAAAAACTTCGCTTTATAAAATCCACAAAATAAATTATTTCTTCTTCCAAAATTTAAATCCTCTTCACATTAAAATTCTATTTTCACCAAAATATTTTCATAAAATATTTTCCTTGATAATATATTTAATTAATCTCAAAAATCCCAATTTCACCAAAAAGTGCTTTAATTAAATCTATTTCTCATAATTTATTTTACCGCTCGATTTAACAATCAAAGCTTTTGCGTAAATTTGATTTCTCTCAAAAGTCAGTACGACATTCTGATAATTACATCATCTCCACATATTCAATTTCTTTATTCAGCCTATTTTTATAAAATATTATTATTTGAAAGAGCGAGTTGCTACCGAAATGGTAACATTTAATCTACCTAATATTGCAAGAATACATGATACAAGTCGAATAATCTACTTCGATAAATTTATGCAACTAATATACTTGATAAATTATTTATCGGTTAAATAATGCAATTGAACTAAATTAAAATTGATATAGAAATACAAAATATTCTTACCAATAAATCATTTGACATGTTGTCACTTCAAGACTCATGCAAAAGCCAATTTGTATAAGCACTAAACATTCATACCTCAGTCGCTTAACTGTTTATTTGTATGAGACCGTGAATTTCCATTTGTGACCGTCAAACTCTAATAGCAATGCAAGAATATGGATACTTGATCCACATTCAATCACATATAAATGTTATATAGTGAAATGTTGCGGTTCGTAATGTACGAAACTTCGATGAAATTAGGTTATTAGAAATAAGCAAATAAACCATAATATGAAATCATGTATTCAATATGATTGATTATAATAAGGATCTCTTTTGAACAGTTCGACCATTTTGAAAGGAAGACGAATGTATGAGAGCGGATGTAACTTAGGTAAACCTAAGTACAGTTGGGATGAAGAGAGTGAATTGTCCCTTTGCTTCATAATGAGAGATCGAAAATGAGAACCGTATAAAACACTAAAGGATACTAAATATGGAACGAGAAAGGTAATTTTTATTTCAACAGTGTTTTCATATATAAATTTTTTTGACAAAAGTTATTTTTTTGAATCTAAGATATTCGATCGAAAATGCTATAGTAAACTGATTACATAAAGAAATAAATAGCTCATGATAAGTAGTTAAGTGGAGCTTCATATTTCATACGCTATTATGGTAATAGTGGAAACAGTGGGAATATGTCATATAATACGTATTAGTGGATGCACTAAGATATGGAAAATTGTTTTCTTAAATATACCAATTATTATTTATAAAATAATAACTATTTTCAGTGTTGATTGAAATAAAATATAGTCTTATTTTATTATGAATGTTTTAAATAATCATTATGATATAAATATATTATAATAATGGTATTTTTGCATTAGTAGGATAACACACAAGTTTTCAAAAAAAATTACATTTATTTTGGAATTATGGACTAAGCTACAGTTTTGAGAAGTAATTCTTTAATCATATGATTATGAATCATATGGTACTGGTGAACTGTATCTCAAACGACTAATGGCAAGCACCCATTCAGTGGGAGCGACATAAGAGTTGGTGAAGTCTTAGGATTGATATACATAATATATACAATTGTAGGTCTAGTGATATGATTCCACATACTTTGTCAAATTCACCGATGAATTATCGTAGATATGAATATTTGTATTTGATACACATGGAGTATGTCTATGATAGTTACCTATTTTTTTGAAATTACCTATTTATCCTCTTCCAACTAGCCCGACTCCTTCGGTCGGATCTAGTGCTTTAGCAGTAGGATAAAAGAGGGAGATTTCAAAATCTAATCCTTTTATTAATTTGCACAAAATCTTATTTGGTGGTTATATGAATAATTTATTTACACTAAAACATATTTAGAGATCTTTAGTAAACAAGTTTGTTGTTTTAATTATATATATTTGTGTATTATGACTTATATATATATATAACATATATATATATATAACATATATACACACACACACATAGTATTATAGTTCGACTTTAGTTTTGATTTATCATATCTAATTTGTTGAGTGTTTACATTAATATTGCAAACATTATAAATAATACAAAATAATCTTAGGGAAATAATTGTAAATACGCATGCACGCACACACACACACACACACACACACATATATATATATATATATATGTGTGTGTGTGTGTGTGTGTGCGTGTATGTATGTATGTATATATGCATGTATGTATGTATGTATATATGTATGTATGTAAATAACCATTGTGATTTATGGTCAGAAGTAAGGAAACAATATCAAAGGTTTTAACATAATGATGATGATGGGTGATACTATATGTACATAAAATTATTTTCATTATAATATATATACACACATACATTCACATTATTATTATATATAATAATTTTTTACTTTTTCGGCCATGATAAAAAAATTGTTTTTTTATTTAAATCTATATTGTATATATAAATGCTGAAATATATATTTATGTACTTGTATTTGTTTATGATAAATATGTATATATGTATGTATGTATGTGTATGTATATGTATATAAATATATTTTTGCAATTTGACATTTAATTTTGTTGACTAATTCAAACATAAATCAAAACATAATTTTTAAATAAGAACGAAAATAATATATGTATTTATTTTATTTAAAAACAAATAAAAAATCCTTTTTTTATTTATTAAACCTACGAATGAGAGAAAAAAAATTAAGACCTAAAAATAAACCTTTTTTATTAAATTCGAAACAAAATTGTTTATAAACTGAAAACAAAATACTTTATATATATATATGTATGTATGTATGTATGTATGTTTGTATGTATGTATGTATACATACATTTATAAATATTGGTTTCTAACTCCTTGTCTGGTTTCTAACATGACCCAATACATTTCATAAGTGTAGGCTGCACATCTAAAGCTGCCAACAATCCCAGAATAATGCATGATGATGGTCGAAAATTGAATATAGAAATAAACTCCAAATGATTCCACTCCATGAACAAAGGACTCAATACTGCATATTGTCAGCTTAAGGCGTCGGCCACCACATTATCGATGCCTGGAGTATATGAGATATTGAAATTGTATGAGGCCTAGGACTCCATCCACCTTTGCTGCCTTAAATTAAAGTTCTTCTGGGAGAACAAATATTTCAGAGACTTATGATCTGTATACAGCTCAAACTGCTCACCTAATAGATAATGCCTACATGAGTTGAGCGCAAAAACAATGGCTGCCAACTCGAGATCATGGGTATGATAGTTTCTCTCGTGGACTTTCAATTGTCGACTAGCATAGCTCACCCCCCTTCTTTCCTGCATCAAAACTGCATCTAATCCCGTGCCACAAGCATCGGTATAAACTGTAAAGGCTTCGTACCATCGGATTATATTGAAATTGGTGTCCTAGTCAATGCTTCCTTTAACCCGATAAAAGCGTCTGCACACTCGCATCCTACGAGAAAACAAAATTCTTCCTGGTGAGGTGTCTCAAAGGGGCAGAGATTTTCATGAACTCCTTAATGAACTTCCTATGGTAGCCCACCGAACCAAGGAAAGTCCTGACTTTCGTGGCATTCTTGGCACATGCTAATCCCGAACAACAGCAACTTTACAGGGATCGTCCACCAACCCACTTTCCAAAACAACATGTCCGCCAAAAGTGGCACTTAGAAAACTTTTCCTTCAACTTATTTTCACCAAGTATATTGAGCACTTCTTCTAAATGCAAACCATGCTCCTCTTCACTCTTTAAATAGGCCAAAATGTCATCCACAAATATTACAACGAACTTGTTGCGTAACCCCTTAATAACTCGACTAATCAAATCTATGAAGTAAGTAGGTTTATTGTTAGTCTGAAGGGCATGACAAACCACCCATATAGTCCATCGGTGTATGAGAAATAGTCTTTTGGATACTATTCCCAGCTACACGCAATTGGTGGAATCCGTTAGCCAAGTCAAGCCGTGAGAACATCTTCGCTCCAACCTACTGATAAAAGAGAACATCAATATGGGGCACTGGATACTGATTCTTCTTTGTTAGTTTATTCAGCTTTCTATAGTCAATACAAAGTCTTAGAGAATCATCCACCTTGGTGGCAAAGACGACTGGTGCTCCCCACTCAGAAATGCTCCCCCTAATAAAGCCCTGCTCTAATAGCACATTCACCTGCTTGCTTAACCCACATCTCTTCTTTGGAGCCATATGCCTTAAGGGTGTGGCAACAGGTCTGGCGTTCTCTACAAGATAAAATCAAAACTCGATCTCTCGCTGGGGAGGAAAACGGTAACCTCAAAAAAGACATCTGGATAATCTCTAACTATAGACACCAAATCTAGCTCGTCATGTGACAAGTCCAATGAGTAAAAGTAAATCAATATAACAGGTCCTCGACGACCGCAATAAACCTCCAAGCTACGTCCAGTACATGTACTCAACCTAACAACCTTCCTATCGCAATCTAGGATAGCCTCATACATCGTCATCCAATCCATGCCCAAGATCAACCCAAACCCATAAAATCCTAAGATGAAAGCATCGCAGTCGAACTCGACCCCCTAAAATAAATAATTTCAAAACTCAATATACCATAGACAAATAAGCTGATCCTCTTACGGGGATTGACATAGCCACAAGGTCTGTAACTATGCAAGTGTCAAAGTGTAACTAATCCACAAGTATACTCAAAATGAAATAATGTGATGCCTCAGTATCAAAAAAAGTGCGAATGGATAAACTAGATAGAGTTAACACACCTTCTATCATTACCTTCTTCCCCTTATCCGCAACTGGCTGCATGCTCGAGCTAGGTACTGCATCCAATGCGTTAGCCGCAACCGCGTAGATAGAGGCCTTCTGGGGTGCTGGACACTCCCACCTTGTGTGTCCGAACTAACCGCAATTATAACACTTGATCTTCGAACCATCTGATTTGCACTCCATTGTGAAATGTCCTTTTTTGCCACACTTCCTACAATGCATATCCTGCTTCCTGATCTTACCACTGGGTCAAAATCCTCCATTCCATTGATTATGCCGCGGTGCCTTTCCTCCATTCTTCTTGGGTTCCTCTTCTGCTTTCTCTTTGGTGATGATATTCAACAGAGCCTTCTCCACTAAACCCTCATACATCTCACCCTTTGGAATATGAATTAGGGCTAAAACTTGACGGGTTTGGTTCAATCCTTTAGCAAGTTTCAGAGCCATTTTATATGGGGTATTGAACGGATTCATTCCGAACCTAACCAACTCATTGAATTGATTGACATGCTCCTTTATTGACATGTCTCTTTACTTCAGATGAATAAAATTTTCCAACTGCACTCCTTCCTCTACTCCGAAAAGATACTTCATCCCAAAACATCTCGGAAACTCTCCCCAAGTGATCTCTCCTTCATCGGTCTCCGCCTCAACTACATCCCACCAACACAGGGCCTCCCCCAATAAATACCAAGTAGATATCTGGTCTCCTCACCTCATCTGGTCTCCTCACCTCATCAACAAGACCCAACAATCCAAAAATCCTCTCACAAGTACAAATACATGTCCTCGAATCAAAATGTGGCTCGATCCCCATGTATGGCCTTCCTCCAAGGCTTGCAAAATCCTTACATAACTTAGCAAAATCAATGGTAGGTGGGTAGGAAGGAACTACACCCGTCGCTCTCCCTATGGGTCCTCTATTAAGACTAAGCTTAGCTTGTCCTCTTACCTGAAGATATCGGCGAAACCAAATTGGGACATTCAAGCTCGGAACGTCGGCTGCACCGACTAAGCCTGAACTTACAGGATCACTCATCTTCTATATGTGATTTTTAGGAATTTATTAGCAACTCTCCACAAATAACACGGGCAAGAAATATGGTAATGATATTTACATTGTGCTTATATAAGTAAAACCTTTTAAAAAAAATTATTTATATATATACTGTGACGACCCGGCTTTTTCTCTACAGAAAAAGTCGTATCATCATAGTTGGTATCAGAGCAGTAGGTTGAGTGAATACCTAGGCTCTGAAGTGGTGTCTATCTTGAGAGCGCGTAATTGTTAGTTATATAAAAATGGTTTTATATTGTGTTAATTGATCGGTTGAGTGGTATATGGATTCTGGTCAATACGAGTAGCTAACGTTATTGATAGGGATCTCTAAACACTTGAACCAGGCCAACGGACACAATATTGTTTTAAAGAGGTAGATGAAATAATTTTACCCAGAAATAATTTCTATATAAAAAAATATATATATCATTTTAAATATATATATATTTCTACCTATTTGTTGGGTTACCTGTTCGGGTTTTCCAATATAAGTTATAAAGGTAGATAAGGTGGTAGTGTGAGTAATACAACTACCAATAGTTAGAATTTGAGTGTTGAGGTTGGAAGTATATCTGACGAGACTGTAGACCTAATACTGTCTCGAGTGAACTTTGTTGTGGTGTAAAGATTTCACCGATCTCTGAAGGAAACCAGTTATGGTTTAGAGTTTATCTTTGAAGTTGGATGAATAGAGTAGATCTATTGGATGAGCTGAAGAGAGTGATGGTATTTTGGTAACCTCAGGAAGTAGTAGCTGTGTGATGAGACACGGTGGCTATGGACGTTTCTGAAGATGTTTCTTCTGGAACAAGTTTGAAAAAGCCGGGTCGTCACATATACACTTTAGAAATCCAATTCGAAAGCCTTTTAAAAAACATTTGGAAAACCATTATTTCTAAAAATCTATTTTAAGTACGTTCGTTCAAGTTCCACATTCCATTTCAAAACATTTCAAATTCATTACATAATCCCAATGCGAGAACCACATTCAGAGAAAATATATTTATAACAACATACTCCAAGAGATACATATGAAGATGCCCCATTGGTTGATCAGAGTACATAATAAGGCAATAAGAAATTTGCCTTTACAACCAAAACACAGCGGATAAAAAGAACTCTTATTAACTAGCTTGCCTCAAGCACGTCTCCGGAAGCTTTATACGTCTAAAAAGAGAACCCGAAAACCTTAACCCTCAAACTACTCAAAATCAATTGAGCACCCGAGAGTTTAAGGGGAAAACAAAAACTTCGAGTCATACATAAAGCCTGGTATGAATAATAATCAGCTATCTCAAATAATTTAGATATCTAGTGAAACCACGCCGCTTAGCGGAACGGGTTTTCCCCTCACCGGTATCCTAGAACCTTTATAAAATCATATACTATGCTCTTGCATCCACAATGGTTAAAACATCTCAAAATAATATGATGATATGCAAAACAAATAAATCAATTCTGAATTACCCATCCCCATTCATTTTGACTATCTATCTCTATTATAGTTTTTAGGGTTACTATTAACCTAATAGTTTTCATGGGCTGACTAATAATTTGGTTAATCCCTTTAACCTATTTATCAAGGAAAATTTCTTCAAAAATTCATTTCAAAACACTTTATTTATGCCATGGTTTACCTTTAAAATGAGACTGGGTTATTGGTTTTGAAAACTAAGGCTTTCGAAACCTTAAAACATCACTTTCAAAACCACTGGTTAACCTCCTTCGAAAGCATAGAAAACTACTTTTCAAAACACAAAATATATACCATTCGAAGCTCTTTCATCATCTCTTTCAAAAGCAAAAATACCTTTCGAAAGTATCAAAACATTACATAATAGTCTTTAGAAACATAGCTTCGAAACCAATGAATATACCCCATTCGAAACCTTTGGAAGTAGCTCTTCTAGAACCATTTGGTTCATATTTAAAAATATCATTTCGGTCGAAGTGAATATAAACGAAAGTATCTCTTTCGAAACCATTCTTTATCATATAAAAGTATTGGGGAAAAATTGATAGCGTTGGCACCATCCTTTCGAAAGCTTCAAATCATTTTAAGAAAAACACCGAAGGATAGCATCAAAACACCCTTTCGAAGCCAATGCCTTCGAAACCCTTGGACCCTTTCGAAAACATTTAGGAAGTGGCTTAGAACATCTTTAAAACAAAACTACCCTTCAAAAGCGTTGATTACTTCAATATACTCGAAAGGCAGAAGAACGAAAGCAGTACTTCAACTAGGTCGGAGCCCCTACTTTTGAAAACATTATTTTACAAATAAAGGAATTCATTTGAAAGCTCTTACTTTTAAAACATAAAATGGCAACCCCTTGGAAAGCTATTAGAAAACCCCTTCCGAAAGCATATGTTTCCACTCCTTCGAAAGATTTAATAAAACAAAGGCAGGTGCTTAACTTTTTAAAACAAACAAGGGTATCAACCCCATCATAAGCAATGCTTTTGACACCATGCCTTCCGCCATTCTCTAATCCATTACATACCATCTATGTGATACCTTGTGTATTGGTTTCAGCCTAGGATGATTTCGACTGATTCGAAGCAGAAACTATGAGTCGAAAGGTACTTCTAATAGGCGTGGAACCTGCTTTTTCTGAGTAAAAGCTGATTAATGCCAATTAAAGCAAATTCTATCTAAGTAACCTGCCCACGTGTAAACATGTGATTGGTTGCTTCAACTTTTCAAATTCTTTGTCAAAATAACTGTCACTTAATTTCAGATCTAAACCAAGGTTAATTTAGCAAATAATCTCTTCCATTAAACAAAAACAATAATGTCATTAAGTCCTTCTTTCTAAAATAATTTAATTTCCCTAGTAAATTGAGTAGGAAAAATCCTCAAAAATCATAGAATTCACTTTCATCTAAATTTCAGACCCAAATTCTCAATATAATTTTTGAAATAAATTTCTAAACCCAATTAACCATATTTTCATTTGAAAATTCATAATAATCTTTCCATAACTTGGAAAATTATCAAAATTAAAACCCAACTTCAAAATCATATTTTACATAGCATATAATTTTTCCATGGCATTCAAAAATCAATTTCAATCAGTTTTTCCCTAAAACCGCATGAATCCCCGTTCAAACAATCTTGTTTAAATAAAACAAATTATAATTCAAGCATATCATCATCCAAAACATCATAGAAACAAATTTTTTAATCTTAAATCTGAAAACATATGTTCATAAGTCCAAATAGAGATGGTATAAATCATTATTCATCTTGATTAAGATAAGGAGATTGGATTGAGATTAAGATTTATTCTTCTTCTTTAATTCCTTAGCTTGATTTGAATTTTTCTTTTTTAACAATGGTCGGCTCCTCTTTTCTTATGTTTGTAAGTTTTGTAAAAAATCAACAATGAACGTAAATGGCATGAGGAACACGAATATATAAGGTTTATGGTAATAAATGCGGCTAATTCCCAATATGCCCTTATGTAATTTAATTAGCTTAGAAACCATTCTTAAGCCTGTTTAATTAGTTAATCAAATATGACCTTCTTATCATTATTTCAAATCTCAATCCCCTTATCACTCAAATTATTTGCATTATTCTATTTAATTTATCTAATTAATTCTCCTGAATAATGTTATAAAAAATAAGGGGTGTTACAGGCTCTCCTCCTTAAAGAATTTCGTCCTCGAAATTCTGTAAGGACTACATACTGAACATAGCAATCATCTGTAACGACTCCTAACAACCATAGTAGTCTACTTGATTAGAAATTATCTATATAAATCTAATGTAGACATACCCTCAAAGCTGATCAGGATAAGTATCTCGAATCCTATTTTCTGTCTCCCAAGTACAGTCCTACTCGTTGTCTCTCCTAAAGTTTCACCACCTCGACTGTCTTGTTCCTTAATCTTTTCTCATCTCTCGCTACAACCCGAACTAATTGTCTAATAAAATTCAAATTAGGCTCTACTACCAAATCTTCCAACCCTATCGGAGGAATAGTAGTCTTTAGATCATGCACATACTTGCGAAGAGGAGACACATGAAATACATTATGGACACCTACCACATTGCTCGACAACTCTACTCTGCATGCGAGCTTTCCAATCCTCTCTATAATCTGAAATGGACCAACATATCTCAGTTCCAGTTTTGTTGACTTTCCAAATCATACCATACCCTTCATCGGTGATACTTTAATGAAAACCTTATCTCCAACTGAGAACTTTAGGTCTTTATGTCTCTTATCTCCGTAACTTTTCTGCCTAGATTGAGCTTCCTTAATCCTTTCTCGGATCAACTCAATCTTCTTTGATGCCTCTCCAACCAAATCCGGACCTAAGATTAATCTGTCTCCAGTCTCCAACCAACATGCTGGCGATTTGCATGGCATTTCATACAAAGCTTCAAAAGGCGCCATTCCTATACTATTCTGATAACTAGTAGTATAGGAAAACTCAACCAAATGTAGGTGATCCTCCCAAGATCCACCAAAGTCCAATACACAAGCTCTTAGTAAATCCTCGAGTACCTTATTGACTCTCTCTGTCTGCCCATCCGTCTGAGGGTGATATGCAGTACTCATATTGAGCTTAGTGCCTAATACATCCCATAGACTCTTTTAGAATTCACTAGTGAAAACAGCATTTCAGTCATTGACTATGCTACTAGGAACTCCATGAAGTCTAATTATGTTCTTCATGAAGAAACTTATCTAAAATATGCGCTGTCCTGGTTGACTTCACCGGAATGAAATGGGCACTCTTGGTCAATCTGTCCACTATGACCCATATACTTTCATTTTCTCTATTTGACCCTAGCAACCGTCTATAAAATCCATCGAAATCGAATCGCATTTCCAAACTGGAATCTCTAAAGGTTGAAGCAACCCACCCGGCTTCTGATGTACGACTTTCACTTGTGGATAGTTTGCACACTGCCTAACCCACAAGCCAACATCCCTCTTCATACCTTCTCAATAGAAGCCCCTCTTTCAGTCTTGATAAATCTTGGTCCCACCAGGATAAATCATAAACTTGAATCGATGACATTCTCTAAGAACTTCTTTCCTCAAGTCCTCAACATTTTGAAGACATAATCGTCCCTTCTTTCTCAACCATCCCTTCTGCTTAAGGCTAAATTTTTTTAGATCATTGATCTCAGTTCCAACCTCATGCCTTCTAATCCTCTCGGCTAATAATGTATCCTCCTTCTTCTTAGAAGCAATTCTCTCGATCAACATTGGTCGAACATCTAAACAGGACAACATGACAACATTTTGACTAGAACTAGCAGTCGATCTTAAATACACACTACAAGTAGTCAAAGCTTCTAAATCCTTCCTTTCTGTCAACATAACTAACACCACATTCTTATGTTTTCTGCTAAGAGCATCTGCTAATTTATTACCTTTCCCTGGTGTATCCTCTATACCAAAATCATAAGCTGCCAAAAACTCCAGCCACCTCCGTTGTCTCATATTCAACTCCTTCTGAGAGAATAAGTAGCTTAAATACTAATGATCTGCGTATAGCTCAAACCTCTCCCCTAAGAGATAATGTCTCCAAATCTTCAATGCGAACATCAACATAGCTACTAATCCAGTTCCACATGCATTGGTATACACCACCAATCCTTGGTTTCCATCCCGAACTACTAACACAAGTGCTTTGGTTAACAAATGCTTTAACTTAAGGAATGCTTCCTCATATTGGTTGGACCAGACAAACTTCACCTCCTTTCCGGTTAGCATAGTCAAAGTTGCTGCTACCTGCGAGAAATCCTTGATGAATCTCCGGTAATAGCCAGCAAGTCCAAGAAAACTTCTAATCTCAGTCATCGTCCCTGGTCTCTTCCAATTATTAACAGCTTCGATATTATTTGGATTGATTGACAAGCCCTTCTCTAAAACCACGTGACCAAGAAACTTAACCTCTTTCTTTCAAAAATGACACTTAGAAAACTTCACTTTTAGCTGATGCCACCTCAGCGTCTTAAGCACAACTCTAAGATGATCCTCATGCTCTCTTTTATCCTTACAGTATACTAAAATGTCATCTATAAACACTAGCACAAACCTATCCAAGTACTCTCGGAAAACTTTGTTCATCAAGTCCACGAAAAAAGCAGGTGCATTCATTAACCCAAATGACATCACTAACAACTCATTCGAACCATACATAGTCCAAAATGTTGTCAAAGGAATACTGTCCTTTGTCAGTCTTAACTGATAGAAACCTGTCACCAAATCCAACTGGGAAAACACTATGGCTCCACACAACTAATCAAATAGATCATCTATTCTTGGCAAAGGATACTTATTCTTAATCGTCCTTTTGTTCAACTTACGATAGTCGATACACATCCTTAACGACCAATCTGGTTTCTTCACGAACACTGCGGCCGCTCCCCAAGGCGAACTTCTTGGTCTGATAAAATTCCTTCCTTCTAGATCCACTAGCTGCACCTTCAATTTCCTCATCTCGGTGGGTGTCCTCCTACTAGGTGGTCTACTTACAGGTTCAGCCCCTGGTATAAGATCTATCCGATACTCAACAGTTTGTTTCGGTGGTTGTCCTGTGATCGACTAAAAGACAGCTGCAAACTCTCTTGCTACCCGAACCTGACTTAGATCTTCTCCCACTTCCATTGCACTTAACAAAGCACAACTACTTCGGTCAGAATTCTCTATTGCGAATATAATTCAGTTATGACTATCAGGGTGTCTTAGTGATATCTTCCTATCTTGGCAAAATATCCTAGCCTCATACTTGCTCAACCAATCCATAAAAAATGGTTCCGAGATCTACGAAATCGAAAACATATAGATTGCATGCAAACTTATGACGTACCAAATCAAGTTCTAACTGATCACATCTTATCCCCAGAGTTGCATACCCTCCTATTGGATTCACAAACCTTAAGGAGGTAACAAGGTATGTGGGTTCTAAGTATAACCTATCAACCAAACACTAGGATATAAATGAATGTGATGCACCGATATCAAATAGTATCCTAGCTGGTATACTTTGAATCAAAAACGTACCTTCTATCACAGTCTTTCCCTTTTCAGCTGTAGTTAGCTTAGTAGATGATGGTCCAATAGCAAAACCTATCTCTTGTTCGCCCTAACTGATTCTGGACTCTGATTCTTATAATGCCCAACTTGGTTACAATTGAAGCACTTCACATTCTTCTTGTCCGCAGCCTTCTTCCCCTTTCCCGACCGACATTCATTTGCATAATGACCCTTTTTGTCAAACTTAAAGCAAACTAAGTCAGCCTTCGCCTTTTGGCAGCATCTCCCTTCTGGGCTTCCTTCTTCTTAAAAAAACTTTCTCTTCTTTTCCTGAGAACCTTGGGTTTCAACTGGCTTCTCCCTGGCACAAACATTAAGCATTTCTTTATGGCGAATTTCCATCTCCACCACTACATTACTAGGATCAAGGATATGTGGCAGGGTCGCCCAAGTAATCTTGAGCCTCAGTCCTCTAATGAACCTCTCATTCCTTCTGATGACTATGTCTATAGTATTTTGTCCATAACGAGACAACTCATAACACTTGGCAGCATACTCAATAACTGACATCTCTCCCTGATCCAAATCCAAAAACTTCCACATCAGTGATGATTTAGCAACCTCACACATAAACCTTAGCTCAAATCTCCTTCGAAAATCAGCCCAAGTTAATTCCTCCTCCGCAACTCCGATTGTAACACTGTTCCACCAATGAAGTGCTGACCCTTGCAACTGTCTATAGGCCTACCTTCTCTTCTGCTCATCATCTAGACCCAAATAGCAAAGATACGCTCACAACGCAACATCCAATTCTCTACCTCTATGGAATTCTCTGTCCCAATAAATGGCTTCCCACTAAGACTGGTGCAATTTTTACTCTCTTAGCATAATTATTCCCAACTAGAGCCACAAGATTACCTCCTCCAACATTTCTAACAATGCCAGCAGTAACTCCTGCTTACATCATATTGACGAAGAACTGATGCATCGCACTCATATCTACTGGTGAATTTCCAGCACCCACGTTGGCATCAGCATTTTGGTTAACATTTGCCTGTTGACCTTAGTTCTTCCTGGTATTAGGTCGAGCATTTCCATTAGTTGTGGTGCTTCCTCTATCAAGATTTCCTCTTCCATTTCCTAACACCATATCTTCTTTCTCATAAAACTACATACGAGCCTTAGTAAGATACAAAAGAACGGTCTAAGAAAAAAGGGAAATACATACTTATATATACAACTATATATCAAATACAAGTACGTTACTATAGCATTAACCCATACCCCGATGTTATTTTTATATTCATTGGATTATGCTTTAAAAAATCTTTTAGGTTTAAAACTCTTTTAAGTTTCATAAACCTATGCTCTAATACCAACTTGTAACATCCCCCGAATGGGGGCCCAAAACTAATGGCTACGGATGCTGCAGTCGTCCATAGTTATTAATCCTCAGCGACCAAATACGGCAATGTTCGATACATTGATACACAGAAACACATGAATATGGAAAAAAATTTAAAACATCAAACAAGTCCCACATTCCATTTCAAAACATTTCAAATTCATTACATAATCCCAATGCGAGAACCACGTTCAGAGAAAATATATTTATTACAAAATACGCCAAGAGCGACATATGAAGATGCCCCTTAGTTTATCAAAGTACATAATAAGGCAATAACAAATTTGCCTTTACAACATAAATACAACGGAATAAAAAGAACTCTTATTAAATAGCTTGCATGCATGTCTCCGAAAGCTTTATTCATCTAAAAAGAGGACCTGAAATCCTTAACCCTCAAACTACCCAAAATGAATTGAGCACCCGAGAGTTTAAGGGAAAAACAAAAACTCTGAGTCAGATATAAACCTTGGTATGAATAATAATCTGTCATCTTAAATAATTTAGATATCTAGTGAGATCACGCCGTTTAGCGGAACGAATTTTCCCCTCACGGGTATCCTAAAACCTTTATAAAACCATATGATGTGCTCCTGGATCTGTGCAGCTAAAGCGATCGGTAGATTCAATGCGGTAGAGGTGCAAAACGTCATAGCGGGGAAACAGCGAGGATATAGCGGGATATAGCGGATGACTTTAAAATAGCATATAAAACCAGTACTTAATGTTTTTACAAATATATAAATGGTAATTAAATGAAAATTTAACATTCAATTGACTTATAATTAATACATAAATAATTTTAAATAAAAACATGTGCGAATATAATATAAATAAACATAAAACTGTTATATAACATAATTGAATTTAGTAAAATACACTACGCCATAAATGGCCTACTGCAACACAAAAAAAATGTTGCCATAGGTCTATGGCAACACTTTTAGGGTGATGCAATTTTTGCCGTTGCCTTAGACCTCAAAGGCAACATTTTGACTATCTAAGGCAACATAAGTAAAATTGTTGCAGTAGAACCCTATTTGGGTCTATGGCAACACCCATAGGTATCTGTAGCAACATTCCAAAATGTTGCTATAGATATGAACTTTTTGAATTTGTGGGGCCCACAATGTAGAGCATATTTGATTTTTTAATAAAAATAAATATTTATTTAATAAAATGCTATTGCACAGAATTTGATATTTAAACAGTAATTTATTTAAATAAATATTTTATTTCAACATTTGAAATAGTACAAATTCCTGACTCCACTATTTTACAATTCAATGATATATAACACTGATATTCACATATACAGATATTCCTCACTACATCACTCAGTTCACTCATTACATATGTAGTTTCAATTTATACAGACATCGACACTGACAAATATATGCCGAGCCGAAGGCGAGCCGAGTGCCGAGCCGAAGGCGAGGCGAGAAGCGGGTCCGGGCGCAGCGCCGGCGGGGGTCCGGGGCACCGCAGTCCCGATTCATCCGATTTCGGAAGATCGAGCCTTCTTTGAAACGACGTAAAATGATGCACAAATGAAGACTGAACTTAGCAAACCCCATCCTCAGCAACTTCATCACCCATCGGAACTACTGCCCATCTACCACTTACCTGAAACACAATTGCCTGAAACACTGACCATCTACCAAACACTGACCACACTCCCAACCTCTTTCACAAAACACCCACTCACTGCCTCATCAAATTACATCATCAACACATAGGCAGCCTATCAAGCAAAAACAGTGAATGCATCAGGCATGTACAAGAGAAACATAGGCAGTAATATGATATACAAGAGAAACTTCACCTCAATCCGATCGCTGTGTTCGTGTAACGAAAGTCTTACATCAACCTTAGGAATCGCTTCCAAATTCAAGACATCAGGCTATCAACTACGGCAAGCATTGAACTACACAATCGATTTCAGCATCAGCAGCAAGAGATCATCATCACGACAGTGCTCAACACATCAGCAATCACCAATAAGACCAAAATCTGGACAGTGGGCAATTAGCACACAACCTTCTCCACGTTTAAGACCAACACCATTGCAATCCAAAGTTTGGCAAACCATTATCTGAACACCAACACTTTCAAGTTCAACCCTAAGTGTCAAAGAACCACAAACATCATCAATAGAGCCGCAGTCAGAGCACGAACATTGACAAAAACGCAAGCTGAGGAAACGTCTTCAATTCAAGCGAAGTCAGAGGCAAAAACTTCATTGCGACTTAAGCGACTCCATCAGAACAACGAGGCATCGCGTTTCTTCAAGGCGGCTGCATCGAACAACGATGAACTTCTGCTTAGATCCAGATCCAACAGCGAGCAAAGATCAAATGGGCGGCAATAAACAACAAAACTCATCAGGCATTAGGTGGAATCAGCAACTACAAGATTCAGGCATAGGAAATTTAGATCTGACCTAGCATTGAAGGCAGCTTCTAGTTACAGTGCCTTTTTTATTTTGTTAGCAACAGCGAATTGGAAGTATGAATTTGCTGGATTTCGTGAATTTGCTGGATTTCGTGAATTTGTTTTTTGATTTGGGGATTTCGTGAATTTGCTGGAATTTGGGGATTTCGTGAATTTTTTGGAAGTATGAATTTGGGGATTTCGTGAATATGGTAAACTGAAAGGGGATCTACACCAACATAAGCGGGAAAACGAAAATTTGGTAAAAAGTGCAGCGGTGATCCATTTTAACAGTCGGATTAAATGTAGACCGTTGGATCGTATTCACGCGGATTGCTAATTTTATTAATTTTTTAATTTGTATACATCTATAGCAACACTGTATAAAAATGTTGCATCGTGTTACACTTGTTTAGCTAGAGCAACACATTTTTATGGCTAAGGTAACACCATAAATACAATGTTGCAGTAGGACCAAATTTTTATATCTATCGCAACATTTGAGCTGGCAACACCTTGCAAAAATGTTGCAGTAGGCCATTTATGGCGTAGTGATATTACATAATTTTCATTTCTGAAAATATATTAAAAATTCAATTAAATGAATTAATTTCATAATTTTTATAATGTATAAATGGCATTTTTCAATTCATTTCTTTTAAAGAAGATATATCGGAAATAGCGGAAGTAGCGGAATATAGCGTGAATAACGGGATATAGCGGAAATAGCGGAGCATAAAGCGGAAAGGCTATATTTGGGGCTATATGGAAAAATCTTAGCAGTAGAAATCCGCTATGAGATATAGCAGGGTAATATCGGGGAATTAACTGCACAGTCCTGGATCCACAGTGGTTAAAACATCTCAAAATAATATGATGATATGCAAAATAAGTAAATCAATTCTCGATTACCCATCTCCATTCATTTTGACTATCTGTCTCAGTTATAGTTTCTAGGGTTACTATTAACCTAATAGTTTTCATGGGCTGAGTAATAACCTGTTAAATGTTTTGGACTCCCTGTTCTATTTCTTAGTTTACATGGGCTCACTAAGAACCGCCCCTGCCAATATCTTTACTGTTTCATAGGTTCTCCCTGAACTTATTGGTAACTCCAATATCCTTTCTCTCATTCTAGTTTTCATGGGTTGACTAGGAACCTATTGACTGCTATCAATGTCTTAATCACGATATAGTTTTCACGGGCTAACTACAAACCTATTGGCCTTTGCCAATATCAAATCATAGTTTTCATAGGCTAACTATGAACATGTCTTCCTTACATCTTCATTTATAAATTGTTTTCATGGGATTACTATGAACCTATCGGCCCCGCCAATATCTTTTCTTATACATAGTATTCATGGGCTTACTATGAACCTATTAGCCCCTGCCAATATCTTTAATTAATATTTTAGCATCCTTAGTTTATATTCAGTACTGGGTCAACCTAGCTGGTTATTATGCCCTTTCCTAAGGTAACGTTATGGGTTAATTACAATGTGAATATATTTAAATACATATATGAAGAAGCAAACATAATAATACTAACCCCCATGGTTTCATATCCTTGTAATAATTTCATTTATAACTTGGTTAATCCCTTTAACATATTTATCAAGGAAAACTTCTTCGAAACTTCATTTCAAAACACTTTATTTATTCCACGGTTTACCTTTAAAATGAGATTGGGTTATTGGTTTTGAAAACTAAGACTTTCGAAACCTTAAAGCATCTCTTTCGAAATCCCTGGTTAACCTCATTCGAAAAAATAGAAAACTTCTTTTCAAAACATAAAATATATACCATTCAAAGCTCTTTAATCATCTCTTTTGAAACCAAAAATACCTTTCGAAAGTATCAAAACATTACTTAATACTCTTTAGAAACATAGCTTCAAAACCAATGAAAACACCCCTTTCAAAACCTTTGGAAGTATCACTTCTGGAACTATTTGGTTCATATTTAAAAATATCATTTGGGTCGAAGTGAATATAAATGAAAGTATCTCTTTCGAAACCATTCTTTATCATATAAAAGTATTGGGAAAACTTGATGGCGTCGGGACCATCCTTTTGAAAGCTTCAAATCATTTAAGCAAAACACTGAAGGATCGCATCGAAACCCCCTTTCGAAGTCATTGCCTTCGAAACCCTTGGACCCTTTCGAAAGCATTTAGGAAGTGGCTTAGAACATTCTTAAATCAAAAACTACCCTTCTAAAGCATTGATGACTTCAATATACTCGAAAGGCAGAAGAAAGGCAGCAGGGCTTCGACTAGGTCGGAACCCCTACTTTCGAAAGTATTATTTTACAAATAAAGGAACTCATTCGAAAGCTCTTACTTTTAAAACATAAATAGCAACCCCTTCGAAAGCTATTAGAAAACCCCTTCCGAAAGCATATGTTTCGACTCCTTTGAAAGCTTTAATAAAACAAAGGCAGACGCTTAACTTTTTAAAACAAACAAAGATATCGACCCCATCAGAAGCAATGCTTTCGACACCATGCCTTCCGCCTTTCTCCAATCTACTACGTACCATCTTAGTGACACCTTGTGTATTGGTTTTGACTGAGTCGAAGCGGAAGCTATGAGTCGAAAGGTACTTCTAATAGGAATGGAACCTAAAAATTAATTAAAGCAAGGTTAATTTCAGATCTATCAAATTTTTCTAAATAAAAGCTGATTAATGTCAATTAAAGCAAATTCTATCTAACAAACCTGCCCACGTGTAAACATGTAATTGGTTGCCTCAACTTTTCAAATTCTTTACCAAAATAATTGCCACTTAATTTCAGATCTAAACCAAGGTTAATTTAGCAAATAAGCCCTTCCATTTAACAAAAATAATAATGCAATTAAGTTCTTCCTTCTAAAACAATTTATTTTCCGTAGTAAATTGATTAGGAAAAATCCCTAAAAATCACAGAAATTCACTTTCATCAGGTTATCTAACTTAACTCCAAAATCATGTTTTATATAACATATATTTTTTCCATGGCATTCAAAAATCAATTTCAATCAGTTTTGCACTAAAACTGCATAAATCCTCATTTAAACAATCTTGTTTAAATCAAACAAATTATAATTCAAGCATATCATCATCCAGAACATCATAGAAACGAATTTTTTATCTTAAATCCGAAAATATATGTTCATATATCAAAATAGAGATGGTATAAATTATTATTCACCTTGATTAAGATAAGGAGATTGGATTGAGATTAAGATTTATTCCCCTTCTTTAATTCCTTAGCTTGATTTGAACTTCTTTTCCTTAACAATAACCGGCTCCTCTTTTCTTATGTTTGTAAGTTTTGTGAAAAATGAGAAATGAACGTGAATGGTATGAGGAACGAGAATATATAAGGGTTATGGTAATAAGTGTGGCTAATTTCCAATATGCCTTTATGTAATTTAGTTAGCTTAGAAACTATTCTTAAACCCATTTAATAAGTTAACCAATCACAGCCTTCTTATCATTTATTCAAATCTCAATCCTCTTATCGCTCTAATTATTTACATTATTCTATTTAATTTATCTAATTAAATCTCCTGAACAATATTATCAAAAATTAGGGGTGTTACAGTGGGTCAGACAAAAGTTTGGTGAATAAGTACATGTTTAATATTTGGTGATCATGTGCGGTTGACTTTAACTCTACTCTATATGATCTAGGGTATTCTACAAGTGTCTATGTATTACTAGTGTTCTTTACATAGGCGTTTTTACATATTACAAACATATACAAGTAACTTATGCAGGCTCCTACAAGGATCAAACCATTGGTTGGTGTGATGAATTGAGTGGATGTTGGATGAGTATGTTTGTGGTCAATTTCCTTGGTATACTAGACAGATCTGGCGGTTGCGGATGGAGAAAATCACATGATTTTCGGTTACAAGTGCAGCAGTTGAAAGGCACATCAGAGTTGGAGCAGATATTGAACTTACAACGTGTTGATCTTGATGCTCTTTGGAAAGTTAATCTTTACAGTTTAACAGGCCGAAGTGGTTAGTTTAGGTGGATAATGATGATTGTGTTTGTAAGATGTGGTATACTTATGTATTATTACTATATCATATTTATGTGTGTACTACACGCTTTTAGTTATTAATAAATGAACTCATTTTCAGTGTGTGTGTATTCAACATAAATGGTTTAGTTGGTTAATGTTTTGTACTACAAGATAAAAAATCTATAACACTAATTAACCATGTTAATAGTAAATGTTAATAGTAATAGTAGCAGTAGTAGTATTAATAATAATAATAATAATAATAATAATAAATATTATATAAAACGTTTTAGGTTTACTTATAACGTAACAGATATTATTAAACTTGAAGACCGCTAGGGTGCGTTCACATCAATTGGTTACCCCTTTCTTGCGTCAAATGTTTTTGACTTGTAATATGTGTTCGACGTGAGAACGGAGTAACCGTTGGAATTTGACCGTTTGGGGGTAGCCAAAATGAACTTTGGCGACTGACGAGTTGTATGCGTCAAATGCCAATAGTTCATTTTCAGTGGTCATTTTTTCCCTATATAAAACACTTCCTCCACTCCATCACCTTCATGGTTTCACCAACAATTACACATCAAATCTCCAGTGCAAAATGCTCAAAATTTCAGACTTTTTTTTTATATATTCACATTTATTTCGAATATTTTTACAGCATACATTTCAGATACTTCTTCATTTAGGCCTAGATGAACCAAATTGTAGAGCCCGCTGCTCCAGTTCATGATTTCGTTCCATTAGATGGTTGCACGGTGTATGCCGATCAAGGAACCTCTCGACGTTTATATGAATCGGAAAATTTCGCAATAGTCATTAGCGGTTATTAAGCAATATTATTAAGCAATATTTAAAATAAATAAAAATCATAGATACAAAAAAATACAAACAAACATTTCTTTTTCACATACCGCTTTCGTAATAATAAATATTTTTTTTCCTTTCGCTAATTTACACCTTTCAAAATGTCCTATGTTTCTGTTAAACAAAAGGGTGTTCTAAAGCAGTAAGTTAGCGAACGTTTTTTGCTACGAAAGGAGAATAATGGTTAAGCAAAATAGCGAGTATTTGTATGTTTGCTAAGCAAAATTTTATATTGGCATCATCCACTCCAACGGACGTTTTGTTCCACGCCAGTTCAACAGACCAATTTCGACCCGTGCGTTAGCATTGTACCACGGTTTCACTCCGAAGTGAAAACATTACACTAATTCATCACAGAAATGAAGTAAAGTGAGATAATACTAATTCGCCACGGAAATGAAATAAAGGGCGGTGACAAATGGCGCACTCGCTCGGATTCCGAGGGCATGCACAGTAAATGCGTCAAGAAGGCATTCGACTACCATTATATAACAAACCAAATATTACACTTTATCATAAATACCTCAAAGCGCATAAAATGAGCATATCTGTGGCGCTGGTAAAGGTTGGAACTTTCGCGATTAGATCAATCTTTTGGAACTTAGTCGGAAGTGGGTTTTCATGGCTTGGTAGCAAAGTTTGGCCCCTGCTCATGGCAAGTAATATTATGATGAAAGCTCCAGGTAAGCCTGGAGAGTACATTCTTCGTAAAGCTTTCGAGAAGAACCCGGCTGCCTATTTCCGTTCTTTACGTGGTGCATAATCCGTTTCTTCCTACTGTAGTACTGTGTACGTAGTTCTTCTGTTATCTGCTGTCTAAATAGTGTAGTTTTTTTGGCAAAGTTTCCATGAACTGAATGTTATCTATGTGGTTTGTAATGAAGACGTTAATCTAAATCTGCATCCTTATTTCAATTGTTTGCCTTTGTGGTTGTGTTATCTGTATATCTAAATTGATCGTCTGTTATTTGAATGTTGATTTTGGTAGCAGTACTCACAATCAAAATCCAGGAGCAAATATCAATTGAAATTTTTGATTCAACTGATGTTTTTAATCGTGCATGCTGAAGGTGTTGCTGCTCTTTCACTCCGATTATTCCTGCCCTTGAATCATTTGTAGGAAAGGTCTCACCTCAATCTCTTTCTTTTGATTGCATATCTTTTAGCTTTACAATCTTCACGGCTGTATAAATTGCAATGCATCTGACCTTTATACTCGAGTCATGCATCCCAGTATGGACTGACTTTTACCCAAGAAAAACAGAGGAAGAAAAACCGTATTTTGGTCCGTAGATAACTACAGCCAACCCCCGGTCGAAACAGGAAATATGTAGCACTTATTTTTTTACTCTATTCTACCCAATTTGAAAAGGAGGAATACAGAGGAACATGGAGTCATTCGGCCCATTAATAATGTACAATAACAACATTCAATTATACTTGCAAGATTTAGGATTTTGGTATGGTGAAGAATTAACAACCACTAATGCTAAAAGGCCCAAACGAAACATGCCCGAATCAATACGGGAGTCATCTGAACTGCAAAAATATCAGCTTCCCTTGAATTCCACCCGTCAGATTCCAATTCGTACGTTTCCGCATCCCTATTTTCTAGCTCAATAGCAAAATCCAATAACAACATGATCAGATTTATATTTATATTTATTTTGATTTTTCATTTTTAAATATTTGATCTATTTTTGAATATTTGATCTTGAGAAAAAAAATTCATTATAATTTTATTATTTGTGAGGTGGAGTATTGGCGCAATGGTTTGGTCACCCGTATGGTAATCTGAGCGTTCAGGTTCGAGTTCGAAAACAGCTCTTCGCAATGTGGAGAAATGTAGCGTACGTTATCGACCTCCCCAAAGTCCGCTATCGTGCGGAAGTCTCGCGCACAGGGTTCCACCTTTTTTTATATTTTTATTATTTGTCAAATTACTAATATAGTTTTTGCTATGTTTTTTGAATTTGGTAATTGTAAGAAAATAATAATTTCTCACAATAAATCGTTTGTAGCAACGTCCATGATGATATTAGAATCAAAAATTTTAATGTTGAGACAAATGAGGTATGTTAATATTTATCTCTTTATTTATTATTTATTACTAGTGTGTAACCCGTACGTTGCACACGGTGATGTTATTAAATATTTATACTCTAATTATTGCAAAAATAAATTGCATTATGCAATATATGATAAATTTATCGTGACATATTAATCACAAATTAAAATGACATGCAATGCTCGGATATAAGATTTGAGTATTCAATCCTCGCTAACTACACATCTCTGTAAAATTTAATGTTTTAACTCAAAAAAAAAATATTAAAATTGTTAATATTGTATATGTAAATAATTTATGTTTTTTCTGGATGACAAAAGCAATTTATGTTATGTGGTCTATTTTTTTATATGTATGAGTAAATAAGTAACTTTACCATTTTATTAATATGATTATTGTGTGTGTGTATGTTGAATTGTCATCCTTTTTAAAAGATTACAAATGGTTTAGTGTACATTAAATAATTGAATTTATATAAATAATTTGAATTAATAATCAATAGAACTAATTAAATATAAGGAGTTGAACGCACAAAAAATTGAAGAAAATTGAGAAGAGCTTTGTACATATTTGTAATTGAGAAGAGCATTGGTTGGTTAGCTAATCTACATGTGAATTTTTATCCATATTTACTTTTCATTTAAAATAATTTTATCCTCGTAATTAACCGTATATTTCATACTGTTACAGGAGAGTCATGCTTTCAACTTTGATAATTGCAAAATAATATAATGTATTATTTAGTTGAGTAATGAGTTGGGTATGGTTTGATAACGTATTGAAAGTGATAATGTTTATATAACCTAATATTAGTGTAATCTGTACGTTCACATCATAATGTTGTAAAATATAAATTTATCTTTTATAGGTTGTTCAAAATGAAATTATATTACGTATTGTATGATAATTTTTTGACATAAATGAATCGGAAATTAAAAGAGTTTTCATTATTTATGTTTATAGTTTATGCTACGTGATTTAAATATCTTTATATATCTGAGTAAAAAAGAAATAATTTTATCATTTTTTCTCATATATATGAATATTGTATATACTGAAATTCTCGTATTTTTATGATTTATTACATGGATTAATGAATAGTAGTTAATCATGTTTATTTAAATAGTTTAAATTTACAATTACATGAGTAGTTAAATATATGGACTTAAATGTAAAATATTAGAAGATAATTGAGAAGAGTTTCAACGTAACTGTAAAAAAAAAGGTATTTGAAGTTAATAGAATTTAACAGTGCAATGTATGATAAATTCAGTTATAAAATAAATTATAAAATAAAATTATTATTGTCATTAACGTGTATAATTTATGTTATGTGATTTATATATACTTGCATTTAAATGATTTTTTTAACCAATTTGTTGATATGCACGTAGTATGCATGTTGAAACTTTCATCTTTTAGGTTTATTAACAAATATTAGTTGACTAAGTTTAATAATTAGTTTAAATTTTGTATTATATAATTAATTTAAATGTGTGGACTTTAATGTAATTTTTTTTATAAAGAACCATGAAAGATTTGTAAATAATTATATTTTTTTAAAAGTAGGTATTTGAACGTAAAATAGTGTGAGAAGTTGAGTAGAATAATTGTAAAATGGTAGATCATATGATTTTGAAAATAAAATATCCAGACTTGGAGAGAATTAAGGAGAATAGAGATAATTCCTAGAATTAATGAGAGAGCTACAAATTCTTCTGCTTTACTGTTATTTAATAGATTCGTTTGTTTTCGAATGATTAAAAAGATAATTTTGTTTGATTGTGTAGGATAATCTTCAACCTGAGCCACTTCAACCCCATTTCGAAGATAGCATAAGAGACGATGAAAATGATAGAGATGATGTGCAAAATCATTTTGTAGATGTGTAAGATCATTTTATAACGGATGAAGTATGTAATATTGAATTAATCATGTATATTTGTATCGTATGGTACTTGATACTTAAAGTTTTAATGATCACTCCTCTTTTTCATAGGTCTTTAATTCATGGGATGCATTTATTCATTAGTGTCAATCACAAGTAAGGAAGATAAACACCATGTTAGTTATAACCAAATTCGATAAGCTTGGTGGATCAAGAAAACCTAGAATTCAGTTATCTTGTGAAAGTGCTGGTAAATACCGGAGTTTTAAACAAAAAAATTGAAGATAATTTGAAGAAGACTAAGAAACGTCCATGACGTGCAACGAAAAAATGTGATTGTCTGTTTCTCATTAAAGGTGTATATCATGGGTCTGATAGTTGGTCAATTAAATTAGTTAATGATACGCACAATCATGAGTTACGTAAAACTTTAATTGGTCATGCATATGCAGGACGACTTACGAAAGAGTAGATGAAAATCATGAAAGATATGAGTATTGCGAGGGGTTAGGCCTAGAGATGTACTGATGAATATAAAGAAAACTTTTTCGAACAATGTTTTGACATTGAAGACAATTTATAATGCAAAGGCTAAGATGACTACGTGTGAGATGGAAGGTAGATCCGCGGTTCAACAACTTACGAAATTTTTATTGGAAAATCATTATGTTTATTAGATTAGAAAAGATGACTCGAGGTCCTTCTGGTCCGGTGAGCTCTGAGTGAGGCTTCGCCGATTGAGAATAAGAGCCCCCTATAGTTGAGGGGGGCGAAGGGGGGTGTACTTAGAGCCCGGGCCGGAGAGTGAGCCATGGCCCTAAGGCTATGACGATCGGGGAGCAACGAGCCTTGGGGGCGGTGGTCGGGTGAGGATGGAGCACCTTGCCGAGTCCGACTTCCTGTATAGAAAACCTCTTCTTCGGCTTTCATGTAGCTACTTGTTTGCTCATGGAGTTGGTTGTTACCGAGTTCATGTCTCTTCAAGTGTTTCGTTGATAGAATAGTCAAACTCATGTGGGTTCATTCTTTGTCGACTACATTGTGTAAATGCTTTCCTTCGGTTTTACTACACGATTGTACATATAAAACTGATCGTTAAAATATGCCGTTGTTGAAGGTTGTTGGAATGACTTCTAGTAACAGAACATTGACTATAGCTTATTGTTTTTTATCACAAAAATGTGAAGATAGTTATGAGTGGGCGGTACAGAATTTGAAATTGATGTATGATCCGAATTTTTTTCCAGATGTTATCATTACTGATAAGGTACTCTCATTAATTAATGCATTGTCTTCTGTTTTTTCTAATGCTACTCGCTTACTATGTGTTTATCACGTCGAAAATAATGTGAAGGGCTATCACAAACTAAAATTTCCAACCCAATGAAATGTATGAATTTTTTATAGCGGATTGGATGCATGTTGTTTGTTCGTCTTCAGTGGAGGAATTTAATGAATTTTTGAATATTATTGTAGAAGTTTGGAAAGAATATCCTGAATAAGTTAACTATATATTGGATAATTGGGTAACACTGAATGAAAAATTTGCTTTTCCTTGGACCAATAAAGTGAAGTATCGCAACAATACAACATCTAATAGAGCAGAAGTTGCTTATGCTCAGTTGAAAAAAATACTTAGGTACATCAAAAGAAGCTTTCGTGAAATTAGGGGAAAACATGGACAACTTATTATTGTTACAACATACGGAAATAAAAACATCATTTGAAAAGAGTTTGGGAACGGTAAAAAATAATTGTCAGATTCCATTATTCACTTATCTTCGTTATCGAGTATCTTTATTTGCGATGGATAGAATTTCAAAAGAAGTGGAGGATATGTTCAACTTTGAATGTGATCATTTGAACCAAACTATATACCGGCTACCTTGTAGTCGTGAATTGTATATTTTGCATACCGTGGAATGTCAATACCACTTGACATGATTGATGAGCATTGGCGTATATTGGATAGGCATGTTTATGTTGAAGAATCGAAAGAATTTTTATACACATCAAAGCATATTGCATTGAGGATGAAAGAAAAATAATTTTGATGAAGGTGAAAGAAATTGCAATGCCTACTACAACTGCATTATTTGATCCCAAGCGAACGGGAGACCGAAGGGTGATAAGGGAAAAAAATTCAATGCTAAAGATTCGAAATCGATACACTCCACAAAGCGCAATCCATATGCTTTCAAATATGCTAAGTCATTGGACGAACAACAATCTCAAATGGGTGTTGTGATGAAGAAATTGACTTCGAAAAGAAAGGAAACGTCAAAAAATGCAACGGTTGATAAAGGCAAAATGTTGATGTAGGACTTACCGGAATTTATGCATCCATATACTTTTGAAGTTGTCGATGTACAAGTAGATGGAAATTGTGGATTTAGATGCATACTCGAGCAAGTCAATGCTCTACAAAGAGATTTTATTGAAGCCAGAAAGAAGGTTTTGTTAGATTTAGAGACGTATTGGAATGTATATCGTAGGTATTTAGATGAGGAAACTTACGCCAATGAGAGACACATCGTAGTGGCCCCCGCTCTTGACTTGCATTTACCATTTTCCAAATTTGCTTCACTATGTAATGTTCAAAGCATTTTGGCACTTCATTTGTTTATGGACCTCCGTTACCAACATATACAACATCAATACTACTAGACGGCAAAGGAGCACCTACGACATTTCCTGCTTACACAACTTTGGTGTCAACCTGAACATCTAGAGTGTCTACTTCAAATCCTTAATTGTTGGGGTCAAAATTATCATCCTCTGAAACCGAAGAAGATGAAGCAATATGTTCATCTTGTATAAGCAAAGTTTCGATAATAATCTTTTATGTAGTCTTACGCTTCTGTAATTCACGCCTATGAGAAGTTGTCTAAGGTTGCTTATCACCTCCTGAAAAAAAGTACATTAGATTATCGATTAAAAATCCTATATTATCAAAAATCCTATATTATTGATAAAAAAATTCTTAAACACCATTAATCACCAAATTATTCAACATAATCCTATATCAAAAATCCTATATTGTGAAAATTTTGGTGGAAATTTTGGATGAATAATTTGGCGAACCCGTCCTTGAGTTGGGCTGGTGACAAGGTGGAACCATACCTCAAAACCGAGAGTACCTTGGAACGGTCTATGGTAAATTACACCTTGTTGTCCCAACAAGGTAGCAGCGATTAAAATCTGTATACTGTACATGAAAAATCAAAAATAAAAGAAACAAAAGCATGTGGAAACCGAAATAAAATAAAAACGTATCGAGTAGATCATTTCTGAAATATTTAGAGAAATCAAACATGTTTCATGCATTCCAAGACGATTTAATGGTGATGTATGCATAGTCACCGTAGCCATTAATATCTGTTTATCGAGTAGTTTTTTCTACTCTACAAAGAAGGAAAAAACCACACCTGAATCAACTGACATCGGATTATAAATGACGCATTTTAATTAATCAATACTCGTTTGTCGTCTATTACTCGAGTGTTCTAACTTCTAACAAATTAAAGACATTGCTCATAAAACAACTTTTAAGTTAAGGAATGTGTAATGCTGATCAACTTGCGTCCATTTATCAACTACTGATATTCGATGTTTGGCTTTTATGCATTTCATCATATTTTTGGATTACAATTTAAGGTAGGTCATTGGTTTAAAGTGCGATACCGACGTGTGTGTTGACGCTTTAATCATGGTTGTCGGTTCCTTCTTTCTTTATGCTTGATTCTTTTTCCTTTTTCTTTTCATCGCTTCTTGCATTATTGATCGTAAGCCTTTTTCTTCGTGTCAAAGTAATATCTATCTTTTGGGATTTTCTTTGAAATTTCCGTGGGTTCAGAACCGCTCCTTTTTGCGGCAGTGTAAAGAAATTACCATGGGTCCAGTTTGTAAAACTTTTGTTTGCTTTTCTAACGTAAGAATTGAACTCCAATGTTAAATAGAAAAATCATAGTAGTGTGAAAACAAATATTTGCAAATTCGAATATTGTTCTAATTTATGGTTACAAGTGTCATTCCAATTCCCATTCCAATATCCAAAGACAGTTTTTTATACTCGGTCTTTTAAATCGAGTAAACTGTGTTTTTTAAACCGTGTTACTCAGGTTTTAAACCGGAGTTACCCAGGTTACAAAACTGAGCTTCTCTTGACCTATAACAGCGTGAATCTGTTGTGGAAAATCCCTTCAAATGATTAGTTTAAGAGAATAAAAAAACCAACACAGCGGAAAACAATTGGATCATGATTGTAGTGAGACGAAACAAACAGTGATAAACAGTAGAACAGACAGTTATATATCAATGCAATGCTGAAAAATAAATAACACCAGTATTTATAGTGTTTCCATTACCACGAGACGGTGTACGTCCACTTGGGGAGAACAGATTTTATTAATCACTGAAAGATTAGAGTTACAAGATTGATTCACTTTTGGAGGCTGTACATAAGAAGAATTAACAATGCAGACAAAATTCTGCAGAGTTTCAGCTCTCTAGGATGGCTGTCATTATTGTTCAGAAGCTCCACTATTTATAGAGTGAAGATAAGAGGAGAGGTAGTTGCTATATAGCAGCCTTGGGATTTGGTTCAGCATCCATCTGTACCGGCAAAACCAATATAAATCTGGTTCGGCACGGTGCACTTCAAGTCTGGATCGGCTTCTCCAATACCGAGCCAAATATTTGGTTCGGCGCATCTGGATCGACAAACACAGCAACTCAATTGGTTCGGCGTTACCCAGAACTAATTTGGTTCGGCATAATGCCCGAACGAAATAATTGGACCGGTAAACATCTTCTGCCTCCCACTGAACGAACATTGCCGCTCCAACTCCAAACAACACAGGACAAGATTTCTCGTCCAGACCTTCCACTGCAAGTCACGAACACCCCTCTTCGCCGAATAGCATCTCCCGAACGAGCTCACCACCGGACGAGAAATCTCGTCCGGTCCTCCTCCATCGCTCGAGATTTGGAGTGGCATCTGCCTCTTCACGCAGCTCTACGACCTTCTTCCTCCACTCTCTTCTACGGTTTAGGGTTAGGATTTCTCATTGCTTCATCTTCTTCCTCTCATGGAATCAGGTAGCAAATCCAACAATCTCCACCTTGATACCAAATTCCATATAAGCCTTCCAATTTCATCTACACCTTCATGCTCAAAGCAATGGATACTTACCCAATGAGCTTCGGCAATGTCTTCACCCATTATACTCTGTCAACGAACTCTGACAAAGCCACCGCCCGTCAACAAAGTGTTTGAAGTACCCAGTCCGTGTAGAACCTATCAATCTCCACCATGAAAAAAAATGTCTTCATGAACCATCTCAACTCTCCCTCCGTGCCACCCCGTGGCACCTAGCACTTCATTAAGCGAATCAAGTCCAAGCAATGCTCGAACTTAACAATAGACAACGACTTAGTAAACATGTCTGCTGCATTCTCCTTTGTGTGAACTTTCTGAAGACGAACTAACTTCTCTTCACTCATCGAGACAAGGAACGACTCTCTCACCTCAATATGCTTCGTCCTCGAGCTGAACGCCAAATTTTTCAGCTAAGTGAATTACACTCTGACTGTCAAGTACACATCCACGCCTTCATATTCGAAACCCAAATCACACAACAGTAGCCTCAAATAAAGCGCCTCCTTAGCTGCTTCAACCGCAGCTATGTGCTCTGCCTCTGTTGTAGACAAAGCCACAATCATCTGCAACATCGCTCTCCAACTGATCGTTATCCCACCAATGGTGAACACATATCTGAAGGTTGGCTTCCTTCGATCTCTATCACCAGCATAGTCGAAATCGCAAAATCCAACCAAGCTGAAATCTCTTCCTCTTTCGCCAAAGACAAGTTCATGGTTTGGATTTCTCTAAGGTATCTGAAAATACACATCACTGCTTCCCAATGTGTCTTTCATGGATTCGCCATGAATCTACTCACCAATCCAACCACTTGTGCAATGTCAGCCCTAGTGCAGACCATGACATATATATAGCTGTCAACTGCACTTGCATATGGGACCTTCATCATATAAGTCTTGTCCTTTTCCGATATCGGAGAGCTTTTACTAGAAAGTTGTATATGCAGTGGCATAGGTGTCTTGATTGCCTTTGCCCCTTCCATGCTAAACCAGACAAGCACCTTTCGAATGTACTCCTTTTGAGTGAGGCTCAAAAGTCCTCGCTTTCCATCCCTTTGGATTTTCATACCCAAAATTTTCTTTGCTTCTCCAAGGTCTTTCATTTCGAATTCCGCTTTTAGCTTTCGCTTTAAATTATCGATTTCTGCCTTATCCTTAGAAGCAATCAACATATCATCCACGTACAAGAGTAGGTACACCCATCTACCATTCTCTAACTGCTTGAAGTACACACAAGCGTCTTTGATGCTACGATCAAAACCAAGTGAAAGCATAAAAGAGTCAAACCTCTTATATCATTGTCTAGGTGACTTCTTAAGTCCATACATTGACTTCTTCAATTTGCAAATCCAATTTTCTTTCCCACCCACAAAAAATCCTTGTAGCTGCTTCATGTAGGTGGTCTCATCCAAGTCTCCGTGCAAGAAAGCGGTCTTCACATCCAGTTGCTCTAACTTCAAGTCATGAGCTACGACGATAATGATCAAAATGCGGATGGACGTATACCTCACTACTGAAGAGACTATCTCATCATACTCCAATCCCTTTCTTTGTGAAAATCCTTTAGCAACTAGTCCAGCCTTGTATATCCCATCATCCTTCACATTGAACACCCACTTGCAAGCTATGGCTCAGCTTCCTTGAGGAGGTGGTACCAAATCCCAAGTTTTGTTCTTCTTCAATGACTCTAACTCCTCTTCCATAGCGCACATCCACTTCGAACTGTCACATGACTTCAAAACTTCATCAAGGTCAAGCGGCTCCTCATGAACCACATGTAGGGCATAGTCAAATTGATCACCAAGGCTAAGGTTCGCAAACTGCCAATCACCATACCTTTCGGGCGGCCTAATAGTCCTACGACTGACCTGGATAGATACTGCTTCGTCAAAACTCCTTTCAGCTCCACCTTGAACTAAAGTTCCTCTATATTCATGCACATCACAAGCACTACTAGAAGGTACCTGTGAACTATCCTGTGATGTTTCATCAACTGCATTTTCCTCGACAGCATCAACAACAACTCTACTATTTGGCTGGAACACGGGAACTTCTTCCATCTCCTTAGGCCTATCAGAATCTTCTGATTTGGTAGGTAACTTCTCCTTCAGATTGAACATAGCAGACTCATCATAAGTAACCCGTCTGGAATGAACAATCTTCCGATCAACAGGGTTCCAAATTCGATACCCTTTGATTCCATCAGTGTATCCCATTAGTATGCCCTTATATGCTCTAGCCTCCAACTTGTCATCACCTGTATGGTGAACGTACACAGGACAACCAAAAATTCAGAAGTAACCAAGATACACTACTTTACCTCTCCACTTTTCCTCTGGAATCTTACCATCTATGGCTGAGCATGGAATTCGATTTATGATATGCGCAGTACTTGATAATGCCTTAGCCCAAGAGCCTCTAGGCAAGCCCACCATCAATCTCAAGCAACGAGCCTTCTCCAGTAGAGTCATGTTCATCCTTTCTGCAACCCCATTGGATTGCGGATCGCTGGGTGTAATGAAATGTCTATGAATGCCATGCTATCTGCATAAATTGAGGAACTCCCTATAGACAAATTCACCGCCATTATCAGATCTCAGTACCTTCAACCTAGAACTAGATTAGTTCTCAACAAGCGCTTTCTAGTCTTTGAACTTCTCAAAACTCTTTGATTTGGCCTTCATCACATACACCTATACTTTTTGAGAAAAATCATCAATGAAAAAGATAAAATAATTTGCTCCTCCAAGAGAAGGAGTAGCAACTGGTCCCTTGACATTTATATGCACGTACTCAAGTACTCGCCTCGATCTATGGAGTCCAACTCCAAAAGATACTTTAGTTTGCTTGCCTAACACACACTCCTAGAAAAAGTCCATCTTGTCGAAGCTTTCTCCTTTGATCATCTTCCGTCTTCGAAGCAACTTTAAGTCCTTCTCTGAAATATGACCCAACCTGAGATGCCAAAGCTTTGTGGCATCCAATGCACGAGAACTATCTACTCCAACACACGACTCTCTAAGGACTTTGGTTCCTTTTAGCAAATACAGATTTCGGAACACATCTCCTTTCATAAGAAATAGTGCACCTCTCAAAACCTTTAGACTATCCTTCTCGATAGTTACCTTGCATCCCAAAGATGCCAATTGACCTAAAGAAATTAAGGACTTCCGAAGACCTGAAACATACCAGACACCTGTCAAAGTGTGTATCATTCTGTTAGACATCCTGATCCTCACTGTACTTTCATCCATTGCTCTACAGCTAGCATCATTACCCATAAGAATAGAGCTTCCCTCTTATCCACTGAAAGAAATGAAGTAATCCTTATTAGGCGTCATATGAAAAGACGCCCTTGAGTCCAGCACCCAATGGTCTGAGACATCCGATACTACTGCAGACAACACGTCGTCAGATACAGACTTGTCCACCGCAAATGATGAAGATTCCTCTTCTTCCTTCTTCTTCAAATCTGGACAATCCTTTTTCCAATGACCAGGCTTCTTGTAGACAAAGCACTTTCCATCCTTAGACATTCCTCTCCTGCCATTACTGGGCTTCCTGGACTTGGAACGCCCTCTAGAGTGCCAATTCTTTTTATCATCTCTTCCTCTTTCAACAAACAGGCCTTGACTACTACTTTCACCTCTACTTCCTTCACTTATCTCCTTCATTTGATCACTCAAACCCTCGGATGGAAGGCCTAACTTCACATCTTCCACTGTCAGTGTGTCTCTAGCGAAGATAAGGTTGTTATCGAAGCCTGTGTTATGCTCTGGAAGAAAACACAAAAGAATCATGGTCATTTGCTCCTCATCCATCTTCAAGTCAACAATCTTCGTCTTCATCACGAGATCTTTAAAGAAATTAAGATGTTCTTTCACTGAAGTACCCTCTCTTATTCGCATGGTGAAAAATGTCTTCAGCAATATCAGATGGTTAATCAGAGATTTCTTCAAGTAAAGATTTTCTAGCTTGGTCCAAATGCCCCTAGCAGTGGTCTCACTGCTAATCTCTTAGATAACATTCTCTCCCATAGCTAGTTGTAAAGTAGTAAATGTCCATTCCTCCATCTCCTTCCTTTCTGCGGCTGAGATGTCAGTCGTCAACTCCTCAAGGGCAAACACTACTGGATGGACTTCATTCCTCATTATAACAGCTTTCATCCTCCATTGCCACTTTTCAAAGTCTTTATCTCCATTCCATTTCTCAATTGCCAACTGTGATCTTGACGCGATATACATCCCTCTAGTATAGGGTCTTGTAACAACTGGAGTCGCTTCATCTCATGCCATAGCGTTTAACACTTCTCATCAACCTTTCAGCTCTGATACTAGAGAAAATCCCTTCAGATGATCAATCTAAGGGAATAAAAAAACCCAACGCGGTGGAAAATAACTGGATTGTGATTGTAGTGAGACGAAACAAACAGAGATAAACACTAGAACAGACAGTCACAGATCAATGCAATGTAGAAAAATAAATAACACCAGTATTTATAGTGGTTCCACTACCATGAGGCAGTGTACGTCCACTTGGGGAGAGGAGATTTTATTAATCACTGAATGATTAGAGTTACAAGATTGATTCACTTTTGGAGGCTGTACATAAGAAGAATTAACAATACAGACAAAATTCTGTAGAGTTTCAGCTCTCAAGGATGGCTGCCATTGTTGTCCAGAAGCTCTACTATTTATAGAGTGAAGATATGAGGTGGGGTGGCTGCTATATAGCAACCATGGGGTTTGGTTCGGCATCCATCTGGACTGGCAAAGCCTATATCAATCTGGTTCGGCATAGTGCACTTCAAGTTTGGATCGGCTTCTTCAATACCGAGCCAAATATTTAGTTCGACATCCATTTGGTTCGACGCATCTGAACAGGAAAACACAGCAGCTCAATTGGTTCATCATCACCTAAAACTAATTTGGTTCGGCATAATGCCCGAACGAAATAATTGGACCGGTAAACATCTTTACCGCTCTAAAACCTTTGCTTCTCTTCTGCCTCCCACCGAACGAACATTGCCACTCTAACTCCAAACAACACCGGACAAGATTTCTCATCCAGCACTTCCACTGCAAGTCACGAACACCCTTCTTCATCGAATAGCATCTCCTGAATGAGCTCACCACCGGACGAGAAATCTCATCCGGTCTCCTCCATCGCTCGAGATTTGGAGCGGCATCTGCCTCTTCACGCAGCTCTGCGACCTTCTTCCTCCACTCTCTTCTACGGTTTAGGGTTAGGGCTTCTCATGGCTTCATCTCCTTCCTCTCATGAAATCAGATAGCAAATCTAACATAATCTTGTGTGTTCTCGCACTCATCAGTACCGTATTGTTACGAACTAATCCGAATATGAGGAGTAGTGTTTTTTTAGCACCGGTTTTGCTCTTCACGGCCACTATTTTTTCTTTCACTCTAGTAGTTATGACGGAGATGGCTTGTTTTAAGAAAGATGAAGCTCTTAGTTAACTATAATTTACTAACATAACTTTCTACATTAGCAACAAAGTTGTAATAAATCAGTGTATATGTATATGTGACACATGGGTATGCGATGCTTGCATATAAAAGAACCAAACATAAGAGTATCTTCAACAAAATTGATGTTCAATGGTAATGGTTTCATATTTGTAATCTATTTGGACGCTTATTGAACAAACGTCCAAATATCCAGTCATCGGGCGTTTGTTCAAAAAGCTCTTGGTATTCAGGCGCATGTTGAACAACCATTTGAAATCACGTATGTAATTTATAATTATAAGTTGTGAAGCTCGAAAGCTTGTTCAACAACTGTCGAACCTTCATGTGCTTGTTCAACAAGTTTCTAAACACCAGATGATTGTTGAACATGGGTCTACATCTATTTCTCATGCGAAATTTGTGAGGTTACATTTTGTAACCTGTAAAATGTAATCTTGAACCAAAAAGGGTTGGAGATACTTTAAGTGTTGTGGCTATTGAACATATCATGGCAATAATATCTTATTCAATATCCACTATTAATTTTATTAATTATTGTAGCTATTGATAACTCAAGGTATCCGTATATGCATGTGATGCTTTCAAGTTATTGTCTTGTTAAATACTTTGTTTTAATTTCTTAGTGGTAAAATCTTCAAAAGGAGTCATCATCTTGAGAGGTCTGTTACACGATTCACAAGGTAGATTCCAGCAATGATTGATCAACCATCAGTGGATGGATTGATGGCAATGCGAAGGATTTTGCAGTAAGTCATTCAAGTAACATGATTTGAATAATATTTGCATATATATATATGTAATTTTAATAAGTTTGAAAAATAAAAAACAGAAAAATTATCTTGCTCATATTAACGAGCTAATAAGTAAAGCCGTAGAGGTTAAACATGAGGTTGAGGAAGAATTCTTTCGCACACTCAACACTTTTTTACCAAAAGGCCAAACCTTAGACCCAATTTTGGGAATACTCATGCAGTGATTTCTAAAAATTCAAATAATTACATTACTTCAATAAAATAAATGTTAAATTATTATTTGACATTTTAATAATCAAATATATGTAGAAGTATTGATGTAGAGACTGTAACAACGTTATAGGCCAATCGACATAGTGCATTACCCACATGGAGCAAGAGTTGGCAGCGACGGAGACCAAGGTTGAAATACTTCACTCAAATCATGAGAAGTTTAGCTGAATGGTTAAGGAACACATGGGTGGACAAGCAGGCGAGTCTCGTCAGGACCAGGATCACGCAACTGGCCAACGAAGTTTTTTGTTTGATATGCATTTATGGTTTGTTTTGCTTTAGATATTGTGACGCATACATATACTATGTGGACATGATTTTCATTTAGACTTGCAAGCATGTGACATAATTTTCTGCAATTAAAACGTTTAGCGGTACCATAGCCATAGAGGTACAAAAAATTATAGTGGGGATAAAGCAAAGATATAGCGGAAAGTCGGAGAGATGCAAATAACATTATTAGATATATAACTAAACATTTAATGTTAATTTATTCTCATTCTTGCAATTTTTATGTAAGAAAAAGAAATATTGTTTAATCTTATATAACAAAACCATGGAATATCATGATTTATGCAGTACAATTTAGTGACTATGGTAGAATTCTAACTTATATTGAACACTTAATTCTTAAAATTAGTTTTTTACCCTAACTTTGTTGATTTAGATCAAAAAAGAACTAGTCAATCAACTAATATATAATAATGTTGCTAAAGCGGTTGCTAAAAAACCTTGATTTAGTGGGTGCAACAGAAAATAGCAGAGATTAAAGAGGATCTACTGTTTAATAGCGCTATATTGAAAAAGCGTAGCGGCCGAAGAGTCTTGTGTGCTATAACGGGGATTTGCGGAGCTTTAACCGCACATGTGACATTGGTTCAAGTTGTTGTATTAGATATATTGTGAATGTTATGTGTTGCTGAAAATTTCCATCAATTATGCTATTGCTTTTGATTTTTGTGTTTTATAATGTTGGTGGTGATAACAATTTGTTTAATTGATATGTATGTGTTTCATTGGCAGTTTGGCATTACTAAAATGGTTGTATTATATGTTGGGTCTAAGGGTTCGAAATGCAATAGAAATGCTGCAAATTTGGGAACGGTGTCGTTGGGAAAGTTTAGAAATTATATTACATCAGAAAATTGCATAGGAAAATATGAATTTGAAATGGTGTCGTAAAATCATGGCGTTGATAAGTTAAGGCGTCAAAAAGAAAATGGCATTGGAACGACGTCGGAAAACACCTCATGGATGACGTTCAAAAGGTGCAGAAATTTTTTTCAATGATTTTTTTCCAACGTTAAAAATGGCATAGGCCTGGCATTATAAATATGTTTTTGATGCCAGACAACGCCATTTTAGCGTAAAAAAGCAATTTTGTGTTGTAGTGTTAATGAATCTGCTCTAGAACGTCGAACTTTGCTTATTTTTACCAGCTTTCACTACTTGAGGTCTAGCAAAATCATCATCTGTCGCAAGGTTAGATTTGTCTATAGGCATGTCATGACTTTGTAATAATCCGCACCTTAATTGGCCAGAATTTCAATTAAATCAAAATCCAATTCCATTAGGATATGGGTCACTGATTTTTATAATTTGTAATAAACATAAGTATATTAGAGTGCTATCTATATAAACTCACAATGGAATAGAAAAATATAATAGAACATATATGCTGACCAAGGCTATTGCCTTGAATCAATATTATTCCTTTAGTATCTGGCTGCATTGCCAGCGCCAAGCATGAATGAGAAGATTACACCCTCTACAATTCCTGTCTTGCATAGGTAGTATATCCCTCTAAATCTATCATTTGGTTTATAATAAGAAGGGATCAGAACAACGTTCTTGTGACTGGAAAATTACATACTTTATACATAACAATAATTTATGTCGTTTGATTTCTATTTAAGTGTAATGTGCATTATTCACGGCTATTCCGTGTAATCCCATCTACACGTGCGATATGTCTAACCTTCTCCAATATATAACTTTTTATATTATATGCCTATATGCATATATATATATATATATGTATGTATGTATGTATGTATGTATGTATGTATGTATATATGTATATATGTATGTATGTATGTATGTAAAAACGTTGTACTACCTAAAAGAAAACTATGACCACTCAATACTTCTTAAATAAAAAAGGTAGACCTTCGGCCATTTAATACCTCAACCCCGAAGCAGGCCCTCCATAGCGTAATCGTTAGTCAATCGACCCTAGCTACAGAGGCCGATGGCCCTTAGAAATGGCTTTATAATTTAATTGGCGTATTACTAACGCATCTCAAAAACTTATCTAAGGTTTAACTATCCCACTTCCGATAAACAAATAGCTAACCAATTTAACTTTGAGGTATTTGCGTATCCCATATGGATTCTACACTGGTAGAAAGTGAAAAATGTCAAGGCATAAACCAAGTCTTTGCTAACGACTGCTCGGGACCGCCGGTGGTCAAAACCTATATGTCAGCCTTCCTAATAAATAATGATCCATTAACAATACTAACATAGCCAGCCGACCTCCAACAGTCGAAATCTCATTTAAACTATCCCGATATAAGTCAAGGAAAAATACTCATCCTAGTTATTTGATACCTCTTATTAGAAATGAAGCAGACCTTATTTCCCTATTAGTTACTGTCATATGTTATTCAAGTCTTCTTATATAGGAAGGAGGCAGACCCAACGGGAATTTCATACAAAGTAAACCCCTTGACATCCCTAAAGGTATCGAGCCATTTAATACTTCAAAATCTAAGGTGGACCCTTTTTATATTTTCTTATACCTATATGCAAATTCTTATCCCGTCACTATGGGTCCTGTGGTTGAAGATGTTATACATACGTAGTATGACAGCCCGCATCCCTTGACATGCCAAACAATGCCATATCAAGAAACACATATCATTGGTTTAAGGAAAAAGTAGCATCACAGAGACTAAGATATCAATGAAGAAATAATCTATCTAATCCAAACGTCATCACTGCGGAAACATAATATCAGATATATGGATAATCTCATAATAATAGCAATAAAAATCTTAGAAGCACTAAAATATCCAGGTCTAAAAATATCATATTATCGTAGCCTTATAAAACCATCAGTACATATCATATATCGAAGTATCATAAAAATAATCCCTCAAATGCAAAATACTGAAAGCGAAATGTACCGATATAAAACATATGACAAAAGATAAAATAGAACTAGACTCCAAGCATGATAACCCGAGGGCAACAATGGACATGTCAATGGCTACTCTGTCCACCCGTGGTGGAGGAAAAATAGAATGGGTCAAACATAAAGTCAGATAAATGAAAACAAGACTAAAAGGAAATTAAATACAATTGACTTCAAGTCTACTCTAGGTGATATAGGGCATGTGTATAGTGTTCGTGCACCTAAGGTCACAAGCCAAATGTCATCGGCCTAACAGTTATCGGTCTAACAATCATCGGTCTAACATCAGGAGATAACAACAGACTGCATCTCACCGAATAACCGTCTATTTTTGGGAAACTACTACCCACTTTAACTCGCAATAAGCCTGGAGAGGAATAACATGCATGTAAACTCGCATAGTGACTCATCGGATGCACCCAAGTCCAACCTCTCGATCCTAGATGAAAAATACCTCTTACGCACCACCAAAGAGTTGCTGCACTTAACTCCATCTGGTATTGGGCACTACCTTGCTTTCAGCGCCTATGCCCATACGGGCCCACGGGAATGTCCATGATCCAGTCTCCGATCCCAACAACCCAACGAAAGATCGAAAATCTGATCCCAACAGTCACAACTAGCGGCCGGTAATTTGGTCCCATCACTTGTGCACACCTTTCGCAACATAAGTTGTACGTCTTAACGATACTCCACATCCTACTATACGATACAGAAACTCAAACAAAGTCTGCCATCTCAAAAAATAACACCTAAATTTTTCTACACCAGCCAAGCAATTTAGAGAGCAACAGGGTTCATACACTTATCGACTCAAGACCCCAAACAGTCTACTAAGTCTAAATTGACTTACGACAGTCGACCTATGCTAGTCTTAGGTTGATTGCCTACAATCCAAATATATTTCGATTTCTTGGTTTTAAGTAAGTTAATCATTTCATTTTATTTTCAAACTTAATCCAGACATCTTTCAATTCACTTGTTTTAAATAAATTAATCCATTTCATTTAATTATCAGACGTAATCCCATTTAATTATCGGATGTAATTCATTTCAATTGTCAGACGTAATCTGTTTAATTCTTATTTCAATTGGGCTAATCTTTTTGTTATAGTCATTGTAATATTTACATTATTCTATTAGCAATTTATAGGTTTCAAATCCAAATTTAGCATATCATTTATGGTTTTACAGCTTACATTTGTCAATTGCAATTAAATAAAAAGATTCATTATTCCAAATTTCCAATTTAATAAATTAAGGTATTAATACTGGAATTAACAGTCAAAACAGCATATGATAGAAATTAGAATAACCTAATTTAGTTAACTTATTAAATATGTGCCCACTCGCCTCTGTCCTAAGCTTTTAGGTTTGCCTCAGACACCACATGCTTTCTCCTCTAAATCCGCTTAGGTCTCTGCTCCAATTGCTAGATGTCCTTTTTATTTTAATTTAGATTGAGATTTAGAATAAAGCTAGGGTTTAGAAATTGATTTGAAAAATTAGGGTTTAGGGTTTTATTTTGGTAGAGCTTCGCTGTAATGGATAGAATTAGGTTTTATGCTAACCCTAGCTATCAATTTATAGGGGAACACCTCAACTCACTACCATCAGATCCAGCCCAAAATCATCTCCTTTATCCCTGAAACTATGGTAAGCACGCAACGATCTCGCATGACGAAACAAATCATCTCCATGTCGCCGCAACCCTACGATCGACCATTGGTCAGGTCGACTGCCCTTGGGCTAGGTCGATTTGGGTCAATTTGGCCCTAGTTGATTTTCGTTTTTTTCTTTCTATTTTTGATTTTTCTTTTCAATTCTTTATTTATTCAATCCTTTATAACATTTTCATTTTAGCTTGGATTTCAACAAGTTATATATGAAAGTTATCCAGAAAATTACTATGGATACGATGGTGCAAGTCCCCTAGTCAAATTCAAACTTTCATGAAAATTCTCCTTTTAGGTTAATTCTTATCTTTTAATTATATTTTATTATTAATTTTCAAAAAATCCCGAGGTGTTACATTCTCCTCCCTTAAAAAATTTCGTCCCCGAAATCTCTAAGGATGGAAGAATGCAAATAACAACCGGCAATCAACGTCTACATCCATATACTCATCCATCATCCGTAAAAACCATAGTCCTTAATAATTCTAATGCAATTATGTAATTATGCAACAGGAATGCATATGAACCTGAACTAATGCAAAAAAGTAGTCGGTCTACTGATTCAGTCGATCTCATGTTTATGCAAATATGCACATGCCATGCATCCATATGTATGAAAGATCCTAAAATAACTGATACTTCTACATGTATGCTTAGCCATACATGCAAATGTAACATCTATATGCAAAAATCATCCATGGATAACAACCAAAATCAGCAAGCAATGTGCATAGGGTATGAATGTGTGTGCCTGAGAGACTCAATATCCTAGTGCATGCAATGCGTCCACTTGCATCCATAAACACCTATGTACATCCAATAACATCCGTCAACCATAACAAGTCATATTGACATGTATACAAACATACCTATCATCCAAATGTCTCTACCTAATATAGTCCACCCTCCCATCCAAGGCTTACCTAAAGGTACTAACTAAAGAAAGATCGCAGCATGGAACCTACCACAAAAGAGTTATGGTTGAGAAGCTAGAATCCTCTCCTCGAGCTCCCAAGTAACCTCAGCTGGGTTGTCTCCCACTGAACCTTAACTATTCTGATATCCTTATTACAGAGCCGCTTAGTGTCATGCTCTAAAATGTGGGTAAGTACTCGACGAACAAGTGACTCATGCTCCACTTCAACCTCCTCCAAACTGCTAGGTTCCAATACAACAACCGAATCATGTAAGCTCTTTCGTAAGTGTGTGACATGGAAAACATCATGAAATCTAGCCAACTTCTCTGAAATTCTAACTCTATAAGCCAATCTCCCAATCCTAGCCACAATCGGAAAGAGTCCAACAAACTTCGGAGCTAGCATCCCCGAACTACCAAATCTCACACATGTCTTGGGAATGAGACCTTCACAAATACCATATCCCTAACCGCAAACTCCAACTCATAGTGCCTCCTATTTGCATAAGACTTCTGTTGGACCTGAGCTGTCATCATCCTCTTTCGAATCAAGTCCACCCTCTCTGAAGTCTCCTTAACCATATCAGGCCCAAAGGTAATCCTATCTGTAGTGTCCCACCAACATGATGGCGATCTAAAGGTATTCCATATAAAGCCTCAAATGGTGTCATCCCTATGCTAACCTGGTAACTATTATTATAGGCAAATTCTACTGGTGGCAAATGATCCTCGCAAGAGCCTCCAAAATCAATGACACACATCCTAAGTAAATCCTCCAGAACCCGAACCACTCTCTCTGTATGACCATCAGTATGTCGATGATATGCTGTGCTCAAGCTCCACTCAGGCCCTAAAGCCTCCTGGAGACTCCTCCAAAACTCACTAGTGAAGAGAGCCTCTCTATCACTAACTATACTGGTAGGTACTTCATGAAGTCTAACCACCTCCCTAACATATAAAGCCGCCAATGAAGTTGTTGTCCTAGTGCTCCTCACATGTATGAAATGCGTGCACTTGGTCAATCTGTCCACGATGACTCAAATGCCATCTTTCCCTCTCTTTGATCTGGGTAATCCATCTATGAAGTCCATGAAAATTCTCACCCACTTCTAATGTGAGATGTTCAATGGTTACAACAATCCTCTAAGCTTCTTTTGCTCTGCCTTTACCCTTTGGTAATTCTACACTTGGCTACATACTATGCAACTTAACTCTTTATCCCAGACCAAAAGAAAACTCTCCTCATATCCCGGTACATCTTATCTCCACCGGGATGAATGGTCATCCTAGAGCGGTAAGACTCCGCCAATACTGCATCCACCAAATCCGCACTATGAGGAAAACATAGCTACCATCTCCCCTCAACTATCCCCTCGAATCTATGGCATAACCCTAAGATGATTCGATGACTCCCCTCTACCTAGTCTATCCAAAATGTCTCCCAGCACACCATCCTCTTTTGCCTAGCTCCAATCTACTCCATCAAGGTCGGTTGAATATCTAGGGTTGCTAATAATCCAAGGGTAATATTGGATGATGACCTAAGTTCAAAATTGGAAATATACTCCAAATTTCTCCAACCCAAAAATAAAGGACTCAGTGTAGCTCTCTGTCTACTCGATGCATCCGCTATAACATTCCCCTTGCCCATGGTATAAGAAATCTCAAAGTCATATGAGGCTAAGAGCTACATCCATCTCTTTTGCCTCAAATTCAAGTCCTTTTGGGAGAACAAGTACCTCAAGGAATTATGGTCTGTAAAAAGCTCAAATCACTCACCAAGAAGATAATGTCTCCAAGACTTAAGCAATGACTACAGTTGCCAACTCAAGATTATGCATCGGGTAGTTCTTCTCATGGGTCTTCAATTGCCTAGTAGCATAACATACCACTCTACCCTCCTGCATCAACACTGCTCCTAGTTCCATACCACAAGCATCTGTATAAACCATAAATGGTTTACTTCCATCAAGTAACACTAGTACATGTGCACTAGTCAAAGCCTCCTTCAACCTAACGAAAGCATCCTCACACTTAGCATCCCATGCAAAAGCTAGAGTCTTCTTGGTGAAGCGAGTCAATGAGGCATATATCTATCCTTAATGAACTTACTATAATAACTTGCGAGACCTGGAAAGCTCCTCACTTCTATGGCATTCTTGGGGACATGCCCATCCTACACTGCTGCCACCTTACTAGGATCTCTAGCTAAACCACTCTCTGAAACAATGTACCCCAAAAAGCGAACCTCTTATGTTCAAAAGTGGCACTTAGAAAACTTAGCTTTAAGCTTATGTGCTCGGAGGGTCCTAAGCACCTCCTTTAAATGCAAACCATGCTCCTCCATAATCCATGAGTATACCCAGATATCATCCACAAATACCACCATAAACTTATTCGAAAACTCCCTAAATACTCGTCTCATCAAATCAACAAAATAAGCGGAAGCATTGGTCAGTCCAAAAGGCATGACTAACCACTCATATAACCCATCAGAAGTCCTAAATGTAGTCTTCTTAATACTCACCTACCACTCCCAATTGATGGACACTGTGGCTAAGTCAAGCTGGAAAAATACTCTCGCTCCAAGCAATTGATCGAAGAGATCATCTATGTGGGGCAAAGGATAGCGATTATTCTTAACCAGCTTATTCAGCTTGCAGTAATCGATGCAGAGTCTAATGGAACCATCCGCCTTAGTGGCAAAAACGATTGGCACCCCCACTCGAAAATACTCCTTCTGATGAAACCCTTCTTCAATAACTCATTCACTTGCTTCTTTAACTCGCATTATTCCCTTAAAGCCATGTGCCTCAAAGGCATAGCAACCGATCAAGCATTCTCTACAAAATTGATCCTAAACTCGATCTCTCTCTAGGGAGAGAGACTAGTAACCTCATAAAATATGTGTAGAAAATCCCTAACTATTGGGACAGAAACAAGCTCATCCTATGGTAGGTCTAAGGAATAAAGGTAGCTCAACATAACTGATCCTCGGGGATCATAGAAAACCTCTAAACTACGCCCACTATAAGTGCCCAATCAAACAATCATCCGGTTATAGTCCAGTGTAGCCCCATACATGGACATCCAATACATGCCCAATATCAACCAAAACCCAGAGAACCCTAGCACATTGGCATCGCACTCAACTCGACTCCTAGAATCATCAACCTCAAATACCAACATATCATAGATAAATAAGTCGATTCCTTTATGGGATTTGACACAACTACCGGGTCCGTCATAATACTAGTTTCTAAATGCAAGTCATTAGCAAGTCTACTAGACATAAAGGAATAAGAAGCCCTAGTTTCAAAAAACGTACGAATAGAAAGACCAGATAGAGGTAACACACCTTCAGTCACCACCTTCTTCCCTTTTTCCACTGCTGGCTGGACACAAGAAGTGGGAACTGCCTCCATAGCATATGACTGAACTACCTAACTAGAAGCCATAGAAGTAGCTTTGGGTGGTGCTGGACAACTCCTCTTAATATGCCCAACCTGATTACAGTTGAAGCACTTCAGCTTCGGTAGCGAACACTCCTCAAGATGCCCTACCCTGCTACACCTATGACACTTCAACTCCTTCTGAATCTTCCTTTTAGGTGGAGGTCCACCTTTCTTCTTCCCTTTCTGAAAATTCTTCATTTCAGCCTTTGGAGCCTCTTCCACCTTCTTAGCAATTGAAGTAAGCAAAGTCAAATCAACCAGACCCTAATAAGTAGCTCCCATGGGAATATGACTCACTACTAAACCATGTAGTGGTTGATTGAAACCCTTAGCAAACTTGAGCATTTTTTATGTGGGGTATTGGTCAACTTCATTCCAAACCTCGCAAGCTCATTAAACTGATTAACATATTCTTTAACTGACAAATCACCCTGCTTCAGATTTATAAACTTCTCTAACATAACTCCCTCCTCAGCCTGTGACAAGAACTTCATCTCAAACCTCTGTCTAAACTCTTCTCAAGTCACAATACCATCACTAGTATCGACCTTAACAACCTCCCACCAACTGAGATCCTCTTCTTGCGGCTTCCAAGTAGCAAGACGCCTCCTAACCTCATATGACAAATCCATAAGTCCAAATATCCGCTCATAGTTGTGGTTTCAAGCTTTAGCATCAACAAAAGTCGCAGTGCCTAAGAATAGATTATTACCCAAGTTGGAAAAGCCATTACATAGCTTAGCAAAGTCATGAGCGATATATATGTGGGTGGATAGGGACCACACCAACCGCCTCCTCCGCAGGCTCTCTAGTCGGATGCTCAACCGGTCCCCTAGCCTGTAAGTAACGGCATAACCAAATAGGCATGTTCACGTACCATTGGAATTACATATTTAAGAAGAGATTTGGGTTAAGTGGAATATATATTTATAATTATGAAAATTACCTTTTTTCCACAGTATAAATTCACTTCTTCTCTTCTTCTCTTTTATTTTTTGCCCTTCTCTGATTTATATATATAATATTATATTTTGTAATTAATCGAAATAGTGGAGAAGGGAAAATATCAAAGTTATACTGCTTTAATTAGAAAATACGAGAAGAAAAGTGAGGGACTAGGTCTGTATTTATAGGCACTCGAATCAATTATATCAATTAGATTTAAAATAATCAAATCTAGGTCGTTCAGCCAAGGTTCAACCATAACCACCACCTTCCCAACCGGTCGACTGCCCTACTATAGGAGGTGGACTGGGAGTGGTCGACCGACCTAAGCAAGGGTTGATCGGTGGGGTCGTCGCAGTTAATATTATTTATTCCTTTATATTCCTATTGAATTATTTTCATTCTAAAAACTTCAAACACTATTAACTTCTTGGTTTGAACTCCGACCGCAAGACTCTAAATATGAAACTTACAAAGAAAATCACCACGAACACAATGGTGCAAGTTTCATGGCCAGATTCTAATGTTTTCTCAAATTTCATTGGTGAGCCTTAATAATTATTTATTAATTACCGTTTATTCTACGGGGCACAATAGACTTCCTTGAGATTCTCCAGGACTTGAAGTGTAACTAGCTTTTTTGCTTTATTCTTTCCTTTGTAGCCCTTACATGGTCTTCACATTTGACGATTTCCATTTTTGATGTCGAGTGAGTAAGTCATTACAATGCATGAATCGATAATAATGAGCTTTCACAATGTTTTTAGGAACAAAATCTTGAATGAGAAGCTTATTTACAACTACCGAGCAGAACCTTCCCGAACCAATTTCACGATCCGATAGGCTACTTTGTGCTCTGCTACCGAACTGATATTTCAGTTCAGTACTGAGCATATTTATACCATATAGATTTATTTAGTCAGTTTTAGTGCCTCCGACTTTGCTTTTGACTCTTTATTCTCTAGTGCTTCATCTTTCATTTTATGTGCATTGCTTCAACACATTACTTTGATAGGTTTTGAAGTCCACACTTAGTCATTTTCTGAGCAGGAGAAGAAGGTTGAACCGTTGTTGTCGAAGTCATAACTACTTCTTTTCAAGTTGGAATGAGATGACACTTAGACCAATAGCGTTTTATCGTTGAGTAGAACGTTATCCTAGTGCATTCAGATGTTCCATTTAGGCGACGTAGCAAATATCTCTCCAATGTAGAGTCCAAATCGGTTTGGCGGAGGATGGATTTTTATATTCTCATATCTTCCAACCCATAGCTTGAATTAAGGAGCAACTTCAACCAAGACGTATGTCTTGGCATTGGGCATGTTTTAATTGATCTGGGTTTATTCCAAGGGTGTGCCAAATACTCTTCTACCAGCACATAAGATCATAAAACATATGTTCTAAGGTCAACAAGTGTATGAATCGTGCTCATGACAAATTATCATTTACTCTTCAAATTTAATATTTTTATATATATAAGAGGTCACATGCATGACTCGCAAACATAAGAAATAATTGTATTCTTAAATTTTATAGTTTTATGTTTATGTTTAGCGAAACTACATACAAATTTGGAATTGAATAGTATTCAACCAATTTATCTCTTAAAATAGAATTTTATATGCAATTATATTGCACGTGGCCAACAGCTTGTGATCAATAACTACAAATTTTAATCAATTGTAAATAAATGGCTTTAAATTAAAATCAATTCAAATTTATTATGTTAATTATTTAATAGCACCGGAGAAAATCAGTACAATAATTATCATATAATTAAATATTCAAATAAACCAATTTAAAAAGAAATGATCATTAGTGGTAGTTAGTTATCTAATTAGTTTGAATTTTTACTCAAATTAGAAATTTTGTTTGTTATAATATACAGTAGTTAAAGTTAAGTTGCAATAAGTAAATGTTAAATAGGATAAATTAATATTATAATTCAATTCATTGTCTAGACTGTTATATAATATCACACAAAGATGTATAACACTACTTCTATAGGAAAAAAACAATTTGATACAAGCGGTAAATTATAATGTTTTTCTAATATTAAATTATTATTTTCAAATAACAAATCATTTATGCACTTACATAGTTGTACACACATACACATTAATACTAAATAATTGCTTCCAAATAAAAAAAAATTTATGTAAATAAAAGCAAAAGTTCATATGTTTTTTGACGAAAATAAAAGTTAGGTTAATCCACAAACAAATGACTAGCCTAGTAGAATAAACAAAATATAAATACAAATATTGCCAACATGATTAATAGTTTGAATTACGAGATCAAAAATCGCATTTTCGAATATTGAAATAGATTATAATGCATTTTTAGCACTAATTAATTGTGTTAGTGATAAAAATGCTACTAATAATAGTAGTAGTATGAGTCTATTCTTGACGAAGCGAACGAGACATTTGAACGGAGTATTTGAGTGGGTAAGTTGGTTGAAATGGGAATGTATTTAGTGATGCGAAAGCGGTATTTGAGAGGAATATTTGAAATGTGATCTTTAATTTAATCGATTTACAACTAGTTATTGTTTATTTCGATCGTGTAATATGCATTTAACTAAAATGAATTAAAAGTAAAAACTAGAAATACATTCAAATTAATTAAAATACCTTAAGAAATACAATAATGCAATGCATATAAAATACAACAGAACTACAGAATTTTGAAAATCCTATTTGTTGGCGCCACCTTAGTTTAACAAATATGTTTGGTACTCTTTTGCGTGGAGTTTTTCCGCAATCACCGACAACAACTAACTTTTGCCAACCCATCGTTAAGATCATTGAATAAATCTCTATTATCGGGTTGCATAACAATTATCATCGATTCACCAAAATCAAATTCTTCTCCTTCTCCAATACGTCAAAGGTGGACAACTTATATTTGCATACTACAAAAATTCCTGTGGAATCTACGCTGTTTGTGTTCAGACTGTTAAAATTCGTGCAAGATTATTTCATCTGTCTCTCGTGCATTCGATCAATGATATCGCATTGTTTCTCATCTGTTTCTCCACGACGTTTTCTCGCATTAATACGTGCACCAAAAGATGAACCAATTTATGAAGTTTGTTGCAATGCAGGTTTGGTTGGTAAATTCAAATCTGTAATTTGTCCATGGTGAGTTTCATCTAGCTAACTATAAAACCTATCAAAAGCCCATGTTTTATCAAATTGGGTCTTTGTAAGGGAAGAAGTATGTTGCTACGGTTATTCTTGATTAGCAGCAGGCGTATATGATGTTTGTCCAGTTACATTCGTTCTTTGAAATAATTGTTGCATCAAATTCAAATTGTCAATATGTCCTTTTCTATATTTCAAAATAATAAATCCAAATTTCTATTAGTAAAAAAAAAAAGAAACTAAAACGCATATATTAAATACATTTACATGATCATTCTACCTTCCTCGTTTGCCTTTGAATATCCCAGCCAGTACTAGTTTTGTTGCACAAACTTCTCATTAACTCATTTTCTTCTAAGGTTGTCGTAGTTATATCGGATTTTGATTTCGTCTATCGGTCTAATGAACGGAATGGCTTCTACAGCTTGGTTGAAATTTTCCGCTTTTGCTTTGTACAATTTTTTGTATTACTACCGTAGGTAACATATGTTTTTACAACATAATCTGAGTAGCGTCGGGTAACCAGTTGTGTGGGGGCTATTTCAGGTTAACATTCTAAAAATCCAAAATTAAAAAAAAATGTAAATAATTCCAAAACAAATTTATGTTGTTGATACGAAAAATATAACAGACGGAAGTATAAAAATATACCCGAACAGTTTTTCAGATCGATGGATAAAAATTGTTAATTCATGGGTTCGAAGGTGTGGAGTTAAAGATGATAAAGGTGAAATATATAGAATGGGGAGAAGAAGGGAGAAGTAGTATTCGTTTGAGGGAAATGGATCGACGGGTCGGATGTTAATATACCTTTCCTCTTCAACAGGCCTTTTTGGAGGAATGGACCGTTACCGCGTCCGACGTGTTGGACGTATTATGAACAGTGGCGGAATCTGCTTTTCACATTAGGTAGGGTCAAATGCCGGAGGAATTTTTTTTTCAACAATTACAGCTACGAATTATTAATTTTTCAATCACTAGCCAAAAAAATTTCCATGATAACAAAGTAAAAGCATTATTCAACTGATCTAACGGACCAACTGGACTGAACAATATGTTGACATACGGCAAAACATTTGTTTGAGGTAGGGTAAAACATTTGTTTGAGGTATAGCAAAGCTTAAAATTTTCTTTTTCTAATTAAATTTAAAAAATTCAGATAGAGCCCTGCCTTATCTGAACTACATATCGCTCCTCCCCTGATATAGCTCCGCCCCTGATTACGAACCGTAACAAAAAAAAACCCTTTAGAACGTTACCTAAATATTATTTAGAACGTTTAGGTTTAGTTAGTGGGTTTAGTCAGTGATGATGGTCAGTAGACGCATAATATAACTGATATTATTAAAGATGAACATCGTTGGAAACGCAATATAAAGGAATATGTATGTATATATATAATATAAAGTCTGTAAATTGACAAACACATGTGTCTATCCATAATACGATGAAATCAGCTTTTTACCAGTTTTATTCCTAAAAAGAAATAAAATAATTTCGTCCTAATAATTACGATTCGTCTAGGAAATGACATAAAGGACGATTCACAAGACAAATGGCGCACTCGCGTATTTCCAACGCTTGACGCGACAAATGAGCACTCGACTACCCTTATTTAAGAAACCATATTTTGGTCTGCAATGCCAAAACCTCAAAACAGTGAAAATGGGCGTGCCTGTAGTGTTGGTAAAAGTTGGAGCTTTTGTAGCTGTATCGGTCTTTTGGTCCTGTGTTGGATGTGGCTTTTCGGCGCTTGGTGGCAAAGTTTGGCCCCTGCTCATGGGAAGCGGCGCCATGATGAAAGCTCCTGGAAAGCCTGGGGAGTACATACTTCGTAAAACCTTCGAGAAGAATCCCTCTGCTTATTTCCGTGCTTTCCGTGGTGCATAATCGATTACTTCTGATCTTGAGTTCTCCATTATCTGCTGTCTGCGTAGCGTGTGCTTTCTTTCTTTCTTTTTTCTTTTTTTCTTTTTTCTTTCTTCTTTTTTGGTGGTGGTATGAAGTTTTTAGTATCTGCTGTCTACGCAGTGTGTGTTCTATGTAATGTTTGGCGTCTATATGGATTGTACTGAAGACGTTGTTACTGTAGATTTGCATCTTTATTACAGTTGTTTGCTTTTGTGGTTGTGTTATCTGTACATCTAAATTGATTGCCTGTCGTTTGACTGTTAGGTTTTGGTAGTAGTATTCACAATCAAAGTCATATCAGTTGAAATTTCTAATGCAACCAATCATTTAAGTCGTTAATGCTGAAGGTGTTGCTGCTCTTTCACTGCTATTATACGTGCTCTTGTATCGTTTGTATTAAAGGTCTCGGTCTGTTTCTTTAGATTGCAATCGGCTATCAGTTAAACAGAAAAATCTCTGATCTTTTAGCTTTATACCATCTTCACGGCGTCGCGGCTGACGGTATAAATTGCAATACATCCGATCTTTATAATCTTTATACAAGACAAGATAGACCGTATTCATACTACGTAAGAAATAAATCTATTTGAACGCAAATAGATGACGTTGACAGAAAGAGAAGCAACAAAAATCAGATAACATAAGATAAATCCGTGGAAGTGCTTGGGGTTTATATCTGATCTTAGGATGTCGGGGCTATTTTAATGTAGTGGAGGTATGACTCCCTGACCCAGTATCCATGGCACCATAGAGTAATAATTGTTCGATAGTATGGAGTAAAGGACACGATATGAACGATCTTTTGTATATATTCTCTTGGGCCATCATGGATATGTCTCAATACCATAATACATCAGAATAGCATGTATTATGTCTTGATAAAATAACAATGTACACACGAGTCCCCAAGATCGAGTAAATACATATCAATATATATATATATATATATATACATATCAATATATATATATATATATATATATATATATATATATATATATAACATAACATAACATAGAAAATGATAAAAGATATCATAATATGATAACACTGCGGAAACGATCAAAATATGATATATACATATCAGATGTCATAATACAAGGACATCTTTAAATTCAGATATATATATAGACACACACGCATGTCTAATAACATCAAACAACCTAAAATGACATATATACAAACTCTGATGTATTAGCAACACCATCAGTGAGCGAAAAAAAGGGAAAAAACAAGTCTGATGAAACCACAAACGACAATAACATAAACTACATCATGACAGAACATAACTAATATATAGAACATATGATAAAACATCATCTTTTGCCGCTCCATCCTCAGAATGCATCTCAAAATAGAATTACGACCAAAAGCATACATCTTGCATACAATCTCAGTTTGACCAGAAGTTGTGAAATACAGAACAAACCACGAGTCAGGCTAGAACTAAATGTGTGTAATGGTGCACGTAACATAATAAATTGTAGTGTTAAGTATATTTGATATATATATAATTAAAATACGTCACACAATCGCTAAACTATACATACCCATATCTAGTCGCACAAACAATGTAAACACCCGTGTAATGGCTTTGAATAATGTGACTCACAACTACGAATCTAACCAACCGAGGAATCATGCCAATTCACATCTATGGGTTGCAAACTTTATTATTATTATTCAAAATGTTTAAGTTATAAATAAATGAGGTATGTATATCATTAGTGAATCCTACACATGTTCACTCTAGTAGACCCTTAGTCGAAACCAAAATATCACGAGATGTTTCATCCGTGTACCCATCGACCAGTAGTTTTAGGTGCCCTTCCCACAATCTTTTGATTACACCATCTATCTCATCTCGTCACCATTGGTGCTCCATGGGGGCTTCATATATTACTTTTTACCATCTCAGCATCGTCATAACACCTACGCTTATCTCTGTGGTTGTGTTCGCACAACAGATTGTTTGGATTATAATGACGATGGTACCTTTACACACTCATGGATTTTCAAGTATTCAAGGAGAAATTTATTTAAATTTTGAAATCCCAAATATTTATTTATAACATGAAATTTATAAATTTCTCATAGATATACTTTTAAAATAATAAATCAAATCCCTTTAGTTTATAATTAAAATAATATACATTTCCTTGTAGAATAATTAAAATTTCCAATATCACACACACATGCACTTTTCTTCAAAATAAAGTAACTTGAAATATATTTAAAAAATAATTCCTTTGAAATTTTACTTTCATTTAATCCCCAAATAATTAAATAATTGCTTTTAACACGTAATTTTTTTCTTTTTTCTAAATATAATATTCGGCCTTGGCTAGGAGCAAAATACCTCTAAGCAACAAGGCAACGGTCGACCGCTTCCTTCAACAGTAGTCGACCAGTCAAGGCATAGGTCGACCGTTGGTGACGGAGGTGGTCGACATGTGGCACATGCCTGGATCATTTTCGTTCCAGGATTTGGTCGTTCTTTGCCTATTTCTTCTCTGATTAACTATAATTGCTTTTCAGCCAATTTCGAAGCATCAAGCGCTTTGGTTCAAGCATGCAATCATATATCAAAGACCCGTAAAAAATTGGACAGCATAACGTTTAGAAAATTGGGCAGTTTCAGTTAATAGTAAGGAAATAACAACATGGTATCACAAAATAAAGCAACCGACTTCAATATTCATAGCAAACCAAGCACAAACAACATTGTATCATTAAAATATTTCAGAAATAGCAACACGCAAAGCAGTATTTATTGTTACACTCACCTATTATCTTTTGAAGCTTAAATTTGCACTTCCTGTAGCTCAAAAAGACTCAAACTTTATCTTAAACCCTACATGCCTAAGACAAACCAAAGATTAAAAAGTTGAATTTAATTGGAACCAAAGTATATTAGGATGTTAGAATTAGCTGGAAAAACAAACCTTATCCTTTTCTACTCAAATATGCTTGGGAAACTTGAACTTGCTTAGTATTTGATGGAAGTTGCCATTAAAATTTATTTTGAGCTTTGGAATAGGTTTTTTAGAAATGAAATGAGATGGATAATTTTCTCCTTTGATGGTTAGTAAAAGGCACATTTTATTAATGAAAAATTCATTTCCATCTTTATTGAAATGTTCCCAACATTATTATATTTTTTACTGTCATATTAGGCATATAAAATTTTTGTAATCCATAAAATAATTTTCTAATATTATATGTGCTTAAAACAATTTTACAAAACCAATTATCCAAATTTAAACCTTCAAATTGGAATCATAATTTGTTGCTCCTAAAAATAATATATTCACTGTTATATTTTTATTCCACGTATATGAATTTTAAACCACATAAAATATTTTTCATCCTTTGATATGAAATTAAAACCATTATTCGATAATTAGTACAATTCCTAATTATTTTTTCCATAAAACATTTTCACCTTTGTATTTAACAAAAAAATATTTCAAATAAGTTCCAAAATAATATTTTTAACATTATTTATCAAATATTTCTTCTTATAATGTTGTTTAAAACATTTTTTCGGATTCATAATAATAATTATTCTCAAAAACTCATTTTATTTTCAAAAACCAATATCTTTACTTTAAAATTCCCACTTTATATATAAAAATGTATTCAATTATAATTATTTTATTTTGAGCTCCTAACTGGGTAATCGCAGACTCCACCTTAAATAAATTATGTTCTCGTAATTTATAAAAAGAGGGCCATAACGACATATCCTATAAAATATCATCAAAACATACATATACAAATATGCACACAACTTCATTATCCTTTTACACGCTTATACACACTCACATACATAAGCACACATCAAATCATACTGCGAAATTCAAACAAATATGTTCATATTTGACTAGGAACGAGTAGAGAACAACTCGGGATCTGTACGTTGCGTCCGTTGCTCGGTCTCCAATTGGTAATCCTAAGGTTATGTGACTATTGAACTTTAACCAACGGAACACTTCTACTCATCAGGTGCTTTACCTTTGAGTCTATAATGTAGGAAGGCTCAGTGGTGTAAGTTGGGTTAGGCTTCAAATCTAACCCCCTAAGTTGCCTTGGATCAAGAATAGTATTTGTGTCCTGAATATATTTCTGCAATTGGGAAATGCAAAAGACATCATGAACTTCAAATAAATAATTGGGCAAATCTAACCTATAAACTAAGGAACCAACTCGCTTGATGATAGGATAAGGACCAATGAATTGAGGGGCAAGCTTGCCAACTCTTCCAAATCTGACTATGCCCTTCATAAAAGATATCTTCACAAACTCCCTATCTCCTACACCAAGATCGATATCTATTCTATGTTTATTAACGTACCTTTTCTGCCTTGACTGAGTTACTTTCATTTTATCTTCAATGATATCTATCTTCTCAGTTGTCCCTTTAAACAAGTACAGAACCAAAACAAGCATGTCTCCTGTTTTTTAGCCAATATGATAGAGATCGACATGGTCTTCGATATAAAGCTTCGATACACTAGAAAAGGGCTTTGGTACATTCATAAAATGCAACCAAAGCCTATAGTAGTGTTTTATTAGAAGCCATTATAGAAGATGCAACTAAAATTCCAGAGCTTTCTGTTGCATTTTCATAAATGCTACCATAAAAACAACATATTGGGGTGTTGTTGTGTGCAACAAATAACTTCTTTCGTAACGTCCAATAAACACTACTAAAGATAGTAGTTGCACTTTTAAAACGCGTTATACAAATTTTATAGAATTTAGTATACGCTACATAAATTTGTTGATTATTTCGCTGCACTTTTTACACGTTTGTTTTCCTTGTTGGTTGCTTGTTCAGTTTTTGTTACATTTTTCTCATTCCATATATCATATAGTAGCAATTAAAGGATTTTGTATAAAAAATATCGATTAAGTATTCATAATACTAAAAAAGCTGACAAAACACATTAACCACATAATAAAATATGATATGCATAATCATTCTGATACAGAAGTCTTTATACAAAATAGACAAGTTACAAAAAATTCTTGAACGTTCATAGACATAAGTTTACACTACTAAAAAAATATTATAATATAAATGACGATTGGAGCCATGTACCATTTCTTTTTTGTAGCTGGTCTTTTCTTCAAAACCCTTATTTACCTTTGGACAACTTTAACCATCAACAATGAGAACTTGTACAAAAATCTTAACTGTTTAACAAAATAACTTAAATAAGTATAATTAGTTTAACTTCAAAAGATTCACTACCTCTGTGCAACAGATTGCCCTAAAAGCCGGTTCAAGCTCACCAACGTTGGATTTTGCAAATTCAGTGATTTGCATGAATGGTTGTACTTGTCATGAGCTTCAAGCAAGGTATTAGTTTTCAATACTAAAGTTAATCTATACACATAGGAGTTCTTACAATTGGGTAAACACATAGGTATCCCTTGATGTTAATTATGTTTGTATTTTATAATATAAAATATAAAAATTTGAATGCATAGGTACTACTTTTAAACAAATGAGTTGCATTTATTTTTATTTGTGAAGAGGAATTGAACTAGTATCATCTTATACATAGTACTTTCTTATTTGATATATTAATGCATAAAATACTATCAAAATGGGTATTTATGTACGAAAATGAATTTCTATACATTAGTTAAAATTTGTAATCAAATAATCTTGTCGATATTAAGAATTCAGAAACACAACAGTAGCAAATAAGTTACCACATTTAAAATAAGTTACCATGTTCAAAATAAACTACTAACCAAATTTTATTCATCTATTAAATGTTATACTCACTAGCAAATATACCACAAGTTATATTTTGGTTAAGTGGTCCACTAGACCAGAGTATAAATCTATTATTTTTTGGCGAAGCCGCTGGTTTTATAGTGGACCGTCCACTTTTTATTACCAAGGTAATAAAACAGTTACAGTACAAGAGTAAGACAAAAGGACCTTAACTACTATAAGAAGGAGAAAGAAAAAAAATACAGGCCAGGAGTTAGGCATAGGTGTCTAAGCTACTATAAATGACCTAAAGCTATTCCTCCTCCGAAAAGGAGGAGCTACTTCCATAGGCCGGAATCGCTTGCCCACCCACACCGAGGACGTTGCCAATGGCATGAGCGAAGGGATGAAAAGTAACCGCAAGATATGGGTCATTATAGTCAATAGATTCCGAAGAGAAAATGAAAGACCTATCTCATGTGGCATCAACCAACAAAACTTCATTCCTTTTCACAAGCTGACTATTTGTAGCAAGAACCAATGAATCTCCTGAAATACAGTAAAATAGACATCCGACTTTCAAATCGTCCTCTGACACAAAATGGAAGAAGTAATCCTCAATAGGGCTGTATCTCATGGCAGTCTTAGTATGGATCCAAGCTTTTTCATACGCATCGCAATAAAAAGGCATTATAACTGTGGATGAGACACAGGGCACCTGAGGTAACTCATCATGAGCATCAATAGGCTCCTCAACAGTTTCAACGGCAGCAAGAACAATCACAGAAACAACAGTAAAGTTGGACATTAGAGACTGGATAGTATGCCCATCAACAACCAAAACCTTGCCTGAAGAAACAACGGGAACAACGAATGTCGCAGCAGAAATAGGTGGAGGTACATCCACATGAGCTGTGAGGACCTTTGGAACCCACTTCAAAACATGAGGTTTTGGAAGTGGTATCCGATCAGTGAGTGGCAAAGGGGGGCCTTCAGTTGCCCTACGAGAACAAGCTTCCAATACATGCCCAAAAGACTGGCAGATTGTGCTCCATCCATAATGAACAACAATCTCAGTAACAAACCCATTAGGCAATCTTACTTTTAGCTTCTCCAGAAGCGGCTTATCCGGGGGAACTTCGATCGACGCCTTTGCATAAACTAGTTTTTCCCTTGCAACAGTATTGGTGTCAAAACATATGAATTTTCTAATAGCATTAGCTAATCAATTCAAACCAAACAACGGTTGTAAAACAGAAGGAATACGTGAAAAATATGTCCTAATAAGAATAGATAATACCTGCTCCCAAGCACAGTCAACCGACGAACTACTAGATGTAACAATAAAGGGCTTTCCTTTAATAAAAGTAGGATCCGAGCTAAGGAAGCGAAGATGCTCCTCGGCCCAACTTGAAGAAGTATATAGATCTATCCATATGAATCTATAGACTACCTCTAATCTGCTAAACTTTGCCACGGTGCTCTTCAACCACTGAATATGAAGGGGCTGAATCTAAGAAAAATCCAACCAGATAATCCTTCCAATAGTCTACCCCCACCTGAACCACCTCAACCGGAGTAACCAATGCTCCATCAGATTTAACAATATCAAAATTGCACGACAAGTAAATGCCAGCATTCCTAGACAATTTGGAGAATAAAGAAAACCACTTAGCATCTGGCACAGGCAACTCAGTAACATGGTCTTGCGCATCAACCACAGGCAGCAAAGGCGGACTAGTGGCAACCATTGTCGCTACCTTACCACAAATTGTACCATTCACATTCACATTCACATTTTCACCCAAAGATAAACTCAAACCAACATTTATTTCATTCCAAGATGTTTTGATATTAGAAGCTACCAGCAAAGGAGAAATTGGGTTCTTACCAATAAATAAATAGCTGTCCAGAGAATGAGCAGCAATCGGCATAGCTACAAGGTCATGAAGCATACTACCTAAGGCATGAGCAGAGGACAAAACAGATGCACCAACTACTGTACCCGGCTTGTCACAAAAGTCAAAACCTTGAAAATTGCAACCAGCCACAAAGTGTAATGAGCCAAAATTTCAGTCATTTAAATTTGAAATATTTAATAGATTTGGAATATCGAAAAGTTAATTTTATAAGTTAAATAGATTTAATTTCAAATATAAGGGGTATCTGAATATTTGGAATGTTTTAAATAATTAAATCTGAAATTTAATACGAATAAAAATGATTTCAAAAGTTGATTTAAATTCTATTTAAATAAGAAGGAAGATAGTAGACTTTTAAATTTGAATAAAAGTGATTAAACTAGTTTTAATAATAACTCTTTTTAATTAACATGTGAAAATAGCTTTCTAGGACATTGTCTTTGTTAACAAGAAAACTCGTCAACATCCCCAAAGCTATGTGAATGACAAATAGAATTGTTTATGTAATAAAATTAGACATTTAAAAGAGAATTGATGGTCAAACTACTTTCGGAGGATAATTTGCAAAGTATCAATAGTGGATCATTGACCAAATTAACCTCATCAAAATGGAGGTAAAGGGTAAAGCATCTTATTCGAAGCCCCTCATTTGAATGAGTTAAAAATAGCCATTTATACTAAACATTCATTCCTTCTGACCATGTCGAAGGGCCCACTCAATCCCTCTCGTCTATGTCGGAAGGTCTGCTTAGCCTTTAAAGAGAAATAACTGCTTTTGACGTCATTGATTTCGTCTTTATGGAGGAAATCCTTCGAAAGGGTTAAAGATGTAGCTGGGAGTATGTTCCTTTCGGAGGGATCCATCCTTGTATAATTTCTTGTCATTAATGAACCGATTTCTTTTGAGACATCCCTTTCGACCAGGTTCGAAAGGGATTTCGTCCTTTCGAAATAGATCTCATTCACAATTGTGCAAGCTCCAATTGGTGTATACGATAAAAGATCATCTTGGATATTTGTAAGTTCTATGAACTTATCATGGTCGAAACATTATCACCATCTTTATTTGTCATTATATATTGTTTATCATGATGATAATGTGTTTCACATGTATGCTATCCAAGTTGATCTCACAGCTTTGCATAAGATCGAAAGAAGTTAAAAAGATAAGGTAGCATCATGTGCAATTGATCATTAGTCTAACTAATAGCCATAATGAACTTCCTCATAATCAAAATCCTTAATGAATCAATGTGTTCCTTCTTTTTCCATTAATCCACAAAAGCGTTACAAGTATGAGAGCTTTTTTCCCAAATCAATTTAGGGTTACAAAGATTTAATTGTTGCAAAGAAGTAGTATAATGAGTTTAGGATTCTAAAATCCAGTCCCAAAATCGAACCCCTATGGTCTTATTTATAGATGCAGGTTGGCCCTCTTTCACGTCTGTCCTTTCGACCTAGTCGAAAGGTCCCCCCTCTTCCGCTTTCATCCTTTCGTCATGGTCGAAAGGCCTCTCTCTTTTTTCAGTATGCTTGCTTTCAATGCTGTCAAAAGGCTTCTCTTACAAGTTCTCCCATACATCCTTGTGTTTCCTATTTCCCTATTTCAAACCTTTCGACCCAGTCGAAAGGGTCCCTTGTCCACCTTTCGCTGTTGTTAAGATCTAGGTGTCTCTTTTTGTTGTCCTGGTTTGCTTTCGACTTCGTCGAGGGCGATTGATGCACTTTTTGTTTTCGTGTTGCTTTACTGTCATAAGAAGCGAAGATACGAGCCTCCGACTCTGTCGATAGATAGTTTAGTAGGGTTTCAAAGGTGTTGGAGTGTCGACGGATAGGTAGCTTTCGAATGCATGCGGTACCTTTCCTTTGATGTTACAGGCTTCGACCGATTCGAAATGCTTGATTATGCTTCCGAAAGGGTTACTTTGATTAAGGTATCTTTTTGAGTAGTCTGAATGAAGGCGAAACCTTTGGTTTCAAAATGTTTGGCGTGCATATGAAGGTTGTTATTCATTGCCTTCGAAAGGGTGTTCCGAACCCATTCCTGCTTTTTCTATATATGCAAATCCATCTGCATCGAAAGGTTTGAATGAGACGGAAGGGACGCCCATCTTCCTTTTTCATCTTTTCGAAAGCTTTTTCTCTATTTATCATTTGCGATGGCACCTGATGCTTGCAACTCCTTCAAAAGCCTTCTCAGTGCCTTCGAAACATCCTTCTGTGATCCTTGCCAAAACCTATGTTTGCAATGTTAGTAGAGCCTGACACTTTTATTAATCTTCTTTCATACTTTGTCCTCAAGTGGATTTGAAGGTTAACATTTCCCCCTTGTATTAAAGAAGCTTTTGTTATTTAGGACAAAAATTTCATAGCTTCTTTACTTTTAATAACCCTGATTTCCTAGAAAATTCAAAGCAAGTGACATTTTCTATTGCCAACTCATTATCTTATATACATGCCCCATAGTAAAGTCAATATAGTAGTGCTTCTAAACTCAAATGGTTAGCCAATTATAATCTCGATTTAATAAAGGATATGGAATTCTGAATTATAAACGAGTGAGAATGAATGACTTCTGTCATGCAATGTTATGAGTCCCACCATTTAACCTTTAATGTTAAAAATGAAATTCATAGTTGAACTCCCACGTAATTAGTAGTTATCCATGCATATAAACATTTAAGTCCAAGAATTACTTGTTGGAGACAACCGATGTTTAAAAGTAGGAGGTTTCAAGCTATATCGGGAAATAAGTCATTGTGATTCATAAATTTTATTTGGGGATGGTAATATGTATTTAGAAACTCCTCTTGGAGACAAAAATAATCTAAGACCCTAAATTCAAATATTGGTGAACGTCGTTTAGAGTTGCAAATTAATAACCCTAATTTGGGTATTAAGAAGACAACTCGAATTCTTTTTAACAACTTAGATGTCCATTGCAGTTTCAATATTACTGCTTTAAAACCCAGATCCGAGAATTGATAGATGGAATTCAAAATTGATGATAAAAGACCTGAAATTCAAATTCCGGTATCAAAAAGTTAAGAAGTCCAAAACCCAGATTAGGGCATTAATAAGTGGTGTTTTGAAGTTAATAGCAAGATGTCTAGAACCTATATTCAGCTTTTAATAAATAAAATTCAGAAATTGTCTTCATGATAGAACTCTTAAACCTAGATTCGGGCATTTGGGATGGATAATCAAAAGGGGCATTTCACTAGAAGGACAAACTTTGCAGTCCAATTAGTTTCTAGGACACACATCCATATAAATTAATTTCAAGGCCAAAGTCAGCAGAATAATTACTTTTAAGGACAAAGTCAACAGTCCAATTACTTTCAAGGACATAATTTCATAGGTTTTTAGGCCTTAGAAACTAATTATTTTGCATTTTGTCCTTAAAAGTAATTATTTTAGTTGTGTGTCCTAGAAACTAATTGCACTTGCTAAAGAGGCCCTTGTGGCTAATTTCCACTAATCAAAAATCGTAATAACTATCTCGGTTGAAATCTCAAGCCCACATTAGGGCATAATGTTGGATAATCAAAAATCCATAACAACCATCTTCATTATAAGAATCTTAAGCCTAGATTAGGGCATTAATGATGGATAATTAGATATCCATAATGATTATCTTTATGATAGAAATTTCAGGCCTAGATTAAGGTGTTGTTAAGTGAAGTTTGGTAATAGTTTCGAAACCTAGATTCGGGAACGACAAATTGAAAGACACGTAACCCAGATTCAGATATTAACGGATGAAGTTTAGAAATAAGAAACCGTAAATCCAGATTCAGGTATTAATAAGTGGAGTTCCTTTCTACTCCTTAGATTCTGTCTTCTTTGATATGTGTAAACCCTTTAGACTGTGTACGTAGTTGCGGTTTGATTTGCTGCTTCCCGAGCTTGGATATCTTATTCCACTATTTGATATGCTGCTTCTCGGGCTTGGACGTCTTAGTACGATGTTTGATGTGCCACTTTTCGAGCTTGGGTGTCTTTAGTCTAATGTTTGATATGTCGCTTCTCGGGCTTGGACGTCTTTGTCCATTGTTGATATGCCTCTTCTTGGGCTTGGACGTCTCAGTCCATTGTTGTTTGGTGCTCTTGATTAGCTTATTCTCAAGCTGGAACCAAGGACTTAGCCAACCTCCCTCCAGGAGGCGCCTTGACCTAGCCATAGCATGACGTAGCCAAGAGCTTGTTGATGTTTTAACCTGGCCATAGTGTGGCGCGGATAAAGGCTTACACTCCTCCTTCTAGGAGGTGCCCTGCCCTAGCCATAGCATGGCACGAACAGGGGCATGTCGATGCTTTATCCTGGCCATAGCGTATCGCGGATAAAGGCTTACACTCCTCTCTCCAGGAGGTGCCCTGCCCTGGCCATAGTGTTGCACAGATAAGGGTTTGTCGATGTTTTATCCTGGCCATAGCGTGGTGTGGATAAAGGCTTACACTCCTCCCTCCAGGAGGTGCTCTGCCCTGTCCAACTCGGCACAGACAAAGGCTTTGACCGTTTAAGGTAATGTCCAAATGAAAGGAGCATTTCACTCCCAACCATGTAGATTCTTCTTTTGAAGAAAGAAATGCTTTATTCATTAATTGTAGGGAAATATGGTCTCAAATGTTCTACGTTCCATGTTCTAGGAACCATATTGCCGTTTGGTCGGCATAACTTGTAAGCTCCCAAAGAAATTACTTTGCATATGATTAGGGGTCCTTTCCAATTTGGTCCCAGTAGTCCATCTGCGGGATTTCTCGTATTTTCCATTACTCTTCGAAGCACTAGATATCCTTTTTGAAATGATCTTGTTCTTACTTTTGAGTTGTAATATTTCGAAATCCTTCTTTGATATTCTGCTATTCAAATTGCTGCTTCATCTCTCAACTCATGTATCAAATCCAATGATTCTTTCTTTAGCTCTTGGTTTAAATCGAATGCATATGCGATCCTTCGATGTGAGGGTATTTCAATCTCAATCGGTAGCATCGCCTCACACCCGTATGTTAATGAATAGGGAGTATGTCCCGTTGCTGTTCTGGTAGATGTTCGATAAGCCCATAATACAAGTGGAAACTCTTCTACCCAATTTCATATAGTTTTGTTCGGTCGCTTTTTCAAAATAGTCTTTATTGTCTTATTTGCAGCCTTAACGACACCATTTGCCTTCAGATGCGCAATGGAAGAAAAGCTCTTAATGATTCCATTCTTATGACAAAACCGAGAGAATTCTTCACTCTTAAACTGTGTTCCCTTGTCGAAAATAATCTTATTGGGAATTCCAAGTCTGATTATAATGTTTTTGATGACAAATCTGATTACTTTTCCAAAAGTGATCTTGGGGAGCGGTTCTGCTTCAACCCATTTAGTGAAGTAGTCTATGGCAACTACAGCATATTTTGCTCCCCCTTTAGAAATTGGCCATGGGCCGATTAAATCAATTCCCCATAAGTCAAAGGGCCATGGATTTGAAATTAGGGTGAACTGACTTAGTGGTAATCGGAGAATCTTCGAGTACTTTTGGCATTTCTCGCATCTCCTTACATATTCTATAGCTTGACTTAACATATGAGGCCAATAAAAACCCTATCTCATTATCTTTTTTGCTAGTTTTGTTTCGCTAGGGTGGACTCCACAGAATCCTTCATGTGCTTCTACTAGCAATTTCATCCCATCCTCCAAGCTTACACATCTTAAATAAGGTAGTGCATATCCTTTCTTGTAAAGGATTCCATACATTATCGTGAAATTGGAGCTTGTCGCTTGATTTTCCTAGCTTCCCCCTTGTCAAATGGCAATTTCTCCATTGAAAGATATTCGACAATAGGTGACATCTAAGTGTTATCATAATAGTTGTCTGCCCTTGGCTGGTTAACCCTCTCATTCGGGATTTCCCTATCCATTTCCTTTTTTTTCTTTCTCGCGACATGGCTTGGGATCTGGTTAAGACTAGCAATTCCTTTCCTTGTTCAGACGTCCCCTCTTCTACACTCGGATTTGCTTGATATCCTACTGGCACAATCGAAGTTTCTGGGGCTCCTCTTGAACTAGCCAATTTTGCTAAAGAATATTCCTGTGAGTTTTCTTCTCTCGGAACTTGATGTATAGAAAAATCTTCAAATAAAGCCAACATCTTCAACATCTTTTTTACGTATAAAGATAGCTTGGCATCTTTTGTCTGATATACCAGCTTTATTTGATTTACCATTAGTTAGGAGTCACTAAAGATTTGAATCTGTGGGATTTTGAGTTCTAATGCCAAAGTTAACCCGGCCACTATTGATTCATATTCGGCTATTTTGTTCATTACGGGAAATCCTAACTTCATGGCATAAGGTAATCGGTGTCCATCTGGTGTTATTATCACATATCTCGCACCCGCTCCTTGTTCATTCGATGCACCGTCAATAAATAATTACCACATAGATCTTTGATCCCTTTCTTTTTCTGATTGTTCCTTAATAAAGTTACTACACTCGTTAATAAAATCTACCAGTGCTTGCCCTTTGATAGCGGCTCATGGATGAAACTCAATATCATACTGGCTAAGCTCAAGTCCTCATTTTACCAATCTACTCGAAGTTTCTAGCTTACTGAAAAATTGTTTGAGGGGAAAGTTGGTCAATACCTCGATTGGATGTGCTTGACAATATGCTCTCAGTTTTCGCACTGTGAGTATCAAGCAATAAGCTAGTTTTTCTATAACTGGATACCGCACTTCCGCATCCCTTAATCGCCTGCTTACATAATATACATGAAGTTGAGCCCCACTTCCTTCTCTAATCAACACCGAGCTGACCGCATGTTCTGAAACTGCCATGTACAGGTATAAAATTTCTCCATTCTCGGGACTAGTTAGTATCGGTGGCATTTCCAAATGGACTTTTAACTCCTGAAAAGCTTTTCTACAATCTTCCTCCCATTCAAAGTTTTTCTTCTTCTTAATTACATCGAAAAGGGGATACGCTTATCATCACTTTGGAAATGAATCTGCTTAGAGCGGCTATTCTCTCGTTCAATCTCATTACCTCTTTAATGGTTTTGGGTTCCGCCATATCCATGATAGCTTGAATTTGGTCTGGGCTAGCTTCAATCCCTTGAGCACTTACAAGGTAGCCTAAATTCCCTGAATGGACTCCGAAGGAGCATTTCTGTGGGTTCAGTTTCATGTGGTATTTCCACAGTATTTTAAACATCTTTTGTAGATCTTCAAGATGATTTTTTAGCCTTGTTAGACTTCACTAGCATGTCATCCATATAAACCTCCATATTTCGGCCAATCTACTCTTTAAATATCCTTTTGACCAGCCTTTGATATGTAGCCCTTGCATTTTTTAGTCTAAAAGGCAGTGCTTTGTAGCAGTAGATTCCCAAATCAGTAATGAAATTAGTGTGTTCCTCATCTGGCTTGAACATGGGTATGTGATTAGTTCCAAAGTATGCATACATGAGAGATAACATTTTGTACCCACTAGTTGCATTAACCAACTGATCAATTCACGGTAATGGGAAATAGCCTTTTAGATAGTAAATGATTTTCGAAAGGAAATGATTAATACAGTATATGGGATATATATATATATATATATATATATATATATATATATTTGATGTTAATATTCGAGGTGTGAAACTTCTATCTAATTATAAGTTAAGAATGTTATTCAATCAAGGTCTGAAAGGTAATGATACCCCAACTGGAATGGATTCATTATTAACTATTAAATAGTTGAAGTTCGACATCGAAGATTAATGTTAAGTATAATTAGTCGAGTCCCTATATTAATGTTTTTGGGTTGTTGTAACGATATTTTCTCATTTTGACCCAAATAACATGCGTTTTAAGTAATACTTTCCTCAAGATTTATATATATACTTATTTCCATTTTAAGAATATAGAGATATTTTCTAAGTGTTGAAAATGAAATGGTTTGTGAATATACTTATACCGTTGATAAAAGTATATGGAAATGTTTTCCGATATCGAAATATTAAAGTGATTTTGAGAATATATTTTTTAAAGAAATTTTTAGATAAGTATTTGAAAATTGATTTAATTAATAAAAGATTAATTAAATGGGCCTAGTGACTGCTAAATTTTATTTGTTGCTTTGATAGTTAAATAACCGACTATCAAATTTGGCCATTTTTGGTTCCTTGATTTGATGTGGGAACTGATTGGTTGTGCACTTAGCATGAAGCCAACTGAGTAGGCTTGATTATCATATGATGTTAAGAATGTTGATTCAAGTAATCTGGAGTGACCATGGTACTCCAATCTACCGGGGTTCCTTCTTGGCCGAAGGATGGTAAGTTGAGAGTTGGAAACGTGATAAGTCTACGAGACTTGGTTTTCGGTCGAGGGCCTCTTATCGTTGTTGGTTCGGATAAATCGGGATCAAATATCAAAAAACCACTTCGGACCAATGCATGATTCAAAAGTGTAGAATGTTGAAGATAATGATTTTGAAGAGGAGATCTTCATGATGCAGGGTTACTTGCCACCAATCCTAGGGATAATTTCCGACATGATGTAGTAGGAGAGTTCCTTCGGTTTGTCCTATTCTTGGACAACTTGTATGAACAAAAGTCTGACATTGCATTTCTAAGAACCACATACATTGATCTTTACAAATGTACATCTATTTAGTGGTGTAGGAAATAACTCTCTTACACTTAACACACTTCTTTGAGACATACGAGCTCAGAGGTTGTACTTTTGTGAAAACCAATTAGTGTGTTGTTGGAATTAGCAATGTGGCATTCAAAGTGAAATATGTTCTGTGAAAGGTAAACATTACCTGAAGCCTCACATCCCAAAGATGATATGGGTAATGACGTGGTCTGACCTATATTTCGGGCTATCAGTTTTATAAGTATGGAGGTGACCAGTGAAATCTGGGCCTCAAGGCATTTATGCCTTATGGACAGGCATTGGAGGCTTGACAGAGAACGAGTATAACCACCGTGTAATACGCTGTTCTATAGTAGTCTATCCAACATAGTTTGGAGGCTTGCTTGAGATAAGTGAATAGCCACCGAGGTGCTGGTTGTTTATGCGTGGATTTCGGAGAAAATGACCACTAGTTCTCTATCATGTTGGAAACCCAATTCTAATACGAGCTTTAGCATTCTCTTCTAGTTTATGTTAGTATCTTACTCTTTAGCATTCTCTTCTAGTTTTTGATAACAGTCATGAGTGAAACTACTCCATCTTGAGCTTCAAGAATGCATCTAGAGTCACTAACAGAGGCAACTGTGACAATCCATTCATCAACTGCGACAAAGTTTGCTGTTGTTCCAGAAGTTTCTCCTGCATAATATTATAACATACCAAATATAAAATAAGTAAAATTATTTTGGTTTTGGAAGTAGCATTCGCATTTTGAACCTTTCAGACTGGATGCAAATAAAATGCATTTGGTATTAGCATTGGTAGTGAGAGAACAATTCCAAAATTATAAAGCATGAAACTAAACTATAATTGCTTCTAGATTGGGAGGAAAAAAAATCAGCCATGAACTCTTTTTCTTCGGATCAATTCAGACTCATCTTTTAAACAATTTGAATCATCCATGTTTTTCATTCTAACAGTTGAGATTGAAAAAATTATAATTAAGTTAGAGAGGGAAAGTTAATCTTTATAATATCAATCGAGACCAAACCAAGACAAAAAATATCAATCTTAAATTTTACTTATTACTTTTAAAAGAAATATTAGTAGCTTTTGGCTTTCAACTTTGAAAATAATCCCCACCACTAATGTTTTTTCTTCTAACAGACGCTTGAGCGGAGATCACTATACAAATGTTACATTGCAAAAATGTGAAATAATGCTTGAGCGGCACTTCAAGATGCTTAAGAAATGGTTAATGGTGTTAACACAATGGATTTATAAAATTAATCAAGCATAAAAATACATCCCAGGGCTAGGAGTGCTAAACTTTTTATACATATTCTTACGCAAGGAATCAAAATATCAAATAATGTATAAGAAACAAGGCATGCACGATGAGAAGAAAATTTTATTTAACTGCTACATTATTGTAATAAAATAAATGCTTAAATATATATAGAGTAAATCACTTTAAATGCTTCACCGTCACTAATTTTCATAATATAAGAATTTCTTGTCCGGCTTGCACCTAACTTTCACCCATCCAATGCAAGACTTAAATAAGTACTGAACAATGCAACAAAGCAACATAAATCAATGTGCCAGTATTAAGGTTCCTGCAAACTTCAAGTTGTCCCTTACATGGAAAAATCAAAACACTTTCTATTATCACCTATGTCACATTACTTATAATTTAGCTTGGTTTGAATATATTGTTTTCATTATCATGACAAGGCAAGCCTAAAATTAGTAGTTATCTACACAAAAAGACGATCATTTTGATGTTTTATCTTCTGGTCTGAGCCAAATAGAAAACAATTATATAAGATCTCATATTAAGTGTTATAATTAATGCTAAATATGTTTGCATGCTGTATTAACATTTATATTTATAAATAAAGAACTTATGATAAATACTCTTTAACAGTGCATATCATAATGAAAAAAAAGTCTTATCAACAAATACAAAAGAGGAAAATTATGAACTCACAATTATTCTTGAGATGTTTTTCCCAAAATTACTTTGGTATATACTCAAAATTATTGACCTGGCGTCAGCCTAAGTAGCCTTGTCAAATTATCGTCTTCCTAAAGAACCTATGGGACTTGAAAGCCAATACACTAGAAAAGGACACTTCTAGAAGAAGCAAGCCCATTGGTTTCAGATGACAGCAACGTGGCTAAAGTTGGGTGTAACTACACAAAAATAGGTCTTCTACTAGGTCGATGAATTAGAGCTTCAACAAATCATAGATATAAAGGAGGAGAGGCGGAGGAGGAAGTGAAATGAAAAATACGAAGGTGGAACGAACAAGGCAAAATGAAAAAAATATACTTAAGCATGTTTAGTTACAAGAGGAAAGAGGGAAATAGAGAAGAAAACTGGCGGAGTAATGGAAGATTTAATTTTAGATTTAATAAAATTAAATGTCGCCAAATAAAAACAGTTGCCGCCTAAAATAAAGCAGTTGCCACCTAAATGACAACAATTGATGCATTCCCTTTGTTGTTGTTTCCATCTGTAGTAGCGGCTATGTCTTATTTTTATTTATGTAAAATGTCCAATAGTCGCAATTAGAAACCAAATTGTTCTCCTCTAGGGAAAATGCTACTTTACCCGAAAATTAGTTTGTCAGATCTTACGAAAACGTTCTTATCCGCATGATTTTAATGCCCTTCCTAATTTCAGCCTTTGGTTTTCTGATCCGCACTTTTTTACTAATTAATTTCGGTCCTTCTAGCATTACCCTTGTTCTAGATAATGCTTCCAATTACATCTTTTCTTGTAGTGCTCCAAGTGGAGTCATGCCAATGTTGGTTTGGAAACTGTTATTGTAGGATAACTAGTATGAGACTCGTGCGAAGCACATGGGAACACAGAATGTTGGGGCTAAAAATGACCACCAATATCCAGTTATGTGAAAGCACCAATATCTAGTTCTAGATATCAGATAATATAGCGTAGAAAATATAAATTAAAGAATAATAAAACTAAAACAGAAACAAATAAAGAGAGACAAGATTTATATTAGTTCGACTAACTCCGGCCTACGTCCACTCAAGAATAATTCTTTTTTATTATATTGTAGTTTGTTTACAGTTAGAATGAGAAATCCAAGAATAAAAGTGGTAGAGTGTAGTCTAGGTTGAAGATAAAGATAAGCCGAAGGAAGATCCTTTTCCTAACACCATGCCTGTTGTATAGTTTTGATCAAATGGAGATGGTCTTCCCACAAACCGCCAAACTCTAAAACACATGCTCTAAGAAGATCGTTTACTATTCGATTGACTCTTTCAGTTTACCCATCCATCCGTGGATGGTATGTTGTTCTCATATTAAGATAAACTCCCAAAGCACTTTGCAGACTTCGGCAAAAATAACTAGAATATAAAGGATCATTGTAACACTCCTTAATTTTAACAATAATTAATTAAAAATAAATTATTAATTAATTAATAACGTCGAAAAATAGAAATTTTACAAACGTTGGAATTTGGCTACGAAATTTGCACCATTGCATTCATAACGATTTTCAAATCAATTTTTATATATAGAGGTTTACGGTCGGAGTTCAAATGAAAAAGTTTTTAACTTTTGAATATTTCGGATCATAAATAATTATATACGTAATTAAGGAAATAAAAATCAATTATCAAAATTAATTAATGTTGATTAAGTCTCACAGTTGCTTAACGGTTAAGATAGATTAACGTTAATCAAATCTCCTAAATTTATTAAGAAAATAACGTAATTTGAAAACAAATAAACTTCAGTTGGAAATGGCAGCTGGTCGACTTCTCAACTGGGACTTGTCAATCGCTAGCGGACGACCGGTGGCACTATAGCGATCGACCGGTGGATGTTGTCAGCTGTGAATTTTGACATAACAGAACGGTCGAGATTTAAAATAATTTAATATAACGGTTGACATTGATTTGAACCCCTATAAATACAGGGCTAAGCCCGTGCTTTTTTTGTCATATTTTCTAAAGCATAGTGAAGATGTGCCATTTCCTTTTCTCCATAATTCTTAACTCTAAATAAATTATAGTTTATATACATATATACAAGTGGAGAATGGGAGAAAATATAGAGAAGAAGAATCGGGTCGAATAAAATCGTCGAAACCAAGGTAAATTATAAATCCAGATCCAAATCTAAATTAAATTCAAATCTCTTCTCAAATCTAGATTTCTAATAGACATGTGTATGCTTGCGGTATATGTATTTAAATAGGGAGAATAAGGGGAGTCAAACTGGATAACATGGATTAGATCTGAAGATTTAGAAAGCCAAAATGTGAGTGGGAAAATTATATATTTTTATATAATATTGGATATATATCATTGTAAATCTATTCCTGTATGCCTAAATGTAAATTTAGAGTTTGTAGGCCTAATTATATATGTGTAATGAATTTATAAACCCTACGTACATAATAGTGATTGATAACTTAGATTTGATATTGCATGTACCTGAATCTGGAAATTAATGAGTAGTAGCAGTCCTTGAATTTGACAAATTATATAGTAGTTCCAGATTTATCGATTAAATGATTTATAAAGTAAATATAGATTAGAAATTATCACAATGAATTATTGGGGTCTAAGTAGTATTTTTATTCGTTAGAATATAGGACGTTGCAATGTAAATTTTTGTAGATTACCAAGTTCAGATTTATAAATAAAAGTGTATCGTTTGAAATAACAAGGAATACGCCTAAAAGAAATGAATGTATAAAATATGGATAGTTATCGTATTTTCTACTGCCTATTTCAATAACCATGAAAAGATAATTCTTTGAGACTCCAAACGTAACACAAATCCCTTTTCTGAATAAGATATAGAAATTTACAGTGTTAACCTTTCCTTTTAAGGGTGGTGTAATTTCAATGTATTAAAATGCAGAAATTCCTAAGTATGAATTAAGGAAGTGGAGTTGTGATAATAATAACGGTTAAATTTTAAAATTAATATGTATATATATATATATATATGCATAAAGACATGATAGAAATCAAATAATAAACGACAAAAGATGGGCAAGTAATAGAATGAACCAAGACAAGTAATAATTTAAATAAAAGAGTAATGCTAAGTACACTAAATAAAGGACGGTGGTAAAAGTTAAAAAGAACGAAATAAATGATTTAATAATGAGGAATGGAAGTAAATAGAAAAAGATATTTAGACTTTTAAAGAAAGCGGTAAATGATATTAAATCGACATTAATGAAGTAAAGAGTCGGTCAAATAAAAAGAATTTAATAAGAGTAGTTGAACATTGGAGGCGTAATTATGAAATAGGAATGAACACACACACACACACACACACACATATATATATATAACCTCAAGTATGCGTTTATGAACAGTGTGAATTATTGAAGTTAGCTAAAACTTGGTTTAGGTAAGAATGACAAAGACATTAAAATGGTTTGGAATGCGAGGTCGGTAAATTTACACAACAGAAATTTGCACACCGCAAGGGGCTACGAGCAGTTATGTATATATTATACCGATGTGGGACAGATCCAACTATAGGACCCATGTAATTATATACGTTCGGGTAAAGATGAGGGATACCTAAGTAGGAAGGTTGGCCTCAGTCGAAGTGTCAAAGGACTAGTAGAGTCTGCTTCAACCTTTTAAGGGGTACTACGTCACAAGTGGGTATTACCTTGATTGTGTTAGGCAATCTAAATGGGATGATGAGCAAGGCTCAGTGCTATGTCAGTATGTGTTTGGTATCATATTCGGGAGTATGAGCTGTACATAGGTCGAGAACGTCATCGATCCTGAGTGGTCAGCGGAAAGACAAGGGTTATGCCTAAACGAGTGCACCTCCTACTAGTGTAAATCACATATAGATCATGCACCACCATAGTTATTTGCTAGTTTGTTTGTTAGTGGCAAGGCTAGATAACCCTTTGTGGACGTCTTTCAAAATGGATATAATACAACTAATAATTGTGACACCGTTATTAGGCACCACAAAAGTTCCTTGGTATGGAGGACGATGAGAATATGATACTGCATTGATGATGGATCCTAGCGAGGTGTTGGGTTATGGATATTAGCAGGGATGGTATCTTGGTCCAAAAGAGGATTGTGGTACTTATATATATATACACTTATGTAGTTATTGTTTACCTAGGGCAAACGGGGCGTACCGTACGCGTACATGGAGTCGAGACGACCAAGTAAAGTAAAAGACATAACATATGATGCAATCGACATTAATTAGTGTTATATATAAAGTGTGTAATTTAGCATTCATCAAAACGTTGTTCTGATCCCCTCCTCATTACAACCCATAGGATAGCTTTAGAGGGACAGATACTGGTGTAAGGCGGGAATGGTGATGAAAAGATTTTCTTATGCATGCTCGATGTTGACAAGGATACTTGACCTTAGAAGTGTCGACTTTGGTCAGTAAATATATGTTTTATTATACTTCGTTGTTCCATTGTGAGTTTACATCAATAGTGCTTTGATATATATATTTTTTACTTGCAGGATACCAAAATCAATGATCCATACTTCGATGGACTTGGGTTTTTGATTTAGCAAAAATTATGGCCCACTGAGATGCGGATTGTCACAATCATGGTCACAAACTATCATGCTCGGATTCCTTTGCAATTGGACAACGTGATTGATGAATAGCTTGGCAAGAATCTCAGGTGTTCAGTTCGATCGAAACTGAATAAAATGAGCCCATTTGGTGAATCGATCGATTACCATCCAAATGCTTTCATTGCCTTGCCTTGATTTGGGAAGCCCTTCGATAAAGTCCATTGAAATCTAAAACAAAATCGTATTTATGATTATTAGTAGATCAATATGATTTAACGTCGTACTAAAATAAGTCAACTATTTAAAATGATAATGCACATACACATGTTCTCATTTCCACTATGGCATTTCAAGAGTCTTAAATAGCCAATTGGGCTTCCAATACTTCCCCTTCACGAACTGGCATGTAATAATTCTCTTCAAATACTCACCTATGTCTCATGCCTTCCTAATAATACATCCTTTTTACATCCTTGTACATCTTCAACCTGACTAGATGTATAGCTGCGTAGTTAAAGCCACACTCAAGCATCCACAAAATCTCCGCTATAGCGCATAACGCTCTTCGACTGCTATACTTTGTCAATTTATCACCCACAAAATCAAGAATTTTTAGCATCCACTTTAGCAACATTAATATAAAAAAGTTGATTTGACTAGCCCTCTTTTAAATCATGTCAACAAAGATTGGGTAAAGACCTAATTTTAAGGCATAAGTGCCCAATATAAGTTAGAATTATATTGCAATCATAAAATTTGGACTGCATAAATCACAAGATTTTTCGATTTTGTTATATTAGATTAAAAAGTATTTATATTTCCTACTTAAATGATGTAAGAATTAGAATAAAATAACTTTAAATAGTTTGTTTTATATCTAATGAAGCTTTTGCACCTCTACTATTTTCCGTTAAATCCATTAAATCAAGAATTTTTAGCATCCACTTTAGCAACATTAATATAAAAAGGTTGATTTGACTAGCACTCTTTTAAATCATGTCAACAAAGTTTGGGTAAAGACCTAATTTTTAGGCATAAGTGCTCAATATAAGTTAGAATTCTATTGCAATCATAAAATTTGGACTACATAAATCACAAGATTCTTCGATTTTTTTATATTAGATTAAAAAATATTTCTATTTCCTACTTAAATGATGTAAGAATTAGAATAAAATAACTTTAAATATATTTTTTCGTATCTAATGAAGCTTTTTGCACCTCTTCTATTTTCCGCTGTATTCTCGCTATACATTTTTGCACCTTCACCGTTATGGTATATATTGAACACGGATACGTGGCACACATTTAATATCTCTTTCTTCAAATCACCTATGTTAGGAACACATAGCCTTCCATTATATTTAAAACAACCTTTCGAGTCAATCTTGAATCTATTAAGACCATCTAAATCTCCGCCACTCTATAACCGACTAATCTGATTTGCTATCATTGGATCTTCTTTTTGACTAGCTTGGATATGATGGAGTAAGCTAGATCGACCACAACACTAGCCAAAATGGCTATAGAGTCATCTAATATCCCGTACTGAATATATCAAGAAGATAATAGCTCTAAATCTCTCCATTATGCAATCATCATAGATACAACTGTTTGATGCCTTCTGCTAAGGGCATCCACAATTCTATTCCCTTTGCTTAGTGGGTGCTGAATCTCAAAGTCATATTTAACTAGGAATTCGAGCCATCTTTATTGTCGCATGTTCAGTTCTCTCTGAGAAATTAATTAATTTAGCAGCTTATGGTTTGTGTATATAACAAACCTATTACCTCATTAATAATGTTTCGATAGCTTTAATGCAAACACAACTGCAGCTAGCTTGAGATCGTGATTGGCATATCAGATCTCGTTTGGTTTAAGCTATCTCAATTCATATGCTACTACTCTTTCTTACCGCATCAACACAACATATGTCCCATACACATTTGTATGAACTATAAGATTCTAATTACTCTTCGGAACAGTAAGAATCAGAGCATCAGAAAGTAACGCCTCTAGCTTCAGAAAAGCTTCCTCGCACTTATCCGACCAAACAAATTTCACTTCTCTCTTCCTCAAATGTGTAAGAGGAGTAGAGGTCTTGAAGAAGGCTCTAATAAACATCTGATAATAACCTTCTAACCCCAAGAAACTATGAATCTCGGTCACTAACTGTGGCCTTTTCTATTTTCGAATGGGTATTACTTTGGCTGGATCTACTAAAGTGCCTTTATCTGAAACTATATCCCCTAAATTTTTTACTTCTTTCACCCAGAAATGACGCTTTAAAGTTTTGGATTTTAGTTAATGAGCTCTCAAAGTCTCTGATACTAACCTCAAGAGAATAACATGCTCTCCTTCTGGCTTTAAATAAAAAAACTATCATCAATAAAATATAGAGAAAATTTATAACATTCTAAAGACTCATTTCTTCACATCAACGAAACACGCATGAGCGTTTGTCAATCTGAATGGCATGGCGTGCCATATGTAAGACCCATATCTAGTCTTGAAGGTGGTGATAGGAATATTGTATTCTCTAATTCGAAGTTGGTGAAAACAGGTAGCGAGATCAAGCTAAGAGAAGACTTTGACACAGCTCAACTGATCAAATAAATCATCAATTATCGGTAGTGGACATTTGTTCATGCTAGTAAGATCATTCGGCTTTTAGTAATCTATGTAGAGACGAAGAGATCCATCTAGCTTTCTAACAAATAAACCATTGCAGCCCATGGAGAGCCAATAGGTCAGATAAAGCTATTCTGCTCATGCTCTTCTGATTGCGACCTGAATTCTCCATCTCTTTCGGGTACATCTAATTAAGCGGCCTACTGAATGGTTGAGCATAGGGATATGATCAATCCTAAACTCAATTGCTCGATGAGGCGGTAAACCAGTCGCTAGCTCAAATATATTATAAAAATCTCTGCCTATTGTCTTCTTTGCTTCAACATCTTGAAATTCCAAGGCATATAAAGAAAGCCCTGAACTGGATTTAGATGCTCAAGTGCCATGTGAATACGATCAAAATAATCTGGATGTTGAAGCATAATAACTGTATATACAAAATAATCGAGCTTGTCCATTCCAAAAATAATTCCGAATCCAAGAAGAAGAGGAGTCCGTGTACGCTTTTATTAATGAGTGATCTGAATGCGTGGGAAGATGTGTCGTATGGAGAGAAGGGAAAGAAAAATTGTAGGCGCGTGTACTATGTGCTCGGTAGGAAAATTGCAAAAAAGTCATCCCCTTTTCAAACACCGTAAAATTCACCTTTTCTTAATCAAAATGCCCTTAAGACACATCTTTTTACATAAAAAAATCAAAAAACAAATTATATTTTTAAATTCTTTACAAAGTTCTCTTCTTTTAAAAATAATTTTCCACAAAAATAAATTCATTTTCTGTTTTTTATAATTTTATTAAAAGGTAAAAACTGCGCTTTCTTATCAATAAATTAGTTAACCATTATAGCCATTTAAATAAAAATATTTCCACAGACTATTTTTCTTTTCCTACAAAATATCATTTTAACTCAAATAAAAGATTATTTTGTTTTTAAATCTCAAAAAATTTGAAATTTCCTCTTTTTCTTTCAATAAAAACTTCGCTTTATAAAATCCACAAAATAAATTATTTCTTCTTCAAAAATTTAAATCCTCTTCATATTAAAATTCTATTTTCACCAAAAATATTTTCATAAAATATTTTCCTTGATAATATATTTAATTAATCTCAAAAATCCCTATTTCACCAAAAGTGTTTCAATTAAATCTATTTCTCATAATTTATTTAATTGCTCGATTTAACAATCAAAGCTTTTGTGTAAATTTGATTTCTCTCGAAAGTCAGTACAACATTCTGATAATTACATCATCTCCACATATTCAATTTTTTTATGCTGCCTATTTTGATAAAATATTATTATTTGAAAGAGCGAGTTGCCATCGAAATGGTAACATTTAATCTACCTAGTATTGTAAGAATACATGGTACAAGTCGAATAACCTACTTCGATAAATTTATGCAACTAATATAATTGATAAAATGTTTATCGGTTAAATAATACAATTGAACTAAATTAAAATTGATATAGAAATACAAAATATTCTTACCAATAATTCATTTGACATGTTGTCACTTCAGGATCCATGTTGTAGCCAATTTGTACAAGCACTAAAACATTCATACCTCAGTCGCTTAACTGTTTATTTGTATGAGACTGTGAATTGCCTTCTATGACCGTCAACCTCTAATAGCAATGCAAGAATATGGATGCTTGATCCGCATTCAATCGCATATAAATGTTATATAGTGAAACGTTGCAGTTCGTAACGTACGAAACTTCGATGAAATTAGGTTATTAGAAATAAGCAAATAAACCATAATGCGAAATTATGTATTCAATATGATTGATTATAATAAGGATCTTTTGAATAGTTCGACCATTTTGAAAGGAATACGAATGCATGAGAGTGGATGTAACTTAGGTAAACTTAGGTACAGTTGGATGAAGAGAGTGAATTTTCCTTTTGCATCATAAAGGGAGGTCGGAAATGAGAACTGTATAAAACACTAAAAGATACTTAATATGGAATGAGACAGGTAATTTTTATTTCAACGGTGTTTTCATATAAAAAAAATTTCGACAAAGTTATTTTTATGAGTTTAAGATATTCGATCGAAAATGCTATAGTATACTGATTACATAAAGAAATAAATAGCTCATGATATGCAGTTAAGTGGAGCTTCATATTTCATACGCTATTACAGTAATAGTGGAAACAGTGGGAATATGTCATATAATACTTGTTAGTGGATGCATCAAGATATGGAAAATCGTTTTTGTAAATATACCAAATATTATTTATGAAATAATAACTATTTTCGGTATTGATTGAAATAAAATATAATCTTATTTTGTTACAAATATTTTAAATAATCATTATGATATAAATATATTATAATAATGGTATTTTTTGCATTAGCAGGATAACATACATGTTTTAAAAAAAAATTACATTTATTTTGGAATTATGGACTAAGCTACAGTTTTGAGAAGTAATTCTTTAATCATACGATTATGAATCATATGGCACCGGTGAACTGTATCTCAAACGATCAATGGAAAGCACCCATTTAGTGGGAGCGACATAAGGGTTGGTGAACTCTTAGGATTGATATACATAGATGTATACAATCGTAGGTCTAGTGATACCAAAACAATTTCACATACTTCGTTAAATTCATCGATGAATTATCGTAGACACGAATATTTGCATTTGATACACATAAAGTATGTCAATGATAGTTCATAGAATATAAAACAGAAATAAACAATATGACGTGCAAAAGAAAATAAAACAATTTGATTTGATCAAATAGGTGAGTGTACTGGAAAAGAGTTCCAAATATACCTAAAATGAATAAGATTCTATCTCAAAGCCACACCTCCTTATGAAACATAGTGATGTATTGATAAGGAGCAATCCGACCATGTTAGATGAAGTACGACTAATGGTGAGTGAAGTTAATTAACTTCTTTCTATAAGAACATGCCCGTAAGAGTAAGTACATATGTTAACTTTAATTCATCAAAAACAAAGTTTACAAAATCATACAAGATAAGAGTTGATGAAACAACCCATACATATCTTAGGTCAAGGAGTTAACAGGTTGTATGAATCGAGAGACAACATGTAATACTTATTCATGAAGGATCTTGTGTAGACCAATATATCCAAAATTGTTTTTTTTTGAAATGACCTATTTTATCCTCTTCCAACTAGCCCGGCTCCTTCGGTCGGATCCAGTGCTTTAGCAGTAGGATAAAAGAAGGGGATTTCAAAAACAAATCCTTTTATTAATTTGCACTAAATCTTATTTCTTGGTTATATGAATAATTTATTTACGCTAAACAATATTTAGTGATCATTAGTAAAAAAGTTTGTTGTTTTAATTATATATATTTGTGTATTATGACTTAAATAAATATATATATAACACATATATATATATAACACACACACACACACATATATATATATATACACACACACAGTATTATAGTTCGACTTTAATTTTCATTTATCCTATCTAATTTGTTGAGTTTTTACATTAATATTGCAAACATTATAAATAATATAAAATAATAATAGGGATATAATGTAAATACACATGCGCGCGCGCACACACACACATATATCTATGTGTGTGCGCGTGTATGTATGTATGTATATGCATATGTATGTATATACGCGTGTATGTATGTATATATGTAGTATGTATGTAAATAACCATTTTGATTTATGGTCAGGATTAAGGAAACAATATCAAAGGTTTTAACATAATGATGATGATGGTGATACTATAGGTACATATATTTTCAATTATAATACATATACACACATACATTCACATTATTATTAATATATATTAATTTTTTACATTTTCAGCCATGATAAAATTTAAAAAAAAAATCTATATTGTATATATAAATGTTAAAATATATATATTTATGTACTTATATTTGTTAATGATAAATATGTATATATGTATATATGTATGTATATGTATATAAATATTTTTTTGCAATTTGACATTTAATTTTGTTTTGACTAATTCAAACATAAATCAAAACATAATATTTAAATAAGAACGAAAATAATATATGTATTTAAAATATTTAAAAATAAATAAAAAAATCCTTTTTTTATTTATTAAACCGACCAATGAGAGAAAAAAATTTAAGACCTAAAAATAAACCTTTTTTTATTAAATTCGAAACAAAATTGTTTTGTTATTAAAACTGAAAACAAAATACTTTATATATATATACTAGTAGGAAGCCCGTGCCGATGGCACGGGTGTAAATTTTGTATTTGTTAGTTTTGCCATTTTATATATTCGGTTATTGATTTAGAATTTGTTGAGCATATTAGATGAAATATCAATTTGACTTTGCATTTCTTTTGATATGGAAAGTTCAATTGATAATATGCAGATTATAATAGAAGCAAACTTATAAAGAATTTAAAGAGGTTAACTACATGTATGGAAAAAAAAGGTTGATATTCGATATTTTGTACTGTTCAACGCGTTAAAGAGATGAAACTGTTAAGGAGGCAACTCTTTTCGAAACTATTCTAACCATATTAGAAAGGGCAAAAAAAAGTCTCATACAACCTGCTGTGTTGTTCAAGGAAATGCAGCAGTTCTCCTTTTGCAATTTCATCTAGCATGGGCGTTTCCTTTTGAATGCTTCCCTTTGCTTGTACTGTGTTTTTCTTTAGAATTTCATTTGCCTTGTTGGAAAAATGCGTTAGTAGTATAATATTATATGCATAGCCATGAGATAAATATCACATAAATAGTAATCAAAGTCTTACCCATCACATCATCTCTGACGTAATTAAATTCTTTTACTGGTGTACTGGTTTGAGCTTAAACGGTAGTTATTTTTTTAGTGTACTAATAATGCAGTACAAAATAAATGAATAGTGTACAAATGAATCACAGTGGTGATGTGTTATATATCATTTGAGCATGTAATAAAACAAACATTCAGCCTTGTCTATGATACTAACATGTTGACATATATCATATCATTATGCAACAGTACTAATATTCAGGCCTCTCTGTGCTAGTAACATGTACAGATATAAATACTGAATTGAATGGTGGAATCAAAGAAATAACATGGGAAAGCAAAAAATGAAAGATAACATGGACATGTAAGTATTGAGAAAGTATAGGCATGTACAATATAGGTGGAAAAAAGTACAAACATCGCATCAAAAAAAAAGATTAGATGGAACCCTGAAAGCTGAATAACAGAAAATACGATTGAATAATGAGGATATACAAAGCATAACTTTTGAACTAAATTAATTTTTAGAGTATACATGGTCCATAAAGAACAACAGAAAATGAAAGAATCAAATAATAATTTGTCTAAAAGCAAATTGCTGATAAATACATGGCTGACTTCCTTTTTCTTTAGCAAGAAATTCATAGCACTGCAGACCATCAATGAACCTCAGTACTGGGCAGGGAGCATCTCAGGCGAGGAAAATAATATTCGGCATTAGTTCCTTGTGCGTAATATTTATAATGTTTAGCATGTTGAGGAAAGAACAAATTTATTAATAATGTGTTTGGTATATGCATTCCTCCTGTGAATTCTATACACTTTGTTGTCTGGTAAGTTCAATGTTAAAGCACCAATTAAGTTCAATGTTAAAGCAAATGCGTACAAAAAATAATAAGATACCATGGAAGAACTGTATATGATCGGATATATTCATTTGTTCCCATAATTATTTTTCTTGTGCAACATTCATGTAATTTACTTTAGAAAAACACAGGAACAAAATTAAAACCATAGAATAAAAGTACATATCTGCAAGGACAATAAGTAACGAACAAAGTAAATTTCTTTAATTAAAATGAAAAACGATCAACAATCTATAGCTTCAACCTGAGTGTGGACCAACCACAAATGTGTAATATCCAGCAGTAGAAGGAAAAAGAAAATGAAAAATATTTGAAGCCACGGTGATAAATGAAGTGAACATTAAAATAAGTCACTCCATTGTACTACATAAGTGTAATTCATTCGAATTTGCAATATACATGTGAACAAATGCAAATAACATAGCAAATTTAAAGATAAGGAAACAATCATAGTTGATATTCAAGTACAACGAATAGACGCAAACAACATAACACAAATAAATGTGACTGAACGGAGAAGAAATATAAGAAAGGTAAAGAGAAGAAGAAATTAAACATGAAAAAGTTGCACGGGGGCCATAAGTATAAATTATTCACTGCTACCTGCATATAAAAGAACATAAGTTAGTATAGGAAAACAAATATAAAAGGACGGGCATGAAAGTCCCGTCATCATAATGTATATGGAGTAAAAAAAACCTAAAATTAGTTATGAATGTGAAGAGGAGTCGTGAGAAGCAAGGTTTAGAAGTACAACAAATCGTATAATAAATCAATGCAGCTCGAAAAAGAGTACCTGGAAGTTGGTCGGTGAGAGGCCGGAGACGGTGGTCTTTTGAATAACAGGCAACAAAAGTGAGCTAAAGTAGTACCTCAGGGTATACTATATTCGTTGTAGTTGCCTCTTGTTCAGGTGGAAGAAGGATAGAGATACGATGGAAAGCAGTGCATATAGAAAGAGCTACGTATAGTTGTCCATGGGTGAATACAGACGTGCGCAAATCGATACCCACATACTTCACAGACTGTCCCTGTGCCTTGTTTATAGTCATTGCATAAGCTAATTTAATAGGAAATTGCCCTCTCGACATGTTTATGCTTAGTTCAGAAGATGATGGTTGAAGAGATATTCGTGGGATGAAAACTAAGTTTCCAAACTTATCTCCAGTTAGTATTTCAGCCTCTATAATACGTGTTGCGCAGCGAACGACTATTAATCTGGTGCCATTGAATAGTCCATCCTTAGGAGCAAGGTTCCTTAGCAGAATTATAGGGCATCCAACTTTGACTTCAAGTTTGAAAGGGGGTAACCCACTACAGTCTAATGAGTTCAGAAATTCGCTTGGATAACGATCATTGTCCCCATCTTCGACTAACTTATCTGCGGCTAGGAAAACATGGGCAGTAGTCGGACACTGGTGCAAACAGGAGGAGTTTATGGTGTTCACATCCTCATTACGTGAAGATAAAATTATTCGATCATTAAAAAATGATGGAGCTATGCATATATTGTTCAGGTCTGGATAAATTGTTGTAATTAAGCTATTTAAGTTGCCGCATTTGTGCGTCATGTCCATGTTGACTGTCAGCTCGGGATTTGATCCAACCTAAGAAGAAAGCAGTGCAAAAGGGTAGTTAGGTTAAAATAGTAATAGTTGTTGTTGTTTACAGTAATGGAAGGTATAAGAAAATGTGAGTAGTAGAACCTGTTCCAAGTAAATTGAGAATTCAGTATTGTCTGCTTCATCCGACTTCAAACGCACGTTTGTACTTAATGTTAGTACTTGTACATATTTCCATAACGCTGATCGTCGTAATGTTGATGCAACAATATCTTCCCGTAAACCTCTTGGAATAACAGGTAGAATTTGGCGAAATCGCCTCCCAGTACTACTGTAATTCCACCAAACGGTTTTGAGCTATCTCGGATGTCCTTTAACGATCGATCAACTGTCTCGACACAAAATCTATGCTGCATCGGCACTTCATCCCATATAATGAGGCTTGTCTTTTTAAGAAGTCCTGCCATCATGGATTGCTTTGTAAACCTACATAACGAATCTTCTAAAATATTTAAAGGAAGAGAGAAGGTCGAATGTGCAGTTCTACCTCCAAGTAAGAGCAGCGAAGCAATACCAGAGGAAGCAACAGTAATTACAATGTGACCGTCACTACGGCATTTATCTGCAAGTGTGTTATATAAGTATGTTTTTCCCATCCCAAATCCTCCGTTTAGAAAGAAAGTTGAACCATAATCATTTTGTACAGAATCAACTATCTTCATATATGCATTACGTTGGCCATCATTTAATGACTTGACATTTTTTTCAGCCTTTGCTGCTTGTCCCACATATCGCAACTGGGTATGTTCCCATATAAGTCTGTTGTGACTGACTACACTCCAATTTTCAGTTGGCAGTGGCATGGGTGGAAAATCTAATAAACATTTCCCAGATTCCTGTAGCAGTTTGTTAAGAAGATGCAAACCATAGTCATTTATTTGATATTCTGTTGGGCAAGGAATTGCAATTTTGTTCTAATTGTATGAGTTAGATCATCACATAAATGCATAGAAAATCTATTCCATATACGATGCGGTTCTAATATAGAGAACTGGGTGATAATAATACAAAAAAGTCTTCTTAATTGATATCTTGTATTGAAGAAGGAAGCCTCCTGTAAACATGTAACCCATTCCTCGTCATCCTCTAACAGCCCTTTAGCAACGCAAGCAGATTTAAATGTTAGATGAAGGTGGCCATTTATTGTTCTTAAATCTTCAAAAGACGTTGGGCCTTTAGTAATAGTCAATAATAAACGTAGATAGAAACGTTCTCCTGAGTTTGGGCTTGCAAAATACATACGACCTATAGCTTTTGAGTGGATACATCGTGGTGACCATGTATGTGTACTTTTATTCCATGTGTAATGTTCAGGAAATTCCAGATATGTAAATCGTTGTGCTTCAGGGTGTATGCTACAGAAGTTGAAAAACTCAATCAAAGCCGATGTTTGGTTTTGCGCCCGTAATTTTATTACATCAGCCGATTCACGTGGATTGAAAGTAACTTGATGCATTCCAGGAAGATGCAGTTGCAGACGGATGACTGCTGGTTTCTCTTTGTGCATACGATAACCAAAAATGTGCCATGCAGCTTCAGGTGGACCAATGTATCTAGAATCAAGATATTGTTTGATTTCATCGTCGTCGCCAACTACCATCGTTGTTCGATCATGTCCCTTATATATATATATTTATGTATATATTTAACAGCTCTTACGCTTGCACAACCTTCCACATTTATGTGACAATTGAACATTTCAGAAAGTTTAGGATTGTAAGGAACGACATCTCTATTATCTACAATTAATCCTTTAACCATATAAGATCTTCCATCATTTCGTCGACGGTAGATAGGATATCCGTCTTGATCCATCGTTGTTGTGTTAGCCCATTCACGGGGGTAGCGCTTTGAACATTTACCATTTTCCATGCAAGCTGCATGGATGTTGCCTTTACATGGTCCATGCACCATGCACTTCTTAACTGTTTCAAACAATAACGGGCGTTCTAACTCATTTGGAAATTCTACGGATATCAAGTTGTCTACTTGTTCAACCGTTCTTATTTTGTCAAAAGGTTGTAGGAAGAAAAGCGCATGCATATGTGGTAATCCCCACTTTTGAAACTCGATGGTGTAAACGTAAGCTGTTACCAGTCCAAAAATACCTTTTTCGACAATTTCATTCATCAAACTTTGTCTTTTAAGCTCAAAAACTCTAGCAATTATATCCGGACGGTCACTTGGTTTCTGGGTTTGCATGATACTGTTTTGAATTTCTAGCCAGCTAGGATTTGAAGTCATTGTTAAAAAAATATCTGGGTGCCTATTGTAACGTGTTATAGCTAAAGAGTCTTGGTATATCTCATACATATGTCTGGGGGTTCCGATGAAGCTGGATGGTAAAATGAATCGTTTCCCGATTTGATCAGGTTGTAAGACATCAGATTCAATGTCTGTGATACCGGAGTAAAGATCTCTTCTAAGTTCAGTTTGATGAGTCCTAGCCCATTGCAATCTATTTTGCTCGGTACATGCCCATGCATCGACAATAAATTCTTGAAACAATTTTCCACCGAGCAAAATAGTCGAATATTCATGTTCTCGTTCAAATATTCGATAACTGTAGTATTGCTGTCGAGTCAATCTATCAGACGTCGGGCAATTTAAATCCGGATTCCATTTTGTATGATTAATATCCCAACCAAGATCACCATTTGGAAAGAGGAGAACATGGTGAAGTGGTAAATACGCTGGATGACATTCACTAATCCTTTGCAAATGTGTTCCTCCTCAAAGATGTATGATAATATCCCTGGTTGCACTTAGTTGTGTCCCATCTCCTAGTAGTATAACTGCTATCTCATCAGTCGTGGGCATATTGTACACTCGTTTGTCAGTTGCTTTATTGTAGTGGAGACTGATTGGTAAATCATTACCTGATTGAGCTGATTTTTGTAAAATATTATATGCTTGACGGTATAATCGTGTGAAATGATTATCGCGCATTAGCACCATTTGAATAATTTCCAATACCTCTTTCTTAAGTTCTTTATTTCTGTCCTGTCCAAATTTTAATGCGGTTTCAGGATCGTAGATGTACAACTGTGAGTAAATAGTTGTATCGCCATTGTCGGGTAGTAAGGAACCTGACCTATGTCGTAGTTCTCCATGTATAGTAAATGAATTAATCCCACGTCTACCCAAGTTTCTGTTATCTAATTGACATCCGAGACTTGTTAATGCATTTGCAGCGTTATATTGGCGAATATGTTGTAGAAATGATGTTGATTTCCAGTCAGCTCCATCATATAATTGACGAATTTCTGAAGGTGGCAGCGTTAACGCTGGTAGTTTCACCTTTCCAGATTTACAACATGTTCCGAAAAGTGGATTACTTTTGGAACTATCTTTTAAACGCTCATCGATCCAATGGAGAGCTCTGCAAAATGGACATGGTATATTCCTTAGGCCCAAGAAATGACGTTGGGGGTGAATAGTATTATGTGCAGTTTGTGTTGGCTCAACTTCAGCACAGCCTTCTTCATCTAGGCTTCTGCATTTTCATTAGAAGGAAGAACATTTGTTATTCCATATTATGCATAAAAGTATCAAGGCTACATTATGTAGTAAGGGAGTGCATGGAAGGACAGAGCTTACAATGTGATGTCAGTTTCGTTATAGGAGGGAAGGAGATGCATTTGTGATTTTCGATGTTGTGCATTACTGCCCTCTCCGATTGTTAATATTCTTTCTCTCTGACGTCGCAACTTTTGAGCAGCGGATCGATTCGATATTGTATTAACGCATGCGGCAGATTTTATCCTGATGGTAGTGAGTAGAATAAAGTGACATGAAATAAAAACTGATACATACACTGATATTTGTTTTTTAAAGCAGAAAGAAAGGTGTAATAATTGCTTACATAGAGTCTGTACATTGACCCATTGAGCATGTGGTGGATAAGTTATTTAGGTCATGATGTTGTAGCTCTATAGTGGTATGTTGTAAATATTGATTCATTGTCGGTATGCAACCACTTTATGATGGCTGATCGACCATACAATCGACGCCGTTGATGTTCGACCTAGTTGCAAAATTGGTCAGTCGTTCCCTCTGCCTTCGCAATGTTTGTGATACTGAACGGATTGATGGTGTCTTGATCGTATCACTAATGGAAGGTGAGTAAATTGGTGAAGGGAGGTAGGGAAAAATATGATACAGTGAAAAGTAAGAAGACTGTGAGGTAATTGTAGAACAAAATATAGAAGACTGTACACTTACAGATTAGCACCGCGGCTTGCTGTTTTTTTTGTAGATATATGTTGATTGTTCATTGTGTCGAGTCTTTGTGCTAGTTGGTTGGAGCATTGCTGGTCAGTGTTGTTAGGCGAGGACAGGTTAATTATAGGTTCAGTACAATGCATATGCAGTTGAATTTGTGGATTTTCTGGTTTCTCATACTGTTGACAAACGGTGTTAGTTGAGGATGATGGCTGAGACGTTGTCGTAGTTTGCAACTGGGATAATCTCTCTCATCTTCGACGGTTCTGTTGAGCTAAGGAACGATTTGATGGTGCGAGAACCATATTATAGTTTGGTGTCCTAATACGAATGAAGCAGCATAGGTAAAGTAGTTTAAAAAACATCAAAAGTTTGGGAACAATAAATATCAGAGGGAAAAACATTACGAAGTGTTTGCTTGATTGAATAAATATGTTGGCATTGTGCATTTATTTGATACATTGTTGCACATCGATCCAGATTGCTTACAGCCTAATTGTTGATCTGGATCAGTAGATAGCACATTTTTATGTGAATTTTGTTCCTCGATAATGTTACAACCGATCTTTTGGCTCACCTAACAAATAGCATAGTATGGAATTTATGGTTATGTACAAACGGCATGAGACATGTAGTATGTACAATATGTAGGTTCGGAACAAACCCTCATGCGCTTTCCATCATAACCCACTGACGTAGAGATGTAAGTCGTTGTTGAGGATGAACAGAAGTTGTCATCTTGTTCCATTCTGTGTTCAAAACCAATGAAAAATATTTAAGTGCGATTTTGCAGGAAATAGGTGAAATGGTCAAACTGGAAAATGTTGACATGGTATTTGAAGTTGAATATCTCAACGATGTTTTTGTACAACGGTTAAGTTTGGTAATTTTTTTGTTTGGTTGTCCGCTGTATATAGCATAACAGTAGACGGTTTTGTAAAAGCTAAAATAAGTGGGTGAACCATCATTGACAGGTGAGATGCGGGAGAGGAAGATTTGATGAAAAATAATTGACACATTCATGAACAACTTGGAAAATAAGGAAATATAATATTATTAGATGAAAATAAAATTATGTATTCCAGAATTTTGACATGACACTGTCATTGCATGGCTGTAAACTTGCTATTTCTTCTGCAGCCAATAAAAATACTAAGGCCATGATCATTTGAATTAATTTCACTATTTGGATGGCTTTATTGTTGTTTGAATGCGGTTGTCGTTTACCATTATTCCTTTGAAAGTAATATTGTTTTGAACAATAATTCACAGTTTTAATGATACAAATTCCATTTGATATGCTTCCTCTGAGACAATATTTGTTTAGCTATATCACCATGAAGTGGGTTATTTGTTTAAAGCCATCCAAATAGTGAATTTAATTGAAATGATCATGGCCTTAGTATTTTTATTGGCTGCAAAAGAAATAGCAAGATTACAACCATGCAATGAGAGTGTCAGGTCAAAATTCTGGAATACATAATTTTATTTTCATCTAATAATATTATATTTCCTTATTTTCCAAGTTATTCATGAATGTGTCAAATATTTTTCATCTAATAATATTATATTTCCTAATGGATGAATGAGTATTTGATGTTAGAGTGTACCTTGTGCTATACAGTTGGCTATAGTAAATAAGAATGGGAAATGGAAGAAGTAAATGACAGAAAATGCATGGAGGAAGGAGAATTAAAAAAGGTTGGATGTAAGGACGTGGAGTAACATATATGGTAAGTGGATCAGCAATTCAGTTATAAGTGGGTAGTGGGTTAAGTGCAAGTTCCTTTTGTATGTAGATTGAAGCATGAATAAATGCAGGATGAGGTCTTAAATGAATTTAGCAGCTTAAAGGAGTGTATTGTTGCTGGAACAGAAAGGACATCTCAGTGATGGATAACAGTATATAAATCGTATACGAATAGGAAAAAAAAATTGTTCAGATAGAGGATGATTTAGAAAATTTTTGTTGATTAGTTTTCAACTATTAACTGTTCATGGATCCATAAAGTAACAGGTACTGAATTCTGATATGCTCTATACAATCTGATGTAGTTACAACTTTGCCTTTGGCGAATTCTTCCACAATCATCATGAAAGCGGTTGCGTAGGTGGAGATTTTGAATGTTTTTCGGCTCAAATTCTTCTGCATTGTTGCATAGAGCGTAGTCCGTGCAAGTTTTAACTGATTCCACATGGAATTTTTAGTCAGTGCACGCAGACTTGTTAGAAGACTGGTTATAATAAGCTAATGTATAGGTCGTGATGTTGTGACAAACTAACCAACAATGTAAGCATGATCATGTTCAATAAATGAATATTAGAGAAGACTCTTCCTTTTGGTTGCAAATTGATGATAAACAAAGAATCGCATCAGGTCAGCAGCCTATATTATTTTAAATAAATTGATGTTGTATTAGGTTCTTGTTCACCACCTTAAATGTGTTGCTTGCATATATACAAACTTAATTGTCTTGTGCATTTGTTCATAATATACCAAATTTTTATCTGTTTCATAACAGGATACATATCAAACTGTGAGTAATTGAACACATCGTTTCACCTATTCATAACTGCTTACAGAAATGTACAGGTAAATGTGCAGTTAACATAGTGAACCGACTGGTTTTTCCCAATACCGTAAAATTTTATGCATATTACTGTTATAACTGAAACCGTCACAAAATTTTCAAATAAAATTTTGGTTGACAATAGAAAAGTGTTTTTAAAAGAAGCTTAATTAACGAAGATAATTGACCAAGGAGATAATGTGGAGGCAACACTTGGGAGCCCAATGGTTGTCCTACAGGCATAGAAAGTGGACACATAACATGTACAGAAAAGACAGTCACATATTTGCACAAATTTTTTAGTTGTAAAGGCTAGAATAAGTAATTTTTTAGTAGATATCATTTTGGCTTTGTTTTGTACATCCATATCCATAATTAGGAAGATTACATATTCCATATCGTAAAGGCTGAAATCTATAATGGATGGTGAGCATGCATTGGATTGGATATGGATATGGTGATCATGCATTACATTGGATGCACACAGATTTTCCAGTTTGACCATTTCACCTATTTCTTCTGCAGCACTGGAATAGCAGATTTCAGCAGATTTCTGAGCATGCATTGGATATGCATTGGATATGAAATCTGTTACATTGGAATACATTGGATATGGCTCATAGCATTGAAGAATAGGTTATAGTTTTGGTTGCTGCTCTTCTTAATTTATACATCGACCAGTTGTGCTAGCTGTTCAACTACATGTGTACATTCATGTGTGTGCATGTTGAGTTATTCCGTACGACCGATGGTGAGCATGCATGCGTGCATGTGTACATTCTTGTGTGTGCATGTTGGTGAGCTTTTGTGATGGCCTGTGCCAAAATAAACTGAAGTCCCACAATGTGTACATCAGGTACTACAAATGGCTGCATAGAAGAGAAGCACCAGTAAATGGTAGATGGGTAAAATAGTTTTTTTTTTGTTTATTTATCTTTGTATTGTGTACTTGAATATCATTTCTTACTGTCTGCTTTTTTCATTTTTTGTGATGTTTGTACTTTTCCACATGTATATTGCAGATGCCTGTACTTTATTCAATATTTATTTCTCCATGTTATTTCTTGAATTGGACTGTATATGTTAGTGCAAGATGATGGAGTAAATTAATTGACTGATATGTTTACATGGTTGTACCAAAGAGAAAATGCAGTTGATATAGTAAACCTCACCATTGGATGCAGATGCAAAGTGTGAAAACCACCTCATTATACAATCAGAAGAAAATGCAGTTGATATAGTAAACCTCACCATTGGATGCATATGCAAAGTGTGAAAACCACCTCATTATACAGTTAGAAGAAAATGCAGTAAATGTGTGGAGTCATTGCATTTTTTTCAAACAGTTCTTCTGAAGATGATTTTGGGGTGTAAATATCAATGCTGAAGAAAAATGCGTTGGAATTGAATGAACAAATTTTAAGTATAGTTGCAAAAATGAAGCACAACAACCAACTGTTGCAATAGCAAAGAATACAAAAATAAATGACTGAAAGAAGGGGGAAAAGAAAGCAGCAGAATACGTACTGCAGCATAAACCAATTAAGAGTATACAATATAATTGCATTGTATACACAATTCAAATGTCCATCTTTCAGTATAAAAATGCATCTTTACATTTGTTCAACCAAGTTCAGAACATAAACCACCCAAGATTGAAAGCTACTAACAAACATAGACACAACTTCATCTTCAATCATCAAATTTCACTTTCACTACACCAATGGTAGAAACATTAACATAACTTATATTAAGAATATTACATCCATCAAATAAATTCAACCAACCTACTCATGCGTACAAACTAAAATTGAAGAAAGTAAGTTATGTACATATCACAGGAACATACAACTAAATTGAAGAAAGAACAGAGAAAGAACATATCAAGAGAAAGGTCATTATCTTGTACTAACATGTACATTCCAGTTGAAGAAAGAACAGAGAAATTTAAATTGAAGATAACAGGGAGAAGTAAGCACTGACATTAATATAAATGTGCGAAAGTACAAAAATGTAAACAACTAAAAAGATCAGAGAACAATGAGAATTGACAGTGAAGAAAACAACAAAGACGAATACAGTAACTGAACAAAGATGAAATGGTGGACATCGAATTATTTAGCAAGGATACTATCAATATTCATTCTTGTCTGCCCAAGCAACCTGCACGCAAGAAAAGTAATAAATAACTTAATATAGCAAGACAAATGTGATATCCATCATTTTAAAGCAGTGTGTATTACCACAGTAGCCTCAAACTCTGCAGTCCAATCAGTGGTGATGCATAATGGCACAGGGGGTTCGTGATTAGGAAAGTTCTCATCATCCGCAACTTGACCTATGTTGGGTGTGGGTGGAGGATCAACCGGTCCCAGCATTGTTGCTGCAGCTACTACCTCCAAAGCAGGGGAAATTTTATAATCATCCGGTTTAAGCTTACATCGTTTTGGTTTTTTCTCGGGTGTTGCATTAGCTTCAACCTTAACTGTTATGCCATCAGCTGTAGCCTCTTCCAGTACAACGGTGTTGGTCTGCAACACTTGTCTCTTCTCAGCTGTTGTTCTACTCTGCAATATAAAACATAACCGAAGTGAGGAAAAGGGAGAACAATGGAAATGAGCTTGTTCGTAGGTGGAGAAATAAATAGAGTAGTACCCGCTTCATGGCGATCAACTGTTAGAATTCTATATAAAAGGAACAGAAGAAGGCAAATATAGTTAGCATATTTAAATCATCATTAGTATGCAACAACATAAATGCAGAAAGGGAATGTTGAGGGTCAGAAATGCAGGTAAAAAACGAAAAAATGGAAGAGTTGGAGTAAAAAAATGGCATGGAAGAGAGCAGCACCTGAAAATGTAAGATGGTGGTTTGGCAAGTAGATGGCGATGGAGTGCAGTGTGTATATATATATATATATATATATGAAGCGGGTTGATGGGGAAGTGGGAGAAGTGGGAGAAGTGGGAGAAGAGCAGTTTCAGAGAGAAAAGGGGAGAGGCAGGGAATGAGGGAGAGAGACAGACGTGAGGATAAGAAGTATAAAATAAATAAAGTTATAGTAAATTAAGGATCCAACCACTTCAGCCTAGTGCAACATGCCTGGAATGATGGTGATAAATGGGTAAACGTGGAGTGGCAGTTGGAATTGTAAACGGAGACAATAGAGTAGTTAACAGCGTTATAAATGTTAACTATTTGATTAGGTGGACTATTGGCAGCCCTTCGATATCTTTATTTCTATTAAATCTAGTCCATGCTTTATCTTTTGTTTGTCTTTCCGTTAAGTGGAAGGAAATTTGTTATATAGATATATATATATATATATATATGTATGTATGTATGTATACATACATACATTTATAAATATTGGTTTTTAACTCCTTGTCTTGTTTCTAACATGACCCAATACGTTTCATAAGTGCAGGCTGCACATCTGAAGCTGCTAACAATCTCGGAGTAATGTATGATGATGGTCGAAAATTGAATATAGAAATAAACTCCAAATGATCCCACTCCATGAACTACATGTTGTCTGCTTAAAGCATCGGCCACCACATTATCGATGCCTGGAGTATATGAGATATTGAAATTGTATGAGGCACGGGGCTCCATCCACCTTTGCTGCCTTAAATTAATGTCCTTTTGGGAGAACAAAAATTTCAGAGACTTATGATCTGTATATAGCTCAAACTGCTCTCCTAATAGATTGTGCCTCCATGAGTTGAGGGCAAAGACAATGGCTGCCAACTCGAGATCATGGGTATGATAGTTTCTCTCGTGGACTTTCAATTGTCGACTAGTGCAGCTCACCACCCTTCCTTCCTACGTCAAAACTGCATCTAATCCCGTACCACAAGCATCAGTACAAACTGTAAAGGCTTCATACCATCGGATAATACTGAAACTGGTGCCCTAGTCAATGCTTCCTTTAACTTGATAAAAGCGTCTACGCACTTTGCATCCTACGAGAAAACTAAATTCTTCTTGGTGAGGTGAGTCAGAGGGGTAGATATTTTCATGAACTCCTTAATGAACTTCCTATAGCATCCCACCAAACCAAGGAAAGTCCTCAATTTTGTGGCATTCTTGGCACATTGTAGCGACCGACGGTTCCGTACCCCTTGAGTTGATAATAATCCTTCCACGTTCAACCCAAAGTATATGAAAGAGCGAATAACTAGGGTAAAAGAAGAAAGAGGTAGAAGAAGAAAATAAAACAACATCAGAATCTCACAGTCGCAGCGGAATAAAATATAATATATAACATCAGTTTTGAATACAAAGAAATCTGTACTGTCATATATACATACCATTATAAGAGTACAACAATCATCCATCACATTGGACAGCTTATCATCTACCTTTACACAGCGGAATTTATAATTCAAATACGGGAATACGTTTCGTCACCCAGCTCGTCTTCTGAGCTCCACAACATCCTATCATGTATCTGTAATACTCGGTCTGACTCGAGCATCATAATAAAACAACACCCGAGTCAGTTTGGAAAACCAGCGTGAGAAAACACACTCAATTGGATTATTACATTTTTGAAAATCCTTTGAAGATAGGGTATCTCCTAAGACCATATCACAAATAAATATGTTGGGTTTTTACTTTACGATAACCAAAACATTTTTATCAAATCCATCTGATATTATAATAGTGTCTATAGAAAGTAAAATAGAATCTAGCTTAAATGCTTACATCTCACGTTCCGGCATAGTTGGGCACAATCAAAACCGTACAGGCGCTTATTGGAGATTGGATTCCATACAATGGCAGGGCTACTGGGGTACCGCCCGTCACAGTACCTGGTCTAGATCAGAGTACCGAGGATCACGCCCGATCCCCTGTAACACAAGACCGGAGCTACCCCTTACTGGATAGTCCGAATAAGGTCACCCCGTGGTTTGGATCAGCAACCGCCCACTAAGCCGAATAAAAAGGAACATCTAGACAGGGATGACATTACCCTAATTGGGTGCTACCCTCTTAGCCTTGCTGCACCTCCCCTATTTTAGCCATTCCTGGTTGATGAGGCTTGAGGCTATGAGTTACCTTTTAGAACACATTTCACTTAGAATGCTCATCGTCCTCCTGACGATGGTCTGATAGCATTCGTCCATACAAATTGCACTGGGTCTGGACAAACCGAACACCGTCTTCATCATCTTCACGGTCTTCATTCACAATCGTTCAAACCGAATCGAAGTGGTTTTCGGATAATTAAATCTGATCCTGGTCTCTTCGAAACAATCAACTCATTGGCCAAATATTGATAGTCGGTTATTTAACTATCAATTAACATCCATAAGCAACCATTCATTAATTCTCCAAATTATTTATTTCAAAATATCTTCACAAGACATTATTTCCGTACTTCACATTTTGAAAATAGTTTTCAAATTCCTTTTATTCACATGGCACAAATTACTTAACCTTTGCCCAATACTTAGAATATTTTTTTCTCACCCCATTTGATATTCAACACTTGGAAAATATTCATTTATTTTCTATCTCCATTCTCAAAAATCATTTACAATTTTGTTTGTAAATTCCCACCCCGTCTCACCGAATTCTATATACCCCAGAAATCCTTAGTTAATTCTCTTTAATATTTCCCTTCTGCTACACTTGTGAATTTTATTTGGCCTTCCGAAAGTTCGCTTATTTATACTTAAGATTTTATTTAAGTTCTCATAATACACTATAAGATCTTCTTCTAAAATCTTATCTGTTTTAATAACTCTCTTCTCATCTCACGAGGATTTTTAACTGAATTTAAAACATTTAAAAACATATATACTTATAAAATAAGAGTAAAGGTTTTATTTTCAAAAATATGGTTTAAGATAAAACTAAATACCAACATCCAAATTCATGTCCAGTTACTAATAAGTATTAAGTAAATAATAACTATCTTCGGAATATTCTAAATCCAATAATAGTTTATAAAAGTTATATAGTATAGTAGATTTAAAAATTCACTTTAAAACAATTTTACTTTACTCGACAAAAAGTCCATCTTTAGAAAATCCAATATCCATCAATTCAATTCATAAAGTTCCACTTAATTCATATCTCATCGACCACATTCACTATTTTCTTTTCAAAACAATTTCCATAACCCGATATAAGTTCTCACCATTAACTTATATTCTCTACATATTCACTAATATTAATCTATCTCATTTATAAACCCCGTTTATAAATTTATAAACCCCTATGAGTTTTCCATTTATTTATAAAAAAATTTCTATTTATAATTCCATTCTAAATAAACTTTAATCTATTTTAATTATCAATTCCAATGCTCTTCCAAATTTTCAAATATCTTTCAAGTCCTTAATATATATAATTTTAATTAAAATCTCTATCTAGCCCAATTTACCAATAGTTAAATATAACCAAGTTAAATTATATATTTTATCATCCCACTTAATTTTCTTTACAAAATAACCTAATTTCTAGTTTAAACATTTTCATTCAAAATCTTCTTTCTTTTTGCTTCAAATTTATTACTCATGGTATTTAAAAATACCAAATTCAATTTCCAGGCTATTTAGCATTTACAATTCAATTCACACAATCCATATCAATTTATCCAACCTGTCATATATCAATATATATATATATATATATGAAAACAATAAATATTTTTGAGGAATCCAATTGGATCCCTCCAACCTGTTTCCCTGCATCCCCAGGTGTTAGCACAATATAAAAACACCAATCCCACTTCGAGGGGGATATCGTGGTATGAAGGGTTATCCGCTATTATGTGGGGCGTATAGGGTCTCATCCGCTATATAAATGCGGGAATATCAATCACTCCAATATATATACTACTATATATATAATATCCATAGATAATTTATACATTTATCAATCAAGTCAGACATCCAATAATTTAAATTAACATTTAATTTTAATAGGCAATCCGAATGAGTGAGAAAATCTCACCTTTGATTTTTGTTTTGCAATCCACTTCAATCTTGACTTGGTTTCTTCACAATTTAAGACCTTGTATAACTGTAACGACCCTGAATTTTGAACAATTTAAATTGAAAATATTTAATTTATTTTAAATATTTGAATGATGGTTTGACTTGAATTTCAAATTATCAAAATGAATTTGGCGATTAAATTTTAGAATTTAATCTATTGAAAGTTGAATAAAAATTTGAATCTTCAGTACAAAGCTGATTAAAAATAATTTAAAGGCTAGAAAATTCACATTGATAAAATTGAAAATAATAGAAGCTTCAGTATTGAATTTGAAAGTGATTTGTTCAGTTTTGAAATTGTATCGTTTAAATTGAATTTAAAAATAGCCTTCCGAGGCACAGTCTCGGAATTCGACGAAACCAGTTCCATTGGATCCAGAATATTGAATTTTTACCGGATTTCAAATTTCGAATTTATCGGAGTTGTTGTGTGAACATACGACATATAAACGCGTTGAAATTAAATCAAATTCAATTTAAATTTTTGCCGACATCAGAAGTAAGGCAGGCACGATCTTTTCTCTGCAAAGCCACGCGACTTTCCTTTGTTTCAGCCTGGAATCACGCCCCCCTTCCTCATAAAATACGAAGCCCTCTTCAATTCGAAAAAAAACCTAAGACCTAAACGAATAAACGAAAAAAATTTAATGGCAGCTCGTCTATTCTCGTTCGTACTTCCGGTTCCTCTTTAGCAACATTGGGGCTTCTGGAATTCGAAGGCATCGACTTTAGGTGTTAGATTGATTCGACGAGTTACTTCCTGTTGTCGATCATTCGTTTCTTGAGGACCACGACTCCGACTCTTCCTCAATTCGAACAGCTGCTCCAATTCGTGGCAAAGGTGAGTGAATTATCGGTCACATCTATTTTCATTCTTCAATCGTTCGAGTTTTGTTTCGATGTTGATGATTTTTATCTGTCCTGGTTCGTCTTCTTGTTTTACACGGCTGTGATGATTTTTGCCGTGATGATTTTTGCTGTGATGATTTTGTTTATATAGGGTTTGAATCCCTGTTTTCTCGGTCGTGTATATATGTTCGAATTTGTCAATCGGTTTCTCTGGCCGATCGATATTGTTTGGATGCTTAAGAATTATCTGGCTTATTCAAATTCGTATATTTTGATGCTGCTTCCCACGGCTTTGATGTTTAACTCAGTCAACTATCTTGGCCACCACGATTTTAAATTTGACTTGTTCATATCAAATATTTCCTTTACTTCACTATCATGATTTTAGTTTGAGACCGTTCGATCCTTCCTTGATCGTTACGGCAGCAACCTTCCTATTTTATTTGGATTTGATTTTTGACTTTTTCAAATTTTTACACACACTTGATTTCTGACTTGGTCAACTTCGATTTTGATTTGTGAATTCAACTCCATTTTTCTGATGACTTCGTCCTTGACAATGATCGTGTTTACTTCGGCCATTTTGATTTCTTAACATGTTGGATATTATTCGAACTGTTCCACTTGAAATTGTGTTTGCACTGCATATGTATGTGCTAGTTGCTGCATTTGTGTTGTGTTGCCTTGTCTTTGCTTGGTCATTCGACATTGCCGGTGGACATTGGCTGTGTTCATTTTGTTGGACATTTTTGTTTCACTAGACTGGTAACACTCCTGTACATCATTAGCCTAGAACTGCTACTTGATGCTGGTATTCATCTGATATTTTGGGTTGTTTTTTTTGTATTGGGACTTGCTAAAAGTGATTTTGTAAAAAATAAATTGGGATTCGACACTGTCCTGATGGCTTTGTTCGAACTACCTTTGACACTTGCTTATTTTAAGTGCCGTTTCATTTGATATTGATATGTATGTGTATTCATATAGATGCATACGGGCATTCTTGTTTTTGTGTTGCTAGCTGTCTCGGCTTTGGATTTGTTCGAACCTGATATCTTTTGATGTTGCATCTGTTGGGTCCTTTGCTTTATTCATGTTGTTCCTTGTTTCCTATGTCTCCGGTCGGTAGCACATGACTTGTTCATGTGTCTTCGATTGTGCCCTTGGTCATTCGAGTCCTTGTAGTTTGTATTATTTTGTCATCAACATGTTTATAGTGTTCACTGTTGCCTGTAGTGTTCACTGATATATATATATATTGGTAATTTGTTAATTTTATTCACGATTGCACTTTTGACCTGTACCTAGTATAGGTGAGTTGTTTGCATTTTTGTAGTTAATGATAGCATGTATATGTATACATGTGGTTACCAGTTTCCTCTCTTGGGTACTGATTCTTTGTATCTTTTATTGATTGTGTTGTGGTACCATATTTTGGTGCCCTCACCTTCATACTGCGGTGTTCATGTAGTTGTATCCTTTTGTTGGCGATGCTTGAGATTTTGTTGCATTTAGTATCACTTGATGTGGTGGTTTGTATTCTATGATTCATTTTACGTTGACACACCCCTTGTATCTGCAGTTGCATTTGTGCATTTGTTTTCAAGTATAATTGCAACATGTTGTAGTTGCAGTTTGTATTTGCTGTGCCCTGGTATTCATGAGGTGGCTGTAGTTTGTTGCAGTTTTTCCCTTGAATATTTGTGGTGGTTGCAGTTTCTTTTGTTGCGATTTTGCCCTTGTTGTTTTTCATTGCATTGATGCAAATGGATTGTTTTTCTGACTACACTTGAGTTGAATCCGGCATTTTGGGTTTGACCTTGTGATTGATTGTGAATTTTCATCGTGCCTTCATGAGCACTTTGTTCATTTGATGGTTCATTTTGATTTGAGTTAAGGCCATCTGTTTCTGATTCATTGATCTTTTGCGTATTTCATATGTCATATTGGCGAGGCAGTGCACGCGTGCGTGTACTGCAGCCAATCAGTATTGATGTTTTAAGTGACATTTAAATTGTTTGAATTGATTTAGTTTGATTTGATCATTTTGTTGTTGTCTAATTATCTTTTTAATAATTGGATTATGAGTTTCTAATGATTTATTTAATAATTAGATTTTGTTGATAATTGCCGTTTAGGCAATTCTAATGTTTTCCAAATTATCTTCATTGATAATCCTTTCATATATCTTCATTGATAATTTGAATCTACTGATTTGTTTTTAACACTGTTAAGTGTTATAATTACCGTCATCTGATTTCTTTATTAAAAGGGTTGGATAGACGAGAATTTTTGTGACTGTCGTCTATTTGATTATTTGATTATTATTGCCTCTATGCACTAATAACTGAGTTTAAATTAGACTGACCTGTGTATTATTTTCTTTTGAATGTAATACTCGGGTCAGACCGAGTGTTTTGCAGCTTGAAGGTTTTCGGGCAGCGAAGTTAGAGAGAGAGGGGGAAACGCTCACTTTAGTTCGGGGATTTTGTACTTAAAGAAATATTCCGTTGTATAAATTTAATACATTGTATAAATTCTGATATTTGTAAAAGGAAAGAAAAAAAAATTCTTTTTGTTATGAAATATTATTATTATTCTGTGTCTCTGTGGCTGATTCTGTTTAAACTCTATAAATTAAATAACAATCCGTCATTTTGAACGTTTCAAATTGGTTTAATTACCGACTAGGGGCGGTCAAAAGGGCGGGATGTTACAATAACATTATATGATTTATTAATATTTTAAATAAAAAAAATTATCCATTTAATATATTTGATTAACTTTTAATTTTTTTTAAAACTACCTTTCCTTTAACAAATAATTCTTAGTAACTAAAATAAATTAAATAGGTCAATTAAACAAATAAATCATTATACACTACGCCATGAATGGCCTTCTGCAACACAAAAAAAATGTTGGCTCAGGCCCGAGAAATGTTGCCATAGGTCTATGGCAACACTTTTAGGGTGATGCAATTTTTGCCGTTGCCTTAGACCTCAAAGGCAACATTTTGACTATCTAAGGCAACATAAGTAATATTGTTGCAATAGAACCCCATTTGGGTCTATGGCAACACCCATAGGTATCTGTAGCAACATTCCAAAAATGTTGTTATAGATATTAACTTTCTGAAGTTGTGGGGCCCACGACCCAACTGGGTCCATCCCTATGGCAACACCTTGAATGACTATTGCAACATTATTTTAAGCAACATTTATAACCCGGTGGCAACACTATTATGAAGCTACTGCAATACTATTCTGAAGCTACTACAACACTATTCTGAAGCTACTGCAACACTATACTGAAGAGACACTAAGAGCACATAGAACAGTACAATATCACATAGAACACTTGCATAATACACAGTACAATATCACATAAAACATTTGCATAATACACAGCATAATACACAGTACAAATAACAATTCATACAACAGTACACATCACAATTTATGTCAGTTACCCCAAAATACTACAAAGTTACCCCAAAATATCTGGTACACATAACAATTCATAAATGAGACTTAAGAGCTGGTGCCTCCAGTCAGATTATCAGTCTCACTGGACATGATTGTGGAAGTTAGATCCTCTACATTGATGTTCATCTCCGGGTTGGCATCACCTAATTTCTTAAGCACCCTAGCCAAATTCTCTTGTACCTTCTGATTTACCTTGGATTCTAGCCGTGCTTCCATTTCTTCAACAAGCCTTTGCCTTAAGTCATGTATGTAAGCATTTGTTAGAGCCTCGGTTGATTGTTTTGCACACTTTGCATGCCTCCATATAAGCAAAGGACGACCCTGTGATTTTCCATTCGAAATTACTGTTTCAACAGTATTTTCTCCTTCTCCACCGGCCATTGCCTTTTGAACTAAGTCCTACAAAATAAAGCCACATCAAAATTACCCTACAGTAAATGCAGAGAATGCAGCAAATGCTTACATATGGATTGTGTACAGCAAATGCAGAGAAAGCCACATTTTGGAAAACAATTTGTTTATGTGCATGTAATTAGAAAAAAATTTGTAACATATATACTAGTAAAAACTGGAAAACAATTCCGTCGACAGCCAGCTACGGCTTCGTCATCTGGATTCTGAGGCTTCAAACGGCCATTCATTTTATTTATGCACATATGTGTATTACTATAGACATATATTTTTATATAAACCAAGTCAGTAATCCCTTTAACCAAATTCATTTCTTCGTTTCCAGTTTTTGTGTCATTTCTAGCCAAACGCAAAAGCAAGTCCTCTTCATTCGACTAGAAAAGGAAAAAAATGGATGAGGGTTCAAAATTCTTAATCTCACAATATACTCAATTACAATTTCCAAAGCAAACATCTATGCCATTAGTAAGTTTGCGAAACTCAGGTTCAACAAGTGTTTCAAGGACAGTTTCAAGGACATGAGCATACATGCACATGAGCAAGACATGAGCAATGTGCAGCATGTGCAAAACAGAACAAATTATTACAAAACAGAATTATTACTTACAAGTTTGTACTTCATTACTTGAGGATTAGACACGTACTCACGTCCATCTGTTCTCTTACGACTTTTAAGAAAAAGTGCTGCATCGGATGGTGTCTCCTGATACAAGTTCAATAGATAGTTTAGCATACACTCTCTTCAGTCAAAAATGTAAAGTATCACATACCATCTTATGACGAAGCTGGGCGAATGACTTTGGACCAGCGGTGTGTGTACTTGATACGACTTATGACTATTACAATTTTTCAGGGCTTTTTGCTAAAAAATACACAAAAAACAAAGTACTCGTTTATCTCACAAAAAAAGTACTCGTTTATCTTGCGAAATAAATAATATGTACGTATACCTGAATCTCATCATCTTCCCAATACCTCAAGAGCACTTTAAAATCCTCCACTGGGATGTTGTCCGACTTGTTTTCTAGCCTCTCCTCATCAGTCTTATAAGCTTTATAATGAGCTGTTTTTATGCGACTCTTGTACCCCCTCCAACAGTCACGAATAGACTTCAACACCCAGTTTTCACATTCATCCGGAATAATATACCGTTGCTTAAATATAAATCAAAGATAAAAAAGAATAAATAAATCAAAATTCAGCTACATTATAGTTAATAGATCAATATTACTTATTAAAGTAAAATTCAGCAACATTATAGTTAATAATAGATTACCTTAACATAATCCCATAGAGATTTCTTCAACTTTTCAGGAACATCCGACCAAGATTTATACGTCAGTGGCACAGACCTTTTCAATGTTCCTAAAAAGTTTCTCAGTTCAGATATTACTTTGTCATCATCTGAAATAGGTTGGAACCACTGGTTCATCATAATTACAACTCTTTTGTCATTCTCCCTTGTATGAACATTAAACATCTTTGTGTGACCTCTGAGTCTTTTAGGAACTTCACCTTTAATTAAAATGAAAAGTCCCGTCAAATAATAACATAAATCATAATGTAAATTTTGTACTTAAATATTAATCCTACTGTAATATTAAATATTATTATCACATCAATTCAGTACCTGCTTCAACTTCTTCATTTTCAATGTCTGGCAAGACATTCTCCACAACATACTTATTTGCCATACCACTTGCACTAGCTTTTGCACCATTTTTCTTTTGTCGTTCCCGCAGAGCCAAATAATCAGCCATTGTTCCTTTTCCTTCAACATCCTTCTCAGTTGAACTTACTACCAGGCTTAGGCTTGGGCTTGTGCTTCTCAACTTTTCCTTTTCCTTTGCGATACCACTAGCTGAACGAGTTTGTGGTCCACTAACAGGCTTTGGCTTCTCAACTTTTTTAGTTCTCTAAATTGTATGTATAAGTAGGAAATAAGATTGGATTTTATAGTTATTATCTTCATAAGCAGAAAAAATAAGATATGTAGCTATCACACACCTTTCTTGGACTTTGTGAAGTATCATCTTCACTATGCTCCTCATGGTTCGGATTATATTCCTGATCACTATCCACATCCTCTTGCATCTTTTCTTTTCCTTTATCTTTTTTTGGTTTGCATTTCTCAGTTCAGCTGAAATTGCAGGCACACCTAGAGAAGCAAGAACTTCGTTGTTCCTCATCACATTAACAACTCTATGTACTTCATAATCTTTTAGGTTCATCATCAACTTAGCAGCTCTCTGTACTTCATAATCTTTTAGAGATAGTGGAGGTGTAGAATACTCATTTGGAGGTGGTGGAGGTGGTAGATGAACATCCTGCAAGTATATAATAAACAGGAACATCATAGTAAGTATGCTGCAAGAGTGGTACAAAATATTCAAATTACAATAAGATCATCATAATAAGAATTCTTCAAACTTGCATGCCATTTTCATCCATATCTTCTTCTTCCGATGTTGGTAAACGTGATTCAAACTTCCTCTTAACACTTGATGAGTTTAGATTCACAGTTGAATCGCTGATTTTTGGTTTTTTTTCTATGTCATCTTCTGAGGATTTACCTGATCAGCTAACTTTAGATTCATGGTTGCATTGTTGGGTTCTGGATTATTCAACCGTGTCGACTTCCGAGGACTCCTCACCTCAGCTAACTTTAGATTCACAGTTGCATTGCTATTCAACCGTGCTGACTTCCGAGGACTATTCACCTCACCTAACTTTAGATTCACAGTTGCATTGATATTCAGCCGTGCTGACTTCCGAGGACTATTGACTTCAGCTAACTTCTTGTTTTTTTGGTTCTATTGTAGTTGATGAGCCGTCACATACTGTCGTTTCACTGGTTTTGTAGCTGCAACAATACAATGATATTATAATCATAATCTTTAAATGTTATAATCAAAATATCACAATAATTTTTTTTTGCTATATCAAAATATCACAATCTGTAAATGATATTAACTATCCATTTATATATACCTATAACCAGATTCTGCCTTGGCCGCATGATTACATGCGGCTTCATTTGCTTCAGTGGCTCAATTGCAGTATCGACAATGTTGTCGATATAAAAATCTAAGTTGCCACCACTGTTAACTCCTTTGACTAATTCGGAGAGGTCCGCATCATTCGTCACTAACTTCCACCCACCCTTCTCACCATTTCTCATATAAATTCCTCCTATTTCGGTGTATTGAAGGTCATCCTTCACAAACTCCATGAGCACTATGTACGAGAAGTAGTCAGGATCAACCCTCTTTACCACAGTATCGGTTCCACCAACATATCGTGCCTTCTGAAATGCACCCTTGTGATGAAATGTGAGATGCATGAGTTCCCCCATCCTATACAAAATGGATATAGAATGGTGAGTTTACATTGGAAGCAAGATATGAATTAATAAAATGGGCAGGTATATTAAGTACATATGTGTATGCAGGTATATAAAGCACTAGAAACAACAAGGGAACACATAAAATCAGAATAACTTACAAGCAGTCAAGTAATTAAAAAGTAGTAAATTAATTATGAAAATCAACAGATACAGAAGTCGTCCCTTAATTAAGAACCAATACATAAATAGAAGTCACTTGATATTGCTACATAGAAATCAAGAGGAAGTTTCCTCTATGCTAGGCGGAATGAGGATTTGTGTTGCCGGGACGTCATCTCTATACCACCTAACATCACTAACTTGATTTCCTATTCCATTACCACATTGAATATCATGTAAAACTGGATCATCTTCATTTCCATTTTCATTTTCGACATCACACTAGTCCCTCGGCAATTTCTTGACAACATTATAAAGTGCTGTATCAGTAGGATCTTGTACATAAAATACTTGTTGTACTTGTGAAGCCATAACATACGGATCAGATTTCTGGCACAATCTATTAAAATTAACTCGAGTCATCCCATACAAATCTTTCTCTTTTGGGTACCAGCAACACTTAAATAAAACCACTAAAATTTCTCCCCAATAATCAATTTCTAGTATTTCTTCAATTGCTCCGTAGTAACTAACATTACCAACCAATGGATTTTGATCTTTTGAACTTGCAAAGCTAGTGGTCAAGGCAGTCAATAATACACCACTATTCTGTGTTTTACACTTAGCATCTCTATATTTTGTATGGAATCTGTATCCATTAATAACATATCCACTAAATTTCCTAGCTGTCCGATTAGGGCCCATTGCAAGACTTCTAGCTCTTTCGAAATGTCCTCTTTTTTCCCAACCTCATCCTTCAGCCATTTCCAGAATTCTTCAGTATGTGCTCTCTCTCTTTTATATCTTCTCGATATTGCATGACCATCAATTAAAGCTCGATGTTCCCTATAATAATTATGATGGTATTAATATCAATAAAGAAATATTCTAATTCTTTAGTACTTGCTAGAATAAAATTAGAACGTAAAAACTTACTCTTTTAAATTATCTATTTCCTTGTTCCCACAATTGAATAGAATGTACCGATGACATGCCATCCACTCAGATTCTTTTAGATGAATAGATTTTCCGTCTTTATTTCTTCTTGTACCAATAGCATATTCCATATTTTGTGGACAACTTTCAAATTTAGGTACTGCATCACCAACGCTTAAGAATCTTGAGCAGAATGTCAAGCATTCTTCTGCCAGGTAACCTTCGACGATGGAACCCTCCGGTTTAGATCTGTTGCGCACATAAGATTTGAGTTTAGCTAGATAACGCTCAATCGGAAACATACATCGAACGTGCACAGGTCCACCATATTCAACTTCCTTGCACAAGTGAACCGTCAAGTGAACCATTATGTCAAAGAAAGCCGGTGGAAATATCATCTCAAATTGGCAAAGAATTTCGACAATTTCTTATTGTTGCCTCTTCACATCTTCCAAATCAATTACTTTGCCCCAAAGACCTCTTAAGAATGCACCAAATCTTATCAGAGGCAATGCAACCTCAGGCTTTAGTGTTTTATTCACAGCAAATTGCAACAAGTAGTGAAGTAGAAAATGAGCATCATAGGTCTTGTACCCTGAGATTTTCCTTTCCTTCGTGTGAACATACCGACTGATATTGGCTGCACAACCGTATGGCAATTTAACATTCTCCAGTACTGAGCAAAATATTTCTTTTTCTTTATTCGTCATGTCAAATATGGCAGCCCTAATCTCAAAGTGTTCGCCGTCATTTGATAAAACGGGATGCAGGACCTTCCTGATGCCCATTTCCTATAAATCAAAATGAGCATTCAAATGGTCTTTTGACTTGCCACTAATATTTAGCAAAGTACCGAGTATGTTGTCGCATATGTTTTTCTCTATATGCATAACATCAAGGTTATGTCGCAATAAATTGTGGCTCCAATACGGTGTTAACTCCACTTTTACGCGACCTAGGGAATGGAACGATCTAAGAGGCTACCGACTTAAGGTGTGGACCGACTTAAGAGTTGCCGACCTAAAAGGCATACCGACTTAAGGTGTGGACCGACTTAAGAGTTGCCGACCTAAAAGGCATACCGACCTAACTACTGAAAGGAGCATACCGACTTAAGATGTGGACCGACTTAAGGGGCTAAAGGATTAACAAGTTACGACCTACCGACCTAAATGGATGAACGACTTAACGAGCTAAAGCGAAGTGAAGACATGTTCCATGCCGCATCTTTTAGGTCGCTGCCGACTTACGACTTATACTAAGTCGCGCACGACTTACCAACTCGTTCAGAAGAATCAAGTGCAGTCGAAGTGATCCCCTATGCTGTCACCGACTTACGATCTACGACCTACCTTAGGTCGTGGCCGACTTATCACTTGGTGATTAAATTCTGCTCAGAAATCCTCTCTATAAATACCCCCCAAACTCCAACAAGTAAAAGACTTTTGGCCAACCATTTTCTGAAGCGTCATTACTCTGCCGAATTCTCAACTCATCCAACACTTGAAGAACTCCAGACATTGAAGATACTACAACAAGCTTTGATCGAGATTCTACATATCCGACACGGATTCAACGAATCTCATCATCAAAGTTTGAGTTACTAATCTGCAGTGTTTGTGTGATCGAAGTGAATTGTATTCAAAGTGCATTGTATCAAACTGTAATCAAATCAACAATAAAAGACTATAAAGTGGACGTAGGCTCAATTACGGGCTAAACCACTATAAATCTGTTGTTCCTTTACCGTTTTCTGCTATTTTACTGCTTATATCTTGTTCCCGTCACACAGGTGGTGCTTTCACAACTCTATTACACACACCGGGTGTTAGCGTTCAATTTCTAGCGTTAATATTTTGGTGCTTTCACTGAGAACCCAACTCAGGCGATCATTCACCATTGCTTCGTGGAAATTTGTTGAAAAAGTTTCTTTTAAAACCAGAAGTCTATCAGACATAATGGCTCCTGGAAGAAAATGTAAGTCTATCATATCTAATGATGACCGCGGCAATACTGCCACTTCTCTGTCTCCAAGTCGAGCAGCTCCAAGCGTCGGGGTGACGCGAGAAGAGTTAGATGTTGCTGTGTCTGGACTGTACCAGCAGATTGAAACTCAGAATAATCTGATGATGGAAAAGCTGAATGCTTTGCTCGGGGCTAATCAAAGGTCGGTAAATAACGAAGAAAACTTTGCTGATGCTATTCACAACTCCGAAGGGAGAAATATTACTCAAGGGACATCAGGTGCTGCTGAGGAGGCACCTCCCCAAGCTGAAGCATCCATACCACCACTGGTTGCCCGTGAACGTTTGCCCGGACAAACTTCCGAGAAAATGGCCAATGTCTGTTCTGCAAAGTCGCTCAACAATGAGGAGTATCTCTCCAGCATGATTCGGCAGATAATGAAAGAAAGCATGCAGAGAAATGAGGATGAGAGTGATTGGGGATTTGCTCCGAGTAAAACTCCCTTTACTGAGAGGATTCTAAAGGCTGAGTTTCCCAGAAAATTCGTTCCTCCCACCATTCCTGCTTATCGAGGAACAAGTGACCCGAATCAATTCCTGTACAAATATGATTGGCACATGACTGGCGCCAGAGCGACTGATGAGATTAAATGCTGGTATTTTCCGGTATACTTGGAAGGAGTGGCGTTACTTTGGTTTACCAAGCTTCTTGTGCGATCTGTTGATCAATTTTCTGATCTGACTCGAAAATTCAAGGAGCAATTCAGATTATACACTTCAAGAGCAAAGGATATAATGTCTCTATCAAGTCTCGAACAGAACCCTGGAGAACCCATCAAATCCTTTTTGAATCGCTTTAATATAGCCTTAGCTGAAGTTGATAACGCAGAACCGCGAATGATTTTGATCTACTTAATGCGGGCTATTGACAAGTCAAGCGAATTTGGAAAATGGTTGAAAATGAAGGAACCAAACTCGCTCGAAAAATTCTAAAAAAAGGCTGATGAGTTCATGCACCTAGAAAATCTCTCCGCATCAGCTAAAGTTATGACAACAGTGGTGGAAAATAATGCTACAGTTCAGAACAAAAAGGAATCTGTAAATCAGAAAAGGGAGAGTAATGGTGGAAAGAAGCAGAAGGATCTCAAAAAGCCCCGCTTTCTCAAGCCTTCAGATTTTACCCCTCTAACTGATACACCGGAGAATATTTTCATCGCCACTAAGGATGCTGTTGAATTTCCAAAACCACCGGCAGTAAAAGTTGGGAAAAATGCTGCTCAATGCGGAAGATTTTGCAAATTTCATAACCAACCAGGCCATGATACCAACGAGTGCCGCCACTTGAAAAGCCTGATTGAAGAATTGTTAAGAGACAATAAGTTGCAGCAGTACGTTAAAAGGAATAGAAAGGACCCATCTTCATCTAACCTGGGGCAGCAACCTCCAGCTCATTCATCTGGTTCAGGAGAGAGGCCTGCTGCACAAGAAAAAGAAAGACATGTTATCAATGTGATCACAGGAGGACCCCATCCGGCTGGCAGGAGTTGGGGTGAGATGGAAAGGTACGCTAGAGCTCTGAAGTATGCTCCGGCGGAAGAAAGTGTCTTGGTTTTGGAAGATGCTACACCTCTGAAGCAGCAAAAGACTTTTCATGATGAGATCATGTTCAGAACCAGGGATTCTATTGATGTGGAGGCTCCTACCGAGGACCCGTTGGTTTTCTCTGTCGGTATTGGGCCGGCTATTGTAAGAAGGGTGCTGGTTGATAGCGGCGCCTCATGCAACATACTCTTTAAAAAGACATTTGACCAAATGAAAATTCCAATGGCAGATGTACAGGCTTCATCTCACAAGATTGCCGGATGTACAGGGGAGCTGAAACAGCCAATTGGAACGGTGGACTTGTTTGTTGAAATGGGCGAAGGGCATAAGAAGGTGGTTCGTAAGCAAACCTTTGTAATTGTTGATGGATTTTCCGCCTATAATGCTTTCTTGGGTCGGCCTACTCTTGCTGCTTTCAGGGCTGTCCTCGCTCCGTGGTGCTTGACAATGAAATTTGCCACTGATAATGGAGTTGCTGTCATTAAGGGAGATCAAAACGCGGGACGAGAATGTTATATTGTTGAACTCTGAGAGGCCAGGAAAAGAGAAATGGGAAAAGATGCGGCAGCTCCGCTCCGCATCAAGGAACCAACCTTGTAGCAACTACGGGGTGGCCCCTGTACTGGCGAACACAGCAATGCAAGGAAAGAAATGGACCCCAGAAAAGCCAGTACAGGGGAGAATAGAGTGGTACCTGTGGAAGTGACGGTACCAATACCTGTTGACTCGAAAGACCCAAACAAAGTACTCAATGTGGGTTCACAACTGAGCATAGCAGTTCAAAACACGCTGATATCATTCTTAAAAGCAAATCTGGATGTGTTCGCTTGGTGTCATGCTGATATGTGTGGAATCTCCCCAGAAATTGCTGTGCATACTCTGAATATCAATCCAAAATTCACACCGGTAAAACAGAAAAGAAGAACTCAAGGTCCAGAAAGGTCAGCAGCGTTAAAGGAAGAAGTTGATCGGCTTATGAGAATGATTTCATCAGAGAATCCACTTATCCAAATTGGGTTTCAAATCCAGTACTGGTTAAGAAGGCAAATGGAAAGTGGAGAGTTTGCATTGATTTTTCAGATCTAAACAAAGCTTGCCCCAAAGACTGCTTCCCGTTGCCTAGAATCGATCAATTGGTGGATGGAACAGCTGGGCATGAGTTGTTATCTTTTATGGATGCGTACTCCGGATACAATCAGATTATGATGCATGAGTCAGATCAGGAAGACACAAGCTTTATCACAGATGTGGGTCTCTACTGCTACAAAGTTATGCCTTCCGGATTAAAAAACGCTGGGGCAACCTACCAAAGACTTGTCAATGCGATGTTCAAACCTCAGATCGGCAAAACTATGGAAGTTTATGTTGATGATATGTTGGTAAAGTCAAAGAAGGCAGTAGACCACATGGATCACTTGGCGGAAATGTTTGCAATCCTTCGAAAGTACGGAATGAAGCTCAATCCGTTGAAATGTTCATTCGGAGTGGAGTCCGGAAGATTCTTGGGTTTCATCGTGAGCGCTAGGGGCATCGAGGCCAATCCTGCTCAAATCACAGCTCTAAGAGAGGTCAAAGCCCCTAAAATAAAGAGAGAACTGCAAAGTCTCAATGGAAAAGTCGCTGCTCTGAGTCGCTTCATTTCCAAGGCCACAGACAAATGCATTCCCTTCTTTGATGCTCTAAAGAAAGGAAAGAAAAATTTTGAATTGACTCCCGAATGCCAGAATGCTTTCGATGAACTAATTCGTCATATGGAAACGCCTCTAGTTCTTTCCAAGCCCAGTGATGGTGAAGACCTTTTCATCTATTTAGCAATTTCGTCTCATGCTCTCAGCGCAGCGCTTGTACGGGAAGATATGAAAATACAACGTCCAGTTTATTACATCAGTAAACGGTTCACTGGGGCAGAACTGAATTATTCAAAGATAGAAAAGCTTGCCTATTGTTTGCTAATTGCTTCCAGGAAGTTGAGGCCATACTTTCAAGCTCATCCTATCAAGGTCCTTACTGATCAACCTCTAAAGCAAGTCTTGTTTCGTCCTGAAACTTCGGGTCGCCTCTTGAAATGGAACATTGAACTCAGCCAATATGATATCACTTACCATCCCCGAAGAGCAATCAACGGACAAGATTTAGCAGATTTCATTGCGGAATTTACTGACAAAGGTGACAGTGAGAAAGAGACAACTGATGGCATTCCAATTCAGTGGAAGTTGTATGTTGACGGCTCGAAAAATGATTATTGTTCTGGGGCAGGGGTTGTGCTTGAAACCCCTGAAGGACGATCATTATGTTATGCATTGAGATTAGAATTTCCTTCAACGAATAACGAAGCAGAGTATGAAGCTCTCACTGCCAGTTTAAAAATTGCCAAGGAGCTAAACATCAAAGTGTTACAGATCTTCAGCGATTCCCAACTTATTGTTTGCCAGGTAAAGAAAGAGTTTCAAGCTAAAGGTGGAAATTTGCCCGCATACTTGTCAAAGGCATGTGAGCTTCTCGAAGACTTTGATCATTACACGATAAGTCACATTCCTCGGGTAGAAAACATGAAGGCGGATTCTCTAGCAAAATACTCAAGTTCTGGAGAGGCTCAATTGTTGGGATTAGTCCTAGTGGAAGTCTTGTCAGCTCCGAGCATTGATGAGATGGATATTGATTGGATTATGGCTGGGTCTCAAGAACATGAATCGTGGATGACTCCAATCAAAGAATATCTGCTAAATGGTTCCCTGCCAGAAAGTTCTAAAGAACGTCGAAAGCTGTTGACGTAAGCATCAAGATAAATAATTCAAGATGACCGATTATACAGACGAGGATTCTCAATGCCATTACTCCGATGTGTAGCTAAGGAAGAAGCCAAGACGATCCTAGCTGAGATACACGGAGGAGAATGTGGGGATCATTCAGGCGGCCAAACTCTAGCCAAGAAAGTTCTCCGATATGGGTATTTCTGGCCAGATATTAATCGAGATGCTGCTATTTACTCTCGGAAGTGCGACAAGTGCCAGAGATTTGCAAAAATTCCAAAAGCACCTTCCACCGAACTCACGCAAATGGTCAGTCCATGGCCGTTCGCCATTTGGGGAATAGACTTGATGGACCGTTACCGATCGCTAAATCTGGAATCAAATATGCTATTGTAGCTGTTGACTATTTCACTAAATGGGCTGAAGCTGAACCCTTGGCCACTATTACCTCTAAAAAGATGATAAATTTCGTAACTAAAAATATCATTTGCAGGTATGGTGTGCCGCAGATGATAATCACAGACAACGGTACTCAGTTTGAAAGTGAAGAATTCCAGGACTTTTGCAAACGATTCAGAATTCTAAAAAGTTTCTCAGCAGTGGCTCATTCGCAGGCAAACGGGCAAGTGGAAGCAGTGAACAAAATTATCAAGTCAACCATCAAAAAGCAACTCGAAAAAGCAAAAGGTGGTTGGGTCGATAAGCTGCCACTAGCACTATGGGCGTACAGAACTACTCACAAAACTACGACTGGGCACACTCCATTTTCACTGGCATACGGATCGGAAGCAATGATCCCAGTGGAAATAGAAATCCCTTCACACAGGAGAATTCATTTCAACGAAGCTGAAAACGAAAAACTGCAACTTGAAGCACTTGATTTTCTTGATGAAAAAAGAGAAGAAGCTAGGCTCAGAGTTTCAGCTTATCAGCAAAGGATAGCCAGGCACTTCAACTCTAAAGTTCGCCAACACAGCTTTGAGGTCGGAGACTTAGTCTTGAAAAGGATCATGACAGCAACCGGGGTGTTTGGGCCAAACTGGGAAGGACAATATGTCATAGGCAATAAACTTCTTGATGGCACTTTCAAACTCATAACTGTTGAAGGAGATCCAATTCCAAGAACCTGGAACAGCAACCACTTACGTCCTTATTTTACTTAAAAAAGCTTTGCTCAAAATTGTAAAATAATGATGGATGTATCAGTTGTATTGTAAGACATTGTAAATCAGTGCAAGTTAATAAAAGCTATAAAGTGGATGTAGGCCCGATTCTTGGCCGAACCACTATAAATCTTGTGTTCTTTACTATTTTATGATGCCTGTTTTATTTCGATATGTAAATACTTTAAATGTATTACTAAAATGTCGATTCAAAATTGCAGGACAATAAAACAAGGCTTACTCATCTCAAAGCCAAGCGACCCCTATAAATCACTTATTAAGCAAATACCAAGCGACCAAAAATTCCAGATTCACATCCCATACAAGAAGAACTTCACATAAAAAGTTGGCAACTCCACTGTATCAAGCGCTCGTTAACTAGTTGCGATCGTCAGTATAAACAGACATCCAACCAAGTAACTAGCATTTGCTCCATGGAGTCATTCGACAGTGAAGTCTACTTCTTCGGATAAAGCAATTTACTTGCAAAAGAAAGGAAGATGCGCTTGTAAACGATAATAAAAAATCGCTGGTGAACAGATGATGAGAAAAACATGAGCAGGCAAACAGAAACACAACCTCCCTGGAACACTAACCAAAGCCCTCTAATGAGGCACGCCGAAAAATGAAAGTGCTTTCCTCAATCAAAAAAGATTGGTGGAACCACCGGAGGGGCACCTTCCCAAGCTGAAGGAACATGGCCCTTGTTAATTGATTGCGATCGTTCGTGCAAACGAATATCCAATCAAGCAACTTGCGTCGGCCCCGTGGATCCATCCAACCATGAGAAAGTAACTTTCAGGCAATCAAAAAGCCCTCTTCGGAGGCACAAGCCCTCTTCGGAGGCACATGCCCTCTTCGGAGGCAAAAGCCCTCTCCCGAGGCACCACAAGCCCTCTTCGGAGGCAAAAGCCCTCTCCCGAGGCACCACAAGCCCTCTTCGGAGGCACAAGACCTCTTTGGAGGCACAAGCCCTCTTCAGAGGCACAACTCTTCAGAGGCACAACTCTTCAGAGGAGCCCTCTCCAGAGGCGCATAATTCTTCAGAGGAGCCCTCTTCGGAGGCATGTCCCAAAATAGAACGCTCGAACAAAAAGCCTTCTCCGGAGACACATTTCAACTCTCAAAGGAAGATTAACTTATTCATCTCAAAAAGTTCTTTCTAAAAAGTTGAAATGCTACATAAAGCCCTCTTCAGAGGCCCACTTTACCGCAAAGAAATCACACTTCTCAGAAATATGAAGCGGATATCTCCGAAGGGTGAAGCGTAAAACCTCTCCCAAAAACGAGATACGCTCTATTAAAAAAGAATGATTCTTCTTTTAAAAGTGGAATAGTTATTCTCCGAAGTAAGAGTATCATTCTTGTCAAAGTAAAAGATGTTGTAATGCACTTGTGATATGGGGGCAATATTATACAATTTGGCTACATTAATAAAAGTAATATACAAGCAACATACCACAAGTTCATTACAATATCACGTAAAGAAGATGTGGAATAACTGCATTCTCAAACACAGACCAAAAGTTTGTACAAGTAAAAAGAATCGTTTACTCTACACTTTAAATAAAAAACAGATGTATTCTTATATACACAAGAATTTGTACAAGTAAAAGAGTTATTTTATTCAATGTCTATGAAAATTCTTTACATATGCAGATCTCAAAAAGCGAGGACCGGTACTCGCACAATTTCCGGTCGATACATGCAAAAAGCAAAATAAGAAGTAGAAAATCCAGCCTATCACTCCTTCTTTCCGCCACCTTTGGAGCTTTTGCCTGGCTTGATGGTTAATTTTGGAATCCGGCGTGGGCGGGATGGAGAAGAAGGAGTGGTCGGGTCTTCTTCTATTTTGTCTTCCCCAGCTGAAGCACTTCTTTTCTTCTTCTTTAGTGCTCGTTTCCCTTTCCTCTTTGAAGAAGATTCGCTTCCCGTAGTCAGCAGCGTGGAAAGCTTTGTATCATCATCAAATGACTGCTTCGGAGTATTCTCACTGTCCTCCATCCCTTCCGCTTTCTGTTCTTGAGAAGCGGGTGGATCCTCCATGCCTTGGAGAGCTTCTATCTGTTCCTCCTGCGACCCTGGTTGAGAAGCAGGAGTGACTTAAAGAGATGGAGGAGGAACAGCTGGAAGAGGGGAAGAGTGCACAGTGCTTGGTGCTTCCGCTACAGAAGAAAAGAAGTCAAAATCAGTATTCTCCGAAAAAAGAGAAGATATTGGATCACCAGGACTTAAGTAATAAGCAAGAAATTCATCCAAATCAATTGAATCGAATGAATAATCCACTTGAGCCAGATCTGAATCGAAGTTACCTGGAGAAGTTGGTTTTGACAATTCAATTCAAAATTTTCAGCCTCGATGTCTTCTTGGCTCTTTTCCTCAATTTGAGTAAGGGGAGACTCGGTAGTGACGGGCTTAGCCTCAACGTCTTTTGTAGAAGAAGAAAAGTGAGAGCTGGAACCAACGATATCAACGTCGGTCGAAGTCGAAGTGTGGGTAGGGGCAGTTAAAGATATTTTCTTTTCTGGATGTTCTTCTGCCACTGTTCCAGCTCTAGCTTCAGCGAGTTGCTCTTTTCCTCTAACAAGAGCGGCACGAGAATCATCATCAAGGTAAATTGCCTCAAGCGCCGTCTCATTGTAGCCAGCTCCCCCGAGCATATCGATCGCAGCCTCCCATACTTCAGCTAGGTTGATCTCATATTTTGGTCCCAGGAATGAGAGACTACCACGCCCCAAGACGTTGTGGATGTAAAAGTCGAATAAAGTAGAATCGATGCTGGCTTTAGTTGCTTCATGAGATTCTTCAGCTGCAACTTGTCCGACAACTGCATCGTCGCGCTCCTTCTCAACTTTAAGAAGCCTAGCTTTTAGCATTTCTATCTTTGCGTTCTGGGAGTGAAGTTTCCCGCAGTTGAGCGTTTTCTTCGCGGTATTTTTCAGTGATATGTTGTTCGGCTGCAAGTTTCATCTCGGCATCCCTTTGCGCAGCGTGTGCATCTCGCACTTGCTTCTGAAAGACTTCTTCTTTTTTAGTATGCGATGCAGAAGAAGAGGCGAGATCTTCCTTATGTTGCTTGACTTCAGATTCAAGCCTTGCATTGTCATCCGCGATGCTCGTCATCTCCGCATCGTGGTGCTTGCAAATTTTAGCTCATTCAGTCTTATCGTTCTCCATAGTCAGCATGTTTTCAAGATTCATATGGTTGACTCTTTGGAGTTCATCAACGAGTTTCTGCCATTGCGACATCCTCTCAATGTCAAGCTTAACTGCATCAAGATTTCTAAGCATGGCTTGCTTATCGATCGGGACCAAATCTAAGTCAAAGCGCACTCCTTTTAAGCACCAATTCGGAAATCGGCTTTGAAGCGTTGGAGGGCCATCTTTAACCTGATACTGGGGCCTGTTGATGATCGCTTGGATGTAAGATTTCTTTAAAGGAGGAGAGCCAGACGGGATATCAGAAGAGATAGGAGCGTCAGTTTTTTCAGAAATTGCAGACGCGTCCTTTTCACTAAGTCTAACCCGTTTACTCGGGTCTTCGGTAGCATGGCTCTTCCCTTTATTGTCATGATATTTTCTTTTGTGGGAGTCATCGTCCCTTCTTCTCTGCTGCTCTTCGTAGGCCTGCCTTTCTCGAGCTTTTCTAACTGCATGCTCTTCATCAGATTCTTTGCGAGTGGGGAGATAGCGTCCGTAATCGTAAGAATCGCGCCCTCTATAGTGCCGAAAGTTGTCGTAATATGAGCCACTTCGCCCCATTAAAGAACCTGAAATTGAAGAAAATACAAGTCTTAGATATTTTTGAAGTAAAGAATTTAAGTGCATATAAGTGCTTAGCATCCTAAGTGTGTATGGCGTGCAAGCTACACGCATCAGACTACAAACCACTCTGTGGTGTAGGAATGTCAACGGCTTGTGTAGAAGGTGTTGTAGTTTGTCGCAAGGAAGAAGTTGCTTCGACGACAGGAGAGATCGCTTTTGATCCATCGTCTTTAAATAGTTCGTGAGAGGTTATCATCAAGTCACTTAACCCCTCAAAAATGTCATCGCCATTATGCCCAGCGGAATTTTTTCCTTCAGCCTCTACATTGGCCGCCTCTCCGGAATGGCGGGGAGATTCTTTTCCTTCTTCTTCTTCAACAACCGGGGCAAGTGCAAGCTTGCTAGATGACCCCACAACGTCAGTAGAAGTAGAACACTTCACCAGTGAAACCTCAGTGGTGGGTTCTTTCAGTGTAAGTTCTTCGGCAGGAGCGGGGGCATCTGATGCCTTAGTTGGAGAATCAGGGATTTCATGTGGCTGAATAGAACGGGAAGGATGTAAGAGTCCAAATTGATGGAAAAACTCATCTTTCAGTAGAAATTGAACATTCCTCTCCTCAACTGGCACGGCCATAAGCCTCTCGAAGGTTGTTTTGTGACTAGGGTCCCTAGAAGGAGGAGGGAGCGCTGAAAAAGTAGAAAAAGAAGTTAACACTTGACAATTCGGACTTCGAAGAGTTTAGAAAACATAAGGAAAGGAAAAAGATAAATGGTCATACTTCCCACTCTCCAGATGACATAAAATCCCGGGGGACAACGAACGTAGAAAAACTGGCTTAGAAAACTGTGAACACTGTCAGGGAAACCGATGATAAACTTACGATTTCTAGCACTTCTCACGACTGTGATAGAAGGATGATCTTTATTTTTGGCAAAAGAACACAGATAACAAATTTCATCAAAACTTGGGAGACGATCCAACGTTCTCCTAAATAGCACACAAAGTCACATCAGAATGGCGTATCCGTTGGGATGTAACTGAAAGGGAGAAATTGATAATCGTAGAAGGAGCTGTTGAAGGAAATCGTTGAATGGAGAAATAGCTCCGTTCATGCACATGTGGCGATTAACAGCAACGAAACCATGAGGTGGTATAACAACAGTGTTACTCCTCTCAGGCAGTATGGCATCCGTTTCAGCAATGCCGAACTGAGTACATAGTTGACGGAAAGCTTTATATGTTAATGTGGTTGAGATTCGTTCTGGAGGCTTAGCTAATGGAACAGGGATAGGAATGGCCTCTCCGGTTTGAACTGCTACATCTTCTTGATGAGAAGTCATTCTACAGAAGCAACTGGATGGTCAAATGAGAAGGTGCACGTTTCCTAAAAAAGTGTGAAGTGTTGTGCAGAACTAATAAAAATAACAAGTAAACATAACTGGAATTAAACTAGTCGACAATCGGTCGATTACGAGATTTTAGGACTTGTTAATTTAAAACTCAAGTGCAGTGTTAGTGCAAACAAGCCAGCTTTAGTTAACTATTTCAGTTTTGCTTTAATACTTCACTTGAATTGGTTGAGTTACAGCATTTCATTCATACAGTTCATTTAAGTTGATTTTTTCTTTATCGACTAATCTGTCATTTGATGTGGGCAGTCAGTGGCAGTATATTCGTCCCAATTTTCTATGAATGTTGTATTAAGCAGGTTGTTAGCTTGCAAATTGAAGCGATCTGTAAAAAAGGAAAATATGCAACAAAGTTTAACAGGTTAAAGTCCAAACAATTCAGTATTCAGACAGTTTATTTCAATAATTCAAGTTAAAGTTCAAGTCAGAATTATGCTTCAAAACAGTCCAATGTGTTAACTCGTCTACGGCCTAAAGATTATGAGGCGAGTTAAGTTAAGTCGTTGGTTCTATAAGTAGTTGGTTCTTTAAGCTGATGGTTCTTTAAGTCATAACACTCATAACGAGATGAAGCTTTAGTTCGAGATAACATGAATTTCTCCAAGTCCCGACTCGGCCATGATCTAAGGCTTATGCCGCAACTAGTTAAGTCGGTTAACTGCTAGGTCGCGAAGGATTTTAAGACGCTCAAGTTTGCTAGGTCGTGTCTAAGCTAACAACTCACTCCCCTTAACCAATTAACCTTCTCTCCACTTGACAACTCGTCATCCTGCCAATCTGAGATCCGTTAACCCGTTAGCCCGTATAAGACGATATCATCTCCTCTAAAAATCACGGATCACCTGACTCGAAATATTGAAACCCATCGTCTTCTCCATGCAAAGCATCTAGAGCATAATCAAACCACTCCAAGCTTTTCGGCAATCGGACGTAACGCGATTCAAGGAGAAGCGTGGAGTAAGGAATTGGATTGGAGCTAGATAATGGGAAGTCCAAGTTCGCAAGGCAATGGTAATCGTGAAATTGAGTGAGCAACGAACTTACTTACGCAGTGTGATGATGAAGGCTGTAGGAACTAAATTGGTGACAAGGAGAACTGATTGGATTCGTCTCTGAAAGCTTCGAAGGTCGTTAATGGTGGAAGAAATCACTGAAGCAAGTAGGTGAAGAAGAAGCGACCTAAAACTATTTATATGCTGGGGCAATGAAACACGAATCGGCGCATACGACCTAATCTTTAGGTCGTCCACGACCTAGCGACCTAGGGAGGGACGAGTTAAAAGATATCGAAGCACACGACCTAAGACTTAGGCGCGTACTTCGAGGGGCAAATGTTAACTCCACTTTTACGCGACCTAGGGAATGGAACGACCTAAGAGGCTATCGACTTAAGGTGTGGACCGACTTAAGAGTTGCCGACCTAAAAGGCATACCGACCTAACTACTGAAAGGAGCATACCGACTTAAGGTGTGGACCGACTTATGAGTTGCCGACCTAAAAGGCATACAGACCTAACTACTGAAAGGAGCATACCGACTTAAGATGTGGACCGACTTAAGGGGCTAACGGCTTAACAAGTTACGACCTACCGACCTAAATGGATGAACGACTTAACGAGCTAAAGCGAAGTGAAGACATGTTCTATGCCGTATCTTTTAGGTCGCTGCCGACTTACGACTTATACTAAGTCGCGCACGACTTATACTAAGTCGCGCACGACTTACCAACTCGTTCAGAAGAATCAAGTGCAGTCGAAGTGATCCCCTATGCCGTCACCGACTTACGATCTACGACCTACCTTAGGTCGTGGCCGACTTATCACTTGGTGATTAAATTCTGCTCAGAAATCCTCTCTATAAATACCCCCCAAACTCCAACAAGTAAAAGACTTTTGGCCAACCATTTTCTGAAGCGTCATTACTCTGCCGAATTCTCAACTCATCCAACACTTGAAGAACTCCAGACATTGAAGATACTACAACAAGCTTTGATCGAGATTCTACATATCCGACACAGATTCAACGAATCTCATCATCAAAGTTTGAGTTACTAATCTGCAGTGTTTGTGTGATCGAAGTGAATTGTATTCAAAGTGCATTGTATCAAACTGTAATCAAATCAGCAATAAAAGACTATAAAGTGGACGTAGGCTCAATTACGGGCTGAACCACTATAAATCTGTTGTTCCTTTACCGTTTTCTGCTATTTTACTGCTTATATCTTGTTCCCATCACACGGGTGGTGCTTTCACAACTCTATTACACACACCGGGTGTTAGCGTTCAATTTCTAGCGTTAACATACGGTAAATTGAAAAATATTGACTTCTTTTTGAAAGGGGAATCCTTTTTCTTCCCACAATTATTTTCAAAGTCACGCAACAGTTCTTCAATGTCTGTTCCTGATAAATTTCCCGGAATCTATCCTATTTCAACTTCACCATTGAACCTCCTCTTATCAAACCTCCACTTGTGTTTCGGATCCATAAATTTTCTATGATTCATGTAGCACATTTTTTTACTATGTTTCAAGTACATTGAAGAAGTCTCATAATGGCATACAGGACAACCCAATTTACCCTTTGTGCTCCAACCGAATAACATTGCATACCCCGGAAAATCGCTAATAGTCCACAACACACTTGCACGTAACATGAATTTTTGATCAGTAAAGGTATCATAAGTTTCTATGCCTAGATCCCATAATTCTTTCAACTCTTCAATTAGAGGCTGCATATATACATCAATTTTATTCTTTGGAGACTCTGGACCGGAGATGAGTGTTGAAAGAATTAGATTTTCGGGCTTCATGCACAACCAAGGTGGAAGGTTGTAGTTAACTAATACAATTGGCCATGTACTTTAAGTTGTACTCATTGTACGAAAAGGATTGAATCCATCAGAGGCTACACCCAATCTGATATTTCTATTTTCTGATGAAAAATCAGGATACATAGCATCCATCGCCTTCCAAGTCTCGCTATCAGCTGGATGTCTAAGTTTTCCCTCTTTTTTTCGGCCCACAGAATGCCATCTCATAAGTTATGAATACTCCTTGCATATAAACAGCCTTTGTAGTCTTGGTTTTAGCGGAAAGTAACGCATCACTTTTGCCGGGACTTTGTGAATCAACTTCTCTGGATCATTGTCACGGGTGCCTTTCTTTTCCTCTTCCCACCTCAAAATACCACAAGAGCTACAGGCATCTTTATCTTCATTTTCTGCCCAATAGAGCATGCAATCGTTTGGACATGCATGTATTTTTTTGTAATCAAGACCTAAATCTTTAATGATTTTCTTCGCGGCTCTAAAAGATAAAGGTATGTGGGCCTGTGGAAAAGCCTCTCTCATCAACTCTAGTATATCCCCATCTGCAGACTCTGTAATTCCATGTACACATTTTAAAGAATAAAGCCTGATGATAAAACTTAATCTCGAAAATTTTGAACAGCCAGGATATAATGGCTGCTTTCCATCTTCGACAAGGCGATAAAATCTTTTAGCATCGGCATTTGGTGCATCAGAATTCTCATCTTCACAGTTCTGCATATTTCCACAAGTACGGTGCAACATTTCACCTAGATTATCTCCAAAATCACCAGCATCACAGTCTATATCTTCATCACTCCTTCCAAAATTTAGGTGAGAAACCTCACAAATCCATTTCACATACAATGGAGATGGACCATTGCAGATGAGATGATCATAAATTATATCTGGACGACGCCACTTGCTACTTTTACAATTCTTGCATGGGCACGTCATTTCATCGCCTACGGTGAATTTAGAAAAACCGTTTTGTATAAAGGCTCTTATCCTGCTAATATATCCTTCACTAAACTTTGGAAGTTTTATCCAAATGTTTTCGCTGTCCATCACTACAATTATAAATATGAGTATTTTAACATAAAAAGATAAAATTTGTGTGTGTGTCCAACAAGAGGAAACCTAGACAGGTCAAACCGAATTAAGAATTTATAAGTAGTTTAAATCGAAACCCTAAAGTGATGGGAGAGAGTGTTATACCTCAAAATCGAAAATTGAAGCCCTAAAGTGATGTGAACAATGCTTGAACCCCCAAATCGAAGTGAAATCGCTGAACAAAGCTTGAACCCCTAAATCGAAGCCCTAATCGAACCGAAATCGCTGAACCCCAAATTAAGAATGTTCGCTTGAACCTTTGTAAGAAGACAGAGAAGAATGAAAATAAAAATTTATTTGCGGGGACTTTTTTTCTTCGCGGCTCTAAAAGATCAAGGAGTGGTGTTCGGATTGATGAGGTGTCACGTTCTCCAATGTAGGATTTGCCTTGGTAGATTGGCGCGGATCGGTGCGAAAGATATGAAAAGGTCTGCTATAGCAACACTATAAAAAAATGTTGCATCAATTACACTTGTTTAGCTAGAGCAACACATTTTTATGGCTAAGGCAACACCAAAAATTCAACGTTGCAGTAGGACCAAAATTGTATAGCTATCGCAACATTTTACTTGGCAACACCTTGCAAAAATGTTGCAGAAGGCCATTTATGGCGTAGTGATAATACAATATTTTAAAAACAACTAGCAAATTAAAATATGTAAATGTATATTTATTTTATTTTGAAATTTTATATATACTTATAAGAAATAATCTATATAGATTAAAATCTAATCTTTTTATACTTTCCTATGTTTTCCCAAAGTCTATATATATATAATTTTCTGTTTTACAGCATATATATTAAAATATGTGTGTATTTATATTTAAAAAAAATCCTCCTTATCTTTTCTGTAAAAATAAAATAGTAATTAACTTCACTGTTAAATTCTTAAAACAGATTCCCCTTTTAAAACCTTACTGTAAATAAATTTTCCCAGCATCTGCATATACGTATATATAAATTAAACAGAACTACTTTAAATCTAATTGTCTAAATAATTTTTTTTGTACATAAACATTTATTTATTTCAATTAACAAAAAAAAATAAATGGTATACCTCACTGCAATAGCCCATACCGATCTCGACTAAATCCACGCTGCTCATAACTCCCACTCAAACCGCCACTGCCATGCTCGAGCCCCTGCCATCATCCCCAATCATCGTGAATCGAGGATGAGTACACCCCAAGGTCATGACACCTTCATCCCATCGCGAACGCCATCGCGAGCCTTCCTCCATTACCGCGCCTTCCCTCCTGCCTTCAAGCGCGCGTCCAACAGCACCATGCTTGAGCTCCCCATCGCGAAGTGGTCGCGATTCGAATGGATTGGAAAAAGAGGGATGAGTTTATTCGAATGTTGGATATTAAAAAGGGCAAATTCGATTTCAACGAAGGCAGAGGTTTTTTTATAATTTCGTTATTAGATAACTGAAGAAGAGAGAGAGACTTCGGTTAGAACAGGCACTCACGATTTAACAGAGGCAGCCATTTTTTTCGTTTGTGAATTCGCTTCGAACATATAAGGGGAGAGGGGGAGCATTTAAATCGAACGAGGCGTGTTTTGCACGATTTTATTGTCGTGATTTTCAAACTGAAAAGAAAAGAAAAGAAGGACGCGTGCTGGAATAAACTTGCTACAGTGATTTGAAGAAGGACAGAATAGCAGCTGATGGGAGATATATTGACTAGTCAACAAAGTATGTATTATATTTAAATTCAAATTTAAATTTAAATCGTCTTGAATTCGCAGCTTAAAATCTTGACATCGTATCGAGGTGTGCCGCTAGGCGTTTATAATGTTATACCCCTATTATGGACGCGATGGAAAAGGTTTCGAGTCCTAATTCGATCATATGGATAAGATAGCATTTTGGACCCAGTTATTATATTAAATTTTCGATATAAATCCAACGCGTTTATATACCGTACGACTAAACGATAACTCCAAAAGCTACGAAATTTAAAATCCGATAATAATACAATATTACGAATCCAATGGAACTGGTTTCGTCGAATTCCGAGACTGTATCTCGGAAGGCTATTTTTAAATGTCGATTTAAACGATATATTTTAAAATTGAACGAATCACAGTTAAATTCAATTTTAACACTTTTATTATCTTCAGTATTATTAGTATATATTTTACAAGCCTTTGAAATATTTTTCACGAGCTTAAAATTCCAAATTCAATATTTTACCCAAACTTCTAATTATTAAATTCAATAATTTAATTATCCAATAAATAGTTATATTTGAAATTCAAGTTAAAAATTACACCTGAATATTTAAAATCAATTAAATATTCCAATTTCAAATATCCAAAAATTCCGAGTCGTTACATTCCTCCCCCCTTAAAAGAATTTCGTCCCCGAAATTGCTAAGGCAGAAGAATGCCCGAACCCATTAAGTTATTAACCCACTTAGTGAAAACTTGATATTCACTTTTTCAAAACCTTTAACTTCAATCGATCCATTGGTTTTCCTCTTCTAGTTCAAATCCTACATTTTCATTACCATTTGAAAATTACCCTTTCGTTAATAGAAATTTTCCAAATAAATTTCCAAAATTTTTCTAACTCCTAAAATTTTGGCAGAGCCTCCCTTGTACGGAGGAGCTTTTGCAATTTGACAAGAGAGATAAATATATATATCGACCCACACGGTCGGAAAACAAAAAAACCAAACAATGTTTCATATTTCCTATCTTTTATTGCGTAGGCGTACCTCTATTTAGCATTTTTTTAAGCAAGCGGCTTATTTATTTAGCAATTAGCGCAACCAAAATCCAGCCAAACGGCCTCCCGATACCTGTACTTACTTAATTTAACATGTAAGTACTGCATATATGAAATTCATAACATTTCATTTATTTGCAATAGCTAAACATATGATTTACACAAGCAATGCATACTAAGCAACATTTATAAGCAATTATAAGATCCCAACACTAATTTTAATTGCTTTCAACCAATCCATACACTATTCCATTCCATTTAAATGGTTTAAAACTCCATTTCTTACATTCAATTCATTTTTAAATGAAACAAACTCATATTTATTTCAATTGATTCAAAAATCATTTTTATTTACTTCTATTTATTCATTCACTTTCGTTTACGCCAAACGACTAATTTTTCTTATGCAGATTTGGCGATATTCATGCAATTAAACAATCACTTTAGTTTATAACCATTTTAAATTGATTCTAACTCAATTTATATTAATTCCATCCCATTTCTAATTTGTTCACAATCCTTTCCTTGCATTTTATTTCATATCCAAAAAGGTTTCATTCAAAACCATTTTATTAAACTCGACAACCAATATATTAAATAACCACCTCACAATTTACTTAAGTTATTTATTTTCTTCGAACTATTTCACCCCATAACTTAAGTTTATTTTATTCAACCAACTTTAATTTCTTCTAGCACCAATTCTGTTTCCATTTAAATTTGATTTTCATCCAATCAAATTCCATTCCATTTTACTAATTTAATTCAATTAGTTTATTCATTCAATCCATTATAAATTCTAATTCGCATTCACAATTCATTTCTGAATTTATCTTATTAATAACAAGGCCATTTCAATTTATTTCTACTCACTTGAATTTTATTTGCAATTCAAACCATCTCTATTTTTAATCCAACCTTATTTTATTCAACAACATTTCCAATTATATATAATTCACTTGCAACATACGTTGAATGTTATTTATAACTCAAGTTTGACTTCAAAAATCCCTTTTTAACTAACCATCCAATTTTTATTTAACCAAGTTGACTTCCATTAGCATATTCAATTAATTGATTTACCCCAAATTAGTTCACTTCCAACTTACAATTTAATATTTGATTTTTATCTTCAAAAATCTCTTTGATTAGTTTACTTGAATTCAATCTATTTCATATTTCAAGTTTGGATTTTTAATTCATTTTCCAAAATACTAATCAAATTTTATTTTGGTTTTTATTTTCACTTTCAGTTTCTTAAGTTGGGATTATATACTCATTTATAGCCAAGAATATTTTTATTCAATTCATTTCAATTTTTTTATAAGCTATTGAAATTTACTTCTCCCAATTCAATTTTTATTTACTTGCCTTTAGTCAAATTTTATCTCATACCATTCATTTACATTCATTTAAGTGAGAGTTTCATTCTATTCAATATCATCTTTAACTTAATTCTGTTTCATTTCAATTCAACTCTTATTTCTCAAATCCAACCTTAATTTCTATTTTTAACTTAACTTCATTCAGTTTAAGTTAAATTCAATTCAATTACATCCAAATTTTAATCCATTTAACTGATCTACTTCACTAATTTATTTTCTTTCAAGTCATCATCAATTAAATTTCAAAATTTTATTTCAACCTAATCTAAGTTAAATTTTATTTTTAACTTTCTCACTTTTAACTTTACTTCCAACATTCAAATCTCATGCTTTCCTTCCTTATTTAAAAATCATTTCAAATTTTTATAAGCTTATAACTTATCCCTGACGAAATGAGGATTCCAGTTTAAGTTCAATTTTAATTATAATCCAGTTGTACAATTTATACTTATACAAATTCTCATATTGGTTATGTAAACCATTTCAGATTTTATAATCTTGTTTGACTATATTATTATCATCCAAACACTTCGATTATACATATAATAATTCCAAAAAATTATTTCTTTTATATCAAAATATATTTTAGGTAAAATTATTTCATTTACCCGCTTTTAAAATAATACCATGTCAATTTATCGTGTTCAAGTGTTTATAAATTCTTATCGAATTAGCGGCCCACTTACTCGATCAAAATTCATATACCACCTAACCAATAAGTCAACACAATATTAAAACCATTTATTCACTAACAAATACATGCTCATATCTATTAATACGCTCAAACTCATTCTAGAGTACTACTGACTCCATCTCTAATGAGTAATCCCCACAAGAGCCAAGGTTCTCGCTTAAACTTTCAGCTCTGATACCAACTGTAGCGACCCGCGGTTTCGTACCCCTTTGAGTTGATAATAATCCTTCCACGTTCAACCCAAAGTATACGAAAGAGCGCATAACTAGGGTAAAAGAAGAAAGAGGTAGAAGAAGAAAATAAAACAACATCAGAATCTCACAGTCGCAGCGGAATAAAATATAATATATAACATCAGTTTTGAATACAAAGAAATCTGTACTGTCATATATACATACCATTATCAGAGTACAACAATCATCCATCACATTGGACAGCTTATTATCTGCATTTACACAGCGGAATTTATAATTCAAATACGGGAGTACGTCTCATCACCCAGCTCATCTTCTGAGCTCCACAACATCCTATTCTGTATCTGTAATACTCGGTCTGACTCGAGCATCATAATAAAACAACACCCGAGTCAGTCTGGAAAACCAGCGTGAGAAAACACACTCAATTGGATTATTACATTTTCGAAAATCTTTTGAAGATAAGGTATCTCGTAAGACCACGCCACAAATAAATATGCCGGGTTTTTACCTTACGATAACCAAAACATTTTTATCAAATCCGTCAAATATTATAATAGTGTCTATAGAAAGTAAAATAGAATCTAGCTGAAATGCTTACATCTCACGTTCCGGCATAGTTGGGCACAATCAAAACCGCACAGGCGCTTATTAGAGATTGGATTCCATACAATGGCAGGGCTACTGGAGTACCGCCCGTCATAGTACCTGGTCTAGATCAGAGTACCGAGGATCACGCCCGATCCCTTGCACCACAAGACCGGAGCTACCCCTTACTGGATAGTACGAATAAGATCACCCCGCGGTTGGGATCAGCAACCGCCCACTAAGCCGAATAAAAAGGAACATCAAGACAGGGATGACCTTACCCTAATTGAGTGCTACCCACTTAGCCTTGCTGCACCTCCCCTATTTTAGCCATTCCCGGTTGATGAGGCTTGAGGCTATGCGTTACCTTTTTAGAACACATTTCCCTTAGAATGCTCATCGTCCTACTGACGATGGTCTGATAGCATTAGTCCATACAAGTTGCCCTGGGTGTGGACGTACCAAACACCGTCTTCATCGTCTTCATCATCTTCATGGTCTTCATTCGCGATCGTTCAAACCGGATCGAAGTGGTTTTCGGATAATTAAATCTGATCCCGGTCTCTTCGAAACGATCAGCGCATTAGCCAAATATTGATAGTCGGTTATTTAACTATCAATTAACATCCATAAGCAACCATTCAATCTTAAATAATTCTCCAAATTATTTATTTCAAAATATCTTCATAAGATATTATTTCCATCACATTTTGAAAATAGTTTTCAAATTCCTTTTATTCACATGCCACAAATTCCTTAACATTTGCCCAATACTCAGAATATTTTTTTCCCACCCCATTTGATATTCAACACTTGGAAAATATTCATTTATTTTCTATCTCCATTCTCAAAAATTATTTACAATTTTATTTGTAAATTCCCACCCCGTCTCACCGAATTCTATATACCCCAGAATTCCTTAGTTAATTCACTTTAATATTTCCCTTCTACTACCCTTGTGAATTTTATTTCGCCTTCTGAAAGTTCGCTTATCTTATACTTAAGATTTTATTTAAGTTCTCATAATACACTATAAGATCTTCTAAAATATTATCTGTTTTAATAACTCGCTTCTCATCTCAAGAGGATTTTTAACTTAATTTAAAACATTTAAAAACATACATACTTATAAAATAAGTGTAAAGGTTTTATTTTAAAAAATATGGTTTAAGATAAAACTAAATACCAACATCCAAATTCATGTCCAGTTACTAATAAGTATTAAGTAAATAATAACTATCTTCAGAATATTCTAAATCCAATAATAGTTTATAAAAGTTGTATAGTATAGTAGATTTAAAAATTCACTTTAAAAATAATTTTACTTTACTCGACAAAAAGTCCATCTTTAGAAAATCCAATATCCACCAATTCAATTCATAAAGTTCCTCTTAATTCATATCTCATCGACCATATTCACCATTTTCTTTCCAAAACAATTTCCATGACCCGATATAAGTTCTCACCATTAACTTATATTCTCCACGTATCCACTGATATTAATCTATCTCATTTATAAACCCCGTTTATAAATTTATAAACCCCTATGAGTTTTCCATTTATTTATAAAAACATTTCTATTTATAATTCCATTCTACAATTTATCCCTTAATAAACCTCAATCTATTTTAATTATCAATTCCAATTCTCTTCCAAAATTTCAAATATCTTTCAAGTCCTTAATATATATAATTTTAATTAAAATCTCTATCTAGCCCAATTTACCAATAGTTAAATATAACCAAGTTAAATTATATATTTTCTCATCCCACTTAATTTTCTTTACAAAATAACCTAATTTCCAGTTTAAACATTTCCATTCAAAATCTTCTTTCTTTTTGCTTCAAATTTATTGCTTTATTTAAAAATACCAAATTCAATTTCCAGGCTATTTAGCATTTACAATTCAATTCACACAATCCATATCAATTTATCCAACCTGTCATATATCAATATATGTATATATATATATATATATGAAAACAATAAATATTTTTGAGGAATCCAGTTGGATCCCTCCAACCTGTTTCCCTGCATCCACAGGTGTTAGCACAATATAAAAACACCAATCCCACTTTGAGGGGGATATCGCGGTATGAAGGGTTATCCGCTATTATGCGGGGCGTATAGGGTCTCATCCGCTATATAAATGCGGGAATATCAATCACTCCAATATATATACTACTATATATATAATATCCATAGATAATTTATACATTTATCTATCAAGTCAGACATCCAATAATTTAAATTAACATTTAATTTTAATAGGAAATCCGAATGAGTGAGAAAATCTCACCTTTGATTTTTGTTTTTTAATCCACTTCAATCTTGACTTGGTTTCTTCACAATTTAAGACCTTATATAACATTATATGATTTATTAATATTTTAAATAATCGGACAATTAATTTCCATTTAATAGATTTGATTAACTTTTAATTTTTTTAAACTAACTTTCCTTTAACAAATAATTCTTAGTATCTGAAATAAATTAAATAGGTCAATTAAACAAATAAATCATTATAATACATTATTTTAAAAACAACTAGCAAATTAAAATATGTAAATTTATATTTATTTTATTTTGAAATTTTATATATACTTATAAGAAATAATCTATATAGATTAAAATCTAATCTTTATACACTTTCCTATGTTTTCCCAAAGTCTATATATATATAATTTTCTTTTTTACTGCTTATATATTAAAATATGTATGTATTTATATTTAAAAAAAATCCTCCTTGTCTTTTCTGTAAAAATAAAACAGTAATTAACTTCACTGTTAAATTCTTAAAACAGATTCCCCTTTTAAAACCTTACTGTAAATAAATTTTCCCCGCCTCTACATATACGTATATATAAATTAAACAGAACTGCTTTAAATCTGATTGTCTAAATAATTTTTTTTGTGTACATAAAAATTTATTTATTTCAATTAACAAAAAAATAAACGATATACGTCACTGCAATAGCCCATACCGATCTCGACTAAATCCACGCTGCTCGCAACTCCCACTCGAACCGCCGCTGCCATGGTCGAGCCCCTGCCATCATCCCCAATCATCGTGAATCGAGGATGAGTACACCCCAAGGTCGCGACGCCTTCATCCCATCGCGAACGCCATCGCGAGCCTTCCTCCACTGTCGCGCCTTCCCTCCTGCCTTCGAGCGCGCGTCCAACAGCCCCATGCTCGAGCTCCCCATCACGAAGTGGTCGCGATTCGAATGGATTGGAAAAAGAGGGACAAGTTTATTCGAATGTTGGATATTGAAAAGGGCAAATTCGATTTCAATGAAGGCAGAGGGTTTTTTTTAAATTTCGTTATTGGATAACTGAAGAAGAGAGAGAGACTTCAGTTAGAACAGGCACTCGCGATTTAACAGAAGCCGCCATTTTTTATCGTTTGTGAATTCGCTTCGAACAGATAAGGGGAGAGGAGGAGCATTTAAATTGAACGAGGCGTGTTTTGCACGATTTTATTGTCGTGATTTTCAAACTGAAAAGAAAAGAAAAGAAGGACGCATGCTGGAATAAACTTGCTATAGTGATTTGAAGAAGGACGGAATAACAGCTGATGGGAGATATATTGACCAGTCAACAAAGTATGTATTATATTTAAATTCAAATTTAAATTTAAATCGTCTTTAATTCGCAGTTTAAAATCTTGACATCGTATCGAGGTGTGCCGCTAGGCGTTTATAATGTTATACCCCTATTCCGGACGCGATGGAAAAAGTTTCGAGTCCTAATTCGATCATATGGATAAGATAGCTTTTTGGACCCAGTATTATATTAAATTTTCAATATAAATCCAGCGGGTTTATATACCGTACGACTAAACGATAACTATAAAAGCTACAAAATTTGAAATCCGATAATAATACAATATTACAGATCCAATGGAACTGGTTTCGTCGAATTCCGAGACTGTATCTCGGAAGGCTATTTTTAAATGTCGATTTAAACGATATATTTTAAAATTGAACAAGTCACTGTTAAATTCAATTTGAACACTTTTATTTTATTTAGTATTATTAGATAAATTTTACAAGGTTTGAAATATTTTTCACGAGCTTAAAATTCCAGATTCAATATTTTACCCAAACTTCTAATTATTAAATTCAATAATTTAATTACCCAATAAATAGTTATATTTGAAATTCAAGTTAAAAATTACACCTGAATATTTAAAATCAATAAAATATTCCAATTTCAAATATCTAAAAATTCCGAGTCGTTACACACATGTTAATCCCGAACAGCAACAACTTTACTGGGATCGACCACAAACCCACTTTCCGAGACAACATGTCCGCCAAAAGTGGCACTTAGAAAACTTTTCCTTCAACTTATGCTCACCGAGTATATTGAGCACTTCTTCTAAATGTAAACCATGCTCCTCTTCACTCTTTAAATAGGCCAAAATGTCATCCATAAATATTACAACGAACTTATTGCCTAACCCCTAAAAACTCGACTAATCAAATCTTTGAAGTAAGCATGTTTACTGTTAGTCCGAAGGGCATGACTAACCACTCGCATAGTCCGTCAGTGTACGAAAAATAGTCTTTTGGATACTATTCTCAAATACACGTAATTGGTGGAATCCGGTGGCTAAGTCAAGCCGTGAGAACATCTTTGCTCCAACCAACTGATAAAAGAGAACGTAAATATAGGGCACTGGATACTGATTCTTCTTTGTTAGTTTAATCAACTTTCTATAGTCAACACAAAGCCTTAGAGAATCATCCGCCTTGGTGGCAAAGACGACTAGTGCTCCCCACTCAGAAATGCTCCTCCTAATAAAGCCCTACTCTAATAGCACATTCACTTGCTTGTTTATCCCGCGTCTCTCCTTTGGGGCCATATGCCTTAAGTGTGTGGCAACAGATCTAGCTAGGGAGGGAGACCTTTAACCTCGAAAAAGACATCTGGATAATCTCTAACTATAGACACCAAATCTAGCTCGTCATGTGACAAGTCCGGTGAGTAAAAGTAAATCAATATAACTGGTCCTCGGCGATCGCAATAAACCTCCAAGCTATGTCCAATACATGTACTCAACCTACCAACCTTCCTATCGCAATCTAGGATAGCCTCATACATCGTCACCCAATCCATGCCCAAGATCAACCCACCCATAAAATCCTAAGACGAAAGCATCGCGATCGAACTCGAAACCCTAAAATAAATAATTTCAAAACCCAATATACCATAGATAAATAAGCTGATCCTCCTACGGGGATTGACACAACCACAAGGTCTGTAACTATGCAAGTGTTTAAGTGTAACTAATCTACAAGTCTACTCGAAATGAAACAATGTGATGCCTCAGTATCAAATAAAGTGCGAATGGATAAACCAAATAGAGTTAACGCACCCTATATCATGTCCTTCTTCCCCTTATCCGCAACTGGCTGCATGCTCGAGCTAGGTACTTCATCCAATGCATAAGCCGTAAATAGAGGCCTTCTATGGTGCTGGACACTCCCACCTTGTGTGTCCAAACTAACTGCAATTATAACACTTGATCTTCGAACCATCTGATTTGCACTCCATTGCGAAATGTTCTTTTTTGCCACACTTCTACAATGCATATCTTGCTTCCCGATCTTACACCTGGGTCAAAATCATCCATTGCATTGATTATGCCACGGTGCCTTTCCTCCGTTCTTCTTAGGTTCCTCTTCTGCTTTCTCTTTGGGGACGATATTCAACAAGGCCATCTCCACTAAACCCTCATACATCGCACCCTTTAGAATATGAATCAGGGCTAAACCTTGAAGGGGTTGGTTCAATCCTTTAGCAAATTTCAGAGCCATTTTACATGGGGTATTGAACAGATTCATTTCGAACCTAGCTAACTCGTTGAATTGATTGACATACTCCTTTATTGACATGTCTCTTTACTTCAGATGAATAAAATTTTCCAACTATACTCCTTCCTCTACTCTGAAAAGATACTTCATCCCAAAGTATCTCTAAAACTCTCCCCAAGTGATCTCTCCTTCATCGTTCTCCGCCTTAACTACATCCCTCCAACACAGGGCCTCCCCAATAAATACCAAGTGGCTATCTGGTCTCCTCACCTAATCGGATCTCCTCACCTCATCAGCAAGACCCATCAATCCAAAAATCCTCTCACAAGTACGAATACATGTCCTTGAATCTACATGTGGCTCGGTTCCCATGTATGGCCTTCCTCCAAGGCTTATAGAATCCTTACATAACTTAGCAAAATCGATGGTCGGTGGGTAGGTAGGAACTACACCTGTCGCTCTCCCTATGGGTCCTCTATTAGGATTAAGCTGGGCTTGTCCTCTTACCTGAAGATACCAGCAAAACCAAATTGGGACATTCAAGCCCAAAACGTCGGCTGCATCGCCTAAGCTTGAACTTACAGGATCACTCACCTTCTATATGTAATAAGTGCGGCTAATTCCCAATACGCCCTTATGTAATTTAATTAGCTTAGGGACCATTCTTAAGCCCGTTTAATTAGTTAATCAAACATGGCTTTCTTATCATTTATTTAAATCTAAATCCCCATATCACTCTAATTGTTTGCATTATTCTATTTAACTTATCTAATTAAATCTTCTAAATAATGTTATCAAAAACTAAGGGTGTTATAGGCTCCCCTCCTTAAGAATTTCGTCCTCGAAATTCAGTAAGGAGTACATACTGAACATAGCAATCATCTGTAATGACTCCTAACAACCATACTAGTCTACCTAACTAGAAATTATCTATATAAATCTAATATAGACATACCCTCAAAGTAGATCAAAATAAGTGTCTCGAATCCCGTCTTCTGTCTCCCAAGTACAGTCCTAGTCATTGTCTCTCCACTGAACTTTCACTAACTTGACTATCTTGTTCCTTAATCTTTTCTCATCTCTTGCTACAACCCTAACTGGTTGTCTAACAAAAATCAAATTACGCTCTACTACCAAATCTTCCAACCCTATCGGAGGAATCGTAGTCTCCGGATCATGCACATACTTGCGAAGATGAGACACATGAAATACATTATGGAGACCTGCCATATTGCTCGGCAACTCTACTCTGTATGCGAGCTTTCCAATCCTCTCTAGAATTTGAAATGGACCAACATATCTCGGTGCCAGTTTCGCTGACTTTCCAAATCGTACCACATCCTTCGTTGGTGATACTTTAATGAAAATCTTATCTCCAACTGAGAACTCTAGGTCTTTACGTCTCTTATCTCCGTAACTTTTCTGCCTAGATCGAGCTTCCTTCATCCTTTCTTGGATCAACTCAATCTTCTCTGATTCCTCTCTAACCAAATCCGGACCTAAGACTGATCTGTCTCCATTCTCCAACCCACATGCTGGCAATTTGCATGGCATTCCATACAAAGCTTCAAAAGGCATCATTCCTATACTATTCTGATAACTATGATTATAGGAAAACTCAAACAAATGTAGGCGATCCTCCCAAGATCCACCATAGTCCAATACACAAGCTCTTAGTAAATCCTCGAGTACCTTATTGACTCTCTGTCTGCCCATCCGTCTGAGGGTGATATGCAGTACTCGTATTGAGCTTAGTGCCTAATACATCCTGTCGACTATTCCAGAATTCACTAGTGAAAATAGCATCTCAGTCGCTGACTATGCTACTAGGAACTCCATGAAGTCTAACTATGTTCTTCACGAACAACTTGGCTAAAACAGGTGCCGTCCTGGTTGACTTTACCGGAATGAAATGGGAACTCTTGGTCAATCTGTCCACTATGACCCATATACTTTCATTTTCTCTATTTGACCCTTGCAACCGTCTATAAAATCCATCGAAATCGAATCCCATTTCCAAACTGGAATCTGTAAAGGTTGAAGCAACCCACTCGACTTCTGATGTTCGATTTTCACTTGTGGATAGTTTGCACACTGCCTAACCCACAAGCCAACATCCCTCTTCATACCTTCCCAATAGAAGCTCATCTTCATGTCTTGGTCCCTCCAGGATGAATCGTAAACTTGGATCGATGAAATTCTCTAAGAACTTCTTTCCTCAAGTCCTCAACATTTAGAAGACATAATCGTCCCTTCTTTCTCAACCATCCCTTCAGGTCAAGGCTAAAATCTTTTAGATCATCGATCTTAGTTCCAACCTCAAGCTCTCTAGTCCTCTCGGCTAATAATGTATCCTCCTTCTACTTATAAGCAATTCTCTCGATCAACACTGGTCGAACATCTAAATAGGACAACATGGCAGTATTTTGACTAGAACTAGCAGTCGATCTTAAATACACACTACAAGTAGTCAAAGCTTCTAAATCCTTCCATTCTGCCAACATAACTAACACCACATTTTAATGTCTTCTACTAAGAGCATCTGCTACTCTACTACCCTTCCTGGTGTATACTCTATACCAAATTCATAAGTTGCCAAAAACTCCAACCACCTCTGCTGTTCCATATTCAACTCCTTCTGAGAGAGTAAGTACCTTAAAGACTTATGATCTGTGTATAGCTCAAACCTCTCCCCTAAGAGATAATGTCTCCAAATATTCAATGTGAAGATCAACGCAGCTAATTCCAAATCATGAGTAGGGTATCTCACTTCATGCGGTCTAAGCTGTTGTGAAGCGTAGGCAATGAGTTTACCCTTCTGCATCAACATAGCTCCTAATTCAGTTCCACATGCATCGATATACACCACCAACCCTTGGTCTCCGTCTAGAACTACTAACACAGGTGCATTGGTCAATAAATGCTTTAACTTAAGGAACGCTTCATCACATTTGTCGGACCGGACAAACTTCACATCCTTCCTTTTTAGCTTAGTCAAAGGTGCTGCTATCCCCAGGAAATCCTTGATGAATCTCCGGTAATAGCCAGCAAGTCCAAGGAAATTTCTAATCTCAATCACCATCCCTAGTCTCTTCCAATTATTAATAGCTTCGATCTTATCTGGATCGACTGACAAGCCCTTCTCTGAAACCACGTGAACAAGAAAATTAACCTCTTTCTTCCAAAAACGACACTTAGAAAACTTCACTTTTAGCTGATGCCGCCTCAGCATCATAAGCACAACTCTAAGATGATCCTCATGCTCTCTTTCATCCTTAGAGTATACTAAAATGTCATCTATAAACACTGGCACAAACCTATCCAAGTACTCTCGGAAAACTCGGTTCATCAAATCCATGAAAAAAGCAAGTGCATTCGTTATCCCGAATGACATCACTAACCACTCATACGAACCATACTTATTCCGAAATGCTATCAAAGGAATACTATCCTCTGCCACTCTTAACTGAGGGAAACCTGTCACCAAATCTAGTTGGGAAAACACTTTCTCCACACAACTGATCAAATAGATCATCTATTCTCGGCAAAGGATACTTATTCTTAATCGTCCTTTCGTTCAACTTATGATAGTTGATACACATCTTTAATGACCCATCTAGTTTCTTCACGAACACTGCGGCTGCTCCCCAAAGCGAACTGCTTGGTCTACTTAAATTTTCTTCCTTTTAGATCCACTAGCTGCACTTTCAATTCCCTCATCTCGGTCGGTGTCATCCTGCTAGGTGGTCTACTTACAGGTTCAGCCCCTGGTACAAGATCTATCTGAAACTCAATAGTTAATTTTGGTGGTAGTCCTATGACCGGCTCAAAGACAGCTGCAAACTCTCTTGCTACCCTAACTTGACTTTGCTCTTCTCCCGCTTCCATTGCACTTAACAAAGCACAGCTACTTCAGTAAGAATTCTCTACTGAGAATATAATTCGGTTATGACTATTAGGGTGTCCTAGTGATATCTTCCTATCCTAGCAAAATAACCTAGCTTCATACTTACTCAACCAATCCATACAATATGATTCCGAGATCTAAAAAATTGAAAACATACAGATTGCTTGCAAACTTATAATGTAGCAAATCAAGTTCTAATTGATCACATCTCATCCTCAGAGTTGCATACCCTCCTATTGGATTCGCAAACCTTAAGGAAGTAACAAGGTATGTGGTTCTAAGCATAACCTATCAACCAAACACTGGGATATAAATGAATGTGATGAGCATCAAATAGTATCCACACCCATATACTCTAAATAAAAAACGTACCTTCCATCACAGTCTTTCCTTTTTCAGTTGCAGTTAGCTTAGAAGATGATGGTCCAATAGCAAAACCTTTCCCTTGTCCGCCCTAACCGGTTATGGACACTGATTCTTATAATGCCCAACTTGATTGTAGTTGAAGAAATTCACATTCTCCTTGTCTGCAGCCTTCTTCCCCTTGCCCGACCGACATTCATTTGCATAATGACCCTTCTTGTCACACTTAAAGCAAACTAAGTCAGCCTTCGCCTTTTTGGCAGCATCTCCCTTCCGGGCTCCCTTCTTTTTAAAGAACTTTCTCTTCTTTCCCTGAGAACCCTAGGTTTCAACTGGCTTCTCTCTGGCACAAACAGCAAGCAATCCATCTCCACCACTACATTACTAGGATCACATAAATGTGGCAGGGTCACCCTAGCAATCTGGGGCCTCAGTCCTCTAATGAACCTCTCATTCCTCCTGATGACTATGTCTATAGTATTATATCCATAACGAGACAACTCATCAAACTTGGCAGTATACTTAGCAACTGACATCTCTCCCTGCTCCAAATCCAAAAACTTCCTCAGCAGCGCTGATTTAGCAACCTCAGACATAAACCTTTGCTCAAATCTCCTTCGAAAACCAGCCCAAGTTAATTCCTCCTCCGGAACTCTAAAAGTAACACTGTTCCATAAATGAAGAGCCGACCCTTGCAACTGTCTAGAGGCCAACCTTCTCTCCTGCTCATCATCTAGACCAAAATAGCAAAGATACGCTCGTAATGCAACAGCCAATTCTCTACCTCTATGGCATTGTCTGTCCCCATAAATGGCTTCCCACCAAGGCCGGTGTAATCTCTACTCTGCTTAGCATAATTATTCCCAACTAGAGCCACAAGATTAGCTCCTCCAACATTTCCAGCAACGCTAGCAGTAACTCCTGCTTGCATCATATTGACGAACAACTGATATATCGCATCATATCTACTGGTGGATTTCCAACACCCACATTGGCATCAGCATTTTGGTTAGCATTAGCCTGTCGACCTTGGTTCCTCCTGGTATTAGGTCGAGCATTTCCATTAGTTGTGTTGCTTCCTCCATCAAGATTTCCTCTTCCGTTTCCTGCCTCCGTATCTTCTTTCTTATAAATCTGCATACGACCCTTAGTAAGATACATAAGAACGGTCTAAGAGAAAAGGGGAATACGTACTTATATATAACTATATATCAAATACAAGTACGTTACTATAGCGTTAACCCAAACCCCGATCTTATTTTCATATTCATTGGATTATGTTTTAAAAAATCTTTTAGGTTTAAAACTCTTTTAAGTTTCATAAACCTATGCTCTAATACCAACTTGTAACATCCTCCACTTAGGGGGCCAAACTAACGGTTACAAATGCTGCAGTCATCCATGTCGCACCTTTCACAACATAAGTTGCATGTCTTAACGACACTCCGCATCCGCATCCTACTCTATGATACGGAAACACGAACTAAGTTCGCCATCTCAAATAAGAACACCTAAATGTGTTTACCTCAGTCAATCAATTTAGAGAGCAATGGGGTTCATACCCCGATCAACTTAAGGCCTCGGACAGTCAACTAAGTCTAAAGTGATTTACGGCAGTCGACCTACGTTAGTCTTAGGTCGATTGCCTACAATCCAGACATCTTTTAATTTATTGGTTTTATGTAAGTTAATCATTTCATTTTATTTTCAGACTTAATCTAGACGTCTTTCAATTCACTATTTTAAGTCAAGTAATAAATTTCATTTAATTATCATACATAATCAATTTCAATTATCAAATGTAACTTGTTTAATTCTTATTTCAACTGGGCTAATCTGTTTGTCTTATTTTTATTACAGTCATTGCAATATTTACATTATCCCAATTAGCAATTTATAGGTGTCAAATCCAATTTTAGCATATGATTTATGGTTTTACAGCTTACATATGTCAACTGTAATTAGATAAAAAGATCCATTATTTCAGATTCCCAATTTAATAAGTTAACAGATTAATACCAAAATTAACAATGAAATCAGCATAGGGTAGAAATTAAAATCAACTAATCTAATTAACTTGTTAACTCTGTGCCCACTCACCTCTGTCTTAAGCTTTTATGTTTGCCTCGGACGTCGCAAGCCTTCTCCCTTATATCCGCGTAGGTCTCTTCTCCAATTACTAGATCTTCGTTCTATTTTGATTTAGATTGAGATTTAGAATAGAATTGAGGTTTTCAAATAGATTTGACAAATTAGGGTTTAGAGTTTTATTTTGGCAGAGTATCGCTGTAATGGAGAGAATTAGGTTTTAGGTTAACCCTAGCTTTCAATTTATATATGAACACCTCAACTCACTACCGTTAGATCGAGCCCAAAATCATCTCCTTCGTCCCTGAAATCATGGCCAGCATGCAACGATCTCGAATGAAAAAACGAATCATCTCCATGTCACCCCGACCCTAAGATCGACCGTGTGTCAAGTCGACCGCCTACGGTCAACCTGGGTCGATCTGGGTGAAATTGGCCCTAGTTGATTTTTTTTCTATTTTCTATTTTTCTTTTCAATTTCTTATTTATTCAATCCTTTATAACTTTTTCGTATTAGCTCGGATTTTAACAAGTTGTATATGAAATTTGCTAAAAAAAACTAACATGGACATAACGGTGCAAGTCCCGTTGTCAAATTCGGAGGTTTCTGAAAATTGTCATTTTAGGTTAATTCTTATCCTTTAATTATATTTTCTTATTTATTTCCGGAAAATCCTGGAGTGGTACAGGTAGTAAGTATACACAACTGCAGGTAGTCTCTAGGTGAATGACAAACTTCTGTTGTGCAACTCTACTGACATCGCATCCCAACCTATTGTAAATCAAACCATTTATCCTATACCTAAATATTGGGCTAGGACCACTAATTCACGCTCATCCTAAACGTGTTATTGAGACTATGTAATTTTCTACTCTGAAAATTATAATGCCTCCTAGTATTTTATTCCTATTTTATACGCTTATTACACATTCTCTATTTTCCTCTTACGTCCTATAAATGTCATCTGTCTGTAATAAAGGGTCATTATTATTCTAATTGGAAAATCATTAATGACATTTATTTATTCATTCCAGTTCAACTTATTATGCCTATTTCATATCCTCGTAAATGCCTTATTAAATCTTTTAACCAGTCCCATCAAATGCATTTATGTCTCTACTATATTCCTGTAACTCCCTATTAACTACACTTTTGTTGTTCTATTAATTTTGGAGTTCCTATATCTTTCCTATTTCAACCTCCTAGTCATATGGTTTACTACGCTATTCATAACCAGCCGTCCTAATTATAACTAATACAAACATCGTCCTATATTACGCTAAACACACACACACAAAATTGGTAGGTGCAGTTATATATTTATTCCTATTTCTAACTCTTTAATCCCTACCTTAGGAATTCCATAATATACATTTATATGTACATTCTGCAAGGAACATTTATTTTCAAATTTCAACGTGTTAGAGCCATTCTTTCCAAAAAAGGATTATCCTTATAAATTTCCAAAAAGGATTACCTAACAGTGAGACTTTTGTTCCGTTTGAAATTATAAGCAATTATCTCTTTTCTCTACTGAAATAGAAAGTGCAAACTACAAAGGAGAACATCTGTACTTTGCACATCTGTTTTTTTGGTATATTGCTTATTATTTCAATCGACGCACTTTTTTTCATAGTTGTAGAATTAGATAATTTATGTAAATTACACGAAAATATATACAACCAAATTGTACCCAAAACGCTCCCAATAAATTAAAACATGGAAATTCACATTCCAAATCAAATTAGGACAATTTAAATCTATGCTAACAATTTACTCCCCAATTATTATAAATATGGAATAAATCTTGCAATCTTGTCAACATTTTACTTATAACAAATTTAAGGTTGATTTTCACATTTTCGAATTAAGGTGTAAATATCATTCTATTCAAATTACCTAATTTACAGAATGTGTAGGTGAGATATCAACTAAATATGTTATTTCTAAATCTATAACTCCACAGATCTTACATAGACATAATAATTAAATAAAACACAATGATATAAATTTCAATGTTATATATAAATCATTTAATTTCTCACTAACCATTCTAGCTTTCTAAATCTCCCAGATCCGAATTCACCTTTTAATTTGATTTATTTTCCTTTCCAATCCAAAAATATGTATAACAAGATATATACGTACCATTGGAATTACAAATCTAAGAAGAGATTTGGGTTAAGTGGAATATATATTTATAATTATGAAAATTACCATTTTTTACAGTATCGATTCACTCCTTCTCTTCTTCTCTTTTATTTTCCACCCTTCTCCGATTTATATATATAATATAATATTTTATAATTAATATAAATAATGGAGAGGGGAAAATGCCATAGTTCTACTGCTTTGATCAGAAAATACGAGAAGAAAAGTGAGAGGCTATGTCTTTATTTATGGACACTCGAATCGTATATGTTAGATTTAAAATAATCAAATCTAGGTCGTTCAGCCAAGGTTCAATCATAGCAACCACCTTCCCAACCGGTCGACCGCTCTACTATAGGAGGTGGATCGATAGTGGTCGACCGACCCAAGTGAGGGGTTAACCGGTCGGGTCATTGTAGTTAATATTGTTTATTCTTTTATATTCTAATTTAGTCATTTTCATTTCGAAAACTTCAAATGCTGATAACTTCTTCGTTTGAACTACGATTGCAAAACTCTAAATATGAAAGTTGCTAAGAAAATCACCATGAACATAGTGGTGCAAGTTTCATGGCCAGATTCTGATGTTTGCTCAAATTCCATTGTTGAGCCTTAATAATTATTTATTAATTACCGTTTATTCTATGGGGCGCAATAGACTTCCTTGAGATTCGCCCGGACTTGAAGTGTAACTAGCTTTTTTGCTTTGTTCTTTCCTTTGTAGCCCTTACATAGTCTTCACATTTGAAGATTTCTATTTTTGATGTTGAGTGAGCAAGTCATTACAATAAATGAATCGATAATAATGAGCTTTCACAATGTTTTTAGGAAAAAAATCTTGAATGAGAAGCTTATTTACAACTACCAAGTAGAACCTTACCGAACCATTTTCACATTCCGATAGGCTACTTCGTGCTCTGCTACCGAACTGATATTTCAATTCAGTACCGAGCATATTTATACTATGTAGATTTATTTGGTCAGTTTTAGTGCCTCCGACTTTGCTTTCGACTCTTTATTGTCTAATGCTTCATCCATCATTTTATGTGACTACTTCGACGCATTACTTTGATAGATTTTGAATTCCACACTTAGTCATTTTCTGAGTAGGAGAAGAAGGTTAAACCGTTGTTGTCGAAGTCATAACCACTTCTTTTTAAGTTGGAATGAGATGTTACTTAGACCAATAGCGTTTTATCGTTGAGTAGAACGCTATCCTAGTGCATTCAGATGTTCCATTTAGGCGACGTAGCCAATACCTCTCCAATGTAGGGTCCAAATTGGTTTGGCGGAGGATGGATTTTTATATTCTCATGTCTTCCAACCCATAGCGAGGTGCGACTTCAACCAAAATGTATGTCTCGGCATTGGGCATGTTTTAATTGATTTGGGTTTATTCCAAGGGTGTGCTAAATATTCTTCTACCAGCACACAAGATCATAAAACATAAGTTCTAAAGTCAACATATGTTCGAATCTTGCTCATGACAAAAGTTGTCATTTACTCTTCAAATTTAATATTTTGGTATATATATATATATAATATATATATTATATATATATATATAAGAGGTCACATGCATGACTCACAAACATAAGAAAATAATTGTATTCTTAAACTTTATAGTTTTCAGTTTATGTTTAGCGAAACTGCATACAATTTGGAATTGAATAATATTCAATCAATTTATTTTTTAAAGCAAAATTTTATATGTAATTGCATTGAGCGTGGCCTACAACTTGTGATTAATAACTACAAATTTTAATCAATTGTAAATAAATTGCTTTAATTGAAACCAATTCAAATTTATTATGTTAATTATTTAATAGCACTGGAGAAAATCAATACAAGAATTATCATATAATAAAATATTCAAATAAACAAATTTAAAAAGAAATGATCTTTAGTGGTAGTCAGTTATCTAATTAGTTTGAAGTTTTTTACTAAAATTAGAAATTTTGTTTGTTATAATATTATACAGTAATTAAAGTTAAGTTGCAATAAGTAAATGATAAATAGGATAAATTAGTATTATAATTCCATTCAAGTGAGTGTTATATAATATCACATGAAGAGGTATAACTCTAATCTATAGGAAAAAACAATTCGATACAAGTGGTAAATTATAATGTTTTTTCTAATATTAAATTATTATTTTCAAATAAGAAATCATTTATGCACTTACATAGTTGAACACACACATACATATTAATACTAAATTATTGCTTCCAAATAACAAATTATTTATGTAAATAAAAGCAAAAGTTCATATGTTTTTGACGAAAATAAAAGTTGGGTTAATCCAAAAACAAATGACCAGTCTAGTAAAATACACTAAATATAAATACAAACATTGCCAACATGATTAATAGTTTGGATTACGAGATCAAAAATCACATATTCGAATATTGAAATAGATTAAAACACATTTTTGGCGCCAATTAATTGTGTTAATGATAAAAATGCTACTAATAATAGTAGTAGTATGAGTCCGTTCTTGACGAAGCGAACGAGACATTTGAGCGGGTAAGTTGGTTGAAATGAGAATGTGTTTAGTGATGCGAAAAGGGTATTTGAGCGGAGTATTTGAAATGTGATTTTTAATTTATTTGATTTACAATTAGTTAATTATTTATTTCAATTGTGTAATATGCATTTAATTAAAATGAAATAAAAGTAAAAAATCGAAATACATTCAAATTAAGTAAAATAACTTAAAAAATACAATAATGCAATGCATATAAAATACAACAGAATTACAAAATTTTGAAAATCCTATTTGTTAGCACCACCTTAATTTGTCAGATAAGTTTGGTACTCTTCTACATGCTGTATTTCCGCAATCATTGATAATCACCAACTTTTTGTTAACCCGTCTTTAAGATCATTGAATAAATCTCTATTATCGGGTTGCATAACAATTATCATCGCTTCACCAAAATCAAATTCATCTCCTTCTCCAATACGTCAAAGGCTAATAACTATATTCGCACACTACAGAATTTCCTATGGAATCTACGCTGTTTGTGTTCGGACATTTAGAATTCGTGCGAGATTTTTCATCTGTCTCTCGTGCATTCAGTCATGATATCACGTAGCTTCTCATCAGTTTCTCCACGACGTCTTTTCACATTAATACGTGCACCAGTAGATGAACCAATGTGTGGAGTTTGTCGCAATGGAGGATTGGTTGATGAATTCAAATTTAGAATTTGTCCAAAGTGGGTTTCATCTAGCTGACTATAAAACCCATCAAAAGCCCATGTTTTATCAAACTGGGTCTTTGTAGGGGAAGAAGTATATTGTTGCGATTGTTCTTGGTTAGCAGCGGGTGTATATGATGTTTGTCCAGTTGCATTCGTCCCTTGAAACAATTGTTGCATCAACTTCAAATTATCAATATGTCTTTTCTGTATTTCAAAATAATAAGCCCAAATTTCTACTAGTAAAACAAAACAAAAAAAACATTAAAAATACTAAAATGCATGTATTAAATACATTTACACGATCATTCTATCATTCCTCGCTGCCTGTAACAGTTTGCCTTTGAATATCCCAGCCAGCACCAGTTTTGTTGCACGAACTTCTCATTTAACTCATTTTCTTCTAAGGTTGTTGTAGTTATATCGAATTTTGATTTCGTCTATCGGTCCAATGAACGGAATGTCTTCTACAGCTTGGTTGAAATTTTCTACTTTAGCTTTGTGCATTTCTTTTTTATTACTACCGCAGGTAACATACGCTTTTACAGCAATAATCTGAGTAGCGTCGGACGTCCAGTTGTATGGGGCTATTTCAGATTGATATTCTAAAAATTCAAAATTACAAAAAATGCAAATAATTCCAAAACAAATTTATGTTGTTGATACGAAAAATATATAGACGGAAGTATAAAAATATACATGAATAGTTTTTCGGATTGATTGATAAAAATTGTTAATTTGTAGGTTCGAATGGGTGTTCAATGTGATAAAGGTGAAATATATAGAATGAGGAGAAGAAGGGAGAAGTAGCCGTCGTTAGAGGGAAATGGATCGACCAGCCGGACGAATTACGAATCGTAACCAAAAAAACCATGCGAAACGTTACCTTAAATATTATTTCGAACTTTACCTAAATATCATATAGAACGTTTAAGTTTAGTTAGTGGGTTTAGTCAGTGATGATGGTCAGTACACGCATAATAATATAACTGATATTATTAAAGATGAACATCGTTGGATACGGAAAAAAAAAGAGAATATGTATATACACACACAATATAAAGTCTGTAAATTGACAAACACATGTGTCTATCCATAATACGATGAAATCAGCTTTTAACCATTCCTAAAAAGAGAAGAAATAATTTCGTCGTCATAAGTACGATTCGTCTGGGAAATGACATAAAGGACGGTTCACATGACAAATGGCGCACTCGCGTATTTCCAACGATTCACATGACAAATGAGCACTCGACTACCCTTATTTAAGAAACCATATTTTTCATTACCTTGCCAAAACCTCAAAACACTGAAAATGGGTGTGCCTGCAGCGTTGGTAAAGGTTTGAACTTTCGCAGCTGCATCGATCTTTTGGTCCTTAGTTGGACGTGGCGTTTCGTGGCTTGGTGGCAAAGTTTGGCCCCTGCTCATGGGAAGCGGCGCCATGATGAAAGCTCCAGGTAAGCCTGGAGAGTACATTCTTCGTAAAGCTTTCGAGAAGAACCCAGCTGCCTATTTCCGTTCTTTACGTGGTGCATAATCCGTTTCTTCCTACTGTAGTACTGTGTACGTAGTTCTTCTGTTATCTGCTGTCTAAATAGTGTAGTTTTTTTGGCAAAGTTTCCATTAACTGAATGTTATCTACGTGGTTTGTAATGAAGACGTTAATCTAAATCTGCATCCTTGTTTCAATTGTTTTCCTTTGTGGTTGTGTTATCTGTATATCTAAATTGATTGCCTGTCATTTGAATGTTAGATTTTGGTAGTAGTATTCACAATCAAAGTCCAGAAGCAAATATCGGTTGAAATTTCTAATTCTGCTCGGTAATGCTGAAGGTGTTGCTACTCTTTCACTGCTATTATATGTGCTCTTGTATCGTTTTATGAAAGGTCTCAGTCTGTTTCTTTTGATTGCAATCGGCTATCAGTTAAACAGAAAAATCTCTTATCTTTTAGCTTTATACCATCTTCACGGCGTCGCGGCTGACGGTATAAACTGCAATACATTATACATCTCATCTTTATACAAGATAGACCGTATTCATACTACGTAAGCAATAAATCCATTTGAACGCAAATAGATGACGTTGGTAGAATTATTTTCAAAATATTGAATTCTGAAACTGAAAAATGTAAAGATGAATGTATATAATCACAGTTTTTAATTGTAATAATTTTTTAAATAGCGGCGTAAAGCTCGAGAGAAAAATTCAATCCCATAACAAAATGTTATTTAAAATATAATATTATTTGATTCGGTGAAATCGTCAATTAATTTCACATATTTAAATGAGCATCTCTCGCTCAAAAAGTTGACAGAATTACAAATTCAAAATAAAAAACTACCATTCAACATGAAACTAAATTAAATGAATAATAAATATAAATTTATTTAAGCTAAGAATATAAAAACATTTTAAAAGGAGTAAAAATAAATATTGATTTTTTTTCCCAAAGTTGGTATCTGAATCGTGACCTTGTCATATTCCAAACCTTCCAACTAAAAATAGAGATGAATTTTCACCACTACGTGATTCCAACTTTATGAAAATTGGGGCGGATTAGGTATATGATCAGGTGTATCCAAATAGTGTAATCAATGATAGATGCAGTGTAAATAATAAGACATCACCCGGTAGATTATACACGGGTTCAAAACCTTCTGCCGTACAGTCCTAGAACTCCTATTCTGAAATTTTACTAACCCTTACTTCATCCCAAAGAAATAGGTATATTACAATTGCTTGGAATCGAACATGAATTCAAAATTGAGTTTTTAAGGACTCTACAACATGACTTCAATACCAACAGCGTAAAGACTACGCAACCGAACTTCTAACGCGGCCTTCATAAGGACTCCAAACTAGGACTTCAACCTCAACTGCTCGAAGACTCTGTAATAGGACTTTAACTTTTCTTTTTACAAATAAAAAGCTTGATTGTCGACCGTGCCTTCGGTACATCGATTAATCAACTTCGAAATACAAATTCCTATAACAGTCATAATGATATTTGAGTGGAAGTAGAGAGGTTTTGAAAAAAATAAACGACTAGAATCTTAGTGCAGTGCAATTGAATTATCGTTGATATGTACACCGCTTCTGAAAGAGATGTGGAAATGAATGAACAAGAGAAGCAACAAAGATCATATAACATAAGATATATCAATGGAAGTGCTTAGGCATTTGTATCTGATCTTAGGATGTTGGATTTTTCTTCTATAGTAGTGGAGGTATGACTCCCCGACCCAGTATCCCTAGTACCAGAGAGTAATAATTGTTCGATAGTACAAAGTAAAGGACACAATATAAACGATCTTCTGTATGTATTCTCTTGGGCCAACATGGATATGTCTCAATACCATAATACATCAAAATAGTATGTATCTCGTCTTGACAAAAAACAATGTACATGAGTTCCCAAGATCGAGTAAATACATATCAGAATATATACAAATAACATAACCCAGAAAATGACAAAAGATATCATAATACGATGTCACAACGGAAATGATCAAAATATGATATATATATATACACACACACATACATTAGATGTCATAATATAGGACATTTCAAAATACAGACATATATACATGTCTAATAACATTGAACAACCTAAAATGACATATATACAAACACTAATTACATTACCTGCATCATAATTGAGCAAAAAAACGGAAAAAATAAGTCTGATGAAATCACGGACGACAATAACATAAACTATATCATGATAAAACATAACCAATATGTAGAACATATGATAAAACATCATCTTTTGCTACTCCGTCCTCAGAATGCATCTCAAAACCGAATTACGACCAAAAACACACATCATGCATACAATCTCAGTTTTACCTGAAGTTGTTAAATACAGAACAAACCACAAGTCAGACTAGAAACTAAATGTGTGTAATAGTGCACGTAACATAATAAAGTGTAGTGTTAGGTGTATGTATGTGTGTGTGTATGTGTGTGTGTGTATATATATATGTGTGTGTATCCATCTGTGTGTGTAGAAAATCAAAATACATCACACACTCACTAAACTATACATACCCATATCTCGTAGCACAAACAGTTTAAACACCCGTGTAATGGCTTTAAATAATGTGACTCATAACTATGGTTCTAATCAACCGAGGAATCATGCCAATTCACATCTATGGTTGCAATCTTTATTATTATTATTCAAAATGTTTAAGTTATAAATAAACGAGGTATGTTTATCACTAGTGAATCATACACATTTTCACTCTACTAGATCCTGCATCAAAACCAAAATATCACTAGATGTTTGATCCGTGTACCCCTTGACCATTAGTTTTAGGTACCCTTCCCACGATCTTTTGATCACACCATTTATCTCATATTGTCACTATTGGCGCTCCATGGGGGCTTCATATATTACCTTGTTTCCATCTCAGCATCGTCGTAGCACCAACGCTTATCTCTGTGGTTGTGTCTGTACTATAGATCGTAATTTATGTTACCGATCGAGAAGCGACCCCGAATAAGTCCAGCTAAGATGGATACTAGTTTGTTCAGTAACCCACCTTTGCACCGATCAATCGTCATCGCTTATTCAATTATTTATTAACAATGGGCTTCACAACTTAATTTATTCCAAAAATGTTGTTTATTTGTTCTAATGTCATTTAAAGGTTCATATCACATATTTAGTCCAAATATCATAGCAATTCACATACATATACATAGCATGGGATAGAAAACTCACATTAATACAACATCATATGATAATGTAACATATAGGAGCATATCATCGATATATAAGAAAGTAGCCTATGCGAGACAACAAGGTTATAACATAGCATCGCTATCATAATAGCACGTAGTCAATCCACCTATACACACTTGTGGGTTTTCACGTATTCAATGAGAAATTTGTTTTAATTTTTATTTCTCAAATATTTGTTTATAATATGAAATTTATAAATTTCTCATAGATATACTTTTAAAACAATAAATCAAATCCCATTAAAATATTTTTTATAATTAAAATAATATAAATTTCCTTATAGAATAATTAAAATTTCCCATCTCTCTCACACACACACTTTTCTCCAAAATAAAGTAACTTCAAACAAATTAAAAAAATAATTCATTCAAAATTTTACTTTCATTTAATCCTCAAATAATTAAATAATTGCTCTTAATACGTATACAAATAGAAAATAATATTTTTTAAGTTAAAACAATTTTTTCCTTTTTCCTAAATACTACATTCGGTCTTGGCCAGGAGCAAAATAGCTCCAAGCAACAAAGCAGCGATCAACCGCTTCCTTCAACAGTAGTCGACTAGTTAAGGCATAGGTCGACCATCTGTGATGGGGGCGGTCGACATGCGGCCTATGCCTGGAGCATTTTTGTTCCAGGTTTGGTTATTTTGTGCCTATTTTCTTCTCTGATCAACTATAGTTGTTTTTCAACCAATTTTGAAGCATCAAACACTTCGATTCAAGCATGCATTCACATATCAAAGACTGGTAAAAATTTAGACAGTATAACGTTTAGGAAATCGGGCTATCTCAGTTAATAGTAAGGAAATAACAACAAGGTATCACAAAATAAAGCAACCAACTTCAATATTCATAACTAACCAAGCACAAACAACACCGTGTCATCAAAATATCTCAGAAATAGCAACATGCACATCAATATTTATTGTTACACTCACTTATAAGTTTTAAAGCTTAAATTTTCACTTTCTTGGTCAAGAATGACTCAAACTTTATATTAATCCCTACACGCCTAAGACAAACTATAACATTCTCAATTTTGAGGTTCGAAACTTAGCGCTATAAATGCTGCAGTTATCTAACATATTAATTTCTGGTTACAAAATACGGTAATGTTAATTGTATCAATAACATCAAAGCACTAGAATATGAAATTCACAATTTTAAAGAAAACTTTCTCATTGTATTTCAAAGATGGTATTTCATATTCATTACAAATCCCAAAACATTGCACGGATTCAGATAAAATATAATTATTACAAAATACCCTAAGATTGACATATGAAGATGCCCCCTTGGTTGACCAGAGTTACTATATAGATAGATACATCCACTGTCAATAAATTCATATAACAACTGACAAAACACAACGGATAATAGTACTAGATAGACTCATACATAGCTAGCTTTACTTCCTGCACGTCTCTGGTAGCTTTATTCGTCAAAACCTACTTAACCTATAAAACCCTTACTCTCGAACTACTCAATCAAATTTTTAGCACCCAAGAGTTTAAGGGGAAAACATAAACTTTGAGTCGGATGAAAAGCCTAGTGTGAATAATAATATGCCGTCTCGGTTTATAGGTATTCTGTGAGACCACGTTGCTGAGCAGAATGGGTTTTCCCCTCACTAATATCCCTTTTTAAAACATATCTTTTGCAAATCAAATTCCTGCAACCAAACTAGTTAAAATAGACAATATAAACAATACTATGCATGCATGCAACATGGGTAATCATGACCAATCTGTCAAAATCAATGGATTATCCATCCCAACATCATAGTTTACGCAGGGTAACTACAAATCTATAGCTGACTTGGGCCTACTAGATATATTAAATTTTACAACATATTGTTAGAAGACAACTAGATGGTCTGTTTGTAACTTACTATTCCTAGGGTCACTCTGGTCCTAATGGTTTTACGGGCTCACCAATAACCTATCCTATCAATGTATATTCCTTTCTGTGTGTAAACCTACTTTTTGTCTTACCCGTGACAATGCCCTACGCATTGGAATTTGAGACTTATATCAGCTAGGAGCTAAAATTTGAAGTATAAGGCGCTACCCTACATTAGTCCCATCTGGTTTTCTAATCTCTCAGTCAATTCATCCTATCACAATTTATCTAAAGGGGATAAGAACACCAATTTCTTTAGTAAAATTCTGGGCTAAACACTCTTTTTATTTCATTGAAAACATATATCTTTATAAATGATTTAACTCTTGAAATCTTATTTTCAAAACAAGAAAAATATCTCTCTTTACTTTATCCAAAATAATTATGCCATGATATATGTTTTTACGAAACAATATTGATGAAGTTCAAATTCAATTGGAGGTCTTCGCTCCTTAAAACAACAAAACCAAAACAATAAAACTATATATTTTGATAAATCTCGGCGTCATTATCGCCATTGGGGTCATCGCCCTTCTTCAAATATAAATATATTTTACGGACTTTAACTTTCAAAACATAAGGCCATAGGGCCGATAGCATTAATATTGCACTTCATAGAGTGTTGACTTCATTTTGTATAAAAATTGGTTTGCATAATTTAAAGTCTTAAAGAAAAGCAACGACATTGATGGATCTCGGCATCAAGGCCTTAAGGAAAATAAGCGGCTTCATTCGATCCAAAGTCAATAGGAGCGGCATTCTTGCCTCCTTCGAAATTATACAACTTTGAATGAAGGCGACATCGTTATTATCGAAGTCGACATAGATATCAGCGGCATAGTTGCCAATATAGTTGGAGTCGATACACAAAACATGTGATGGGTCGGCAATATTATGCCAACATGTGCAGCAAAATAATCATAATGTCAATATTATTGAAAACCCACGGCATTACTCACGTCGATGTCGTTAACATCGCCATCGCTGTTGCGCTTCGTACATTACCAAGGCCGATCTATTACATACTAACTGGTTGATATCTTATACATCATCGCTCATGATTGACGATGAAGACCCGAAACGCGACACGATGGAAAGCAACGTGCATTCTGGTAATTAACGTTAAAACTGCAAATTTGCTATTAAAAGTGATTTTTGTTTACTAACTTGTTCTATTTGTCAAAACCTTATTGGTTAACGATTACTTTATCAAAATTCTTTTCAAAAACTGCTAAGGAGCATATTTATTATTTCCAACTAAATTTGCAAACCACTAATATATATTTATATTAAATATCAAGCTTTTCCAGTCTAATAAATTTATATAAAATGATAAACCCATGGGAAATATCTCCAAAAATAACATAAAATCAAATTAACTATATCCTTCAACATTTATAAATTTGAAGGCCAAAACTTTAATTAATTATTTTAATAATTAAAACTCAAAATAACCAATTTTCTTCCCTTGAGAAAATCATAAAATATTAATGCATTATCAGAAAATTATGAAATTTAAAACCCATTACTAAAATAATGTTTCTAACATCCAAATTTCAAGTCATTTGGGTGTCATATGATAGGTTTTCCAACTCAAACATATCAATAAATTTCATAGTAAATCATATAAATTCATTAAATAATATATATTCAGCCAATCATTTAAAACATAGCATAATACATAAATATATGCAGATTTATACTTAAAACCAAAATTAACAATTAAAACATGAGATGTACAACTATTATTCATCTTGAATGGTTTGAAAAGGTTGAGATTTGTATTCGATTTGATTCTCCTAAACTTTGATCTTTCTTCCTACCTCTTCTTCCTTTGAATCTCCTAGTTTTGGTTGGCCTAACTATTTTAGTTTTGTTTGTAAAGAATGAAGTGAGGGAGGAAATAAGGGAATAAGGGTTTATGTTTAGGAATTTAGATCTATTCTTATTTTTCTCTTAGCATATATTCCTCCTTCTTATTAAGTTTTAAACCATTCTTATTAACCCATTCATTAAGGCACGACCCCTATTAATTATCAATCTCAATCTCCCTAACCTTTTATATTATTTTATTTAATTTATCCAATTAAATATTCCTAAATAATGTTAATTAGAATTAAGGTTGTTACAGACTTCCCTCCTTAAAGAATTTCGTTCTAGAAATAAGGTCCACACATTAACATATAAGCATAGATGTAAAACATATCATCAAATAAGTTAGGATAAGTATTCCAAATCCTATCCTCCGTTTTTCAAGTACAGTCTCTCTCGTCGTCATTCATTTGGGCTTTTACTAATCTGACTGTCTTGTTCCTTAGCTTATTCTCATCCTTAGCCACAATACAAACTGGTTGCCTACTAATTATCATGTCTGGTTCCACTACTAAATCTTCTAATGCAATCGGAATGATAGTAGTCTCTGAATCCCGAACATACTTTCTTAGGCGAGAAATATGGAAAACATTGTGGACTTCTACCAAACTATTTGGTAACTCTATCCTGTAAGCGAATTTCTCGATTCTTTCTATAATAGGAAATGGTACAACAAATCTAGGTGCCAATTTCCCCGATTTCCGAAATCTTACTATACCCTTTATTGGTGATACTTTGACGAACACATGATCTCCAACTAAGAACTCTAAGTCCTTTCGTCTCTTATTTGCATAACTTTTCTGCCTAGACCAAGCTTCCTTCATTCTAGCTTAAATCAACTCAATCTTTTCCGCGGCTTCTCTTACCATATCCAGACCAAGAACTAAACTATCTCCGGTCTCTAACCAACATACTGGAGGTATGCATGTTCTTCCATACACAGATTCAAAAGGTGTCATCCTTATACTAGTCTGATAACTATGGTTATAAAAAAACTCGACTAAGTGTTGATGGTCTTCCCATGGTCCTCAAAAAACTAGCATGCAAGATCTTAACAAATCCTCTAAGACTTTGTTAACTCTTTCCATTTGTCCATCGGTCTATAGATGGTAAGCTGCACTCATTTTGAGCTTGCTACCTAAAACCTCTTGTAGACTCTTCCAAAATTCCCTAGTAAATAAAGAATCTCTGTCACTGACTATACTACTAGAAATTCGACGCAGTCTAACAACATGCTTCACAAACAATTTAGCCAATACAGGTGTCGTCCTGGTGGACTTAACGGGAAAGAAATATGCACTCTTGGTCAGTTTATCCACCATGACCTATATACTTTCATTTCCCCTATTTGACTTTGGAAACACATCAATGAAATCCATGGATATCGAATCCCATTTTCAAACTGGTGTATTTAAGGGATGAAACAACCCACTCGGCTTATGTGCTTGGCTTTTACTCGTTGACAATTCAAACACCGTTTTACCCATAAGCTTACATCACTTTTTATACCTTCCCAGAAGAAACTTCTCTTTATATCCTGATACATCTTAGTTCCTCCAGGATGAATAGTGAACTTCGAGCGATGACATTCCATAAGAATTTCTTTCCTTAGGTCACCAACATCGGGAACACATAAGCGTCCCTTCCTTCTCAATCATCCATCCTGGCCAAGGTAAAAATCCTTTAAATCATCAATCTCAGTTCCACCCTCTAATCTTCTAACTCTTTTAGCAAGCAATAAACCATCTCTCTGTTTGAGGCAATCCTTTTGATCAATATTGGTCGAACTTCCGAACAAGATAACATCACTGTACTCGGACTAGAACTAGCCGGTGATCTCAACTGCACACTATAAGTAGTCAATGCTTCCAAATCTTTCCACTCCGATATCATTGCCAACACTGCATTCTGATGTCTCCTACTAAGTGCATCTGCAACTTTGTTTTCTTTCTCCGGTGTGTACTCAGTTCTAAAATCATAAGCAAATATAAACTCTAACCATCTTTGTTGTCTCATGTTCAACTCCTTTTGAGAGAATGAGTACCTTAGTGAATTCGTATACAACTCGAATTGTTCTCCCAAAAGATAGCGTCTCCACACTTTCAAAGCAAATATTATGGCAGTCAACTCTAAGTCATGAGTCGGATATCTAACTTCATGCGGTCCGAGTTATTGTGAAGCATAGACAATCCCTTTACCCCCTATGCATTAACACAGTGTGACGACCCACCCTTCTCGACCCCCGAAAATCGACACAAATACACCAATGTATAATATGCCGACGATCGAATGCCAAAAAAGACAGATTGCTGAGGGAAAGAAAGAAGGAGGTAGAAGAAGAGAAAACAAAACAACATCATAATCTCACAATCGCAGCGGAACAATATATAATAGATAAATGACTAATCTTTAAAACAAGGAATTTTAACAGTTTATACATTACATCATTAGAGTACAACATAAATCATCAATCACAATCAATAGTACATAACTGGACAATTATAATAACTTGTCCTCACAAATAGAATACACACCATACACAACACAATGGAATATACATCAAGTACAAGTGATACGTCTCTCCATTCAGTTTGTCTCCTGAGCTCCACAGCATCTTATCTTGTAGTTATAATACTTGGTCTGACCCGAGCATTATAATGAAATAACACCCGAGTCAGTCTGGAATACCAACGTGAGAAAAATACATCCAAACTGATTCTTAAAGTTTCAAAAATCCTTTAAAATCAAAATCATCTCGTAAGACCACGCCACAAATAAACATGTCGGGTTTTTACCTTACGATAGCCAAAACACTTTCTTATCAAATCCGTCTGATATTATAATAGTGTCTATATACAAATACTTATTCAAATAGTTGAAATTGTTACATGATTAAATTCCAGCATACTAGCCACAAAGTGGGTTCTACAAATCAAAACCTTAAAGGCACGTAGGGAGAATGGATTTCCAACTAATGACTAGGCATTGGGGTACCACCTGTCACAGTACCTGGTCTAGATCAGCGTACCGAGGATCCACCCTAAATCCCCTGCAACACAAGACCGGGACTACCCCTTACTGGATAGCCCGAGTAAGATCACCCCACGGTTGGGATCAGCAACCGCACCACTAAGCCGAATAAAAAGGAATATCTATACAGGGATGACCTCACCCTAATGGGCGCGACCCACTCAGCCTTGCTGCATAACCCCTGATTTTCAGTCATTCCCGGTTGATGAGGCTCGAGGCTAAGCGTTACCTTTTTAGAACATTTCACTTAGAATGCCCACCATCCACTTGACGATGTTCCGAAAGCATTCATCCATACAAGTCCGTTCCGGGTTCGAACGGAACCGAAGGCACTACTCCTACTACATCCATTTTGGAATCACCCTCAGGATTAGTAGCGATTAGCCCTTGCACTTCACTGCTCCATCTTCGATTCCAAACTCGTTTTCCCCACGAAAACGTACAAACCGGATCGAAGTGGTTTTCGGAAAATAAATCTCGATCCCGGTCTCTTCGAAACGATCAGCGCATTGTCCAATATTGATAGTCGGTGATTTAACTATCAATTAACATTCACAAACATCCATCAAACAATAAAAAAATTCCCAAATTATTTATTTACCTCACAAATATCTTCGCAAGATATATTTCCATTTTCAACCCTTTTCAAAACGGTTTCAAAAACCACCTTTCTCTCACACCTTTAAAAATAAATCACTATTTATTTTTAAAACTAATTTACCCATTCCTTTAATAAATTCCCACCGTGAATTTATTCTTCCAAATATCCACTGATATATTACTTCACCTTTATAAACCCAGTTTATAAATTTCTTAGCCCAATCTTCCTTTAAAATTCCAATTTCCAAACGCTTAAATCAATTTTCAAATTGATTTCCAATTTACTTCACTTTGAAATAAATTCCTTTACTTACTCCATTTATCTAAAAATCCATTAACTTCAGCTTTTCTTTCTTTATTATGATTTAAAATCTTTTAAACTGAAAATATCAATTTCAGGTTTTCCAAAATCCTTCTTTATCCCTTTAAATAAATTCAAACCTTGAATTTTTAAAATAAATTCTTTTATTCCCTTAAATAATATCACTTAGGTTTAAAATTTTAATATTTCCCCTTTTATTCAAAATCTCCTTTCCCATACTCGGAATTTATTTAACAAAATTTAAAAATCACTTTTATCCTTTCCCAATTCATTCTTTAATTTATTTAAATTCTCTATTATTATTTACTTAAAAATTTACTCTTTTATTTCTTTCCAAAAATCCAATCTATATATTTGGTAACACAGTATACCCAAATATATTCAATCAAACCATAGCATCCATCATCTCTAATTATCAATATAATTCATCACAGAATATCAAATAATCATATCACAGAATTATTAGAACAATCTAAATAATTTTGAGGAATCCAGTTGGATCCCTCCAACCTGTTTCCCTGCATCCACAGATGTTAGCATAACATAATAATACCAATTCCACTTCGAGGTGGAACATCGCGGTATATGGGATTAATATAATATCATCCGCTATTATGCGGCGCATAGGGTCTCATCCGCTATATAATGTGGGAATATCAATCACTCCAATATATATATATACACACTACTATATATATTATCACATCCAATCAATTAAATCATTCAACCAGTTATTTAAATTTAACCAATTAAATTTAAATAGCAATCCAGAAAAGTGAGATTAACTCACCTTTGATTTTTCATTTGAAATCCACTTCAATGTTGCCTTGGTTTTCCCGATTTGACCTTGAATAAACAATTTTTATATGATTTTATTAACATTTGAGATAATCGGATAATTTATTTCCATTAAATAGATTTAATCAACTAATAATTTAATTTTAAACTAATTATTTCCTTTTTAAAATCTTTTAGTAACTGAGATAATTAAATAAGTTTATCAAACAAATTAATCTTCCTCATACTTTATTTTAAAATTAAACTAGTAGGTTTAGAATGGATATAGGTATATATATTTTATTTCTCATTTAGAACTACATATGTATATTTACAAAAATAATCCATATAGCTTAAAAAATCAAACCTTTCTCTAAATTCCTATATCTTCCAAAACTTTATGTATAATAATTTTTTTTCTGTTTTCCTATATATATTAAAATATGGGTGGGTTTTATATAGATATATTTATATTTTACCTTTTTGAAAGTATCAAAACAGAAATTTCTTTGTTGTGAACATTTTAAAACTCCTATATATATTTTTTCTAAATCTTGTATATGTATTAAATTAAAAACAAAAATGTTTATACTTTACTGTAACATATTTTCCTTTTCTGATTTCATATATACATAAACTGTATATATATACACCTTACTGTAGAATCAAATATAGAGTTATATATATACATCCTTTCTCTGTTTATACACATTTTATTTATATGCTACTGTAACAGCCCGATTTTTCTATGCCCGAAAAATCGAACCATTAGGGTTAAAGAAGAAGGAGAAAGAAGAAAAAAATAGAAAACAACATCAGAATCTCACAATCGCAGCGGAACAATATATAACAGTTAATAACTGATCTTTTACACAAAAGAAACTATATCTGTTTTATATCAATTACGTTGTCGAGTACAATACAATCAATAACACAATACTGGATAGTTATGATAACTTGTCCTCACAAAGCTGACTATACACAACGGAATACATCAAATACGTGTAATACGTCTTGCCATCCAGCTCGTCTCCTGAGCTCCACAGCATCCTATCATGTATCTATAATACTCGGTCTGACCCGAGCATTATAATAAAACAATACCCGAGTCAGTTTGGAAAACCAGCGTGAGAAAACACACTCAATTGGATTATTAAAGTTTTCAAAATCCTTTGAAATCAAAAAGCATCTCGTAAGACCACGCCACAAATAAACATGTCGGGTTTTTACCTTATGATAGCCAAAACATTTTTATTAAAACCATCTGATATTATAATAGTGTCTATAGAAAGTAAAATAGAATCTAGCTGAAATGCTTGCATCTCACATTCCAGCAATAGTTGGGCACAATCAAAACCGTACAGGCGCTTATTAGAGATTGGGTTTCCATCAATGGCGGGGCTACTGGGGTACCGCCCGTCACAGTACCTGGCCTAGATCAGAGTACCGAGGATCACGCCCGATCCCCTGCAACACAAGGCCGGAGCTACCCCTTACTGGATTGTCCGAATAAGATCACCCCGCGGTTGGGATCAGCAACCGCCACTAAGTCAAAATCAAAAAGGGACATCTAGACAGGGATGACCTTACCCTAATTGGTTGCTAGCCACTTAGCCTTGCTGCACCTCCCCTGTTTTAGCCATTTCCGGTTGATGAGGCTCGAGGCTATGCGTTACCTTTTTAGCACACATTAACTTAGAATGCTCATCATCCTCCTGACGATGTTCCGATAGCATTCATCCATACAAGTCCGTTCCGGGTTCTAACGGAACCGAAGGCACTACTCCTACTACATCCATTTTGGAATCACCCTCAGGATTAGTAGCGATTAGCCCTTGCACTTCACTGCTCCATCTTCGACTTCCAACTCTTGTCTTTCTCACGAAAACGTACAAACCAGATTGAAGTGGTTTGCAAACAAAAATTAAAGGTGGGTTAATCTCACTCATTTGGAATGCCCTTTAAATTTAAATAGTTAAATTTAAATATTTGGTTGAATGATTGAATTGATTGGATGTGGTATATTATATAGTAGTATATAGTATATATTGGAGTGATTGATTTTCCGCATTATATAGCGGATGAGTACCTATGCGCCGCATAATAGCGGATGATATTATATTAATCCCATATACCGCGATATTCCACCTCGAAGTGGAATTGGTAGTGTGCTAATGTCTGTGGATGCGGGGAAACAAGTTGGAGGGATCCAACTGGATTCCTCAAAATTATTTAGATTGTTTAATATTCTGTGATATGGTATATGTGATAATCTATGATAGATTATATTGGTAATTAAAATGTTGGATGCTATGTTTGATTGAATATATTTGGGTATACTGAGTTACAAAAAATATATAGATTGGATTTTTGAAAAGAAAATAAAAGAGAGAATTTTTAAGTAAAATAATTTTAGAGAATTTGAACAAATTAAGGAATGAATTGGAAAGAATAAAAGTGATTTTTAAATTCTAGTAAATAAATTCCGAGTATGGAAAGGAGATTTTGAATAAAAGGGGAAATAATGAATTTTAAAACTTAAGTGATATTATTTAAAGGAATAAAGAATTTATTCTAAAATTCATAGTCAGATTCCGATGAAACAGGAAGCGCCGGAATCGCAGCGACGAGCAGCACGCTGTTATGTAGAGTTGGGATCGGGTTTGCTATATTACAACATGATAGGGGGTTCTCGCTTTGTGTTTGGTGACGAGCAGGAGACTCTTACCCCTACATGTCCCTGAGAGGTAGTATAAGGCCTTGATGGGTTGGTTGCGAGTCGAGAGGCTGACCGTAAAAGCAAATTCGAGGTACCACTGTGTACCACGACGGAGAGTGGCCGCTGTCGATGGTTGAAAATCCTAGATCATCACACACAGCTCCTAATCCTATTCCACTCTTATCTGTATACACCACTAAGTTTTGGTTTCCATCCGGAACCACTAACACGGTGCATTGGTCAATAAATATTTCAACTTCTGGAATGCCTCCTCACATTTATCGGTCCCAACATACTTCACATCCTTCCTTATTAGTTTAGTCATCGGCGCTGCTATACGAGAAAAATCCTTAATGAATCACCAATTATAGCCGGCCAGTCCAAGAAAACTCGTTATCTCCATTACTGTCTCGGGGCTCTTCCAATTATCTATAGCTTCTATCTTAGCTGGATCCACAGACAACCTTTTTTCTAGGACTACATGACCAAGAAACTTCACCTCTTTCTTTCAAAAATGATATCGAAAAATTCGCCTTTAACTGATGCTGCCTTAGTGTCTCAAGAACTATCCTAAGATGGACTTCATGATCTATTTCATCCTTGGAATATATCAAAATGTCATCTATAAATACCAACATGAATCTATCTAAATGCTCTCGGAAAATTCTATTCATTAAATCTACGAAGAAAGTAGGTGCATTAGTTAATCCGAATGGAGTTACTAACCACTCGTATGAACTATATCTTGTCCTAAATGCTGTCAATGGAATACTGTCTTCTGCCACTTTCAATTGATGGAACCCTATCGTCAAATCTAATTGAGAAAATACTTTGGCTCCAATCAAATGATCGAATAAATTGTCAATTCTCGATAAAGGATATCGGTTCTTTATCATTTTTTCATTCAACTTACGATAATCGATACACATCCTTAAATGCCCGTCCGATTTCTTCACAAACACCATGTTTGCTCCCCCAAGCAAACTGCTTGGTTTAATAAAACTTTTTCCTTCTAAGTCCACCAACTGCACCTTTAACTCTTTCATCTTGGTAGGTGTCATTCTGCTAGGCGGTCTACTTACGGGTTCAATTCCAGGTACAAGATCTATTCGAAAAACTCAATAGCTCATTTTGGCGGTAGTCCTGTAACAGGCTCAAAGACAATTACAAATTCTCTTACCACGAAAACCCGATTCAACTCACCCTTCTTTTCTATTACACCCAATAAAGCACAAACATCAAAACTTGGGTTCTATACTAAGTATATAATTCGATTGCTACTATTAGAGTGTCTTAGTGATATTTTCCTATTTTGGCAAAATATCCTAGCATCATATTTACTTAACAAGTCCATACCCAAAATAATCCTAAAGCCCACGAAATCAAATATTTGCAAACTACAGGCAAATACATGACTTAATAATTCAAACTTTAAATGGTCACATCTCATCCCTCGAGTTGCATACCCTTCTATCGGATTCGCAACCCTTAAGGAAGTAACTAGGTATGAAGGTTCTAGGTTAAGCTTATCTACCAAACAATGAGATATAAAAGAATATGATGCACCAGTATCAAACAGTACTCTAATAGGTAAGCCATAAATCGAAAGCATACCTCCCATAACGGCTTTTCCTTTCTCTTCTGCTGTGGGTCTCGAGGTAGCCGGTTCCAAGTTAAACACCTTTCCTTTCTCAACCTTTGCTGGTTCCTTGCATTGATTTTTGTAATGTCCAATCTGGTCACAATTGAAGCACTTGATGGTCTTCCTTCCAATGATTGTCTTCCCATCATCTGAACGACACTCGTTCACAAAATGCCCTTTCTTGTTGCACTAGTAGCACACCACTTTGGCTATTCCCTTCTTAGCAGCTCCTCATTTATTCTTATGAAAGAACTTCCTTTTCTGACTCTGCCCACTCTGAGTCTCCACTACTTTGTTTCCACTAAAGATAGCAAGCATTTCCTCATTTCTTGAAGCCATCTCTACCACCACATCACATGATCCCTGAGTTGCGACAAGGTTGCCCTCGCAAGCTCTGGTCTTAATCCACGGATGAACTTCTCATTCCTTTTTATCATTGTATCCATGGTAGCATAACCATATCGGGACAGCTCCTCAAATCTAGTTGCGTACCCATGCACCATCATATCACCTTGCACCAATTCCACAAACTTCCTTAACAGAGTTGACTTAACGATCTCAGACATAAATCTTTCTTCAAAACTCCTTCAGAATTCAGCCCAAGTCATATTTTCCTCTACTACCCCAACAGTCACACTATTCCACCAGTACAACATAGCTCCTTGTAGTTTCCTGGACGCCAATCTCCACTTCTATTCGTCTTTTAAACCAAGAATAGAGAAAATCCTTTCACAATGAAGCAACCAATTCTCCACTTCAGTTGCATCCTCTGTTCCAATAACTGGCTTCCCTCCAAGTATTGCATAGTCCCTACTCGGAACAGCATGGTTGTTAACAACTGGAACTTCTTGATTAGCTCCTTCGGCATTTCCACCAACTAATCTAGCAACGGCTCCTAGTTGCATCATGTTAACAAAAAATGATGCATTGCTCCCATATCAATCGGTGGTGTTCCTGCACCAACATTTGCAACGGTTTGTCGATCCGGATTCCTTCTAGTATCAGGCCTGACATTTCTATTAGTAGTGGTGCTTCCTCCATCGAGATTCACTCTTCTGTTTCCTGCCTCCATATCTTACTTCCTTGAATATACATTCGAAACTTAGTAAGATACGAAAGAATGGTCTAAGAGAGAGGGAGAATAGATATTAAGCATATACTTATATATAGCAAATACAAGTACGTTACCATAGCATTATCTCATACCCTAATCTTATCCTCTGATTCATTTGGATTATGTTTTCAAAACATTTTTAAGTTCAAAAATCTTTTAGTATTACATAAACCTATGCTCTGATATTAAGCTGTAACATCCCCCATTTTGAGGCCTAAAACTAAGCACTACAGATGTTGCAGTCATCTATAGTATTAATTTCTGGTGATAAAATGTGGTAATATTAATTGTATCAATAACATCAAAGTACAAGAATATGAAATAATTTTAGTCACAATTTCAAAGAAGACTTTTTCGTTATATTTCAAAGATGGTATTTTATATTCACTACATAATCCCAAAACGTTGTCGGGTTCAGATAAAATATAATTATTACCAAATACTCCAAGAGCGACATATGAAGATGCCCTTGGTTGATCAGAGTTGCTAAATAGACATATACATCTACCGTCAACACATTCATACAACAACTGACATAACACAACGGATAATAGTAATAGATAAACTCCTGCATAGCTAACTTTTCCTCCTTCGCATCTTCGAAAGCTTATTTGCCAAAACCCACTTAACTTGTAAAACCCTTGCTCCCGAGCTACTCAAATCAAATTTTGAGCACCCGGGTGTTTAAGAGGAATGCATAAACTTCGAGTCAGACAAAAAGTCTGATGTAAATAATAATATGCCATCTCAGTTTATAAATATTCAGTGAGACCACGTCGCTCAGCAGAACGGGTTTTCCCTTCACTAATAACCCTTTTTAAAACATATCTTTTGCAAATCAAATTCCTACAACGAAACTAGTTAAAATAGACAATATAACCAATACTATCCATGCATGCATGCAACATGGGTAATCATGATCAATCTATCAAAATCAATGGACTATTCGTCCTTACATCATAGTTTTCTCAGGGTAACTACAAACCTATGGCTGACTCGGGCCTACCAGATATATCAAATTCTCTAACATACCGTCAGAAAACAACTGGACAATTTGTCTGTAACTTACTATTCCTAGGGTCACAGTGATCCTAATGGTTTGCAGGCTTACTAATAATCTATTGTATCATTGTATATTCCTTTCCTTATGTAAATCTACTTTTATTCTTACCCGTGACAAAGCCCTATGCCCTGGAATTTTGGACATATATCAACTAAGGACTAAAAGCTGAAATATAGGGTGTTACCCTACACTAGTCCCATTTGGTTTTCTAATCTCTGAGTCAATTCATCCTATCACAATTTATCTAAAGGTGATAAGAACACCAATCTCTTTAGTAAAATTCTGGGCTAAACACTCTTTTTATTTCATTAAAAACATATATCTTTATAAATGATTTAACTATTGAAATCATACTTTCAAAATAAGGAAAATATAGCCCTTTACTTTATCCAAAATAATTATGTCATGATATATGCTTTTACAAAACAATATTGATGAAGTTCGAGTCAATTGGAGGTCTTCACTCCTTAAAACATAGACCATAAGGCCAAAACAATAAAACTATATATATTGTTATAGCTCAGCGTCATTATCTCCATTAGGATCATTGCCCTTCTTCAAATATAAAAAAATGTTATGGACTTTAACTTTTAAAACATAAGACCATAGGGCCGATAACATTCATATCACACTTCATTGAGTGTGGACATCATTTTGTATAAAAATTGGTTTGCATAATTTAAAGTCTTAAAAGACAAGCGACGATATTGATGGATCTTGGCATTAACACCTTAAAGAAAATAAGCGGCTTCATTAGAGCCAAAGTCAATAGGAGAGACACTCTTGCCTACTTTGAAATTATACGGTTTTAAATGAAAGCGGCACCGTAATTGTCGAAGTCAACATAGATAAAAGCAGCATAGTTGCCTATAGAGGCGGAGTCGATATATAAAACATAAAACATGTTGCTTCAAAGCTTTTAAATAGGTCAACGATGTTATACCAACATGCGTGACACAATAATCATAATGTCATTATTATTGAAAACCCAAAACATTACTCACGTCGAAGTTGTTAACATCACCATCGCTGCTGCGCTCCACAATTTGACCAAGGCCGATCTATTACATACTAATTGTAGTTGATATCCTATACATCGTCCATGATTGACGATGAAGACCCTAAACACGACACGATGGAAAGCGACATCATTGACTTCGGCGTGACATTCTGACAATTAACGTTAAAACTGCAAATTTGCTATTAAAAGTGATTTCATTTTACTAACTCCTTCTAATTGTCAAAACCTTATTGGTTAACGATTACTTTATCAAAATTATTTTTGGAAAACTGTTAAGGAGCAGGTTTATCATTTCCAACAAAATTTACAAACCATTAATGTATATTAATATTTTGATATAAATATTAAGCTTTTCTATCCTAATAAATTTATATAAAATAATAAACTCATGGAAAAAGTCCCCAAAAATCAAATTAATCATATTCTTCAACATATAAAAATTTCGGGCCAAAAATTTTAATCGATTATTTTTAGAATTAAAACCCGAAATAACCAATTTTCTTCCCTTGAGAAAATCATAAAATATTCATACATCATTAGAAAATTATGAAATTTTAAATCCATTACTGAAATAATGTTTCTAACATCATATTCAAATTTCAAGTCATACATTATTAGAAAATTATGAAATTTAAAACCCATTACTGAAATAATGTTTCTAACATCTTATTCAAATTTCAAGTCATTTGAATGTCATATGATAGGTTTTCCAACTCGAACATATCAATAAATTTCATAATAAATTATATAAATTCATCGAATAGCATATATTCATCCAAACATTTAAAACATGGCATAATAACATCAAAATATTCGGATTTATACTTAAAACCGAAATTAGAAATTAAAACATGAGATGCACAACTATTATTCACCTTGAATGATTTAAGAACGTTGAGATTTGTATTTGATTTGATTCCCCTAAGCTTTGGTCTTTCTTCCTAGCTTTTCTTCCTTTGGATCTCCTAGCTATGGCCGGCCTAACTATTTTAGTTTCGTTTGTAATGAATGAAGTGAGGGAGGAAATAAGGGAATAAGGGTTAATGTTTAGGAATTTAGATCTATTCCCATTTTTCATTTAACATATATTCCTCCTTCTTATTAAGTTTTAAACTATTCTTATTAACTTATTTATTAACGTACGACCCCTATTAATTATCTATCTCAATCTCCCTAACCTTTTACGTTTATTTAATTTATCAAATTAAATATTCCTAAATAATGTTAATTAGAATTAGGGTTGTTACACAAACTAAAGATTAAAAGTTGAATTTAATAGGTATTAAAGGATATTAGGAGCTTTGGAATAGACTTTTTAGAAATGAAATGAGATGGATAATTCTCTCCTTCGGCTGGTTAGTAAATGGAAATGGGTGTTGGGCCTATAAACCCAAAAAGCCCATTCTGTTAATGAAAAATGCATTCCATCTTTATTGAAATGTTACCAACACTTTTATTAATTTTTAGTATCATATTAGCCATATAAAAATTTTGTGATCCATAAAAATAATTTTCTAATATTATATGTGGCTTAAAACAACTTTACAAAATTTTATAACCCAATTCTAAACCTTCAAATTTGAATCATAATTTGTTTCCTCTAAAAATAATTTATATTCACTTTTATTTTTGTTCCACATATATAAATTTTAAACCAAACAAACATATTTTTATCTTTTGGTATGATATTCAAACCATTATTCGATAATTAGTAGAAATCCTAATTAGTTTTTCCATAAAACATTTTCACCTTTGTATTTAACAAAAAATTATTTAAAATACGTTCGTATTTTTAACATTATTTATCAAATATTTCTCCTTTTAATGTTGTTTAAAACATTTTCTCGAATTCATAATAATTATTATTCTCAAAAACTCAATTTATTTTCAAAAACCAATATCTTTACTTCAAAATTCCCAATTTATATATAAAAATGTGTTCAATTGTAATTATTTTATTTTGAGCTCCTAACTCGGTAATTGCAGACTCCCGCCTTAAATAAATTGTGTTCTCGTAATTTATAAAAAGAGGACCCTAACGACATATCCTATACAATATCCTTAAATCATATGTATACAAACATGGAGAGAACTTCATTATCCTTTTACACACTTATACACACTCATATACACAAGCACACATCAAATCATGCTATGAAATTCAAGCAAATATGTTCATATCTGACTAAGAACGAGTAGAGAACAACTCGAGACGTGTCTGATGCGCCTGTTCCTCGGTCTCCAATGGGTAATCTCTAGGGTTATGTGACTATTGAACTTTAACCAATGGAACACTTTTATTCATCAGGTGCTTCACCTTTGAGTCTATAATGTATGACGGCTCAATAGTATAAGTCGGGTTAGGCTGCAAATCTAACTCTCTGAGTTGCCTTGGATCAAGAATAATATTTGTGTCCTAAACATATTTTTGCAATTGGGAAACGCAAAATATATCATGAACTTCAGATAAATAATCGGACAAATTTAACCTATAAGCTAAGGAACCAACTCGCTTGATGATAGGATAAGGACCAATGAATTAAGGAGCATGCCAACTCTTTCAAATTCGACTATGCCCTTCATAGGAGATATCTTCACAAACTCCCTATCGCCTGCACCAAGATCGAGATCTATTCTATGTTTATTAACGTAGTTTTTCTGCCTAGACTAAGTTACTTTCATCCTATCTCTGATGATATCTATCTCAGTTGTTTCTTTGACCAAGTATGGAACCAAAACAAGAATGTCTTCTATTTCCAGCCAACATGACGGAGATCGACATGGTCTTCCATATAAGGCTTCAATATACTAGAAAAGGGGTTTGGTACATCCAGAAAATGCTACCAAAGCCTATAGTAGGGTTTTATTAAACGTTGTTATAAAATGTGCAACTAAAAGTCCATAACTTTATGTTTTCCAAACGCTACCGTAAAACCAACATATTGTGACGTTTGTTATGCGCAACATAACTTTTTTCATAACATCCAATATACTAAAGACAGTAGTCGCATTTTTAGAACACATTATATAATTTTTGTAGCATCTCGTAATTGCTACTAAAGTTTGTTGATTATTTTGCTGCACTTTTACACGTTACTTTTCCGTATTAATTGCTTGTTCGGTTTCTGTTGCATTTTTCTCATTCCGTATACAATAGCAATTAAAGGATTTTGTACAAAATGTATTGATCAAGTAATCTTAATATTCAGACAACTAACAAAACACATTAATCATATAATAAAATATGATATGCATAACCATTCTGATACAGAAGTCTTTAGACAAAATAGGCAAAAAAAACCTTGAACATTTATAAACATAAGTTTACACTACTAACAAAATATTATAATATAAATGACGAATAGAGTAAATGACGATTAGAGTCATTTAATCCTTTGATGCAGCTGGCCTTTTCTTCAAAAACGCTTATTTACCTGTGGACAAGTTTAACCACCAACAATGAGAACTTGCACAAAAATCTTAACAGTTGAACAGAATAACTTAAATAAGCATAATTAGTTTGACTTTAAAAGATTTACTACCTCTGTACAATAGATCACCCTCAAAGCTGGTTCAAGCTCACCAACGTTGGATCTAGCAAATTCAGTGATTTGCATGAATGGTAGTACTTGTCATGAGCTTCAAGAAGGTATACATTTTCAATACTATAGTTAATCTATACACATAGGAGTTTTTACATATAAAATGTAAAAATTTGAATGCATAGTACCAATTTTAAATGAATGAGTTGCCTTTATTTTTATTTGTGAAGAGGAATTGAACTAGTATCATTTTATCCATAGTATTTACTTATTTGTTATATTAATACATAAAATACTATCAAAACGGGTATTTATGTACTAAAATGAATTTCTAGTCATTAGTTAAAATTTGTAATCAAATAATTTTGTCGATATTAAGAATTCAGAAACACAACACTAGCAAATAAGTTACCGTGTTCAAAATAAGCTACCATGTTCAAAATAAACTGCTAAGCAAATTTTATTCATCTAATAAATGTTATACTCACTAGCAAATATACTACAAGATCTATTTGGGTTAAGTGGCCTACTAGACCAGAGTACAAATCTATTATTGACATTTGATATATATATTTATTCAGGCTGTATGTATGTGTAGTTATACCAGCATCCAAACCTTGTTTCATTCCTGTTGTATGATAAAACCAAACTAATAAACTTTGATAATCATGGTACATGAATCTGCAAAGTTATCAGACTACCATGAAAGTATGCATACCAACTACTGCCTTAACCAGATAACATGCTCTTAAAATTCATTGTCGTGTGAACGAAAATTCCTTAATGAGGTGTTGCAACAAAAACTACATTATGTACTTATTCTCGTTTCTTTTTAATTTTATGCTCAGATTGTGTATTAGGTGGTAATCTTAACAAACGGATTTCTGGACATATACTAGTATTTTTAATCTTGGTTTGAATACTAAAAAATAACACAGTTCTCTTATTTATCTCATATAATATTTTTCCTCTGGGCTAAAATATTCCTTCAGGAGCAAATTATTACGGGCAAACCATGCTTATCAAATACCACATAACGAACTTACAAGGACGAGCTTATTGATTTGATCTTCCAAGTCCTTTGAGTAGAAAAAGCACTTAGAATCGATAATAACAACAACCAAAAAACAAACAAAAGTAATCATCCTTGGCCTTTTTTTCCTCCAAATAATTGAAGTTGGCACTAAGGACTAACATGAGGAAATATATCCTCACTAATCTAAATTTGAATATGCTTCCGATATTTTGCATTCATACACCATCTACCAATATCTTGATGTTTCTTACTAAATAAATTATTGCTATATCAGATTAGTAAACACCACATTATAAGTGAACATTTTTTTCATTAGTGAATGTTTCTACCTCAATACAAACTTAAACCCTTCAATAAGCAGTAGTTTTACACTCACATTACCACTTCGGATCATTCATAGTTGCAGTTTTGATTTGGAAAAAGAAAAGAAAAGGAAAAACTACCTTTGGGCCACCTATAATTCTAAGCTTCCCAACTTCACCTCCACTGGTTTTCACACGCTCTCTCCTTGTTGATACGTAGCCAAAATATTATATACATTTGAAGAACCAAACTTATCAGTACGACATACGATACAGGCAAAGTATCTTACTCTTTAGCATTCTCTTCTAGTTTGTGATCAACAGTCAAGAGTGAAACTGTGCTCCATCTTGAGCTTCAAGAATGCATCTAGATTCACTAACAGAGGCAATTGTGACAGTCCATCCGTCAATTATGGCAAAGGTTGCTGCTGTTCCAGAAGTTTCTCTGCATAATATCATAACATATCAAATATAAAATATGCCAAATTATTTCAGTTTTGGAAGTAGAATTCGCATTTTGAACTTTGGAGACTACATGTAGATGAATGCATTTAGTGTTAGCATTGACAGTGAAAGAACACTTCCAAAATTATAAAGTATGTAGATTGGGAGGAAAAAAGATCAATTACAGATTCTTTTATTTGGATCAATTCAATCTCAACTTTTAAACAATTTAAATCATCTGTGTTTTTCATTCTAACAGCTGAGATTGAAAAAATTATAACTAAATTAGAGAGGGAAAGTTAATCTTTATAATATCTCAATCAAGACCAAACCGAGACAAAAATACCAATCCTAAATTTTACTTATTACTTTAACAGAAAGATTAGTAACTTTTGGCTTTCAACTTCTGAAATAATCCCAACCATTAATGTTTTTCCATCTAACAGACCCTTGAGCGGAGATCGCTGCAGAAACGTTACATTGCAAAAATGTGAAATAATGCTTGAGCAACACTTCAAGATGCTTAAGCAATGGTTAATGGTGTTAACAAAGTATAAAACAATGGGTTTATAAAATTTATCAAGTATAAAAATGCATCCCAGGTCCAGGAGTACTCAACCTTTTATACATATAATTATGCAAGGAATCAAAATATCAAACGATGGATAAGAAACAAGGCATGCACGATAAGAAGAAAATTTTGTTTTGAGTGCTACATTATTGTAACAAAATAAATACTTAAATATATATAGGGTAAATCACTTTATATACTCCACCGTCACTAATTTTCACAATATAAGATTTCTTGTCCGACCTATACCTGACTTTCACCCATCAGTTGCAAGACACTCCCAGCATCACAATCATGCACCGTTTATTCATTTTACTAAGGTTGGGGGTATTAATTGCTATGGAAGCTCTTCCCTACTCGTCCTATTCAGGGATGTATATTTTACGTTTGAAAGGTAACTGTAAAAAGAGAATCAGAGAAAAAACGACTTAAATAAGTACTGAGCTATCCAACAAAGCTACAGAAATCGATGTGCTGGCATTAAGGTTCCTGCAAATTTCAAGTTGTCTCTTACATGGATCCACGAAAACACTCTCTATCATTACCTGTGTCGCATTACTTATAGTTTAGCTTGGTTTGAATATATAATCTCATTATCATGACAAGACAAACCTAAAATTAGCAGTTATCTGCATAAAAAGATGATCATTTTGATGTTTCATCTCCTAGTCTGAGCCAAATAGAAAACAATCATATAGAATCTCATATTTTGTGTTAGGAAAATTTTCAAACATAAGCTTGTTTTGGTAAACAATAACACAAATAGCCTAGTTTTGATTATAATTACAAATATAAGCCTGTTTTTGCCAGCTAGACGAGGGCGAATTTTCAAAATGCGCCTTTGGCGAACTTTTAAAATACACCAACATGCGACTTTCGAAAATTCGCCCAAAGGCGCATTTTAAAAATTCGCCCTCGATAAAACCCTGCATATAAACAAGTTATGTTGGTCCATTTAACAATCACATACATATATACACTACTAGAAAAACAGTATATTCCAACGTCTCTGTTCCAACGGCCGCCAACGGCTATTCCAATGGCTTCCAATGGCCCGTTAATTTTTTACGTAGCCGTTGGAAGCCGTTTGAATTCATTGGAAATAAGCCGTTTGCGGCCGTTGGTAGCCGTTGGAAAATTTTCTGCATTACTTCCCGAGACCAGACCTGCAATTCATTATCTCTTCCCCAAATAACATTTTCACCAAATTCCCCCATTCCACCACCTCCTAACCAGCTGCTGCCGCCCCAAACACCATCCCAACAACCTCCGACGCCATCTAGAAGCTGCTCCGGCCAATCTCCACCCTTCTAGCTTTCCAAATCGGTAATTTTCCTAAAACTAATATTTAGGTTTTTTTAGATTTAGGGTTTAATTCGAATGTTGATTGATTCCTAATTGTTAGTGTATGCATATTACATTATGTTATCCTCTAATTGCAACTATTATAACATAATGAACAAGTTATTATAATTGATTGAAAATTTTGTAATTTAAGATATTGCATTAGTTTATGTTTATTTGGTTATAAGTATATTAAACGTATGTGTGTGATAGAGTTTATTGCATTTGGAAGCCGTTAGAACGGATATTGCATTTGTGCGAACACGAGCTTTGTATTTGTGCGAACACGCGAATTGATTTAGTTTATAAATGAATTTTGTGTACAAATTTTGTGTATAAATGAATTTAGTATATTATGTAATAAAACGGTTAAATGTAAACCAATATTAATTAAACGAGTTATATATTCAAATTTAATATAAACAAATATTTAAATCCGTAGATATTATTCGGCCCCGTCTGACAAGTGTTGTATATGATCGTTTTAGGGATATTCGTTTTTTTCACAAAACGGACAACTCTATTCATCTGATACATCATTTGTCGGATTTGTCCCAGTATTGGACAAGTTACAAACACTATAAAGTAATTATATTACGTCAATCATATCACTTTAAATGGTTCACAAAATTTCGACGGCATTTCTTTTACGTTCCTTGTGTACACGCATTTGTGTACGATACAAGGAACAGGGGGGAAATGCTGTCAAAATTTTGTGAATCGTTTAAAATGATATGATTTACGGAATATAATTACTATTGTGTTTGTAATGGAAAGTAGGATGACCGACCATCAAAGAAAGACACATAAGTGGCAATGAAACAATAGTTGCTTATTTAAAATAAAGTTTGTGAAATTAGCAGTTTGCAGCCGTTGGAAGCCGTTGGAAAATTTCCTGCAAAATATAAAATGAATGATTTATAACATTTTTACTCTATCATAAGTTTTCTAGTAGGGATACATGGTCAATTACTTTAATGATTGGAGCTGGATGTATCAAAGAAGGGAAATTAGTGGCGCAATAAGTGAACATTTTCTAAAAGGGGTACAAGTGTTCATCGAATTTGCTATAAGTAATATTGCAAACGATGAAGAAATTCGTTGTCCGTGTAGTAGATGCAAATTGTTGAACTATTTAGAACCTAATATGGCTAAGGTTCATTTGCGCCAATTCCGTTTCATACCCAATTATTTGCTGTGAGATCGTCATGGAGAAATTGTTGCCCTTAATAATCAAGAACAGTCGGTGGAGGTCATCAACGAAGAAGGTAGTACGAATCTCATAGAACATATGATCGAAGATGCAGCACGATCAATGTTCCCTACCGTTGTAATTGATAACGACGATGTTAACATCGAAGAGGAACCAAATGTTGGAGCTAAAAAAATATATGATTTATTGGATCATGCTAAAAAACCCCTTTGGAATGGATGTTTAAGCGGCTCTCAATTATCGGTAACTGCAGAATACATTGCAATGAAATCAAAATACAACCTTACAGAAGCTGGATTTACAGCTGTTGTTCAAGCTGCTAAACGTCATATGTCATCCGATAATTTAATGTGCGAAAATTATTATGAACTGAAAAAACTTATGTCATCTTTCGGTTTGCCATATCAAAAAATAGATACATGTTTAAAGGGTTGCATGTTGTATTGGAAAGAAGACATCAATCTTAGAAATTGTAAAATATGTAATCAGGAAAGATACAAATCGAGGAAAAAGAAGGGAAAAGAAGTTCCGTACAAGCGTATGCATTATTTGCCCCTCACCCCTAGACTTCAACGATTATATGCATCATCTGTAACAGCGCATCATATGAGATGACACAGTGTGAGAACACCTCAAGAAGGTACGTTGACACACCTATCCGATGGAGAAGCATGGAAACATTTTGACAAGAAATATCCCGATTTCGCAGCGGAGAGCCGAAATGTTAGACTAGGTTTATGTACAGACGGCTTCTCACCGTTTTCTCAGTTTGGTTCTAAATATTCATCTTGGCCTATAATAATCACACCTTACAATCTACCTCCGTGGATGTGTATGAAAACTCCATATATGTTTCTCACGATTGTCGTCCCTGGTCCTGATGATCCGACACAGGTTTAATACTACACGTGTGAATAAATAATAATGTAATATATCATGTTTGTGTTTGCAGTATTTATGAATCACAAAATCCAGGCGGCGATTTAAGCAAAGATTTCAGTACTTGGTTTTCGAAATACGTTTTTGATCCCACAAATAATGTGCTCGATAAAGGACTGAAACATTTGGCGTTTGGACCGAAAAGAAAAGTTAATACGTATCGAATATTTTTTGTTAATGGATATAAATTCAACACCAAAGAATACGGTGCTAAAAAATTAACAAACAATACTGGTGTATTTGTTAAAGGCAGTGATGACCCTAATAATCATATAAATGATTTTTATGGCGTGTTAACTCAGATATTGCAGTTGACATATTTTACAAGACCCGTGGAGGATGTTTATTTGTTTAGATGCAACTGGTTCAGCAATGTTCCAGGTTCTGGTATTAACGTGCATCTACAATATAATCTTATAGAAATTAAACATACCTCGCGTTATCAAAAGTACGACCCATTTATACTAGCCAAACAAGCCCTACAAGCTTATTATGCCCCTTATCCATCTCTAAAAAGGGATAAAGCAGATTGGTATGCGGTTTTTAAAACCAAAGCAAGATTTACGTTCGATGGACAAAATATTCTAGACGAACAAGCCTATCAAGCAGATCTAGAGGAAAATGATGAAATAGCAATTACAGACGATCAAATTGATTTTGGACCTTTAAATGATGAGACAAATGTATTAGTCGAAGCATTTGAGAGTGTAGAGGAAAACGACATAGAGCACGAAACCGAGTCTGAATCAGAAAACGATGAGGACGACTGAGTAATATCCGGTAATTTTTAAAAGTATTCACATTACATTGATCTATGATTAATAATTCATTTATCCAATTTATACAATTTTAATGACAATAAGTGTATTACATTTTTTAATGGTTCATCATATCATGATTATTATGAATTGTATATGTATGTATATATGGCAGGTATATATATTATGTCTGGTTCTGGTTCTGGTTCTGGTCTCGGCGACGTGGCTCTTCACGTCATATTGGAGAGGGTAGTGGTGAGCAACCAGCTCGGCCACTTGTTTACTTGCAGCCTAAGGCTGATGAGACGTAAGTATCATAATTAGCAAGCATAGCATTTTAATTTTTTAATTGTACATGATATATCTATAATTGTTTAAAGTTCAATTTTATATTTAACGCAGTGGATTTGAGTTGGAGCCATCCAAAGTGGTTCTGAACATTTCGAAGCAGGCGTACATGGCTAGGATGACCGATTGTTGGCCCAAGTGGGGCAAGATCCCCGATGACGTGAGAGAGACGATTTGGCAAGATTTTCTGGTAAGTTATACCGCTTTACAAGATGATTAATTAAATACAAATAAATAATTAGTAATATTTTCTCATTGTACAGGGCGCCATAGATTTGCAAGAGCCTGACGTCAATTTAGTTCAACGACACTGGAACTCTAGGATCGCGAAGAACTATAGGGAGACTATGTCGGAGACTAAAAAAGTAGGAAAGAAGCCCAAGTGGATGAGCGCGACTGTATAGGAGAAGTGGGTTGAGTGGTGGAACTCTGAGGAGTTCAAGGTAAATCTACAATAAATCTCAGCAATTTTTTACCGTTTAATAAATAATTAATCATTGTAAATTTGCAGGAGGAGTCAGCTAGGAACTCGACAAACAGGAGCAGGAATCCTGTATCACACCGTGGAGGCTCCAAATCTTTCCAGCATCACCGCGAAGATTTGGTAAATTTATCTATTATCACATTTGTAAATTGATCAGTTCAGTAATTAGTTATGTACAGTTAAATTATCCAAATTATCAATTGCAGGAACGTGCTCGTGGAGGCTCTGTTGGCTTAGTGGACGTGTTTGCTCACACCCACGCGTCTAGGCAAGTAGATGAGGCTGGCAATATCATATATCAGTGGGGTGATCAAGATAGGGCGACCGAGGCATATGTATGCATTTTTAAATTTCTAATACTTACACCGATAAGTTTATTAATTTCTAGCTATGCAAAATAATTACATGCTACTATTTTTCAACTGAAATTGTTTTTTATTCATTATAGTCGAGGTTGTAGGAGGCACAGGCTAATGCGCTTCAGCAGTCAGGTCGTGATGTGCTGACACAGGAGGAGCAGGATAACATTTTTACCGCTGTTATGGATCCGGCGCAACGGAGTAGACGTTTTGGCTTCGGGAACCTAACGGTAATTAATCCTTTTACATATTTACAAAAAATCAGTGTTTAGATATATAATGTTATAATATTTTATATGCTGAGACAACCCTTTTGCTATTATTTCTATTTGCAGGCTCGACAGGCTCGACAAGCTCAAAAAGACCAAGACAAAGAAGAAATCAAGCAGCTTAGAGCTATGGTTGAGCAGCTACGGGAGGAGAATCGTCTACGAGCCATCCAGGTGGAGCAGCTGGATCAAAAGCTTGCGCAGTATTTGCAGAATCATGGTACCCTTCCTTCGTCGTCTGGTGCTTCGGGAGGCGATGAGGATCCTTGAGGAGGTATGTTTTTGAGTATTTGTGTTTGAACAATGTATATATTGACTTGGAGATGTTTTGATGTTGATGGTGACGTTGTATATATTGGTATGGAGTGGGTGAGAAATATTTTGATGGCATGTACATGGTTTATTGACATTTGTTGATGGTATGTACGTTGATGATATATTTTGTGATGTTTGATCGGTTTGGTTTGTTTATATTGGTGTTTTATTGATTTATGTGTGTTGTTTGTATTGATATTGATATATATGTGTGGAATTGATTGGAAATGGAATGGAAATTGAATGGATTGGAAATGGTGTGGGTGGTAATTAAATAGGCCTGCTATTCTACAGCAAAATAAACCCAGTTTTTCCAACGGCTTCCAACGGCTTATTGGCCATTTTATTGTAACGGTTTCTAACGGATTCCAACGACTCCAAGCCGTTAGCGGCCGTTGGAAATTCCGTTGGAAATGGTCCGTTGGATCCGTTGGAAAGCATTGGAAGGCGTGGGATTTATTCCAACGGCTATTCCAACGGCCGCCAACGGCTAGGAGCCGTTGGAATAGCCATATTATCTTGTAGTGATAATTTCTTATCTAACAACTTTCGTAGATATCAGCTTGCAAATCTAACAATTGCGAAGTTCATTTAAGTTCGACACATAACTAGTTGGTTTGATACATAGAAATTACATTCGTTTAAAATTGAAAACACAAAAATCTAAATTCGTTACGCAGTCATACATCTGATAATGGAAGTTTAGGTCGCTGTAGTACATCGCTTTCTATTATGGCCCTGTGATCCACATTTGCTGCACCTGTTTGATTTAGGCGTTTGATGCTCGTCCATAACGTTTTTTATCCTCGTAGATTTAGGTCGTCCAGGTTGTCTTCTTGTAGGTGGAGGCAATATATGTGGACCGGTGTATGGTCTCCAGTATCTCTTATCACGCACGGGATGAAACTTTGCCTGATATGAAGCTTTGTAACTTCGAACATAGTACCACTCTGATGCGAACTCATGATGTGCTCTGTTAGCACCGTAATCCTGTGCCGAACAAGCCACCATTACATGGGCACATGGTATTTTTTGCAGTAGGGGGATGTTGCATGTACAGGAGCAGTTAGGACCATCAATTAACACTTTAAATTCATCGCCGTAGCAATGAATAACTTGCCATTCTGTTTGACTAAAGCGAACTAGTTTACAACGACGTGCTTCAATAGCTCGATCTGCTATTTTAGCTTCCCATTTTGGAGTCAAACGTGTTGTGATAGCATCCGCAGTCTCTCGTCTCTTACAAAAATATTCAACCGATCGAAAGAAGGTTCGTGCAACCAACACCTTTATAGGTAATGATCGAGCACCTTTCAGCACACCATTAAAACTTTCGGATGCATTGGTGGTCCACTACACCAGAAAAGACTTTTGGTAGCGTTGAAAAAACGCTACCATAACTTATGGTAGCGTTTTAGAGAACGCTTCTATACGACATGCAACTAAAAGTCTAAAACTTTTTGTTGCGTTGTAGTAAACGCTACCAACAGTCACTTTTAAATGCAACTATAGGTATTTTCTGTAGGATTTAAAAAATGCTACCAAAAATCACTTTTAAATGCAGCTATACGTTTTTTTTGTAGGGTTAAAAAAACGCTACCATAAGTCTTCATTTTTTGGTAGCATATTTTAAATGCTACTATTTACAATTGATGGTTTATACCATTTCCAGCAATCGCTTATATACTATTCATATTAAAACGAACGATCAATCGCATAATTTTCATATATTCAAACAAACAATTAAATCACATAATTAGCATATACAAACAATCAATCATATGATCATCATATTCAAATAATTGCAAAAACATGCTAATCTCACAATCAAATATAATATCCATAATCAATTCGATAATAGTTTTTGAACAAAATAAGTCGCATACTACAAGCATTCACATACAAGTTTCCACAAATGGTACTAACAAAATACGACAACATATATAACAATTAAATTCATGTTCGTTGCTCGATTACCAATAGTTCTTTGTTGTCGATAGTCTTCGCTTCGAAATAGCTAATTACCTGCAAACGAATTTAACAATCAACAATATTATAACATATATAACAATTAAACGAACTAGCTTAGTTTCTGGCCTAACAACCAGATATCTCCACAAACACTTCGGTGTCATCATCCAACTCGTTTATTACACTAGTACTACTAGGTTACCTATTAACTTCTTTCCCATACAACAAAACTTCCGCATGCTCACTGAATTATAATCTTCACACTGAAAATATCTAAACCAACTGTTAAAATTTAAACGTTTCTATAATTGAATCAAAACGAACTATAGTTAGCTGAAATTGAATCAAAAGCACGCATTGACTCTATTTAGTCTAGAATAGTACGAATGATGAACAAATCATGTTGATTTAAGATTAGCAGTTGCCACTCTGTTTCTTAAATGAAGCCACCAGGTCTATCTCTACTCACATAAAAACTTGTTATAAGTTGACCCTCCCATCTTCTAACCTCTTCTTTCCCTTACTACTATATATACGTAACCATAACCAACTCTTCTTTCACTTCTTATCATCACTCATTTGCATACGTCTATTTCACAAAGAAAAAGAAAAGGAAAGAAAAATGAATACAGACATGTCCACTCTTTCTCCAGTTATAAATTCAAAGGGAAAGAGATCAAAACGCTCTCGAGCACCTACAATAGAAGAGTACCTTGCTCTATGCCTAATGATGCTTGCAAGTGGAGAACATGAGATCGATCAAAGTCTACTTAAATTAGAATCAAGTGCAGCAACAGTTAGAGAAGAGTACAAGTGTAAAGTGTGCGGGAAGGCATTTGGGTCATTTCAAGCACTTGGTGGACACAAGGCCAGCCATAGATCAACTAAGCAGCAACTGCAGCAGATTGCTGATCTCTATCAATCTCACTTGACTCTATCCGAATCTGAATCTATACCTGCACCTATACCTATTGTTTCTGGAAGTGGATTATGTTCTCACATTTTGACTAACAAAGGCGACAAAACTTCGTCTTTAAAAAGAATACAGGCCTCCAGCCCTCGTTCAGCCTTCTTTCAGCCATGGTTAAGGTAAGAAATTTAACAATACTGCAATTCTACAGCCATCATATTACAAGTAAAACCCACCCAGTTACTGACAGTTTTATTTGTAAAGAAAAAGATTGTGATCCAGGTGAAAGAAAAAGTTACTGACAATTTGATGCTCACAGGAATGATTGTGTTGTTAGCTTTGTTATGTTTGTGTCCATTATCATGAGTTATCACAGGATTTGAGCAAAGTAGGATTTGTGCTTTCATCGTTGCGTGAAGAAACATTTGTCATTATCAGAACAGATTTATGTGCCAACTTTATTTCTTGTATTTTGGAGATTTTTTTTCTTTGCTCAAATTAATTGCACTATTGTGACCCAAATATATATCTGTAAAAACTTAATAAATTCGGAAATTTATTATCGTCGTTTGATCTACCGCGTAGCTAATCAATTTTTGGTTTTACAAAAGGAGTTTATTTGAACATAGACAAAGTTTTAGACCAGAGTATGGTGCGGGGAAAAATAAACAAGTTCTTTTTTAGGAGAATGAAAAGGAAAACGCATACCATTCTGGTTTTCAATTTTTTCATGGCAACAATACAACATGGAATTAAGTTGGACAATACTGAAAAATGAAGCAAAGTATTTGTCACGCTAACTTGATTTCTTGTATTTTGAAGATTTTCTTTTCTTCGCTCAGATTTGTATGGCAAACTGTCATAATACTCCTATGCAATCTATAATTACCCCCATCAAACTCTATATAAAGGGAACTCAACAACACTAAACTTGTACCAAACTAAAAGTCCATAGTAAACAACTCTAATAATGAAGTCAAGCAAACCTGGAAACATGAAGCTGTGACTACTCACATTTCTCTTTGTCTTATCCATAGTAGTAAATGTATATTTCTACTACAGCAACAGCTTTAGTCTGGCCAATCCATTCCTCAGACTGTCCTGCACCACCAAGGCAGACATTAAGGCTGAGATACATAATAGAATACTTGGAACATTTACCAAAACATATCCACATAATTAAACTTAGATTTTTTTGTGATGTCAATTTAACTTTCAAGATTTTTAACACCTAATCAACCGAAAAGAAATTATTATTGTGTGTTTAAAGTTGGAATTCTCAGGGATGTTTATGCTATAATAAAATGCAATGGATGAACTGTGAAGTGATATGAATATGAACATTCAATAAGCCCAACATGTATTGCAGTTTTAACACCATATGTCGGCATTGCAATCTTTATAGCCTGGCAAACTATAATATTTTACGTAGGAATGAAACTAGTTTGTTTCTCTTATAACAAACTTGAAGAAAGAGATAATTACCTTCATTCTCCTCTTGGCCTCGCCATCTGATATTCCCTCCAAACCAACTGGATCATTACTTATTTTTGTCCACAAGCATTGCCTTGACAAGAAATATATGAAAATAGTTAAACATGAACAATACATTACCATGCATAAAATATTTAAAAAATCAAGATAGAAATCATATTTCTGTTACTACATAATTACCGACGTTTGGAGCATAAGGAAGATCTATGGTTTCATCTTCATAACATATATTGGAATAAAAACTATTATTTACAATTATTAAGTAACAGATCTAAAAATAAAAACTAATTAGAAGCCTGCATCTAATTAGTGAGGTCCCTAGAAGGAATATGCAAAGAACGTACAATTCCTAAACAGTGACTACTTAGCATTTTCATATTGAATAATGCTTAGTGTGAATTTTCATTTTCATGAACGATGCTACACGGTACGAAAAAGAGGTTGAAAAGTGTAGAAAAGGAGTCTATTGACATAATATACAATAATTATGAAAGCATACTCAAAACTAACAAATCACGGTCCATTTCTATTGACATGATTACGATATTCCCACCTTATGCTTTAATCAAATCTAATTAGCATCAAATTCTGAATTCATATCTCATTCAAACAAATTTAAAAAATCAATGAGTCTACAAAAAGCTCACCGATGGTATAAGAGGCGGAGGAGTGAAGCGATGTTGTGGAGGCCGAAGAGTGAATCATTTGAGAGAATATTTTTTTGTTTCGTGTTCAGCCGTAAAGGAAACGAATAATTTAGGAGTGAAGCAATGTTGTGGAGGCTGAGGAGTTCACTTTAGGGTATGGATTGATTTTGAAAAAAGAGACGAGCTAATGAAAGTAATAAAGGAAAGCGGGCAAAGAAAATTAATTTACCGCCTTCTAAAAATTGGGCGGGACTAGTTTAGTAGCGTTGAATTATGTTTTATTTTTAATTTTTATATTAACAGTTGCACTTAGTTGTTAAACGCTACTATTTACTGCAACCAATAATGGGTTTTCTTGTAGTGGTCATAACATGAAAGCGTCCTCCATCGTCTTTGCAAAGGGCTCAATTCTCTTCAAAATTCCCTAAACTTCTTTCAATCCATTCATGAGCCCGTGAATTTGTAGCTTTAATTTCTTCTCTGATTTTGTTATACTCAACTACTTCTGAAGCACATGCAGCTGAATAAAATAAAGATGTAAGTCGGTTATCCCTAAAACCCGCTGTTTGAAAATTAGCTTTAAGATGTCGTGCACAGAACCTATGTTTGTGTGGTTCTCGCCACATCTCCTGTAAAGCCTTCGGAATTCCTTTCATCCGATCCGATATGAAAGTAATACGACGATTGCAAACACTGTGAATGAATTCACGCATGCAAGAAAAAAACCAACCCCAGCTATCATATGACTCGGATTCGACAACCGCATAAGCTAATGGAAACAGACAGTCATCCGCATCTACAGTAGTAGCAACAAGCAACATCCCTTTGTATTTACCATACAAATGTGTCCCGTCAATACATAACAATGGCCGGCAGTGTAGAAAACCTGTAATGCAAGGGCCAAATGCTTAAAACGCATGATCAAATACGCCAACTTCATCGTGGGTCACATGTCCAACAGTCCCCGGATTACTTCTCTTTATTTCCTCAAAATATTGAGGCAAAGTCGCATACGATTCGGCACAGTCACCATAAATTCTTTCTATTATTTTGTTTAATGCTCGCCAAGCTTTCATGTAACTAATTTTGATGAACAATTGGTCGTCGACAAGCACTTGAACTGTACCTGCTGTGATATCCAAATCGGCCTTCACAAATGACATGATTTTTGACACAAGAAAATTAGAAATGGCTTGCTTGTGGTTGGAATTAACTGTAGGATTGACACAGGTATGTTCGCTAGGCAACTTTCTGATTTCCCACCAGCCAGACTGCGATTTCTTTGAGACTATTGCATGTATTCTCCATGGACAGTTAGTGTCAACATTACATATAGCAGTGTATATAGTTTTATTCGACTTGACCGGCTTGTACGAAACTCCATGTAGAATTGACCATTCGGTTAATTGGTGTAGCAGTGTATATAGTTTTATTCGACTTGACCAGTTTGTACGAAACTCCAACAGCAAATCCATTTTGTATGCACGCGGTTGAAAATTTTTCCCCAGCAAATTGCAGGTTTGCAACGACCGATCCATCATTTGTGCAGTACATAGATCATCATCCAACGGTACTTCCATTTAAGCTTCTTCACCATCACCTTCAGCATCTTCTACGCTTGGAAAATCGTAGTTTAACGATTCATTGTTCACCTGCATTCGTTCTACCCAACGCGCATCATTATTAGTGGTCGCAACAGCCATACTATCAATTTGAGGAGCATGTTCGGTGTCTCCATCTGTATTAACATCCATATTAGTGGCAATATTGGAATCATGTGAGTGTTGTGACGGTCCATCACCACATTCTGCAGCAGTATCCTCAAGACTTGTACATCTGTTTACAACCGTATCTTAGTACGAAGCTAGAGTAGATAGGAAACATTACCCAAATAAATTGCTAAACAAACCTTTGACTTATAGCATACATTTGTGATGGAGTAGGATATACCGGTTGCGACAAATGAATATTTTGTTGTTCAGCACGGAAATTTTGTAGATGCATTTGTTGTTGGAAGCTGAATGTGTTAGAAGAAAATATTAGGCAATTGTAATTTAAAAAGGTACACGCAAAATACCAATGTTAACAACGATACCTTGGATGCATCGTTGGTGGTGTATAGTACGGAAAGTACTGTTTTGAAGTTGGTTGCGACATCATGTAATGCATGAAACCATAGTTTATGGGAGGAGGACCATGACCCCCAACATGTACATATGGATTACTGTAAGTAGGGGATCCTAAGCTTGCTGAAGGAATATCAATTTCCAACATTTCTGTAAAATGCCCTAATCCTGTGCTAACGATAGGAGATTGTACATGTTCTTGCAGATTTTCTTTTGCAACTTTCCCAACGTACAACTCAATGAATTTGGTAACTGTAGAAAACATAACTTCAACATCCTCATCGTCTGAAAGTGTTATTGCTTTTGAACCCGAATCCGTTGGCCAGTTAACGACCAACTCAATATCAAATTCGATTGCGCTTATTTTTTTCGCTTTGTAAACAGATTCTTTCAACTCAAATAGTGTGCAACATTTGCGTACTCTCCCTGGTTTACAAAAACCGCCGACATACTTCCCGTTTTTCTGTTCGTCGACGATCAGTTCACCGTCGTAGTAGCAAAGTGTGGGAACGAGATTTCTAGCCATTCTACAGACAAAGGATGAAGGTAATGCAGCCATTGGTTGAGATGGGCCGGGAACAAATTCTTCGTGTACCGGTGCATTTTGTGATGAGGTGCCTTGTGACGATGAACCCGCACCTCCTCTAGGACGACGTCGTGTGTACACAAGCACTGGAGGCGGTGGAGGTGGAGATGGAGCTCTCGGCCTATCAAGTTTATTCCTGCATAACACAACATCTAGAATTCTTTGGATGTTAGTGCACATCCTCCTACCCTCCTCGTCGGTTTGTCGTTTGCGAAGATTTTCTGCTTCTTCCCAAGCCCTGCTTATACCGGCTGCCTATAAAGTTGAATGAAAATTAGCAAAAGACAAAACTATCATAAGTAATTGATATAGTACTTACAACATCAACTTACCACGTTCCTCTCAAGTGGTGCTCTGGGAACGTACGGACTTCTATACACTGCCTCCACTGGCGCCGTAAGAACATATCGCCGTGTTATGTTCCAGTACCACCGTTTGTACCGCTCTAGCGTGATGGTGGGCTCCCTCTCAATCTGGGTAGCTGTATGACGCTCATTCCACAACTGAATGTAGGATCCATACTCCTCTGCATTGTACGTAGACGTGCATGGTGGCGCATCATCCGGTATATGCTGCATCACGCCAAACTGTCTCATAACCCTGTCGGGTAAGTGAAATGCAGTCTGGGTGTAAGATATGAGTGGTACTCTTGCAGTCCACAAGTATCTAGCAGCTGTACACATGGCTGGAAGCTGTGCTAGCACATCCTGTGTGTACGGTGTCCATGTCACCATTTCATCCTCCAGCACATCTAACTCGTTGTGGTAGAACTTCACCCTCCGTCTTGGGGTTTGGCGCGTTTTTTTGGGTCCTACCCAGCTGTTATAAGATGTTAACAATTGAATATTACACATGAAAATTGCACTGTTTAAGTAATTTAAAAGGATAAAAATATACCGAGACCCAAGCGGCATCGACTGATCGACAACAACGTTTGTCACTAACAATCTTCCGATCGGAAGATAAGTCCACGACCAAAGCTGCATTTATAAGAAAAAATTATGATAAAAAATGAAACAAATCATGTAAAACAGTAAACTATTGAAGTTTGTTTCAAACCTGTACTAGTGTCAAACATCCACCAATAGATTTATTCTCCAAAAGAGAAAGCCTGGATAACTCCATATATGTATAAGATAACACAGCACTTCCCCAAGAAAACTTACCACACTCCCCTAAATCAGCAATATACGGTAGCCATTTCAGATCTACCCGAGTCTTTGTATGGTCGCACATCAATCGGGAAACAATGATGTGCAAAATAATAGCATGTGCTCGCTGCTGAATCTGAGCCTCTGTAGCATCAACAGGAATATCGTGCGACAATTGACGTCTATACCACATGACTTCCACGAACTCATTGACCCTTGTTTGTTCGGGGGGTGGGTCAAGACCAAGTAAATCATGACACAATTGCATATAGTCATATGCCACTTCTCCATAAGCCACTGCATTGCCTTCAATAGGCAAACCTAACAACACGGCTACATCTCCTAATGTAATCGTCATCTCACCAACAGGGAAATGAAAAGTGGAAGTCTCCGGTCGCCATATGTCTACCAAAGCAGTGATAAGATAGTGGTCAAGCTGGATGTATCCTAACTTCATTATGTGTAAAAAACCGGCCCTCTCAATCTCAGCCAGTACTCCTGGATGGTTTGAAATCACTTTCTTCACCGACGTGGAGTGATCTATAGTTGTATCTGGATCGTCACGCTGATCAAATGATAAATACAATTAAAAAGCAGGAATTATACCACCTGACACAAATTTTTTTTTTAAAACCGCATGCATCCATATGTTGTTAGAAGTACGATGCTGTGCTTGAAGAAATAATACCCTTCCATCAACGGGTCCGGCCTCCATCTCAACATAATCTACAAAATACAAATATTAAAAATCATTTCATTTCGATAAAAAAATATACACTAACTAAAAATTGACAACCTCCTAACCCACAAAGTAGTATGAATGCACGTAAAATCCTTGTCGTTCATATAGATTGCTTATAACCATAATCTTAAGTTGCTTTTAAGAACATTTTTTATTATGGTTTTTATACTCTACTTCTAACTTAGTTCAAAATCTAACACTAAAATGTGTAATAATACTTGTAATGATAGTGTTGTAAATGCTTTATCAATGGTGATGTTAAAATGATTTACTTTACAAGCACAATTTTTTTCCTTGAACAACAAATTATAAGATAATTGACTTCAAGCCCTAAATTATAAACAACAAATTATGGGTATAGATTCATACCTATTTCTTGTTCTATACCTGACGTGCTTGCCATTGACTAATTTGTGAAAGAATTTGAATAAAAATTGAAGAAATGGAAGTGGAGGAAGGTTTTGAGGAATTTGTGTCTTTTGGGTTTTGGTTGGAAGAGTTGGGAGAGAGTGAATGTGAAGAGGGGGGGCTGCTGTCTGGTTAATATGTGTGCAGGGTTTTATCGAGGGCGAATTTTCAAAATGCGCCTTTGGGCGAATTTTCGAAAGTCGCCTGTTGGTGCATTTTGAAAGTTTGCCTAAGGCGCATTTTGAAAATTCGCCCTCGTCTAGCTGGCAAAAACAGGCCTATGTTTGTAATTATAATCAAAACTAGGCTATTTGTGTTATTGTTTACCAAAACAAGCTTATGTTTGAAAATTTTCCTTTGTGTTATAACTAATGCTAAAATATGTTTGCACGCTATATTAGCACTTATAAATAAAGAACTTATAAAACTTATGATAAACACTTTTCAATATGATTAGTAATAGGAGGAAGGAGGGGATTAGAGAGGAAAACAGGTAAGAGGAAAATAGGCGGAGTTGTATGATTTTTAATAAAATTAAATGCAGCCTAAACAAAAAAAGTTGCCGCATAAGCAGAAACGGTTGCCGCCTAAATGAAAACAATTTCCGCATTCCCTTTTTTGTTGTTTCCGTCTGTACTAGCGGTTGTGTCTTATTTTTATTTATGTAAAATGTTCGATAATAACTATTAAGAGAAATGCTTGTAAATAATGCTACCAATTACATCTTTCCTTGTAGTACTTTAAATGGAGCCATGCCAATGTTGGTTTGGTAAATGTTATTATAGTATAACTCGACCAAACGGAGATAGTCATCCCATTAACCACCAAACTCCAAAATACAAGCTCTAAGGAGATCTTCTACTATACAGTAGACTCGCTCAGTCTGTCCATCCATTGGTGGATGGTATGTTGTGCTCAGACCGAGCTAAACTCCCAAAGCAGTTTGCAGACTTCGCCAGAAATGACTAGAAAATAAAGGATCATGGTCATAAACTGTACTGCTAGGAACCCCATGCAATTGGACAATGTGACCGATGAATATCTTGGCAAGAGCCTTAGCGATTTAGTTCGATTGAACCGAAACAAAATGAGCACGCTTAGTGTGACGACCCACCTTTCTGATCCCAAAAAAGGCACTTACAACATCCTCGGTGTTCGTGTGTCGTTGCCCAAGCATCAGAAAGATGAATCGTCGTGGGGTAAAATAAAAAACAGAATAGAAAACCTCACAACAAAACCGCAAAATAACATAACAGTCAATAGTACATCAGATAACCCCTTAACATGGATTACAAATTAGTTTAGGCAGTTATAACACCCTACCTTTACACATGCTGAAACAAAATACGCTTACACAAACAAGATAATACAGCAGAATAGATAACTAAGAAGATAAAAGATTGATGCTCGGATGCCGTCTTCAAAAGAGCCCAACAAAGACATGTACTCTCGGACTACTCAAATAAAATGAGTTCCCGAGAGTTTTAGGGAAAACAAACAACTTGGATCAGACGATATGTCTGGTATAAGTAAAACTTTTTAAACAATAGGTGTGAAATTAAACACAAACATGTGAGGCCACACCGTTGAACATGGAACGGGTTTACTCTTACATAAATCAACATCCAAACGTAAAGAATGGATAAATAATTAAACTCCGCGAAGAGTGGTTGACTCTTCCCAATGCAAATAGGGAAATAAATTTGAAGGTTCAAATCAAATAAAAAAATGGAAAATCTCCAACAAATGACTAGGAAGGTGCACCACCCTTGAAGTATATCTTTAGTAATATTCTTCTGAGAAGCTCATATACTCTTTGACACTTCTCGAAAATGTACCAGCCGGACCCCGCCAAACCTTACCGAGAACTCGAATATTTCACATCTAATCCGATCTAGATGAGATGTGAAAATACCCTAATGGGAGCATCCTCACAGAGCTGGACGTCCTTTCGTGCTTTAGGTTCAGTCATTTACTGACAAAGGACAACAAAGCTCAACGAAGCAACAAATCATCTTAGAATGATGATAATAAAGAAGCCGAAGTAACCGATAGCTGAGAAACCAACTACCGAGATTCTAAAACGATCGTATATGGAAATTAAGTCTTGTATACTTACCACCACTCATCGAATTCAAACTTGTACTATTTCTTGGTTAACAATAATACCGAACAAGTCAAGATAGTGCTACCTCAAAGTCATGTCCCACGATTATTCTTAACTTTCGAAATAGCGACAATCTACTTCGATATTTAGTGCTAATTATACAAATAAATCGTTTCCATACAAGTGAATGCTTTTACGAAAATTAATTCATTTCCATAAACAATTCAAACTTTTCTTTTAAAAATCCGAATTCATACTTGGCTTCACATTACAAGTATTAGCTTTAAAACATTTTGTTAAAGAGTTTTCTAACTTTGAAACATCATTAAAATGGATTTAACAACTTAAAACATCCTTATTACATTGATTAATTAACTTTAAAACTTTGTTGACTAGTTAATTAATTTACTTCAATAACCCTTAATTAAAAGGGTAAATCTCCTTTAAACCATCATTAATTCAATTAATTAATTATATAATTAATTAAATAAATTAAATAATAATTAAATATCATTATTTAAAGCGATTAATTAATGTAAAACCTTATTTAAGGAAAGATTAATTAAGGCTAAATAGATTTATTAACCTTTAAAAGTCATTAATTAAAAAGGATTAATTAATTTTTAAAAACATCACTAATTAATAAATTAATAAATCTTAATCCATCATTATCAAAAGATTAATTAGCCTTAAACATCATTAAATAAAATGATTAGTTAAATTTAAAACATCATTAACTAAGAAATTAGTTAAATTCAAACACATCGTTAATAAGTTAATTAGTTTACTTTAATCATTATTAATTAAATAATTAATTAAATTAAAAAATCATTATTAAATTAATTAATTAATTTTGAAAACATTATTAATTAAAAACTTGCTTAACTTATAAAATAATTCCAAGCACGATAATAAAACCAAACGGTTTCGATAAAAGGTGTGCCGATATAGCGACTATCGCTATATGGGCAGTTCGAAATTCAAGCTTAGGTCATTTGCAACACAACCAAAATTCACATAGCAAGGGAATAAGCATACATAAATGATGATTTACAATAATACAGCATATATCAAGCATTTATTTACAAAGGAATTAGTTTAACTACTTGATTTTCAGATAACTTAAGATTCGCTTACTAACTTTCCGAAGCGACTAATTTTCAAAGCAACAAACCAATCTAACAACTAAACCATTGTTACAACTATATAATAAGCGTTCAATAGCTACAAATATGAGCATGAATATAGTTTAAACTTTATGGTTCAAAGGTGGAAGCTTCACTCACCAAAACACTTCTTAACTTTACCGAATTTGCCTAAACTCTTAGCAACTTGCCTTAACTCCAAAATAGGACCTAGTGTGTGCTTGTAGGGTGAAACATGGCTCGACCAAGGGCATAGATAGGCTCGGCCTGGGCATAAATGGGCTCGGCTTTGGAGTTTTGAGGTGGAGATGGCCTTTGTTTTGGCAGAGGGGTGTTTATAGATGAATGTACGGAGTTTAACTTAATTTTGAAAGTGTATTCACCGGTTTTTGGCTTTGGGAATTTCTCTTGGAAGCCAAGGAAGTATTTTTATATATGAAGAGATAAGAAATGAAGATAGAAATGAATATGTAAAGGGGAAAATGTGTGGAGATGGTGAGTATTTATAGGCAAATAAGTGGAGTATTAATTTAATTTAACTTAAACATTTAAATAATATAAATGTTTCCATGTTGCATGCTACCATACCTCCCCCCTCGCCTTAGAACGCATGCACCCCCCGAGGTCCACCCTACACCATACTTTAGTACTTGTTTAAGTTATGGTTAGGGTAGTTAATTAATTTCCTAAGGTTATTTAATGTATTTTTGTGCATTTAATGTCAAATCAAGTTTTATATTTAAACTATGCTTGATTATTAACTTTAACACATTGGTTATCTTATCACGTGACATATGTGCATGTGTATATGAGCGATACAAAATGTGCATAACGTTTTTGATGACTTTCCGAGGCCGAAAAGTCGAAATTTCGGAAAACATTTTTCGGTCACAATTTCTATTTTTATTTGAACTATTTATTTTGGTAAAAAAATTTGAAAATGATTGGAATATCGTTATTAATATTTAAAATATGTTTATTTGTTATTAAAATCCATTATTTAAATATTTAAAAATGATTTAAATATTCAAATATAAAGCGATTAATTTACGCGTCGTTATGATTGACTACCACCCAAATGCTTTCATTGCCTTGCCTTGATCTGGGAAGCCATTCGATTAAGTCCATAGAAATCTAAAACAAAATCATATCTATGACTACTAGTAGATTAATAAGAATTAACTTTATACCAAAATAAGTAAACTATTTAAAATGATAGTCCGCATATACATGTTCCCATTTCCACTACGGCACTTCAAGAGGCTTAAGTAGTCAGTTGGACTTCTAATGCTCGCCCTCCACCAACTGGCATGTAATACATCTCTTCAAATACTCGACCATGTCCCGTTTCATGCCTTCCTAATAATACCTCCTCCTTACGTCCTTATGCATCTTCATCATGCCTGGATGTATAGTTGTGCAGTGAAAGCCCCGCAAAAACCCTACATAATCTCCGCTATAGCGCATAGCGCTTTTCAACCGCTGCAACTTTTCAATTTAGCATTATTAAATAGTAGATCCATTTTAAGCCCTATTATTTTCTGCTATACTCGCTAAATCAAGGCTTTTTAGCACCTGCTTTAGTAACATTAATATAAAAAGATTAATTTAACCAACTATCTTTAATACCATGTCAACAAAGTAATAGTAAAGACCTAATTTTAAGACCTACGTACTCAATATATGTTAGAATTCTACTGTAGTCGTCAAATTTGAACTGCATAAATCATGATATTCTTTGATTGTGTTCTATTAGATTAAATAATGTTTCTTTTTCCTATATAAATAATGTTTAATACCATGCACCTTCGCCATTTTACGTTATATTCTCGCTTTATCCCACTTTAGCTTTTTGCACCTTCACCGCTATGATGTATAGCAAACATGGATCTCTGGCACTAATTTATTATCTCTTTCTTCAAATCACTTATGTTAAGAACACATAGTCTTCCACCATATCTCAAACAACTTTTCGAATCTACTAGGATTATCTAAATCTCCTCCACTTTATAACCGACTATTCTGATTTGCTATTATCAGATCATCTTTTTGACTAGCCTAGATGTGATCTGTAAGCTCAATCGACCACAAAACTAGCCAAAATGACTGTAAAGTCATCTAAAATCCCAAACTGTATATTTCAAGAATATAATAACTCTAAACCTCTCCACTATGCCATTATTATCGATGCAACTGCCTAATGCTTTCTTCCTAGGGCATCTATAATTCAATTATCCTCGCCTAGAGTGTACAAAATCTCAAAGTCATATTTAACAAGGAATTCGAGCTATCTCTGTTCCCGCATGTTCATATATCTCTTAGAAATTAAGTACTTTAGCAGCTTATGGTTTGTGTATAGTACAAATCTATCGCCTCACAAATAATGTTTCCACAACTTTAACAAACACGGCTACGGCTAGCTCAAGATCATGAGTGGCATATCGAGCCTCGTTCGATCTAAGCTGTCTGGATGCATATGGTACTACTCTTTTTTGCCGTATCAACACAACACCAAGAGTACATGTTCCACAAGCAACTGTATGAACTATAAGATCTTAATTACTCTTAGGAACAATAAGAATCAGGGCATTATAAAGTGATCCCTTTAGCTTCAGGAAAGCTCCCTTGCACTTATTTGACTAAAAAATTATTCCTTCTTTCTTCCTCAAATGTGTAAGAGGAGTAGCGATCTTGGAGAAGTTAGTGATAGACGTCCTATAGTATCCAGTTAACCCCAAGAAACTATGAATCTCAATCACTGACTCTGGCCATTTCTATTTCTTAATGGCTATTACTTTGATTGGATCTACTTAAATGCCTTTATCTAAACTCCCCAAAAAATTTACTTCTTTCATCTATAATTGACACTTTAAAATTTTGGACTTTACTTGATGAGCTCTCAAGTCTATCCTTAACTGAATAACATTGCCCTTCTTCTGGCTTTGAATAAAATAAAATATCATCCATAAAGACTAGAACAAATTTATAACATTCTAAAGACTCGGTACCTCACATTAACGTAATATGTAGGAGCTTTCATCAGTCCGAATGGCCTGACAAGCCACATGTAAGACCCATACATAGTCTTGAATGCAGTGTTAGGAATACTATATTTTGCAACTCGAAGTTGGTGAAAACTGTAGCGAGATCGAGCTGAGAAAAGACTTTAACACCGCTCGACTGGCTAAATAAATAATCAATTCTTGGTAATGGACATTTGTTCTTGCTAGTAAGATAATTCATCTTCAGTAATCAATGCAGAGATGAACAAATCCATCTGTCTTTTTAACAAATAAAGTGCAACGATCTCTATTTTACGTATTAGAGGATCGTAAAATATTATTATTTGATTCATACGAGGTCGTATAACTCTATAACTTTGGAAAATGCCTATTAGTGACATTTTGTACTTTTAGAATTTTTTTGGAGATTTTACCTATGGCAAACTTGTTTTGGCTATAGAAGCTGAATTAATGCCCTAGACCACTTCCATTAGACCTTTTCGTTGGGTGATCATAATAGCGATTTGGATTATTTATCTAGGAGATATAGTCGTTTTAAGATTTGGCTTTGGTAAGTCTCAGGTGTGTTCAGGGTTTGGAATGGAGTTGCCTTGGTTCAGAAGTAGTTGGTTCGCGGGGGGGGGGGGGGAGTTTAGTCCGGAGCTTCTAGGAGTGTGCTTGGGATTTTGCCTATAAATGGGTGAGTCATCCCTCCCGAATCACTCTCTTTTCCTACCACTTACCATTCAAGCCTTAACCTCTGTTGGTGAAGCTTGGTTTGGCATTGTTGGTTCGACGGTCGAATGGTGCAGTGCTGAGTAAGGCGCAGTCGGTCCGTGGAGGGTTGGACCGGTGGTCAAGTAGGATATTCAGTTCGGTGGGGTGGCGGTCCAGCTCTGGTCAAAGGAGGTTATTCGATCGGTAGCGGTTTGATGGTCAGACATTGAAGTTGGTTCGGTGGTGGGACAAGGTCGATGATCGAACAAGATATTCAGTTCGGCACTAAGCTTGGATCGATGGCTGAGCACGAAGATCGATTCGATGGTGTGGTGGGGTGATGACTAGGCAGGGTTGGTTGTTTAGTGGGTGTCGGCTCGGTGGTGTGGAGGTCTGGTGATCAAACAAGAATGGTGGTTCGATAGGAGGCGGTTCAGCGACTGGGCATGGGACTCAGTCGGCGTTGGGACTTAGCTCGGCTTGCGTGTTCTGCTTGGCTCAGTTGGAGGTTGGATCTATAGTGGCAGAGCATGGGGTTTAGCTACAGACTACGGGCATGGTATGGACGAACTGCGAGGCAGAGTGGGTTCTTTGATGAGTCAATGAAGGGTAAGGATAGATGAATCCGGGATGACCTTGGACTTCGTGCAGTGACTTGTGATAGTAGTTTAGCATATATTGTGTCTATATGCTAACTCTTTGAATGTAGGGACAAATCAAGTATAGTTCTGCATACCCTATGCGATATTTACTATTATTACTACGTAGTGTGCAGTTGGTTGTTGTGAACATTGTATTACTAATATGGTGTGTTTGGTGGTTACATAGGAGTAGTGTTTTTTGCTTGTAATGGTTGCATTAGTTGTAGGTGCATTGGGTATGATGATTGCAATGGTTGCATTAGTTACATTGGCTATGATGATTGCAAATGGTTGAACTATTTGGATGTAGGAGAAGAGCAGGAATTAGAACTATGGGGGCTTGATCCCCCTAAAGAGGTACGTAGGCAGTCTTTTTCTATGTAATAACACCGGATCCCTTGAGTTGGGCCTGGGTGTATAGAAATTGGCACATTTCAAAAATAGTTGAAACCTTTTTCTTTATATTCCATGCGTCTGTGTAGGTATGAAGTTGTAGGTAGGAGAAGAAGAAGAAATGAAAAGTAGATGTAGGCTATGTCATGGGTAGCTAGTTGGTATATCTCTTTTTCCATTATTTTGTTGATGGTGAATTTCGTTGTGCAGTACTGTGGAGTTATGACAGTACTTGTATTATTAGAGACGGTATTATAGTTTATTTTGGAGATGTAAGATGTATAAACTCTTTATTTTAGTTCTTATATAGTCTATGAATCTATTGCACTACGATGTTCTAATTTACGGTTCATTTGATTATATCACTATTTCATCTGTTTTATATCTACGTTGTTATATTACATTTTATATATGCACTGTGAGATATTCTACAGGTTTTGTGTTTGGTCTTCTTTTCTTTTCACCTTTGGAGATTGTCCTACATCAGTCGTGCATGGGAGCAATGCACTCTCTTATGTGTTTTGAGGGCGCCGGAGGTGGGGGACGGTTGTCGCATTTGGTATCAGAGTTTACGTTTAGCGACTCTCTAAGCCTTGGGTAAACTTAACCATTTTGGGCATGGTGTTTTCTTATATGCTAATATGGTTGAAAATGCCCATTGGAGCAAATTGGAGGAAGGAACCATGGGATCGAACTTTGATGGATAGGCCCAGGAGCATTTGGAGTCATATTGTTGCATAGGCTATGCATGAGGACGAGGTGTTGGATGCAATGAAGGACTGGATAAGAATTCTATTTGGTAGGAGCTTTGCTCAGCTAGTGAAGAACTGGACAGGAAACCCTGTCTGGTAGTTGTTGGTTTGGTGTTAGGGAAAGCTAGTCCAAGGAAGGTGGCTAGGTTAGGCGTAAAGCTTGGTTCGTGTGCTTTGCTTGGTTTGGTTATATGTCGAACCGATTATGAAGTGAGGCATCTTGGAGTGTTAACTTCTGTCTCGGGATGGAGGGGCTTTGGAACAATACATGGAGTTGCTTGGAGGTTTTAGGAGCTAGTCAGAGCCAGGAGTTTGGCTATAGACTTCTGGGCAAGGCTTGGGGTTGCTTGGTAGTCTTAGGAGTTGGTTAATGGTAGGGATGGATGACCCCAAGATGGCTCTAGAAGACTTTAAGATGGCAACCAATGAAGTACAACGACTTCGACGCCTTGGTGTGGCTAGTGACTATAGCATCCGGTGATGTACCGAAAGGACGAGTTCTACATGATGGCTCGAAGGGTAGAACATGAGGTCGAGATGCTTGTGAGTGGGACAAGTAGTCTATGTGTACCAAGGGTAGTCTTTGTTTACCCAAATTTTGGACATTTATGTGCATCCAGTACTTAACCATCTGTGTAGGCAAAGAGCTGAACATCTATGGGGTAGTTCTACTATCGGTATGCGTGCTAAGGGATTGATGGATAACTTGGTGGTTGTGATGCTCATTAGTGGGACAGGGTAGTCTGTGTGTACCCATATTTTGGACGTCTTCATGTATTCAATCCTTAGCCATCTGTGTGAGCAATCAGTTGAGCATCTAGGAGAGTTATCGTATATCTGAAGCACTTAAGTGAGAGATGACGATTTAACGATGGGAGTTATAGCGATGATCCACAAGGGCATGCTTGACGATGGGGGCTTACGAGTGGGATTTACTATGGTGTCCTACTGTGGAAATAGCCAGGATAGAACAATGATTGATTTCCATTATGAGACATGGTAAAGTGATCGTTGATAACTCGAAGGCTTCTAGTTTGCTCGTATAGAAGGGGTATGTGGGTAGCTCCCACCTGGATTACGATTGTGTTTGGATCTTGCGATAGTTGATTACCTTGGGCTTTGCAATGGTGAGCCTGGTTCCTAGTCTTTCGAAGTGGCATGAATTTGAGCACCAATGAAGCCGGGATCATGACTGGGTCCCTAATTTGCGATTGTGCCATACGAGTTATCATATACCCAACGCACGCGAATGATGATCAAGAGGTGAGGTGACGCTTTGAAAAAGCGACTTTAGAACTTCAACAAGATGACAATACGATTGAAGTTAGATGTCGAAAGATGTTCCGAACTGTGATGGATCGATTGGTGAGTCGGTGTAGTTGACTACTTCAGGTGAGAAATATATATGTGGACTTGGTGATATCTGAGGAGGCACATTTGACAAGGTGAAGCAATGTGCAGGAGCATGAGATGTTTTGTATCGAGTCGGATGCTGAAGCGATTATTGATAACTCTAGATAGGATGGTTGTTCCCAAAGGTAGGGATATGTGAGGACTTTCACCTATGTACCCTAAACCATGAGATGGTCTGGCTTGTCCTGAGAGGGTAGTAGCTATGAGATAGGTATCCAAAAGAACACCATGCATAATTGCGACATGAGATGCCGCCGACCTAAGAGGTTGTAGAACGAGTTATCATGTATCCAAGAGACCTTGAGAAGGTAATAACGAGAGTGGACTTTGAGAAAGTTATAGTGGGGCGAGACTCCAGGAATGATCATGATGAGGGTGAGACTCCACAAATAGTCATACCAAAGTGAGACTTCGGGGTGCCTTGAGAAGGCCAAGATGAGGAGGGACTTTGAGAAAGTCGTAGTGGGGTTGGGGCTCCAGGAATGATCATGATGGGGCAAGACTCCGAAAATTGTTATACTAAAGTGAAATTTCATGGATTTGGAGGAGGTCACGGGGGAGCGAGGCTTCGAGGATGATCGAGTAGAGCATGACCTTGGTGTTGGTCAGGAATGGAGTAACATCTTGGTGGTGATGCGAGGCCTTGGTAATGGTCAGGATGAAGTGACATCTTGGTGATGATGTGATGCTTGGTGAGGCTATGGTCATGTGAGACCTTAGCGGCGGTCCTATTCGCCTTGGTGGTGGCGGAAAGTGTCTAATGCAAGACCTTGGTGATGGTCTAGTTTTCCTTGGTGATGGCAATGAGTTACTTTAGGCTTTGGTGGGGCTGTAATGTTAAGTAGTTATTGATCTCAGTGATGGTCGCATGGATTATTGTGTATTCAATTGTGCTTAGTGAAAGACCTTAGTGGTGATTTATACTTTTCGACCGTATATGTGATCAGTTTAGGGGTTTCCTCACGCATTTTATTTGTTGGTATGCTAGTATGGGAATGTCACCGTATCACTTGGAGGAGGAGACATGCTAGCTTGGGAGTCCGTGGAGAGCATGAGGACCGCTTACCCGGAGCTCTTTACTTAGATGACTGACCATATCGATGAGACCTTTGGGAGGGTCATGGAGAAAGCTTTGGAGCATTAGAGTCTATAACCAAAACCAAAAGCTAAGGTTGTTATTTCTAAAGGAGGGCCAAAGTCGCAGATGAGCGAGGGAAGCAAGAGAAAGTGGAACAACAATGGCACATGAGAAGAAGCAACGTCGGGAAGGAGAGGAGCATAAGAAGTGCTTCCACTATGATAGGACTGGGCACATGAAGAAAGTTGTCTGGAATCATTGAGGAACAAGCAGGTTGTGTCTGCTTATGCTTTGAATGCTATTCCAGCTTTGTCGAATGCTCCAATGGTGAAGTAAAAGGGAAAGGGCATCATTATCCGAGGTATGCTTTACGTTTACGCTATGCCTATATGTGTTTTATTTGATATCGATATGTTAGACCCTTTTATCCAGTGACTTAGTGAGCAGGTTAGGGTTGTGTCCTAACCTAATAGGTGAACCTATGGTTGTTTCAAACTTGGTGATGATTCGATCGGCTTAGGTGTGGTTCGTTGAGACTTAGAGTAATGAGTCATAATGTTTGTTTGCTTGTGGCTCTTTTGTTTAGGTTCATTGAGTTTGATATCATTTGGGATGGAGTGGTCAAAGGGACACATAGATATGGTAAATGGAGAGGAGTTAAGAGTGATGATTGGAACAAAAGGAGAGTGGAGGCTAGAGATGGATTGTGCACCTGAGAGAATATAGTTATGGTTAGCTTAGCATGTTCTCTCGGGAACTTGTAGAAGGATTCGTCATCATTTCCCATGGTGAGGAGAACATCCGGAGGTAATCAGACCACCTATGTGTAAAGGGATTGAATTTCGTATCGACCTAGGACCAGAGGTCTATCATCGAGGAGGGTGGTACTCGTAGAACGAGAAGGACTAGAGAAGAAAGTGGAAGATCATGGAGAAAGATGGTCCTTTATAGGAGTATATCTAGGTAAGGAGTGCCTACAGTATCCGTATAGTGGATGGATGACTTTTGGAGACAGAGTGGGGTATCGGAAGCTCAGTGGGCTTGCACTAGAGTTCGTGGGTGATATACTCGTCTTCTAGCAAGAAGGGAGCACATGACACACTTTAGAGTTGTGTTGGTGGTATTAAGGATATTTACCAGCCTAGGAGTGGTGTTTTCATGGAAGGTAGGACTTGAGTGTATTGCTAATGGGTTATAGGCATGCAGGAGATATGTTTGACTTTGCCTTGTTTGTGTTGGGATTTCGAAAGCGAAATTCCTAAAAGGGGGAAAGTGTAACGACCTGTATTTTATGTATCGGAGGATCGTAAATTATTATTATTTAATTCATATGAGGTCATATGACTCTATAGCATTAGAAAATGCTTATTAGTGACATTTCCTATTTATAGAATTTTTTTGGACGATTTTACCCCTAGAAAACTTGTTTTGGCTATGGCTTTGGATAGGAGTTGGATTAACGCCCGAGACCACTTTCATCGGAAAGATATAATGGCTACCTTTTCCGTGGAGAGGTCATAATAGTGATTTGGATTATCTGGCTAGGAGATATAATCATTTGAAGATTTGGCTTTGGTAGGTATCAGGCGTTTTCGGGGTTTGGAGAGGAGTTGCCTTAGTTCGGGGGGGGGGGGGGGAGGGGGGAGGGCGCCGGAGCTTCTAAGGTGTGTGCTTGGGGTTTTGCATATAAATAGGTGAGTCATCCCTTCCAAATCATTTTCTTTTGCTACCACTAACCATTCAAGCCTTAACCTCCATTAGTAAAGCTTGGTCCGACATCGGTTGGTTCGGCTAGGCATTGGCTCGGCAGCGGAATGGTGCAGTGCCGAGCTAGAAAGTCAGTTCAGTGGAGGGTTGGATCGGTGGCCGAACAGGATATTTGGTTCGGTGAGGTGGCGGTCCGCTCTAGTCAATGGAGGTTGTTCGGCCGGTGGCGGTTCGGTGGTCGAACATTGAAGTTAGTTAGGTGGTGGGACCGGGTCGATGACTGAACAAGATATTCGATTCGAGGTGAGCTTGGATCGATGATCGAGGACGAAGATTGGTCCGATGGTGTGGTAGAGTGGTGATCGGACAAGGTTGTTCGATGGGTGTCAACTTGTAGTGTAGAGTCCCGGTGATTAAAAAAATGATGGTTCGGTGGGAGGCGGTTCGGCACCGGGCACAGGACTTGGTTCAACGTTGGGACTTGGCTCTGCTTGTGTGTTTTTCTTGGCTCAGCTTGCGTGTTCTGCTTGGCTCCGATAGAGGTTGGATCGATAGTGGTGGAGCATGGGGTTTAACTGCAGACTTTAAGCATGGTACATGTGAACTACAAGGCGGAGTGGGTTCTTTAATGAGTCGATGAGGAATAAGGATAGATGACTCCAGGATGACTCGGGATGACTTTTGACTTCGTGCAGCGACTTGTGATAGTAGTTTAGCATATATTTTGTTTTTGTGCCAACTCTTTGAATGCAAGGACAAGTCAGGTATGGTTCTGCATATCCTGTGCAATATTTATTATTATTACGACACTGTGTGCAGTTGGTTGTTGTGAACGTTGTGTATTACTAATATAGTGTGTTAATACCTTTGGTGATTTGGTGGTTGGATAGGAACAGTTTTTTCTACTTGCAATGGTTGCATTAGTTGCATTAGCTGCATCAGTTGTGATGATTGCAACGGTTGCATTAGTTACATTAGCTGCATTGGCTGTGATGATTGCAAATGGTTGCATAGATGCTATAGTTGTTATGTGCTAACAACTGTTTGGATGTAGGAGAAAAATAGGAATCGGAACTATGTGGGCTTGATTCGCTTAAAGGGGCATGGCAGTCTTTTTCTATGCAAAAACCACCGGATCCCTTCAATTAGGATGGGGTGTAAAGAAATTGGCACAGTCCAAAAATAGTTGAAACCTTTTTGTTTTTGTTCCATGTGTTTGTATAGGTGTGAAGTAACAGGCAGGAGCAGAAGAGGAAATGGAAAGTGGATGCAGGCTATGTCGTGGGTAGCTGGTTGGTATATCCTTTTTTCCATTGTTTTGTTGATATTGGATTCAGCTGTGCAGTACTGTAGAGCTATGACAGTACCTATATTATTAGAGATAACATTAGAGTTTATTTTGGAGATGTGAGACATATAAACTCTTTATTTTAGTTCTTATATAGTATGTGAACCCGTTGCACTCCGTTGTTCTAATTTACAGTTCATTTGGTTATATCATTGTCTCGCATATTTTACGTCTATGTTGTTATATTACATTTTATCTATGTGCTATGAGATGTTCTGCAGGTTTTGTGTTTGGTCTTCTTTTCTTTTCACCTTTAGCAATCATTCTACATCGGTCGGGCACGGGAGCATCACACTCTCTTATGTGTTTTGGGGGTTGAAGGTGTAGGGCGGTCATCACATAAAGCCGATGCACTCCATGGAGAGTCACTAAGTCAGATAAAGCTCTTTTGCTCAAGCTCTTTAAATTACATCCTTATTTCTTCCATCTCTTTTAGATACGTATGGTTAGGCAGCCTACTGACTGGTTGAGTACCATGAATAAGATCAATTATGAACTCAACTACTCAATGAGGCGGCAAACCGATCACAAGATTGAATATATTAAAAAAATCTCTGCCTATTGTCTTCTTTACCTCATCATCTTGAAATTTCAAGGCATGCAAAGAAAACCCTGAATTCGCTTTAGGTGCTTTAAGTGCTATGAGAATATGATCAAACCAATCTAGTTATTTAAGCTTGATAACTCCCTCTACAAAAAATGATTAAGCTTAATAATGCTTGAGCCTGTCCATTCCCAAAATAATCTTGAATCCAAGAAGAAGAGGATCATGTACGCTCTTTTATTCTTGAGTGATTCGAACGTGCGGGGATTTGTGTTGTGTGGAGTAAAGGGAAAGAAAAATGTAGGCGAGTGTGTTATGTGCAAAGTCCCCCCCTTTCAAACAATGTTAAACCCACCTTTTCTTTATCAGAAAGCTTTTAAAATACATCTTTTTACACAACAAAAAATTAACAAAAATAATATTTTTAAATTCCTTACAAAAATTTCTTCTTTTAAAAATAATTTTCCATAAAAATAAATTCATTTCCTATTTTTAATAATTTTATTAAAAGGTAAAAAACGCGCTTTCTTATCATCAAATTGGTTAACCATTATATCAAATAAAAATATTTCAACAAATTATTTTTTTCTTTTCCAACACATAATATCATTTTAACTCAAATAAAAGACTATTTTATTTTTATATCTCATAAAATATGAAATTTCCTCCTTTTCTTTTAATAAAAGCTCCGCTTTATAAACTTTATAAAATCCACAAAATAAATTATTTCTCCTCTAAAAATTAAATCCTCTTCAAACTAAAATTCTGTTTTCCCAAAATATATTTTCACAAAACATTTTCCTTAATAAAATATTTAATTAATCTCAAAATCCTAATTTTCACCAAAGCAACGTTTTAATTAAATTGACTTCCCATAATTTATTTAACTACTCGATTTAACAATCAAAGCCTTTGATTTAAATTGGTTTTTTCCTGAAAGTCCGTACGACATTCCCCTAATTTACATCATCTCAACATATTCGATTTCTTTATTCAACCGATTTTAATAAAATATTATTTTTTGAAAAAATGGATTGTTGCAGAAATGGTAACATTTAGTCTTCATAATATTACAAGAATATATGATATGCAAGTTGAATAATCTACTTCATAAATATATGCAACTAATATAATTGATAAATGTTTATCGGTTAAATAACACAATTGAACTGAATTAAATTGACATAGAAATTCAAAATATTATTACCAATAAATCTTTTGATATGTTATTACTTTAAGGCCCATGCAAGAGCCAATTTATACAATCACTAAAACATGCGTACATCAGTCGCTTAACTGTTTATTTGTACGAGATTGTGAATTGTCTTCTATGAGCGTAGAACTCTAATTGCAATGCACGAATATGGGTACTTGATTCATATTCATTCACATATAAATATTATATGTTGAAAGATCATAGTTTGTAATGTACGAAACTTCGATGAAATTAGGTTATTTGAAATAAGCAAATAAACCATAATGGAAAATCGTGTATTCAGTATGATTGATTACAATAAGGATCTCCTTTGAATGGTTCGACCATTTTGAAAGGCGAAAGTATTAGGGTGGATGTAACTTAGGTACAGTTGGGATGAAGAGAGTGAACTATTCCTTTGCTTCATAAAGGAACATCGAAAATAAGAATTGTATAAAATACTCAAAGATACTTAATATGGGATGAGAAATGTAATTTCTATTTCAATAATATTTTCATATAGCTAATTGTGTTCTACAAAGGTTATTTATATGAGTTTCAGATATTTGATTGAAAACACTATATTGTAAACTGGTTACATTAAAAGAAATAAATAGCTCATAATAAGTAGTTAAATGGAGCTTTATATTTAATTTTCTATCATAGTAATGACGAAAATAGTGGGAACATGTCATATAATGTTTATTAGTGGATGCATCAAGATATGAAAAATTTGTTTTTGTAAATATACACCAAATATTATTTTTGAATAATAACTGTTTTCGGCATTGATCGAAAATAAATATAGTCTTATGTTGTTATAAATATTTTGAATAATCATTAATACATAAATCTATTAGAATAACAGTATTTTTTTTACATTAGCTACATAACACATAAGTATCAATTTTTTATATAATTATTTTGGAATTATGGACTAAGCCATGTTTTGAGAAATAATTCATTAGTTATATGATTATAAATTATATACTACTACTGATTGCATCTCAAACAATTAATGGCAAAGCACCCATTTATTGGAAGCGACATAAGAGTTGGTGAACTCTTAGGATAAATGCATATAGATGCATACGATCGTTGGTCTAGTGATACCAAAGCGGTTTCATGTTCTTCATTAAATTCGGTGATGAATTATCGCAGAATATATATATATATATATATATATATCTGTGTGTGTGTAGCATGTCTATGATTATTCATAGAATATAAAATAAAAATAAATAACATGACGTGCAAAGGAAAATAAAATGATTTGATTTGATCAAATAGACGAGTGTATTGGAAAGGAATTCCAAGTGTACCTAAAACGAATAAGATTCTATCTCAAAGCCGCCCCTCCCTATAATACATAAAGATGTATCGGTAGGGTGCAATCATACTTTGTTAGACAAAGTACAATTGATGGTGAGTGAACTTGAGTTAACTTCTTTCTATAAGGACATGTACTTGAGAGTAAGTACATAGGTTAAAGTTGATTTCATATTAAACGAAGTTTACAAATTCATACAAGGTAAGAGGTGATGGAACAACCTCCACATATCCTAGGTAAAGGAATTAACAGGTTGTGTGAGTCGAGAGACAGCACGTAATACTGTTCATGAGGGATCTTGTGTGGACTAATATATCCAAAATAGATTTTTTTTAAATTAGCTATTTCACCCACTTCCAACTTGTCTGGTAACTTCAGTTGGATCAGGTGCATTAGCGGTAGGATAAAATGGGGAAGTTTGAAAAAAAATACTTTTATTACTTTGCATCAAATCTTAGTTTGTGGTTACACAAATAATTTATTTACGCTAAATTGTACTTAATAAAAGAGTTGTTTTAATTTAATTTAATTAATTTTATCTTAACACTCTAATGGGTATATATATATATATATATATATATATATATATATATTTGTGTTTTATGACTTAAATCTATATGTACATTGTATATACTATTTCACGTGGCTTTAATTTAGATTTATCATATCTAATTTGTTAAATTTTCACATTCATAATGCAGACATTGTAAATATTATAAAATAATCTTAGGGATATAAATGTAAATGTACAAAAACACACACACACACACATACATACATATATATATATATATGTGTGTGTGTGTGTGTGTATGTATGTATCTATATGTATGTATGTATATGTGCATGCATGCGTGCGTGTGTATACGCATGCATGTGTGTATGTAAATAACCATTGTGATTTATGGTCATAAGTAAGGAAATAATATCACGGGTTTTCAACAGAATGGTGATAATATACGTAAAACTATTTTCAATTATAACACACACACACATTAACATTATTATTATTATATCTATTCTATATTTTTCTTTTCAACCATTATGAAAAAAGGGTTTTTGATTTAAATTTATATTGTATACATAAATGCTAAATTATATATGTATGTATTTGTAATTTTTTATGATTAAAATATTAATATATATATATGTATATATATGTGTGTATGTATATAAATATATATTTGCAATTTGATATTTAATTTTGTTTTGACCAATTCAAACATAAATCAAAACATAATATTCAAAGAATGAAAATAATATATATTTATTTCATTTAATACCAAATAAAAAATCCACTTTTTATTTATTATACCCACAAATGAGAAATATTTTTTAAAGACCTAAGAACAAACTTTTTCATTAATTTGAAATAAAATCGTTTTTTTATTATTAAAACTGAAAAAATATTTTATTGTATAAATACATTAATAAGTATTGACTGTTGGATTCTGTTAAAATAATTCTTTTTATATTTTATATATATAGTTATATGTTGATTATATATATATATATATATGTGTGTGTGTGTGTGTTTGTGTGTAATTCAATGTTATACTTATTTAATATCATTATTTTTTGAAAGATAATTTTTTATTTGGTCAAAAATAAATATGTATATAAACATATTTTTATCGATCGATATTATTTAAAATAAACACATACCTTTTTTGATCTATTGGTTGTTGACACATTAGTCACTGTTTGTTCCTTGTCCTTAAACTTGGAGTAAAAATCCTAACTTTAAGGCTTCCACCGATTCATTAATGGAGGCTGTGGTTATTTAGTTTGTATGTTATTTGAATGGGAAAGGTTAGGGCTATTTATAGCCATTATAAGATAAAATATCCTCCTTTCTCTCTCTTTTGAAGTAGATCTCATATTTTAGACTCACAGACCATGTCAAATGCTTCTTTATACCTCATGTAATGTTGATCATGCACTAGATATGGGCTTCATGATTTCGAGCCTAATTAATATACCTTATATATGACTCTTCGCTATTTTTTTATGTCTAAAATCAATAATAAACGCTGTTAAAATACGCTTACAACTAATCTTAGACATTAAAAAGAGTAGACCGCAGGTTTTATAATTTAAAATTTAAGATCAATATAGACAAAATGAGAAAAAACTCACAACGAAATTTAAATAAATACATATCTCAAAGGTGGATACATACATCTCAAATATGCTAAGTCTAGTAAATAAATAAATAAATAAAACACATTTATTTTTCCATGCTTTAATCATTATTAAATTTATAAAAAAGAATACAACAGTAATACAAGAAAATAAGTTAAGCAGACAACCATTGGGGCTCTTCTACATTCAAACATCTTTTCCCTTGTTTGCTTCCACCAACAAACTTTACAAATGCATGGAATGAAGAAAAAATGTTCAACTATGTTTGGACTGTGCCTAACTCATTACACTTTGACGGTAAACTCGAGAGCTATTATATAGGAAAAGATTGCATACGTAACATTTGAGGGATCAAACCGACGTAGTTTTGTTTTATGCTCTTCTCCTACATCAAATACTTGTTAACATATAACATTCATAACATCCATGCAACCAATGCAAGTAAAAAACTACTTTTACTAATCTATCACAATCAATCATCGTACGTATGGGATAACAACAATAATAACAACACAGGCATCAAACAATAACAGTACTCAATGTCAACACCAAGTATCAAACAAGCCAATAACAACAAATATGCTCATATATGTATTAATCATCAACTATTTGTAATAGATCATCAATGCAAGTACAAATCAGACAAATGGGTAATATTACTTCATACAAGTAACACAATATCAGTTTCATCAAATTTGTAATAACCAATCAACATTAGTAATACAAACATCAAATCGTTAAATGTGAGCCAATCAACATTAGTAACACAAATTATCAAATCTTCAAATGTGTACCAGCCAATCAACATCGGTAACACAAATATCAATATCATCCAAATAATCAAAACCATAATTAACTACACATCATCCGGTAGTAATAACGATAGAATATCCCATACTCATCAAAATGTGATTTCGTCATTATACAACCAACACATGCGCAGTTAATTGCATATTCTACAACCATCCAAGATAGTATATTTACGACTTTTGTTTTCTCTTAAGTATAAATCATTTTATCGGTCTCCATTATAAAAGCACATTTATTTATTCTGTCGCAAAATAATGACAATACTTAAAAAATGATGGTATACTTCAGAAATCCTTTATTGCTTCATCTACTTCAAAACATCTTATTAAATAAAAAAATAGTGATTTTCACCGAATTACTTTTCAAAACAATAATATTATCATTTTAGTTCAAAATAACATCATACACTACAACCACTTTAATATGTTCCAAAATCGCTATTTTTCTATTTTAAACTACGAAACTTCTTTTTATTATATTTACTTCAAAATAGTAACATCAGATAGATTTTTCATCTGATTAACACTCCAAAGCTTTCGGAGTCTTGTTCCGAAAGGATGCAGATAAATTGGATGAACATCGAAACTATGCAGAAAGTAAGTGCCGAAAGGTAAAAGAGATATAAGATTTATAGTAGTTTGGGACTAAGATCCTTACGTCTTCTTTGAAGATTCTACTTCTAGTTGCATTCCTCAACTTGGTGTACAAGTACATTCATAAATAAATCGACCATTAATGATCTTTTTATTGAAGCTCTCTAAAAAGGGTTAGGAATATCGAATGATTATAGAATGTCAAAGGATCTCTCTCTGCCAGCCCCTTTTCAGTAGCACATGGTCATCTATTTATAGCAAATTTAAGGTTCTTCTATTGGTGCAAATGCTTTCTCTTGGATTGATGACCTAGATGCAAGCAGCTAAGATTCAAACACTTGTTGTCATCTGGTTTTGAGTACTTTGACGTGGATTGCTGAAGTGACACTTTTATGTGTGGCTTCTTGGATTCCTTTCGTCCATCTTAACCGTTGACCTTGGTTTGAACTATCTAAGTCATTGATTGTTGAGGCTTGCTAAGATGCCATTGCTCCCAGCAGCTGCTGCTCTCCGCTAAGCTTCTTGATCGATTTGGATAATAGTTCCAGTCTTTGTTGTTGCCTTAGTTCATGCTCTCGGCATACATGCTCTTGGATACTGAGTCCGATGCCTAAGCTCTCGATGAAAACTAAACAATAGATCTCGGAACTACAAATCTCGAATATACGTAATTTGAACCTTGTGGAATTTATGGTGTAACACATTCCCCCCAAAGTTCAACTCATATGGTTGATATGAGGTGGATTTTGGAAGGAATAGAGTTATGTCATGTTTAGTACTTGGTTATTTGTTCCATTCCCATTATAAAGTTGATCATGAGCTTTCGAGTGGAGTGACATTTTTAGAAATCTTTAAAGTATTGCTTTAACGAGAAGACTTGTAAAGATCTGACCTCACTTCGGAAACAATTTACAATCTAACCTCATCTAGAGGATTTCGGAAATAATCTAAAATCTAACCTCATCGGGTAGGTTTTTGAAAATAACTTGAAATATAACCTCGTCTAGAGGGTTTTCAAAAATAACTTGAAATCTCACCTTGTGTAGAGGATTTAGAAGATAACTTAAAATTTAAACTTATCTCGAGGGTTTTGAAAATAACTTGAAATCTAACCTCATCTAGAGGGTTTTGAAAATAACTTGAAATCCAACCTCGTTTAGAGGATTTCAGAAATAATTTGAAATAAGTGCATAGAGACGAAAATACTCCGAGACTATGCTCCAGTCATCTAGACTTGGTCTCACATATGATCGGGTTTTAGAAAACAACTAGTGGGGATATAACGCCTATATTTTACATGTGGCTGACGTGACTCACTATACAACATCGTGCATTGTACTTTTGACCATGACTCACTCTTTGCATGAAACGATTCGACCATGGCTCACTCTTTGCACAATGCCATGGTTGTGACTCAGTTGGTGCGTTCGGCATAGTCGACTTCCTTACTATTTACACGAAACTATTGGTCGGGGCTCACTAGTTGCATGACACTTTTTGGCCATGGCTTATTCTTTACATGACACTATTGACCACGACTCACTATCATTGGGAATGTACCAATGCATGGTTCTACATAACCATGAGTTATTATTATTGGGAATCTTCCCACTATTCTTATTAGAACCTCTATTGTTGGATTTTAATGACAACAACTATACAATTATGCCAAAGAATCTCTAAGCTAATCTGCAGGTACATGAGCATCAAAAAGAGACAAACACATACGTTCAAAATGAAGATACACAGTACAAAAGAGGATGAAAGTATGTATATGGAGATACAAGAAGAGATACACACGATAGAGACAAGGCGAATGTGACAAACAAAATATTATTAGTCATAGAGTGTCGTGTCTAGAGTTACAAATGTTAAAATCTTCTCAAAATGGTATACACACATATACATTCATATTTTAAATGAAAAATCACGTTTTTAAAAATTGCATGGAGCGGGGCTCAAACCCGGGTCACTAATTTGGAAGGCAAGTGCTCTAACCAAATGAGCTATGGTAACTTTTGCTTATCGATAGAATTCAGCCGGCTGAATGGTATCATTCAAACGGTTGAATGCTGAAACAAAGCATAAATTTTTATGCAGTTTCAGCTGGCTGAATGGTTTTATTCAGACGGCTGAATTAGGCCTGAAAATGCCTATTTCTTTGTTGTTTTCGAAATTAACAAATTCAAAAGGCTGAACTATTATTTCAGCCGGTTGAATATTTATAACGGCTATTTTTTATGAAAGGCACTTCTCTTCATCGAAGAGAAACATCTTCAAATCAACAGTTGCACTTGTTTCTTTTCAATATTATCTTTCATGAATGATTGCAACTTTTTAATCTCTATAAATAGATTTCAGAATTCAACAAACAAACAATAATTGATTTTAATATTCTTGAATTCTTATCTTTTATTCTCTATTTTCAAACTGCACTCAAACTGCTTACATTCTCTGATCATTGATCATTCTATCTTCCACAAATTCTCAAGCACATTACACTATATACCACAAAGGAGAAGATTATAGGAAGATTGTACTTAATTGACTTATCAGTGCTATTTAAAGAGCATATTACAGTCAGATACTTTTGTTATTTGTAAAGAAGACTTATTCGGTTGCTCAGGTGGTAGAAGTCCTATTCGGTTGCTTAGGCGGTAGAAGTCCTGTTCGGTTGCTCAGGCGGTGTAAACCTATTCCTTCAGGTTAAGTGAGGGTTGCTAGTTTAATTCCAGAAGGAGTCTGGGACTGGACGTAGAACAGGAGTTCGAACCAGTATAAAAATCTCTGGTGTCATTTACTATATTGCTTTAATTATTTACTTAATTCTTATTCCGCACAAGCAGTTTATCCATATTACACGATCTTATAGCACAGTCACTTTCATTTGGTATCAGAGCACTTTCAATTCTGACTTTCTTGGGAATCTACCAACTTTTCTAATCTTTTGGTAATCTACCTATTTTTCTAACATTATCCGGAATCTACCCGATGCATGGTACTACTTGACCATGGCTTACTATATTAGGAATCTATCTAATTTTTCTATCATTCTCGGGAATCTACCTGATGCATGGTATCACTTGACCATAACACACTTTATTGGGAATCTACCTAATTTTTCTATTCTTCTCGATAATCTACCCGATACATGGTACTACTTGGCCATGGCCTACTGTATTGGGAATCTACCTAATTATTCTAATCTCTTGGGAAACTAATCAACACATTGTATTTTGGTGCCAAGAGGCAAAATATACTTTGAGATCGTGAGGTCAAAACTTTTGAAAACTATGTTTGTCACTTGAAGCCATCTAGGCCTAGTGGTAAGAGAAATCACTTGAGTGCCGAAAGGTGAAACTTAACTTGTGACCATGAGGTCAAAACTTTGGAAAACATATTTATCACTTGAAGCAATCTAGGTTAAGCAGTAAGCGAAATCATTTGAGTGATGAAAGGCAAAACTTAACTTATGACTATGAGGTCAAAACTTTTGAAAACTATGCTTGTCACTTGCAGCCATCTAGGCTAAGCGGTAAGCAAAATCATTTGACTGCTGAAAGGTGAAGATTAACTTCTGACTTGAAGCCGTGAGGTCAAAACTTTTGAAAACTATGCTTGTCACTTGAAGCCATCTAGGCTAAGTGGTAAGCAAAATCATTTAAGTGCCGAAAGGCGAAACTTAACGTATGACCATAAGGTTAAAACTTTTGAAAACTATGCTTGTCACTTAAAGCCATCTAGGCTGAGTAGTAATCGAAATCATTTTGAGTGCCGAAAGGCGAAGCTTAACCTATGACCGTGAGGTCAAAACTTTTGAAACTATTCTTGTCACTTGAAGCCATCTAGGCTAAGTGGAAAGCAAAAGCATTTACTCGCTTGGAGGTGAAAGCATGGCTTTGAAACTTGCATGACGCTACTTGATCAGAGTAGTACCATGACTAAAATGATTTAATGTACTTTTGAAAGTTGCGTGATAATACTTGATCATGGCAATAATCACGACTAAAACATTTTGATGCACTTTTGGAAGTTGCGTGATATTGCTTGCTCACGGCAACAATCACGATTAAAACATTTTGATGCACTTTTGGAAGTTGTGTGATATTGCTTGGTCACGACAACAATCACGATTAAAACATTTTGATGCACTTTTGGAAGTTGCATGATATTGCTTGATCATGGCAATAATCACGACTATAACATTTTGATGCAATGTTTGAAATACTTAATGCTTAAGAAGATCAAAGTTTGGTGTGGTATACCTAAGTTACAGCTAAAAGATTGATTATCGTTTAATCTTTTCTTCGTACAGTCTTTGATAGTTTTATTGGTTGCCTACACGACTCAATTTTCTTGTGGTTGGTCTACTGAAAAAAACTCTTGATGATACCATGATCTCGGCAATACTCTGCAAATTCTAAGCTCTCGAACTGATGAGAGGTTATGGTAGCTAAGGGTTCTGCCTCAACCCATTTTGTAATGTACTCGATCTCTACTATAGCATATCTCGCTCCTCCTTTAGCAATCGAAAGGGATAAGATCAATGCCCCAGATATCGAAGGGCCATGGACTCACCACCAGGGTCAGCTCACAATGGGGAGCTCTCAACACCTGAGTATTTTCTTTGCCAACTTATATCCTCCACAATGATCCCCACAAATTCCATCATGGACTTCCTCTAATAATTGTTGACCTTCCGAGACTGCTACACATCGAGAGTATGGAGGTGAGAATCCTATCCTATAGAGTATTCCATCTATGATGCAGAATCTTGGTTCATTGTATTTGATTCGTCTCACCTCGGTGGCATCCAAAGGTAGAATGTCCTGGGTTAAATATCAAATATACGATGACATCCAAATTTCCTCAATTATTATTGGTGTCGTAGATTCACTTCGGGTAGCTTGAGCTCATGTTATAACTAACACTTTCTCCAGTACATGTATACTAGGTTTCTCTAAGATTTTAATTGGGATTAAATTAAACTCTCTCACATCCCTGAGCTTGTGTATTTTGCCAGGGCATCAATCCTAGCATTTCGGTCCCTCGGATCTCGGGCTTGGTAATGGCCAAGAACTTGATTAACGACTATATGACTATCACTATATATCCGAATCTCCAAGACCTTGATCGAGATAACCTAGCAATCAAGGACTAATACTCGGTTGCATTGTTGGTTACCGAGAAGGTGAGCTTAATCGCACGGTAAATTTGATGATTATCTAGGGTTACCAAGATATAACTGACACCAGCCCCTTGCTCATTTGAGGCTTTATCTACATAAAGATGCCAAGAGAATTGTTTACCCTTGCTGTCTTCTTTTATAGTTTTAGTTCTGAAACCAGTGCATTCAGTAACGAATTCGGTTAGTGCTTGATCCTTGATTATTTTCCTCGGCACATAAGATATCACATACTGGTTAAGTTCTATTGCCCATTTAACTAATCTACTGGAGGTCTTAGGATTAATAAACACTTGCCGAAGCGATTGATCTGTAAGGACTTTAATGGGATAGGCTTGGGTAGTGATTCAAATACCTAAAGACAAGTGTTTCAATTGCTATAAATACCTATAAGCGAGTGTTTCAATTACTGGGTAGTGCTTCTTGGGTGGACTTAGCCTTTTGCTTGTATTATATACCAGCCTTTGGATTCCATATCATCTCTAACTAAGGCTGAACTTATGGCTTTGTCCGAGGCGGCTAAGTATAGGAACAAAGCTTCTCCGTCTATTGATTTAGATAACACCGAGGAAGTACTTAGGTGCTTTTGCAGGTCTTCGAATGCCTTTTGGCATTTGCCCATCCATTTGAAAGTAACATGCTTATGTAAAAGGTTGAGGAAGGGAACACATTTGTCAGTTGATTGGCTTATGAACCCGTTCAAAGCAGTGGTCTTCCCATTCTAACTCATTAGCCCATTTCCATGAGTCAGAGCCTTCGTGCTGGTGATAGCTTTTATCTGATCTGTGTTTAACTCTATCCCTCTAGCACTTACTAAAAAACCTAAGAACTTCTCAGATTGTATTACGAAGCTACACTTCTGAGGGTTTAGCTTCATTTGGTACTTCTAAAGGATGTTGAACGTTATAGGCAGATCTGAAACATGACTCTCTGGTTGTTTAGACTCGACCAACATTGTAATAACCAGGATTTATAGACATCTATTAATTGGAAATTAACAGGATTAAATTTATTAAAATACTGATTTGTATGTTAAACAAATTAATTTGATAATAAATATTTATATCTGGATGGATATTTATTGGGTAATCTCCTAATATAATTACTTAAAATGTTATAAATCGAATTTGTGTTTGTTTAATATATATATATATATATATATGAATATTTATTAAAATACTGATTTAAAAATATATGGATAAAATTTTTATATTATTTTTCCTTGAAGAAACTTTATTTATATATATACATATATTAAGAAAGTGTTTATTTAATAGTAAAATAAATACAAAAGCTTTTTATTTACATTTAGAAACAATTTAAAATTTGCTTAATTACAAGTGTAAGCTTTTAAATCATGTAAAGTACATGTGTAATGAGAATAAAAATATGAAATCACAAATGTTAACTAATATAACAAGTGTCACTAATTTGTGTTTATTTTCTTTAATTTTAAATATATTCTAATTAACTCTATATAAACTCCTTACTCCTCTTTCCCATTTCTTTCCTAATCTTCTCATTTCCAAAGCTAAGAGAACTAAAACCCTGTAAAACTATTTACAAACCAGAAAACAAGCCTACAAACCATTTTCGAAACAAAAGAGAAAATCAAACCAGAGGAAGAAAAAAAGAAATAAAATCAAACTACTTTAACTTTTACAAGTTCTCAAACCTGAAGTGAAGCAAATTCAATTCAGTTCAACTCAACAAAGAAGTATCAGAATCAAGTAACAGTTCAACCTGATTCAAAATCAAATTCAAGTACAAATTCCAGTTCCAAACTTCTCTGTTCATTCCTTAACAGGTGAGCAAACTTGAAATTTTTTTTCCTTTGAATCTGATGTCTATGAATCTGTGAATTGCCTTGTTGTGCTTGCTTGTTGATATTGACAAATGCTGCATGTGTTAGTCTGGGAACAGGTATACTGTTCTTGGTTTACAGCTTTGATAATTTAAGGAAAGAATCTATATCTTCTTGTTTAAACAAATTCAAGCCCTGAGTCCTGGAAGAAGATGTTTATGATATTATAAAGTCATTCCAAAGATAATTTCAGAAGAAAATATTTAGTATTTAAACATAAACAGGAAGTAACAAGGAAGATCAAAATACCCAGATCAAATTAAAAAAAACAAACAAACCTAGTCTCTGTTTCTTTTGGAATCCAGGTGAGCAAATCTTATTTTTAAACCAGGGTTCTTTGTTTCTTTACCTATGAGAAACCTCATTTTTAAGAGTTTAAGAAAGAAAATTTGGTTGCATGCTAATAAAATTTGAAATGAATGTGTATTACATGACATCTGATGTGTATATATTCATGTATGGTACTCTCTGTTACACCTTTCAGTTTGCAAGTTCTAATTTAAAATTCAAAACCTTTTTGATCTTAACACTGTTTAAGGTTAAGATTCAATAAAACTTGTTGCTTAATCACAAACTTTAGTTTAGAAATTTTACTCAAGTTAGGATAACTTGTATTATCACTGGGAAACAGTTTTACTGATCAAGTTTTAACATAAGTGAAAATTTGAACATCTCAATCCATTTTTTCAGGGTTAGGATCTGAAACATTATGTTAAAATATGAATTTTAAAACTAAGATCAAAATTTTTAATAATAAGAGTTTGGTGCAGTTCTTGTTTGAACTAGAAATGTTAATTTGGAAATTATGGGTAATCTGTACAACCTGGGGGGGGTCGGGATCCTTAGCATCTATGGAGGAGTGATCAGTGATGATGGGGGAATTGCCAGGAAGATGTTTAATTCATGGTGGAGGCTGGGCGATGTCAAATTAGGGTTCGATCACTAGTTTTGGCGAGGGGTTTTTCGAGGCTACTATGTCGTTGATAGTTGATCGGAGTTGATCGGTCCAAGGAGGATCGAAGCTCGTGATTGTAACGTTGCTCTGGACGAGATTGCAGGGATTCTGATGAACTTGATCGACGGGGCGAAGTGATTTTGTCATCGGGATTGGGTTCCAGGTGATGGTCATGTTGCTCGATTTAGATTTCTTTTACGTATCGATACTCTGGATGTTTGTGATGATTGAGGGAGTGGACGCCGACGTGACGATGGTCGCAGCGTTGATCGGAGCTGTCGCGATCGCCTGTACACGTGCACGTGTGCACTTTGGCGTGTCTGGGTTTTGTTGGGTTGGGGGAAGATGAGGTTCCGCTCGGGTTAGGCTCGAAGTAGGCAGTAGTTTGTCTCGAAGTTGTGGAGTACGTGAGGGTTCCTCGCGAGTGACTCGGGGAAGAAGTGAAGTGGGCTCGGGTTGTTTTATTTAAGTAACCAGGTTTTGATATTTTAAAGCAAATCATATCTTAGTTTTAAAATTTAAAGCATGAACAAGTTTTTAAGTAAAAATGTGAATTTAGTTTCCAAAGTAAATTTATGTAAAACAAGTTTTCAAAGATTTCTTTTAATTAAGAAGTTAACTAAGAGATAAAGATATTTATAGTTGTTAATTAACTTAAAGGTCTAAGTTAATTTATGGGTTAATAATAATTTGTTACAAAAGTTAATTTTTTTATTTATTTTATTAATTGATTTGGTTTTTAAATAATTTTGTATTGGGACAATTATTTAATTTAAATCCCTAAGTGTTTCAAGGATTTAAATGTTGTAATTAGGAAGTGATTAAGATAGATGGTTTATCTTTTAATTAATTAAGTCTTGGGTAATTAAAGAATAATTAATTTATAAAAGTAATTAAAGGATTTAATTACTTAATGTAATTAATTAAAGAATTAAATAATAATTAAAGGTTAATTAATTAATAATTAAAGAGTAATTAATTAATAACTAAAGGATAATTAATAAGTGTGATTAATTAATGATTAATTAATTAAGGATAATAAATCAAAATAATTAATTAAGGTTAATTAATAAATGTAATTAATTAAGGAGTGGTTATAATTAATTAAAGTTAAATTAAGCAGGATTAAAGGTAATTAATTTAATCTATATTAGGTGATTAAATTAAATAAATTATTGAGTATTAGTCTTGCCTATAGATGATAACTTGAATCGAATACCTTGATTTGTTTGAATATCTCTGATGTTGAGTTGTGATGTATTGTAATATGATATGATGGGTTAAACTGTGATAGTATGAGTTATCTGTCAATAATTGATTTGCTGTGAGAATATGAGAACCTATGCTTAAAGCTGATTTGTATCCACTTAAACAACTGGGATTAAGATGACATTTGATTCGAAGAGACCGGGGTCGGGTATCGGTAAATACCCGAAACCACTTCAATTTGTAGTCTACAATAATTCTTTATAGATTTGATATGTGAAATCAATAGGCCGGTTTGGAATAATATGGACCATTTAAACTAAGTTGGATACTTCGATATTGTTTTGTGAAATACGTGTTGACTATATAAGTTGTTTACTTGTGGTAAAGTAAGAGTTACCCCGGGTTTAAATAAGTTCTATGGATTGAAATTTCATGTTAGATGAGTTTACTCATGCTGGTTTCCAGCCTGACCCGGGTGTTACTTTGATGTAATGCTCGGGTCAGACCGAGTATTACAGATTTTCAGGTGAGGACGTTCTGGAGCTCAGGTGACGAGCTGGATGGCAGGAACGTATGATGTATTCCGCTGTGTATTTGAGAGTTGTTGTGATATTAGTCTGAGACAGGTTGATATAACTGTCCAGTCATGTGTATATGGTTGTAACTCTGATGTATTGTATGCAAAGTAACAATTACCGTTTTTCTTTGTATAAATGCTATTATTTGATATTATATTTGATCCGCTGCGAATGTGAGAATCTGTGTCTTGTTCTGTTTCTTCTTCTATCTCTTTTCTTTTTCTCCTAACTATCTGGAATTTTCGGGTTAGAAAACTCTGGGTCGTTACAGTTGGTATCAGAGCAGAAGGTTAAGCGAGAACCTTTGGCTCTGGTGGGATTACTCATTAAGGATAGGGTCAATGGTACCCTAAGATGAGTTGAGTGTATATATATATGAGAGCGTACTTGTTATTTTCTTATATAAAGATTTTAAATGGTTTTAAAAAAATAAATGACTTTTATATAAGATTTTATTTTGATATATAAAGTAATATGTCTTTCTAATAAATATTAAGGTAATCGGTTGTTAAATCATTGCAATTAAATAAAATAATGAAAATTAAGTGGTAATACAACCAAATTGAAATTGAATGAAGATAAGTTTGAAATGGATCCAAACTGAAATTAAAATCTTGATTTTATAGAGGTGTTATCAGAATAAAGATAATAATGAATTGGTTTCCAGATATGATAATCTTGATTATTATCATAAATGGTTGTTGTGTTTAATAATGAAATGTTGTTAATGATTAAGTAAAATGAAATGTTTTAGGGAAGTAAACTTTTAGGTGAGTATGACTTATAAATTGGAATTGAAGATAATTTAAATTTGTGAAGTTTTAAATCTAAATCCAGAAAACTTGAAATTGTTTTAAAAGAAATTTGTTTTGAATTAAAACCAAAGGTGGTTTAAAAATTTAAGGTATAACTTGGTGTGTAAAGGAAATAAAAATGTATAAATGAGGATATACATAATATCAAAGATGATTTGAAGTAAACTCTAAGTGTTGAGTTTTAAATTTTCCTTGGAATGTGATACGAAAACCCAAAGTGATAAGTTTTTGAACTTATAAGTGGAAAAGATTATTAATACGAAGTTTAAAAGTTGAAATGAGAATTAAAATTGGGCAAAGTTGTTTGGATTAAATTGAAGTGAATATAATTTTGGGAAAATTAAATAAGTTTAGAACAAACAACCTGAATTGGAAATTTCAAGATGAAATTGAGATTTAACTTGGGAAGTTAAAATGGTGAATTTGATTTGTTTGAATGAATGAAGAAATGGATTGTGATAATATATCCATTATATAGATAAATGAAAATTAAGCCTTAATTTGAAATTAAGGATATGGAATCCCTTTTAACTTAAGATTTGAATGTTAAGAATTGAATTTGTAACTTAAAATTGTTTAAGAATCAGTTTCAAAGTTGAAAGATAAAATTGGGCAATAAATTGAGTTTTGAAAATAAAATTTCTTTGAACTTTTAATTTGAACTTTAAAATAAGTTAAGTAATGATAATTCAAAATGGAATTTTGGAATTGGATTCAGAATTAAATGGTTTAAAGATTTAAGTTGTTAAATAAAATAAAAAATAATAAAGGTTGATTTGATTTAAAGGATTAAATCAACATTTAAAATTTTAACTCGAATTTATGAAATTCGAGATGGTTTTAAGTTGAGATTTGAATAAAATTTGTTCAAATTGGATTGGATTTGAAATAATTTTGAATTGTGATTAAAGTTGAATAAGTTTAAAAATCAAATAGAATTTGATTTGAATTTGGAAAGAAATTAAGGTTAATTCAACTTGAATTGGGATTAAATAAAATTCAATGGAAATTGAAGTATTGAGTCAATTTAAATGGAAGTGGAAATTTAAATTGAATTGATGGGAATTAAACAGTATGGCTCTGGATTATTTTCAAAATAAATTGTTTTAATACAAATATATTTTTCCAAACTATTTACTATACAATCTTTCTTCTTAAACCCCAAACTATCCTATACTTATTTTACAATTATTTTGGAACTATTTAACTATTTTGAAACTATCTTATAAACTAATTACTATTTTTCAGTTACTTATATCTAATCACTATTTTAAAAACTATTTTTGCAATTATCTAACTATTTTATACCTACTTAACTATTTTACAGTTATTTTACAAACTAATAACTATTTTTTCAACTACTTATCTATTTTAAACTTTTTCAAGCTATTTTTAAATTTAAATAGGTCAGAGTTCAAACTGTTTGTAATTGAAATAATAACTCAATTGGAAATGGAAGCAATTGAGAATAAGTGAATGGAATTAAAGGAAATGTGAATAGAAAAGAGAATTGATTTGGCTAATAACCAATAAAGATAAATACGTAGGATATACGTATATTATTCTGTTCGCATAGTGATTTGATCCAAATTCGAACACATAATTTCGAGATAGTATTATCGATCCGAGTTGGGATTTTTCGCTCGATTTTCGATGGCGAACCTAGATATGGGTTTTGATTGGTTCTGGATATTCTCTATCATAGCTACGACTATGGAAGGAGAATGACGGTTTCTGATCAAGAAACCAAGTCTGAGTCCGCACTAGGGAGTCGGGTGGACGATACTAGTTCGGAAGAGAAATTGTGTGATCGAAGAGCGATCAGATTGATATTGCGTACGAATGATATGAGTACATCGTACGAGTTTGAATGAAATTGATATTGAAATTTTGTGGATAAGAACTGTAAAATGGTTTTTGAAATATTTGAAGTATAAAAGAAGTTTTATACAAGTTTGAAGTGATCCAAAGATTTTTAAAGTTATATATATCTATATATATATATATATAAAGGATCTTATGAGAAAGATTTTGAAAAAGGTTTTGGGAACCTATGTAATTTTGGAAAGGCTTTTGATTTTTGGGAAAATCAATTTTGGAATTTGGAAAGCCAAGTTTGGAACTATCGATTTTGGATATCGATTTTGTGTAAAGATGATTTTGATATAAATCATAAAGAGTATGATTTGAAGATACTATAAGTATATAGTATAAAGTATTTTGAGATTGGCTCTGAGGAAAAAGGCGCTCCCTTGAAATGAACTTCTCAGGAGTGCCTGACGCAGCGGATTATACAAAAACAATGTAGATCGATGAAAGTAGTCGTCGGTGGATTGATGAATACTGAAATGCCTAAATTCGTTGATCCGAAGATACCGAATTCTAGCTATCCCAAACACGTTGATCGCGCACGATACCGTGTTCAAAGATCTGCAATTCTTCGCACGTTGATCTAGCGCACTAGATTCCGTGAATCGGCTTCAGCTGTCGTTGAATCGAGCGCACTCGATTATCCGAGAGTGGAGATAGGAGATTACACTCAACTACCAATTTGGTGAAAGCACAAAGCTAACGAAACAAGAGTTTTTATTCAAATCAACTAAACTATTACAAATGGCACCACCGGCCTATTTATAGAAGTTACAGTTCTCATCACAAAACTGTACAACACTTAGGTCATTTCCGACCTAACCAAGACCAGCGACTTAACAAAGCACGACCTAAAACACACGACTTACGACTTAACTAAGGTCGTCTGCGACCTAAAGAACAACACAGAAATACAGTACTAAACATAGCACATTACAACACATAAACCGGCTGCGACCTAAAATAGGCGACTTAAAAGTAAACGACCTAAAATGAGCGGCATCTGGAGCGAGCGACTTATGAATGAACGGCATCCCTTTTCAGCGACCTAAACGAAGCGGCTTCAGTAAACTGCTCGACCTAAGTCTTCACGACCTAAGGTATCACGACCTAAGTCTTTGCGACCTAAGTCTTCACGACTTAAGGCCTCGCGACTTATAGTGAACGACCTATCTCCCCCCATCTTCCCGCGACCTAACTTAGGTCGTTCCTGTTTCCTGCGACCTAACATAGGTCGTGACTCGTTCGGTCGTATCACTTTGTTCTCCAACTCGTTAGGTCGTAGTACCCTGTTAGGTCGTTCGAACGACCTATTCTTCCGTTGAGCCCACTCTTCTCAACTTTGTTAGGTCGTCCACGACCTAAGTCCCTGTTAGGTCGTCCACGACCTAAGTCTTCAATTTCCCCCGACTCTTCACAAAGTTTTAGACCGTTAGCCTCCTTGCTAGGTCGAACTCGACTGATCAACAAGTTAGGTCGTACACGACTTATAACTTCCTCCTTAGGTCGTAAAGCTTCTTCCTTAAGTCGTGGGCGACTTAAGCCTTGTAACTTTGTAGCTCGCGCTGCATCATCCTTCCCAGGTTGAGAAAAATTCGTCCTCGAATTTGCACCCTCTTCTTCCACAACAAATTCATCCCCTTGATATGGTACGAGATGCTTAACATTGAATACGTCAGACGTGTACATATCCTCCGGCAGCTTCAACTTATAAGCATTTTCATTAATCCGTTTCACGACTTCTACAGGACCAATTTTTCTGGCTTTCAATTAGTTATAAGCGCCCACTTGAAAACGGTCCTTTGTTAACACAGCATACACCATATCTCCTTCATTAAACTCAACACTTCTTCGCTTCAGATCTGCAGAGCGTTTGTACTTCTCATTCGCCTTCTCCAATCATTCCTGGATGATTTTATGACATTCAGTCAACCCATCAACAAATTCAGCAGCCCTTTTCACTATCTTCTTTGGTTGTGGTATGACCGTTAACTCCAACGGTCCCTTTGGCAAACTAGAATATACAATCTGAAACGGACTGAAACCTGTACTACGGTTCACAGCATGATTATGAGCAAACTTCGCTTGACATAACTTCATATCCCAACTTTTCAGATTGTCTTGCACAAGACATCTCAACAAATTTCCCAATGATCTGTTCACAACCTCGGTGTGTCCATCTATTTGCGGATGATAAGCGCTGCTAAAGTTCAACTTCGTTCCCACCATCTTCCACAAACTTAGCCAAAAATGACTTAGAAATCTAGTATCCCGATCAGAAACAATGGATTCTGGCAAACCATGTAAACGATAGATTTCTTTGAAAAATAATTGAGCAACATGAACAGCATCCGCCGTCTTTTTACAAGCAATAAAATGTGCCATTTTCGAAAATCGGTCTACCACCACATAAATGGAATCATTTCCACGCTGTGTTCTCAGCAACCCCAACACAAAGTCCATACTCACATCAACCCATGGTTTAGTTGGTACAGGTAATGGCATATATAATCCAGCATTAGTCGCAGTTCCTTTCGAAACCTGACAGATATGACATCGTTCCACAAACCTTTCCACTTCTTTCCTCATTAATGGCCAAAAGTAAGACTGTGAAATCAACTGCAATGTACGATCTCTCCCAACATGTCCTTCTTCATGTAGCTCTTTTACAATCTTCATTCTCAAACTACAATCAGGTATGCACAATCGATTTCCTTTGAACAGAAAACCATCTAACATCATAAACTCATCCGTCTCTCCCTCCTTGACTTTATCAAAAAACTTTGCAAAGTAAGGATCATCGACAAATAATTCTGGCAACATATCAAACCCCGTCACTTCAACCTTCATTGTTGTTAACAAATGATTCCTTCTACTCAAAGCATCAGCCACACGATTCATCACTCCTGACTTGTGTTTAACAACAAAAGTAAACTATTGCAGATATGCAATCCATGATGCATGTCTCGTTGAAATCTTGTCTTGCCCTTGTAAATGTTTCAATGCCTCATGATCAGTGTAAAGAACAAACTCCTTCTGAAATAGATAATGTCTCCAGTGTTTAATAGCTTGCACAACAGCATAAAATTCCACATCATATGTACTATACCTCATCTTCGCTCCTGATAACTTCTCGCTGAAATATGCAATAGGACGCCCCCTTTGACTCAACACCCCTCCAATTCCAATCTTCGATGCATCAGTGTGTAGCTCAAACAACAACTGAAAATCTGGTAATAATAGAATTGGTGCTGTCGTCAACAATTCCTTGATTCGTTCAAAAGCAACCCCTGCTTCCTTCGTCCATGCAAATTGTTTACCCTTCATACAATCTGTAACAGGCTCCATCACACTACTAAAGTGTGGGATAAACCTTCGATAAAATGAAGCCAACCCGTGAAAACTCCGAACTTCTGTTATCGTCTTGGGCTGTGGCCAATCTCTAATTGCTTCGACTTTACTCTGGTCAACCTGTATTCCTCCCTCTGATACAACATACCCCAGAAATAAAACACTCCTCGCCATAAAAACACACTTCTTCGTAGTAGCGTAGAATTGTTCTTCACGAAGGATGATTAACACTTTCTTCAAATGATGAACATGCTCTTCTGTACTAGCACTGTAGATCAGAATATCATCAAAGTAAACCACCACAAATTTCCCAATGTACGGCCTGAAAATTTGATTCATCACCCTCATGAATGTACTCGGTGCATTCGATAGACCAAACGGCATTACCAGCCATTCATACAATCCTTCCCTCGTCTTGAATGCTGTCTTCCATTCGTCCCCTGGTCTAATGCGAATCTGATGATAACCACTTTTAAGATCAATTTTTGAAAAGATCACAGACCCACTGATTTGATCCAACAGATCATCAAGCCTTGGCATCGGAAATCTGTATCTGACTGTTATCTTGTTCAATGCTCTACTATCTGTGCACATTCTCCATGACCCATCCTTCTTTGGTATGAGTAAGGCTGGAACAGCACACGGACTCAAACTCTCCTGCATTCGTCCCTGTTCAAGAAATTCCTCTACCTGCCTACGCAACTCTTCATGTTCTTTCAGACTCATTCTATAGTGTGGTTTATGTGGCAACACCGCACCTGGAACAAGATCTATCTGGTGTTGTATATCCCTCAACGGTGGCAATTCCGTTGGCAGCTCTCCAGGAAATACATCATTGAATTCTTCAAGTACTGGTTTAACTTCTTCAGGTATCTCAACCTCTTCATTGCTCTCTCGCCCTATCAACAAAAACACCTCTGCCTCCTCTTTAACTTCTTTAACAAACTCCTTCAAGGATAATAAAGTTTTCAGCTCTTCAATCTCCTCCAGTTTGTTTTCTTCCTGTTGTCGCTTCTTCGGAACTAGAGTAATCTTCGTGCCTTCAAACATAAAGCTATAACTGTTGGTACGTCCGTCATGTTGCACCGCCCTATCATACTGCCATGGTCTCCCCAGCAACAAATAACAGACATCCATATCTACCACATCGCACCAGATTTCATCCTTGTATTTCTTTCCAATTGAAAAATTCACACAAGCCCTTCGTCCAACCTTCACCTCCCCGCCTTTTCTTAACCAAGCCAACTTGTACGGTTTCGGATGTTTCTCAGTCTTCAATGCCAACTTCCTCACAGCCTCTGAAGAAATTATATTATCACAGCTTCCAGCATCAATAACAAATTTACAAACTTTCCCCAGAATAGTGCATGTCGACTGAAATATATTACTCCTCAACCAACTACAATCCTCCTCTAGCTTTGGTGTTAGACAAGACCTCTTCATCATCAGATTATAACCTTCGTCTCCCGTCACTTCTTCTTCCTCCTCATCAGGTGGTGAATTGGAACATTCAGCTTCTTCATCCTCATCCTCAACCTCTGCTATCATAGCTCTCTTCTTCGGCTTTGGACATTCATTACTATTGTGGCCCATTTCTTGGCAATTATAACACTTGAAACCATTACTGACTTTCATCTTCCCAACCTCATTCACAACTGGTTTTGCAACAACTTTTGAAACATTAGAACTTCCACTAACACCCTTCACTGGATTGTTGGAATTTGTAAACACACCACCTCCTCGTCTTCCCTGTTTCTCCCAAGCCAACGCCTTCTGGTGTGCTTCCGCTACAGATCTGAGATCAAACATGTTAACCATATCCTGTATCTGCATTCGCAACCCCCTAACAAATCTAGCTATTAACTATTCCTCTGTCTCCATGATATCGTTCCTTGCAATCAGTTGATAGAATTCATCAGCATAGTCATTAACAGACTTCGTTCCTTGCCTCAAGTTTTGCAACCTCTGATACATAAGCGACTAATAGTTATAAGGTAAGAATGTGGCCTTCATCATTTTCCTCATCTTTTCCCATGATTCAACCTTTGACTTCCTCATCCGTTCACGTGTAAGTTTGGTTTGCTGCCACCACGCCAAAGCTCTACCTCTCAACCTTGTACCAACCAACTTCACTCTACGATGTTCTGGAACTTCCTTGAAGTCAAAAATCTCCTCCACATTAGACAACCAATCCAAAAACTCTTCAGCTTGCATACCTCCTTTGAACCCTGGAATTTCAGTCTTCATCCCCGATTCCCACTTGTGATCATACTCCGACTGATTTCTTCCTTGTCCACGTCCTTGTCCATGAACACTTCCACCATCATACTCCTCATCAAAATCAGATGTATATCGATGTCGATCTTGACCACCAACATCTCTACTACCATCACGTCTTCCACCAACATCCCTTCTATCTACATTCCTCCGTTCTCGATCATTCACATTCCTGTCACGTCTTCGATCATCATCAACACTTCTTTCTCGATTGGAATGTGGTGAGACTCTACTTCCCCCATGGTTAGATTCAGGTGAAACCCTTCTCCGATTTTGATTCATCTCTAACATCATCTTCTCTAATCGTCCAATCCCTTCGTTAAGCTTTTCACTAAAGTTTTCATTGATTCTTTGCTCCATCTCATCAGCTTCTTCTCTTCTATACAAAGCTTCTACGTTTTGATGACGATTAGCTCTCCTTGGTGGCATGATTCAAAATTTCCTCGAACACTTCACAAATTCACACTTCAAGTTTCAAACACCTTTCGAACTTAGATCCAAAATGAAATGGATCGAACACTCCCACTTTGTTGTAAAAATATGATGAACACGATGAACACAACTTCAATTCATCAAACAAATTGCACGGCTCTACACTTCAAGCTCGGCTAACACTTCAAACTTCAAATTCTCGGTTCCAAGACTCGATTTAGCTATGATTGGCTAAAACAAGCTCTGATACCAAACTGACGCAGCGGATTATACAAAAACAATGTAGATCGATGAAAGTAGCCGTCGGTGGATTGATGAATACTGAAATGCCCAAATTCGTTGACCCGAAGATACCGAATTCTAGCTATCCCAAACACGTTGATCGCGCACGATACCGTGTTCAAAGATCTGTGATTCTTCGCACGTTGATCTAGCGCATTAGATTCCATGAATCGGCTTCAGCTGTCATTGAATCGAGCGCACTCGATTATCCGAGAGTGGAGATAGGAGATTACACTCAACTACCAATTTGGTGAAAGCACAAAGCTAACAAAACAAGAGTTTTTATTCAAATCAACTAAACTATTACAAATGGCACCACCGGCCTATTTATAGAAGTTACAATTCTCATCACAAAACTGTACAACACTTAGGTCGTTTCCGACCTAACCAAGACCAGCGACTTAACAAAGCACGACCTAAAACACACGACTTACGACTTAACTAAGGTCGTCTGCGACCTAAAGAACAACACAGAAATACAGTACTAAACATAGCACATTACAACACATAAACCGGCTGCGACCTAAAATAGGCGACTTAAAAGTAAACGACCTAAAATGAGCGGCATCTAGAGCGAGCGACTTATGAATGAACGACATCCCTTTTCAGCGACCTAAACGAAGCGGCTTCAGAAAACTGCTCGACCTAAGTCTTCACGACCTAAGGTCTCACGACCTAAGTCTTTGCGACCTAAGCCTTCACGACTTAAGGCCTCGCGACTTATAGTGAACGACCTATCTCCCCCCATCTTCCCGCGACCTAACTTAGGTCGTTCCTGTTTCCTGCGACCTAACATAGGTCGTGACTCGTTAGGTCGTATCACTTTGTTCTCCAACTCATTAGGTCGTAGTACCCTATTAGGTCGTTCCAACGACCTATTCTTCCATTTGAGCCCACTCTTCTCAACTTTGTTAGGTCGTCCACGACCTAAGTCCCTATTAGGTCGTCCACGACCTAAGTCTTCAATTTCCCCTGACTCTTCACAAAGTTTTAGACCGTTAGCCTCCTTGCTAGGTCAAACTCGACTCATCAACAAGTTAGGTCGTACACGACTTATAACTTCCTCCTTAGGTCGTAAAGCTTCTTCCTTAAGTCGTGGGCGACTTAAGCCTTGTAACTTTGTAGCTCGCACTGCATCAGTGCCACTGGGTGATACTGCCTTGAACCCCAAGGGGGGATTCTAAAGTTGATCCTATGAGGAGTCCGGACAAACTAGTTCCTGAGGATTATTTGGTAGCGAAAGTCGATGGCGCTGTTGCTTACAGGGGCATTTGGGTTATGCTGTGACGACAGTGTAATTCGATGTCGCTGCGATCTATTGTGGGGACATAGCGAAAATCGTATGGAGGATGAGTGTCAAGACCCGCAAATCCGTACACTTGATTAAACACTAAATTCCATTGATTAACTCAAGATGCACGGAAATACGAACCCTGAAGGGTTTTAAGAAAAAGAAATAGAAGAAAAGATAGAAGAAAAAGAGAAGAAGAAGAAAGCAGAAGAAGAAAGAAGAACAACAGAACAACATCAGATACAGAAACAATATCAGAATCTCACATATCGCAGCAGAACAATATATAATAGATAATCACTAGCCTTTTAAAACAAAGAATTATATCAGTTTTTATACATACATCAATCAGAGTCAATATACAACAATGGACAATTATATAAACTTGTCCTCATACAGAATACACAACGGAATAAATACTATCAGATACAAATACTACGTCTCGTCCTCCAGCTTATCTCCAAGCTCCAGAATATCCAGAATATCCTGATAACCTAACTCTAGACTGCCCGTGTGGAAATTGTGGGCACCCAGAGTTTAGAAGGGAAACAATAAACTCCGAGTCAGTCATGGTGACTGGTGTGAGATCGTAAACCAGTTTATCTTTAAAAGACAACAAAGGAATATTTTAAAATAGATTCGCAATGCTTTTGAAAAATGAGACTACCATAAGGCCTCCCGCACACACACACAATGCAAACGCAGAATCGGAGGAGATTTCTCCCTATGATAGTCAAAGATGCTTGATACGCAAAATCAAATCATTTTTGATATTATTATTAGTGCATAGTGTAGAAAACATTTCGAAAGTATAATATTAATCTTAGCCAGCATAGGCATTCCGCACTTATGCCTACTATAGCTACCATCCAAACAGTGGTGACCACCATAAGTGAATGATAGGTTCTACAACTAAAACCGTACACGTCACGTATTTTTTCTTTGGATTTCCAACAAATGGTCGGGGTAAGGAACTTCCTATTCCACGAATAGAACGCCTCTGGAATGACGTCCCGAGAAATTACCTAACATTACGGTTAGATCTCTGCCAATACAAGGCCGGGTTACCTCTGCAAAAATAGGTAGCTACTGACACGCGTATGCCATCCCCCGATCGTAACCGATCTTCCCGAGGATCCCCGATTCGCAACAAACCACATAATAAGCAGTATCAACATAGGTTAAGTATCTGGGCTCCATACCATGATACCACCTCTATCCAGAAGGAATGACATACACTAAGGGGCGCTACTCCCTAGAACCTTGCTGCATCCTTCCTGTTTTGACCATTTCCGGGGTGTGAGGCTCGACGAAGTCTCGTCCACAAAGCTACGCTTTGACACAAAGCCATGCTTCGGGTCAAACAAATGATCAACCTATGATCACAAAGATATAAGATCAAACAAATGATCATATCGCAAATGATCAAACACTGATCATTTCACAGCAACACTCAGTATGCCACGTTACCAAATTGGGAGTATATCGCTGATAAATTTCAACTACATAACCTCTGAGCTCGTACGTCTCAGAGAAGGGTGTTAAGCTAAGAGAATAAATTCTCCGCCACCAACAGAAATGTATTTGAAAGAAATCAGCTTTATATCTCAATTTGTAACGTCAGACACACAATCCATACAAGTCTGTTCCGGGATCGAACAGAACCGAAGGTACTTCTCACGAAGCCCTTGCACATCCGGATAATTTTCTAATCACGTCTGGACTTCCCGTCACTAAGGGTGATAAAACCTCTAAATCGGAGATCAGCCGATGTAGAGTAACTCGACGGTAATCCTTCCGTTTTCAAAAATATCTGGTCTTCAACACCGATCTTCGAATGCAATTCATAACGACGTATCACATATTCGGAATGGGTTATACGACCCCATGGTCCTTTCCCGGCTAACCCGAATAGTGAGCGCTAATTCAAAAATAAGTGTGGCATTCAAATTCATCCAATTCACAACAAATACCCATTCAAGGTAATTATTGATAGTCGGTTATTTAACTATCAATAAAGATGCGCAACATCATCAGATTCCAAATAATTTTCCAAATTATTTATTTTCCAAAATATCTTTACTAGATATAAAATTACCACACTTCAAAAATAAATCAACGTTTATTTTTAAACAGATTTCCATTTCTTTTATAAATTCCATAGTGAATTTATAATTTCAAAATATCTACTGATATACGATTTTCAATCGATTTCAATATTCACTTTCAATTTATCTTTAAGAAGATAAATTCTCAAAAAACATTTCATTTCATATTGGAAAAGCATTTCCATACTTATTTAAAAATAAGTAATTCACAAATCTATTTATTTTCAACATTTGAAAATATTCGATATACTTAAATCAATATTAAGTATATATTTCATTATTTAAGGAAATCATTCTTTTAAGCACATTTATTTGAGTCAAAACGAATGTTACGTAAAACATCGTTACGACGACTCAAAATCACTAGTATAGGGATTCGAAAATAAGATAGATATATATATCCCAATACTAGACAAAAACATTTCCTTTCGGAAATCATTTACTATAACAATAGTGTTATAGTCCATCATTTCCTTATTGCTCGAAAACGTCTATTTCAACAATAAAATGTTGAAATCTATGGTTTCAATATTTCCCACATTTTAAAAACATTATTAAAACAATTAACTTTGCTTTTTAATGTCACTTCTCCAAAACTATCCATTTTACTTAACAATATATTCACTGTCCAAAATCGTGAATATACTTCACTAACCAAATCTCAATATTTTCTACACATTTATATTTCAAGAAATTATCCACTATCCAAAATTGTGGATAAAATTCCCTTAATAACTTTCTATATTAAATTTATCAAATTTGATTGATTTTCGAATTTATAAAACAACGTTTATAAATTCTATTTCTATTTTCTAACAACTTCAATTTAATAAATCTCCTTTATTAACAATTCGATTCATAACTCAAATCTTATACCAACAATCCATAATTATAAGTTAAATACTTATAATTCCTTTATGTTACAAAATCATTTCCATTTATAAGTTCATAATTTATAAATTTCATTTATTTATAAATTCTTAAAAATTCATTTTAACGCTTATAAAAACTCGTTTTATAATACCAACATTTTAAAGTTATAAATATCAATCTTGTACATCTTTTACATACATCGTTTTAATAATTCAAAAATTCCCATTTAAAACCATTTTATAAATTTCTTAACTATTTATTTCAAAAGAAATTACCTTTTGGTTATAATTCACAAATCTTAACTTTATAACTTTAAAGTTTGAACGTTTATTTATTAATTCAAAAATTAAATAAAACGTCTACTTCCAAAAATCACTTTAAAATCCTTTTAAAGTAAAAGTCGTTATTTTTAAACTTCAAAACTGAATCCGATGATGCAACAGCACCAATTAGTCAATCACAACAACAAACATCATATATCAATATGATAACAAAATATACATCAATATCTGTAAATAAATAAATACTGGTGAGGAATCCAGTTGGATCCCTCCAACCTGTTTCCCTGCATCCACAGATGTTAGCACAATACCAATTCCACTTCGAGGTGGAATATCGCGGTATATAGGTTTTTATAAAAAATCATCCGCTTACTAACGGCGCAATAGGGTCTCATCCGCTATACGAGGCGGGAAATCAATCAATCTAATATATACATATGCCAATATGTATATATTGCTATATATATAGATATATCCTACTATATTTAATATCACATCCAATAGCAATCAAATCAATAACTGCAATCCAAATTTATTTTGAGTGAGAAAAATCTCACCTTAGCTTTTATTTTGCATTCCACTCCAAATCCATATTTATTTTTCTTCGTTGTGTTCGACCTTGTATAAACAATTTTATATAGTTGATTAATATTCGACTTAATCGTGAAATCAATTACCGTTTATTAAAGTTAACTTTGCGCAAGAATTAAATTTTAACTAATGATTTTATTTTTAACTAATCTTCCTGTACATACCCATAAATAACCAAAACTGCATATATATTTGACAATATACCTAACCAGATTCAGATTTATTATTCTCCATAAAATTTCCAATAAATAATAATGAACAAATTGAAAAGGCTTTTAAGTTTACTTAACGAAAACAAATTTGATTACCTCACTTCGAATCGGAACCTCAATCACAAACTTGGCTCTACCCGCGACCGTCTCTGCCACTCGATCACGTCATCCCCATCACCGAGCATCTCGACCAAGGCAACCCAGAGTCCCCCCCCCCACTCGACACATACCAGTCGTGACACACGAAATCGAACCCTAATTGCGACTGCGTCGCGCTGGCCTTCTGCAACCCACACGCGAGCGCGATCGAGATTCCCTCCCCACTCGATTCGAGACAACCCAGCTGAGTCGCCGCCTTCACCAAGCTCGAATCCAATCGCGACACACAACCACATCGCGAGCTACCAACCTGACGTGCCCTCGATCGCGACCAACCCAGCTGGACGCGTCGCCTATCTGCTCCGAGTTCGACTTGCCCTATTTCCCTTCACGAATTCGAGCCTCGCGATGTCGATTGAATGAAGGCAGGAAGAAAATCGACCACGAAATGAGTTTGAACGGAAGAAGAGAAGAGCGGCTATAAATTTGAAAGAAGCCCTCCATTTATTCTTTTGATTTCGAACGAAACGATTTCGTTCTATAAATTTTGCTCGACTATGAATTCTTTTTGAAAGCTGCTGTTCAAATGTTTGAATTGGGAACGAAATTTAAACAGGAACGAAATCTATAACTTTGATTTCGAACGGGAGAATTTTCTTTCCTTTGGTTTTGATTTTAAAAATCATCTGCTCTCACTCGTACCAGTTGAAAGATGAAGTAGGGGAAAAGAAAAGGAATGGTACGAAGGAGACAAGAGAACGTGAAGCAGAGAGTAGGTCGACGTAAATTAGAAATTAGGGTGGCTGGTGATTTGAATGTATAAATTTATATTTAAATTAAATCTATTAATTATCATCCAGACGTTTTTATCTCGTACGATCACACAATAGCTCTGAAAATTACAAAATTTAAAATCTGATAATAAAACAATATTACGGATCCAATGGAACTGGTTTCGTCGAATTCTGAGACTGTGCCTCGGACGGCTATTTTTAAATATCGATTCGAACAATAAATTTCAAACTGAACAATTCACTCCCAAATTCGATTCTGAAACTTCTATTATTTTCAGAATTATCAATACGAATTTTTTAAAAGCTTTTGAAATATTTTTCTTCAGCTTAAAACTGAAGATACAAATTTTATTTAACATTCAATAGATTAAATTTTGTAATTTAACCGCCAATTTCAAAGTTATATCGGGGATTCAAATTAAATCATCATTCAAATATTTAAAATTAATTAAATATTTTCAATTTAATTTGTTCAAAATTCTGGGTCGTTACAAACTTTCCTCCTTAAAAGAATTTCGTCCCGAAATTACAACTCAGGAAGAAAAAGTCCTTAACTCGTTTACTATTTTTCACAATCCAATAATTTTATCAAATTTTTTCAAAACAAATCTTTCTACTAAAGATTCGTTATCATTCAACTAAATTTCTAAACCTTTTATAGTTTTCAAACATCATTGTTTTCTTAACAATTCAAATTCAAATTCAAATTTAAACTTTCAAAATTTTATCAAAAATTTTCCAACGCCCTAAATTTTCGAAAAATTTCGCCAACGTCTACTTTGCGCGGCTAATACGGCACGACTACAAAACGTCCCTACGGACTCTCAGATTTCAAAAAGAAAAGAAAAATCCAAGCGGCTACACAAGAAATCATCAAATCTCATATTGAAATTGAAATTCTTACCTTTTGTCGAGCAATTCAAATTTATCTTTGAAATCAAATCCAATTCCTTTATACACCTGTATATCCTACTAGCCATATATCTAGTTACAACATTCAATCCAATTTGCAAATTCTATTACAAAGTTTTCAATATATACTTCTTATACATTTCTAATTCACTATTGAAGTTACATATCAAATTTCGTTCACTCTTGCATTTCACATTTATTTGAATTTAATTCACAATTTCAATTCTATTTAAATTCAATTCATCTTCAATTCTGAAATATTGAATTTCATCGATTAACTTTCATTTACAACTGCTTATTTTAAATTAGTTTCAATTACTAATTCATTACAAATTCTAATCTACTTATTCAAATTTGTTTTCAATATTCAGTTTAAATTCCAGTTTTATTCTTTTGTTCATTCCCAAAATTTATTTTCAATTCACTATTTTGGTTTATAATCACTTATATTAAACTGGATTTCCAATTCCATATGAATTTTAATTTCTCCTTCATTTATAATTATTCAATTCAATTCATTGCTTACAAATTCGAAATGAATCTCAACTTTCAATTTCACTTTCATTTAATTGATTCACTTGTACTTATTTTAATTTAACTCCATTCTTTAAGTTAAATTTATTCTATCAAAATTCAAATTGTATAAGTTATCAACTTAGTAATATTTCATAATTATCTTTATATAGCATTCCAGAGTCTTACCATTTTTGAAGTGATTCAAATTATCCTTTGAATTCCAAAAACCAAACCCAAATTTTTCAAACAACTTCCATTTAAAACAATTTGGCAGCAATTCTTCTTTTGGAAACCCGAAAATGAACATCGATGATGCTGTAGTCATTACCGAAGTCATTTTCCAGCGACCGAAAAGAGTTTAGAGCTTTTCATTCCTTCAGAATACTTTTCAAACCTTTGAAATTCATTTTCAACTCTAAAAAGATTTAAACTTTCCAAATCACCAAAATTTTCAAATTCTTTTCAAAACATTTTCAAAAACTTCTCAGGAATTCCGTTTCATTTATAAATTCATTTACAATTAACAAATCCCATTCGTATATGAATTTGTTTCTTAACTTTGGAGTTATGATTTCAATTTCTTATTCAATTTCATATAATAATGATAACATTTCAATATTATCACTTTCCTAACAACCATGCAACCATATTCTGTAATAATTTACAGAAAATCATTTCTTTTATATACAAAAATAGTTTTGGGTAAAATTATTTCATTTACCCTATTTTAAAATCAATACTGTGTCGGTTTATCTTGTTTAAGAGTTTAGAAACCCCTATCGATTCCAGTTAGCTAGACTGCACCGACCAGAATCTATAAACAATCAACCGATAAGTCAACACAATACAAAACAATTTCATATTCACTAACAAATACGCACTCGTATATATTATTACAGTCAACTCATTCTAGAGTACTGCTGACTCTATCTCTAATAAGTAACACCCAACAGAGCAGGGTTGTCGCTTAACCATATGCTCTGATACCACGCTGTCAAGACCTTCAAATCCGTACCCTTGATTAAACACTAAATTCCATTGATTAACTCAAGATGCACGGAAATACGAACCCTGAGGGGTTTTAAGAAAAGAAATAGAAGAAAAGATAGAAGAAAAAGAGAAGAAGAAGAAAGCAGAAGAAGAAAGAAGAACAACAGAACAACATCAGATACAGAAACAATATCAGAATCTCACATATCGTAGCGGAACAATATATAATAGATAATCACTAGCCTTTTAAACAAAGAATTATATCAGTTTTTATACATACATCAATCAGAGTCAATATACAACAATGGACAGTTATATAAACTTGTCCTCATACAGAATACACAGCGGAATAAATACTATCAGATACAAATACTACGTCTCGTCCTCCAGTTTATCTCCAAGCTCCAAAATATCCAGAATATCCTGATAACCTAACTCTAGACTGCCCGTGTGGAAATTGTGGGCACCCATAGTTTAGAAGGGAAACAATAAACTCCGAGTCAGTCATGGTGACTGGTGTGAGATCGTAAAACAGTTTATCTTTAAAAGACAACAAAGGAATATTTTAAAATAGATTCGCAATGCTTTTGGAAAATGAGACTACCATAAGGCCTCCCGCACACACACACAATGCAAACGCAGAATCGGAGGAGATTTCTCCTTATGATAGTCAAAGATGCTTGATACGCAAAATCAAATCATTTTTGATATTATTATTAGTGCATAGTGTAGAAAACATTTCGAAAGTATAATATTAATCATAGCCAGCATAGGCATTCCGCACTTATGCCTACTATAGCTACCATCCAAACAGTGGTGACCACCATAAGTGAATGATAGGTTCTACAACTAAAACCGTACACGTCACGTATTGTTTCTTTGGATTTCCAACAAATGGTCAGGCTAAGGAACTTCCTATTCCACGAATAGAACGCCTCTGGAATGACGTCCCGAGAAATAACCTAACATTACGGTTAGATCTCTGCCAACACAAGGCCGGGTTACCTCTGCAAAAATAGGTAACTACTGACACGCGTATGCCATCCCCCGATCGTAACCGATCTTCCCGAGGATCCCCGATTCGCAACAAACCACATAATAAGCAGTATCAACATAGGTTAAGTATCTGGGCTCCATACCATGATACCACCTCTATCCAGAAGGAATGACATACACTAAGGGGCGCTACTCCATAGAACCTTGCTGCATCCTTCCTGTTTTGACCATTTTCGGGGTGTGAGGCTCGACAAAGTCTCGTCCACAAAGCTACGCTTTGACACAAAGCCATGCTTCGGGTCAAACAAATGATCAACCTATGATCACAAAGATATAAGATCAAACAAATGATCATATCGCAAATGATCAAACACTGATCATTTCACAGCAACACTCAGTATGCCACGTTACCAAATTGGGAGTATATCGCTGATAAATTTCAACTACATAACCTCTGAGCTCGTACGTCTCAGAGAAGGGTGTTAAGCTAAGAGAATAAATTCTCCGCCACCAACAGAAATGTATTTGAAAGAAATCAGCTTTATATCTCAATTTGTAACGTCAGACACACAATCCATACAAGTCTGTTCCGGGATCGAACAGAACCGAAGGCACTTCTCACGAAGCCCTTGCACATCCGGATAATTTTCTAATCACGTCCGGACTTCCCGTCACTAAGGGTGATAAAACCTCTAAATCGGAGATCAGCCGATGTAGAGTAACTCGACGGTAATCCTTCCGTTTTCAAAAATATCCGGTCTTCAACACCGGTCTTCGAATGCAATTCATAACGACGTATCACATATTCGGAATGGGTTATACGACCCCATGGTCCTTTCCCGGCTAACCCAAATAGTGAGCGCTAATTCAAAAATAAGTGTGGCATTCAAATTCATCCAATTCACAACAAATACCCATTCAAGGTAATTATTGATAGTCGGTTATTTAACTATCAATAAAGATGCGCAACATCATCAGATTCCAAATAATTTTCCAAATTATTTATTTTCCAAAATATCTTTACTAGATATAAAATTTCCACACTTCAAAAATAAATCAACGTTTATTTTTAAACAGATTTCCATTTCTTTTATAAATTCCATAGTGAATTTATAATTTCAAAATATCTACTGATATACGATTTTCAATCGATTTCAATATTCACTTTCAATTTATCTTTAAGAAGATAAATTCTCAAAAAACATTTCATTTCATATTGGAAAAGCATTTCCATACTTATTTAAAAATAAGTAATTCACAAATCTATTTATTTTCAACATTTGAAAATATTCGATATACTTAAATCAATATTAAGTATATATTTCATTCTTTAAGGAAATCATTCTTTTAAGCACATTTATTTGAGTCAAAACGAATGTTACGTAAAACATCGTTACGACGACTCAAAATCACTAGTATAGGGATTCGAAAATAAGATAGATATATATATCCCAATACTAGACAAAAACATTTCCTTTCGGAAATCATTTACTATAACAACAGTGTTATAGTCCATCATTTCCTTATTGCTCGAAAACGTCTATTTCAACAATAAAATGTTGAAATCTATGGTTTCAATATTTCCCACATTTTAAAAACATTATTAAAACAATTAACTTTGCTTTTTAATGTCACTTCTCCAAAACTATCCATTTTACTTAACAATATATTCACTGTCCAAAATCGTGAATATACTTCACTAACCAAATCTCAATATTTTCTACACATTTATATTTCAAGAAATTATCCACTATCCAAAATCGTGGATAAAATTCCCTTAATAACTTTCTATATTAAATTTATCAAATTTGATTGATTTTCGAATTTATAAAACAACGTTTATAAATTCTATTTCTATTTTCTAACAACTTCAATTTAATAAATCTCCTTTATTAACAATTCGATTCATAACTCAAATCTTATACCAACAATCCATAATTATAAGTTAAATACTTATAATTCCTTTATGTTACAAAATCATTTCCATTTATAAGTTCACAATTTATAAATTTCATTTATTTATAAATTCTTAAAAATTCATTTTAACGCTTATAAAAACTCGTTTTATAATACCAACATTTTAAAGTTATAAATATCAATCTTGTACATCTTTTACATACATCGTTTTAATAATTCAAAAATTCCCATTTAAAACCATTTTATAAATTTCTTAACTATTTATTTCAAAAGAAATTACCTTTTGGTTATAATTCACAAATCTTAACTTTATAACTTTAAAGTTTGAACGTTTATTTATTAATTCAAAAATTAAATAAAACGTCTACTTCCAAAAATCACTTTAAAATCCTTTTAAAGTAAAAGTCGTTATTTTTAAACTTCAAAACTGAATCCGATGATGCAACAGCACCAATTAGTCAATCACAACAACAAACATCATATATCAATATGATAACAGAATATACATCAATATCTGTAAATAAATAAATACTGGTGAGGAATCCAGTTGGATCCCTCCAACCTGTTTCCCTGCATCCACAGACGTTAGCACAATACCAATTCCACTTCGAGGTGGAATATCGCGGTATATAGGTTTTAATAAGAAAATCATCCGCTTACTAACGGCGCAATAGGGTCTCATCCGCTATACGAGGCGGGAAATCAATCAATCCAATATATACATATGCCAATATGTATATATTGCTATATATATATATATAGATATATCCTACTATATCTAATATCACATCCAATAGCAATCAAATCAATAACTGCAATCCAAATTTATTTTGAGTGAGAAAAATCTCACCTTAGCTTTTATTTTGCATTCCACTCCAAATCCAGATTTATTTTTCTTCGTTGTGTTCGACCTTGTATAAACAATTTTATATAGTTGATTAATATTCGACTTAATCGTGAAATCAATTACCGTTTATTAAAGTTAACTTTGCGCAAGAATTAAATTTTAACTAATGATTTTATTTTTAACTAATCTTCCTGTACATACCCATAAATAACCAAAACTGCATATATATTTGACAATATAGCTAACCAGATTCAGATTTATTATTCTCCATAAAATTTCCAATAAATAATAATGAACAAATTGAAAAGGCTTTTAAGTTTACTTAACGAAAACAAATTTGATTACCTTACTTCGAATCGGAACCTCAATCACAAACTTGGCTCTACCCGCGACCGTCTCTGCCACTCGATCACGTCATCCCCATCACCGAGCATCTCGACCAAGGCAACCCAGAGTCCCCCCCCCCACTCGACACATACCAGTCGTGACACACGAAATCGAACCCTAATTGCGACTGCGTCGCGCTGGCCTTCTGCAACCCACACGCGAGCGCGATCGAGATTCCCTCCCCACTCGATTCGAGACAACCCAGCTGAGTCGTCGCCTTCACCAAGCTCGAATCCAATCGCGACACACAACCACATCGCGAGCTACCAACCTTACGTGCCCTCGATCGCGACCAACCCAGCTGGACGCGTCGCCTATCTGCTCCGAGTTCGACTTGCCCTATTTCCCTTCACGAATTCGAGCCTCGCGATGTCGATTGAATGAAGGCAGGAAGAAAATCGACCACGAAATGAGTTTGAACGGAAGAAGAGAAGAGCGGCCATAAATTTGAAAGAAGCCCTCCATTTATTCTTTTGATTTCGAACGAAACGATTTCGTTCTATAAATTTTGCTCGACTATGAATTCTTTTTGAAAGCTGCTGTTCAAATGTTTGAATTGGGAACGAAATTTAAACAGGAACGAAATCTATAACTTTGATTTCGAACGGGAGAATTTTCTTTCCTTTGGTTTTGATTTTAAAAATCATCTGCTCTCACTCGTACCAGTTGAAAGATGAAGTAGGGGAAAAGAAAAGGAATGGTATGAAGGAGACAAGAGAACGTGAAGCAGAGAGTAGGTCGACGTAAATCAGAAATTAGGGTGGCTGGTGATTTGAATGTATAAATTTATATTTAAATTAAATCTATTAATTATCATCCAGACGTTTTTATCTCGTACGATCACACAATAGCTCTGAAAATTACAAAATTTAAAATCTGATAATAAAACAATATTACGGATCCAATGGAACTGGTTTCGTCGAATTCTGAGACTGTGCCTCGGACGGATATTTTTAAATATCGATTCGAACAATAAATTTCAAACTGAACAATTCACTCCCAAATTTGATTCTGAAACTTCTATTATTTTCAGAATTATCAATACGAATTTTTTAAAAGCTTTTGAAATGTTTTTCTTCAGCTTAAAACTGAAGATACAAATTTTATTTAACATTCAATAGATTAAATTCTGTAATTTAACCGCCAATTTCAAAGTTATATCGGGGATTCAAATTAAATCATCGTTCAAATATTTAAAATTAATTAAATATTTTCAATTTAATTTGTTCAAAATTCTAGGTCGTTACAACTTTCCTCCTTAAAAGAATTTCGTCCCGAAATTACAAGTCAGGAAGAAAAAGTCCTTAACTCGTTTACTATTTTTCACAATCCAATAATTTTATCAAATTTTTTCAAAACAAATCTTTCTACTAAAGATTCGTTATCATTCAACTAAATTTCTAAACCTTTTATAGTTTTCAAACATCATTGTTTTCTTAACAATTCAAATTTAAACTTTCAAAATTTTCTCAAAAATTTTCCAACGCCCTAAATTTTCGAAAAATTTCGCCAACGTCTACTTTGCACGGCTAATACGGCACGACTACAAAACGTCCCTACGGACTCTCAGATTTCAAAAAGAAAAGAAAAAGCCAAGCGGCTACACAAGAAATCATCAAATCTCATATTGAAATTGAAATACTTACCTTTTGTCGAGCAATTCAAATTTATCTTTGAAATCAAATCCAATTCCTTTATACACCTGTATATCCTACTAGCCATATATCTAGTTACAGCATTCAATCCAATTTGCAAATTCTATTACAAAATTTTCAATATATACTTCTTATACATTTCTAATTCACTATTGAAGTTACATATCAAATTTCGTTCACTCTTGCATTTCACATTTATTTGAATTTAATTCACAATTTCAATTCTATTTAAATTCAATTCATCTTCAATTCTGAAATATTGAATTTCATCGATTAACTTTCATTTACAACTGCTTATTTTAAATTAGTTTCAATTACTAATTCATTACAAATTCTAATCTACTTATTCAAATTTGTTTTCAATATTCAGTTTAAATTCCAGTTTTATTCTTTTGTTCATTCCCAAAATTTATTTTCAATTCACTATTTTGGTTTATAATCACTTATATTAAACTGGATTTCCAATTCCATATGAATTTTAATTTCTCCTTCATTTATAATTATTCAATTCAATTCATTGCTTACAAATTCGAAATGAATCTCAACTTTCAATTTCACTTTCATTTAATTGATTCACTTGTACTTATTTTAATTTAACTCCATTCTTTAAGTTAAATTTATTCTATCAAAATTCAAATTGTATAAGTTATCAACTTAGTAATATTTCATAATTATCTTTATATAGCATTCCAGAGTCTTACCATTTTTGAAGTGATTCAAATTATCCTTTGAATTCCAAAAACCAAACCCAAATTTTTCAAACAACTTCCATTTAAAACAATTTGGCAGCAATTCCTCTTTTGGAAACCCGAAAATGAACATCGATGATGCTGTAGTCATTACCGAAGTCATTTTCCAGCGACCGAAAAGAGTTTAGAGCTTTTCATTCCTTCAGAATACTTTTCAAATCTTTGAAATTCATTTTCAACTCTAAAAAGATTTAAACTTTCCAAATCACCAAAATTTTCAAATTCTTTTCAAAACATTTTCAAAAACTTCTCAGGAATTCCGTTTCATTTATAAATTCATTTACAATTAACAAATCCCATTCGTATATGAATTTATTTCTTAACTTTGGAGTTATGATTTCAATTTCTTATTCAATTTCATATAATAATGATAACATTTCAATATTATCACTTTCCTAACAACCATGCACCCATATTCTGTAATAATTTACAGAAAATCATTTCTTTTATATACTTGGCTCTACCCGCGACCGTCTCTGCCACTCGATCACGTCATCCCCATCACCGAGCATCTCGACCAAGGCAACCCAGAGTCCCCCCCCACTCGACACATACCAGTCGTGACACACGAAATTGAACCCTAATCGCGACTGCGTCGCGCTGGCCTTCTGCAACCCACACGCGAGCGCGATCGAGATTCCCTCCCCACTCGATTCGAGACAACCCAGCTGAGTCGCCGCCTTCACCAAGCTCGAATCCAATCGCGACACACAACCACATCGCGAGCTACCAACCTTACGTGCCCTTGATCGCGACCAACCCAGCTGGACGCGTCGCCTATCTGCTCCGAGTTTGACTTGCCCTATTTCCCTTCACGAATTCGAGCCTCGCGATGTCGATTGAATGAAGGCAGGAAGAAAATCGACCACGAAATGAGTTTGAACGGAAGAAGAGAAGAGCGGCCATAAATTTGAAAGAAGCCCTCCATTTATTCTTTTGATTTCGAACGAAACGATTTCGTTCTATAAATTTTGCTCGACTATGAATTCTTTTTGAAAGCTGCTGTTCAAATGTTTGAATTGGGAACGAAATTTAAACAGGAACGAAATCTATAACTTTGATTTCGAACGGGAGAATTTTCTTTCCTTTGGTTTTGATTTTAAAAATCATCTGCTCTCACTCGTACCAGTTGAAAGATGAAGTAGGGGAAAAGAAAAGGAATGGTACGAAGGAGACAAGAGAACGTGAAGCAGAGAGTAGGTCAACGTAAATCAGAAATTAGGGTGGCTGGTGATTTGAATGTATAAATTTATATTTAAATTAAATCTATTAATTATCATCCAGACGTTTTTATCTCGTACGATCACACAATAGCTCTGAAAATTACAAAATTTAAAATCTGATAATAAAACAATATTACGGATCCAATGGAACTGGTTTCGTCGAATTCTGAGACTGTGCCTCGGACGGCTATTTTTAAATATCGATTCGAACAATAAATTTCAAACTGAACAATTCACTCCCAAATTCGATTCTGAAACTTCTATTATTTTCAGAATTATCAATACGATTTTTTTAAAAGCTTTTGAAATATTTTTCTTCAGCTTAAAACTGAAGATACAAATTTTATTTAACATTCAATAGATTAAATTCTGTAATTTAACCGCCAATTTCAAAGTTATATCGGGGATTCAAATTAAATCATCGTTCAAATATTTAAAATTAATTAAATATTTTCAATTTAATTTGTTCAAAATTATGGGTCGTTACAATTAGTGTCAACAGTCTACACTTGATTTTTCCGGGACGGCAACGTAACATCGGTAGACTGCGATCTATGGTCGAGTGGAGGAGTTTCATTCTTTGGCAGCAAAATTCGAGGGCGCTGATGCCTACGGTTATATGGGTTTTTGCTGTGATAGCAACGTAAAGCCCGGGTATAACTGCGATCTGTAGCGGGTTCCATGGTGTAATCGAGGGGCGCGGAGGCCTATAGTTATCTATGGATTTTGTCGGGATGGCAACGTAACCATCGGGTTAACTACGACCATGGATGGGGGTGATGATTTCCAGAGCATTCTTACCAAAGATATTTCCTCGTTTTCAAAAATGTTTTCTATATTTTCAGTAAAATTATTTTTCCAAGTATTTTCACTGGGTGTTGAAAATGGGTTTACCAAATACTTATAGATTGTCTGTCCTACGCCTGATCAACGTATGACCGAATTTCTGTGAGAACGAGGCTGGACTTGTTGAAATATCAAGTTATAAAAAGTATTTTTATAAAACTATTTTATAATATTATATGGATTTTAAAAAGTGTTTTAAAGATGATCAAAGAATAATTTAACTGATAATAAGCTGTTATAATTAAAATTCTGGCTTTGTTCCTTTTCGAGGACGAAAAGTTTTAAAGGGGGGAGGATTGTAATAATCAGGATTTATAGACATCTGTTAATTGGAAATTAACAGGATTAAATTTATTATAATACTGATTTGTATGTTAAACAAATCAATTTGATAATAAATATTTATATCTGGATGGATATTTATTGGGTAATCTCCTAATATAATTACTTAAAATGTTATAAATCGAATTTGTGTTTGTTTAATATATATATATATATGAATATTTATTAAAATACTGATTTAAAAATATATGGATAAAAATTTTATATTATTTTTCCTTGAAGAAACTTTATTTATATATATACATATATTAAAAAAGTGTTTATTTAATAGTAAAATAAATACAAAAGCTTTTTATTTACATTTAGAAACAATTTAAAATTTGCTTAATTACAAGTGTAAGCTTTTAAATCATGTAAAGTACATGTGTAATGAGAATAAAAATATGAAATGACAAATGTTAACTAATATACCAAGTGTCACTAATTTGTGTTTATTTTCTTTAATTTAAATATATTCTAATTAACACTATATAAACTCCTTACTCCTCTTTCCCATTTCTTTTCCTAATCTTCTCATTTCCAAAGCTAAGAGAACTAAAACCCTGTAAAACTATTTACAAACCAGAAAACAAGCCTACAAACCATTTTCGAAACAAAAGAGAAAATCAAACCAGAGGAAGAAAAAAAGAAATAAAATCAAACTACTTCAACTTTTACAAGTTCTCAAACCTGAAGTGAAGCAAATTCAATTCAGTTCAACTCAATAAAGAAGTATCAGAATCAAGTAACAGTTCAACCTGATTCAAAATCAAATTCAAGTACAAATTCCAGTTCCAAACTTCTCTGTTCATTCCTTAACAGGTGAGCAAACTTGAAATTTTTTTCTTTTGAATCTGATGTCTATGAATCTATGAATTGCCTTGTTGTGCTTGCTTGTTGATATTGACAAATGCTGCATGTGTTAGTCTGGGAACAGGTATACTGTTCTTGGTTTACAGCTTTGATAATTTAAGGAAAGAATCTATATCTTCTTGTTTAAACAAATTCAAGCCCTGAGTCCTGAAAGAAGATGTTTATGATATTATAAAGTCATTCCAAAGATAATTTCAGAAGAAAATATTTAGTATTTAAACATAAACAGGAAGTAACAAGGAAGATCAAAATACCCAGATCAAATTGAAAAAAAAAACCTGGTCTCTGTTTCTTTTGGAATCCAGGTGAGCAAATCTTATTTTTAAACCAGGGTTCTTTGTTTCTTTACCTATGAGTAACCTCATTTTAAGAGTTTAAGAATGAAAATTTGGTTGCATGCTAATAAAATTTGAAATGAATGTGTATTACATGACATCTGATGTGTATATATTCATGTATGGTACTCTCTGTTACACCTTTCAGTTTGCAAGTTATAATTTAAAATTCAAAACCTTTTTGATCTTAACACTGTTTAAGGTTAAGATTCAATAAAACTTGTTGCTTAATCACAAACTTTAGTTTAGAAATTTTACTCAAGTTAGGATAACTTGTATTATCACTGGGAACCAGTTTTACTGATCAAGTTTTAACATAAGTGAAAATTTGAACATCTCAATCCATTGTTTCAGGGTTAGGATCTGAAACATTATGTTAAAATATGAATTTTAAAACTAAGATCAAAATTTTTAATAATAAGAGTTTGGTGCAGTTCTTGTTTGAACTAGAAATGTTAATTTGGAAATTATGGGTAATCTGTACAACCTAGGGGGTCGGGATCCTTAGCATCTATGGAGGAGTGATCAGTGATGATGGGGGAATTGCAAGGAAGATGTTTAATTCATGGTGGAGGCTGGGCGATGTCAAATTAGGGTTCGATCACTAGTTTTGGTCGAGGGGTTTTTCGAGGCTACTGTGTCATTGATAGTTGATCGGTCCAAGGGGGATCGAAGCTCGTGATTGTAACGTTGCTCTGGATGAGATTGCAGGGATTTTGATGAACTTGATCGACGGGGCGAAGTGATTTTGTCATCGGGATTGGGTTCCAGGTGATGGTCATGTTGCTCGATTTCGATTTCTTTTACGTATCGATACTCTGGATGTTTGTGATGATTGAGGGAGTGGACGCCGACGTGACGATGGTTGCAGCGTTGATCGGAGCTGTCGCGATTGCCTATGCACGTGCACGTGTGCACTTTGGCGTGTCTGGGTTTTGTTGGGTTGGGGGAAGATGAGGTTCGGCTCGGGTTAGGCTCGAAGTAGGCAGTAGTTTGTCTCGAAGTTGTGGAGTACGTGAGGGTTCCTCGCGAGTGACTCGGGGAAGAAGTGAAGTGGGCTCGGGTTGTTTTATTTAAGTAACCAGGTTTTGATATTTTAAAGCAAATCATATCTTAGTTTTAAAATTTAAAGCATGAACAAGTTTTTAAGTAAAAATGTGAATTTAGTTTCCAAAGTAAATTTATGTAAAACAAGTTTTCAAAGATTTCTTTTAATTAAGAAGTTAACTAAGAGATAAAGATATTTATAGTTGTTAATTAACTTAAAGGTCTAAGTTAATTTATGGGTTAATAATAATTTGTTACAAAAGTTAATTTTATTTATTTATTTTATTAATTGATTTGGTTTTTAAATAATTTTGTATTGGGACAATTATTTAATTTAAATCCCTAAGTGTTTCAAGGATTTAAATGTTGTAATTAGGAAGTGATTAAAATATATGGTTTATCTTTTAATTAATTAAGTCTTGGGTAATTAAAGAATAATTAATTTATAAAAGTAATTAAAGGATTTAATTACTTAATGTAATTAATTAAAGAATTAAATAATAATTAAAGGTTAATTATTAATAATTAAAGAGTAATTAATTAATAACTAAAGGATAATTAATAAGTGTGATTAATTAATGATTAATTAATTAAGGATAATAAATCAATATAATTAATTAAGGTTAATTAATAAATGTAATTAATTAAGGAGTGGTTATAATTAGTTAAAGTTAAATTAAGCAGGATTAAAGGTAATTAATTTAATCTATATTAGGTGATTAAATTAAATAAATTGTTGAGTATTAGTCTTACCTATAGATGATAACTTGAATCGTACCTTGATTTGTTTGAATATCTCTGATGTTGAGTTGTGATGTATTGTAATATGATATGATGGGTTAAACTGTGATAGTATGAGTTATCTGTCAATAATTGATTTGCTGTGAGAATATGAGAACCTATGTTTAAAGCTGATTTGTATCCACTTAAACAACTGGGATTAAGATGACATTTGATTCGAAGAGACCGGGGTCGGGTATCAGTAAATACCCGAAACCACTTCGATTTGTAGTCTACAATAATTCTTTATAGATTTGATATGTGAAATCAATAGGCCGGTTTGGAATAATATGGACCATTTAAACTAAGTTGGATACTTCGATATTGTTTTGTGAAATAAGCGTTGACTATATAAGTTGTTTACTTGTGGTAAAGTAAGAGTTACCCCGGGTTTAAATAAGTTCTATGGATTGAAATTTCATGTTAGATGAGTTTACTCACGCTGGTTTCCAGCCTGACCCGGGTTTTACTTTGATGTAATGCTCGGGTCAGACCGAGTATTACAGATTTTCAGGTGAGGACGTTCTGGAGCTCAGGTGACGAGCTGGATGGCAGGAACGTATGATGTATTCCGCTGTGTATTTGAGAGTTGTTGTGATATTAGTCGGAGACAGGTTGATATAACTGTCCAGTCATGTGTATATGGTTGTAACTCTGATGTATTGTATGTAAAGTAACAATTACAGTATTTCTTTGTATAAATGCTATTATTTGATATTATATTTGATCCGCTGCGAATGTGAGAATCTGTGTCTTGTTATGTTTCTTCTTCTATCTCTTTTCTTTTTCTCCTAACTATCTGGAATTTTCGAGTTAGAAAACTCCCGGTCGTTACAAACATGTCGTCAACATATACCTCAATATTTCGACCTATCTTGTAGCAAAACAAACCCATGTTGGCGAAGAAAAATGTATGTTCCTCATCAGTTTTTCAATCTCCGAAATTTCATGTACAATGTGAAAAATCTTTTTCTTTCTCCCCCGTTTTATCTTATTGTATTCTCTTTGATAGTTTGATATGTAAATTAATTCTTCGACAGTGGAATCTTCTTGCCGAGACTGGATTGTGCCACCGAGAAAGGAAAGAGTTAAACCCGAAAGAAGCATTTTGGAAAGATAGGAAACTCCTTCAAATATAGAGATCCGTATAATACTCTTCATCTTCGAAGGGATATATATATATATGCTCAGTTGAATGGGCTTTCATACCATGAATTTCTTCTGAAACACAAAAGCAAAGTTAGATATTCATAAAAATGAGATATTGAACTAACTATTTAAGGAATTTAGTCGATCTCCCTTTCTGGATGAAGTTTTCCATGGCCTGAGAAAGTCTTTGATATCTGTCTGTTTCATGTTCATTCACTTGATGGTGGACACAGTAATTCTTTTCTTTTGGATCTTCTTTAGTGGATGGAGGATAGTTTGGAAAATGGAGCTCTCTACAAGTTTCCAGAGAAATCCGAGACAAACTTTGGTTAAGCGGAGTGGGGACTTGATCTCGTTTGATTTTCTTCTGAAATTAGAGAGTAGAGATAACAGGGGAAGTTCTTTTAGTAGGATGAGATGGACCTTTATATGTCATTATTACAGTTCAAGTCCTTGATTTTGTTTGCCATAGATTTAACCATTCCTCGGAGTTGAGAAGACTCTTGGAGAGATTCCTGAAGATGCTCCAAAAGCTATCTGAGCTTGTGAGCTTGAAGTTCATAGAAGTGATCATACTCCCGATCTCGGTCTTTTTCCGAGATGAAGGTAGGCAGATGCTCATTATTGTCTTCTTTAATGAGCTGGATGCGGTGGTTGAAGGACAACTGAGGGGATAGTTCCTTATTTTCAAAGTTAATCATGGTTAGAGAGATAATGTCGCTGGATTTTTCCAAAATGGAACAGATGACGGAGGTTCAGGCCCTCCTTCTAGCGTCAAAAATGTAAGATAGATTTTTAGTCTGAATAACCCTCCAAAGCTTTTGGATTCTTGTTCCAAATGGATGCAGATAAATTGGATGAACACCAAATTGTGTAGAAAGTAAGTGTTGAAAGGTAAAAGAGGCATAAGATTTATAGTGGTTTGGGACCAAGATCCCTATGTCCACTTTGAAGATTCTACTTCTAGCTTTATTCCTCAATTTGGTGTACAAGTACATTCATGACTTAATTCGCCATTAATGATCTTTTGATTGAATCTCTCTAAAAGGGGTAAGGAATATTGAATATGGTTATAGAATGTTAGAGGATCTCTCTCTGCCAGCCCCTTTTCAGTAGCACACGGTCGTCTGTTTATAGCAAATTTAAGGTTCTTCTATTGGTGTAGATGCTTTCCCTCGGATTGATGAGCTATCTTGCTACAACCAACTTAGGTTCAAACACTTGTTATCATCTAGTTTTGAGTACTTTGATGTAGATTTCTGATGTGACACTTTTATACATAGCTTCTTGGATTTCTTTCGTCCATCTTGACCGTTTATCTCGGTTTGAGCTATTTAAACCGTTGATTATTGAGGCTTGCTGAGATGCCATTGCTCCGAGTAGCTGCTGCTCTTGGCTAAGCTACTTGCTTTATTTAGACAATAGTCTCGGTCAATGTTGTCGCCTTAATCATGCTCTCGGCCAACATGCTCTCGGATACTGAGTCTGGGGCCTAAGCTCTTGATGGAAACTAAATAATGGGTCTTGGAACTACAAGCCAAGGGAATCTCTTCTTGAATATTCGTAATTTGCACCATGTGGAAATTATGGTATAACAAGTAATAATTTAACTCAAACCATTTTTAAAGAATTTCTTTACTATCACTATTATTATTTTGAAAATATCTTTATTTTATCACTCAAAATATAATATTTTCTTCGTAAATCCCAAAAAAGTTAATATGTTTTCAGTTATTCAAAACAATACAATTCCTACAAAAATCATATTATTATTTATGAAGTATCATTTTATTTAATAAATGATAATAAACTTCCCAATTTTTTAAATAGATTTTTCGTCATTATTTATAAATTTTGTAGAAATTCAAAAATAAAAACCTTAGTAAATTTCTTACATTAATTTTATAAATTGTTAAATCACTAAAACCAGTAAATAACCATATCTCTCTCGTGTATTTATCTATTTCCCCCAAAATTATGTACTTTCACTATTTTATTTTACTTAACAAATTTCCAATCCAAATCCAAATCCAAATCCAAATTTATTGTAATTATACATCCAATGATACAACATTCAACAATAAACAATCTAATCGAGGCACAAAACATCCAAAACATCACAATAACCAAACAGTCATCAATAGAACATAACACATATTTGTAAACATGAATTTTTATCGATGGATATGCATTTAATATGTTAAACTAAATTAATTAAAATTAATAATCGTAGATACATGCTTTTTCCAAACAACTTTAAAATTCAACAAACCAAATGCCAAATCGTCGAAAATCTTGCTAAGAGTCCAAGGAACATACAAAGCATGAATCCTAATTCATATGCAAAAGTTATGGATGTTAGAAGATCCCAATGGAAAATTGTAAATAAATGGATATGTCCACACTAATATATTTATATATCTTATTTCTTACCGCCGCGTGCTTGCTCCTAGGTCACTAGTTTTCAGAGCCAACCATGGCCACATTTGCTTCCATCACCAGAGCGCACTACACTGCTGACTTCTCCAGCTAAGGCTACAACAACATCGGTCAAGATGCCTCCTTTGTCGCTACCATATAGTCCGTCGCCGCCCCTAGGTTTTTGGACATGTTTTGAATTTTTCTGACCAATCTAGGTCAATCTGAAATGATCATCCATCAAGATGTATCCCATTCGTCGCCCCCACGCAGTGGTACCATACTAACATATAGTCATCATTTCACCATTGAATCAAAATTGATAATATGGACGGCTAAGACTATTCATCGATTTTTAATCAATTAGAGCCCCAAATGGAAAAACGAATTACAAATGTCTCTTTGCCTCATTGATAGCTCCGAATTGATATGTTATCAATTAGGATTTAGAAAATTTGGATTTTTGAACAATTATTGATTGGGGATATTGAATACCATTAGAGGAGATGAAGGAGAATTCCAGGATTAGTGAATGAGGACTGATGTAATGGCTCCTTCTAGGGTTTCATAGCATAATATATAGACAACATGGCGACTTCAATTACATGTAACCATTTACCCCAAAAGTAGCTACATACCCTATGTTAACAGTGAAACGTTTTTATTTCACAGACCATAACTCCATATCCATCAAACTTATATTCAAGCTAATCAGCTTAGAAAGACCTACACAATGGTTATAAATTTGATACTAAAATCATCATTAATTAAAAATCCATTTTAATCAATTTAATATTAAAAGTGTCAAATTTATGGGTCGTCATAATATATTAATTATTTAATTATTTTTAAGCCCATATATTTGACTAAATCAATATATAATAATTATATATTATTCTAATTAATTTTAAGGCCTTAAATAATAACTAAAATGCAATAAAAATTCGATACAATAGGTATATTGAATTTATTATCAAGAGGGAATTAGTTTAAAGGAAATACCTAAGGTTAATTTTAGTCTAAAGGTTACAAGTTTTAAAATTTAGTCCGTATGACACTAAATGCTATATTAATATAGCATCAGATAAAACAAAATGTTGTATTAAACTACCATTAGATAAAAGAAATGCTAAATTAAGCTAGCATCAGATGAATTACACAAGATGAACAAAAAGAGCAATTATTTTCACAATTAAAGAAATGCCAAATTAACATGTCATTATGCATATATAATGCTAAGTTCATGCAACATTACACATATATAATCCTAATTTCATACATCGTTAAGTTTCATATTTCTTAAGCATCTATTTCGTTTGGTGCTATATTAATATAGCATTCAACATCTTTCAAACTAAATTTAAAAACTTGGGTCCTTCATTCAAAAATGTGGCCGAAATATTTCCTTCTCCATATTTTCCTGTATTATTATGTATTGCATTACTATTATCTGGCCTTATGGCCAAGCCGTATTTGGACAAGTCATGTTGATCGAATAGGGAAACAGCAAAGTATAAGTCCAAAACGATAACTTCTAAATCTAGGTATCATGGAACTGACCGAGACCGTTTGTAGAGCCAAACACTAAGGAGAAGGCCATGATTATCGACATTCAGTATATCCAATAGAACCGAAGTTTTTGGTAGATATGTTGAGGAAGCTGATGAATGAATACCAACATAGACATAATGATGATTGGGGCTCTTCACCTAGTAGGAACCCATTCACAAAGGAGATATTACAAGAAGAATATTCAAAAAGGTTTACCATGCCAACAATGATGTCCTATAACAGGACTATGGACTCCAGGCAGCATTTGTTAAAATATGAATGGCATATGGACATGGCAGGGGCAACGGACGTTATTAGATGTTGATGTTTCCCAATATTTATAGAGGGTGTTGCTGCAATGTGGTTCACTTGGCTTCCACCGAGATCCATATCCTCTTCGATCAGTTGGGTAGAAGATTTGTTGAGCAGTTCCGATTACATGCAACCCGTCCAAAACACATGATATTATTATCAAAATTCTTTCATAATTCTAGAGAACCATTGAAAGACTTTTTAATTAGATTTAACATGGTTGTAACCGAGGTAAGCAATGCCAGCAAGGACACTGTTTTGATGGCTTTGATAAGAGGAGTACACCTAGATATCTATTGTCGTAGATGGTTGAAAATGAAACCTCCACCAACCACGGAGGAATTTTATAGAAAAGTAAATCAATATTAGCGCTTGGAAGAGGAAAATGCAACTGCTGGAAAATTTGGTGGTAGACAATTTGTTGAGGTGGTTCAGAATAACATGGCTGTGAAAATATCCGATAAGAGTTCCAAGCATATTTTTGTAGACTTGGAAAATAAAAAAATAACCTGAAGAGGAGCGACCAGGGCAACAGAGGTAGGAAGTCAAACTCCAAGAAGCACCCAAGGTTTTCGAAATATGAGGATTACACATCGTTGAACAATATGATTGAGAATATCTACCTTGCGACGTAGGATACAGAACATTACAAGGAACAAGCTCCGAGGGAGTTAACTGAGAGAGAGAGGAGACCTGGGAAATACTGTCGTTTCCAAGAAACACATGACCATAATACGAATGAGTGTAGCCATTAACGTGATGTGATTGAGGATTTAATCTAAAAGAAAAAGCTCCAACAATACGTGAAACCCCCGTAGGATGGCGGGCGAGGAATTGCTCACCCCCAGGGGCAATCGCTCCAATGGGGCTAAGCTGGGCCTAGTAACGATGGGCCTAAGTAGCTTGGGAAAGACTTATTAACAATACGATAACTGGTGGACCTTATTTGGCTAAAAAGAGCTAGAATAAGATGGAAAGATATGAAAGTTTTTTAAAACATGTTGTGTAGGAAAGTTGTTTTCCCAGCGAAGACGATGCTCTAACAAAGCAGTTAAAAGCTATGATGGATGACATTGTGTTCAAAAATCATGATGCAGATGGGGTCGAAGCACCTATCGCTTGATCCCTTGGTAATAATAACCATGATTGGGCCAACAACTATGAAGAAAGTTCTCATTGATTGTGGAAGTTCTATGAACATCTTGTTCAAAAAAGCTTATGATCAGATGATGATGAACGGTCAGGATCTAAAGCCATGTAAATCCTGGATTCAGGGGTTTATTGGAGAGGCTACATAACCTATTGGATGCGTAGATTTACCAGTGGTTTAGGTGAAGGTGGCCGCAAGAGAGTGCAGGTTGTGACCTTCGTGGTGATGGAAATATTTTCTACATACAACGCCTTTTTGGGCCGACCGGCCCTCGCTATTTTCTAAGTAGCCCTAGCCCCATGGTGTTTAACGATGAAATTCCATACAGAGAGCATGGTAGGGGTCATCAAAATGACTATAATACGGAACGTGAACGCTACATCGTGGAACTAAAAGAAGCAAAGTGACATAAAAAGGAAAATACGTAGACAAAACTCTCTGCATCAAGTCAATTAATGCATATAAACCACCGCATAAACCCTAGCTTGGTCGGCATATTAGATTCCCTAAAGCTTTGTATCAAAGGAAAGAGCCATTGGATGCTAGGGTAGCCTAGGTTGAGTTGAAGATCTTTATCCCAGTCGATCAGGATAATCCTACTTAGGTCTTGAAGATCGGATCTCAGCTCAGCATGAAGATGAAGAAGGAGCTGACAGGGTTCCTTCGGATGAACTTGGATGTGTTTGCCTGGATGCATTCCAACATGTGTGGAATATCATCGAAGATAGCATGCCATGCATTGAATGTGAACCCTAAATGTCTTCCTGTAAAGACGAAATGATGCAGTCTCGGTCTATAGCAATCCGCTGTGCTGAAAGAAGAAGTGGATAAGCTGAGATCGAATGGCTTTGTCTGTGATGCTCTATATCTGGAATGGGTCTCCAACTAATGCTGATCAAGAAGTCTAATGGGACATGGCAGACATGATTGACTATTCAGATTTGAATAAGCTTGCCCAAAAGATAGCTTCCCACTGCCAAATATAGATAGCTTCCCACTGCCAAAGATCGACCAGTTGTTGGATTTGACGGTGGGCCATGAATAGCCATCATTCATGGATACTTAATTCGGCTATAACCAAATTTCAGTGCATATTCTAGATCAAGAACATACCAGCTTCATAACCGACCTGGGATTTTATTGCTACCTTATTATGTCTTTCGGTCTGAAGAATACCTAAGCACCTAATAAAAATTGGTAAATTCAATGTTCAGAGATCGGATCGAGCGTACGATGGAGGTCTATATGGAAGATATGTTGGTGAAGTCAAAATGATTGATAAACCATTTGGAAGACCTATTAGAAATGTTTGGCATGCTCCGGAAATATGGTATGAAACTTAACCCATTGAAATGCTCGTTCGGAGTCGCGCTAGGAAAATTCTTGGGTTTTATAGTAAATTCTAGAGGCAAAGAGGCTAATCGAGAAAATATTAAAGGCTTGATGAATGTTGAGGCCCGAAGACGATAAAGGAGGTACAAAGCCTGAATGGGAAATTAGTCGTGTTGAGTCGATTTATCTTAAAGGCTACCGATAAATGTATACTGTTCTTCGATGTCCTCAAAGTGGAAAAATGAAATTTTGCTTGGACACAATAGTGTAAGGATGATTATTAAGCTTTAGTTGATCGTCTGGAAAGACCACCCATCTTGTCAAAGCCTTTGGAAGGGAAGGATTTGTTTGTTATTTGGTAGTGTCCGTTCATGCTTTGAGTGCTGCCCTTGTACAAGAAGAGTCTAGAATCCAAAGGACAGTATGTTACATCAAAAAATGATTAGCAGGAGCAAAAGGAAGTTATCCGAATTAGGAAAATCTAGCCTATTGCTTGTTGATTGCTTCAAAAAAACTCCTTCCTTACTTCCAGGTCCATCCAATTAAGGTGTCAACCGACCAACCTTTAAGACAGGTTCTGTAATGACCCAAAACTTTAGGACGGTTGTTGAAGTGGGACATCGAGTAAAGTCGGTATGATATATTATGTCATTCCTGGAGAGCAATCCAAGGGTAAGCACTGGTCGATTTCATTGTTGAGTTCACTACTCGGAGTGATGAGAAAGAGGAGGGTACGAAGCGGAATGCTCAATGGAAGTTACACAAAGACGGGGCATCCAATGAACTTTATTCGTGGGAAGAAGTAGTTTTGGTAACCCTCGAAGAACGATCAATTTGCTACGTCTTGAAACTTGAGTTTTCCATAACAAAATATAAACCGAATATGAAGCATAGATCATAAGTCTCAAGATCATGAAGGAATTAGGAGTTAAAATTTTACACATATACAACGAATCGCAATTAGTGGTCTGCCATGTGAGGAAAGAGTTTCAAGCCAAGGAAGCAAGGCTAGCCCCTTATTTGATGAAAGTTCTGGAACTATTCAATGTTATTGAGTATTACATGATAATGCACATCCCTAGAGATAAGGATTTAAAGGTCGATTCACTAGCTAAGCTGGCTAGCTTCGAGGATGCACAACTCTTAGGCTTTGTTTCAGTAGAGGTATTGTCAGCTCTGAGCATCAAGCATATGGACGTCGATTGGATATAGGAGGTTGAAGTTGAAAAGGAATTATGGATGACTCTAATCAAGGAGTACTTGCTAAAAGGAACCCTTTCGGATGAGAGAAACGAAAGGAGAAAACTCGCGTGCAAAGCTTCACGATTTTTTGTCCAGGAAGGAGTATTGTACAAGAGAGGGTTTTCGACTCCCTTGCTATGATGCATTGCCAATTAAGAAGCTAAAAGGATTCTGGAAGACATAAATGAAGGAGCTCATGGCGATCACACCGGGGGCAGATGTTTGCAAGAAAGATTCTACGCTATGGATATTTTTGGCCAACCATCAACCATGATGTGGTTGATTACACTGGGAGGTGTGATAAATGCCAAAGATTGTGAAGATTCCCAAAGTCCGACCGATATCAATTACACAGATGGTCGATCCTTGGCCATTTGCGGTATGGGGGAAAAACATTATCGGTGTGCTATCGGTATCGGAAGTCGGAGCTAAGTGCACCATTATTGTTGTTGACTATTTTATGAATTGTGCTGACGCAAAGCCGCTTTCCATGATCACCACAAAGAAGGCGATTAATTTCATAGTTAGAAACATCATTTGTCGATTTAGAATTCTGTAAACCATTATTTTCGATATCGGAACGAAATTCAATAGCATCGTGTTTAAGAATTTATACATCAAACATCAAATAGAGAAGATTTATAGAGGTAGCACACCCGCAAGTGAATGGATAGGTAGAAGCAGTAAACAAGACAATCAAATCCATCATGAAGAAACGATTGATAAAGGCCAAGGGCAAGTGGGTTGATGGATTACCATTGGTGCTTTGGGCTTATCGAACAACCCACCAGTCCACAACCGATCACACACCATTCACTTTGGCCTGTGGATCAGAGGCCATAATTCTAATTGAATTAGATGTGCCTTCTCGTCGGAAGATCCATTACGAACCTAAAGCAAACATGAACTATTACTTGAGTCCCTTGATATGGTGGATGGGAAGCATGACGAAGTTGATTTGAGGGCTACTGCTCACTGAAAATGAGTGGCTCGACATTATAACACAAAGGTCAGGAACCTAACCTTCGAGATCAGTGATCTTGTTCTTAAATGAATCTTCCCAAGTCTAGTGAATATGGGCTCCTGGAGGTCCGTATGCTATAGAACATAAACTTGTGGATGAAACATTCAAGATAGCGACTGTTGATGGAATTTCACATCTGAGATCGTGGAACTGCGAACATTTACGTCGCTATTTCACGTAAAGCTATCTTTATATATACTTAGTTAAGTTTTAATGTAAGAAGACAGGATCTGCTATTCGTGTGGATATCAAATGAATTGGATTTTGGGATCGATGAATTTGTATTCTCATTAGCTTAGCCATGTGTCGTGAATAATAGCAAAATCGAACAATCTACATTTATATAATACATGTATGCAGGATCCCGGAGATAGGTACCTAGTAGGTGCCGGAGATAGGTACCAATCAAGCTTTGCAGTCTATGACTATACTTAAGGTACGTAACCATTCAAGGCATCCAGAGATAGATGCCAATTAACTCCTTCAACCTATGACCCAGGTCTTGGAGTATAAACACATAGGAGTCAAATAAGACAATGCAACCCAAGGCCTTTCCTTGGAGTAGGCAAGGCGTAACTATTGCCCAAAGGCTGGCAAGATCAACGATTAATGTTCGAAGTTAGGCGAGATCTGATGCAAATGTAAGGAGACAGACGTTACGATACCTAGAGCTAAGCATCTTGCTTACTTAGCCCTGTAGATAGGGCATATATAATCAACGCCTATAGTTAGGCGAGATCAGATAAAAATGTCTAGAGACAGACGTTTGAACCACTGCTTAAGGTGATTAATATCGATCAATTCCCAAAGATGGGTAGGACCAAAAAAAAATATCCTGAAGTAGATATCCGAGATACTACTCTCCGGAGGCAAAGAGAGTGACGTAAAAATCCAACCTTGTCACTAGTCAAATAAAACTTAGATGAAGATAAACAATGAAAACTATTAACTAAGAAATAATGAGGAAATCATCCATGTGTACATGAATGTTGTGGATGATAGTATCACTCAAAATCAGATATAGTCGCAATTAGCACAAAAATAAGATAAGTACATAGGCAAAAAAATGCGAAGCCTGAAAAGAAACCGATTAATTCTTTATTTACAAACTTTTTCAAAAAAAAGCGGAGGTTGTACTCGCACAATGTCGGCCTATGTACATAGATTCAAAGCTAAACAAAAACAATATAAAAGCAAAAATAAAATTGCGGCTAAGTCTTCTTCCTCATCTTCTTCTCCTTCCTCCCCTCCCCGAGGACTAGGTACTAGATTTGCTAGGTTTCTTTCTGCTTGTTCCCTTGCCTTTTATCTCCTTCGCAAAGTAACCTTTTGGGTCGTTTATCTAACCATAATTGCTTCCCAAAGATTCAGGAGCCTCGCTTTGAATATTGTCAGAAATAGGGGCAGAGGCGGGAACAACAATTGGTATCGAAGGCAATGAAATGATAGAGAAGGATGAATGTCATCAAACTTTTCCTTTTTAATCCCTTTTGCCAATGATAGAGGCAGAATTTCGTCAAATGAAAATGATATAGGAGGAGGAGGAATGCATCTCCATCATCGAAGGTCCTAACGAGTGTTTTGTGACTTCGGTGATAACAATAGCTTCGTCTCCCTAAATCCAATGAAGGTTGCCCGTGGCCTCTTCATATAGAGCATGAATCATCTCAGCGTCGGGACCAGGAGTGTTACCCGTTAGAGAGGCTGATGTCAGAATGGGAGTAGACACGATGAGTGATTCAATCACTACAACTTGCATACCCAGAGATAAATCTCCTTCGGGCAAACAAATAATAGAAGGTTGACTTGAAACTTGAAAAATGTAAAATCGGAGATTAGTGACGTCGACTAGTGTCATATGAGCCATCTCGAATACAGGCGAGGTTAATCATATACCTCTGTTACACAACCTTCCGTCTAAGGCGAAAGGTTTCTCGATAAAGACTAAAGAAGGAGTTCAGTTCAACCTTTTGAAAGAGTCGAAGGGATGCAATCAACAGTGTATAGCAGTCCCAAGCCTTTCGAAGGAGTTAAAAGGTTTCTTCTCTCAACATTCAAAGTGTTCTTACCTTCCGAAGAGGATGAAGAAGTCAAAGCATGTGTGAGCAAGTACTTAATGACCTTTTCGAAAGCATAGTAAGCCTTTCGAACCGGTTGAAGCACATCTAGGGTACCTTCCGACAATGACAAAATGTTTATGAAGAAAGTAGCACTCACAATTTAGCAAAGAATTTGAAGACAACCTTTCAACATCATTGAAGAAGAGCAACCTTATGACAAGGTTGAAAGATTCACAACAACTAAAGGAAGAGCAACCTTCCGACAAGGTCGAAAGGTTCATAACAGTATAAAGAAGACAAACCCTTCGATAAAGGCGGAAGGATCGTTGAGGCATAAGAGTAACAGACCTCCCGACAAAGGTGGAAGGTTCATTATAGCAGATAAAAAAGCAAACCTTTCGATGAAGACGAAGGGTTTAAGGCGGCATATAAAAGGGAGACTTTTCGACTCAATCGAGAGCATGAATTCGAAAGGAGGGCCACCTGCATCTATAATTAGGACCCAAGAGGTCCAGTTTGGGGGGTTCGAATTTCTCTCATTCTAACTTTGTAACTTCTTGATTAAAGGATTGTAACCCTAATTGAGAGAGATTTGGGGAACTTTAATAAAGTGAAGCTTTTCTTGAATAAAAAGGGAAGTACTTAGCTTTGTTAATTACTTTACTGTTTTCATAAATCTTTGTTGAGTTAACCCATATTTGCAGGTTCAACCTCATCGGAAGGTTCTTGTCGACAAGGTCCACAGCACTCCTGAACAATCAATAACTGCAACCTTTTGAAGTCTTAAACCTCTTCAACCTAAACCTTTCGACAAGGTCGATAACCTATTTGGATTAACATTCACTGAAACCTTCTGAAGCTGTTGACTCAACTGTTTTAACCTCATGATAAGGTTGGAATCTACTCAATATAAGTGATCAAACCTTTCGTTCAGGTCGGAAGCTGCTACCTTCTCACCAAAGTAATTGATTTCCTTCCCTAATTCAAGGAAGGTTGTCTCCCTAACCTTTCGATAAGATTGAATCCTACCTTTTGAGGACTCAATTCAGGAAAGCCTAATCTAATCAAAAGAAAAGCCTTTGTGGAAGACTTCAAACAAGTTCAACAAAGCCGGAAGGTCACTTAGCCTAAGTTCTAAACCTTTTGACGACGTCGAATGGTTTGATTCACCAGATACTTACAAGTGTGAATACAAAAGCAATCCTTAAGGGTATCACACCCTCCATTAAACCAGACTAACCATATACTTGAAATTGCTTTGGGGTGTTGACCAAAAATTTGGTTAACATTTTGGCGCTAGAAGGAGGGCTTGAACCTCTGACCTCATTGAATTCCCCACCTACTCTTCTACTTGGTTAAATCTCTTAAGGCTTATCAGCTCCTCTTTTGAACAAGAAAAGATCTATTTTGGATAAAAGACTCATAATCCATCTAATTGCATTTAAAGGATAAGGAATGGATTCAATGTTCGAAACAAGAGAAAGTTTCGTAGGGAAAAGTCGGTTCAAGGATCTACGGAACCTCTAGAAGTAAAGACTAATCATCAAGGGGATTATAACCCACACTTACTTGAAGAGCGAACCCTTCGGCTTCAAGCTTTACAAGTCATTAAGAGGAAAAGACATATTATACCCTACGGCCCTTTAAAATGGATTATCAACCCATTCCATTTGGGATCAACCTCAATCTTTGCTCTGGAAAAGGAGAGTTCGAAGGGAGAGAACCTATTTCTATAAATGAGACAGATCATTCAATCATACTCCCATGGGACTATCTTCGAAAAGGAAATGATAAAAGACTATGACAGTTTTGCATATAAATGGAGTAATATTATAAATGAGGCACATCATTCAAGGGAAAACCATGAATGCATAGGAAAATCTACAATCGAAGAATTGAGGAGAGTAAAGGAATTACCAAGTGGGAGTATAAAGATTACCAAGAAATTTCCGACCAAAATCCTAAGTTTGAAAGAAAGGCCCTTGAAAGAGGACCAACAAATAATGAAAAGGAAACCTACTCCTCGGGAAGAGGTAGTTGAACCGAGCCACAAAAGAATTAGACGCCAGTCAAAGATGACTCAAAATTCAAGACTTCATAAAGAATATAATCTTACTACCTCGATCGAAGACATTTATATCTGAACCAAAGAAGAACTGAATTATTGGCCTTCTCGGAAAAAGAATCCAAGATTTGAAAGGAAACTTAAGGGATTATATTGAAACTTTCATCTAATAAATGGACATGATACAAACCAATGTAAGGTGCTTGAAAAGATGGTCCTGCACTTTCTAAGACAAGGAAAACTTAAACAGTTTGTAAAGGATTGAACAAGTTATGGAAATAAAAATTGTATCCCCAAAATAAGAGAAGTCTACATGGTTGGGAGTAAAATTCTCCTTAAACTTGGACTACCTAAAATGGTAGGCTACCAATAATGGTAGAAAGCCCTTGGTCATGCCAAGATGGCCGGGTCAAGGCATCTCCTGGAGGGAGGGCATAAGCCGTTAGCCACGCCAAAGTCAGAAATGACCAGGTTAAAGCTGCATAAGACTTTATCCGCATCACGCTATGGCCAGGATAAGGCGCATCCTGGAGGGAGGACGGGTAATCCATTGGTCCCGCCATGCTATTGCTTAGCCAAGGTACTAAACAAGCCCTTAGCCGCGTCACGCTATGACCAGGTTAAGACGCCTCCTGGAGAGAAGTCGGGTAAGTCCTCGGGCCCTGGTTAAGAATAAGCTAGCCAAGTGCACCGGAAACCCAGATGAAATGTCCGACGGACTAAGAAATGTCCCTGCCTGAAATGGGCAACTGCCAGAAATCGGCACCTCCTAAAATGGCAACTGCTTAAATAAGCACAAAATTAAACGAAAGAGTCCCTGCCTGAAATAGGCCAAAACAAATGAATAAAGAAACTCAGACCCAAGAAAGATATAGCATGCAAAATACCATCAAAGCCTGAAGATGGTGTATTCGACAAGAGAATCAGAAAGAATTCACTGACTTCTTATCATGAACAACTGCCAGATTGGTATCCAGCTCTTCTATTACTTATTACCAGAAACGGTATTCTAGTCTTCTATTACTTATTACCATAAATGGTATTCTGGTCTTCTACTACTTATTGCCAAAAATGGTATTCATGTCTTATATTACTTATTACCAGAAATGGTATTCTGGTCTTTTATTACTTATTATCCGAAAATGGTATTTTGGACTCCTATTACTTATTGCCAGATTGGTTTACTGGTTTTCTATTACTTATTGCCAGATTGATTCTCTGGTCCTCTATTACTTATTTCCAGCTTGGTTTCCTAGACTTCTGACATTTATGGCCGAAAACGGTCTTCTGGTCTTCTACTATTAATACCAGATTAGCAGAACTTCATTATTAAAGCTCGAACATGGGTTTTGGGTCTTCTATATAAAAATATTATCATCTGAATACCCAAATCTAGGTTTTGAGTCATTATCAATCACTAATATATTATACTTGAATCTGGATATCAATATTATTGTTTAATTAAGCACAAGTCTACAGACAACATTTTTGGATTTCTATTCGTCTCAAGTGCTCGAATCTGGGCCAAAGAATATTATCAAAAAGAACATTATTAAAATTCCCCGAATGGGAATTTGGGTTTCTAACTATGTCAAAATAATGGGTGAGAAAGTTACTACTTCAAAAATTCAGACATGAACCTCTAAATCAGGCTCTTCATTTAATGAAATTTATATTTTAACATTCATTACTGTACGATAAGGCAGGATCTACTTCCAACAAGTCTTGTGCATTACAAACAAGTGGAAGGAGTTAAATCCATGATCATTTCTCATCATGGTTAAAGATGAGATCTTAACATTTTGAATAAATTCCTTTTCATACAATTAGCAAGATGATTTGCTGATCTAGGAAAATGATATACATATATGAATATGTAAATTCCAAGATAAAAATTAAAGAATATTGTTTGCTACATGTTTCCAAGGAAAGTCAGAATGGCAAAGGTATCAAAAGCACAAAAGTTGCTGAATGGGTAATTCAAAGTTACATAAGAAGTTACAATACAGAAAAGGATCGCAAAACAGGTGGTATTTACAAAATTTCTATAATTTACATAAGCTATGTAATTATTTACAAGCAACAAAAATCATGTATAAGATAGATTTACATGATTCAAATACATAAATAAATTCCAAAACTTGAGATGCTTTATTAAAGGTCTTTGCCACTGAAGGGTTGACTACATGGTTAATTGTTGCGTGGAGAACTTCTTTATGCCTTTTCTCTTTTCTTCTAATTATATTCACATCATCAATTGCATCAATGTTGGTCTTTAAGGCGTGATTAAAAGCTCTGTTCGCAGCCCTGGCTGTTTTATTTTCCCTTCCTAACTCCGTAACATGCTTTTGGAGGAAATAAATATAACGCTCAAGTTTTTGATTCTTGGCGGTGTAGTCATTGATAGCCTGAGAATACTTTAACTTCTGCTGCTCATCAAAATACTTGTCAATTTCAAACCGCACTCTCCGGCACCAGTTTCCAACTACATTATCATCCAAACCCGGAGGAGGGTTCAACATGGTCGGAAATTTCTGAGCCGCGAGAAGTTTTGACCTAGTAGGCTGGACCATTGGAGGTGTTGCTTGAGAAACTGGAAGATCAATGTTTGGAGATTTTTCCCCTACGAGGGATTCTAAAGAAGCACATTGAGCTTGACTATCTCTCAATTTTAGCTCTAAATCGCTTATCTGCTAGATAAGTTCAGACATCTTTTCATCAAAGTCGATTGTAGGATTCGACTTCACTTGTCATTTAAGCATGATAATCGCTTCATCTTTTCTCTTTATCTCAACTTTAAGATAGTCGATGCGATCCTTATGATTGCTGGCTATGGTTTTATGGATAAGGTATCTTTTATGCCATTTTACGGCTCCAACTTTACCACCAAAACGTTCCAATAATACTTCATCCCGAATCACAACTATTCCACTCTCTTTCAATAACCTCTCTCCGATTACATCAACATGGGATATTAAGATTTAACCAAGAGAAGTTGTAGACGGCTGTGGCTCCTATCTAAAGAAAGGAAATGAATAAAAACTAGAATTGAGAAAAATAATAATACATCTTTATGACCGTAGTGGTGAATTACAACTCAAAATAGAAGCAAAGTCAAGGGATACAACAATCATCACATCTAGAGTTGAGAGACAACGTTCCTAACTTTGCCTAAGGTATTTGTTGAAAGCATGACTGTTGAGTCAAAAGGTAAAGTGACTCCTTTAGGGGTTATAACCGGCGGACATTTACTATAATCCCATTTTCCGGCTGGTGGACTATCACGACCATAAATTAATTTGGAATGGAATGTTCTGATTTCTTTTAAGAATGATTCCTTTTCTTCACCGAGGAAGTCGAAGCAGAGACATGGGTATTCCAAGTATAATTTTTGCAAATCCCAAAGAAAGCAATATCTTGCTAACTTTGAAGTCCTTAAAATTGGTCCATTTTTAGAGTAAACTCTCCTTAGGTTAACATACTAACTTAAGTGGTCTCTTGGGACAACCCAACCTAAAGAACTGGTATGCTGAAATAGCACAGTAAAAACAAGCTAAGCATATAAAGCATAACCAAAACATATATTCATAAATCAATTACTTGTTACATATTTACAGTCATTCATTTGGTTCATACAAAATAGACTTAGAAAAGAATTCAGAAACAAATTTATCCTTATAATACTTAAGCTTCTCAGCCGGGAGATCTTGAAGAACCGATTTGACCTGCGGAAATTCCAGCAAGCTCCAGGATGAGGGTCAGAACCAAGTTCATCTAAGTATCTTTTATGAAAACGTCTAAGTAGACCCCCACTGAATTCGCCTAAGTACGAGAAATCTACGATAGAATGTCTACAATACACTTTATACAAAAAATTGACTAAAATGTCTCTCTCTTCCATCATCATCCAAAATAGAGTTATTAATTCTCTATTTTCTTTTTAAGAGGGCGTCATACCGGTGACGTGCTTTCTTTAATAATGGAGCTGCCCTCTGATATTTACAAGATGCCAGAACGGAAGTGCTCCTATCCAGACTATGATATTTCTGAGATAGAGCATTGTGTTCCTTTATTAATTTGTCTAACTCCCTATATAACCCATTAATTTCCACTTGTTTGCTCTCAAGTTTTGTTCTATAGGGTAGATGTGACTTCTTCTTTACCTAAGACAAATGATTTATCACTAATTATTATCTTCTAAGCATAAGACATTTAAATAAGGAATTCCATACTTGAGAAACTGGAATGGAAGCCTGGAGAGCTTGTTCTTTTTCTTGAGGATCCTCAGGATGAATAGGAGCGGTTTCCTCCTCAAGAGTAGCAGTTGGCCCAAGGGACGTTGGAGGCAAATCATTGCGAGGGGATGGCTCCCTTTCAGAAGATTTAATGGGACCATCGCCATCTTTCTCAATGGCACTAAAGGGACCCCCTTATCTCCACCATGGCCTAGGGCCCAGAGGGATTATCGTCATTGTCGTCATCAAAGTCACTGTCCCAATTGAGTTCGTCATCATTTTCTTTCTCCTTAGGATCTTCATCCTTATCATCCTCTTCTTCAGAATCAGATTCAATGTCAAAGGAGGGAATATCAAAAGAGAGAGCTTCTTTCACATTAACAACCTCCTCCTTACCTTCGGGCTCGGTACCCTACTTAACTTGATTAATTTTGTCCATCTCTTTTGGCTAGAATTGGGTCAAGTGAAGGAAAACCAAAGTCAGGACATTTGTCACAATTGTCGGCATAGGCAAGCATGAGGGCATCTTCGTATTGATTCAGCATCATGGGCCCCAAGGTGGTGTCGATAAAATCGGAAACATGCTTTTGGAAGTCAGAAAGTGTTTGAACAGCTAGCTTAAGTGAGGCTCTGAACCTTTTGAATTTATCCTTTAGTGGAGTATTCTTGGAAATCAAACGAGCTTTCTCGTCTTTTAAGGCAAGCTCCATTGCGAGTTTCCCATCAGAGGTAAGTTGATGAGCTTGCCTCTCTTCTTCAAGATCACTCTCAGCCCTAGCAAGGGAAGCCTTGATTCGCTCTAGTTCGGAGGAAGTGGTATTTTGAGTAGCCATCAATGAGGCTAACTGATTTTTCAATTCAACATTCTCCTCTTGTAGCTTGGAGGATCCAGAGGAAAGCCTAGAGACGTGTTCATTAAGAGAAATCTAGTTCTTGGAAATCTACAATAAGAGAAGAAACACAAGTTAGCAATTAGAAAGGTCCAGTGATGATAGGATTAATTGGACAAAAGCTTACCAAGAGTTGTTGCTCCATGATAGAGCGGTGATTTTCTGCCAAGTCTGGGCTAAATGATGGCAGAGAGGAAGAAGCAAAAGTTTCTGAATGAAGAATGAGCTTGACAAGTTCATCAAAATTAGTTGACAGGGGACGAAAGATGACAACTCCGGAAGGGTATGAGACTTAGAAGGAGTCTCAAAAAGTGCAAGTTGCATCTGTGCCAGCGCGGCTGGAGAGTCTGAAATTATAATATGCGAAAGGGGAGCAGGTGAAGGTGGAGTTGGCTCCACTATGTCTTTTGGAGCTTCAACAGTAATTCAAGCAGATACAAAATCAGTCAGAGCCATTCAAGAATTACATAGTCAAAAAAAAGGAGAATAATAAGTTAACAGTATACCTGAAATGTTAGGACGAATAGGCGACAGTGAATAAAATGTTCAGCATCGCCTGAGGAGAAGAAGCGATTTCCTCGGGAATTGTGCATAATAACCGGTGGAGTACCAAGAATCCTTTGGCCAGTTGGAAGCAAAGAATGTTTCCTTAGATTTGAAAGAGATAGGAGCGTTAATCTACTCCTAAGTAGTCCTAGAGCAGCAGCTAAAGAATTGATGATTCTTTGGTCTGCGTCGCTAAGTTCCTTAAGAGGTTCATCTAAAAAAGACCAGAGATTAATTCACTGAAAACATGAAGAAAACATGAAGATGACATTGAGATAGACTTACGAGGGAAGGCAAAAGTCCCGCAAACATCAACAAAGCACTTAACGAAAAAGAACTGATTCTCCCAGTCCTTGAACTTGTTAATGCCATCTGAAATAAGCTTCTTGTACACATTCACTCTGAAAATCTGCTTGTTGAGATTACCTGACCTTGCCAACTTGGTCAGGGAATTCAGAACTCCAACGTTAAGCGAAGGAAGTCCAGACTCCCATGCCAGCATTTCCAGGGATAAGAAGTGAGTGTAAACGTTCGGAGATAATTATATCGGAACAACTCCAACATGAGATAGATAGGAAAGTAGGAACTCAAGAAAGGGAAGAAATACACCATGCCAGATGTGGATAGCCATATAAGTGAAATACCCTTCTGGAGAGTTGTCAACAGTATCAGTTGGTTGTGGAAGGATGGCTTCGATCCTAGTAATGCCGAAATCTTTAAGGATAACATCGACTTCAACTTGAGATACAGTAGAAGAATGCTTGGCAATAGCTTCAACTTTAGGAGAACTCATGATTTTGCCAGGTGAAATTTTTTTAGTTAAAACTCTTAATTATTTATGAATTCGATTTTTTTACTTAAATAGCTCAAGCATAAAAACATACATGAAATCTTAAAATAGTGAAAACACTAAGTAGTTTAAGCTTTAGACAGTGTCGAAAGGTCTAATTAATATTGTCAAAACATGTCTTACCATTAAAGTTGAAAGATTTATATAAAAAAAACTTTTAACAAAGTCGAAAGGTTTATAACAAAACCTTGAAGTTCTTAAGTTAAAATTGTTGATATTGTCAAAAGGTTCGATAAATATTGTTAAAACACATTCTTCCTATCGAAGTCGAAAGGTTTCAAGTTTGATTCATGTGTACTTTAAACATTTTGACAAAGATGGGTTGAAAAAGTTATAAGGTTGAAGAGTTCCAATCTTGCCGAAAGCTGGTAGTCGAAAGGTTTGAAACTCCTCAACCTTGTCGAGAGCTTATTGTCGATAGATTAGATCATTTAATTATCTAACCTTTCGACAACAAAGATGAAATCAGCGTCATAATACCATTCGACCCCATCGAAAGGTACAGAAAGGGAAAATTCATTGTTGCCGCCTTAATCTCTTTCGTAGGGGTAGAAAAGTCACTTTGTGTAATCGAACTTGACACGAGTAGGTTCCAGGTTATCGTGTTGGGTTTAACCAAACCCACACCCGATAATAAATGCAATTTTCAAATTCTTCTTGAAGAACAAGTAAAAAAAATCCATTAAAAAAATCGACTTTGTCCGGAATCAATCTAACTCGGTTTCAAAGAAGAATAGAAATTATCAAATCGGAAATCCAGGATTGAAAACAAAAGGCAAAATTTAGGGATTTTGAATTAGAAGCCAAATTCGATAAAGGAATTTACTTATCAGACACCATTAATCTTAAAAAAATCAGATTCAAAATGGGTTTTATTAATTTGAAAATGGATTTGAGAGGAAAAATCTTCAGAAAAATCAAGTTGAAATGGAATCTAGATTTTGTATATAAAAATTGGAAATTCAACTGTAGCCGATAAGGGTGAAGTTTAGACTAAAATTTATGAATCAAATTCAAGAGATTACTTTATTGTTTTGAATTGAGATCCGAGAAATTTTGGAGAACTCTTTTACTCGTGCGCGATAATTTTGATTTCAAGTAAAAGAGGAAGAAAGAGAAGAAGCGTATTATATAAGAAAAGTCGTCCAAATTCTCAACCGCTAGATCAAGGTTTAAATGGACATTCCAGATCGGTGCGGGAAGGCCAAGAGGTGGGAACTTCTATAGCTGTCGACAAAGATGACTTGGAAAGTCAAGAGCTCGCCTTCGAATGGGGGGGGCAAATGTTACACTAAAAATCAACCTTCCGTCTAAGGCGAAAGGTCTCTCGACAAAGACTAAAGAAAAAGAGTTCAGTTCAAACCTTTCGAAAGAGTCAAAGGGATGCAGTCAACAGTGTATAACAGTCCCAGGCCTTTCGAAGGAGTCAAAAGGTTTCTTCTCCCAGCATTCAAAGTGTTCTTACCTTCCGAAGAGGATGAAGAAGTCAAAGCAGGTGTGAGCAAGTATTTAATGACCTTTTCGAAAGCATAGTAAGCCTTTCGAACCGGTTGAAGCACATCTAGGGTACCTTCCGCCAATGGCGAAAGGTTTATGAAGAAAGCAACACTCACAATTCAGCAAAGAATGAAAGACGACCTTTCGACATCATTGAAGAAGAGCAACCTTCCGACAGGGTCGAAAGGTTCACAACAACTAAAGGAAGAGCAACCTTCCAACAAGGTCGAAAGGTTCATAATGGTATAAAGAAGACAAACCCTTCGATAAAGGCGGAAGGATCGTTGAGGCATAAGAGTAACAGACCTCCCGACAAAGGCGGAAGGTTCATTATAGCAGATGAAAAAGCAAACCTGTCGACGAAGACGAAGGGTTTAAGGCGGCATATAAAAGGGAGACTTTTCGACTCAGTCGAGAGCATGAAGTCGAAAGGAGGGCCGCCTGCATCTATAAATAGGACCCAAGAGGTCCAGTTTGGGGGTCCGAATTTCTCTCATTCTAACTTTGTAACTTCTTGATTAAAGGATTGTAACCCTAATTGAGTGTGATTCTGGAAAATTTAATAAATGAAGCTTTTTCTTGAATAAAAAGGGAAGTACTTAGCTTTGTTAATTACTATACTGTTTGCATAAATCTTTGTTGAGTTAACCCATATTTGCAGGTTCAACCTCATTGGAAGGTTCTTGTCGACAAGGTCGTCAACACTCTTGAACAATCAACAACTGCAACCTTTCGAAGTCTTAAACCCTTCAACCTAAACCTTTTGACAAGGTCGACAACCTATTTGGATTAACATTCGCTGAAACCTTCCGAAGCTGTTGACTCAACTGTTTTAACCTCACGATAAGGTTGGAATCTACTCAATATAAGTGATCAAACCTTTTGTCCAGGTTGGAAGCTACTACCTTCTCACCAAAGTAATTGATTTCCTTTCCTAATTCAAGGAAGGTTGTCTCCCTAACCTTTCGATAAGATTGAATCCTACCTTTTGAGGAATCAATTCAGGAAAGCCTAATCTAATCAAAAGAAAAGCCTTTGTGGAAGACTTCAAACAAGTTCAGCAAAGCCGGAAGGTCACTTAGCCCAAGTTCTAAACCTTTCGACGACGTCGAAAGGTATGATTCGCAAGATACTTACAAGTGTGAATACAAAAGCAATCCTTAAGGGTATCACACCCTCCATTAAACTAGACTAACCGTACTACTTGAAATTGCTTTGGGGGTGTAGACCATAAATTTGGTTAACAACCTCCACGAGATGCATACTCCATGTGAGATGGGGTACCCACAGAGCCTCCCACTAGGATAGGGGATAAATCGAGAAACTTCAAAAATTATTCAGTACCTACCAAGCCAGGCTCTTGGGATTATAATGAACATTCAATGAAGTTTCCCGAGCAGTTAAAATGTCAGATGTTGTCCCGACGATGGAAATAGCGGTGGAACTAGGAGTTGGAATAATGGTCCTAATAGTTGGCAGTCTCGATATCAAAGAAGTAGTTATATCTACTATGGAACCTTGAAGGACGAACCAGAACTCTCACCCAAATCCTTTAAACCAACCTCGGATTGGGCTTCGAAAAATACTTCATGATGTAAGAGAAGCTTGCAAATCTTAAGTGCTTCCATGTCATCTTCTTCCAAAAGGTCGAGCTTCAGCTCCTCCTCATTGATCTCATCCCCATCGAAGTGCTCTCTCTCTTGTTTTAAAATCTCCTTCCTCGCCATGGCTAGTGCATGGGGATACCCTACTTCTAACCATCTTATGTTTCCAGAATTGACGACGTTCATGTAAAACTGCACGAGAAAGGGTTAAAGTTCAGAATTAACTTTATCCTCCACGGCCTTAACCCATTCATCAACCGTCTTTGATTGGGCCTCAACGTCATCTCTCATTTTGAAAGTATCTATAAACTCCTTGTAACAATCCTCGGCCTAGGCGAGTGTATCATCCCTTTCTTTATTTTCAACCGCTAGCAATTCTTTCAACTTCGCTATTTCTGAGGTTTGCTCCTCCACGGTTTCTTGAGTTTTTCATTTTCCAATGAAAGAGTGTGGCTCCTGTGATGAGCAGCCTCAACTTGCCCCGCTTATTTCTAGCATTCTTCTTCAAAGGACTTAGTCTGAACCTATTTCTCAGCCCTAGCTAATGAAGCCTTAAGCCCTTCAACCTCCTTATCAAGGTTTTTACAGTAACGTTTGTTGTCTTATGGATATGCTTCATCCCCTCAAGTTCTACCTTTGTAAGAGATTTCAGAATAGCCCCAGCTATCCTCTTACACTTGAAATATTGATCATACACGTTGCTCACATAAGCCATGACATCTGGGCTGACCTATGGAGGGACATCTTTTAAATAAGGAACAAATACAACATCATCAAAGTAGATCTTCGGAAAAGTCCACTTTATACCAGCCATACAGGGCTTGAAAATAGTTTTGATTTCCGCAGTCGTAGTGGAGGCGTGAAGCTATTTTTTCCCAGGCCTTTATTGGGGATCATTAGACGACACTAGTTCAGATGGCTACTCAGATCGAATGGCACATAAGAGGATATTATTGGTTGTGTAGTGGGAGGAACTGAAACATGAACAATAAGTACCTCAGTAGACGGAACAAGATCAGGTCTCGTTGAGAACCTATCCATACTATGTGGTAGAGGTGAATGCGACTTACATCGTGGAGATGGAATTCTCTCAATTCCCCATAGCACTCATCATGGGACCTATAGCCTTTGTCCCATCTTTTGTAATCATGCCTCTGGCATCTACCATAATCTGATTCGTGAGACGACTCATGAGAATGATCAGACGATCCAAGTTTCTTGTACTTACTTGACTGACTCTTGAGAGTATCATTCAAATGGTTGTGTTCCATGGAGTCTGAAAGGGAAAAACAAAATAAGTTAGCTTTAATGGAAAAATAGGTTTATCATTGCAATAGTGTGGTGCCATGTATGTGTTAATGTGTCCTAGTACCCCCTACAGTCTGTGAACCTGGAGTTTGCTAACAAGGGTTATTTCCCCTACACCAGTGGCCGACACATCTATAGGCAGATGAATAAGAGAGTCGATATCACCGATATTAATATTGCAAAGGCCAAAAGAACCGATTTTGTTCGGTATACTTCCAAAAGATCCATAATTTTCCCCCAATGGAGGGATGGGAGTTTCTTCAACTATAGAAGTCGGTGGGAGCTGTGTATAGGCTCAAGGCAAAATGATCTTTATTTTAGGCTGTCGTGGTACAGGGGGCATGTGAGTGTGATCACTTTCATCACTAGAGGGCTCACAGCCAATATCAATATCCTCATTGCCTCCTCCACCACTCTCTTTTTCTCTATCATGCTTCTCTTTTTCTCCGCCACTATCTCCGACCCCTTGCCTTATATCAAGACCGGTAACAGGGTCTTTGTATAGGGGGCGCTTCCTTACCCCGGCCAACATCAGCTTCAACTTCGGGTTCCTATATAAGATGAACATCTTCTTGAACATCTATCACGAAACCAGACTACGACCCTCTTTAGATAGTTTATAAGAATGCAGGTTCTCATCCATGAGAAGATATCTCATGTCTCTCTCTTTAAGCGGAACCTTTCGAAGATTCACTGGGGTACTGGGTAAGGCTGCACTAATGGGTCTTCTCGAATCATCTGCAAATACAAAAAACAATGAACTTAATAATTGGAGCTATTATATTTGGGTTAGTAGGAACAATGAGCGTACAACTTGAGCCTAGAAAACCATTTTTGTGCAAAGTTGGGTGCATAATGCACAGAAAATAACTCGTCTTTAAAATAACTTAGTTTGTTCCAAAGCCTTAGCACTATCCGGCAGCCTCTGGCTGGTTCCAAGGAAATGAGTAAAGGGGATCCCTTTTTGTGCTTGAAGCTATATAAGTAATGGATCTCCTCAACATTGGGCACCTGATTCAAATGTCGAAAGAATATCATATACATGTTGTTTAAGAAAGCATAGCTGTTCAGATGTAATTGATCGGGGCAAGCTTCAAAACTACATAACTATATGAATAAATGGCTGAATGATGGAACATACCCAGACACGCATATATCTATTGCAAGCTGTATAACCCTCCGACAGAAGATGTACTTGTTGATAACGTCAGGAACCAACACATCTTTAAAAGAAATCCCATTTCTCTCATATATTCGTCTGTGGGATGCCTCATCTACTTTAAAAGCTAGAGAATCCTAGGGATCTTCAAAATAACAACATCGCCTGTGTTAATATCGGGGGTAACCCCTCTGGCAGGCTCTTCGAGCAACACAAAAAGAACTATCTCCAAAGGCTGCTCTATTCGGTGACTAATTAATTGAGACCTAGGAGGAGTAGAAATAGACTTTGTTGTAGGTACCATTATCGAACTAGATTCGGTATCAGACTCGATATATTTTGATGTCGAAGTGCTTGCTGCCATTGCATAAAGGTGCAAGAATGTCTACGATCCATAGATATTAAAAACTTCACACGCAAGGGATATCAGGCATAATAAAAGCTTTAATCTTCATGTCGAGATGAAAGCCCTGTATAGCCAACATACAAGACCCGACGGATGCAAACGTGTATTCATTGATCGGATCTCATACAGCGACGGGGGCAATAGTGTACAATTAAAATTGCACACCGTGTGCATATGATATCACACAATTCAAATTGTTTTTGGTGAAGTACTATAAATTAAAAGGACTAACAAACAATTTGTTCGATTATCGAAGCGTGTTCAAGTTGGCCGTTACTAGAAACTGTCCCAATGAATCACAAATCGTTAATCATAGCTTTACCAAATTCGCTAATGAACTCCATTTCCTCTTCTTTTGTTCAATTTGAGAATATTTGGTCAAAATTATATTGAAAAATTTGGGTCACTTTGGAGGATTTGGGTTTGCCATGGAGATGACTCGAAGTCGACTCAGGTTGAGGTTCATAGAACTCAAACTCAAGTCCCACCTGAGAATTCTTTAGCTCTATTTTGAGTCCACCCTAAGTTCTTCCAAAGTCCCCTTTTTACTCATATTTCAACTCTTTCCTCAAATTTTTCTAAGTATTGGATCGCGTCCCAATTCAAAGGAGGGGAGTAGTGGAGTTCCATCGGCAATTGGACCTGGTCGGATCTCCGCTCATCGATGGGATTGCATAGGCGAGGCCACCACCTACCTAAGTCAAGTCAGGACTAGCTTAAGTTGAATCGGTTTCATATATGAAAGTTGGATTCAACCAACGAATGGATTCGTGCCCTATGGAGATGAAGGCAATGATCGCGAGCGAAGCTTGTGGCGGTGATCGGTGGTGGCGTTGCAAGGCGGTGGCAGTGATTCAAGTTTAACAGCAAAGTCGAAAGTAAGGATCGACAATGAGTAGCTCGAACCAGAAAATGCACTTGACAAAGTAATAACGCAGACAAGTGAAAAGGAATACAAGCGTTGGCTCGTATATATGTGTATACCGATCCACAAAAGTGGAAGTTAAAACCGCCTAAGTGTAAGGCACTGATAGGCTTTTGGATCGGTAGCGATCCATAAACAAATACATAGATATGTATATACAAAAAATAGTAATAATAACCTTTAGGAAAAAAACGATGATGATGATGAATGAGGAGTGACAAATGAAGTTCTAAACAACAAAGTCCTACTTGAATAATTCAAGCAAACGGTTGTCAAGGATCGTCCAATTGTAAAATGAGAAATTCCAACAGCATGCTTCAGTTCTTATACTACCCAAGAATTGCAAATTCAAAACCATTCAAAGTGATATAACAGTTAGCAAAAAACATGATGATTCAGGAAGCTAACTCATAGAATAGTGGCACCCATTCAAAGTAAAACTAGAAACTGACGGCTTGAAACTAATGGTTTTGTCTCGATCCAAGTATACCTTGTTAGCACAAGATATACTTTGGGAGGAAAACGTTATCCAGCCTTATGACCGAGCCATATTTGGATAAGTCGTGCTGATCGAATAGGAAAATAGCAAAATAAAAATACAAAAGGATACCTTCTAAGCTCAAATATCATGCGAGATTCATAGGCAAAGCCATGCCAAAGACCTTTGAAAATTGCCTACATGCCAAATAACTTCAGATGCCAAAGTCAAAACCCAACATCCAAGAAGAAGTTTTGGTCGGTATCGATATATGACCACGGTTCTGAATCAATCCATAAAAGTTGCTCCAGGCTACCTTTTGCTCATGTCGTATGGAGCTAAAACTAATATTGATCAGAGTATATGACATGGAGTGGTTTTGTGAACGATTTACGAATCGAGTCTAAATGCATAGAACCTAAACTCCATAGCTCCCTAACTATGCACTCATTACTTCTCGCCGAACTAAGGAACCCACTCCAAATCAAGCCCACTCCATGATATTGGAAGTGCACCAAGACAAATGCAAACCATCAAGCAACATTAAAGGGTCCAGTAAGGTTTAGCAGGCCATTCTAATGGTTCGGTACTGATCCACAAGATCGAGGTATGTTACGATCCATAAAACATGCTATTTGGCCATGATCTTTTCAGAGTAACTTCTTCAGGACGTGAGGAACGTAGGTAGAACATGGTAGAGATAGTCTATCTTAATCTATAAGTAGAGGGTGATAGGCACTATTTCAAGATCTTTTTTTGCATTCCAAATTTTTGTACTGTTATTGTAATTTCTAGGATCATCATCGATCCATAGACCATCAATCCACAAGATTACGATTGTAAAAATATTGTAGAATTAATAACAAAGTTCAACTAGACGTAGGCCAGTGATTTTCCTAACCACTATAATTGTTATGTGTTGTTTCCTCTTTTTTTTCATTTGATTTCTTCATTTTATTCTCTTCTACAAATCCTTAGAGTGTTTGTACCAACTTTTGGTGTAAACAATTACTATATTAATTTAAATTGGGTAAAATTAAAAATTAGCTAATAACTTGGTTATATTGACTCTCCGTGTGAACTCGAACTTCGGTTAATATTCAAACTATTTAAATACTAACGCCTATAAGGACTTTGCTGAAGTACAGTATCAGACATAAGCTTAGTTTTTTATAGATCTTTTAGATAGAATCCAGTTTCTAATCTTTATCAAGCTACACCCTATTATGATATTTTGTGCATGTATTCTTTCGTCGTCACTATATCACTAAGATATCTAGAGGTTGGTCAAAAGCCAAAAACTCTAATAATATCCATATTTAATTGCATAGATCACTTTAGAGTCCTTAGTTTAATCCGACAAATATACCGATTATCCATTTTACTCTACCCAAAATTTTTAAGTTTAAGTTGACTACTAATTACAGTGATACCAACCTTCCAAAATGAAGGAGTCAAATCCTCTCTTGAGTAGTTTTTCACTTCATGTATTTTAATGTGTACCTAACTATGGTCATAACAGGATGACAATGTCGTATGGTAGACCATAATTAAAGTGCGGTCTATTTACTTAAGATCAATAGTAATTTTATGTCTAAACACTACTGCATGTCGTTACATGAGATCTTTTATTTTGACTTAGTTGTATTAACCTATAAAAGACTCTTGTTGGGTCTTTCTATAATTATTTTAGACAACCATAAACATGTAATCACTTAGTCTCCCCAACGGTCATAAGTAATTCGTCGTCCATTATACGGAGAGCATTACGTACACTAGATTCATTCAGTGTATCAACATCTTTTTTTGATACATCTTGACTAGGAATATTTAAGAATGAGAATTTTGAATAACCGATTCAAAACTCATGGTTACAAACACATTCTCAACTACAATTGATAATATACTTTTCCTAGGCATATTATACTTATATATGTTTAACGTATTAATATCATTTGTTATATCACAATAAATAACACATATAATAGAAAACAAAACCAAAAGAATAATTTATTTCGAACAAGATTCTGTAACAAGAGTTAAGTTATAAAATAATTTACATAATTTCCCACAGAGTACACCCTTAACTCTATCACATAGGATTTTTATCCATATTTTTTTATGTTTGATTTTTCGCTTAGCTATGTGGTATTATGATTGTTTGTTATGACTCGTAGTGAAATAGTATGTTTGATATGTGTTCGTAGATGCACTAATACATTTTGATGATGATTTTTACATTAGTAGATTGCTAGTGTATTGTTTGTACTTGTGTTGTACATTTATGTCCTATTGTGTAGCTACACAATGTTGAAAAGCAATTATTTAAAATTTATAATGAAGTTTAAAATGATTAAATGGGTTTAAAGTATAAAATATCATAGAATATTTAAGATGATTTGAGATTTCATTAGGGCTTAAACGATGAAGTAATTTGTGAAGTCGAGAATTTAATAATAAGATATCTATTATTGAAATTTGATAAAATTATAAATTAATTGGTGGTATTTAATATACTGGAAGAAATTGATTGTTAAGAGGTTATTAAATGAATTATTTCAGTATCAAATAATTTTAAAGCATCAAATTTTGTTAATAATGATAATTTCGGACCCTTTTAAAGTAATATTGGTACTCATAAAGTAGAAATGATTTTTAAGGTGAATTGAAATGGATTAATATTTTATAGAGTTAAATAATGGTAGGTAAAAGAGTTTTGGAATTTATTATAGTATAGATTATATTTTATTTGATGATTTAGGCTAGTGAATGTTTTTTACTAGAATGGGTCTAATATTGCAATTTTGTGGTAATTTATTTTTAAAGTGAGAAAATTATGAAACATAATTTTTTATAAAAATTTACAATGTTAGGAAAATGATATCTTTAAGTAAAAATGATTTTTAATTAAGAATTAGAGTTATTTTAGGTTAGGAAGAAAATTATTTTGCAAAAGAGAAAAGAAAGAAAATAAACAATTAAATAAGGTTTGGAAACCCGCTTAGCCCAAACAAAATGAGAATTCAGAATTATTTCTCTCCACACTTTTTGAGAATTCCAGAGTATTCCGTCATTGCTTCAAAAACTACCAATAGATCATTTTTCTCATTCTTTACCTTCCTATAATTTTTTTTATACCCTTAGCCACTTCTTTAAAAAAATTATAACAAATAAAATAAAATTCCAAAATTAATGAAATTCAAATATGAGCTTCTTAACTAATAACTACACCCTTTGAAGCCATAAAGATGGATTTTTGTGCAAGTTTGTAGTATCCGATGAAAGAAGCAGTGAGTTTGGTAGGAGGTGTGAAGTGTCATTGAAATATTATCTGCACGTAATTGCTAAGGTGAGTATTCTCACTCACAAATCTATGTTTGAATGTATTTCCTATTGCTTTGTTGTTGAATTTGAATTTTCTCGGTGCTTCCCTATTTTAGTTAAACCATTGTCCTCTGATAATATATCATCTTATATATGCCTGATGTTGCTAAATTGAAGTTTTTATATGCATTGAAATAGAACTAAAATGGGCTAGTTCGAAGTACATTTGAGCTAGAAATGCATCAGAACGTGATCAAGGAAGAATGAAATGCACCTAGAGCCAAGTAGCTCCAGATTGCGAGCCATCGGTCGATCGGACTATGGCGAACGATAGCCGTTGCTTGGAACTATTCAGCTCCGAGCCAAACCATGTGCTCTGGTTTAAAAAAACCTTTCTTTTCAAAAAAGAAAAAGAAAATACATTTTTAATTATAAATTAAAAGTATTCCAACCGTGGAAATATTTTATGGAAAAGAATCTGTTTATTATCTATAAAAAATCGATTTATCGACTTTTGGGCTTTAAAAATTCATTTAAAATGCTATTTGATTTCGAAAAATAATGGAATGGTTTGTAATAAATATTATTTTATTTTTAAAGTTTTTTTCTATGATTTATGAATACGAGGAAGAGATGTTAAAACATATTCCATGGTTTAAAATAAATAGAAATTGATTTTGAGGTTTAAATTAATATAAAATCATATTTAATTAAGAAAATCATGGGATGGTTTTATTAATAATATTTGATTAATTTTTTTAATGATGTTTAAATATTTGAAAGAGGTTTGGAAATTTACTATAAGGATTAAATTCCTACGTTTTGTTTGTAATAAGTGGAAAATTTGTATTTTTAACATTTAACTAATATAAAGGCTTTTGGTAATTTTAGTGTATATTATTTTTATAAATAAAATCTCTTTTTCAATGATTTGTATACCTTGCTTGATTATATTTTTTGTGTAATGGGAATATTGAATAAACGAAGTTATACTACCGTTTGGTATGAGATGTTCGGTAATATTTCTTCGGTTATTCTTTGCACTTGTTACAAAGAATATTATCATATGAGGTGAGTGTAGTTTGCGAGTGTAGTTTATAAGCATAGTGTAAACAAGTGAGCAACAAAGTGGTATGGAACCTATGCTGATATTTGTTTGATCACCTCTTGTACGTAGGTGTTACTTTTATGAGGATCAGAATATGTGGTATTTATGTATATGGTATTGCGAGCTAAGAGCCCAGGCTAAGAGCCATAAGTGTGTCTATCTTTGGTGAGTCTAATTCTATTATTTTGATGAGGAGTAAACCAGATTAGGCTTGCATCCATCTCAACAGCCTACTAGTGGGTTTGCGCTCTAGATCGGTGACACATTTTGTTGTATATGGTTAAGACCGATGGTTGAGAACCACTGCCCCATATCATTTATGCCAGCACTATTACCATTTGGGAAACTGGCAGGTCTGTGATCATTAGATTGCGTATTTATGTAGCACATTATGCAAGATGAATATCATGTTACGATGGTCATCTCTATAACTTAAGACTGTGGGGGTAGTATTGATAGCGTGTGAGGAAGGCCTCTGGAGCAGAGATGAGAGCTTATTAGTATCCCATCTAGTTATTCATCGGATGAAATAAACTACACTTATTCATCTTGGCTGTATCATTCGGCATACCACTGAGTGCTGATATGGCTATTTCTGATGCTTGGAATCCACGAGGTAGTCAACCACGTATATCTATGTTATATGATTATTTGCGAGATATACCAAATTGCTGAGAGCATGTCATATTGAGGAGTTTGACCCTGTACTGATTTTTTTATCATGTGGTTAGCTAAGAGCTAATCGTTACATAACTGACAGCATGCTATATCTATGTTTGACATTTGTTTGTCATGGATGCTTGTTTGTTATTTACCTATGTTTTGAGCATGACGAACCTCATGTATGTTTACTTTATGAAGATCTGAGAGATAAACTTAGGAATAACTAAGAGCAAGCTATATAGTATTTGGTGATTCTTATTTATTGATTATGGATGGATGTGTAATTGCTTTATCATTTTGATATTGTCCACTCGACGCGTTGCTTGACTTTGCTTTGACATGCGTGATGATGCTTGCATGTTTTAGATATAAATTTATATTTGAGTTGTTTATATGGCAATAAGAGTTGCACCTTTTTATACCATGCATGCTGTTATTACATACACACATACATACATATATATATACATACATATATATATATGTGTGTGTGTGCGCGTGTGTGTGTGCGTGCATGCATATGTGTGTGTATGTATTGACAACCACATTTTAGATATAGTTTAGCCCATATGTTATTTATATAACACGCGGGTCAGTCTGAGACTATTAACTGGCTTTTCGACCAAGCAGATTTCAATTGGGAGTAGAAGGTCAAGACAGGACGAAATAACTCAAGAATTTGGAAACATGCTTAGAAGGATCAGAAGATGAAACTCAAGAAATTACAAGTCCAAAGGAGCAAAGGCAACCTCTTGGTATCGAGAGCCTTCTATTGTACTTTGGGCCCCATCATCCTCTTGTACTTCAAGTACTACTTCGGGCAATTTTCATCTAGTGCTTTACTCAGAGACTAGGCAAGCAACTTCAAGGATAGATGAGAAGATAGCAAAGAAATCAGGATAATACAAGTATTATCGAAGGAATCATCGGGATCGACTCAACCTCTATGGAGAAGAGTTTAGAATACATCAAGTTGATGAGAGGAAAGCAAGACAAGTAAGAAGTATGAATTTTCACCAAAAGAAAGCTCTTGGTACCAAGAGGTCTTTTTTAGACCTAGGGCCATCATGCTTTCCTGTAGGCTTCTAGACTTGCATCTAACCTTGTTTAACTCGACCATGTAGCTCAATGGAGCAGTTTCTCTATATATACCAGCCCTATGGAAACTAAAGGGGGTCTTCTTTTTGAACTTTGGGTGCTTCTTCTTCTTTATTCGTTATCCCTCTTCATAATAGTCACCAAGGCAGACAATGTTGACAATTCTAGGCTTAGAACATGACAATCTTTTGTACTAGTGATCTAAATCTCTCTCAAACTCATAATCAATAAAAATATAAAGTGGACGAAGACCAGAGATTGCTGAACCACCATAGAATTCTTGTATGTTCTTTACCTTTTTGCTATTTTATGCTAGATCTCTATATTTCAACAGGTTTTTGGATGTTGTATAATTTTTGGCGTCAACATTTTAGTGCTTTCATTGAGAAAGAGCTAGATTTGACTACCTAAAGCTTGGATCTGAAGTTTGGAGAAGATGAAAAGGTCTAACACTAGATATATAATTGGAGGAAGTCAACCAGAACATGTGGCAAGCAAAAGATTTCCTCAAATTCCAATTAATCCATCTATATATCCAGAGAGGAAATGAAGAGAACGATGAAAGAAATACAAGATGGAATAATGGCTTGACAACAGGAGATGCTAGATGGATTTTTCCAAAGTTTAGGACAACAAGGAATAGCTAGAGCTGTTGGAATTCAGAACCAAGGAATGAGAACCATTGAAGGAGCACCAGGAGTTGGAGTGGAGCAAGTAGAACGATTCCCCTACAACCCCTACCTATCGGTATCGATGTTAATCCTCCCGGTACTGAGAGGATTATACTCGGGGGGAGTGTCGGTTCAGGTTTAGGGCGAGGTGGGATGCCGAGAAGAGACGATGCCGGAGCCAGAAACACAAGTCAGAATGCAAATGCACAACGACCGAAGAAGTATATACCAGAGTTTTCTTGCAGGAACGAAAGGAAAAATGAAGCTGGAGTTGCGGATCAGAGTGCAAGTGCATAGCCAGAGGAGGATTTGCTCGAGTCCTCCAATAGGAGTAGGGGCAGAATGTAGCTATTGATCGAAGACCTTCATTTAAAGGCAATAACTGAATAGCTGAGTTGGTCAAAAGGGGAGTGAGAGGCGGACCACCAAACCAAAGTTTGGAGGACGTAAATAAGAATCCATTTATCCTTAACATCTGGAATGCGAGGAATCCTCCCGATTTTAAGCATTTGATGTTAAAGATGTACGGTGGGTAGACGGAACCAATAGTTCATCTAATGAGATACATCTGGGATATGGAAGTGTTGGGAGCTTCTGAGGAAGTGATGGGATAGTGCTTCTCATTATACATGATAGATTTTGAAGTGATGTAGTTCAGACAGCCGGAGAATAGATCCATAAGCATATGGACTGAGTTAGCGAATAGGTTCTTAAGATAGTTCAGAATTCACATCTCTCGACCAAAGAATGTGATGATGTTATCAAGCATAAAGTAATGACCCAAAGAGACCTTGAGAAGTTATCTGATGGGATTCAATGCAGCACCCACTGTAGTTGACAAGCCGAACCAATCTATAATCCTGATGGTGGCAGTGTCTGGAGTCGCAAGCAAGACCGACTTCAAAATTGCATTAGAAAGGGATCCACTGATGAGTCTCGTGGAGTTTTACCATGAAGCCAAGAGATATCTACGTCAAGAGGACGCTAAAGCTAATATTAATGCTGCAAATGATGGGGGACTGTCCGGAGCAAGATACGAAAAAGACAAGGGGAAGCGAAAAGTGATAACGACTATGAAGAACTAAAATGACAGAGGAGGGAATCAAAGTTCACTTCTTAAACTGACCTAACCGAAACCCTGGAGAGGATATACATAGATACTAGGGGTAAGATCCTCTATCGAAGATAGGCCAAGAAGGAACCCACAGATCGAGAGAGAAGGTCTGGAAAGTTTTGCCTGTTCCACAAGCTAGACGGACATGAAACAAACTAGTGCAAACACCTTTGCGACTTGATAGAAGAATTGGTTTAGAGTAACCAACTACAATAGTATGTAAGGAATCGAACTGCGATGGTGCAACCAGAGCAACCACCATCTACAGTGAACGTATCTAGACACGACCAGAGATCTGGGTCGAGAGTGGTAATCCCATGGTCATGATGGACAAGAGATAGGTTTGTTTCCAACACTTTGCTTTCCATTTTGAATAGTTAAGACAATAATAACCTCGAACCGCTTACACGTGTATGAGACCTCGATTGGTCTCTAGGCACGCTCTGAGTCAGATGTATAAGATGAATACTTAGGATGTTTGCTTTCTTGCTTTGATTTAAATATTTGATTTTTGAAATCCACTTGAATGTGATGACTGGTATTGATCGTCCAGAGAGACGGGGCAGTGATTGCAAGAAGAAAGTTCCCTTACCGGAGAGTAAGTGGATGGACTTGCTTGGGTTGAGTCCCATCGTTGAAGAGCAAGCAGATTGGGCTTAGCGAGGATCCGAAGAGATCAAAAGTAAGTCCCCTCACCAGAGACTGAGTGGATGGAATTCTTGCCATTGAGTCCCATCGTCAGAAGCGAGTGAATTGGGCTCAGCAAGGAACTAAAGAGATCAAACCCTAGATTGGATGCTAAACGATCCGAAGAGATTGAACCCTAGATTCGATGTCAAACGATCTGGGGAGATCGAACCCTAGATTGGATGTTAAACGATTTGGAGAGATCGAACCCTACATTGGATGATTAAGGGGTTTGGAAAGATCGAATCCTAGATTGGATGGTTGAACAGTCCAAAGAGATCAAACCATAGTTTGGATGATAAAACGATCCAGTGAGACCGAACCCTGAAATGGAAATTGACCTAATATAGGGATTTGAATGCCTTATAATCAGAGTATAGTAGATGAATCTTGGGCGAACACGAGATTATTTTGATATACAATGTGATACCTCCACATAAAGATAGGTTTACCATGCTTCATGGTTGACACTAAAGCAAGGGCTAGAGTACTTAGCTATAACGGGTCTGGAATGAACTTTGGTTTGCCAAAGAATCCGAATGATTCATGACAACTTGGATCGATGGATAGTTGAAAAGCATGACCACCAAAAGCCGACTACTACTGAAACTTGTTCTTGACCAAAGCACACCTTACATTCATAAGGCAACTTTGGAGGGCAAATGTTAACTGGCTTTTTGAACAAGCAAATTTCAACTGAAAGTAGGAGGTCAAAACGAGGACCAAACAACTCAAGAACTTAGAAACATGCTTAGAAGGATAGGAAGATGAAACTCAAGAGATTACAAGTCTAAAGGAGTAAAGGAAACATCTTGGTACCAAGAGGTCGTTTTTGTACCGAGAGCTTTCTATTGCACTTTGGGCCCCCATCATCCTCTTGTACTTCAAGTACTATTTCGGGCAATCACCATTAAGGCTTTTCTAGGAGGCTGGTAAGCAACTTCAAGGATTGATAAGAAGAAAGCAGGATAATACAAGCGTTATGAAGGAATCATCGGGATTGACTCAACCTCTATGGAGAAGAGTTTAGAATACATCAAGTTGAATATAGGAAAGAAAGACAAGTGAAAAGTATGAGTTTTTACCAAAAGAAAGCTCTTAGTACCGAGAGGTCTTTTTTAGACATTGGGCCCACGTGTTCTCCTATGGTCTTATGGGCTTGCATCTAGACCTTGTTCAACTAAACCTTGTAGACCAGCATAGCAGTTTCTCTATAAATACCAGCCCTATGGCAACTAAAGGAGGTTCTTCTTTCTGGACTTTTGGTGCTTCTTCTTCCCCTTCATCCCCTATCTCTCTTCACAATAGTCACCAAAGTAAACATTGTTGGCAGTTCTAGGCTTAGAACCTAATAACTCCATATACCAATGATCTAAATATCTTACAAACTCACAATCAATAAAAATAAAAGTGGATGTAGGCCATAGGTTGCCGAACCACTATAAAATTCTTATGTGTTCTTTACTTTTTCGCTATTTTACACTAGATCTCTATATTTCAATGGGTTTTTGGGTGTTGTGCCATTTTTAACGTCAACATAGATATTTCATATTTAAGGATGAAGTGACTCGTTATGGTTTTTGGGTATAATTTGGAGGAAAAATCGATGGTTGGAATGGATATTTCATATGTATTAGAATAGCTTCATGTATGACAAGTTGTTGTTGGGATGTGTTGTTTGTATCGGCATATATCATATATATATTCGGAGAGATAATGGGTATTTGATTATTTTTTGTTGACCCACTCGGGCTTGTAAATGATATCTATTATATTTTATCACTACTTTTTATGATGTTTGGATGTGCCCATGTCTGTGGGCGAATGGGCATTAAAGGTGTAATGTGGCACTTTGCAATTGGCAGTTCAGTTCAGTTTGAAATCAAAACAAGATTTTTTTTCTTCACAAACTGAAAAAAAAACGGTCAAAACCGTCGTATCTCTCCAAACCAAAAGAAGCGTCATCTCAATGGTAAAAAGGTAGTTAAAGGGTTCGAAAAGTCATGACCGTTAAATGTTATTTCTGCTATAAATAGGCCTTAGATTTCTAATCAAAAGACTACCGAAATCACTCAAAAATCATCTCCTTCCTCTGTTGTTCTTAACTCGAATTCTCTTGCATTCGTTACCACTCCGCTCGCAAGCAATGCATTACAGAGTTCATCAATTTCATCTTGGGAAACAAATTGCTCATACCCTTCAGCGCCATAGAAGGAGCAATATTATTTTAAGGAAACAGTGCTATACTGGACTCAGACCTTTTTAAGCAATCAACCTATCATCAGCGTGGTAACCTACTGTCGCATACACTCTTTATGTTTTTGATTTTATAACAGTAATATTCAATGTTGGTTAAGGTTTGGTGAACTTGTATTGGTGTTTTAGGGATGACAATTTTAGTAATGAATGTTTAGAAAGAGCCGATTATGGAATTGAATGTGTTGAATGACATAATATAAAAGTTTATATGTTTAGTTTGATTGTATATTTGATTGATGGTTGGGGAATTGATGAAATGATAAATGATGGTATATGAAATTTTTAGTTTTCATTATGAATGAAATATGGAGTTGAACTAGCAAGTCGAATTGTTAAACTCGAAGGCCTGCAAAACTGATTCATTTCCTCAAAGTCGTTCGTCGAGTGTGAAGTTGCACTCGTCCGAATGTTGAATGATCTATAATAAGGTCGTGAATTCATGTCGACTTTATGTCGAAGATGAAAAAGAAAAAATGTGAAAGAAGGAGATGAAGAGAATTTCCAGGTTCAAACCCGCATGTTTTGGTTTTTCAAACATCTGAAATGAAGATCAAAATGTCTAAAATGATGAACACAATTATATGTTCCATAGCTAAAAAGATCCATTCAACCCTCCTTAGAAAATTTTAGCACACACAAATTTGACTATTGATGATATATTTTCTATCACATTATCAATTTAGCTTTTATCAATCACATATGCATAAATGTATCGGAATCGTGGTTATTAATATTAATCTCATTATTTTGACATCAAACACATCTAAATTAACATTGATCTCACTTAAGTATGCCAAATATTCCAATATTGCGATCTCTACAAAAACATTCGTTTATGTAATCTATATTCAAAGCTTACCATCTGCTACACACTTAAATAACGAAAAGAAGATTAACCAAAGATCTTAACACTATCAGTTTGAAGTATCTATCATAAGCATGATCCAGTCAACAAAAAAATTCAGTTTACATTTTTTGCACATATATAAAACAATTATGCACATTTCAAAGAATTCGGATAGAGTTGCTGGAACTTTTGATCAAAACTTTAGAAATTGATAAATCGAGAGGAAATTATCGGAGGAAGGAAATAAATAGGAAACTCAATTGAAAATTTCAGGGTATTTTCACATGCACACAAAAATATGATATGGTCGATCTCAACTTAATTTAATACCCCTTGAGTAGTACTCGAAATATGTCGTTGAGCTCCTAAAGTATTAGCCCATAAACAAATTGATATCGTGCTACTACTATTTCAAAAATACATTAACCCTCTTCGTAAAGGTTTAAATTTTTTGTAAATAAGTATAGTCCAAAGATCTTGATCAGTTGTGATAATGGTCATCGCTAACATTTTACAAATACTTTTGCCATATCATTTTCTTACACTCAATTGCATACCTTTACTGCTATCAATAAGTCAATATATCAAAAACCACTACACTAATAAACTATTAACCGTTACGTTAGTAATGGTATGTAATTATTCTCGAGAACAATAAAATCTTGATTTTATTTTACATTGTAACTGTGTTTAGTCTTTCATTTCATCACATCATTTAATTAAAAAAACAACACCGAGAAAGAAACTAAACGCGGTTAACAAGTTTGGACCATGTTTCTAAAATCGACATTGGCCTTTGCTTGCCTTTAAATGTAGTTAATAGAACTGTTTAGATTATGAATATTCATGTATTACAAATTGATTGTTGAATTATCAGTATCATCCATTTTGAAGAAAAAATAGCGGTGATAGTGACTGCGGCCCAATTACCAAAAATTTATTACTCTTGTGATTTTTTCTTCCATGTTTCACTTTGAAAATGGAGCAATATAAATTTCCTTAATCTTCATCTAGAAAATTGAATGGAAGATGCTTAACAACAAAAAGAAGATTGACTGAGTCCGAACAGTTAGTATTCCACTTTAAATAGAAGTGACATAAAGTTCGTCTAGGAAATTAAATAAAATGACGCTTGAGATAATTGAAACCCCATAGCAGAATTTAAACATAAACACATGCACAGAATTTAAACATCAACACATGCACATATTTACAATCTCGTCACAATAATTGAAGACTACACAAATCTAGTACATAAGGTATTATACATCTTTCAATACATTAATTATAAAAACAATGACTATAAAAATATTAATGCAAGATATATCGATCTATCCTTTAAATACGACCCTTTCCAGACCATTTGATATCCTCTTCGCTTTCACCTATAAACTTATATATATATATATATATATACATGTATATATATATAATAAAGGGGGAAAAAGGTTTCAACTATGTTTGACTGCACCTAATCCTATACAACCCAGCCTAGCCTAAGAGATCCGGTGGAAATTGGATAGGAAAATACTGCCTATGTACTCCTTTTGAGGGATCAAACCCACGTAGTTCTATTCCCTGCTCTTCTCCTTCATCTAAATACTTGTTAGAACATTGCAACCACAACATCCATGCAACCTTCCTGCCATCACAAATAATGCAATCAATGCAACTAATGCAAATAGTTAATGCAGTAAATAGTACTCGTACTCATTCATCTTAATAATTCATCGTATAGGGTAAAGATAGTAATAATAATAGCATACAACCAATAATCATCAATAACATTCAATTCCAATCTCAATCATCAAATAAGAAGGTAACAACACAATTATACTTACATACATACTAATCATCCATTTTAATTACATCACCGATGTAAGTATAAACCATCAAATATTTACTAATCACCTCATAAGAATGACACAAATCAATCATCAAATGTGTACTAATCCAATCAACATTAGTAATACAACATCGATCATTAAATAACCATAACTAACTATCCATCAACTAGTAGTAATGATGGTAAAATATCACACACTCGCCAAAATGTGATACCATCATCAAACATCAAACATATGTGATAATTACAACTAACAATCAATCACACATTTAACAACCATAAAAGTAATATTTACGTCCATTATTCTCTTAAGTATAAAAATCTGTTTGTTATTGTTAATTATAAAATCCTTTTCATTTATTCATCCCAAAAACAATAATAATATGTTTTTGTAAACAATGGAAAATCAATCATTTCATTGTTTGCACAAAACAAGACTAATTTAACTGAAATTCAGAATATTGTTATTTAAAGTCTAGTTCTATTTTAATAAACTTCCAAAGTATCAATTAATATGATTTCTATTATTGTTTATGAATTTCCCCAGAAATCCATAAATAATAACCTAATTTAATTACATGCTTTAATTTTAGTAAAATTTGTTAAGTCATCGTTATTTATAGAAACCATCTATAATCTATAAATAACCTTATCTATCATTTATTTATTAAATTTTCTCTTTTTATTCGATTTATTCCAATAAATTATTTTCCAATTCATATCAAGAAATTTATTTTAATTAAATATAAAAAAAAACAATTAACAAAAATCATCCAACTTAGTTACAATATACTCAAAATACTGTAATACTTAAATATTCATCTATAGAACATAATTTACATCAACAATTATGAATTTTCATCAATAGTTACCAATTTTATAGTTCAAATTTCAATTAATTAAATTAAATAATTCATTTCAACGTGCATTTTCAATAGTCTCCCAACTTAGCAAAACAAGCGCAATATCATTCAAAATTCTGCTACGACTCTAATGAAAGAAACCATGTATGGATCGAAGTTCGTATGTGAAAGATAAATGGATTAGGACTATAAGGGTATTTTAGTAAATTAATAATAAGATACATACTGTATATCATTCTTCCCCTTACGTATCCAAATGGAACCCAAATACTGCCTCCGTGCCGCCATTTGACCACCCAAATTAGTCGCCGCCATGCCGCGGTAGCCAACATCGCTACTATCTTTGACTTTGCCTCGACTTCCGCTTTCGAGCCATGGACCCACGTGTCCTCCGTCGGCTCCAATCACGAGTGCCCAATTCGACCACCGTAGACTTTATTTACCAAATTAACCCACCTTCGACCAAATTATGGCACAAAATTGGTGCCATTTTCCTCCAATTGATGTCACATGCCTATTGCAATAAACTTCGCCTCCTAATTTGCAGCTAATAGGGAATGCTTAATCGAAATCCTAGGTTTCACTGATCTGAGCTTTGACCATTGATTTTGGTTACCTCGAGCATCGTTTCAAAAAATGAACATCATTTACTCAGTTCGTTGTTAACTTCACGGTGATATATAATTTGATAAGGTTTGGATAGTTTGATTTTAATTTTTTTTTGTAATTAGAGATAATCATCCACCAGTAGTATATGATTAGAGAAATTTTGGGATTAGGTAAGAAAACTAAAGATAGAGATGATGGCTAGCCTCACCTAAATAGTTGTTAGGCTGATTATGGGCTGTGTGTCCAGTTTGACCCAAAATAGCTATATACACTGTTTATACACTGCAGCGCCTCTATTTCGCAAACCGTAACTCCAAATATATCAAAATTATATATCAAATCGATCAACTTAGAAAGATCTTCACAAGGGTTATAAATACGACACCCAATTTACTCTTCTATTTTTTTAATTACTTTAATATTAACTGCATTAAATTTTCAGGTCGTTGCATAATGGGTTAAAAGTCATGTTTTCGATGGCATTGACATAGTATTTTAATAGTCCTCGAGGCTATATATATATATATATATATAGAGAGAGAGAGAGAGACATATATATGTATACATATATGTATATGCACACATATGTATGTGTGTGTGTATATACGCACATTCATATATGTGTGTATATGTGTATATTTGTGTGTATGTGTATATATGTGTGCGCACACGTCTGATGGCTTTGATATGACATTTTCAATAGCTTTTAATAGCGTATTTTCTAGTAACTTGATGCCAAACTTTTCGAATGCTTATAGCATCATATTTTCTATGGCATTGATATAATATTTTATTATTATTCTTGAGAGCTATTTTTCATTACCTTGAAGGCATTTTTTCGATATGCTTGTAATCATGTTTTTTATAGCGTTAATATGGCATTTTCTATAGCTTTGAACTATGTTTTGGATAGCGTGATCATCACATTTTCTATAGCTTCAAATCTTGTTTTTAATAGTATAATGTATTTTTGATAGCTTATATACTATGTTTTCGTTAGTGTTTTACAAAAGTTTGATTTAACTGGCATTTAGAAATTCATAGCTAGATTTCTCAAAAGTTGAAGCGGTAAATTAGCTAAAATTTTGAGCTAATCAATTTGTGGTAAGTATGAATTAAGGTTAATCTATACTATATTATTATTAGTGAGTTCAATTTTAAGCTCACACGGTCTCCCTTGAAATTTGGCATCCGAACCGTCTCGCACCTATACGTAATTCCATCTTTCTCATTTTCATCCCCAAACATTTTCATCCGCAAACCATTCCTCTCTTTCCGCATCTTCTTCTCCCCTCCCACTTAATGCCGCCCACTGTCAATCGAATACCCTTTGGGTTCTCTCCTATTTTCTCTTTTTCCTTCATTCCCTTCCCCAATCGATCGTTTTCGGTTCTCACTTCTCCCATTCCTCCCTTCCTATTAAAACCCTAAATATCCACGTCCCCGATTTAGGCCTTTTACCCAGCGTTAACGTTGACCTCTCCTCCCACCAGCGTCGCCAGCCACTTCGAATCTAAATCTCCGGCCATTAGATGATTATATGCACAGAATTCCTATACATGCAATACTCCTCTTTTTGTTGGCAGCACTCCTCTTTCTGTTGCCATTTTACATCTTTGTGCTCATGTCTGATTGCAATTCAGGTAAATTTGAATCCATCGATTGTATATAAGAGCACGATTTATGAAATTCGTTTTACTTATTTTCTTTTATATTTTGGTTTTACACTGTAATTCAATTTTTAAAACCATATCTTTATGCTTCCATGTTGTTTTACCGATTCCCTATCGTCTTCTTTCCCAGTCTTTCTTTTCTTCGAATTATTTTGAAATTCAGTTCATGTTCCATATTTTTTGGTTTTTTAGTCTTTAGTTATAAAGTTATTCATGTCGCATGGTTTTTTTCCATTTTCAGTGCAATCAGTTTACACCGATTATTTTATTCAACTTGCACTTTGTATGTATGTGCACATATTCAATTAAACCATGTTATGATGGAAATTTTCATGTTGCTCTTTTTTTTCGAGTTGCACTGATTTTATCCACTTCTTTCTTTGTCGACCTTGGAAATTGAATAAAGGTCCTTTTAAAGTTAAACCAGTTCTAACATAAGATATAATATTACCTCTCCTATGTTCGCAACATTTGTAACTATTCAGTATGCACCCATTATACGGTTAACTCCAAATGTAATATGCTATGTTATATTGCTTGCGGCTTCTATTCATAGAGAATTTAGCAATGTTCCATCTTTAATAGTCAACTAACTAAGTGATTAGGGGTGAAAAATCTATATTAATCAAGGAGTCATGGGTTCTTCAGCAACTTTGATACATGAAAGTTGCTACTACTATTACACTATTACCATATTGTATTTGCAATAGAAACATGGTGAATTTGGTGATTCTTTTTTCAATTTTAGTCTAATGATTGATGCTAATTACCTAATGCATCTTATTCTATAGGAGGGTATTAGGTTTAAAGTATAAGTTTGAGTTTAGTTATGTGTGTGGTAGTGAAGCAATAGCTAAATGATAGAATAAATTGCCAGAAAATATCTACCACATGTGGATGGGATGTTCACCGTTATCGAAATGCTTAGTTTTTTAGAAAAAGGAAATATTTTTGAAAAAAGTGAATGATTTTTTGCTTTTTTATTTTCTTCTAAAAAAGTATCAATTTTGGATAGAATTTTAACAAGTGAGTTTGTTCATTCTATTGCTTAAATTTCAATATTAATAATGTTAACCACAATGCGAATAAAATTAAGTTCCACTTTACATACTACCAGGTCACTTGAAACTGTGTAAGAGAAAGCCTTTTAATAGCTTTATTGGTAAAACTTATTAGTAATCTACAAAAATTGTGGTACATCTGAATAAAATATGTGTTTTAAGAAAATTATTTTTTAGGCGTTTAAAAAGAGGATTTTATATGCAACCTGATGCTAATGCAACTGTTTTTTAAGATTACTTTCAAGCATATGTCTACTTACGGTTAAGAGTTTGACATGGTATTAGTAATTCATGGAGCATCTAAATCAAGACAAGTGCCCTAGAAATGGGCTATAACATGAGAAGGCTTTTTGGCTTTCCAATTGAAGAAAAGCTTTGATGGAATAAACTCAAATAGGAAGTTTGGATAATTTATTTGTATGAGTTAGCTTATTATACTCAATACACTTGCAAACCTTCAACAATGATGCAATTCACATAAGTAGCTTAGAAATTAAAAATTCCCACGTGGAAATACAAACTTCATCTCATTATTTATTGTAATCAACTTAATTTTAATTTAACAAAGTATGACGCTAAACTATGAGAAATTTTGATGGACATAAATTAGCACCCATAGTTCATTTAATAATTATTTATCTTTCCAAGTGATTACATAGCATGTGTGTTCGCTTTTTAATGGAGCTTACAAAATGCTAAAGAAGATTAATATCTAAGAAGGTTGGATGGTCTCCATAGTATATTATAACTTTCAAAGATACCATGGAAACAAGAGTTGTTTTCAACCCTATTGTTTTTAACAATTAGAAAACTAAAATACTATAGACTAATATTTGAAAATTGGGTCAGCTGTAAACTCAGTTTGTTTCCTCCATAAATACCAATAAATCCACAAATACTCATGATTATATTGATTTAAAAATATGTGAAGTTTGTTTGGATCAATTATTATGGATTTGCAAAAAGCAGTCAATGACGTTGAATTGGTTTTCTGCATTCTGCTTGAATATGATAACAAATTTAAGTTTATTGTTTTGTTTCTAGTGCACAAAAATAAGCCCAGGGATTGGGCTAATTTTCCTACATTTCCCGATAAAAGAATTGCAGTTAGCTTTTGATCCTATTAGCAGTATAAAATATTGGAAACTGACATTACTACAATCTACTTATGTGGTAAAAGGTTGTTTATATAATGCCTTATTTTCGAGCATTTATGCATAGTTTACTATTACATGGTAGTACTTCCTTTTTCTTGGTTGTCGTGTTTTCATTTGCCCTAAGTGTTTAAAGTTTCAAATTTAACTAGCTCAATAATTGATGGCTACAGCAATAGCAGGAGAATAATATTTTTAATTATTATTATTGAATTCATTCATCTTAGTTTTTGGCTTTTTGTGAATGATATTTTCATATATGTTTTCTCAGTAGCTAAAAAAGATATACATGGTTAAAATTTGCAATTTTTAGTTGGTCGATTTAGTATGTTTCTTTTTCATTCATTGAACTATTTATGTGATATGCATTATTTAGACTGTTGTTTGTACTCATCCTTTGTGTTTAAAGATTAAATAGAGTTCAGCTCATTTTATTGCATGTAATATGCTTTTCAGTGACGATGAGTTGTAATGCTTGGTATGTGCAGTGTGCATCAACTTTAATTTAGGGTAAAACAGTTTCGACAAGAAAGGCAATGCATAATTTGTGTTTGACATTAAGATGTGTGCATTCCCTTGATGTTTTAATTTCATGTCATTATCATTGTTGGTTTATGGCATTTATTTTATTATGATCAGATGACTTAGTTTCTTTTCATGTTGTCTTCGCTTTTGGATGCGACATTCTATGTTTTATTCCATAACGAGGCATAAATTATTGTTCAAAGGACAATTTTGGGTACAAATATTTCATATAATCAATTTTTGGAGCACATTTAAGAAAAAGGTGAGACATTCCTGTATGCTTAATCTATATATGTACTTCTTCGTTATCATTTGCATTTAGTTCTAACTTAAATCATATTGATTTTGGATGGCCTCCTTTCCTCCTTTTGGTTTATTTGAGGATAAACATAGGAGTGTCTTTTGGTTTGATTGGATTCCAAATTATACCTCTTTCTCATTGGAATACTAAATAATTAACTATCTTTATTTCTTTTGTTATAGCTTACAATGATTGATATAATGAAAAAGTATTTGACACAATGAGATATTTTGCTTCTTATTAGTTTAGATATATTTCTCATACTATTCGCTAATTCTTAAAGGTATTATTTTGTTTATGTAGAAAACCACGAGCTCAATACCATAATGAAATCTAGCAAATTTGGTGCTAGATGTTTTGGAGGTTGTGTACATATATAGGCTTTGGCTATTACAATGGAGGTACTGTGCATATACAAGCAGTTTTATTACTTTTTACATACATGCATGTATCCTGGTGGAAATTGGAAGTATAATCTTATATTGAGGCATCACGTATTTAGAAGATAGTATAGACATATGTCAACAAAAGTATCTAGAAAGGCAAATTCTTGATGCAGAAGTGTGCAAAACCCTGTAAAACATGGCCAAAACCTTAGTCATGGACATGTTAATTAAATAAATGTTAATAATTACATTACTTTTATAAATTATTGTCAATATACATTTTGTTAAATTTATAAAAATATTACCATTTCACCTTTTTCGTAAAAAAATTATACTTCATAAATTATGGTACATAACCAATAAAAATATCTATATCGTGTAGATATTGCCATTACAATTTACCATATCATAACAAACGTGTTGATCTAGAAATTAATGTGCAAAAGATTAACTATGCTGCTTAATGGTACATGCTATACTCCTTTTAAAAGCAGTAAATAAATTAAATTTTTTAATTTAAGGTAATTTTCTAATTTACGATTTACTATTCCATTGGGATATTTTTAGTGTTATTTGCAGATATTTTATGTGATAGGCAGATATAAGAGTGGAACAACATGTTGAGTATTGAAGGTTGAAAGAGACATCCTTCATAGCTAAATATTTCAGAAGATCCTACATATTGCACTCAGAGTGAATTTTATGATTTGCTTAAGATAGTACATGACGGAAATTCAACAACTGGAGGCTAAAGTTTGTCACAGCTTGCTTTGAACTGTTGGTAATTTTTCCTTATGGTCTGATCGAGAAAATTCATTGCAACATGCTATAATTTTTTATCCTGAAATATAGTACATATAGTATAAATATATTCTCTTTCATAGGATTTGTAAATTCTTGCGGCCTTATTATGTACTACTGACAACGAAGAGAAGGAAAATAAAAAATTTATGTACTCACGCCGTATATGCCTTCTCAAAAACAACATGATACATTTAGGCTGTACTAAGCGTCCAAACAATGCATATTCCAAGGACGAGAATAAGTTCATTGTCCATTCTACATGTAAATAAGAAATGTAAGGTGGATAATATTTGTGTGCAATTGTTTTGATTCAGATTTAGAGTATAATCATTCTTTCTTTATATATGCATGTCTTATGCTATAGATCAATTTTGTTACTTTGTGATACTTCGTAAACACATGATCTGATTTTTTAACTAATTTCCCTTAGAAAGTAATTTTTTACTGCTTGATGATTTTCTTTATGTGACAAATGAACTTTTCCAAAGAGCTAATTTTTTGATCAATTTTTGCCATGCGGTTATGGTTTGAGTTTTCTTCTATTTAGTTAAAATGCCACCTTTGTTTGAGTTGCCACGTTCATTTTGGTAGCTAAATGCCAATATTGGTTGCTTGAGACAAACTTCATGTACTTTGGAGTCATGATAAACATTTGATACGAGGTTTACGAATAAAGTTTTAGTTTTTTCTTCCTTTTTGCTGGACGCAAACATATATTCTCAAAATATTTTATTTCACTATCCTTTTTTAATTATACCTTTTCCATTTTTCCATAATTAACTAACGAACTTGATGGTTTGTATGTTTCGTTCATGGGAAAAGGTACAAGAGGTTCCAATATACGATGGACATCACAAAAGGTCTTTTTCGGTTATTAATACCATATTATGTACATGTATCCATGTGTGAATCTTCAAGATCAGTTTAAAATGTTGGTAGCTTTGGTTAAGACAGTAAGTCGCTAGGTGGTTTTTGACATTGTTGTCATTGTTTTTAATGATACGATGCAGATGCAAATATTCGTCAAGATACTGACAGGAAAGACCATCACTCTTGAGGTTGAGAGCTCGGATACAATAGACAATGTAAAAAGCCAAGATACAAGACAAGAAGGGAATCCCACCTGACCAGCGGTGCCTTGCATTTGCGAGCAAACAACTTGAAGATGGGAAAACACTGGCCGATTATAATATCAAGAAAGAATCAACCATCCACCTGGTTCTAAGACTGAGAGGAGGCATGCAGATCTTTGTGAAGACACTAACAGGACAGACTATAACTCTGGAGGTGTGTGTGTATGTATATGTATATATATGTGTGTTTGTGATGGTGAAAGAGGGCAAGTTTATGAAACAATGTTTTTATGAATTGAGAATCTGACATGTGGGATCTGGAATCATCTCAAAAATAATACAATGTGGACAGCTGCATTGGTTCATGGGGTTTTTTTCAAACAAGAAAGCTATCCCTATTATTACATATCTCTGCATGTCCTTGAATTGTGGGGACTTTTCGTTCTATTTGATTTTTATTTTCTTTTAATTTCCTTCCATAATACAAACACATTATTCAATTAGGTAGTTGATAACGATCCCAATAGCTTAAAGTGGTATTGTAGGTTAGAAGAAGGTGTAGTAATATTGATAATTATATATTTTTACCATAGGCGCAAATTTTGATGTTTAGCTATAGCTTAGGGTTTTAGTACTCAGCAACTATCTGATTTTGGTTATTTACCATGTGTCCAATATTTACCATGTTGCTAATCAGATATTGAAAAGCGGTGTCAATGTGGATAGTAGGGTAGCTAATGATGTTGAGGTAAAACAAATTGTTTGTGAAAATATTCTTAAACAAACTCATGTTGTGTTATCATGTATCGTACATATTCGTGATTTGGTTCCACATTTCTCTTCTGATCCCAACAAGGTTCATGGCACAATATAAAGCTTGGCATATTTGTGAGTTAAAAGTTAGCTTATTTTCGACTGACTGTGTTCTTTAAATGTTAGCTTTCTTGGCCCGCTAAGCCCTCCAATTATTCGGTGCATAAGGACCAAAACTATGAATCCACTAGGAGGCATTTTTATGTGATTACATTGTTACTTTAGACCGTGCACTTTGAAATGAACCATACAACGCTGTTAATTATGTGGGAATGAATTTTTCTATGATGATTTTTGTGTCAATGGTATTATGTTTTAGTTTAGTTTTACCACAATATATCCACAATACAATGTGAATTTTTTCTTTCATCCAACCAGTTTGAATATGCAAAAAGTTAAACAAACCATCGTTTAGGAATTCTTTTTCCTCCATGAGTTGGTCAATTAAATAAATATTTTAGCACCATAATATAAAATTGTGAGATTGATTTATAAACGGTTTCATGATATACTTTGTTTCTACGATGTCATATATTTAAATTAGTTCTAAAATGACAATATATGTGGATATTTTTGTATAATAATTTTATTATAACATGCATATAACTGATACCCGTGTGCGTAGCACGGGTTCACACTAGTTCATTTTAAAGATTATGAAAATTTATCTTGTATTTTTTTATATGATGTCATATATGTATTAGTTTACTTACTAGGATGTAAGAAAATTGTGATGATGAATGAATCCTATTTTATGTTGTGTACACACCTATAATGATCACTTATGTGTGTGATAAATAGAACTTACAAAAGTTATAAAAGTGGGTATATTTGGAGTTAACTCACGTTTGAGTTGATTTGCATCCGAGAGATCCCAGTAATATAACGTGAGATGCATTTAACCAGTTATAATGAATGAAGCATCTCGTAATCCAATCAGTTTTCGGAATTTGGAGCATTTCAGAAGCAAATGATAAGAACGGTTGTCAGCTAGTGTACTATAAGGTTACTAGTGCGTAACAACCCTTAATTGGGTGGTGTAGTGTAGGATAGTGTAATCCTCCGAAATGCATTACATGAAAAACCAAAGAGTGGTAGTAACGTAGGTGTTAGATTAACAATTTATTTAGAATAAGTTAATGAAACTAAAAGGACAGTTTAATATGATGCTTAATTGACTTTAGAAGAATATACGACGACGTATAATTTGCACGTTGGAGCAAAAGCCTGCGTAAATTTTTATGAACTATGTAAGCTAAACTGGCAATACCCTCATTTAGCTAAAGGATTGTACGTTATTATGTTTATGTTTGGGATTGTGAGGGAAAACCCATAAGGCTATCAATGAGTATCAAAAGTTCGTTTAAATCCACATTATTTACATCCACATTCAAAAAATGAAAAAATAATATTAAATCCAAAAAATGGGTACGAATATGTATAAGATAATATCCTCGTCCAAAATTATCGGTCAGGCTTTTATCAAGGTAATAGTTGTGATTATGCATAGTTTAATACATAAAATGATAGATGTCTACTATTTTATTATGGTAATAATTTTTGTTTGCCCGTTTAAATGAATATCTACTATCCAAAAGTGATTAATATCATTGTATTTATAATTCTTATGTTTATACTAGCATTATTTACGGAAAGGATTTACGTTGGACCATGAAAGTACATTTTTTTTTCTATAGTAATTATGTTCGGAGCAGATAAATATCTGATATCTGCCTGTATCAATGGAATGAATATCCGAAAATGATTTCAAATGCGGATATGATACCATCCACATCCGCAAGTACCTATTGACAGGCATATAAATACGCTCCATTCCAAAGGATGGTCTCTCTTTCATATGTTTATATTTTCGGGGACTAATTTTTTTTCACACTACACTATTTTCTAACTTGTTGTTTATTATTGTTTTCCCCGTAAACTCATTAACGATTGGATTATTGTTTACCAGATAGACATGTTCTTTTGGATTTTGACTAAAGAAGTTAGAGACGAAGCTGAAAACTTTAGTTATCTTTTTAGATCTTTTATTTTACAGCATGTACTTGAACTAGGATTTCTAACAGGTCTGATGGTGTGCAGCATCCGCATATGTTGACAATCACATATATATATATGTTCTATTATATCCATCCTACGTGGGAGATAATTTAGAAATGTGATGTAAAACAATTCTATAATGGCAAAGGTTCTATTAATAATCTATTATTTTCTCTGTTTATTTATATTGTGAAATTAAAAATGCCGATCTCATTTTATCGCTTGAAACAATTTGGTGATGATGACAACATCATCAACGTTCATTTTCAAGTCCCAAAAAAGGAAATGTTATGTTGACACATATAATTTAGTTATTTAGTGACAAATTTACTTATGCAGCTAACGATGTCCTTGATGCATTATGAATCATATTTATTTATTAATGTATGGTCTCATGAACCGATGTACTTGGGATGATTTATTTGCGGTATCAGTATTAAAATTCTGACTCGATTATATGTTAGAGAATACAAATTTCCTCTTTAGTCACGCTTTAGTGCAAATCAAATGAATTAAAGAAAAGTAAAGTAGTTATCTCATGGAAAGAATTGAACTTAGGAGATGAAGGTAAAAAATCAATTCCCTACTCAATTGATTAACAAAGGCATGTTATCAGACGCATGCATATTGGAAGAAATCGAAGAGTATAGAATATATTTGTCTCCATATGAACCAATTGTGAATTCACGTGACATAGATTAATTCACTAAGCCAATTTCTTCAACTATAATTATCATTCCCTACTTAAATGCAACCATCCATTAGAGATCCTCATCCTCTCAAGTTTCACTTCTTCTTTATTATTACATTAAGCCTCCATTAAAATAGGTATATCAATCTTTTATGTTCCTGCCTGAAATTATTAATTAAATTTCTCTCCTTCAAAGTGATTGCATGCTCTCACATCGATGGAGGAGCTAATATAAATCTATGTGTCCCATTTACTTTTTTATATATTCAATTTTGCATATGTTTGATTGTGGCTTGCTGAATTAAGTATGGTTATTTAAGTTTTATCTCATCTCTAATCGATCTTACATAGGCTTCCACGGAGATTTGGGATATATTGATATTGCATGCAATTTTTTCTTAGTAACCGACATTAGAGCTATAAGATTTGCTACTATATAAAAGGTGCTTGATAGAATTGTAGATCTGGAGGATGAAAATAGATAAGAGATTAGACCGACTCAAGTAGTTACATCATGTGTTAAGGCTCTACAACAACCCATATTTTTACGTTTAGTAATCAACTGTAACTAGTCATTTTAATTGAATTTAAATGAACTAATGACTTTCAAAAGGAGTTTTAAAGAGGAATGAATTAGAGCTCGATACGTATTCTATTGCGTTCTTAATGTCATTTAAATATGAAATACATATAGAGTTTGTTAAAATTGATATCATTTTTGAAATGCGTTCTTTCCTTTTATTATTTTAATTCTCTTCTTCTGCATCTTCACAAAAAGAAAAATTAAGGATTTCCAATTTGAAATCATCATAATTTCTTCTTCTCTTCAATGAAAATTACAAAATAAAAATCTAAATTCATGTCAAAAAATTCTCTACAAGTTCGTACCTTAAAGTTCACATTTTGAAGAAGTTTGGAGTCGCATTTCAAAAATCAAAGAAGAGTTTCAAATTAGGTTTCGTTGGAGCTTCAATTTCTTGATATTGGATGAATGAGATCTATTCTATATGATATATGATCAGCATGTATATCAAGAAATCATGTTGTATCCAATATTGGTTAAGATTTGGTAATGAACTCGTATTGGTGTTTTAGAAATTATAATTTTATTAATGAATGTTTAGAAAGTGTTAATTATGGAATTATATGTGTTTAATGACATGATATAAAATTTGATATGTTTGGTTTGATTGTATGGTTGGTTGTGTTGGTTTGAGAATTGATGGAATGATAAAAGATGGGTATATGAAATATTTAGTTGTCATTGTGAATGAAATATGGTGTTGAACTGGTGAGTCAAGTCGTTAAACTTGAAGGGCTATAAAATTGGTTCATTTCCTCAAAGTCATTCGTCGAGTGTGAATTGCACTTGTTCGAACGTTGAATGACCGATAATAAGAGAGTGAATTCATGTCGAGCAGAGAAGTGTGTGGGTCATATAGAGCCGTACGTTTCGGTCACATGGAACGACCTTTGGTTTGCCAGAGAATCCGAAGGAACCGAATGATTCATTACAACTTGGATCGATGGATAGTTGAAAATCTTGACCACCAAAAGCCGACTACAACTGAAACTTGTTCTTGACCAAAGCACACCTTACATTCATAAAGCGACTTTGGGGGGCAAGTGTTAATTGGCCTTTTGGCCAAGCAGATTTCAACTAAAAGTAGGAGGTCAAAATGAGGACCAAACAACTCAAGAACTTGGAAACATGCTTAGAAGGATCAGAAGATGAAACTCAAGAAATTACAAGTCTAAAGGAGCAAAGGAAACCTCTTGGTACCAAGAGGTCCTCTTGATGCCGAGAGCTTTCTATTGCACTTTGGGCCCCACCATCCTCTTTTACTTCAAGTACTATTTCAGGCAATCACCATCAAGGCTTTTCTAGGAGACTGGTAAGCAACTTCAAGGATTAATAAGAAGAAAGCAAAGAAAGCGGGATAATACAAGCATTATCGAAGGAATCATCAGGATTGACTCAACCTCTATGGAGAAGAGTTTAGAATACATCAAGTCGAAGATAGGAAAGCAAGACAAGTGAAAAGAATGAGTTTTCACAAAAAGAAAGCTCTCAATACCAAGAGATCTTTTTTAGACATTGGGCCGACGTGCTCTCCTGTGGTCTTCTTGGCTTGCATCTAGATCTTGTTCAACTCAACCTTGTAGACCAACAAAGCAGTTTCTATATAAATACCAGCCCTATGGCAACTAAAGGAGGGGTCTTATTTTTGGACTTTTGACGCTTCTTCTTCTTCATACCCTATCTCTCTTCACAATAGTCACCAAAGTAGACATTGTTGGCAGTTATAGGCTTAGAACCTAATAACTCCTTGTACTAGTGATCTAAATATCTCTCAAACTTATAATCAATAAAAATATAAAGTGAATATAGGCTAGAGGTTGCTGAACCACTATAAAATTCTTATGTGTTCTTTACTTTTTTGCTATTTTATGCTGGATCTCTATATTTCAATGGGTTTTTGGGTGTTGTGCCATTTTTAGCGTCAACATAGATATTTCATATTCATGGACAAAGTGACTCGTTATGGTTTTTGGGTATAGTTTGGAGGAAAAATCGATGGTTGGAATAAATATTTCATATGTATTAAAATATCATCATGTATGATAAGTTGATGTTGGGATGTGTTGTATGTATCGACATATATCATATATATATATATATATATATATATATATATATTCGGAGAGATAATGGGTATTTGATCATTTATTATTGACCCACTCGGGCTTGTAAATGATATCTATTATATTTTATCACTATTTTTTATGATGTTGGGATGTGCCCGTGTCTATGGGCGAATGGGCGTTTAAGGTGTATTGCGGCACTTTGCAATAGTTAGTTAAGTTCATTTTAAATCAAAATAAGATTTTTATTTTTTCGCCAACCGGAAAAAAACGGTCAAAACCGTCGTATCTCTCCAAACCAAAAAAGAATCGTCTCAATAGTCAAAAGACAGTTAAAGGGTCGCAAACTTTTTGAAAAGGCATGACCGTTGGACGCCAATTCTGCTATAAATATGCCTTAAATTTCTAACCAAATGACTACTGAAATCACTCAGAAATCATCTCCTTCCTCCATATTTTTTAACTCGAATTCTCTTGCATTCGTCACCGCTCCGCTTGCAAGCAATGAATTGCAGAGTTCATCAGTTTCACCTTGGGAAACAAATTGCTCATACCCTTCAGTGCCATAGAAGGAGCAATATTATTTTAAGGAAACAGTGCTATACTGGAATCAGACATTTTTAATCAATCAACCTATCATCATCGTGGTAACTTACTTTATCATATATACTCTTTTGTTTTTGATTTTATAACAGTTATATCCAATGTTGATTAAGGTTTGGTGAAGTCGTATTGGTGTTTTAGGGATTATAATCTTTGTAATGAATGTTTAGAAAGAGTTAATTATGGAATTGAATGTGTTGAATGACATGATATAAAAATTGATATGTTTGGTTTGGTTGTATGGTTGATTGGTGGTTGGGGAATTGATTGAAGGATAAAAGATGGTATATGAAATTTTTAGTTTTCATCGTGAATGAAATATGGAGTTGAACCAGCGAGTCGAATTGTTAAACTCAAAGGGATGCAAAACCTGTTCATTTCCTCAAAATCATTCGTCGGGTGTGAAGTTGCACTCGTTTGAATGTCGAACGATCCATAATAAGGACATGACTTCATGTCGACTTTATGTTGAAGACGAAAAAGAGAAATGCGAAAGAAGGAGACGAAGAGAATTTCCAAGTTCAAACCTGCAAGTTTCATATTTTCAAACATCTGAAATGATGATCCAAATGTCTAAAATGATGAACACAATTATATGTTATATAGCTAAAAAGATCCATTCAACCCTCCTTAGCAACTTTTAGCATACACAAATTTGACTATTGATGATATGTTTTCAATCACATTTCACTTTAATTTTTATCAATCACATATGCATACATGTATCGAAATCGTGGTTATTAATATTAATCTCATTATTTTGACATCAAACACATCTAAATTAACATTGATCTCACTTAAGCATGTGAAATATTCCAACATTGGGATCTCTACAAAAGCACTCGTTTATGTAATCTATATTCAAAGCTTACCATCATGCTACATACTTAAATAACAAAAAGAAGGTTAACCAAAGATCTTAACACTATCAGTTTGAAGTACCTATCATAATCATGATCCAGTCGACAATTGTTTGCACATACATAAAACAGTTCCGCACATTTCAAAGAATTGGGATAGAGTTGCTGGAAATTTTGATCAAAACTTCAGAAATTGATAAAGCAAAAGGAAATTATTCGGAGGAAGGAAATGGGTAGGAAATTCAATTGAAAATTTCAGGGGATTTTCACACACACACACACACATGATATAGTTGATCTCAACTTAATTTAATGCCCCTTGGGTAGTACTCGAAATATGTCGTTGAGCTCCTAAAGTATTAGCCCATAAACAAAATGATATCGTGCTACTACTATTTCAAAAATACATAGTTTCCGCCTTTTGTTTTATACACCCTCTTCATAAAGGTTTAATTTTTTTGTAAATAAGTATTATCCATAGACCATGAGCAGTTGTGATAATGGTCATCGCTAACATTTTACAAATACTTTTCCATATCATTTTCTTACACTCAATTGCATACCTTTATGGCTATCAATCAGTTAATATATCAAAAACCACTACACTAATAAACTAGTAATCGTTACGTTAGTAATGATAAATAATTGTTCTCGAGGAAATAAAAGCTTGATGTGATTTTACATTGTAATTGTGTTTAGCCTTTCATTTCATCATGTCATTTAATTTAAAAAACAACATCGAGAAAGAAACTAAATGCGGTCAACAGAATGTGGACCGAGTTTCTAAAATAGACATTGTTCTTTGCTTCCCATTAAATGCAGTTAATAGAACTGTCTAGATTATGAATATTCATGTATTATGAATCGATTGTTGAATTATCATCATCGTCTATTTTGAAGAAAAAATAGCGGTGATAGTGACCGCGACTCAATTATCAAAAATTTATTACCATTGTGATTTTTTCGATGTTTCACTTTGAAAATATGGCGATATAATTTCTGTAATCTTCATCTAGGAAATTGAACGGAAGATGCTTAACAACAAAAATAAGATTGACTGAGATCCGAACAGTTAGTATTCCACTTTAAATTTAAGTGACATAAAGTTCGTCTGGAAAATTATATAAAATGACGCTTGAGATAATTGAAACCCCATAGCATAATTTAAACATCAACACATGCACATATTTACAATCTCATCACAATAATTGAAGATTACACAAATCTAGTACATAAGGTATTATACATCTTTCAATACATTAATTATAAAAACAACGACTATAAAAATATTAATGCAAGAGATATACCGATCTATCCTTTGAATACGACTCTTTCTAGACCATTTGCTCTCCTCTTCGCTTTCACTTACAAACTTATATATATATATATATATATATATATATATATAATAAAGGGAAAAAAGGTTTCAACTATGTTTGGACTGCGCCTAATCCTATACACCCCAGCCTATCCTAAGAGATCCGGTGGCAATTGGATAGGGAAAGACTACATATGTACCGCTTTTAAGGGATCAAACCCACGTAGTTCTATTCCCTGCTCTTCTCCTTCATCTAAATACTTGTTAGTACATTGCAACCATAACATCCATGCAACTGTTGCTGTCATCACAAACAATGCAATCAATGCAACCAATGCAAATAGTTAATGTAGTAAATTGTACTCATACTCATTCATCTTAATAAATCATCATATAGGGTAAAGATAGTAATAATAATAGCACACAACCAATAATCATCAGTAATATTCAATTCCAATCTCAATCAACAAACAAGAAGGTAACAACACAAATATACTTATGTACATACTAATCATCCATTTTAATTACATCGCCAATTTAAGTATAAACCATTAAATATTTGCCGATCACCTTATAAGAATGATACAAATCAATCATCAAATGTGTACTAATCCAATCGACATTAGTAATACAATATCCATCATCAAATAACCATAACTAACTATCCATCAACTAGTAGTAATGATGGTAAAATATCGCACACTCACCAAAATTTGATATCATCATCAAACATCAAACATATGTGATAATTATAACTAACAATCAATCACACATTCAACAACCATAAAAATAATATTTACGTCCATTATTCACTTAAGTATAAAAATATGTTTGTTACTGTTAATTATAAAATCCTTTTTATTTATTCACCCTAAAAACAATAATAATAAGTTTTATTATAAACACTGGAAAATCAATCATCTCATTGTTTACACAAAACAAGACTAATTTAACTGAAATTCACATTATTATTATTTAAAGCCTAGTTCTATTTTAATAAACTTCCCAAGTATCAATTAAATATGATTTCTATTATTGTATATGAATTTCCCTAGAAATCCATAAATAATAACCTTATTTAATTCCATACGTTAATTTTAGTAAAATTTGTTAAGTCATCGTTATTTATAGAAACCATCTCAAATCTATAAATAACCTTATCTATCATTTATTTATTAATTTTTTTCATTATTATTCATTTTATTCCAATAAATTATTTTCTAATTAAAATCAAGGAATTTATTTTAATTAAACATCAAAAAATACAACAATTAACAATAATTATCCAACTAAGTTAAAAAATATACTCAAAATATTGTAATACTTAAATATTCATTTGTAGAACGTAATTTACATCAACAATTATGAATTTTCATCAATGGTTATCTATTTTATAGTTTAAATTTCAATTAATTAAATTAAATAATTCATATCAACGTGCATTTTCCAACCATCTCCAAATGCAGCAAAACAAGCGCAATATCATTCAAAATTCTACTACGACTCTAATGGAAGAAACCGTGCATGAATCGAAGTTCGTATGTGAAAGATACATGGATTAGAACTATAAGGGTATTTTAGTAAATTAATAATTAAAGATACGTACCGTATATCCTTCTTCCCCTTACGTATCCAAATTGAACTCAAATACCGCCTCCGTGCCGCCGTTTGACCACCCAAATTAGCCGTCGCCACACCGTAGTAGCCAACATCGCTACTATCTTTGACTTTGCCTCGACTTCCGCTTTCGAGCCATGCACCCACGTGTCCTCCACTGGCTCCAATCACTAGTGGCCAATTCGACCACCGTAGACTTTATTTACTACATTAACCCACCTCCGACCAAATTATAGCACGAAATCGGTGCCATTTGCCTCCAATCGATGTCGCTTGCCTATTGCAACAAACCTCGCCTCCTAATTTGCAGCTAATAGGAAATGCTTAATCGAAACCCTAGGGTTCACTGATCTGAGCTTTGACCATTGATTTTGGTTACCTCGAGCATTGTTTCAACAAATGAACACAATTTACTCGGTTCGTTGACAGCTTCACGGTGATATATAATTTGGTAAGGTTTAGATAGTTTGATTTTTAAAACAATTTGTAATTAGAGATAATCATCTGCCAATAGCAGATGATTAGAGAAATTTTCGGATTAGGTAAGAAAACTAAAGATAAAGATGATCGCTAGCCTCATCCATATAGTTGTTAGGCTCGATTATGGGCTCTATATCCAGTTTGACCCAAAATAGCCATGTACGTTGTTTAAACACTGCAATGCCTCTATTTCACAAACCGTAACTCCAAATATACCAAAATTATATATCACATCGATCAACTCAGAAAGATCTTCACGAGGGTTGTAACTACGGCACCCAATTCACTTTTCTATTTTTTGAATTACTTTAATATTAACAGCATTAAATTTTTAGGTCGTTGTATAATGGGTTAAAAAGTCATGTTTTCGATGGCATTGACATAGTATTTTAATAGTCTTCGAGGTTCTCTCTTTCTATATATATATACCGATACACACATACATATATATACAAACATATATATATATATATGCGCACAAACCTATGTGTGTGTGTATGTATATATTTGTGTGTACGTGTATATATGTGTGTGCGTGCGTTTGATGGCTTTGATATGAATTTTCAATAGCTTTTAATAGCATATTTTCTAATAGCTTTGATGCCAAACTTTTCGAATGTTTATAGCATCATATTTTCTATGGCATTGATATAATATTTTCGATAATTCTTGAGAGCTATTTTTCATTACCTTAAAGGCATTTTTTCGATATCCCTGAAATCATGTTTTTTATAGCGTTAATATGACATTTTCAATAGCTTTGAACTATGTTTTTGATAGCGTGATTACGAATTTTCTATAGCTTCAAATCTGGTTTTTAATAGTATAGTGTATTTCCAATGGCTTAAATACTATATTTTTGATAATGTTTTACAAAAGTTTGATTTAATTGGCATTTAGAAATTCATAGCTAAATTTCTTAAAAGTTGAAGTGGTAAATTAGCTAAATTTTTGAGCTAATAAATTGTTGTAAGTATGAATTAAGGTTAATTCATTTTAAAGATTATGAAAATTTATCTTGTATTTTTTTTATATGATGTCATATGTGTATTAATTTACTTACTAGGATGTAAAGAAAACTCTTATGATGAATGAACCCTATTTTATGTTGTGTACACACATATGATGATCACTTATTTATGTGATAAATAGAACTTACGAAAGTTATAAAAGTGGGTGTAGTTGGAGTTAACTCACATTTGAGTTGATTTGCATCCGAGAGATCCAAGTAATTTAAAAGTGGGTGTAGTTGGAGTTAACTCACGTTTAGTCATGATTTAGTGCAAATCAAATGAATTACAGAAAATGCAAGGAGTTATCTCATGGAAAGAATTGAACTTAGGAGATGAAGGTAAAAAATCAATTCCCTACTCAGTTGATTAACAAAGGCATGTTATCAGACGCATGCATATTGGAAGAAATCGAAGAGTATAAAATATACGTGTCTCCATATGGATCAATGGTGAATTCACGTGACATTGATTTATTGACGTAAGTCAATTTCCTCAGTCGTAAGTATCATTCCTACTTAAATGCAACCATCCATTAGAGATCCTCATCCTCTCAAGTTCCACTTCTTCTTTATTATTACATTAAGCCTCCATTAAAATAGATATATCAATCTCCTGTGTTCATGTCTGAAATTATTAATTAAATTTCTCTCCTTCAAAGTGATTGCACGCTCTCACATCGATAGAGGAACAAATATAAATCTATGTGTCCCATTTACTTTCTTTTTTCTTCAATTTTGCATATATTTGATTGTGGCTTGCTGAATTAAGTATGGTTATTTAATTTGTTTGTCTTATCTCATCTATAATCGATCTTACATAGGCTTCCACTGAGATTTGGGATATATTGATATTGCATTCAGTTTTTTCTTAGTAATCGATATTATAGCTATAAGGTTTGCTACTATAAAAAAAGGTGCTTGATAGAATTGTAGATCCGGAGGATGAAAATAGATAAGAGATTAGACAGACTCAAGTAGTTACATCCTATGTTGGGGCTCTGCAACAACCCATATTTTTACGTTTAGTAGTCAACTGTAACTAGTCATTTTTAATTGAATTTAAATGAACTAATGACTTTCAAAAGGAGTTTTAAAGAGGAATGAATTAGAGCTCGATACGTATTCTATTGTATTCGTAATGTCAAAATATGAAATGTATATAGAGTTTGTTAAAATTGATATCATTTTGAAATGTGCTTCTTTCGCTTTTTATTTCATTCTCTTCTTCCGCATCTTCACAAAAAGAAAAATTAAGGATTTCCAATTTGAAATCATCAAACAAACTTCTTCTTTTGGTCAATGAAAATTACAAAATAAAAATCTAAGTTCATGTCAAAAGATTCTCTACAAGTTCGTACCTTCAAGTTCACATTTTGAAGAAGTTCGGAGTCGCATTTCGAAAATCAAAGAAGAGTTTCAAATTGGGTTTCTTTGAAGCTTCAATTTTTTGATATTGGATGAGTGAGATCTATTATATATGATATATGTTCAACATGTATATCAAGAAATCATGTTATATCCAATGTTGGTTAAGTTTTGGTAATGAACTCGTATTGATGTTTTAGAGATTATAATTTTATTAATGAATGTTTAGAAAGTGTTAATTATGGAATTATATGTGTTGAATGACATGATATAAAATTTGATATGTTTGGTTTGATTGTATGGTTGGTTTATGTATCATAATTATGATCTAGTCGACAAAATTATTCAATTTTACATAGTTTGCGCATACACAAAGCAATTCTGCACATTTCAAAGAATTGAGATAGAGTTGTTGGAACTTTTGATTAAAACTTTAGAAATCGATAAATCGAGAAAATTATTCCAAAGAAGGAAATGGATAGGAAATTCAATTGATAATCTCAAGGTACTTTCACCTACAAATATATATATATATATATGATATGGTTGATCTCAACTTAATTTAATGCATCCGGGTAATACTCGAAATATGTTGTTGAGCTCCAGAGTATTAGCCCATAAACAAGTTGATACCCTGCTAGGCTGCTACCACCCTTCCAAAACCACATAGTTTCAGCCTTTTGTTTTATACACCCTCTTCATAAGGGTTTTCAGAATTTTGCAAGTATTGCCCATGTATCTTGGGCTGCTATGACGGCTGTCATCGCTACCATTTTGCAAACACTTTTGCCATATCATTTTTTTATATTAAAATTGGATGCTTAGTTAGCATTGGCTGAATATAGTTGTACTACATGTTTTACGTAGTATATAACATATTATCAGTCAATACGTATTCAGTGGTTCAAATAACACACTACGCCGGATTCAAATCTATGATCTTATAGATCAAAATCAAAACGCCGAACTATTACGACTGTGGTGCTGGACAACTTTTCCCCTACCATTTTCTTACGTTACATTGCATACCTTTATGGCTATCAATCATTTGAATCGTTTTACTGATAAATAATTGTTAAAATAAAAGCTTGATGTGATTTTAGTCGTACATTTTACCGTGTAATTAAAAAAAAAGCCAAGAAACGAAATTTGGTTAAAATAATTTGGACCGAGTTTGTAAAATAGGTCTTGGTCTTCGCTTGCTTTTAAATGCAGTTAATACAACTGATTAGTGTATTACGAATTGATTGTTGAATTACCATTATTGTCAATTTTGAAGGAAAAAAATACCTATGACAACGGAGTCGATTTTATTAGCTGATGATTCGGACTGCGACATAACGAATCTATTACTGTCGAGATTTTTCTCAAGTTTCACTTTGGAAATGGGGTGATATAAATTTCTTTTAAATCTTAGCTGTGAAGTTATACAGAAGATATGCTTAAGGACATAAAAAGAAGATTTACTGATATCCGAACAGTATCCCACTTTAGACTGAAGTGACATAAAGTTCGTCTGGGAAACTAAAGAAAAAGACGGTTGACATGCCCAATGCTTGCAAACATCAAAGCAGTGCATGCACAGCAAATGTATACAGGTCATTCGTCAAGGAAGCATTTGACTACCCTTATATAACAAACGCAGCGTTTTGTATACACTACCACACCAGTAACTGAAAGTAATTAAAATGTGTATACCTTCGGCGATTGCAAAAGTCATACTAGTATACATCTTCTGGTGCATAGTCGGACATTGCTTCTCATGGCTTGGCGGCGAAGTTCTGTCCATGTTCATGGGGAAAACTGCCTGGATGAAGGCTCCTGGAAAGCCCGGAGAATACATTCTCCGAGAAATTTTCGAAAGGGACCCTGCTGCTTATTTTCGTACTCTACGCGGTCGTTAAGTGATCGCTCTTCTTTTAGGGTTCTGGCATTATCTATCTTATCTATGTTGCTTGCAGTGAAGTTGTTGTAAATGTTTTCTATGTAGTTTCAGATCAAGTTATGAAAAAAATCTACATCTTTGTTTTTATCTACGCTGTTATCTGTTGCTTGTTTATTTCAATGTTTGAGATTTCAATTTTGATATAAATCACTCCTAATCAGAGTCCACAAGGAAATTCAAATCAAAAAGGTATGGGCAGAAATCCCTGAAGCTTTGTCGTTGTGATCAAAGTACACATTATTACTCTTGCAGTTGTAATTTTTTTCCCTGGGATAATGGTTGGTCTTAAATCTTTTGATTCTACTTGTAACGTCTCAACTTAAATCCGTTTCTTTTAATTCCAATTGGCGATATACATTTCGACAACACTCTTTTGGCAGCAAAAAAAAAAACAACTCATGGCATTTAAAAACATGTTAAAAGAACAGAGCTCGTGGTAATATAAGTTGCAAATCACTTGTCTTTTTTTGCTTTACAAATGCTTATGGAGCCATCAAACGTTATATTTTGCCTTCTTCACAGATTCTATAAAGTAGATGCTCAAGCCAAAACTAAAATTCCAATTTTTGTTTGAAAAAAGAAGCATACTGGAAAAATGTTGTCCCCTCATTACTCAATCTTTGTTTACTGCGTACGTACATATGTCTAGTTCAGATGAATCTACTCGATTTTACTACGGGATTGTTATGCCAATGGATTATTATTAACTGATTACTCCAACCAAGCTTGATTGCCCTTTGAACCAGCACTGGTTTTAGATCCTGTGCGTAGCAGTAGGCAGTTGCACTCAAACTTTGTTGACCGACAAAGAAAACATAGTCTTTTGAAGACATTGTGTACTCCAAATCCAAAGTACGAAGGTGAACTGAGAGGAAGAAAGCTCATCTGTCTACGTACATTACTCGGATCGGTATCCTTTTGCCAACCATCACCATGCTGATAAATATGGCAGTGAATTACAAATCGGCTTTGAAAAGTGGATAGTACCGATGGTCCGTTGATGTAAAATATAATTAAATTTGATGATAAGTATTGCAACTTGTTGGCAATCACAATTAAAGTTGGTAGGAAAATGGGTCAATTGTGTAATTCAAATGAGCATTGTTAATGACACTCCAAAAATGGTTAGGGGGTTCTAATTTTTTTTAAGTTATATTAAGTGGTACAAATAAAGATAACCACCTAACAAATTAATATAATATTATCAAATTACCCGTTAAACCTTAGCTAACTACAGCAATCTCTTCATCATTCTTAATCAAAATCAGTAGTTTAAGATTATGAAGAAAATAAACGTTAATGAAATTTCTTCACAAGAGAAAGAAAACAATATGATTTTGACTCAAGAAAGTAAACGGTACGTTGAATTTGTTCAACCAAACAATGAAGAGGTAATTTTTTCTTTTGGTTAAGGTTTATTTAGGGTTTAACGTGTACTTGCCGATTTTAGAGTTGAAATTCAATTTGTTCAGATCCCTCTTGATTTCGGTGCTTATGGGCAGAAATAAAGGAAAATGTTCGACATTTCGGTGTCAAGTTTATGAAATACAAGGTGAACATATCAATTGATGCCGCATCGCCAATATTATTGAACAAATTCGGTGGGCTTTTGCCGAATATTTATAGTTGCCTCAATTTTTTTTTTAAAATTTTGAGATTTTGATTTTTTCCGTAATAGATACCCGAGCATGATTGGATGAATGAAGTGGATAAATGCAAAGTATTGGAAAACGATGAAAACGGTTATTGCACCGAATCAAATGAAGTGGACAATTGCAATGAATCAGAAACCGATGATGGCACTAACGACGAAAATGAGGAAGTCGCCATGTCGCCCTTCGATTACCCCGATTTAACGTCTCATTTCACTACTGATGTGGTACGATAAAATATTTAAATCTGTGTTCAATTTTTTTGTTTTGATGTGTGTTACTAATTTATGATGCAGTTGTTTGAATCGAAGGATAGTGTACGAGACTGGTGCATGGAACGCGGGATAAGTCTAAATTGCATTGTTGTGACTAAAAGAACAAGAATGAGAAATGTGTTATGCAAGATCTTGGATGGTCCTTGTTTGTGAAAGAAGCGGAGAGTATGTTGACCATAAAACAAAGACTTATGTTCCAAAAACTAAAAAAAAGGGCAAAGGTCAGGAAGTAGAAAATGTGGATGTCCATTTGAGTTAAGCGCTCATTGTACAAATGATGGAAGATGGGTATTGAGCGTGAAGAATGGATGCCACAATCACATGCTTGCTAATGTATTAACAAGGCATCCGTATGTGGCGAGGCTGAAAGATCATGAAGTTCAGACCGTTGAAACAATGACAAATAGTGGTGTTAGGCCTTGAAATATTTTAACTGCTATTAAAATTGACAACCCGAACAACCAATCAACCATATGAAATGTTTATAATGCAAAAGTTAAGCTTAAACTACATAAAACGGAAGGTAGATCGATTATGCAGCAGTTTATGAAAATGGCTTCTAGTCATCATTACACGGTTCACCATAGAATTGATGGTACAACCAATGAAGTTTCCAACTTATTCTTTAGTCATCCTAGATGTGTTGTTCTTGCGCAATGTTTTCATCAAATATTGTTCTTGGATTGCACGTTCAAAACAAATAGATATAAGTTACCGTGTTTTCATATGGTGTCACAAACATCAACGGGGGCATCTTTTACTGTGGCACTTGCTTTTATCAGTCGTGAGACTACGGAATCCTATACATGGGCGCTTGATTGTGTTAGAAAGTGTTATAGAGATAAAGAAATTCCAGGTGTTATCATCACAGATGCCGAAATTGCTCTTACGAATGCAGTAGCTACAGTGTTTCCATCGGCACGTCATATTCTATGCGCATGGCATATTTCAAAGAATGTTCAAGAAAATTGTAAACCCAATTTTATAAAAAGGAAACGTGTTTTGATTGAGGATAAAGAGGTAGTGTTGGAGGATGAGGAAGGAAAAAAGAAGCATGAACTATTTTGGGATGGTTGGATTAATGTGATTAACTCATTGTCCGAAGAAGAGTACCATCGGAACTTAAAATTATTTCGTGATGCATGGGTTGCGAAACAGAATAAATCTCTCACATATGTAATGAAAAATTGGATTAGTAAGTACAAGGAAATGTTTGTTTTGGCTTGGACCAACAAAATAAAACACTATGCTAATGTCTCTACTAGCGTAGTTGAAAGTGCACACCATCGTTTGAAATTGTATTTCGATTCAGCTGTAGGTAGCTTTGTGCAACGTTGGACTAGTGCACATCTTTGTTGTGAGAATGAATTAGTTGCAATCGAACATGCGTTTGAAATGAGTACATCTAGGACAATGCATAGATATCGAAGTGAGCCAATGTTTAGAGAACTTTTGGGATTTGTATCTCACAAAGCACTAGATTTACTAGTACATGAATTAGGTAACATTTCAAACGTCGGCTTGACTATCGACAATTGTGGTTGTGTTTTGTGGCAAGTTAATGGACTACCATGTGCACATATGCTGGCAGACTTTAGACATTCACAAGATTTCATACCGTTAAACGTTATAGATTCTTATTGGAAGCAATTATCTTGCACTCCTCCTACATTGCATCGTTCAACTCTTGCTTTTGATGACTTTCCCGAAATAAAAGCATTGAAAAGTAGGTATGATGCATCGCCTGATAATGTGAGACTTGTTATACAACAAGATTTGAAATTGTTAGCATTCCCTCAAACAACCACTATTTTAGAACACCCTGTAGTAACTATTAAAAAGGATAGGCCATCTAAAAAAGAGAAGTCAACTAAACGAGAGCCGTCTTATTTTGAACATGCTGAAGCGTCATTGTTGTGTAGCTCAAATCTTACTCCGGTTGGTCGTTACTTAAAGAAGCTTGGCATCAAAAGTAAGGCATGTGAGAACAATCAAGTTGAGGATGAATATTTATTGCAAATGCCCAAATGTATGAGACCCAACATAGTTGCTATAGACGATATGCCTAGTGATGGTAATTGCGGTTATTGGGTTGTGGTTAATCAATTGAATCTCCATAATCGAAGACCGGATAATCCTAGTAAGTTTGTACGTAAGTCTATGGTTGACAATTTAGTGCTACATTCTGCAATGTACAAAAGAATGTGGGATGAATGTGGTTATGAAGAAATGAAGACAAGGATACATTGTACGAATGCAATAGGGTTTAATGAATGGATGCAGATGCCAGAATCAGGATTTATTATAGCTGAAACATTTGGCACTGTGGTTGTTTTGTTAAGCAAGCATATAAGTTGTACTTTTGTTCCCACAACAGTACGTGCGACCATGTTAAACCATGACAGGATGGTAGTTATGGGGCATGTGAACAGCTCTCATTTTGTTGGTATTAAAATTTGTTCCGACTCTCCTTTGCCTCCTGCACCTCACTTTTTGTATTTTCAACATTTTTATAATATTGACGCGGAAGATTGAACCAGACCGTATACAGAAAGAGTGAATAAGTACTTAGCTTCTTCAGAAGACCATGATGATGAATGCAGTGTAGTTAAAGTAGAGTAGACTTATTACTGTGTTTGAACTAAATGTAATTGATTAGCTTATATTGATTGTTCTGGCTTTAAGATATATGTTTGAGTTGACAAGCATCAATTTTGCTTTATAAAAATTTGTTTGAATATGTTGTTTTTAATTACGTCGTGGTTGTTAGAAGTTGATACAACTTGGTTGAATATGGATGTAATATGAAATATGGAATGTAATATGAAAACTTGGTTGAATTTTTTGTTTTTAATTACGTCGTGGTTGTCAGAAGTTGATAAAACTTGGTTGAATATGGATGTAATATGAAAACTTGGTTGAATTTGTTGTTTTTAATTACGTCGTAGTTGTTAGAATTTGAGCACAAATGCAATATTATGTAATGGAAGCAATAAACAAGTCGGCAGTATGAAATAAATAAACAAAAGTAGGTTCGGTGACTCGAGTCCGAATAAAAATGAAAAAAACGATGAGACGTTGCCGTTTTATATTACTAAAACTCCATTTCTATTGATACGATGGTTCAGTGTCGACTGCATAACAATTTTTCGACCACGTTCAATCGTTCCCGAGAGTTTGGAAACAATACGATAATTGGTTTCCGAGTTTGTAAACTTAATTCAACAAAATGGTGTCATATACGATCTACGGACAGTTAACAACTAATAATACGGTCGATTTGATAAGCTACCATCGACTGAAATATTTAATTTCGACCCCGCATTATCGTTCTCAAGAGTTCATCACATATACGATGTAGATTCATCGTTTTAATTTCCAAAAGTCGATAATAGCTTGCCGTTCCTGCTACAATTAATAAGTCTACAATTAAATATGCTATTCCATATGGATTCAATATTCAAAACATATACTTATATTGTCTACAATTAAATATGATATTCACAATAAAACAAAGGATAATGAATGTATTGACATACCAAAGAATTCCATATGGTAAAAGCTATATGATCTTTAAACGCAAACAATAATGTTGATTGTTCTTCACTTTCCGTCGATTGACATGGTTGTGCCATCAATTGTTTTCCTTTGTTTTTCCTCTTCAATTGTTGTATCTCTATATCGGTCTCCTCTTCGGTGTCGTGAGATGGGTCAACTTCCTTTTCAACCTCTTCTACTTGATCCTGATCCCGTTTTCTTGCTTCAATAATGTGATCCTCTTGCCTTCCTTCCTCCTCACTGGAACTGCTATTTACATTGCTAGTGCCCTTGTCGTCTACACCAGCCTCGTCATAATTTTTCTCATTCGCCCCAACTCTAATCTCTTTCGATTTGAAGCAGTTTGAGGAATGCGGGTGGTTGAAGACGAAGTTGAAGATTTTTTGCTGTGAAAACAAAAAAATTTCATCAATATATGTTTAAAACCCAACAGTAGACGTATAAAAACAAAAAAGATGAAAATCTGCAATGAACATGTGATTCTGTGTTAAATCGACAGCAATATATGAAAAAAATTTAAAATGGTCGGCAATATTATGTAACGGAAGCAATAAACAAGTCGGCAGTATGAAAGCAATAAAAAAAAGCAGTTCGGTGACACGACTTCGTATAAAAATGCAAAAAACGATGAGATGTTGCCATTTTATATTATTAAATCTCCATTGCTATTGATACGATGGTTCATCGTCGACTGCATAACAATTTTTCGACCAAGTGCAATCGTTCCCGAGAGTTTGGAAATAATACGATAATTGGTTTCCGAATTTGTAAACTGAATTCGACAAAATGGTGTCGTATACGATTTATGGACAACTAACAAATAATACTATGGTCAATTCGATAAGCTAACATCGACTGAAATATTTAACTTCGACCCCGCATTATCGTTTCGGAGAGTTCATCGCATATACGATGTAGATTCATCGTTTTAATTTCCAAAAGTCGATAATAGCTTGTCATTCCTACTACAAGTAAGTGCCATATCAAACACTTTCGACACCATTCCAGATTTATGTGCCATATCAAACACTTTATTACTTTAAATCAAAAGCGAAATATCGAACAAAATCCAAAATTTCGACCATCAATCATCGAATAGCCTTCAATTGGTTCAAATTTGACAATTCAACGTCGAAAAAATATAACAATTTCGACCACCTACAATGACTGCATCAAGACACTAAGCTTGTTGAGAACTCGACACCACAAAATCGAAAAAAATAATTCGACAATCATAAACCGAATTGCATCAAAACACTACGCTTGTTGAAATTCGTCACTACAGCATCAAAAATATATGATTAGTTCGTCCAACTATCACCAAATAACCCCAAAACGAATAACTGCAAACGCCTAAACTCTAACATATAAACCTTTCATCTACAAAATTGAAATCCCAAATCGCGAAGCAAGAATTGATTATTAGTGACCACTCACCTTGCTAATACCTTCTCAATTAGCTTCGGGTCTGGGTTTTTGGATCGAGCGCAATTTTTCATATGAACCATTGTATAAAACTTTTGAAAATCGCGAAGTTTGGAAAAGAGAAGAACGATAGGGTTTAACGAGGCTCAGTTAAAATCTGAGCGGAGTTAGAACGGTAGGGTTAAAATTGTGGGGGGTAGAATAGGAAATCATTGTTTTACTTTGTTATACAAGTGTCCTCCCCACAGTAGTTTATTTTTGAGTGGAGTGAGAATAAAAAAAGACATTTCCTTAACCATTTTTGGAGTGTCATTAACAATGCTCATTCAAATACCCGACTGGTAACTATTATTATAAACAAATCTTTTTAGGATTACCACAATTAGACTTGAGAAGAGATAAAAGGTGAAGGAAAATAAAAACTAATCGAATAATTTTCTCCAAACAAAACTTTATTAATCCATTAAAAATATATAAAGAAAACCATTATAAGTTGACAGAACAAATCTTAATCCCCAAAACTCCAATACAGCGACTCTCCTTGTATCTAATCATAATGAACCCCACCAAAGCTTATTTTTAATAGTACGATGTAATCCTAGTAATTGGATCAAAAATATGCAGAAATCTACGGTGGAAACTCCAAACCATCCTAAAAAGACGAAAATGCCCTTGAAATCTCAATGTCCAATTCTTCAGAATTTGACAATCTAATCGATTGGAAATATCTTATCACTAATCCTAACAACCTCCACCTTGATACTATATTTTCATACAAGCCGTCAGAAGTTCGCATACAACTCCATTCTCCAAACAATCTCTAATATCTCCATGAAACAAACATCTCCATCTAAAAAAACATAACCAATCTTCAAACCACCTAATTATGCATGTCCGCCAATCAAACATGTATATCATCAATGAATTAGAAATATTTATAATACTAAAAATGCCTCCTTGCAGACTTTGCGGGTTTCCTTTGTTGATTCCACCATGATTCAAACAAATTTGCCTCTCCAACTTCAATTTGAGAGCTTCCTTCCTTCTCTACCATTTTCGTTAAGTAGTTTATATATATATATATATATATATATATATATTAGTGCTTTCCCGTTTGTGCGTAGAAAGTCCATGTTATCCTTCCAAATCCTTATGGCTCCACTTCAACTTGAAAAATTATAACCTTTTTCTTTCAACCGTTCAACCGAAGCAAGGTTTTTCTTAATTTTTAGGATATGCCTAACTCTTATAAGTTTCCCCATCCATTCATCATACATCTCTAACTTAACCTAACTTAAACCCTTAGCATGCAAATCTCCACCATCAGCAGATACCACCTTATCATTTTGCTCTTCAAATAAACGCTTCCTTTTGATTGCATATGTGAAAACAAGCGCCTGAATCAAGCATCTAATCTTTACTTTTGCATTTATCTATGATATTGCCATCAAATTCCTCACAAAAATGCACCTCACCATCCACTACAAGAACAACAGTGATTCAATGGCTAAAAGCCATCGATGGCCGTCGGAAATCGTAGGTAAGGCCGTTGGAATACGAATCTTGTTTAGTAACTTTCCGACGTCATCGGCGACCAACGACATTTTGGGATGGTTTCTGACGGCCATGTTGGACACGTGACAAATCAAAATGACCAAATTGTCATCCAAAGCCGTTGGAAATGGTCAAAATCTGCCATAGAGAGCCGTTGAAAACCGTTGTAATATGATGACTAATATGCCATCGGACCGTTTAAAGCCGTCAGAAATCTAGATGTATTTTTTTCTTCTGTTTTTAAGCCTGCCGCCTTCCAGCCACTGCACATCCGTCAATACACATAACAGCTCCATTTCGAGCATATATAAACCACTAATCATATAAATAACCAAACATAATATTCAAACCAAAAAATCCATATCTAAATCCAACATAATCCAAAAAATCCATATCCAAATCCAACACAATCCAAAAAATCAACATTCAAATCCACATAAGATAATAAACAATCCATCAAAATGTATCAAACACATCCTTAACCACTCAAAGCGTATATATACAGACAAAAGAACATAATAAAACATACCTATCATCACTTATCATCCCCTGCAGAACTACCTGACGAAGGAAACCTCCCATGCTGCTCCATATACTCCGCCAAGCGCCGGTTCAGCTGCTCCATCTGCATAGCACGATGGCGATCATGCTCCTGCAACACGGCGATCTGGGCTCGTAGCTCTGCAATTTCTTCTTTATCTTAAACCATCTTATAGGCCTTCTGAGATGTCCTAGCCTACGAATAAAAACAAATTGTTATAATTCCTCCAGCATCATAAACGTAATTTACATAACTTTAATTGAAAAATATGCAATATTTGAATTTAGTTTATTTTTTGAAAATTACCATATGGTTCCCAAATCCATAGCGCCTGTTGCGGGATGGTGGATCCATGACAGACTCGAAAATAGCGTCCTCCTCATCAGCAGTCAACTCATCCCGTCTTGTCTCAGCCAGCAGTTGTGCTTGTGCTTCCTGGAACTTTTGCTGTAATGCAAAATACAACTGAGTATAAATAACAGTAATTAAAATAACACTAATCATTTTTAAGTAGACTAATTGCTATACTAAATAATAAAAAGTTAGAATGGTCACTGGTATAAATAACACTTATAACTTAAAATATAAAAAGTTAGACTAATCGCTATACTAATTATAATATACTTACATAGGCAATAGTTGCTTTATCATCATGCTCCCATGAGTATACGACTGAGCCCGAATTATCGGTCTGCTTCAGGGCACGAGTATGAACAAAATCATCCCAATACGACACAGCACCCCCGCGCGCTCTTTCCTGAAATATGAATATATGTATATATATATATATGTTAACCCACTTTTTGGCAAGGTCGAGATATCAAGGAATTAGCAAAAAATCAATGATTACTTGTTCCGAATATTAGTTGTATACCGCAGGTTCACTATGGACATCGATGAATTTTGTCCAAGTCCAAATCAAGTTAGAATTGATATGACACGACGACCAAAGAGGAGGAAGCCAAAGTTGCAAGTTTCAAGTCAATCGGACTTCATATGCTCAAGTTATGATCGATACAAATTTCAGGAATCAACCTCGCTCGGGTGTCGCTTAGCACACCTCACTCGGGTGTCGCTTAGCACACCTCACTCGGGTGTCGCTTAGCACACCTCACCCGGGTGTCGCTTGACACACCTCACTCAAATGACGTTCGGCACAACTGCTTTGTTCGGCATATAAGGAACGTTCGGCATCCATGAACGTTCGGCTATTCTACGATTCGACACGAATGGGTCAACAGGTATTTAAGGTCGTTCGGCATGCAGAGCGTCCGGCCTCACTCCAAGATCGTTCGGCACACCTCACTCTAATGTCGTTCGGCATACCTCCACTCCAAGACCGTTCGGCATACCTCACCCCAGTATCGTTCGGCACACCTCACTCTAATGTCGTTCGGCATACCTCCACTCCAAGACCGTTCGGCATACCTCACCCCAGTATCGTTCGGCATACCTCCACTCTAAGACCGTTCGGCATACCTCCACTCCAATGCCGTTCGGCACACCTCACTCTAATGTCGTTCGGCATACCTCCACTCCAAGACCGTTCGGCACACCTCACCCCAGTATCGTTCGGCATCTGGAGACGTTCGGCATGATGGAGGTTCGGCACTAAGGATCGCTCGTCATTGCACCTCGCACCTCCATACCTCAGTACCTCGCACCTCCATACCTCAGTACCTCGCACCTCCATACCTTGATACCTCGCACCTCCCAACGTTCGGCATTCAGCGTTCGGCATCCATGGTTTGGCATATGGAGACCACTCCATTTGGGCTGAGGTACTCGGCTACCAGGCCCACCAGGGAAGTCCAACCCATCTTTGTCTATAAATAGAGAGGCAGGGGCACAGTAAAAGGGGATCCTCTCTCCTACTCTCTATCTTTCTATTTCCTAAGGCTAAGGCTATCCTACCAGTTTGTAACTGTAATTGATTCGAACATCAATAAAAAGGAAATTTCTAGAGTGGACGTAGGCCGGAGTCAGCCGAACCACTATAAATTCTTTGTCTTTACCGCTTTCATTTTAATTTCTGTTATTCTTCATATTAACATCCTCTACATACATTCTATCTGTGAGCGGTGATTGTTATTTGGTGCTTTCATTTGCATTTGGGGGTTAGTGACCAATTTTGGCGCTAACACTTTGGTGCTTTCACTGAGAACGCAAACACTTGGGAATTTTGGAGCTAGGAACTTGGATTCTAGAAAGCAATGGCTAGGCCATCAACTAGGAAGCAAGCGACAGGAAGGAGCAATCTGGAAGGGAGTCAAGAAGCTTCCTCTGGAGCTGGAGAGGGCCGAGCCTCGATCTACATCACTCGAAACGAGATGGAGGCAATGATGGACTCGATTCACGAAAGATTGATGAAGAGCCAACAAGAAGCAATGCAGAGCTTCTTTGAACAGATGAGAACAGCCGGAGCACAGAACTTAGGACCGGCTGCAGTTGCTGCCGATATGGGGCAGGAGACTAGAGCTACAGAGAACGCTGAAGGTCAGAACCAAGAACAGAATGCAGTGCCCGAAGGCAATCAACAAGGGCTTGGGGGCAGACCCTCAGGATCTGACATTGGAAGACCCACGGACGGAGCTCAGCAGGCTAGAGCTAACGCCAACATTAATGAACCACATGAAGAATATTAACCAGAATACCCTTCGAGACCTGGGGGGTAGGATAGAGGCATGTTGAGGGGACAACCCCTTGATGGAGATGAAAGGATGGCTGGATTAGTGCGGCGAATAATGAGAGGAGGATTGTCAAGCGGAGGCTTAGAGGATGTCAGTCGGAGCCCGTTCACTCCGAATATCAGGAATACGAGGAATCCTCCAAAGTTCAAGTTACCCATGCTGGATACTTATGACGGAAAGTCAGACCCGACCATGCACATTACCAGATACATCAGGCATATGGAAGTGCTGGGGGCATCCGAGGAAGTGATGGCACGATGCTTCCCTTTATTTTTATCAGATTTGGCTGCGCTTTGGTTCAGAAAACTAGAGACTGGATCAATCAGGACATGGGGTGAGCTAGTGGAATGCTTCATGAGACAGTTTAGGGTCCATGTGACGCGACCCAAGAGTGTGATGACTTTAGCCTCGATAAAGCAAAGGACCGGAGAGTCCATAAAAGATTTTCTATTGCGATTCAATGCAACGGTGGCTTCTGTAGATCGCCCGGATCCATCAATGATTTTGATGGCGGCAGTAGCAGGAATTGCAGAAGGCACCGAATTCAAAGATTCTCTGACCAGAGACCCACCGCAAGATCTAGGAGAGTTTTATCATGAAGCTGAAAAATTCAATGGACTAGAGGAATCACGAGCCGAGAGGCAGGAAATAAACACTACACGAAGCGAAGGAACCGCAGGAGGACAGTCTGGAGCAGACAAAGGAAAGAGAAAGCAGGACGATGCACAGGACGGTCCTGATAAACGGAAGAAATTCCGGGAACCCAGATTCAAGCAATACACCGGTTTGACGGCAAGCCTGAAACGAATTTACACTGAAACTCGGGGGCAGCTCCCTTATCGAAAGCCGCCGAGAAGAGATCCCACAGAGCGGGAACGCAGAACTGGAAAATATTGCCTATTCCATGAGCTGGATGGGCACACGACCGATGAATGCCGCCACCTAAAGGATGAGATGGAAGAACATGCTAGGAGTGGTAGATTTCCACAATATGTCAGAGAACCGACAGCAGCGGTAAGGCCTGAACAGCCACCGCCTCCACGTAACAGGAATGATCTTGGATCGGGATCACGACTCGTCATCAACTGATCATGATGGCAAGGGCCAAGTTCAAGATATGAACTCTGGTCAATCACTTTTCTTAGATTTGCTTTCAAAATAAAACGGCTATTCCACTCACTCATGTATGGGAACCAGAGAGATCCCTAGGCATGCTCTGAGATGGTATAGACCGTTCAGCCCGGAGAGGCGTTGTTTAGTTTTTCCCTGATGTTTGAGATTGAACATCTAGGGTCTGAATTTAATAAATAAACTTGAATTTCCTGAATAAGCCTTTGACCGGAGAGTTAAAGGACGAATATTACGTACTGATACAAAATGATGATCGCTTTATGACCCTACCCGGAGAGATGGGGTCCGTAGTGCAAGAAGTGAGTCGCTTCGCCGAAAAGCGACAGGATCGACTCACTTGAGCGCTGTTTCCCCCTTCACCGGAGAGTGAAAGGATGGGATCTAGCAAGAGCCCGGAGAGGCTATGATCGGCTTAAAGATTTTGGCCATGACATCGCTAAATGTTCAGAAACGCTGAACCGGAGTGCAGGAAGTGAGTCGCTTCGCCGGAGAGCGACAGAATCGACTTGCTTAAGCGCTGTTTCCCCTTCACCGAAGAGTGACAGGATGGGATCCAGCAAGGGCCCGGAGAGGCTATGATCGACCGACGATTTAGGCCAAGATATCGCTTAATGTTCAGACACACTGAACCAGAGTGCAAGAAGTGAGTCGCTTCGCCGAAAAGCGACAGGATCGGCTCACTCAACGTTGTTTCCCCTTCACCGAAGAGTGACAGGATGGGATCCAGCAAGAGCCCGAAGAGGCTATGATCGGTTTAGAACAACCAAGACATCGCTATATGCCCTAACTGGGGCCGGAGTGCAAGGGATAGAAAGCAACGCCGGAGTGCAACATGATCTTTCTATTCAATCGTTAAGTCTAGAATGGACTTAGCAAGGGTTCGGAGTGACCATCAATAGTTCAGAGAGGCTATAGAATTTGGTTACTGACTTCCGTAAGTGGAAGTAGATACTGATTCGGCTTCGAACAGCCATAAATCTGATTGACAATACTAAAGAAATAAATAGAACATAAGCTCACTACATTCGATCTGAAGCTATTCAAAACACGCCTTTTACCAAAAGGCATGTTTTGGGGGGCAAAGTGTTAACCCACTTTTTGGCAAGGTCGAGATATCAAGGAATTAGCAAAAAATCAATGATTACTTGTTCCGAATATTAGTTGTATACCGCAGGTTCACTATGGACATCGATGAATTTTGTCCAAGTCCAAATCAAGTTAGAATTGATATGACACGACGATCAAAGAGGAGGAAGCCAAAGTTGCAAGTTTCAAGTCAATCGGACTTCATATGCTCAAGTTATGATCGATACAAATTTCAGGAATCAACCTCGCTCGGGTGTCGCTTAGCACACCTCACTCGGGTGTCGCTTAGCACACCTCACTCGGGTGTCGCTTAGCACACCTCACCCGGGTGTCGCTTGACACACCTCACTCAAATGACGTTCGGCACAACTGCTTTGTTCGGCATATAAGGAACGTTCGGCATCCATGAACGTTCGACTATTCTACGATTCGACACGAATGGGTCAACTGGTATTTAAGGTCGTTCGGCATGCAGAGCGTCCGGCCTCACTCCAAGATCGTTCGGCACACCTCACTCTAATGTCGTTCGGCATACCTCCACTCCAAGACCGTTCGGCATACCTCACCCCAGTATCGTTCGGCACACCTCACTCTAATGTCGTTCGGCATACCTCCACTCCAAGACCGTTCGGCATACCTCACCCTAGTATCGTTCGGCATACCTCCACTCCAAGACCGTTCGGCATACCTCCACTCCAATGCCGTTCGGCACACCTCACTCTAATTTCGTTCGGCATACCTCCACTCCAAGACCGTTCGGCACACCTCACCCCAGTATCGTTCGGCATCTGGAGACGTTCGGCATGATGGAGGTTCGGCACTAAGGATCGCTCGGCATTGCACCTCGCACCTCCATACCTCAGTACCTCGCACCTCCATACCTCAGTACCTCGCACCTCCATACCTCGGTACCTCGCACCTCCCAACGTTCGGCATTCAACGTTCGGCATATGGAGACCACTCCATTTGGGCTGAGGTACTCGGCTACCAGGCCCACCAGGGAAGTCCAACCCATCTTTGTCTATAAATAGAGAGGCATGGGCACAGTAAAAGGGGATCCTCTCTCCTACTCTCTAACTTTCTATTTCCTAAGGCTAAGGCTATCCTACCAGTTTGTAACTGTAATTGATTCGAACATCAATAAAAAGGAAATTTCTAGAGTGGACGTAGGCCGGAGTCAGCCGAACCACTATAAATTCTTTGTCTTTACCGCTTTCATTTTAATTTCTGTTATTCTTCATATTAACATCCTCTACATACATTCTATCTGTGAACGGTGATTGTTATTTGGTGCTTTCATTTGCATTTGGGGGTTAGTGACCAATTTTGGCGCTAACACTTTGGTGCTTTCACTGAGAACGCAAACACTTGGGAATTTTCGAGCTAGGAACTTGGATTCTAGAAAGCAATGGCTAGGCCATCAACTAGGAAGCAAGCGACAGGAAGGAGCAATCAGGAAGGGAGTCAAGAAGCTTCCTCTAGAGCTGGAGAGGGCCGAGCCTCGATCTACATCACTCGAAACGAGATGGAGGCAATGATGGACTCGATTCACGAAAGATTGATGAAGAGCCAACAAGAAGCGATGCAGAGCATCATTGAACAGATGAGAACAGCCGGAGCACAGAACTTAGGACCAGCTGCAGTTGCTGCCGATATGGGGCAGGAGACTAGAGCTACAGAGAACGTTGAAGGTCAGAACCAAGAACAGAATGCAGTGCCCGAAGGCAATCAACAAGGGCTTGGGGGCAGACCCTCAGGATCTGACATTGGAAGACCCACGGACGGAGCTCAGCAGGCTAGAGCTAACGCCAACATTAATGAACCACATAAAGAATATTACCCAGAATACCCTTCGAGACCTGGGGGGTAGGATAGAGGCATGTTGAGGGGACAACCCCTTGATGGAGATGAAAGGATGGCTGGATTAGTGCGACGAATAATGAGAGGAGGATTGTCAAGCGGAGGCTTAGAGGATGTCAGTCGGAGCCCGTTCACTTCGAATATCAGGAATACGAGGAATCCTCCAAAGTTCAAGTTACCCACGCTGGATACTTATGACGGAAAGTCAGACCCGACCATGCACATTACCAGATACATCAGGCATATGAAAGTGCTGGGGGCATCCGAGGAAGTGATGGCACGATGCTTCCCTTTATTTTTATCAGATTTGGCTGCGCTTTGGTTCAGACAACTAGAGACTGGATCAATCAGGACATGGGGTGAGCTAGTGGAATGCTTCATGAGACAGTTTAGGGTCCATGTGACGCGACCCAAGAGTGTGATGACTTTAGCCTCGATAAAGCAAAGGACCAGAGAGTCCATAAAAGATTTTCTATTGCGATTCAATGCAACAGTGGCTTCTGTAGATCGCCCGGATCCATCAATGATTTTGATGGCGGCAGTAGCAGGAATTGCAGAAGGCACCGAATTCAAAGATTCTCTGACCAGAGACCCACCGCAAGATCTAGGAGAGTTTTATCATGAAGCTGAAAAATTCATTCGACTAGAGGAATCACGAGCCGAGAGGCAGGAAATAAACACTACACGAAGCGAAGGAACCGCAGGAGGACAGTTTGGAGCAGACAAAGGAAAGAGAAAGCAGGACGATGCACAAGACGGTCCTGATAAACGGAAGAAATTCCGGGAACCCAGATTCAGGCAATACACCGGTTTGACGGCAAGCCTGGAACGAATTTACACTGAAACTCGGGGGCAGCTCCCTTATCGAAAGCCGTCGAGAAGAGATCCCACAGGGCGGGAACGCAGAACTGGAAAATATTACCTATTCCATGAGCTGGATGGGCACACGACCGATGAATGCCGCCACCTAAAGGATGAGGTGGAAGAACATGCTAGGAGTGGTAGATTGCCACAATATGTCGGAGAACCGACAGTAGCGGTAAGGCCTGAACAGCCACCGCCTCCACGTAACAGGAATGATCCAGGATCGGGATCACGACTCGTCATCAACTGATCATGATGGCAAGGGCCAAGTTCAAGATATGAACTCTGGTCAATCACTTTTCTTAGATTTGCTTTCAAAATAAAACGGCTATTCCACTCACTCATGTATGGGAACCAGAGAGATCCCTAGGCATGCTCTGAGATGGTATAGACCGTTCAGCCTGGAGAGGCGTTGTTTAGTTTTTCCCTGATGTTTGAGATTGAACATCTAGGGTCTGAATTTAATAAATAAACTTGAATTTCCTGAATAAGCCTTTGACCGGAGAGTTAAAGGACGAATATTACGTACTGATACAAAATGATGATCGCTTTATGACCCTACCCGGAGAGACGGGGTCCAGAGTGCAAGAAGTGAGTCGCTTCGCCGAAAAGCGACAGGATCGACTCACTTGAGCGCTGTTTCCCCCTTCACCGGAGAGTGACGGGATGGGATCTAGCAAGAGCCCGGAGAGGCTATGATCGGCTTAAAGATTTTGGCCATGACATCGCTAAATGTTCAGAAACGTTGAACCGGAGTGCAGGAAGTGAGTCGCTTCGCCGGAGAGCGACAGAATCGACTTGCTTAAGCGCTGTTTCCCCTTCACCGAAGAGTGACAGGATGGGATCCAGCAAGGGCCCGGAGAGGCTATGATCGACCGACGATTTAGGCCAAGATATCGCTTAATGTTCAGACACACTGAACCAGAGTGCAAGAAGTGAGTCGCTTCGCCGAAAAGCGACAGGATCGGCTCACTCAACGTTGTTTCCCCTTCACCGGAGAGTGACAGGATGGGATCCAGCAAGAGCCCGAAGAGGCTATGATCGGTTTAGAACAACCAAGACATCGCTATATGCCCTAACTGGGGCCGGAGTGCAAGGGATAGAAAGCAACGCCGGAGTGCAACATGATCTTTCTATTCAATCGTTAAGTCTGGAATGGACTTAGCAAGGGTTCGGAGTGACCATCGATAGTTCAAAGAGGCTATAGAATTTGGTTACTGACTTCCGTAAGTGGAAGTAGATACTGATTCGGCTTCGAACAGCCATAAATCTGATTGACAATACTAAATAAATAAATAGAACATAAGCTCACTGCATTCGATCTGAAGCTATTCAAAACACGCCTTTTACCAAAAGGCATGTTTTGGGGGGCAAAGTGTTAACCCACTTTTTGGCAAGGTCGTGATATCAAGGAATTAGCAAAAAATCAATGATTACTTGTTCCGAATATTAGTTGTATACCGCAGGTTCACTATGGACATCGATTAATTTTGTCCAAGTCCAAATCAAGTTAGAATTGATATGACACGACGATCAAAGAGGAGGAAGCCAAAGTTGCAAGTTTCAAGTCAATCAGACTTCATATGCTCAAGTTATGATCGATACAAATTTCAGGAATCAACCTCGCTCGGGTGTCGCTTAGCACACCTCACTCGGGTGTCGCTTAGCACACCTCACCCGGGTGTCGCTTGACACACCTCACTCAAATGACGTTCGGCACAACTGCTTTGTTCGGCATATAAGGAACGTTCGACATCCATGAACGTTCGGCTATTCTACGATTCGACACGAATGGGTCAACTGGTATTTAAGGTCGTTCGGCATGCAGAGCGTCCGGCCTCACTCCAAGATCGTTCGGCACACCTCACTCTAATGTCATTCGGCATACCTCCACTCCAAGACCGTTCGGCATACCTCACCCCAGTATCGTTCGGCACACCTCACTCTAATGTCGTTCGGCATACCTCCACTCCAAGACCGTTCGGCATACCTCACCCCAGTATCGTTCGGCATACCTCCACTCCAAGACCGTTCGGCATACCTCCACTCCAATGCCGTTCGGCACACCTCACTCTAATGTCGTTCGGCATACCTCCACTCCAAGACCGTTTGGCACACCTCACCCCAGTATCGTTCGGCATCTGGAGACGTTCGGCATGATGGAGGTTCGGCACTAAGGATCGCTCGGCATTGCACCTCGCACCTCCATACCTCAGTACCTCGCACCTCCATACCTCAGTACCTCGCACCTCCATACCTCGGTACCTCGCACCTCCCAACGTTCGGCATTCAGCATTCGGCATCCATGGTTCGGCATATGGAGACCACTCCATTTGGGCTGAGGTACTCGGCTACCAGGCCCACCAGGGAAGTCCAACCCATCTTTGTCTATAAATAGAGAGGCAGGGGCACAGTAAAAGGGGATCCTCTCTCCTACTCTCTAACTTTCTATTTCCTAAGGCTAAGGCTATCCTACCAGTTTGTAACTGTAATTGATTCGAACATCAATAAAAAGGAAATTTCTAGAGTGGACGTAGGCCGGAGTCAGCCGAACCACTATAAATTCTTTGTCTTTACCGCTTTCATTTTAATTTTTGTTATTCTTCATATTAACATCCTCTACATACATTCTATCTGTGAACGGTGATTGTTATTTGGTGCTTTCATTTGCATTTGGGGGTTAGTGACCAATTTTGGCGCTAACAATATATACATATATTATATATTGCTTCATTAACTATTTATTAATAACTTATAACTTAAAATATAAAAATGTGAGTATACAAATTTACCAAATCCTCGCGATGATGCTGGAATCACTTGGAACCACTTGGAACCACCGCAATGTGTGATGGGATTCTTGTTTCTGTTTGGCAATTTTACCGTTCTAATGGAACTGCATCAGGGAAAGATCAGTCTCTTGTAAGTCCACCGAACCCTACACGTTGAGAAAATGAAAGTTATACATTTTTATAAATAGTCTACAATATATAAAGTGAAGTAGGTTCAAATAGAAAGTGCAAAATATAAATTTACACTTACCAGGAAGTCCTGCCAAATGCTCTCTCTAACATTATCGGGTATCTTGCTCCACTTGAGCCAGCGGGCAGTCATCTTGCATTTATATGCATGTTTGGATATGGAGAGCACTGTAGCTGATGGCTCGAGCTCGGAGCCACTATATCAAAAAGAAACAAACATTTAATAAAGCAAGACTAATATATAATAGATCGTACAGAAAAATATGGTTAATACAAAATAAATTTAATACTTACGATCCATCAGCTTTGGCATGCAACCAGACCGTAGGAAGAGCTGCCTCCTGTAATGGGCCATTGCCATCACCAGCTGGAGGCGCACCAGTCCCTCTCTGAGAAGAAGAGGGAGATCCTGTATGGAAAGAGCTACGTCTACGAAAAAAAGACATATGCATATAGTACCTGTTACAGACATATCATATATTAGAAATATATCATTTAATTATGTGGAACATACATTATGGTAGAACATAAAAGGATTATGTGAAACAGATTACGACTAAACATATCATTAGCAGAACACGTCATTTTTAATGAGAAAATGTAACATAAATAAACACAGAAATTTTGTGAACCGTTTAAAATGAAATGATTTACGAGATGTAATTATGTTACTGTGTTTGTAACTTGTCCAATACATGGACAAATCCAACAAATATTGTATATGATGAATATAGATGTCCGTTCTGTGATAAAAAACGAATATTCACATAACGATCATATACAATACTTATCAGACCGAGCCAAAAAACACTCTAAGGGTTTTATGAATAAAGTATATTACATATTTCATATTTTTTAAAAAAATTGGCTTTCGACATTTAAATTAAATTGATTAACATTTAACTTAAGTTAAACTACGGTATATGATAGTTTATCATATATGTACATGTTTAAAACTTTAATTAGCTAACTATACATTATATAAAATTAATTATCGTTTTCGACGTTTTAGAAAATGCATAACCTAAATTATGCTCATCCACACTAAATAACCCAAGTAAGGCGTAAAATCACTAAATTGTTCAACTAATGCACACTAATTTCTTATCGCACAAACTAAACAAGTTAATATTTAACACTTATAGGATAATAACAATAATTAACATTCAATAAACTATACTACACAATCAATGAGACAATATAAACAATTAAACTAACAAATTAACCCTAAATTAACAAATTCATGAAATTAGGGTTTATGAATAATACCTAAAATAGAGGAGATTAGGGGTTTGGAGGAGATGAGATTCCGAATTGACGAAGAAGGAGGCAATTTCGGCAGAATTTCGGGCGTTGAAGGTGGAGATGGAAATGGTGGAAGAAGGTTTGGTGATTTTGGTAGCAATTGAAATATTTCTGGTTCGGCCTGGGGAAGAAGATAATCGTGATTTTCCGACGACTACCAACGGCCGCAAATGGCAAAATTCTAACGGCTTCCAATAGCTAATTATTTTATTTGTAACAAAGTCCAAAATATACTAGCCGTTGAAAGCCGTTGGCAGCCGTCAGCACCTGTTGTCGGAATATACTATTGTTCTTGTAGTGATCACCGTTATCCTTTTTTTCATTTTTTCCTTCTTCCAGTGCCTTCATCCACTCTTTATTCACTTTTAAACTTATTGCAAAATTTTAGTTGGTGACCTGGATTTTCACGTTAGTAGCAGATGAAATCCCTTTCCATGTTTGACCAATTTGATTTCTTTCCATATTTGGACGATTACACTTCCTTTCAAGATGCACATCTTCAATTGAATTTCCTTTTTCTCTTTCTTCATTAACCTCCCTTCCATTAGGTTCATCCTTTGTATTTTCTCATTAAGAAGGCTAGTAACCACCAACCATATTGAAACAACTCCATCGAATTTCAGTTGTTTAATGCAACAACAAGTGTTTTCCAAACTTTCGGCAATGAACTCATCAAAATCAAAGCTTGTGTCTCATTATCAACCTTGTAATCCATGGACGCCAATTGATTCACAATTTCTTAAAATTCATTAAGTTGCTCTCCAATCGACCCAACTTCCATAAACTTCAGATTTACCAATCTTCTCATAAGAAGAGTCTTGTTTGTTGTAGGGTTCTTTATGTAGATTCCTTCCAATTTGCATAAGCAGATATTTTGAAATAATATGAAAATCATTTCTCTAAAAACCATCGAATAGCCGACACATACTTCTTATCTAAAATTTCCCAATTTGTTTCCATTATACCTCTAGCTCTCCCCTTTTTGTTCTTACTGGTGAAGATCATTAAAATATAAAAAATTCTCCATCTTCGCCTTCCATAACTCCCAATTTCTTCCATTAAGTGATTCAACACTTATTTTCTCCATAATCATATTTTCTTTAAATGAATTCGTGTAGTAAGCTCTGATCCAGCTGTTAGGGGTCATCCCAATTATTCCTACACAATTAGATTTGATAAAAGATAAGAAGTGTAGAAAAATAATAGACAAACAATTTTCTCCAAAAAACATAATATTTCACCGAAAGATTACCAAAAAATCCTCTAAAAGTTGAAAAGAAATCTCAATCCTTAAAACTTCAATACAAAGACTCTTATTCTCTCTAATCATAATGAACCTTATAAAAGTCTATTTATAATAGCTTTATGTAATTCCAGTCATTGAATCAAAGATGAGTAAAAGTCTATGGTGGAAACTCCAAATACCCTTAAAAAGACGAAAATGTCCTTGAAATCTCAAAGTCCAATTCTCCAAAATTCAACAGTCCAGTCGACTGAAAATATCATATTACCAATCCCAACAAGCTGTAACACCCCTAATTTTTGATAATATTATTCAGGAGATTTAATTAGATAAATTAAATAGAATAATGTAAATGTTAAGTGATAAGGCGATTGAGATATGAAAATAAATTAAGGCCATGCTTAATTTAATTAATTAAATGGACTTAAGAATGGGTTATAAGTTAATTAATCTACATAAGGGTATATTGGGAAATAGCCCCCACATAACCCTTACCCTTATGTATATTCCATTCACATTTCATTTTCCCCATTCACGTCATTTTGAAAACAAAAACACAAACGTAAATCAAGGAGGAGCCGACCATAGCAAGGAAAAAAAGAGAAGAGAATTCAAATCAAGTTAAGGAATTAAAGAAGGGGAATAAATCCTAATCTCAATCCAATCTCCTTATCTTAATCAAGGTGAATTATACCATCTCTAATTTGTTTTATGAACATATATTTTTTGGATTTAAGATTAAATTTGTTTCTATGATGATTTGGATGGTCATATGCTTGAATTACAATTTATTTGATTTAAACAAGAATGTTTAAATAAGAATATATAAGGTTTTAGGGCAAAACCGATTGATATTAATGTTTAAATGCCATGGAAAATTTTTATGTTATGTAAAACATGATTTTGGAGTTGGGTTTTAATTTTGATAATTTTCCAAGTTATGGAAAGATTATTATGAATTTTCAAAGGAAAATATGGTTAATTGGGTTTAGAAATTTATTTCAAAAATTATATTGAGAATTTGGGTCTGAAATTTTGATATGTTAGATAACATGATGAAAGTGAATTTTTGTAATTTTAGGGATTTTTCCTAAGTGATTTTCTATGCAAATTAAAGTATTTTAAAAGAAGGACTCATTTGCAATATTGGTTTTGTTTAATGGAAGGGCTTATTTGCTAAATTAACCTTGATTTGGATCTAAAATTAAGTGGAAGTTATTTTGGTAAAGAATTTGAAATGTTAAGGCAACCAATCATAAGTTTACAGGTGGCAGGTTAGTTAGATAAAATTTTCTTTAATTCGCATTAATCAGATTTTACTCAGAAAAGCATGTTCCGCCTCTAATAGAAGTGTCATTCGACTCAGAGCTTCCACCTTCAATCAAGTTGAAACACCACTAAGCTGAAACCAATACACAAGGTATCACTTAGATGGTACAGAGTGGATTGGAGAAAGGTAGAGGGCATGGTGTCGAAAGCATTGCTTCCGGTGGGGTCGATACCTTTGTTTGTTTTAAAATAAAGTTAAGCGCCTGCCTTTGTTTTATCAAAGCTTTCAAAGGAGTTGAAGTATATGTTTCCGAAAGAGGTTTTCTAAAAGCTTTCGAAGGGTTTTCCACTTTATATTTTGAAAGTAAGGGCTTTCGAATGAGTTATTTTAGTTGTAAAATAATGGTTTCAAAAGAAAGGGTTCCGACCTAGTCGAAGCCCTGCTGTTCTTTTGCCTTTCGAGTATATTGAAGTCATCAATGCCTTCGAAGGGTAATTTTTGTTTTAAAGATGTTTTAAGCCACTTCTTAAATGCTTTCGAAAGGGTCCAAGGGTTTCGAAGGCAATGGCTTTGAAAGAGGGTTTCGATGCTATCCTTCAATGTTTTGTTTAAATGATTTGAAGCTTTCGAAAGGGATGGTGCCGATGCCATCAAGTTTTTCCCTAATACTTTTATATGATAAAGGATGGTTTCGAAAGACATACTTTCGTTTATATTTACTTTGACCCAAATGATATTTTAGGTATAAATCCAAAGGTTTCGAAAGAGGGACTTTCAATGGTTTTCGAAGGGATACTTCCAAAGGTTTCGAAAGGGGTACTTTCCAAGGTTTCGAAGCTATGCTTCTAATAGTTAATAAGTAACACTTTATTACATTCAAAAGGTTTTAAAAGAGAAGTTTTAAAGTGTTTCGAAAGGCAGGAGCCTAATGTTTTGAAAAGAAATTTATATGCTTTTGAAGGAGGTTATCCAGTGAGGTCGAAAGCAAGGTTTTGAAGGTTTCGAAAGCCTTAGTTTTCAAAACAAATAACCCAATCTCATTTTAAAAGAAAACCATTGCATAAATAAATAAAGTGTTTTAAAAAGGAGTTTTTGAAGAAGTTTTCTTTGATTAAAGGGTTAAAGGAACTAACCAAGTTGTTGTGTTCCTTCTTCATATATGTATATATTCACATTGTAATGGACCCATAACTGTATTTTGGGAAATGGCAGAATGACCAGCTAGGTTGACCCAATAGTGATTATAAATTAAGTTAACTCCTAAATGAGTAGAATTGCATCCAGGAGGTCAGGAAGACCAGAATATCAGATGCTAAAATATTAAAGGAAGATATTGGTAGGAGCCAATATGTTCTTAGCAAGCCCATGAAAACTGTGTATAGGAAGAGATATTGGCAGGGGTCAATAGGTTCATACTAAGCCCATGAAAACTATGTATAATTGAAGATGTCAGAAATACAGGTTCATAGTTAGCCCATGACAACTATGATTTGATATTGGTAAGGGCCAATAGGTTTATAGTAAGCCCATGAAAACTATATCCGGATTAAGATATTGACAGATATCAATAGGTTCCTAGTCAGCCTATAAAAACTAGGATAAGAAGAAAAGATATTGGAGTTACTAATAGGTTCCTAGTCAACCCACAAAAACTAGGATAAGCATTAAGATATTGGAGTTACCAATAGGTTCATAGTGATCCTATGAAAACTATGTAATTGGACAGGGAGTCCTTAAACATTTTACCGGTTATTAGACAACCTATGAAAACTATTAGGTTAATAGTAATCCTAGAAACTATAATTGAGACAGATAGTCAAAATGAATGGGGATGGGTAATCCAGAATCGATTCACTTGTTTTGCATATCATCATATCAAATTGTTTTGAATTGTTTTAACCATTGTGTATGCAGGAGCACAATATATGGTTTTATAAAGGTTTTAGGATACTAGCGAGGGGAAAATCCATTCCGCTAAGTGGCGTGGTCTCACTAGATATCTAAATGGTTTAAGATGGTAGAATATTATTCATACCAGGCTTTATGTCCGACTCGAAGTTTATGTTTTCCCCTTAAACTCTTGGGCACTCAATTGATTTTGAGTAGTTTGAGAGTTGAGGTTTTTAGGTACCTCATTAGACGAATAAAGCTTCTAGAGACATGCAGGAGGCATAATAGCTATCTAGAGTTCTCTTTTATTTTTGATTCCACTGTGTTGTTTGTAAATGCCAAGTTGTCAAATTGCCTCTATATACTCTGATCATCCAAGGGGGCATCTTCATATGTCGCTCTTGGCATATGTTGTAATAAATATATTTTCTTTGAACGTGGTTAACGATTGAGGGATTATGAATGAATTAGAAATGTGTTGAAATTGAATGTGATCTTGTTTGATGTTTAAATTTTTTTCAATATTCATATGTTTTTGTGTACCAATGTATCTAACATCGCCGTATTTGCTCGCCGAAGATTAATAACTTTGGAAGACTGCAACATCTATAGCCATTAGTTTTGGGCTTCCAAGTATGGGGATGTTACACAAGCTCTACTAGGTGCAATTGTCTGCCTAAGGCCCTCCAAAATCTAAGAAACATGCTCTCAACAAATTCTCTAGAACTCGGTCTACTTTTTCCGTGTGACCATCGGTCTATGAGTATAAGCCATACACAATTTCAAATTTATGCCTGATGTACTATGTAAACTTTTCCAAAATTCATTGGTGAACAATGGGTCTCTTCACTAACAACATTGCTCAGAATCCTATTGAGCCTCACAACATTCTTCACATATAGCTTAGCTAAGGTAGATGTCGTTCTTGTCATCTTTACTTGGATAAAACAGGATATATTATTGTTTCCCTATTCTTGATCTTGAAATTTCATTCACAAAATCCATGAAAATCGAATCCAACCTCCAAGTCGGTACTTCTAAGGGTTGAAGTAATTCGCTTGGCTTTTCTAACTCAGCCTTTACTTGCTTACATGTGAAACACTTCTTTACACATTCAACAACATCCATCTTCATCTCTTTCCAAAAGAACACATGCTTCATGTCGTGCTACATCTTTGTTCTTTTAGGATGAATCGTAAACTTAGATCGATGACTCTCTTTTTAGACAACCTTCCAAAGATCTCCGTGTGTGGAGCACAAAATCTTCCTTTCTTTTTAGGTCACCCTTTTAAGTTAATCCCAAATCCTTTTAGATCCCGTACATCCACACTCATCTCTAAATGCCTAATCCTTTCGGCTAACAAGAGTCGTCTCATTGCTTTGTAGCAATTCTATACATTAATGTTGGACGAACTTCCAAACTTGCCAAAGCTCGCAAATCTTTACTTGATCCTACATTCAACCTATAATGCATAGCAAAAAAGTTAATGCCTCTAGGTCATTCTATTCTATAATTATGGCTCGCACTCCCTTTTGTTGCTTTTAACTCAAAACATCGACAAGCTTGTTCTCCTTTCCTGGTGTATACTCTATGTCACAATCGTATGCCATTAAGAACTCTAATCATCTTTGTTACCTCTTAATTTACTCTTCATGAGAGGATAATTACTTAAGAGACTTATAGTCCGTATACCACTTGAACCGTTCCTCCAATTGGTAATGCCTCTAAATCTTCAATGCAAAATTACTTTTGCCAACTCTAAATCGTAGATTGGATAACGAAATTCATGCGGCCTCAACCATCAAGGTATGTAGGTTATCACCTTTCCCTTTTTGCATCAACATTGCTTCCAATCCAATTCCGCAAGCATAGGTATAAGCAACCAAATATTGATTCCCTTTAGGTAAAATCAAGATAGGAGCATTCATCAATAACCTTTTTAACTTCTAAAATGACCTTTTACATTTATCATTCCACTTGAACTTCTCAATCTTCCTGGTCAACTTAATCAAAGATGATACTATCCACGAGAAATCCATAATGAATCTGCAGTAATAGCCCGCCAATCTAAAGAAACTCCTCTTCTCCGTTACCTTTTTCCTATAATATTAATTTAGCCATTATCATTAATATAACTGATTGATTTCCATTTAAGTGTCATGTTTGTTATTTATAGCTAATCCTAAGTGCGCATATATGCCTAACCTCCTCCGAGGTATAACTATATATGTGTCAACATACATACATATATATATATATCTAAACATATACTATCAAAAACCAAGTCCACTTAATACTTCTTAAATAAGACATATCCAATAGTCATTTAATACCGTAGCCCCTGAAGCGAGCCCTCCATCATGTAAACGCTAGTCAAGCAATCCTAGCTACAGGGACCGATGACACCTATATACGGCTCTATAATATATAATTTAACTGTTGTAGTACTAACGCATCTTAAAGACTCATCTAAGGATTAACTAGCCCACCTCTGAATAAACAAACGTCTATCCAGCTAACTTTGAGGTCTGTACGTATCCCATACCGATTCTACACCAGTAGGAAGCGAAATCTGTTAGGCATAAATCGGGTCTTTGATACCGACCGCTTGGGACTGCTGGTGATTATAGCATATATGCTAGCCCTATGGCAAAATACTAGTCCAACAAAAATAATGACATAACTCACCGACTTCCTCAGCTGACATCCCGTTTAGAATAACCTAATGTAAGTCAAGGAAAATGCCTCTTTCAGTTACTTAATACCTCTGATTAGAAATGAATCAGACCCTATTTCCTTAAGAGTACCAGAACGTTTAATACTTTAAATCTAAGGCGAACTCTTGTTATATTTTCCCTACCTATCGATTTGCATATCCCTTTCCCACGGGTCCTACGGTTGGAGATTTCCACATCAGTAATAAGTATACACTGCTAGTAGCCTCTAGGTGAAGGGTAGACTTTTGATGTTTAACTCTACTGACCTTGCATCCCACCCCACTAAACCAAACCAACCATCCTATGCTTACATGTTGGTCTAGGCCCACTAATTCACGCTTAATCCGATCGTATAATTAAAGTTGCATAATTTTCCGCTATGAAAATTATACTGTCTTTTAGCGTTTAGTTCCAACCTTATACGCTTATTTTTATATTACATAAATATTAGTTATCCATAATAAATGGTTATTATTATTCTAATTGGATAATATTTGTTTACCAATTTCAAAATCCACCTATTATGCCTATTCAGTTTCCTATAAATGCCATATTAAATTCTCTAATCAGTTCTCATTTAATTCCTTTTACTCTCTATTAACTACAAATTTATTGTCCATTAAATTTATAGTTATTATCCATAAATTTTGGAATTACCATTCCTTCCTTTTTCAACCTCTCAGCCTTATAATTGCTATGCTATTTATAACTAGATGTCTTAATTATAACTAATACGAATATCGACATATATGATGCTATAATTTTTTTTATAATTTTAATCAACAAGCATGGTTATACGCGTGTGTGTGTGTATTCCTATTCGTAGTACATTAGTTCATGTGCTTAGGAATCCCAGAACATTAATTTCCACATTTTAATTTATTTGAGCTACCCTTTCCAAAATCGATTGCCATTATAATTTTCCATAAATTAACAAAAAATGAGACTTTTGCTTCGTTTGAAATTACAAGGAATAATCTCTTTTCTTTTATTGAAATAGACAGCGCAAACTACGAAGAAGAATATCCATACTTTACACTTCTCTTTCCTTTTTGGGTATATTATTTATTATTTCAAATGACACACGTTTTATACATTTGTGGAATTAGATAATTTATGGAAATTACACAAAATAAATAAAATTAAATTATACCCCACTCCTAATAAATTAAAACATAGAAATTCACATTCCACAGTTCAACTAGGGCAACCTAATTTATAACTTAATAATAAATATGGAACAAACTTTACAACTTTACTAACATTCTACAATAGTAAATATATAGGACTGATTTCAAATTTCTAGATTATGTTGTACATACTATTCTAATTTCCTAACTTACGTAGTATGTAGGCGGGGTTTCAACTAAATATATTCATTTATGACAACAACTCAATAGATCTAACATAGGCATAATAATTAAACATAACTCAACGATATAAATTTCAACGTTATAAATAAATTATACAATTTCCCACTCACCTTTCAAACTTTCCAAATTTTCCAAATCTTAATCCATTCCTTTACTTGACTCCTTTTCTACTCTAATCTAAAGGAATATGTATAACAAAGTATATACATATTATTAGAATTACAGTTCTAAGAAAAGACTTGGGGTTAAGGAGAATATAAATTTATAACTATAGAAATTTACACTTTTTTTGCAACATTGGTTCGCTTCTTCTCTTTTATTTTCCGCCCTTCTCTAATATATATATATATATAATATTTTATAATTTGTAGAAATAGTAAAGAATGGAAAATGACAGTGCTTCACTATTTTGGGTAGAAAATATGAGAAGAGAAGTGAGGGGATATGTTTGTATTTATAAGTACTCAAATCAACCGTAACTGTCAGATTAAAGTAATTAAATCCGGGTTGTTTGGCCAATGTTCAAACTTTAGCCGCCTCCATACGACTGATTGACCACTCACCTATAGGCAGTCGACTGTCCTAAGGAGGGTTCGACCGGTGGGGTTTGCATTTAATGTAATTTATTTTCTAATTTCATTTTTAATTATGTTTGCTTCAAAAACTTTAAATGCTTTTGGTTTGAGCTCCGATCACGAAACACCACATATGAAACATTCTTAAAAAATCACCACGAACATAATAGTGCAAGTTTCATGGTTAAATTTCGACGTTTGCTCAAATTTTGTTTTTTGAGCCTTGTTAATTTTTATTAATTACGGTTAATTTTATGGGGTGTTACATTTACCATTAAGAATGTGAATCATTAGGCCGTAATTATTCGAGGTAGTATACTTGACGCGATCCCAGGCATTATGTTGTTTGCTCAGTGTGTATGTTTAATATATGTAATTCTTAATTATGAATGTTAACTCGATGTTTGTTAGGAAGTTATCTATCAGAATCATATACTAGGAATTGACCTAGAATTTTAGTTGTCGGTTGTTCAAACCTCGGTTGGAAAATTTTGTAAGTTTTGGTTGATGTAGAGGTAATAAGAATTATACCTATGGTTTGTAAGGTAACCAACCTTTTATATGTAATACATGAATACAAACAGACATCCTAGGTTGTGTAGATTAAGATGAAGTTAATTGCTTGTGAACACCATATACTAGTAATACAATTCATTCTTAAGACTTTGTCTAATCCACTCCTTTTCTTCTCCTGCTATACCCATTAAAGGAGGACTGCTAGTAGGTAATTTGGCTTAGACATAGTGCATAGAGGAGGAGACTAAGCCCCCAGAGTATATTACTTATAGTTATTCTCCATATATTTTATACTATATTATTCTGTCAGACTTTATGTTGTTATATAAAGACATCATTGTATGGATTACGTATTGCTGAGACTATTATCTAATTTGTAATTTTTAGTATTTATATTTTATTTTCTTTACTATGGGATCTGAAAGTGTAGAATACTTTATATTTTATATTAGTCTCTGTATCATGTAATGTTCTAAACCCTCGACAACTCGTACTTCTTGGCATAATGCAAGTTCGAAAACCACTATAGGCTTTGAATCGATGTGTTCGAAGATGCGGGTTATCGCAGCTATTGGCACCAAGGAGTTACGTGCTGCTGGTTATTGGATAACTATGAAATAACACACTCAGGAGTTTTATATTGGTTAAAATAACCAGGGTCAAGTAGATATCTCAAAGTGATGATGTTACACAGTTCTCTTGACTTGATAATATTATTGAACTTGAATGTGGATACTCCACTTTGATTATAGTTGAATCGTGGCATGACATCAATCAAATGACTATAATTGGGTATGTGTTAATTCATTAGAAGTGAAATGTTATTCAATAGAGAATTCCTATCCTCGGTCATATGAGGTTAGTTTCACGGTCAACCATAGTCAACTCAAAGTCAGAATCTCTGACCAAAGTTGTACGATTAATAATAATTGTTATTATCAAACCAAGGACTTTATGTTTGGACCAACTAAGTTAAATATGAACTATATTAAACTTTTAAACAAAACCAAATTCCATAAGTCCTAAAGTGATATAGTGTTAATGAAGAGAATTGAGTAAATAATCATTACTACTAGTTACCTCTTAAAATTAAAAAATTAGTTTTTACCTAAAAGATGTGTAAGCAATAAGTTTGGCCAAACTGCTATACCATTGGCTAAGATAATGTGTGAACGTTAATACTCGAATTATTTAATATTAATCGCTTATTGAAGTTACACATTTGAGTCGCACGACTGTAATGATGAATACTCCAAAAAACCACATGATTTAATCAATTTATAATGGTTGTAAATTAATTCATATTTATGAAATATCAATTATTAAATTTTAATTGATTTTCATGCCATTAGTTTTCAATTAAGTACATATATAAGAGTTATATATGTATGTATCGATATATGATACCGATGAAAATTAAAATTCGATTTAAAATAATTATTTATGAAGCAGGCTTGGGATTTTCAGAGCCCATCTAGGCCTTAGATATAGCCGACTATGGGGAGTGTAGGAGAGGGGTGTAAATGGTTCAAATTAGATTTGAAATGGGTAGAAAAAAATGAGTAAATAGAGGAAGAAAATATATCATATTTTACCTTTTCTTACGACTACTTAGACACTCACTACATAATAAACTTTTGGTTCATTCTCTCATTCATTCTAGTAGCGAGTTCTATGAGGGTTTTACCAAAATTTTGAAGACCAATATCAATACAATATATATAACATAAGTACAACATTTGTGCTTTAGATTGTTGCAATTTCTGAAGATGGTTCCATCAGATCTATGAGTTTTCGTTCATTCATGATGCATTTCATAGGCGACTTTCTTTTGTAATATTTCAATCACAATCTTATTAATGTATATCATTATGTTCATGTTGATTAGATCCTATTCACTTTATAATGAATTTATATATGCTAACATTGTATGATCTTATATGTATATTCAAGTTGACTAAAAAAACATTACAACGTTACTATAATAAATATATACATACATATATATTTCAGAAATTATTTTATTTATGTAAATAATATTTTGAATTTTTAAAATTATATATAGTATTTAAATAATTTTATAACATATATACATGTTAGTGTAAGTTAAATATGTTTTAAATTATTTTTAAATATATACATGCTTTCGATATATAGAAATGATTATTTTATTTTTCATAAGTAATAAATTAAATAAATATTTTTTACGTAAGTATGCATGCACACACGCACACACACACACATATATAATTTTTTGAACATGACAGATATATGTATGTGTGTACACATATACACATACGTATAGTGAGACCACGCCGTCTAGCTGAATGATTTTTCCCCTGACAAAATCATAAAAAAAGGCATTATATCATGTAACATCAAAACATTTTATCCTAATCATACACATATAAGTATCATTTCAAACATAAGTATACCCTATACTTACTATCATGTTATGAAGCATGTCATACATTCATCAATTTTAACATAAGTATAACTTATACTTATTAATGTTTTATGAACTATGTCATTAAATTATCATTCACATTCACGTACATCACAAATACTCTTATTTAGGTATCAATTCACAAGTTATCGTTAAACTTATTGAGTGATTACCGCACTAGGTTTATCTATCATCAATTCGTTTTACTCTAACAATATCACCAGTGAATTGGCCACTTATCCACCTTCAGAGCCACCTTGACTACAACTATCATGACTCTCCTACAAGGTTGAATGTAAGCATCTTGAATACATTCTAGCAAGCATCCTCACTAAGCATTAATAATCCCTCATAGTCTTTGAAATACTTTTGTTTCACATTGTTGATTTATTCATTAATTATATCCATTTGGATTTTATTACTCGCACTAGAGTTAAATTTTCTAAATTGAACCCATTATACTTCACAAGTCTTGACACCATGCTATATACCCATTGAATTTAGACTTCACTAAGTCTAGATACACTGCCATTCTATATCTCGACGAGTGGGCATATTTAAGATAATGGGTGCAATCCATTTATTTAATTTCTTAATTGTATACCCTAACATTCCATAACCCTTCAGTTTTAGGCCACAATCTTTCAATCCTTTTAAATAATTTTTTTAGCTTTCATATTATTTAAGAGGTGGAGACTTGGTGCAACGGTTAGGTCACCCGCATGGTGATCTGGGTGTCTAGGTTTGAGTCTGGAAACAGCCCCTTTACAATGCGAGGTAAAGGCTAAGTACAGTATCGACCTCCTTAGAGCCCGTTATCGTGCAGAAGCCCCATGCATTGAGTTCCACCTCTTTCATACTATTTAAATGGTACGACTTATCATTTTGTAGCTTACCTTAAGCTTTAGTCATTTCCATCTTCATATAAGTTATCTCATTTTAACTTATCACAATTTATTTTATAACTTCATGCGCTATAAATTTAAAGTTAAACATTATGGAAACTATCTTCTAAAGTACTTCCGATAATTTTCATATTTAATTAATGGAAATAAAACATTTGCTATTCGTGTATAAATGCTTATCTATCGCATATACAAAAGCCATCGTCTGTATAACTATCTTATGTATATGTTATCGACCCTATTACCATTGAGTTTATAAGCCAACAACATCTAGTCCATACCGTGGAATGCTATTGAGCATATACACTTTGGCCTTCAAGTTTATACATGAGGTGTTATCACATGTATAATTTATGTTATCAAGTTTATAACTTCAGTGTATTGTTGATTCTATAACTCTCGCTTATTATTGAGTACATAACTTCCATATACAACCGAGCTTATTACTTGATATTGAGTTTATAACTAGCTATTGAGATTATAACTTGCTATCGAGTTTATACCTACAGTTCGTTAGAACTGGATCAGCCCGCAGTGGAAGTTATGGGTGAATTTCAAAAAAAAATTTACCCTATAGGTTCTTTATTAGGCCTATGAAATCTAATTTATTTAAAACATTTCTAAATTTAATTTAAATAAAATCATATATTTTCAGTTAAATTTATAAATTATCGATTATTTAATTTATTTTCAACTTATATATATATATGTACCATATACATATGTATATGTGTGTGCCTGTATAACATGATATTTCATGAAGGGTATAACATGCCCGTATATAGATGCTGTGATTTACAATGGACACGATAGCTCGTCCTATATGTATAGTGTGTTGTCCAAATATATGTGTATATTTATAGTTATTATATATATATAACCAAGTAAAAATTATGTATATTTATATTATGAAAATATCATATATATATATATACATATATATGTACATAAACTATTATAGTATTTAACATTAAATAAACACACACAGATATATATATATATATAATATGTATATACATATAAGATATGATTTTAAATATATATTTTAATTATCTACATATATATGTATTAAAATAACATAATTATATATATACACATAAAAATATGTAAATATAAATATAATAATTCCACACAGAACATTGACAAACTGCGAATGAAGTTTTCTGCCTGGGATATAATACATAACAACGATACTTGTAGTAAAGTTTGTATTTTTATTCTTCTTGATAATTCAGTTTGGGAATATGTTGCTGTAAGTACTTCACAACAACATATTACCTTGCTGTTAACCAATAAAAGAGGTCTGGCGTGCCACTGTACATGTGTTTATGCAAGTAACTCTTTCTCAGAACAACAGAAATTATAGGATTTGTTTCGCATCGACGCTTCTACAACAAGGTCTCCATAGTTAGCTATGAGGTAATGCACTTAACCCAAAGGATAAAAAGGGAGGGCTGTAAATTTACTTGGCGACGTAGGGGAATTGCAACGAACATAGACAAAGTTCTAGTTAACTTTGAATTTTTGTCTATGTTCCCACACCCCAATTTTGACATTTTTTAGCATATAACAGCACCATCGAAAAAGAGTTCCTTTTCGATTCATGAACAATTGGTGCTACTATCAGGGATATGCTCAATGTATAGAGAAAGGGCTTTCAGCTCACACATGGGGATCTCCTACTGAAAAGTTCATTTACTTAAGGAAGTTAAGGCAGAACTGAAATTATGGCATAGGTTTAGAGCTTGAGAAAATTCTTTCACTAAATTGCAGGCTGATTTCGAATATATGTTCCATCGGTTGGACCAAGACCCAAAGGATGTTATCTTATACGACAGTTTGTACCAGTTAGGCTACAATTTAAATGACCAATTACAAAAACATCATTAGTTTTTGATGCAATAAAGTAAAGTACTATGGCTACAACAAGGGGACAGTAATACAAAAAATTTCTATACCAAAATGTCCATGTGGAGACATAGAAATAAGATACATGCTTTGCTTGATTCTGAAGGACAATTCCTCTATGACTGCAATATCATAAAGGAAACATCCATCGAATACTACCAACAGCTATTTAATGGGGACTCATCTACCTTTTACCCCTATATAGAGACCGGGATGAAAATTAATACAACGGGGCAAGAATACTTATCTTCTCCACTGTCGATGGAAGAAATTGAAACTGCTTTGTTTTCGATCAATGATTCCAAAAGCCCAGGTCCTGACGGTTTTTCCACCAAATTCTACAAGATACATTGGGATGACCTGCAATTTCATATGTATGAAGCTATATCAGAATTTTTCCTTTCGAAAAAACTGCCACGAGGGGTCAATCACAATTTCATAACTTTAATTCCCAAGAAAGATAAGCCACAACTAATTTCCGATTACAGACCTATTGCATGTGCTAATTCTTTTACAAGATTATTTCCAAAATTATATGTAATAGAACTAAATGGTTTCTTCCTTTGTTGATTGCAGAAAATCAGTCCTCTTTTATACCGGGAAGAAACACTGGAGAAAATGTTCCGTTGGCTCATGAACAAGTTCGGGACTTCGCTAAACATGGTAAACCAAAGATGTGTATTAAAATTGATTTACAAAAGGCCTATGACATGGTCAATCATGACTTTGTCTGCCATATGCTTAAAGCTTTAGGTTTTCCTGATTTCATTATACTATTAATTCACGAATGTATTTCTACTCCTACCTTTTCTATAATGATTGATAGGAGACCTCATGGTTTCATTACTTCTAATAGAGGCCTTAGATAGGGTGATCCGCTATCCCCCTACTTATTCTGTATTGCTATGGAATGTTTTACTTTATTAATGGAGGAGGGTGTTATTAGCAAACAGTTAGAGCCTATGAATAAACTTCAGCCTACTATTAGCCACTTACTTTACGCTGACAATGTTATGATTTTTCTCGTTGCAACAAGAGAAAATGCTACTTATACGAATTATATATTTACTACAATAGAGGATGCTGTTGGTTTACGTATTAACCAGACCAAATCTCAACTGTTCTTTAGTAAAGGTGCATTATGGAAATCAGATATTTCTAGCATTCTTAACATTCCAGAGAAGAATTTACCTATAAAGTACCTTGGGGTGCCACTGTCTTTAGATTACCTCCGTGCAGCCCATTGTCTACCCCTGTTAAACAAGATCAGTTTGAAATGAGAAGGATGGGATAGTAATTTATTAACAATAGCAGGACGTGCTGAGTTGATACATAGTACAATAACCACAATTGTCATATGTTGGATTCTTGTTTGTCATTTGCCTTCATCAGTGCTTCATAAAATAGACAATTTGTTTGCGGATTTTTTCTAGAAAGGCAAGCTGCATAAGATATCTTGGGATACCTTATGCAACCAAAAATGGAGGGTGGAATTGGCCTTCGTAAGTCATCTGACCTTAATATAACTGCCAGATTGAAACTTCTATGGAATCTACTAACAACACAGAGCCTATGGTCTAACTGGATGAGAACCAAGTATCTTTCGAAGTCAAATTTTTGGGTCTTGCCTATTAATAATAGTTTCTTTGGTACGATGAAAGCTATTCTTTGACAACGGGACCTAGCTGCGAATATCTTGTCTCGAATTATTATTAATGGAGATGATACAGATTTATGGTATGACCCTTGGATCAATCATAAATCCCTAGTGGATTTACTCGGCTGGAACAGGGTTTCATTAAGTAATACGGTTAGCAAGAAGGTAAACTGGATAATACAAGGTAATCAACTTCAACCCCAGCTATTGCCGGAGACTAGAGAGGTGGCATCTTATATTATCCACCTTAATCTTTCTTCGACAATGCCTAATGACCACTGGAATATTATTAACAAGAGAAAATTTAATTTTTCCTCGATATATAATGAGATTCGTTTACAGGCAGACAGAGACGAAAACTACAAACTTATATGGCATAACATAATCGCCAAAAAGTTCTCGTTCACAACTTATATGGCTTATATTCAGCGTTTACCAACGACATATAGATTTTTAGCGTGGGGAATGAACATTAATCAACACTGTGACTTATGTAACAATTATGATGAATCTCACCAACATATTTTTACAGACTATAATTTTAGCACTTATCTGTGGTCTGAATTGCTTATTAAGCTAGAGCTTCAACCAAGACCAGATGCTTCTCTATGGCAGCAATTATCCACACTGAGGCGGAATTTCACAACCAAATGAGTGTCTCAACAATTAGCGTTCGTAGTAGCGGCAACGACAGTTCACCATATCTGGCTGGGAAGAATTCACTGGCGCTTTGAAGGAAGGAGTTGTTCGAAGGAACAACGTGCTAAGCTGATAGAACTTGATGTACGACTTCAACTGAAGAAGCGAGTCCAGCTTCGATTATCTCAATCAGCTGAAAGAAGAAGATTTTTACTTTGGGGGATAGATCTAGAAGACACTAGTTAGATTGATTGTTGATTTTCGATGAAGGGTTTATGTTTGATGCGGTGTTCGCTTATTCTTGGGCCAAGATTGAGTAGAATATTATGAAATGCGGTGGTGTCTTCTATTACCCAGATTTAGGTCGGGCCGAACTTTTTTGATTTCATATTTCTTTGTGTTTATTTTTTCTTTATTTGTTGTAATTGTTTCAACTGTATTAGAGTTTGTATTAATAGAGGATGTCGCACTCTTTTTCCTTGCCACGATGGTAAGGTTTTTTAAGGAGGGGAATCCTTCTATTTATGGTTCTCATTGTCATCAATAAAAGAACCTTTTATCTTTAAAAAAATAATAATAATTAAAATGTAAATATGAGTTAGAATTGTTTATAATTATAAAATTAAAATAAATATTATTTTTAGTTTTTTATGAAAAATTCTAGATCATATACATAATAAATCTGAATATAAGTATAATTTTATTATATTAATATAAATATATTTTGAATTAATTGGTTAATTAACAATAAGTAAATAATAGAAATATTCATATAATAGATTTTTGTAATTTTAAACTTTCAAAAATCATGAATAGTATTATATAGGTTGCGAATTTTTTTCATGATTTTCCAAGTCATAATAATATTTATTATTAATTAGATTCTTTTCGGTCGATTTTTAAATGATTTTTTAAAAAATAAAAAATATGGTTTAAAAATTCTGATTTTTTGAACGAGAGCATATATGATAACAAAATAATTATATAAAAATTAAAATTGAATTTTTGAAACATGATTTATTTTATATGAATTTATAAATTCATGTAAAGATCAAATAATTTTAAAATATATTCTATAATTTCCAAAATTTTATTTTCGGTTACTGAAAATCATAATAAATATAAATATACATTTGAAAATTATTAAATCATTTATTTATGCCATATGGTTTAATACAAGTCATATAAATAAATGAGTGAATATATTAATATATATTAATTAATAAATATAAATAATTAAAATATAATGATATTAGCTGTGTGTATTAGATCCTTCATAAAAAAATTTGTTTTTTTAATTTAATAAACATATGCACATAACCAATCAATATATGTGACAACAACAATACCTATAGAAATCTCACATAACTAGGAATTCGATAATAACATTATGTGTGTGTACATACATACACAATATAGAGTTATATAGAGAATATGCATCATATATAACACTAAATACTTACCTAAACTAACGCCCTTAAGTACACCTTGTAACGGTGAGTTCCCTTCTTCTTGGAAACTTTTCGATTCGACGGATTACTGGTCTTTGAACCATAGACCCTTTGCCATTGAATAGTTGTTGATTTGAGTTGATTTGAATTGATTTTCTTTGAAATTTGATGGGATGTAAAGAGGTATGCTTCGGCCATGATATGAATAGAGGAGGCAACTAAAAAAGTATGTAGAAAGTTAGGGTTATGATTCCTTTTATATTGGTTGAATCAGAGAGAAAGGTGGATCATATCACTTACCTTTTCTCACAAGATCTTAGTCATCCATCACATACCCGAATACTCTATTTTGGCCGCCTCCCTATATCACATAGTTGCTGCCAAATTTTACCTCTAATATCGTGGGCTAATAGCACATTCAAGCCCAAATAAATATATTTAATTAAATCTAATTTAATTTCTTTATCGATATCTCATATCGATCGATATACTTACAACTATTATAAAAATATACAACAATATTTATTCCTCAAATCGTATTCAAAATTTATAATTAATACAACATAAATACTAATTAATTTAGTTAATTTGTAATAATTATAAAAAATTTAAATCGTTTGGTCTAAAGAGAATTCATCATTTCAGTTGTGTGACTCGGGGGTGTAAATTCGATCAGCGATTAGCATCTAACTATTCGATTTTTGACATTCACACGTCACTTAGCAGGTGGTGTGACATTATGGCCTCGTTTGCTTAGTTTTGGTAAGATCCAATTTCACTTTATTAAGCGTTACCTGGTTTTGACATTTACTTACACCAATTCTCTTCGTCAAAACTATGTCACTTTGGACTTATGAAACTTGGTAATGGTTAAAATTCCAATATCATCATATTTAACTCTATAGTCTAAACACAAAGTCCTTGATTTAATAATAACAATTATTACTAATAGAAATGCTCTGACCAGAGACTTTGACTTTGAGCTGACTTGACTTGACCATGACACTAACTCCATATATCCGAGTAGACGAATCCTCTCTTGATAGTGCTTCACTTCTAATACTTCCGCTCGATCCGACTATAGTCACTCGATGGAACACTATGTCACGATTTGACTATAATCAAAGTGGAGCTTTCATATTGAAGATCTACAGTATTCTTAAGTCAAGAGAACAGTATAAATCAATCACATTGATATTTCTGTTTGACCTTAGTTATATTAACCAAAAGAAAACTATCGAGTAAGTCGTTCCATAATTATCCAATAACTATACGCACATAACCTCTAGGTGCCCCCTACAGCCATGAGTAATAACTGCCCAACATTTAGAGATCATTACATACTCTAGTCTCAACAGTTACATTGATATTATGTCTCGATGCATCTTGACTAGGAATATTTAAAATGGTATATTTATTTTTACTGTGATAAATTACTCAGGGTTACAACACTTTGTAACTACTATCACAAAACATACCATTTATAGATTTTCTATTAAATGTACCGTTATTTGATTAATTAATTAATATAACCACATTATATCAGGTATATAATAAAAAGAAAATACCTTTGATTTCGAACAAGATTGGTTATCGAGTTAGATATATGTAACAAACTACATAATTGTCCCTAAGACATAGCCTTAACTCTATCAATCTCCCACTTACATTTGGGGTCAATTATGGAATCTTATTCCAACTTTTGCAATTGGTTTTCTTAAAATTAATTGAGTCAGTCCCTTAGTGATTGGGTATGTTATTATGTTTTAATCATCTACTCTGTTGATTAACTCCCTCCGATGCTGATAAACTACCTTTATCGTGTGGAACAATTCAGAGTATGTCTCTCGACTTCTAATGAGCTCTAATTTCTATAACGAACTATGTCGTGACATTGTTATCATATAACAATGTTATTGGATTCTCAACATTTGGAACCACCTTAGCTCAGTTATAAATTTGTGCACTTATATTTATATGCATTGTTTTATTGTGGCACTATTTAAGTAATGAATCAGCCACAATTTCTTCTATTTTGAACATTTCTAACTTAATGATTCTTAATATATTGTTGACATGTTATACTCAATATCACTTATGAAAATTAAGTCTAAACAATCCTTCATAAGGAGTTCATTGATTCTATAAACCTTTCTCCAGTACTTCATAAATACACGAGAACACCTGGAACAACCATTTAGTGAAATCTATTTGGATTTTATATCTTCTTAATGCATCAAATACATAAAAAAACACGATATCATAGACAACATAAAATGTATGATAATTCCTATTACAGATGCATAAGGAATCCATCTTACATGTTACCTATCAAACATTTTAATAAGGTGTCCTTACATATCGTTTTGGGACATTTCCAATATCTTTTATATTAACTATAAAAGACATTATTTACAAATCCAACATTGAGTATCAAAACAACTAAAATTGATTTTAACACATGTACATCGTTAAAAAATCAACATCGGATTGTTATGGTTTAGAAATATCTATGTAATTTTTAGTGTTCTTTCTTATGAACACACGCTTCCTCTGCATTTTGATTGATAATCAAACAATTTGATATTTCTAACAAAATATTTGTTTAATTTCAATGTTTATAAAATGACACTCTCTATCATTTCTTGGTTTGTATCCGAAAACTCAAAACCTCTATTTTGCTCTCACTGACTTCGAAACACATTGGTGGTTTTGTGCAAATTGTCTACGCTAAATCATTATTTAGAATTTTCTATTTAAGCACATATGTAGAAAAACACTAAGTCTTATCAAGCGATCATCTTGTGAGTAATTCCGAAACTTGACTATGTTGAATGATGAATCTACTACGCTAATCTTAACATTTGAAATTTATGAGATTATTCTTATCAATATTGCTTATTTAATTCCAATTGCATTAGTCTTGCTCATAAAGACACAATCGCGACCAATGGATCACATCCCTTTGGTTATGACTACCAAAAATCATATTTTGATAACATACTTGAAATTCATTTTTGGATCTTCACATCACACCATATTATAGAGTCAACACTCTTAATGGTTTATTAAACAACCAAGGATGGTATATTTTCCATATTGATAACAAACTCATAGTACCTCTTCAATATGTGAGAATACTTATTAGAAACTCTAATGCGATGTGTTCATTTAGGTTACTTAATTTCATTTCATATCATCTAACCAGTTTTATCTATGGATCGTATCCTATTCCATTTTACTACCAATAATTCCTCAAAGAAATTCCTTTACAATGAAGTTGGTATTTCTTAGAACAACAATTGTTTCTTAGTGCAACAGAATAGATATTCATAAACATTTTATGAATTTCCTTATTTATAAAACTGATTTAGTTTTAGCTTACAAAACATATGTTCCAAACATAAATATGTCATTCAACGATAGTTTTTCCTAAAACCGTTTTGGGAAAATTTGTACAAGATCCCTCACAAACAATTATTACATGCAATCTTTCGACTCGTACAACCTCCCGACTCCTTGAGCTAGGATATGTTGGGGTTTCTTATAAACCCTTATCTTGTATGATTTTGTAAACTATTAATTAGATGAAGTAATATTAACCATGTGTACTACTTTTAAGTACATGACCTTATAGAAAGAAACTAACTCAACTTCACTTACAATCAATCGTATATTGTCCAGCAAAGTTCGATTACTCCTTATCAATACATCATTATGTATCACATGGAGGAGTGACTTTTGAGATTTAATCTTTATTCATTTTTAGGTATGTGCGGAACTCTTTTTAATATACTCACTCACTCGATCAAATCGAATCATTTCTATTGCATGTTATGTTATTTTCTTTCATTTTGTACTCTATGAATCTATCTTAGACATATTACATAAGTATCAAATATACATGTCCATGTTGGTGATAACTCATCAGTGAATATGACTAAGTGCGTTGAACCATTTTGGTATTAATATACTTATGATTGCGTGCATCTATATCTATCAATCTGAAGTGTACACCAACTCTTATGATGCTCCCACTGAATGGGTGCATAGCCAATAATTGTTTGAGATATAATTAAGCAGTACCATATGATTCATAATCATATAATAAAATTATTTCTTAAAACCACGGCTTAGTCTATAATTCCAAAATAACTGTAAATAATATCAGATACTTCTGTATTTTCTAATGCATCACTTTTGTTATGCAAACAAATACCACATTATAGTTCTATTTTATACCTAATATTTAATTATATTGAAGTATAACTATGTCCATTTTCAGTCAACACCAAAAATAGTCATTATTTCATAAATAATGTTTGATATGTTTTACGAAAACAATTTTCATAATTGATGCAATCAATAAGTGTTATATGGTGTACTCCTACTTTTCGCCGTTAGTATAATAGCATACTAAATTTGGAGATCCATCATTCACTTAATATAGTTTATTTATTTCATATAGTGATAGTTTATGGTAGAGAGTTCTTTGATCAAATATCTTGAACTCAAAGAAATAAATCTCATAGAAAATAATTTTCTATATGTAAATATAATTTGGAATAGAAATCATATTTCTTATTCCAATGTAAATTATCAATCACTATTATTACAATTCTCGTTACCATTGTTTCTTTATGAAGCAGAAGTGACTATTCACTCTCTTCATCCCAATTGTACCTTAAATTACATCTATTCTTATACATTTCTTTTTCTTTCAAATGGTCGAACCATTTAAAAGAAAAACATTACTACAATATCATAATAAACTATTTACAAAATGCACTCGATGACCCTTAACCTATAAGGACATCAATTATGTTGAGCTTTGCGTTTGACATTTCAGCGATTGAGTTCTTAGATCTATCTTGTAGTTTTGGTCTGGTGTTACATTTAACACAATATGATCCTGCTTAATGCTCACTGCACACAAATTAAAGGCTTACTTTCAAGCATATCCAATTTAAGTCTTAACTAATTTTCCAATTAATCAAGTCTTTAGCAAGCCAGAAACTTCAGGATGGTTAGTTAAGTAGAGAATTTAGTGTAGCCAATATGATATCGAGTTCTTACCACGGGTATCAATCAAAGGACAGGCACTAGCTGACTTCGTCAATGAGTGCACAAGATTTATAAAGGAATAATCAAAAAAAGAGAAAGATTTGAAACCTAAGTGCTAATTGTTCATAGAAAGAGCCTCAAATAAACAAGGAGCTAGAGCCGGATAGGTGGTCATAACTCCTAATGGGCATCGCTTGCAATACGTAATGAAGTTAGGTTTCCAAACTACTAATAATGTAATAGAATACAAATCAATGATAGCGGGAATTACCCTAGCCCTTCAGTTGAAAATCCCTAGGATTGAGGTCTTTATAGATTCACAATTAATGGTAAATCAGTTGAATCAGAGATATCAGACGAAGGACGCTAAACTAACCTAGTATGTTCAGAAGATAATGAAGATGTTAACTCAATTCGAAGACTTTTTTCCACGAGGAAAAAACTCTTAAGCCGACTCCTTAGCTAAATTGGCAAGTTCATGGGAGGCACGAGAAGCCGAATTGTACCGGTAGGTTATTAAGAGAAACCAAGCATAGAAGTGGAAAGTCCAAATCCAAGAAATGAAATCTTTGTAATGACCAGATCTCAAATCCTAGCACACAAAGAGAAAGAAAATGAAACCGAAATCCTTCAAGAAGAACTCCCTGAGATGAGAACTGGTGATCAATACAACAATAATTGGATGACTCATATCGTGGAGTATCTAACAAAAGGAATACTGCCAACAAACAAAAAGGAAGCAAAGAAAATAAAGCATCAAGCCCAAACTTTTATCATGTCAGATGGGATACTCTATAAAAAGGGATACTCGCCTCTTTATTTAAGATGTGTCGGTCCAAAAACAAGGTCAAAACTACTAAAGGAAGCCCGTGATGGATTATGTGGGGATCACTCCAACGGAATAAATCTAGCTAAGAAAGTTACGAGACATGGCTTATATTAGCCACAAATTACTAGTCAAGCCATCGATCATGTGAGAAGATGTGAAAAATGTCAAAGATTCTCTAAAATTTCTCGTTTACCACCAAATGAGTTAACTTCTATATCAAGTCCATGGCCCTTCGATGTGTGGGGAATCGACTTAATAGGACCACTTCCTGTATCCAAAGGAGGAGCTAAATACGTAGTGGTAGCCATTTATTATTTTATAAAATGGGTAGAAGCTGAACCACTCCCAAATGTTACGTCAGGAAAGGTCCTCAAATTCTTAATCAGAAATATCATCACCTGATTTGAAATCCTACACAAGATAATCTCCAATAATGGAACTCAATTTGAAAGTGAGAAATTCACTTGATTCTACAACAAACATGGAATTATCAAAAGCTTTCCATATGTAGCCCACCCGAAAGAAAACAGAGCTGTTGAAGCAGCTAACAAAACCGTAAAGACTTTTTTAAAGAAACGGTTAGATAAGACGAAAGGGAATCGGGTAGAAGAACTTAACCTTGTTCTGTGGGCGTATAGGACTTCCACTAAAACTGCAGCACGACATACCCCATATTCCCTTACATATGGATGTGAGGCCATGCTTCTAATCGAAGTCGATGTTCCTTCCCATTGGAGGATTGCATATGCATTTGACCTAAATCAAGAGCCAAAAAAGAATCCTTAGACTTAATCAATGAACTAAGGGATGAAGCGGCCATCTGAATGGCTGAGTATGATTAAACCAATTATTTTAATTTGGCATTTGAGTAAATTGTTAATATTGAGATTAGTGTTAAAATGAGATTTTTGGAAATTTATAATCCATCTTTATTAAAATGATAAAAAAAATTGTATTTGCTAAAGTTATATTGAATTTATACAAAGTACTCCAATATTGATTAAAACGATAATTTCTAACATATTATTATTTGTCAAATTTTGTGAAATTAAATTTATAATTCATAAAACATTGTTTAGTGTAGATGAGTATGTTATAAGTGAAAAATAAAATATAAATTAGCAACACTTCTCTTAGAAGTGCAACACTTTGTTAATGAGTTCATAACCATACCCATTTGGCCTATTTAGGTGATGTTAGTTAGGAGAAATGAAACTTATATTCATTCTCTTTCTCACATAACTTCTAGTCTAAAATCTGAAATAAAAAACACTCTTGCTCTCATAAACCCTAGCTCAAACAATCTCCAATTCTAGTTGCAAATCATAGGGCTTTTAGCTAGTTCTAGTAAGAATTAAAAGAAGGTAATCTCCTACACCTCCTAATATATCAATTAGACTTATTAATCTCAATTTTTTCTCTTGGCAGTAATTTTCCTTTTCTTGAAATTTCTAAAATTAAAACTTAGGTAATTGCTAAAAGTTATTAGCTTAGGATAATTCAAGGTCTTTGCTCCAATTCAAGTTTATATAGGTGAGTTAACACTCGCATAACTATTTCTAAATTAATATTGGGTGCATGTGTTGTTCTGAATGGATTGTTATTAAATATTTTATTGAAATGACCAATAATTCTTAAGTTGTTTGCATGTTATGTATAACTTTCTATTTGCTGAAAACCCTAGATGTTTAATCACTTGAACGATCAAATTATAGTTGAATTAGAGTTGCATGATGTTAAAATTAGTACCTTAGGAGTCAAAACTATCACCACCAGAGAAACCAACGACATCGAACCATCATAGTGGGGAGGGGCAAAAACATTGCCTGGAACTCTATCTAGGAAGCAATACCGGTCCAGCAGTCCAATTGGACTGGTGTACAGGTCACGGCCTGGACAGAGTTCCTGGTCGTGTCGTGCTTCATCCTCGATCGCCCGCTTGGCATCCCGTTCGCCCATTTTATTCTTAGCAACTTGTGACTTGTTTTTATTGTCTATTTAGTAATGATTTTGGTGCATGGTTTTTGAGTTTTAAACTATTGAATTTGAGAATTTGTTTTGGAATGTGTATACCAAAGAGTCCATAGCACAATACTAAATTTCCATTGCAAGTTTTCAACAAGGATTTTCAAAGAGATTAATTTTCAAATCGAACCATTTCTACTAAATCTTTTTAAGTAATAAATTATTTTTTCTGTAAAGAACATTTGAAAGTGTGTGTGTGTGTGTGTGTGTGTGTGTGTGTGTGTATTCATTAATTTAAACAATTATTTATTGTTTATATAATAAAAATGATTTTGAAATGTAAACAAGGTTAGTTCTAATTAAAGGTTTAAATACCTATATGGTTTTGGATAAGAGTAATTATGGATTTATAAAAAGTGTGGACTCATAAATATAAGATTTGGAACATGGATCATTAACTAAATATCCTATATGGAATTTTAAGATAACCATATATATACAAGTGCATTTTTGGAATAATTTGGATTTATGTAATATTTTATCAAATAATGAATATCTATATAAAGGTAAATAATAATCAAGTTATGGATTTTAAATTTAGGAACTTGAAAGTAGTATTTTATGTAGTAATTTTAGAAAATTACTTATATATTAAAATTATATTTAATTACTTTCAAACCTTAAACTCTTATTAGTTATTCTACCATTAGGCATTTCCGTATGACTTTTGGATTTTTTTAAATAAAAATGTTTTGAGGAGCTTAATTCTATAATTTGGGGAAATACTAATAATCTACTTAGTGTTATTGATTGGTTTAAATGTTTTAAAGTAAAGATTCTTCGAATACGGGTTAATCATTAAATATAATGTTTGAGTGGAACTTACTAGCCTATTAGCGAATACTCGAATTCACCGGGTAGTGTGGGATGCCTTGGTTAAATTCTTGTGATTGTTATTAGGAAGTTTTTTACGCTTAGAGTTGTATTCACTTTTGGTGTTTGGCAGGGCCGATGGATCCTTAAGAGAATATAATTCCAGTTTTCCAGTTACATCTGTAATAAGTGAGATTTACTAGCTACTAGTAAATACTTGAATTTCACCAGACAGTACGAGATGTTTGGTTAAGTTCTTATGATTACTAACAGGGATAATATCCGACACATTATGGTGTATTCCTTTTGGTGTTTGGTCAAGGGCCGATAGATCCTCAAGGAGTATTCTCCTGGAGTTCTTTAAAAACTATTGTGTCTCGCTATGTATTCTCATTTGATCGAGATGGACAACCCTTGTGAATAGCTTGGGTTTTGTTTCACGGTATATGGATGATCCTTTGTATCAAATCGGTATGAGTGATACCAGATTTATTTGTTTTCCATGGTGCGAACGATCGTTGTGATCGGTATGAACGACCATGGTGATCGATATGGATTGTTTTGATTTTTATGATTTTCTAATGTTTCATGATTTAAATGTTGTTGCACTTTGTGATAATTTCCGAGTTAAACCATTTGTGTAACTAGTTCACATTTATAGTATCATATACCTTATTTTATATCTTGTTCTCACCCTTTTGAATATTTAGAGATAGTCTGACCCATTTATATATAACACTTGGGTCAGGCCGAGACTTTTCAAGTATCTGGACTTGTAGGCTTTTGAGTAGGTATGCTAGCAGATAATAGACCTTTTGACCTTTTAGTTTATCTTCTATAGGATATTTATGTATTGTTCTATGGGATGTTTTATTTGAGATAGTGACTTATTTTGGATGTATATTATATGAGTCTAGTATTAAATTTTGTAGACTCATAGTATATATTGTATATGATGTATATTATCCGTTGTGATCTGTAATGATGTTTATCTGATATTATTCTGATTTTGAGAAACCATTGTGTTCATTTCTTTCAACTGAGACTATACATGTCAAATTTTAATTCGACATATTTATTAAAATAGTAATATGTGTTAGCGTTGGATTAAAGATATATTCATATTTGGTTACCCTTAACAAGCCATATTCTTCGTATTATTAGATGACATTATTTATACAATTCTTTAGCAATATGGATATCACGGTGGGGTCTACAGTTGGTATAAGAGCAGAGTCAGAACATTATTACATATAATATCATAGACCTGAGACCTAGGTGACTTAGAGTCCAGTCCCTTAGGGGTGTGGTAGGTATTAATTATCTATATAAGAATAAGAATATAAAATGATTATGGGATAATCACTTGGGACGTATTTTGATTTTTACTAGTATATTAAAAATAATATTGGGGTTTGGATTATGCAGATTAGGATTATGGCTGGAGGCAGACCTAGAGTTACACCAGGATCGACCTGTAATCCTAGAACAGAAGGAATGTTTTTGACTCCCGAGCAGATTGCAATTGTCCATGCTGCCTAAACAATTACTTTTGATGGTCATTTTGTTTGTGCTGATTTTGCTTGCTCTTCAGTGACTTTGGATGCATAAGAGTTAGACCCTTTAAGGGAACCAAGAAACTCATAGAAATACAGGCATGTATAAAGACGTGCGAGAGGATCTTTTCTCACATGAGTCTTAATGATTCCTAAAGGATTCAGGTGGCATCCAGTTAGTTACAAAGAGCATTGGAATGATATGACTTGTTAGTAGCAGAGTTTGAGAAGGATCTGCTTACTTGGGCACAATTTAGAGAGAATTTGAGCAGAAGTTTCTACCAGAGGCAGAAAAGGAAGCAATGACTAGGAAATTCATTGACCTTAGGCAGAATTATGCTTTTGTTATGGAGCACGTAGCAGAATTTAAGGCACTATCCAAGTATGGTTTGGATTTCATTAATACCCCAAAGAAGAAAATCAGAGGTTTATTTATGGATTGCACAAGTCTTTGAAGAAGGCTCAGTTACTTCAGATGGATATACCTTTTGAGTCTTTAGTCAATTCAGTACTTCGGCTTAAGGAGGCGAAGAAGGATAGTGAGGAGGAAGAAACTCCTAAGAAACAAAAGCAAGAGTTCAATCAAAAAAGAAAACAACCAACTGAGCAAGCAAATTCCGAAGCTAAGAGTAAAAAGAAGAAGCAGGATGAGTTCGGTTCTACATCCCCACATAGAAGTCAGGTACCAAGGGCCACTATTCGAGTGAGTGCAGGAAGCCTAAGATTTCTTCTATAGTGAGTGTTGGTTTTAATTGCAAGAAAGAGGGACACTTGATAGCGGCTTGCTCATATAAGGAAAAGAAGAAAGGAAAGGGGAAGGCCGTTGGACCTTCTGGTAGATCGTCATTGCTAGGTATAGTTCTTTTTTATTTTTAGGAAGTGTTCTTTCTTTTGCTATGTTGCATTAGAGTTAGTTTAAGAAATAAGTTAAATAACTTTTCATGAGCTTTTGCATTTTATGGATAGGATTTAGGATAAAATTTATTTTCTTTTATTGATTTTTGTTGTTAGAAATTAATTGAACTATACTCATTTAACTTCGTGCATTGATGCTATTAATAATAAAATAGCCATAACTAAGGGAAAACTTGTAATTAATTATTGTTTTAACTTATCCGGTAAATGTTTATGGATTTTGATCGATATATGGGACGCCATGTTATCGTAGAAATTTCTAAACATCGATCGAGGCATTTTGACATAAGAATCTAAAATAATTATTTTGGGGAAAAATATTTTGATTTAAGAAAAAATATAATAAATTGAAATACTATTTTCACCATAAAATAATTGAGTGAAGAGGAGGGACTTGGTAAGACATTGTTGATTGCGTATGCAATCAACTTTATAAGTAAAGAAGTGGTTTATAATAATTTCGTGGCTTAATATTATTTTATATAATGAGATAATTTTCGTTCATGACTTATGAATTAGTTAGAAAATTTTTAAGAGTTCCCTGTGAAGTAAAAAGGATAGAGTATCTTAATTATCCTTAATTGTTTAATAAACCTAAAGATAAAAATATTTTTGGTTAAAGAAAATTAAAAAATTTAATTTATAGATTTATTTCGTTAAGGAAATTGTGGGAACGTAATTTTCTTAATGGGGAAAGTCTATAATAACCCTATTGTTAATTACCTAATTAATTAAGTTTAATTATGGATAATTAATTCTAATTTGTGATTTGTGAAATTTAATTGTGAAATTAAATCTAGTTTTGAAAATATTGATTTGATTATTTAAAGAATAAGTTTCATTTCTCAAAAATGATTTCAATTTAAATTCGAATTATGATTAAACCAAATTTGGCATTTGAGTAAATGGTTAATATTGATATTAGTGTTAAAATGAGATTTTTGGAAATTTATAATCCATCTTTATTAAAATGATAAATAAATTTGTATTTTCTAAAGTTATATTGAATTTATACAAAGCACTTCAATATTGATTGAAATGATAATTTCTAACATATTAGTATTTTTCAAATTTTATGAAATCAAATTTATAATTTATAAAACATTGTGATAAAACAAAACATAAATTAGCAACGCTTCTCTTAGAATTGCAACACTTTGTTAATGGGTTCATAGCCATACCCATTTGGCCATTTAGGTTATGTTAGTAAGGAGAAATGAAACCAACGTTCATTCTCTTTCTCATATAACTTCCGGTCTAAAATCTTAAATAAGAAAAACTCTTGCTCTCATAAACCCTAGCTCAAACAATCCCCACTTCTGGTTGCAAACCATAGGAATTTTAGCTAATTCTAGTAGGAATCAAAAGAAGGCAATCTCCTACACCTCCTAATACATCAATTAGAGTTATTAATCTCGGTTTTGTCTCTTGGGAGTAATTTTCTTCTTTTTTTACAATTTCTGAAATTTAAACTTAAATAATTGCTGAAAGGTATTAGCTTAGGAGAATTCAAGGTCTTTTCTCTAATTTAAGTTCATATAGGTGAGTTAACACTCACACAAATATTTCTAAACTGATATTGAGTGCATGTGCTATTTTGAATAGATTGTAGTTAAATCTATTGTTGAAATGAACTATAATTCTTGAGCTGTTTGCATGTTTATATATATATATATAACTTTCTGTTTGCTACAAACTCTAGGTGTTTAATCAGTTGAATCATCAAATTATACTTGAATCAGGGTTGCATGACGCCAAAATTTGTACCCAAGGCGTCAAAACTATCACCACCAGAGAAACCATCAACACCGGACCATCGAAGAGGGGACGACTCTACCTGGAACTCTGTCCTAGTAGTGCCACTGGTCTATCGGTCCACTTGGACCGAGGCATCGGTCAGGCATGGACAAAGTTCCAGGTCATACCGTGCTTCCTCCCCGATCACCCATTTGGCCTCTCGCTCCCCCATTTTATTCTTAGTAACTTATGCATTGTTTCTATTACCTATTTAGTGATGATTTTGGTGCATGGTTTTCGAGTTTTAAACTATTGAATTTGAGAATTTATTTTGGAATGTGTATACCAAATAGTCCATAGTACAACGCTAAATTTTCTTCGTACGTTTTCAACAAGGATATTCAAAGAGATTGATTTTTAAATTGAACCATTTCTGCTAAATCTTTGTAAACAAAAAATTATTTTTTTATAAAGAACATTTGATAGTGTATATGTATATTTATTAATTTATCTAAACAATTACTTATTATTTATATAATAAAAATGATTTTGAAATGTAAACAAGGTTAGTTCCAATTAGAATTCAAATACCTATATGGTTTTGGATAAGAGTAATTATGGATTTATAAAATACAAGGACTTACACACACACACACATATATACATATATATAAAAGTTCTGGAGTATTAACTAAATATCCTATATAGAATTTTGAGACAACTATATATATATACACACACACATATATATACAAGTGCATATTTGGAATAATCCGGATTTATGTAATATTTTATCAAATAATGAATATTTATATAAAGTTTAATAATAATCAAGTTATGGATTTTTAAATAAAGGAACTTAAAAGTAGTATTTTATGTAAACTAATTTTAGAAAACTATTTATATATTAAAATTATATATAATTAATGTCAAAACTTAAACTCTTATAAGATTTTCTACCATTAGGCATTTCCATGCGACTTTTGGATTTTTTTCAAATAAAAATGTTTTGAGAACCTTAATTCTATAATTTGGGGAAATACTAATAATCGATTTAATGTTATCAATTGGTTTAAATGCTTTCAAGTAACGCTTCGTTGAATATGGTATAACTCATTAAATAGAATGTTTGAGTGTAACTACTAGCCCATTAACGAATACTCGATTTTCATCAGGTGGTATAGGATGCCTTGGTTAAATTCTTGTGATTGCTATTAGAAAGCATTTAACACTTTAGAGTTGTATTCTCTTTTCGTTTTGGCGGGGTCCATAGATCCTTAAGAAAATATAATTCAGGTTTTCCAGTTATATTCGTAATAAGTGAGATTTAATAGCTTATAGTAAATATTTGAATTTCACTGGACGGTATGGAAGTTTTGATTAAGTTCTTGCTATTACTAACAACAATAGCATCTGGCACTTTAGACAGTATTCCTTTTGGTGTTTGGCCAGGGCCGATAGATCCTTAAGGAGTATTCTCTTGGATTTCATTAAAAACTTTTATGTCATGCTATGTATTCTATGATCATTTTGATCGGTATAGACGACCCTATTGATTAGCTAGGATTTTGTTTCACGGTATGTGATCCTTTGTATCAGATCAGTACGAGTGATACCAGATCTGTTAGTTTTCCATGGTACAGATGATCGTTGTGATTGGTATGATTGATCAAGTGATCAGTATGGATTGTTTCTATTTTTATGACTTTCTAATTGTCATTTAGCTTTTTGGTCCGGCTATATTCAGACTGACTGGACAATCATCGAGGAATACAACCCGAAGAGATGATTATTAAACTCAAAAATCAAGTGTAGGAAATGATATGAGCAACGATCAATTGAGACCAAGAGATACACTCTCTAAATATTCTAAGTATGGAATAATGCCTCCCCTAGGAAGGGGATCGGTGACTATCCCTTTCCCTAAGGGATCGATACCTATCCTCAATTTCTATCTCAAACAGGGTGAGATCGATATGGAGTGACAAGTAAAGCCCCATAAGGCTATATTTTAAGTTTCAAGTTGTAACGATCCCCCCTTCTGACCGCCCCTAGTCGGTAATTAAACCAATTTGAAACGTTCAAAAAGACGGATTGTTATTTAGTTTATGTAATTTAAACAGAATCAGCCACAGAAACACAGAATAATAATATTTCATTACTATGAATTTCTTTTACATACATCAAAGTTTATACAATGTATTAAATTGATACAGCGGAATATCTCTTTAAATACAAAATTTCCTGAACTAAAATGATTCTTTTACCCTCTCTCTCTAACTTCGCTGCTCAAAAATCTTCAAGCTGTAAAATACTCGGTCTGACCCGAGTATTACATTCAAAAGAAAATAATACACAGGTCAGTCTAATTCAAACCAGTTATTAGTGCATAAAAGCAGTAATAATCAAATAGACGACAGTCAACAATAATTCACGTCTATCCGACCCTTTTAACAAAGAGATCGGATAACAAAAATTATAACACTTAACAGTGTTAAATAATAAATCAGCAGATTTAAAACATCAATAGAGATAGATGAAAAGATTTCTAAAGGAAGGTGATTTAGAAAAGAACAGATTTGTCGAACGACGATTAACAATAAAAATCATCAAATCAATCCAAAACAATTCAAAGCAAAAATTATGATTCAAAATATATTGAATTAGCAACATAAAACAATTTTTTTTAGAAACAGCAAACATCAATTTTGATTGGCTGCCGTACACGCACGCGTGTACGGCCTCGCCAATACGGCATATGAAATACGCAAAAGATCCATAAATCAAAAACAAAAGAAATACCAATAAAATCAAGACGGTGTGGCTGCAGTACACGCACGCGTGCACTGCCTTGCCACTACCGTATAAGATGTCATCACAACTACAACTATTTGACAGCAAATCAATACTACAGCGGTCAAGCCACGATTATCCGGACTCAACACAACTGCAAACAAAAATGGAACTGCAGCCACCACAGGGATACAAGGGTAAACTGCAACAAATACTGCGGCCACCACGAGATCGCAAGGGCACGGAAATTTCAAAGAAATAAAACAAGCAGCCTCACGTCAAAGATAGAGCAATCAGAGTACAAGAGGTACTACTACACATGAACCAGTGATGACAGGTGAACATCAAAATAAAATTCTCGGTCCACAACATTGGCTCAACTACTCAATGCAGACTAACTTATGTTATACAATGAAACCAGAAGTATACATGAAGGCTACACTGCCATAGGTCGGGGAAGAAAACATAAGCAACAACAATGAAGAACCAATGAATGCAAGTCATACGAACAACTATATGCACCAATGAACTCAACAGTGAAGTAAACTGGTTGAAACAAAGGAGCTCGAGCACAAGACTCATAAACAACAAAATGCCCAAATATATTTACATATATATAGTGATGAACAAATGGGACAACACTAACTTGAGTACATCATGCAAATGAATTTAACAGCGAATCCAACTAAATCAGGCCAGGGGGTTTAAGTCAGAGAACTGGGGTGAATGCAAGACAGTGATCGAGTGAATCAACTAGTTTTACCCATGAATGAACACATGAGCAAGAAGCAACATCCAGACCAGAAAAAAGCTCAAAATAAAGAGCAACGTCGAACGCACAATTGAAACAGTTTGTTATAGGATAATGAAAAATATCAAATATCAATACCTGAGCCGAGGAACAAAAATTCAAAACAAAGTCAGATAAATCTCAAGCATCGCCAACAAAAGGATACAACTACATGAACACAGCAGTATGGAGGTGAGGGCACCATAGATATGGCACCACAACACATAAATACATGAGTAAGCGATACAACAATTCAATGAACATCATCAATTCGAATGATAAGTGCACCAAATAGTAACAGTGCAATCCCAAACTGAAATAGCAAGTGGTACAAGTTATTGACTGCATCACTACTGCCACTAAAAATGAAATAGGCATGTGTACCCAAACTAAGGTAACTCAGTAACAAGCAAAAATACAATGCCAAAGAGCAATTATCAGTTTTGAACCAAGATAACTGCAGTGTAATTAAAGTATGCCGAAGTCAAGAGAGACATAAGAAAAAGAAAAATCAAAACAAGTCAATTATGCTACTGGATGAACATACAAACAAAAATCACCTGTAAAACCAAAACAGTAGCAAGTTCAACCACGACCGAAGTCAGGCATCATCACATATACCATATCACAAAATTTAATCTGTATATATATATATATTCTTACCAGAGACAGTGTCGAAGACAACAAGACAAACGAAATCAACATTAGAAAATCCAACAAACCAACAGGAAGTGGAACAGTTTCAACTAAAAGAAATTGGAAAAATGCAAACAACAAATATATACACAAGTGCATATATACAAGTGCAGCTAGAAGGAATTTCATCAGAAGAACCCTGGCATAGACCAAGAAAAATTTAAAATTTAAAATCAAAATCGCAGTTGACAAGTCATATGTTAACACTGTGGTGGCCAGCAAAGCCAAAGTCGAAACAGGGTTAAACTAAACAAAATCAAATGGCCGAGAATGCTCAAGTGACCATTTCAATCAAGTGGATACAAACAAAAAATCAAGGGCCTCAAATTATGTACAAGCAGTAGAGGGAATTAGAGGTGAGTGAAAAACACTCCCCTTGGTCGAAGGACCCAATCCCAAAATTTTCACAGCAAAATTATCAATTGCGATGTCAGATTGAATTCAAACCAAAACAGATAAAACCCATCAACATCAAAACGAAGTCGAACGACCCAAGCACAGTAGTGAGTATAAACTAGATGTGAGTGATAGTTCACTCACCTTTTTCACAAATCGAAGCAGCGTCGAGCACGAGATCTTCGATCGACCAAGCTATTGGGGTCGGCATCCATGAATCGAACGAGCCCTAATTTTGAAAGCGACGAGGCCGAAGCCCTAATTCCAGACGAGCCACCATTTTCACAAGCCAAAAGGAAGTCGGGGCCGAAGATAATATTGAATAGGGGATCGGGATCTAGTTTGTTGAACGAACGGTGAACGAAGGAGATGAGCGAACGAACGAAAATTTTGAAGCCGCCATTTTTTATCTTCGTTCGATTTTTTGTTTTAGGGTTTGAATGAGAAAAGTGAGGGGGCGGGTTCGTGCTTTTGTGCAGAGAAGTTCGTGGTCTGGGGCATGGGCTGAAGTATGATCTTAGTACTAGAGGTATGGTCATTTTTTTTATTAATAGCTTATGTTATTAAATTTTTTGTAGATAAATTTATTGAATTTTTTAAAAATCATTATCTATATTATTTTCATTTGCATATATCATATCAATTTCAAAAATGTAGAGTTTTTTTTTAATTTTAATTAAATAAGATAAATTTGATTTTTAAATCCAAAGATTTTATACTTTAAAATTTTAAAGCAAATTTTCTTTACATTATTTATAAATCCCAATTCAACTTTAAATTCAAATATATTTCTCATATTAAACTTGAAAAATCCAAACACATTCACAATTTCAAATCAAAATTTAATTCAATTATCAATTTAAAATAGTTTAAAATTTTGGGATCGTTACAATCTTCCCTCCTTAAAACTTTTCGTCCACGAAAAGGAAAGGTTAAAATTTCACCAATATTTATACCCTTCACAATTTTACCAAGCTCAAAACTTATTACAAATAAATAAATATAGGATTCATTCCATTTGTTTAATCTCACTAGCTTTGTTCATTGATTTCTATAACCAAAATGCAAAAGTCTTTTACCAAATTTTCTCGAATTACAAAACTCAAATTTTTCTTGAAATTCTTCATTTTAGAGATTTGCATAATATATCTCTTCCAAAGCTGTGGACTTTCAAAACATTTCAAAGATCCTCTTCCTTAATTCATTTGGTTGGAATTATGTAGTTTTAATTTCAGACTATTGATTTGCTATTTAAAGTTTGAAAATACTTGCTAACTCGAAATTTAACAAGTCTATTGTCGTTCTTACAGACATTAGTCATACGCTGGCCAGGCGCAGGACTAAAAATCTCCAAGTACTAAATATACTTGCTTCAACTCCCAGTGAAAATACTTAAAAATTCTTTTTCAAAAATGGATATGGAAAGCACGTTCCCCCATGGATTACAGTTACCCGGCGGTTACACTACTATCCCAGTAGAATCGCTCGTAATCTGTAGATTTCACATCTCTTAAATTTCACCATGGTTGTCGCCATAGATCGCAGTTCACCCGGCGGTTACGCTACTATCCCAGTAGAATCGCTTGTGACTGTAGGCATCACACCCCTCAAATTTCGCTTGGCATCTAGATTGCAGTTTACCCGGCGGTTGCGCCACTATCCCAGTGGAATCGCTTGTAACTGTGGGCATCTCGCCCCTCAAATTACGCTAATCAATCAATATGATCCCATCGACATGATCCATCCCGAGGGATTCCGATTCAAATAGTCATTCCGACTAATGGAAATTCTACGTAGCTACGAATTTCAAATGGACACTCATCGAGAGTTCCAAAACCTTCATAAATAATAAATGGAAGGTACTTTTCCATATCCTCAGTTTAGAAAACATAATGTCATATATATGTAGTACTTCATTTCACATTTCGTACATATCATATCCATGTAAGCTTACATAAGATTTCCATAACAATTATTTTCCAAACTAACGGTTTTCAAATTTACCGTATTCATATATATAAGTTCTGAAAACCTACATATCCTATATCCATAACAAATAGAGGATTTCAAAATTTTCCTCTAAGTCGATTTGGAAATTTAAGGTTATCCCAAACCCAATTCATATTCATAATTCCATTTATTATCGACTTCACACTCGATTTGGATTTCACGTTACATCGTCAATTCTCAACACAGAATTGATGTCTATCGATATATAACCTCTGAGCTCGTACGTCTCAGAGAAGGGTGTTAAGCTAAGAGAATAAATTCTCCGCCACCAACAGATATATATTTAATAGAGATCAATTGCTATGTCATCAATTCACAATGTTAGACATACAATCCAAACCATCATCTGAAATTCAAAACTCAACTTATATTGTCTTTGGTGTCGAAGTTAAACTCAATTTAACTCAACGATTCAATCTTTTTGAAAAATTTCAAATTGAACTAATTGTTCAAATTTCCCATTTAACTTTTTCAACTTCGACTTCGAAAATGAATTTCAAATCATTTATCACATACAGAATATATTCACAACATTTCATTTCATATTGGAAAAACATTTCCATACATATTTAAAAATAAGTAATTCACAAATCTAATTTATTTTCAACATTTGAAAATATTCGATATACTTAAATCAAAATTAAGTATATATTTCATCTTTAAGGAAATCATTCTCTTTCACACATTTATTTGAGTTAAAACGAATGTTACGTAAAACATCGTTACGATAACTCAAAATCACTAGTATAGGGATTCGAAATTTAGATAGATGTATAAATCCCAATACTATACAAAACATTTCCTGTCGGAAATCATTTACTATAACAATAGTGTTATAGTCCACTATTTCCTTTTATTCGAAAACGTCTATTTCAACAATGAATGTTGAAATCTATGGTTTCGATATTCAATGCCTTTTAAAACATCTTTAAAACAATTAATCTTTGTTTTAAAATATCGCTTTCCCAAAACATGTCCATTTTATTCAATAATATATTCACAGCATTTCTATATATTTTTAAAAGATTATCCACTGTCCAAAATTGTGGATATACTTCCTTTAACAAGCTATACGAATTTACTTATCAAAATAAGTCATTTCCGGATTTATAAACAACGTTTTATAAATTCCATTCCTATTTATAAAGACTTCAATTTATAGTTTTAATTCCGCATACTTTTCGCAATATTGGTTTTAAACCAACTTCAAATTTTCCAATACTAAGTTTTCCACTTAACTTAATTCTCTGCAAGTTCAAATTTAAATTCATCACTGAATCTATTAAATTTATTATGGATTGTCATGTTGACAAATTCAAAATTTTCAAATCTAATTCCCATTAGAACATTGCATCCACTTCCTATTTCCAAAATAATCAACTAGTTCTTTAGTAAATCATTCATCGACTTGGTTTTCAATTTAATCACATTTGATTCATTTACATTGGATTTTACTAACATTCATTCATATTCAATTAGTTTACTTTCACTAATTTATATTCAAATTAGTTTGCTTTCAATTCAAATCAAATTTGATTCTATTTAGATTTACTTATCTTTCAATTTGAATTCAATTACTTAGCTTCCAATTTCCATTAATTCAATTTCATTAACACTTATTGAATTTCTATACAATCAACTAGCAAAACCAAATTCATTTACTTTGCTTACATTCAATTTGGTTTAACACGCTTAATTTCAATTGGTTTATATTCTAATTCAGATTGAATTCTTATACTCTCTATATTCACAACTTCTTAACTTAAGTTTTATTCAACTCTTAACAACAACATTTCTAATCCATGTTTATTCACTAATTCACTTTTACAATTCATTTTGATATCAAATTCAACCTCATTCAACATTACTTAAGCTATGTTTCATTTTATCTTCACTTGCATTTATTTTCACTATACAACTTAAGTTCGCCTCAAATTTATTTGAAATTCTATTTTATTTAACTTAACTTAGATTTCATTTCTAAAGTCATTTTATTTAACTTTTACTAAAGTCAAATTCATATCACTATCAAAAATTCAGATTTTGTTTTTCATAACAAAACTGTTTAACCATTTTAACAATTGGTTTTACTTAAATTTTCTCATTTTATAAGTTATACAACTTATAAATTTAAACTTCCCAATTCATATTTATATAATCACTTATCTTTTAAGTTTAAATTTCCATTTCAATAATTTATCTAATCCAGTTCAATTTATTTAACTTTCCTTTAGTTAAATTTCAAATCATATATTTATTAATGCCAACTCAATTCAATTTAATTTTTCTTAAGTTAAAAATCTTTATTTCATATTCAATTTTATTTATCAACACAAAATTTCAATTTTCAAAAGAATCCAGAATCAAATTCCCAAGTTATCACTTTGGAGATATTCAAAATATTTGATTTAACCCAATTCATTAATTCACTTAACTTATATTTTACTTTCCATAAATCTCAGCAATTCGATAATGGGTTTTCGAATGATAGGGACTCAAATCTAAGAAGACCTTACCGAAGAGAAACTATCGTAAACCAAAATTTAGAGAGGGGTAATTTCCAAAAAGGATTTGAATTTTCAAAATACTTGTTATTTTCAAAAACAATTTTATACTTCTTTAAATTTGAAAAACGTTTTCTTTAAAGTGATTCTAGTAACTATTCATATTAAATGCCATAAACTAAGCTTTGTGTAAACCAAAGCTCTGATACCACTTTTTAACGATCCCCCCTTCTGACCGCCCCTAGTCGGTAATTAAACCAATTTGAAACGTTCAAAAAGACGGATTGTTATTTAGTTTATGTAATTTAAACAGAATCAGCCACAGAAACACAGAATAATAATATTTCATTACTATGAATTTCTTTTACATACATCAGAGTTTATACAATGTATTAAATTGATACAGCGGAATATCTCTTTAAATACAAAATTTCCTGAACTAAAATGATTCTTTTACCCTCTCTCTCTAACTTCGTTGCTCGAAAATCTTCAAGCTGTAAAATACTCGGTCTGACCCGAGTATTACATTCAAAAGAAAATAATACACAGGTCAGTCTAATTCAAACCAGTTATTAGTGCATAAAAGCAGTAATAATCAAATAGACGACAGTCAACAATAATTCACGTCTATCCGACCCTTTTAACAAAGAGATCGGATAACAAAAATTATAACACTTAACAGTGTTAAATAATAAATCAGCAGATTTAAAACATCAACAGAGATAGATGAAAAGATTTCTAAAGGAAGGTGATTTAGAAAAGAACAGATTTGCCGAACGGCGATTAACAATAAAAATCATCAAATCAATCCAAAACAATTCAAAGCAAAAATTATGATTCAAAATATATTGAATTAGCAACATAAAACAATTTTTTTTAGAAACAACAAACATCAATTTTGATTGGCTGCCGTACACGCACGCGTGTACGGCCTCGCCAATACGGCATATGAAATACGCAAAAGATCCATAAATCAAAAACAAAAGAAATACCAATAAAATCAAGACGGTGTGGCTGCAGTACACGCACGCGTGCACTGCCTCGCCACTACCGTATAAGATGTCATCACAACTATAACTATTTGACAGCAAATCAATACTACAGCGGTCAAGCCACGACTATCCGGACTCAACACAACTGCAAACAAAAATGGAACTGCAGCCACCACAGGGATACAAGGGTAAACTGCAACAAATATTGCGGCCACCACGAGATCGCAAGGGCACGGAAATTTCAAAGAAATAAAACAAGCAGCCTCACGTCAAAGATAGAGCAATCAGAGTACAAGAGGTACTACTACACATGAACCAGTGATGACAGGTGAACATCAAAATAAAATTCTCGGTCCACAACATTGGCTCAACTACTCAATGTAGACTAACTTATGTTATACAATGAAACCAGAAGTATACATGAAGGCTACACTGCCATAGGTCGGGGAAGAAAACATAAGCAACAACAATGAAGAACCAATGAATGCAAGTCATACGAACAACTATATGCACCAATGAACTCAACAGTGAAGTAAACTGGTTGAAACAAAGGAGCTCGAGCACAAGACTCATAAACAACAAAATGCCCAAATATATTTACATATATATAGTGATGAACAAATGGGACAACACTAACTCGAGTACATCATGCAAATGAATTTAACAGCGAATCCAACTAAATCAGGCCAGGGGTTTAAGTCAGAGAACTGGGGTGAATGCAAGACAGTGATCGAGTGAATCAACTAGTTTTACCCATGAATGAACACATGAGCAAGAAGCAACATCCAGACCAGAAACAAGCTCAAAATAAAGAGCAACGTCGAACGCACAATTGAAACAGTTTGTTATAGGATAATGAAAAATATCAAATATCAACTCCTGAGCCGAGGAACAAAAATTCAAAACAAAGTCAGATAAATCTCAAGCATCGCCAACAAAAGGATACAACTACATGAACACAGTAGTATGGAGGTGAGGGCACCATAGATATGGCACCACAACACATAAATACATGAGTAAGCGATACAACAATTCAATGAACATCATCAATTCGAATGATAAGTGCACCAAACAGTAACAGCGCAATCCCAAACTGAAACAGCGAGTGGTACAAGTTATTGACTGCATCACTACTGCCATTAAAAATGAAATAGGCATGTGTACCCAAACTAAGGTAACTCAGTAACAAGCAAAAATACAATGCCAAAGAGCAATTATCAGTTTTGAACCAAGATAACTGCAGTGTAATTAAAGTATGCCGAAGTCAAGAGAGACATAAGAAAAAGAAAAATCAAAACAAGTCAATTATGCTACTGGATGAACATACAAACAAAAATCACCTGTAAAACCAAAACAGTAGCAAGTTCAACCACGACCGGAGTCAGGCATCATCACATATACCATATCACAAAATTTAATCTGTATATATATTTTCTTACCAGAGACAGTGTCGAAGACAACAAGACAAACGAAATCAACATTAGAAAATCCAACAAAACAACAGGAAGTGGAACAGTTTCAACTAAAAGAAATTGGAAAAATGCAAACAACAAATATATACACAAGTGCATATATACAAGTGCAGCTAGAAGGAATTTCATCAGAAGAACCCTGGCATAGACCAAGAAAAATTTAAAATTTAAAATCAAAATCGCAGTTGACAAGTCATAAGTTAACACTGTGGTGGCCAGCAAAGCCAAAGTCGAAACAGGGTTAAACTAAACAAAATCAAATGGCCGAGAATGCTCAAGTGACCATTTCAATCAAGTGGATACAAACAAAAATTCAAGGGCCTCAAATTATGTACAAACAGTAGAGGGAATTAGAGGTGAGTGAAAAACACTCCCCTTGGTCGAAGGACCCAATCCCAAAATTTTCACAAAAAAATTATCAATTGCGATGTCAGATTGAATTCAAACCAAAACAGATAAAACCCATCAACATCAAAACGAAGTCGAACGACCCAAGCACAGTAGTGAGTATAAACTAGATGTGAGTGATAGTTCACTCACCTTTTTCACGAATCGAAGCAGCGTCGAGCACGAGATCTTCGATCGACCAAGCTATTGGGGTCGGCATCCATGAATCGAACGAGCCCTAATTTTGAAAGCGACGAGGCCGAAGCCCTAATTCCAGACGAGCCACCATTTTCACAAGCCAAAAGGAAGTCGAGGCCGAAGATAATATTGAATAGGGGATCGGGCTCTAGTTTGTCGAACGAACGGTGAACGAAGGAGATGAGCGAACGAACGAAAATTTTGAAGCCGCCATTTTTTTTATCTTCGTTCGATTTTTAGTTTTAGGGTTTGAATGAGAAAAGTGAGGGGACGGGTTCGTGTTTTTGTGCAGAGAAGTTCGTGGTCTAGGGCATGGGCTGAAGTATGATCTTAGTACTAGAGGTATGGTCATTTTTTTTATTAATAGCTTATGTTGTTAAATTTTTTGTAGATAAATTTATTCAATTTTTTTAAAAATCATTATCTATATTATTTTCATTTGCATATATCATATCAATTTCAAAAATGTAGAGTTTTTTTTAATTTTAATTAAATAAGATAAATTTGATTTTTAAAATCCAAAGATTTATACTTTAAAATTTCAAAGCAAATTTTCTTTACATTATTTATAAATCCCAATTCAACTTTAAATTCAAATATATTCCTCATATTAAACTTGAAAAATTCAAACACATTCACAATTTCAAATCAAAATTTAATTCAATTATCAATTTAAAATAGTTTAAAATTTTGGGATCGTTACACAAGTCATTTTGTATTCGTATGCTCAAGTTATGGGCAAATTACTTCTCCTATAAAAAGGGATCGGTATGAAAGGGATCATATAAAAGGGATCGGTATAAAGGGGATTGGCCATATTTAGCTTTCACTACATATTGCAACAATGACCGGTAAATAACTCAAAATCTACAGATGCTATCAATATGAAATTTAGAGTATAAGCACATTACAACATAGGGAACAACCTCTATGGATCGTACCCCAATTAGAGGATATTGGAGGGATCGGTTGAAATCAGAATGCATGCAACACAACTTCACGAAAAACGCGGTATCTCACAAACGGTAATCTGGGAATGGCACGAAATTTGGAGAGCATGTAGCTAACATCATGAGGGACCCACCAGAGGGATCACACTCTATTTGGACACCAAAATAGGGGTCGACGTCGACCCTTATTGTGGGCCCCAATGGGCCTCAAAATTCTTATGTGGCCTCGTCTTGGCCTGGAAGTTCTTTTACCGAAATTTCAACCCGATCTATGCACATCTTCCCCTATATATATAGCAAGCATTGCGTCAGAAAAGGAGCCCCTTCTTTCTGCTGCAAAGGCTCTTTCTTTTTTATTCTTCATTCTTGTACTAATGGATCCTAGCAGATCAAACATTCTTGTACTCATAATCAAGTGCAAGATCAATAAAAATATGATGTGGACATAAGCCAAGATTGCCGAACCACTATCAAAATATGTGTGTTCATTTATGATTTATGCACTATTTTAATTTCATTCTTCGTTAAGTCTCTACTAGATTCTATTGGGTGTTGATGCCCCTTTTTGGCGTCAACACTAATTTTTCTTGAATTAAATGTTCTTACGCTTTGTGATAAGTTCCGAGTTAAACCATTTATGTAACTAGTTCACATTTATAGTACCATATGCCTTATGTTATATCTTGTCCTCACCCTTTTGAATATGGACAATTTTTTGATCAAGGCATTCCAGAATAACTAAATATCAAAATAAGCATCATCAAAAACTAATTAGCAAAATAGGCATGGTTCCATTTTGTACTTGCACAAAAATGGAATGCGCAAAGCCAAATTTTTTTTATACGGAGCTTGCGCATTCCATTTTTGCGCAAGCTATATTTTTATGCTTGCGCAAATATGGAATGCGCAAGCTCTTTTTCAGGCATCAAAAGGACAGAGAGCTGAATCTGGGTCATTCATCATACCTATCCCCTTTCTTCCCAAAATCCTCCCCATTTCCAACTTCAAACCCATTTCAAATCCAAATATCTTAAGTCAAAATCATTTTTCCTCATCTATTTCTTCAAACAAACACTCTATTGCCCATAAAATGGAAGCTAGCTCTTCATCTACGTTGATTAGAGGTAATTATAATTCCTTTTTTTGAAAATTAAGATACTACTTTAAAAATGATTGTTGTTGTTTGCGGAAGAGGTAGTGTTGATGATGTTGATGTGAATGTACTCACATTGTTGGTTTCTTTGATGACAATGCAAAAGGATTTGAAGTAGTAATATAGCAAAAACCCTAACTTTGTACATTGTTTTTGTATTGATAAATGGTTGTTGTTGTTTGTAGAATTGTCTCCTGGGCCCGAAGATAGAAGTGTTCTCTATCTTCAAGAACACCATAGGAGCCAAAACGACACATTAATGGAGGTAAATGTTCGATATTGGTAAACCGGGGAAGTCAAATATGAAGTCCTAATTATAATTTGTTTATATATTGCAGGGTGTTGAAACTGTGAAGATATGCGATCATTCGAGCAAGCTCAAGGAGATCGATTTTAAAGATCCAAGATTGGAGCCGAATCTACGAATCTCCAGATATTGGAAAGCTATGCAAATCGACTACATTCGGCTCGATCATCACCTTCTTACCGCTTTATGCGATAGATGGAGGCCGGAAACAAATACGTTTCATATGAGAGTCGGGGAGATGACAGTGACTCTAGCGGATGTGCATTTTTTTTTCGGTCTTAAAGGAGACGGTCGTCCGGTATGTGTGCAAAATTTAGAAATCGATTACATGGAATTGGCTCATGACTTGCTTGGTATTTTTCCGCCAAGAGAGGCGGTTAAGTCTAAAAGTGATTTGTCAATGACTTGGTTTAAAAGCGAATTTTCTGAACAACTACCCGAAGGGGCGACCGATTTAGATATACTTCGCCGCACTCGTGCCGTGAAATTGTATTTTTTAAGTTGCCGATTATTTCCCGATCATTCAAAAGGGAGATTAAGTTTGAAATTTTTACCATTTTTGGATGATTTGGCTGACTGTGGTTATCATTCTTGGGGTAGTGCTATTCTATGCTATTTGTATAGTGAGTTATCGAACGTTGCCTTGCAACGTCGAAAAGTTTTAGGGGGTTCTGCAACGTTGTTGCAACTATGGTCGTGGTCGCATATTGCCATTGGACGGCCGTCTATTAGAATTCCTACCGACTTAGATCCGTATCTTCCATTCGGGGCTAGGTGGAACTGTGCTAGGAGTTGGCGTGAGATGCCAAGAAATGTATAGTTTTACCGTAATGAGTTGGATTTGATGGCGGATGATGCGGTTACATGGGAACCATATTCATTAGTGTATAAATTTGGACATCCGGATATTGAGTATTCGTTCGCCGATTGGATTGCTAAGAGCCAACTGATTCTATTTATGGACTTTGAGTTGTATGCACCCGATCGGGTGATGAGATAGTTTTCCTTTGATTATCAGCACATTCCCGATCCTGTCATCCCCCTTGACCCAGAACCCACTAGCTGGATGACATTTTTGCAAGAAAGTATTGCTATTTGGGAATCAAGAATTGATCATGCCGAACAAGCATGCGACCCTCCGACACCTTTGGGCGAGTACGAGTATTGGTATTGGCGAATTACTCGTCGTTATATCCTTAAAAAGTCGACAAGGAAGTTGGTTGCGTACACTCCCAGTGCTCCTCTAGAACGTGATGTGGTAAGTGTTGTATTTTCAAATTTTGTATAGTTTAATTTTTATGTCATATTGATGCATTGTTATGATTTATGGTTTAGTTAAGCGGAATATACAACGCTTTGGATGTGGTGGGCGAAATAGAAGAAAGTCATATGGAGCCGAACAAGGTCAAAAGCAAGTGCATTGACCTACGACGAATACTTGACACGATTTTGGGTCGGAACAAGCTAAGAAGGCCGGCCAAGCCGCTGCGCATTGTAGAAGAGCCACCGCGTTGTACAGAGGAGACACATACCACACCAGCGGGTGGACAAGGCCAATGGGAGGAGGCACATGCAGAGGGGGAGGCTTCACAACATCCCGGTGGCGAAACTACGGTTGGATGGCCTGCTTGGCCCGAGGTAGAGCATCAATACACCGGCGGAGATACTCACGCTGAATGGCCGGTTTGGCACGAAGGAGAACAACAATTCGGCTATGTTGGACAGTCGACATACGAGCATATGCAAGAGCCGTCGCAGTGGGAAATTCAACAAGAAGAACTCTTTTTTGGGCCAAGTCAACAACAAGAAATTCCGCTGCCTACACCCGCTCCAACATTCGAAGAAGGCCAAGGATCGGCTCCCATCGTGTACAAACGGAAGAAGAAGAAAAGAGACACCCCACTTGAGCTAAGAAGGATTCGTGATTGACGGTGTTGGTCATATTGTTGTTGTTTCTTTTGGTTGGGTTAGGTTAGGGGTTGTTGCCTTGTATGTGCCTATGTTATTGTATGACCTGTTATTTGGATGATTATAAATTGTCAGTTAGTTCATGTTAATTATTTTGTTTTTGATGGTATTGTTAATGTGTCTATGTTATTGTTGCCTTGTTGTGTGGAAACAGCTCTCTGTTTGGAGCTGACCCATATTATAGCTTGCGCATATGTGGAATGCGCAAGCTATATTGATAATATAGCTTGCGCATTCCACAAATGCGCAAGCTATATTATTGGTCAGTTCGAAACAAAGAGCTGCTTTCAAAAATATAGCTTGCGCATATGTGGAATGCGCAAGCTATATTATCAATATAGCTTGCGCATTCCACATATGCGCAAGCTATTTTTTTGGTGGAACTGGGTAATTTGCAGCGTTCCGCTAATGCTACAAAATATCAAATGTAGCATTTGCGGGCTGCTGCAAATAACCAAAAATATAGCTTGCGCATATATGGAATGCGCAAGCTATATTATTAATATAGCTTGCGCATTCCATATATGCGCAAGCTATATTTTTGGTAGCAGCTCTCTTTTTCGAACTGACCAATAATATAGCTTGCGCATTTGTGGAATGCGCAAACTTTATTATCAATATAGCTTGCGCATTCCACATATGCGCAAGCTATAATATGGGTCAGCTCCAAACAGAGAGCTGTTTCCACACAACAAATTACACAATTTCACAAAAAATCTGAACAACATGCTATATAACATGCAAACACCATTCGATTAACAACACCATCCGAAAAAGTTTCAACAAGGCATACAGTAACATATATGTTCTAGTTCTATTACAATTCAACGCGGACAAGTATTTTTCTTGTGGCCAATAGAACCACATTTGCTACATCTATTATGGCCGGATGAAGATGGCGGATCCATAAAACCTTTTACTCTAGTAGACCGAGGACGACCTGAATTTCTGCGCACAGGCGGCGGTTGTATAATTGGACCGTCGTAGATGTTCCAATGTCGACTATCCGGTACAGGGTGGAATAAAGGAGCATAAGCTGCGGAATACATAGCCTTTGTGTACCATGGGGAGATTAGGTCAAAATACGCTCTATTAGCACAACCCGAACCGCGTGAACAAGCCGCTAATACATGGGAGCATGGAAAATGATCTAATGTTGGCATGTTGCACGAACATTTGGCAACATTATCTTCGATATTCACCGTATAATCAAACATATGCACATCTTTCACCTGCCATTCAATGAAGCTATATCTCTCTATAGACATGAGTCTCGATTCTTCCATTCTTCTCCGCGCTAATGCTTCCCACCTAGGTGCGAGCTGCGACGTCCACTCTTCACCTTGAGTACGTCTTTCGACGAAGTAATGGTTTAGTCGATGAAACGTACGTGCAACCAATGATCTAACAGGTAAATTCCTAGTTCCTTTGAGCACACCGTTAAAGCTTTCAGAAACGTTGGTCGTCATCATATTGAATCTTACTCCGCCGTCGTGACAAAGAGTCCAGCTTGATTCCTGGTCTTTCAAACTTCTTTCAATCCACGCATCGACATCTCAATTTACATCCTTCAACTGTTTTCGAAAATCATTATATTTTACGACCTCCGATGCCGTGGCACATGCGTGTAATAAATTTTGTAGCTCATCCGTGCCAAACCCCGCTTTCTTAAAATTTGCTTTAATATGACGGATACAAAAACGATGATGATGTTCAACTGGCCAACCTTCTCTAAGCGCACGTGGAATTCCTTTCATACGATCCAAGACAAAGGTGATACATCCAGTACGTACGGATGGAATATAATTCCATATGCAACGAACAAACCAACTCCACGTTTGCCACGACTCTGTTTGCACAATAGCAAAAGCTAAAGGAAATAACCCTTGATTTGCATCCACTCCAGTTGCTACTAGTAACGTACCCAGATACTTCCCATATAAATGAGTGCCATCAATAGACAATATGGGTCGACAGTGGTCGAAGCCTTGAATAGAAGGTCCGAAAGCCCAAAAAGCACCATCAAAAACACCATGACTATGAATAACATCATATACGGTTCCGGGGTTGGTATGTTGTAGGGCTCTAAGATATTTTGGAAATTCCGCGTACGACGATTCCCCATCGCCATAAATCATTGCAACGGCTTTCTGCAGTCCGTGCCAGGCTCGATAATAACTCACTTTAATATGAAACATGTTGGACATTGTCTCTTGAACAGTTCTTGCAGTCATGTTTGTTTCAGCTTTAATCAATGGAAGTATTTTGCTGCATATAAACTTAGCAGTTGCATGTCGATGGTTTGAGTTGATGGTTGCATTTAAACAAGTGTGATCGCCGCCATATGTGGTTATCTTCCACCAGTTTGGATTTTTTCTTACCGAAAGGCTTGCATGAACTCGCCAAGGACATGTTTGTTCCACAGCACAACGGACCGTGTATTGATTTGCACGCGATTTCAGAACTTGGAACGAAACTGAACATTTAATCGACCATTCACATAACTGTTCAACAAGCTTCTGCTTACTTTCAAAAATTAACCCAACTCGTGGACCGTTCTCCGCACATTCTCTTCCAAAAACTTCCACGTCTTGATGACAATTTTGCATTATCGATTTTGCCATCATTGATGCCGTGCATAAATCATCGGCTAGAGCCTCTTCATATGTGATTTGTTCTTCTTCCGCGTTTACATCATCGGCCTCCTCAATGTCTGCATATATGATTGCATCATTGTTAACTTTCATTTGATGGATCCAAGTTCTATAATCATCATCCGCACAAGCTACTTCCATGCTATCCAATTGTCCACAAATCTTGTGTGGAGTAAGAACATGATCATCGGTACCATCGTCGTGACAACCAGTAAATTCATCTTCTACACTAGGAATACAAAAAACAAAGGTCATATATTTAGCATTAACGTAAGTCAAAATACAAGTGCAAACGTATAATAGTACTCACTTTTCAAACGTCTGCGACTGATTTGGAATTATAGCGTTCGGCATCATATGTTGTTCCTGACTAGAAGAGACTCCAACCACTCCGCTGTACCTTTGAAGTAAATTTGTAAACTCTCCACCTTGATGGCTTGAAAAATACGATGGATACGCCGAACATTGTGTTTCTTTTAACTGTGTAGTGTGCATATACTCATCCCCAGAGATTACTGCCGCTTGTGTTTCAACCACATTTTCATGTTCCACTCTCACAACGTATATTTCTATCACTCTCATTCCAACTGAAAAAGTGGAGTTCAAATCGTCGTCGTCTTCCAAATCAATAGCGGATGCACCATCATCCCGAACCCATTTCACCGCTAATTTTAAATCATATATCACAGGATTTGCTTTTGTCACTTCAAATGCCCTTTGTTTAAGCTCTTCGAAACTACAATGATTTTTTATTGTCGATCCTTTTCGCCTCCCGCCCACATATCTAGGTTTACCTTCATCATCAACTAACAATTCGCCATCAAAGTAAAATATAGTCGGAACCTTTGACATTATCTGCAAAATAAGTTCCAATACCTCATTCATAGTTTTTGTTCACTGACATAAGTATAAACATCAATTTGATGAATTATTACCTATTTTTTCAAAGTAGATTTTGCTTCCGCATGCAATCTTCAACCAAAAGCAGTCAGCTCAATCTTTAAAAAAACCGAAACAAACAAATCAATATAATAATACAACCAATATATGTTGTCATTGAAGTCAACACTATCAAATGAATTTCAAAAACATAATAAACTTTCCACCATGCTCACAATATGGGTTACAACAAATACAAACATTTTCGCAACAACTCAATACAAATCCAACGGTACAACATAAAATCCAAATATTACAACTTAACCAAACCACAAACATCTACCACATTCTAGGCCTTCCAATGTTCGTCCTTAATTCTTCATTCACAATTTTCAAACGACTTATTTCGGCTTGTAATTCGTGGGCATACTCAAGTCCCCTTTCGCATAGGGCTTGATCAATCCATTTAAAATAATTGCAACAATCATATTCACGAGGATTCAATCTATGTTCGTTGTACGAACTACACCCGAAAAACCTTCGTCTAGCATTCTTTTCCTTTCTGCAAACAACCACTACACACATAACTCCGCAATAACAAGTTGGATATGATCGTTGCCCCCTTGGCACGGATGAACCAACAGGATGTATAGGCGTCAGCAAATTTCCACCAACTCTATGTTGATGGCCGGGCATTTCCGCAGAAACAACTTCACATAAACGACCGTGTAAGGTTGATGATCCTGAATGAAATTTACGCGGTACTGGTTCAAACTGTGTTTCCGGAACATGATCGACATCCAAGCCAATATGACTTGAACTTGCAACTCTGATTTTCTCTTCAAGCTCATCAAAATGTTTCATCAATGTTTCGTCGTCTATCTCCCAATCATTAATGTCTACCGTCATCATAAATAATAAACAATTAAGGTGTAAATTAGGGTTTTTAATTTACTACTATTTAAATAGGGTTTCCCAATTCATCAAACACTAACAACTAATTCAACAACAACATCATTGTCTAATAATTAACACCACCACCACCAATAACTCTTCATTTTCAACAACATCAACAATAGCAAAATTACATCTTAATTTTCAAAAAAAGGAATTATAATTACCTCTAATCAACGCAGATGAAGAGCTAGCTTCCATTTTATGGGCAATAGAGTGTTTGTTTGAAGAAATAGATGAGGAAAAATGATTTTGACTTAAGATATTTGGATTTGAAATGGGTTTGAAGTTGGAAATGGGGAGGATTTTGGGAAGAAAGGGGATAGGTATGATGAATGACCCAGATTCAGCTCTCTGTCCTTTTGATGCCCGAAAAAGAGCTTGCGCATTCCATATTTGCGCAAGCATAAAAATATAGCTTGCGCAAAAATGGAATGCGCAAGCTCCGTATAAAAAATTTTGGCTTTGCACATTCCATTTTTGCGCAAGTACAAAATGGAACCAGGCCTATTTTGCTAATTAGTTTTTGATGATGCTTATTTTGATATTTAGTTATTCTAGAATGCCTTGATCAAAAAATTGTCCTTTGAATATTTAGAGATAGTTTGACCCATTTATTTATAATACTTGGGTCAGGCCGAGACTTTTCGGTTATCTGGACTTGCAGGCATTTGCGTAGGAATGCTAGTAATTGATAGACCTTTGGACCTTTCAGTTTGTCTTATGTAGGATATTTATGTATTATTCTACGGGATGTATTATTTGAGACAGTGACATTTTTTAGATGTATATTATGTGAGTCTAGTATTTCAATTTGTAGACTCACACTCTATATTGTACATGAGGTATATTATCCCCTATGAGCTGTTGCTGATGTTTATATGATATATTGTTCTGATTTTGAGAAACCGATGCGTTTATTTCTTTAAGCTGAGACTGTACATGTCAAAATTTTATTCCAGATATTTATTAAAAATAGTAAGTGTGACATGTACGTATTAGATTAAAGATATAGTCACATTTGGTTGCCCTTAACAAGCCGTATTCTCCATATTATTAGACGATATTATTTATAACGTTCTTTAATACTATGGGCATTATGGTGGGGTCGTTACAAATGGCCAAAAAGGAGTTCAAGCATAAAGATCAATCATGACAAAATTAATTTTATCTCAAGGACAATTTGACTTCAATCATTAGTGTTTCTATCATAAGACTAGTCCTAAATAATAAGCTAAACCTTAATGCATTAATCATGTCGATATGAAGACCTTATATCTACATTAACCACGTCGATATGATCAATTTATCCATGATTGTGTCTTTGTGTATGTAGTAATATACTCGACAAGGTTAACCAATGCCTCATTATGTCTTCACAAATATTCAAATCAAGGGATAACTTACTACACTTGGCATCTGAAGTGTTATACCATATTTTGGTCTAATAGTTATATATTGATTTAATTAAATAATTAGGCTAGAATAAATATTAATATAATTAACAGTGGTTATTAATTATAGAAAAAGTAACATTTTGTTGTGCGAGGTATAACCGACCATAGGAGAAATAAAGCAAAACCTTGTTTTGTTTGAAAAGGATATTTAATAATCAGTTTATCAAGTAGAAAAAGTGGAGAATATTAGATAATTTATAGACAGTTAGAGGCTATAAATACCGCCATATTTCCTCACTCTCTTAGTAAAATTGCTATCATAAGCTCTAGTCTACATTAGAAAGCTATGAGGAAGGAGAAGGAATTCTCCAAAGAGGAAATCGCCTGCAACTCAATGTGCATTCAATAGGCAAGAATCATAAGGTAAATTTTTAATTTTCATATAAGTTATACCAAATTATATGTATATATGTATGTATGTATGTATATGTATATATAAACACACACACACAAAAAGAAATACACACACACACATACATATATATGCAACAAAAATAAGTTTTCGTATATACATGTATTATTTACTTATTTAGTTAATATATATTTAAAATTAAAAAATAATGTAATCAAAACAATTTTTTGTTTTAGAATAAAGTAATTATTTTGCAAAACAATAAAATTTTAATTTTTGTTCAAGTAAATTGTATACATATTAATTATAAATTATAATATATAAATATATTTAATTTATAAATTTTAGTTTTCAAATTAAGAATTGGATAAAGTAATAATTTTTCTAAATCCGAAAGGTAAATATATTTTATTTTAATATATATATATATATATATATATAACGTACTTTAGCATTTAAATTAGTAAAATAAATTGAATTTTAAATTTATATAAAGGCAAATTTTTTAAAAAAAATTTAGTTTGATTATAAATATTTCAAATAAATTAAATATTATATTAGTTAAGTATTATACATCCTATTTAAAATTCAAATGTGAAATTTATATACATATACATATAAATAAAAAATAGAATGGCATAACCATTATAGATATAAAAACCAAAAATATTTAATATAATATTTTATTTTAGATATATCCAAATAAATAATTAATATGTCTACATTAACTTATTTAAATTATATGTAGTTCATAATTAATATAAAATAAATTATGTATAGAAGGGACAAACAACATATGTATAAATACAATTTTTATGTTGTATATACATGGCAAAGTAGAGAAATTAAAGTTTATACAAACAAAGACAACTTATATGTTGAGAAAACCCATTGCAAAGACGAAACGAACAAGCCAGAATGAATAGATCTTAATCAGATGGGGCATTCAACTGAATGATATATGTTTTGTTATAAAATTAAAAGCAAACGAAGCTAGCAAGGAGTAATATGCGATGTAGTGTCTAAAATTGTAACGACCCATATTTTACGATCCTTCCCGTATTTTACATATCAAAATCGTAAAATATGTTTATTTTATTCATATAAGGTCGAAGAATAAAATACATTGCCTTCTCACTGTACTATGCATGTTTATATGTTAGAATTATATATTTTAACATGCTTAGATTGATTTTTGGCCATAAAAACCTTTTCGAACTTTAATAACATGTTAATCCATGCGGATGATATAGATTGATTAAAAATCACCTTGATTTATGTATATTCATGCTATATGTAGATTTATGTTAGAAATTTACTTGTTTATCTTATTTCGATGAATTGCATGTTTGAATGGATGGAATTGCTTGTTATAACATGTTTGTATGTTGTGATTTGATAGTGTATGTTAGTGTTGTACATGCATAGAAAGATAGGTCGGAGAATTGAGCAAATCGGAAGCTAAATTGGTCAGAATTAAATGAAACTTGATAGATGTGCTCTAGAGCTTCGCAGGAAGACACGATGAGTCGCAACCCAGATAGAGCTAAGTACATAACTCGGCACCAAGTTATGCCTGTAACTCAGTACCGAGTTATGCCTATAACTCGGTACCAAGTTATGAGGAAGGAAGCTATGAGTCGGTGGTCAGCATGGATGGATAGAGCATGGCTAGATAGGGTGTTCTATATTAAAGATGCAAGAGGTTTTGCTAAGGTTGAGTGTACCACTAAGTTATCTCTAGAACTAGAGGAAGGAGCTTTGGATTGAATGTCGAGTTATCAAGAAGGGATGATTCAGGGTCTAAGGCATTGGAAAGGGACTAGAGACATGGAAGAGGAATTAGTCATTTGTTTTCTAAGTGCACAACTCGGTACCAAGTTATCATGGTGAATGATATGGAGTTGGAACTTCTAGAGACCATTGTTGAGGTTCTGCAGATTATGCTCGAGGTTTTGGCTCGTTCGTATCAGGTTGGATGGCAATATAACAACATGATGAAAAGCTAGAATCTTCAGATGTTGGCTTATATTGGGAGTAGGTTTCCAAATAGAGCAAAGGTGGGCTTGAGTATATGTGTGCTGAGGAATCATTAATGCTCGAAGTGTCTTCAGTTGTACTTGAAGCAGGGGAATTGTAAGTGGGACGTCCATAGGTCAATTGAGGGACTAGTATACCTCGGAAATGTAGCTTTACGTCTAGTGTCCAACTTTTGGCTACGAGACACGTATCCAGCTTTGGGCTGTGAGATTTGAGAGTACAACAGAGAACCGTGATTTCCACTAGTCCCGGGTTTGGGAGCCATACAAGTTATCATATATTCAGGACACAAGGAGTGATAGTTAGGATTGTTGATGGATGCTATTGATGCTTTAGTTGTTGTCTTTATTAGGCTATCACTCATATGTATCAAGGGAAGTAGGTATTGGAGGAAAGAATACTTGGAAGACCAATATCCTTTATTTCGTTTGTGGTATATCTTTATGATATTGTGGAGTAGCATATTATAGTGTTATGTGCTAACTCTTTGGTTGAAGGGACAAGTCAGGTATGGTTCGTGTACTCTTATTCCTTACCTTATTTACCTATATAGTATTTTGAGATGTAATTACCGCTTATACCAAATTGTTGTTTGATCTAAGGTTTTATGCTTTGCTTCTTATTATATTGGGTACTCTTAAATGGGTAGACTAGATAACAGGTCTAGGTGATGTAGTAGCTATTCGGACGACAAGTTGGAGGGAGCTATCTTGTATTATATACTTATATGGATTCTACGCTTATTCTGCTATGCAACACTAGGGAGCCTTAGTAACGACTGCTTATATTTGTATTTGAGATAGTTACTGAGTCGTTTTCATTGTATAAACTCTATGACATTTGATGTATAACCATGTGGATCTGTACTCTTATGATTTGTTCACATGATTATTACTGTCTTTTCTATTATATTTGTGATGTTATAGTTTATCCATGCACTGTGAGATATGACATGTTATATGCTATGTTTTTTCATTATTCATTTTGATAATCATCCTATATCGATCGGGCATGACTGTAGTGCACTATTTAGTTGTTATCTGTGTCGGTGGTATAGGAAGGTTGCCACATTTGGTACCATAATTGTTACCGGGATCCAATAGAGATAAGGAAGGATTTATCGCCTTAGACTAGATCTTAAGTGTGTATATGTATATACGGTGGAGTGCCTACATCTTATAATTTCGGTTTTTAAAACTATATAGTAATATGTTATATAGTATAAGTCACATGCACATGAGCATAATGAATATAGTTTTCTTTATGAGAGACTGATCATTCTTGTTACCGACAAGAATGAGCTGGCATACATGGAATGTTGTGATGAATTCTTCTTCAGAAGTAGAGGAAAGAGCAGGATTAGGAGCTGGTACGCCTGATGTCCAAGCTATGTTCAATGCTATAATGGCTAATATGATGAGGAATGCTCCTAGAGTGATGGTATGTAGAGGTGCTCCTGTGCAAGCGCCTAGGCTGATTTCGCCAAGCTAAGCAAAGATTATTCTACTCTTAGAGGGAATTAATTTTATGGAATGGAGTCAGCTATAGAAGTGCAAGATTGTTGGATACTTATGAGCACATCTTTAGTGATATGGAGGTGGAAGATGCTACGAAGAGAAGTTGGCATCTAGACAACTTCAGGGGCGGGCCATGAATTGGAGGAATGCCCTGACTATTGCTATGCCTGAAGATCAATTGAGTTAGATATGGTTTAATGTAAGGTTTAGAGAAGGATTGCCTAGAACTGGTGAAAGATAAGCAGGTCGTGAAGGCATATGCTTTAGACGTAGTCCGGACTTCATCAAGTGCTCCCTCGGCGATGGAGAAGGGAAAAGGAGTCATATTGATGTGACCTGGTAAACAGATTTGGATTGAATTTGAGATAGTAGATCGACCCCTAATTATGACAAACCCCGTTGGAGGCTCTACTCTTTGCATAATTTTTCGTGGCCTAGTGTTATCGTGTCATGGATGCTCTTTTATTTTTGATTACTTCATTTTGAATTTCGTTGGGTTCGGGATTATCTGGGGAATGGATTGACTTTAGAAGTATGCAACGGTTGTGGATTGCAAAAGGCTATTGGTAATCAGAGACGTAGGTGGGTGGACGATAGTGATTAGCTGTCTACCAGAGGATGAGGTGATGGTTAGCCTTTTATATTCCCTTGAGGTTCCATAGGAGGGATTGTCATCAGTGCCTATCGCTAGAGAGTATCCAGATATCTTCGAGGAAGTGATTGGATTTCCACTGCATAGAGAGTTCGAGTTTCAAATAGACTTAGTGAAGGGAGTCAGACTGATAGTCATGACTTTGAGTCATATGGCACCCAGAGAGCAGAAGGAATTAGAGGTGCAAGTGAATGACCTATTGAGGAAAGGGTTCATTCGAAGAAGCATATCTAAGTGGGGTGCACCTACTGTATTCGCTACTAGGGCGAATGGCTCTTTGAGGTTGTGTATGGATTATCATGAGCTGAATAAAGTGACAAAGAAGAACAAGTATCCACTCCCACACATTGATAAATTGTTCGATCAACTGCACCATACGAAGGTGTTCTCCCAAATGGATTTGGCGATGGGATTTCACCAGCTTAGAGTAGCAAAGTAGAGTGTAACTATTATTGCATTTCATATGCTGTCAAGATTTTATGAGTGGTTGGTGATGCCATTCGTGTTAACAAACGCTCTGGGATACTTTGTGGATCTTATGAATCAAGTTTCTAAAGATTAGCGGAATAAATTCTTGCTTGTGTTCATGGATGATATTATGATCTACTCCAGAACTAAAGAGAAGCACAAGACACACTTGAGGATTGTGCTAGAGATATCAAGGGTGCACAAGTTGATAGCGAAATTCTCTAAGTGACACTTTTAGAGAGAAGAAGTGTGCTTCTTAGGTCATTTCATGTTAAGAAAAGGTACAACAATGGATCTTGCGAAGGTGGCTGCGATCCATGATTGGAATCAACCCAAGAATGCTATAGATGTGAGGAGCTTCTAAGGAGATGCTATAAATGCTTCATAAAAGACTTCTCAAAGATAGCGGCACCATTGACTAATTTAATGAAGAAGAATCAGACTTTTGTATGAGATACGAAGTGTGAGCATTCATTTGTGATTCTGAAGGAGAGATTGACGAGCACACCAGTATTGACCATTCCTAGTGGAAACGAAGAGTTAACAATATACACTGATGCCTATGGTACATGATTATGTGCAGTACTGATGCAGAAGCAAAAAGTTGTTGCCAATGCAAGTCGATAGCTAAAGCCACATGAAAGGAATTACCCAACTCATGATTTAGAATTGACCGCAATTTTTTTTGCCTTGAAGACATAGTGGCACTATTTGTTGGGAGAAAGGTTTGAGCTGTTTATGGACCACAAATCCTTGAAGTACCTTTTCTCTCAAAAGGATCTCAACCTTTGTCAGCAACGGTGGTTAGAGTTCTTGGCCTCTTATGATTTCGGTATTTCCTATACTCTAGCAAAAGGGAATGCAGTCACAGATACGTTGAGTAGAAGACATGTCGGGTTTGGGGCAATGTTCTTGGAATGGTAGCATATATAGTATATTGTTGGATTTGATTTCAGGCCTCACTACAAGCTAGAACCTAAAATGTTGGCAAACTTATCGATTAGACCTACTCTGATTGAAAGGATCGGTACTAGTTAGAAGCGAGATGCTAGGTTGGCAGAGATCATAGCGAAGATAGTAGAAGGAGTAGAATCTGAAGATATGAAGCAACACGAACTCGACCGAGAAGGTTGGCTTCATAAATATGGGAGGTTGTTTATTCTTGATGTTGATGGATTGTGAGATGAAGTGCTAGGAGAGAGTCATCATTCTATATTGACTACTCATCCCGGTGGTAACAAGATGTGCCAAGATATGAAGTGAACCTATTATGGGGAAGGCATGAAGAGGGATGTTGGGGTATACATCTTGAAGTGTATGAACTATTAGTTGCTAAAGGCAGAGCATAAGAAACCTAGTGGATTATTGCAACATTAGAGATTCCTAGATAGAAATGGGAGCAAGTATGGATGGATTTTATTGATGGATTACCGAGGATTCGAGTAGGGTACGATGGCATTTGGGTCATAGTAGATCGGTTTACCAAGAGTGCAGGTTTATACCCTTCAAGTCAAGTAGAATGGCATCCAAGCTGGCGAAGTTGTATGTAAAGTGGATAGTATAATTTCACGGTGTTCGAAAATCATTATGAGCGATCGAGACCCGTTTTTCACTAGTGGGTTTTGGAAGAGCTTACAAAAGGCATTAGTGATGGAGATGCATCTTAATACAACTTATAACCCATAAACGGATGGGCAGACCAAGAGAGTAAATCATATATTGGAAGATCTCTTGCTAGCATGCATTATAGACTTTGATGGATCATGGAATGATCATTTGCATTTGTTGTAGTTTGCATACAACAACAGTTATCAGTCGAGTATTAAAATGGCTCCATATGAAGCATTGTATGGTAAGACCGTGTGACACTCCTTCATGTTGGTGGGAAGCAGACGAGAAATCGATACTTGGACTAGATACGATTAAAGATATTTTAGAAAAGATCGAAGTCATTCGGCAACGAATAAAAGTTGCTTAGAATCGATTGAAAAGCTAGGCGGATAATATAAAAAGATCTGGAGTTTTCAAGTATTTGTAAAGGTTTCACCTCGAAATTATGTAGTTCGATTTAGTAGAAAATGGAAATTGGCATCGAGATTCGTAAGTCCTTTTTTGATAGTCGAGAGAACCGGAAAGCTACCATACAGGGTCGTCTTAACTCAAAAGATGGTAGGTGGACACAATGTTTTTCATGTCTCTTATCTATGGAAGTTTGTGCACAACTCAGTGTGATGATCACACCGGATTAGCTAGAGGATATTGAAGTAGAACCAGAAGTTTCTATACCTCGTAGGCCGCTTCATATTGTCGGGTATGATACAAAAAAACATAGGAGAAAGACGGTGAAACAAGTTAAGGAACAATGGAATGAAAGTGATGACGATTGTACATAGTAGACGAAGGTGAGCATGAAGACTATGTGTCCAGAGCTCTTTGAATGGTAAGACCCAACGTTTATCGTATCTAATTTCACCATTGTATATTATATTTGATAAGTTAGCATTCCATATGCTAGGATAAGTTCACTATACTATTGGTCGCATGGCTGCTTGTTTGAGATGTTTGATGGCTGCTTATGAATGGTAGGCATGTGAGATGACCATGGTTGCTTATACTTTGGTTTGTTTGGGGTTTTCAAGGGCGAAATTTTCAAAGGGGGGAGAATGTAACAACCCGTATTTTACATATCGAAGGATCTTAAAATATGATTTTTTTTCATATGAGGTCGTATGATCTATAATTTTGGGATATGATTCTTAGGGAGATTTTACATGCCTATGATTTTTCTCGAATTTCTATGTGACCATTTTGACCTTGAAAACCATTGTTTGGACTATAAATTTTGATAGGAGTCGAATTAGGGTCTCAAAGTAGTTCCATTGCCTCAAGATGATGGCTTCCATTTCATAGAGTGGTTATAATAGAAAAACAGACTTACGGTTAGGAAGTTATGGTTTTTTTACGGTTAGGAAGTTATGGTTTTTTTAAGTTTAAACAACCACTAATCAGAATTAATGTATAACTAATTAAGCCCATTAGTTGGCCCATTAGTTTTATTAAAGATTACTAATAGTTTGGGCTATAGGAATCAAATAGAACTTTTACCTCTCATTTTAAATCAGGTCTGAACCTAATTAGCCTTAGATCCATCCCGCTTCATCCAAATTACTCTCTTAATCAAACTAGATTGCGGATTAGAGATTCAATCCTTAATTAGAAGATAGAGATCATCGATTTTCTTGTATTGGAGTGCTTTTCTTCATTGTTTGGATTAGATCTACACACAAATTGGTTGAATTTGGTAATTGGTGGGTGGTTTATGCCTTCTCACTATACTATGTAAGTTTATATGGTAGAATTACAGATTCTAACATGTTTAAATTAATTTTTGGCCATGAAAACCTTTTTTGATTTTAGTGACATGTTAATCCATGCACTTGATATAGATTGATCAGATATCACCTTGATTTATGTTCGTATATTCATGCTATATATAGATCTATGTTAGAAATTGACTTGCTTATCTTATTCCAATGAATTGCATGTCTGAATGAAAGGAATTGCCTGCTATAACATGTTTTTATGCTATGATTTGGTAGTGTTTATTAGTGTTGTGCATGCATAGAAAGATAGGTCGAAGAATTGAGCAAATCAGAAGCTATATTGGTCAGAATTAGATGAAACTTGGTAGATATGCTCTAGAGCATAGTAGGAAGACACATGATGTGTCACAAACTAGATGGAGCTAAGTACATAACTTGGCAGCAAGTTATGGGGAAGGAAGCTATGAGCTGGTAGTTAGCATGGATGGATAGAGCATAGCAAGATGGAGTGTTCTATATCAAAGATGCAAGAGATTTGGCTAAGGATCGAGTGTACCACTAAGTCATCTCTAGAACTATAGGAAGGAGCTTTGGATTTAATGCCGAGTTATCAAAGAGGAATGAGTCCTGGTCCAAGGCGCTATAAGGGGAGTACTAGAGATATGGAAGAGGAATTAGCCAATAGTTGGCTAATTGTATAACTAGGCAATGAGTTATACCTATAATTCGGTACCGAGTTATCATGGTGCATGATATGGAGTTGGAACTTCTAAGGACTGTTGTTGAGATTTTGTAGATCATGCTGGAGGTGTTGATCCATCTGTATCAGGTTGGATAACGATATAAAAACTGATGAAAAGCTAGAATCTTTGGCTGTTGGCTCGTGTTGGGAGTAGGATTTGAAGATGGCTGTTTGTAAAGGAGTGAGCCGTATGATCGGGGAATGTGGAAGGATTCCTTGTGAATAATGAAAATTGGATTGGGCAAGAAGGGCTGGTATTCAAATGCAGCAAAGGTGGGCTTGGGTATATGTGTGCTAAGGAACCATTGATGCTTGGAGAGTTTTCGGTTGTACTCGAAGTAGGGGTATTATAAGTGTGGATGACCATGGGTCAATTGAGGGACCTGTATACCTTGGACCTGTAGCTTTGGGTAAAGTGTCCAGCTTTGGGCTGCGAGACAGGTATCTAGCTTTGGGCTGCGAGACTGGTATCCCACTTTAGGCTGCGAGATACGAGAGCATAATAGAGAACTGGGATTTCCAGTAGTCCCTGGCTTGGGGGCCATACAAATTATCATATATTCAAGACACAAGGACTGATGGTTAGAATCGTAGATGGATGCTGTGGATGCTTTAGTTGTTGTCTTTAGTAAGCTATCACTCATAAGTATCAGAGGAAGTAGGTATTATAGATAAGAATGCCTAAAAGATGATATCCTTTATTTGTTTTGTAGTATATCTGTAACGACCCACTATTTTGGACCATTCAAATCGACAATAAATCCATACATGTCGGACTTGAATAATTCAAAACAATAGATTGTTAATTTAAATTGGCAAAACTCAGCATATACAGTAAATAAAATAATCACAGATCATGGACACAGAGTAATATAACAATAATGCAGCGGAAACAAATGAATAGTAGTTCATGAAGCTACTATATATATAACAAAGTTAAATAAGTTACAACAGATCTCGAATACAATAGTCAAATACAAGAATCAGAATACATCAATAGAATCAACTGAATATCTGAAAGCTGGATAGATAGCTGGATCTCCAAGCGAAGCTCCAACTCCAAAGGTGAGTCTCGAATACTGGTACACTCAGTCTGACCCGAGCGTAAAGAAAACACAAAACACTCGAGTCAGGATTAACATTCTTATATCAATAAATCCAACTCAAGTGAAATAACAACTGAAATACAAGTAACTCAAAGGATGTTTGGGATAACCATCCTCTAAGGATCCGTTGAACTATCTACTATGTAGTAGTGTACGCTAAGTAGATAATGTCTAATCAGTAAAGTACGATATCAAAATAGTGTTAAGGCGTTACCATAATCCCCCTTAACACATTTTATAATGCCATAGTCTATACAGCACCGTAAACCCCACCGTAAACTAGTGGTTATCAGAGGGTACCCCATAGGTATAAACCAAAACAAATCGTAGTGGTCGCGAATAGGATAATCAGTATAACAAGGTACATGAGGCGATACCAACTAGGATACTAGTATTTGCGTCATCCGGACTGATGTTGGGCATAGCAGCTACTACCCCAACACCGCGAAACAACACTCCCATAATCGAGGGGTGCACCCAAATCGAATCACAAAAGTAATAGATATGGTAACGAAGAAGTGTGTCCGCTAGAGGTGGCGAACCTCAATGGCCCGACATGGCTCCTGTTTTAGTCATGTCAGGGGTCATCCAAAATCGTTCTCTTTCTTCAGTCAACGCGTTCACCAAAACCATCCACTTCGTTCTGGATCAACACTCCGCGTATATTAGTTATTAAAGTGGTTTTCGGTATCGACAGAGAGTATGTCCATATCCGTTCTCGGTCTCTTTAATAACTACGTATTATTACACCGATGGTCATTTACTAAAATTTCAAAATAGTTATATTTCAAAATCGACAGATCTTTGCCATTTCAAAACCATATCAATACGATATCACTTTCACTTCAAATAAATCCATTTCCAAAATCATATCACTTTCCAAAGTTATATCGCTTTCGAAATCATAAGTTTTTTTTTTAAAATCAAAACACTTTGGAAATCAAAACCTTGAAATTCATAACACTTTGAAATCATAGCTTGAAATCATAACATTTTGGAATCCTAACACTTTCCTCTTAAACAGTTTAGATATTAAATTTTGTATATATAGAAAAATAGTTTATACAATAAAATAGTTTATATACAATAGTTATAAGTTAAAATGGTTTAAAATAAAATAATATATATTGAAATGATTTATATAAAATAGTTTATATTAAAATAATTTATAAGGTAAAATATAAATAGTTGTAGATATAGTTTAAAAATACTTTATAAAATAAAATAGCTTCCATAAATTCACAAATCGATTCAAATTAACACGACTTAATCAAATTCCAAATCAACAATTTCAACTCAATTCAATTTCTCAATAAATCATTTGAATTATAACGATTTCAAATACAGATTTGAACCACAAAATAAGCCATTTCAATTTCAATATATTTCAAAGCTTTAAATATTCACATTTCAAAACCAAATTTGATAATTCCATTTATATCTCAATTTAATTTCATTACATTTTGTTTCTGAGATATTTCTTTAATCATTTCAATACATCTAAATACGACTCCAATTTAAAATTTAAATAAACAAAATATCCCATTTAAATTTATATAAGTTTGAAATATTCATTTAAGTCACTTTTAATCAAATTCAAGTTATAAAACATATCTTTCAATTTTCAAATTTAATAAATTTCAAATCAACCTTATTTAAGTAAAATTCTTAAATAAATATAATTTCAAATCAATTTCAATTTATCTTTCCAACCTGAATCATTATAAACTCTATATTTGAAAATATAAATTTACATAAATACTTAAACATTATTTTATATTGATTAAATCGACTTTATTAAATCAACTTTATTAGATCTTAAAAAAATCAATATTTTATTACAACCATATATTTCCTTCAAAACCATAGAAATCATTTTTAAAATATTTATATATAGACCAACGGTGTCTGTATATAATTTTCTACCCTATGGTCAAGTGATACGGATATTTATCATTTCAATCCGTAATTTAAATATATATACGGGTATATATCTTTTCAACCCGTAACCCCAAATTCAATTCAAATGAAAATCGCTTGGGTTTATTATTTCAACCCATAACGATTTTCTCCTATGCTACAGATCGTTCGGGTATGTATCATTTCAATCCATAGTGAATTCTATATTAACAGGTAACTTGCAGAGTGATGTAGCTCAGGCCAGGGATGGAGGCATAAGTCGTGACCGACTTATGGAAAGAGGTATGAGTTGAGACCGACTCAAGGAAGGCGAAGGTTTAACTCGTGACCGACTTAACAGAGCTGAAATAATAAGTCGAGACCGACTTAAGGAGCTAGTAACTCGGGACCGACCTAACGAAGCGCCACAAGTTAACCAAATAGCAGCGCGAGTTGAGGGCTTAAGTCGACTACGACTTAAAGGGAAGGTTTTGAGTCGGAAACGACTTAACGAAGATAAGGTACTAAGTTGCCCACGATTTATTGAAGCAGAAGACACGAGTCGTCCACGACTCAAGGAGGAGGCTGACATAAGTCGTCCACGACTTAAAGACAGAGCTATAAGTCGTCCACGACTTAATAGGAATGATATGGGAGGAGCAGATAAGAATGCACAAGGGATAAGTCAGCTACGACTTAAGGAAAACTGAAGCCATCTTATATCGGCACCGAGTTATGACTCAGTTAAGTCGTACCATCTTAAGTCGCAGAAACTTGAAACCATAGATTCTTATGCCGAGTTAATCTAAACCGTTGATTCTTAAGTCGCGGAAAGATGCTGCTGTGTTGCTTGTTAAGTCGTCATCTGTTAACTCGTGGCATTGTTAAGTCGCTATGTACTAATGTGTGTATTTCTTAAGTCGTATGATGTCTGTTTCATATGTCGTTTATTTTGTAAGTCATAAGTCGGGGACAGGGTGTTATAATGTAACTGCTAGTGTTAGGTCGTTACTTTTAAGTCGTAAGGCATGTTGAGTCGTAAGTCAGAGGTTGTTAGGTCGGTGCCGACTTAGGAGTTGATGTAATTTTGTTGTTTTTTCGTGTGAGTTGAAAAATGCTATAAATAGGCCGGTGGTGCCATTTGTAAGGTTGTTGATTTTTGAATAAAATTCTCTTTTGATTGCTGTGTGCTTTCATTCAAATTGGTAGTTGAGTGTAATCTCCTATCTCCTCTTTCGGTTAATCGAGTGCGCTCGATTCAACGATTGTAGAAGCCGATTCGCGGAATCAAGTGCGCTTGATCAACGCTTGAAGAATTGAAGATCTTTGAACCCGGTATCGTGCGCGATCAACGAGTTCGGGATAGCTAGAATTCGGTATCTTCGGATCAACGAATTTGGGCATTTCAGTATCTTCCAATCCACTGATTACTACTTTCACCGATTGAAGATTGTTTTGTTTAATCCGCTGCATCAGTTTTGGTATCAGAGATTGTTCTAGCCAATCATAGCTAGATCGAGACTTGGAGCCTAATCATTTTGAAGATTTGAGTTTTGTTATCACGGCCGAGAGCAAGTTGAAGTTGTTCGACTTTGTATTGAAGTTTAGAGATCGGATCTTATCATTTGGAGAGGTTGTGTTCATCGTGTTCATCGCAAATTGCAACAAAGTGGAAGTTTTCGATCCATTTCATTTTGGATCAAAGTTCGAATTGTGTTTGAATTTGAAGTGTTTGTAAAGTTTTCAAGTATGCTGCCGAGGAGAGCTAATCGTCACCAAAACGTAGAAGCTTTGTATCGAAGAGAAGAAGCTGATGAGATGGAGCAGAGAATTAATGAGAACTTTAGTGAGAAGCTTAATGAAGGGATTGGACGATTAGAGAAGATGATGTTAGAAATGAATCAAAATCGGAGAAGGGTTTCACCTGAATCTAACCATGGGGGTAGTAGAGTCTCGCCACATTCCAATCGAGACAGAAGTGTTGAAAATGATCAAGGGCGTGGGAGGAACGTGAATGATCGTGAACGGAGGAATGTAGATAGAAGGGATGATGGTGGTAGGCGTGATGATAGTAGAGATGTGGGTGGATGAGATAGACAACGATATACATCTGATTTTGAAGAGGAGTATGATGGTGGTAGTGTTCGAGGACAAGGACGAGGACAAGGAAGAAATTACTCTGAGTATGATCACAAATGGGAGACGGGGATGAAGACTGAAATTCCTGAATTCAAAGGTGGTATGCAAGCGGAGGAATTTCTAGATTGGATGGCTAATGTTGAAGAGATTTTTGACTTCAAAGAAGTTCCAGAACATCGTAGAGTGAAGTTGGTTGCTACGAGGTTGAGGAGTAGAGCTTTGGCATGGTGGCAGCAAACCAAACTTACACGTGAACGGATGGGGAAGTCAAAGGTTGAATCATGGGAGAAGATGAAGAAATTGATGAAAGCAACATTCTTACCTTACAATTATCAATCTTTGATGTATCAACGTTTGTAAAACTTGAGACAAGTGACGAAAACTGTGAATGACTATGCTGATGAATTTTATCAACTTATTGCAAGGAATGATATTATGGAAACAGAAGAGCAGCTGACATCTAGATTCATTGGGGGATTGCGAATGCAGATTCAAGATATGGTTAATATGTTCGATCCCAGATCTGTAGCGGAAGCACATCAGAAAGCATTGGCTTGGGAGAAACAGGGACGACGAGGAAGTGGTGTGTTTACTAATTCTAACAATCAAGCGAAGGGTGTTGGTGGGAGTTCTAATGTTTCTAAACCTATCAGTAGACCAGTAGTGAAGGAGGCTGAGAAGACAAAGGTTAACAACGGTTTCAAATGTTACAATTGTCAGGAATTTGGTCACAAAAGTAGCGAATGTCCAAAGCCGAAGAAGAGAGCTATGATAGCAGAGGTTGAGGATGAGGATGAAGAAGCTGAATTTTCCAATTCACCACCTGATGAGGAGGAAGAAGAAGTGTCGGGAGACGAAGGTTATAATCTCATGATGAAGAGGTCCTGTTTAACACCAAAGCAAGAGGAGGATTGTAGTTGGTTGAGGAGCAATATTTTTCAGTCAACATGTACTATTCTGGGGAAAGTTTGCAAATTTGTCATTGATGCTGGAAGCTGTGATAATATAATTTCTTCCAAAGCTGTGAGGAAGTTGGCGTTGAAAACTGAGAAACATCCGAAACCATACAAGCTAGCGTGGTTGAAGAAAGGCGGGGAGGTGAAGGTTGGACGAAGGGCTCGTGTGAATTTTTCAATTGGGAAGAAATATAAAGATGAAATCTGGTGCGATGTGGTAGATATGGACGTTTGTCATTTGTTGCTGGGAAGACCGTGGCAGTATGATAGGGCAGTACAACATGATGGACGTACCAATAGTTACAGTTTCATGTTTGAAGGCACAAAGATTACTCTAGTTCCAAAGAAGCGACAATGGGAGGAAAACAAGTTGGAGGAGATTGAAGAGCTCAAAACTTTGTTATCTTTGAAGGAGTTTGTGAAGGAAGTAGAGGAGGAGTCTGAAGTGTTTTTGTTGATCGGACGTGAGAGTAGTGAAGAAGTTGAAATTCCAGAAGAAGTTAAACCAGTTGTGAAAGAATTTGACGATGTATTTCCAGAGGAGTTACCAACGGAATTGCCACCGTTGAGGGATATACAACATCGGATAGATCTTGTTCCAGGTGCTGTGTTGCCACACAGACCACATTATCGAATGAGTCCGAAGGAACATGAAGAGTTGCGGAGGCAGGTAGAGGAATTGCTTAAACAAGGGCGTGTGCAGGAGAGTTTAAGTCCTTGTGCTGTACCAGCTTTATTGGTACCCAAAAAGGATGGAACGTGGAGAATGTGCACAGATAGTAGAGCATTGAATAAGATCATAGTCAGATACAGATTTCCGATGCCGAGGCTTGATGATCTATTGGATCAAATTAGTGGGTCTGTAATCTTTTCTAAGATTGACTTGAAGAGCGGTTATCATCAGATTCGCATTAGACCGGGGGACGAATGGAAGACAACATTCAAGGCGAGGGAAGGATTGTATGAATGGCTGGTAATGCCGTTTGGTCTATCGAATGCACCAAGTACATTCATGAGGGTGATGAATCAAATTTTCAGACCGTACATTGGAAAATTTGTGGTGGTTTACTTTGATGATATTCTGATATATAGCAGGAGTACGGAAGAGCATGTTCAACATTTGAAGAAAGTGTTAATTATTCTTCATGAAGAACAATTCTATGCTGCTACAAAGAAATGTGTTTTCATGGCGAGGAGTGTTCTATTTCTGGGATATGTTGTTTCGAAGGAAGGTATACAGGTGGACCAGAGTAAAGTTGAGGCGATCAGAGATTGGCCACAGCCCAAGACGATAACGGAAGTTCGTAGTTTTCACGGGTTGGCTTCATTTTATCGGAGGTTTATTCCACACTTTAGTAGTGTGATGGCACCTGTTACGGATTGCATGAAGGGTAAATAGTTTGCATGGATGGAGGAAGCCGGGGTTGCTTTTGAGCGAATCAAAGAACTCTTGACGTCTGCACCAATTCTAATATTACCAGATTTTCAGTTAGTGTTTGAACTACATACTGATGCATCCAAGGTTGGAATTGGAGGAGTGTTGATTCAGAGGGGGCGTCCTATTGCATACTTTAGCAAGAAATTATCAGGAGCAAAGTTGAGATACAGTACATACGATGTGGAATTTTATGATGTTGTGTAATCTATTAAACATTGGAGACACTATCTATTTCAGAAAGAGTTTGTTCTTTACACTGATCATGAGGCGTTGAAGCATTTACAAGGGCAAGACAAGATTTCAGCGAGACATGCATCGTGGATTGCATATCTGCAACAATTTACTTTTGTTGTTAAACACAAGTCAGGGGTGACGAATCGTGTGGCTGATGCTTTGAGTAGGAGGAGTCATTTGTTGACTACACTAAAGGTTGAAGTGACGAGGTTTGAAATGTTACCAAAATTATTTGACAATGATCCTTACTTTGCAAAGTTTGTTGATAAAGTCAAGGATGGGGAGACGGATGAGTTTATAATGATAGATGGTTTTCTGTTCAAAGGAAATCGATTGTGCATACCGGAGGGTAGTTTGAGAATGAAGATCGTAAAAGAGCTACATGAAGAAGGACACGTGGGTAGAGACCGTACATTTCAGTTGATTTCACAGTCTTACTTTTGGCCATCAATGAGGAAAGAGGTAGCGAAGTTTGTGGAGCGTTGTCATATTTGTCAGGTTTCGAAAGGAACTGCGACTAATGCTGAATTATATATGTCGTTACCTGTACCGACAAAACCATGGGTTGATGTGAGTATGGACTTTGTGTTGGGGTTGCCGAGAACGCAGCGTGGTAATGATTCCATTTATGTAGTGGTTGATCGATTTTCGAAAATGGCACATTTTATTGCTTGTAAAAAGACAGCGGATGCTGTTTATGTTGCTCAGTTGTTTTTCAAGGTGATCTATCGACTTCATGGATTGCCAGAATCTATTGTGTCAGATAGAGATACTCGATTTCTGAGTCACTTTTGGTTGAGTTTGTGGAAAATGGTGGGAACAAAGCTGAAGTTTAGTAGTGCTTATCATCCGCAAACGGATGGACAGACCGAAGTTGTTAATAGATCATTGGGGAATTTGCTGAGGTGTCTTGTACAAGATAATCTGAAGAGTTGGGATGTGAAGTTATGCTAGGCAGAATTTGCTCATAATCATGCGGTAAATCGTAGCACAGGGTTCAGTCCATTTCAAATAGTATATTCAAGCTTACCGAAGGGTCCGTTGGATTTAACGGTAGTGCCACAATCAAAGAAGACAGTTAAGAAAGCTGCTGATTTTGTTGATGGATTGGCGGAATGTCATAAAATCATTCAGGAACGATTGGAGCAAGCGAATGAGAAATATAAACGATCTGCAGATTTGAAACGACGGAGTGTTGAATTTCATGAAGGTGATTTGGTTTATGCAGTGTTAACAAAAGATTGTTTTCCGGTGGGAACGTACAATAAATTGAAAGCACGAAAGATTGGTCCAGTGGAAATTTTAAGGAGAATCAATGAAAATGCTTATAAATTGAAGCTACCAGAAGATGTGTATACTCCTGATGTGTTCAATGTTAAACATCTTATACCGTATCATGGGGATGAACGAGCTGATGTGGAAGAATTTACAAATTCGAGGTCGAATTTTTCTCAACCTGGGGAGGATGATGTAGCTCAGGCCAGGGATGGAGGCATAAGTCGTGACCGACTTATGGAAAGAGGTATGAGTCGAGACCGACTCAAGGAAGGCGAAGGTATAACTCGTGACCGACTTAACAGAGCTGAAATAATAAGTCGAGACCGACTTAAGGAGCTAGTAACTCGGGACCGACCTAACGAAGCGCCACAAGTTAACCAAATAGCAGCGCGAGTTGAGGGCTTAAGTCGACTACGACTTAAAGGGAAGGTTATGAGTCGGAAACGACTTAACGAAGATAAGGTACTAAGTTGCCCACGATTTATTGAAGCAGAAGACACGAGTCATCCACGACTCAAGGAGGAGGCTGACATAAGTCGTCCACGACTTAAAGACAGAGCTATAAGTCGTCCACGACTTAACAGGAATGATATGGGAGGAGCAGATAAGAATGCACAAGGGATAAGTCGGCTACGACTTAAGGAAAACTGAAGCCATCTTATATCGGCACCGAGTTATGACTCAGTTAAGTCGTACCATCTTAAGTCGCAGAAACCTGAAACCATAGATTCTTATGCCGAGTTAATCTAAACCGTTGATTCTTAAGTCGCGGAAAGATGCTGCTGTGTTGCTTGTTAAGTCGTCATCTGTTAACTCGTGGCATTGTTAAGTCGCTATGTACTAATGTGTGTATTTCTTAAGTCGTATGATGTCTGTTTCATATGTCGTTTATTTTGTAAGTCGTAAGTCGGGGACAGGGTGTTATAATGTAACTGCTTGTGTTAGGTCGTTACTTTTAAGTCGTAAGGCATGTTGAGTCGTAAGTCGGAGGTTGTTAGGTCGGTGCCGACTTAGGAGTTGATGTAATTTTGTTGTTTTTTCGTGTGAGTTGAAAAATGCTATAAATAGGCCGGTGGTGCCATTTGTAAGGTTGTTGATTTTTGAATAAAATTCTCTTTTGATTGCTGTGTGCTTTCATTCAAATTGGTAGTTGAGTGTAATCTCCTATCTCCTCTTTCGGTTAATCGAGTGCGCTTGATTCAACGATTGTAGAAGCCGATTCGTGGAATCAAGTGCGCTTGATCAACGCTTGAAGAATTGAAGATCTTTGAACCCGGTATCGTGCGCGATCAACGAGTTCGGGATAGCTAGAATTCGATATCTTCGGATCAACGAATTTGGGCATTTCAGTATCTTCCAATCCACCGATTACTACTTTCACTGATTGAAGATTGTTTTGTTTAATCCACTGCGTCACAGAGTGATAACATATATGATAAAAATATAACAACAGTAACATGCATATATCATCAGTGATAAATAACATATAATGGTGTCAGATGTCACAGGTGAACAGATATAGATGATGGCATATATATATATATATAAATTACAGATAATGGTGTCAGATGTCACAGGTGAACAGATACAGATGATGGCATATATATATATATATAGATATATATAAAGGAATGTAAATAACTAGCAGCAGCATATTTCAATTGTCGTTTCAATTGAAATCAAATTTAATAAATAAAAGAACGTTAATCGTGAGTGATTTCTCACCTTTCGAGGCTAGAGAGGGAGACAATGAAGTTGAGTTACGAAATCCAGGCATGAAATCTCAAGACAAGGTTAGCACGAATTCGACGAATAGAGCTGATAATAGAAATCGAGGAGAACCAATCAAAATCAATTAGATAGAAATAGAATATATCTATTTTAAATTTCAAAGCAATATAAATTTAAACACATATTAACTAATTATATATACATCAAAATCATTGCTTTTCATAACTTGTACAACTTAGATAAATATATATATATATATACAAAATTTTAGTTTAAAGTCTATATACATTTCAAAATTTAAGTAATCATATATGTAAATAGTTTAAAATCAGAAATTCAGAACCAAATATACTATGCAGACTATAATGGAACAGAACAAAATAAATAAACAGACTTAACAATTGTACCCAACAAGCCAACATACTGCCCTGATATACACATGTATATAATACTATATTGTATACTTATATTTATTAAATATGTTTATATAAACATACATATATTAATATAACAGGCATATGTGAATAAAATCAACCAACAACCAAAATATTCAAACACTATACGTTACTTAATATATAGGACACACACGAAACTGCCATAACACTGACATTATATGTAGTATAAACGAAACTATATAGGACCTATAATGTACTAACAACAAACAAAGTTACAATATCCTACCCATACGTATAAAACTAACTGTAATATTATATAAGCTAACATATATACATTGTAAACTTTTAGAAAACAAATATATATATATATATATACAGTTATATAAACACATATATAGGAATAAAATATAAATATACATAATATATTTTGAAATAAGCACTTATATACGTAGATTTTCAAACATATTATGTATATAAAACCGCAATATAACATAACATATTATAGCAGAATATAGATGCACAACAACTTACGAAAAATGCAGACCCGACCTTGCATAATACACTACTATAGTAGACTACACATTCATACACAAAACTTTCGAAATGTATAGTATAAAATATCGATTCTTATTATATATAACTGTATTAAGATTCAAAAATCAGCATATAAACAAAAAAATGTAATAGAGCCTATACCATTGTCTTGTCAAATCTCAAAGCAAAAAGTTGCATATCATAAGCTTAGATATATATATACTAATATATACAAACATTATATAAATACATCACTGTATAAAGAGAAGGGGCAGCATGCCTGGGCTGTGAAGGAGAAGCAAGTAGGCAGTGAGGTCCAGGAGACGGAGGGCGAGAAGGTCGGATTGCAAGCAGGCGAAGTCTGCTCGGCTGTCACGTGGGGAAAAAGTTGAGAGCAAGGAAGAGTTGTGATGGCCGATCATGGAGAGGAGTGGGTTTGCACGGTTGGTGGTGACGTGGTTTGTGTCGGGCGGCTACGCAAGTTAGGGCGTGAGCTGGAGGAGGTGTGGCAAAAGGCAAGGAGGCTCAGGTCGTCACATGGGGAGGGGAGATGCGGCTGGTTGATCGGATCTCGAGTGGTGGTGCTCGGGTGCATGAGTGGGCGAGATGAATTCATGGCGTGGCTGCACTTGTTGCTCGGTTGCTGTTGGATGGTGGGGAGGAAGGCGAGGTGTTGGAGATGAGCGGTAGGGTCGATGTGAAGCAGCCATGGGTGCTCGGCATGGGTTTGGTTGCGCGGAGGGAGGATGGTCGGTGCTTACGTATGATGAGGCCATAACTTCAAAGTGTGGAGGAAGATGAAGGGAAGTTGTGTGAGTTTGATGGCTAAGGCATACTGCTGTTGATGCTTTCAAGAGGGAGGAAGGGTAACGGGCACAAAATATGAGTGAAGAAGAGAATAGAATGAAGCAATATAAATATAAATGTAAGCTTATATTTAACGTATATTGCCAAATGAACGGTCATAGGAAATTTTGAACGAATCAAAATAAACTTCAAAGCTAGGAAAAGCAAAAGTCATGAGTCGAACAGCTGGCTAGCATTATCAAGCTTACAATTCATGTGGGTCACTGAAAAGAAACCAAAAGTGTATAAAATTGGTACTGATACAAAATCATTTTTCGCTGATTCCGCTGCGTGCCTTACTTCAACATACAAAATTGAGTATACGACAGAGATCAGCACGACGAGACGATCAAAACGGTATATTGATATCAGCGATATTATTGAATTATAAAATTTTGAATTTTCTACTATCGAAAAATGCAAGAAAAACGCAGAAAAATAAGATCGACGGAGCCAAAGAAGTCCGAATTTGGAAAAACGAAAAATGACATCTTGCTCATAAGATGGTTTAGAATTTTTCTATATAAAAATATTTGGGTTTCGAAAATATTTTATTTTCATCAATTCCTAACTGATTAAATTGAATAAATTTACGCACGAAAATAAACTTCATATTTTCGGATGAAAATTTACCAGTTGCTATGTTTAACTAGACGTATTCCAAATATCAAATTTATATTTCAAAATTTTATTGTTTAAAATTTCACAAAATTTCAACTAATTACGTTATTAAAACAGTTAAAATTTACGGGTCGTTACAATATCATTATGATATTGTAGAGTAGCATATTATAGTGTTATGTGCTAACTCTTTGTTTGCAAGAACAGGTCTGGTATGGTTCGTGTACTCTTATTCCTTGTAATAATTACATGTGTATATATATTTTGAGATGTATTTACTGCTCAGACCAAACTGCTATCTGAATCAAGGTTTTATGTTTTTCTTCTTATTATCTTTGGTACTCTTAAATGAATAGACTAGATAACAGGTCTAGGTGACATAATAGTTGTTCGGAGGACGAGTTGGAGGGAGCTATCTCGTATTATATACTTATATCGATTCTACACTTATTCCGTTATGCAACACTAGGGATCCTTAGCAATGACCGCTTTTATTTGTGTTTGATATAGTTATTAAATTGTTTCCTATATAAACTCTATGACATTTGATGTATAACTGTGTGGATTTATACTTTGATTATTTTTTCACATAGTTATTACTGTCTCTTTTGTTATATCTATGATATTATATTTTATCGATGCGCTATGAGTTATGACGGGTTATATGCTATGTTTGTTATTATTCATCTTGATGATTATCCTATATCAGCCGAGCATGACAATAGTGCACTATTTAGTTATTTTCTGTGCCGATGGTTTAGGGTGGTCATCGTAAGAATAACCCCTTTTTAAGGGTTTGGGGATATAATGTCGGGTCGAAGATGGGTTGGGCTTCGCTGTGACATGTTTTATTTCTTTTTAACGACCCATATTTTACATATTGGAATATTATAAAATATTATTATTTAATTCATATGAGTTATATGGCTCTAAAACTTTGGGAAATGACTACTAGAGACATTTCCACCGTTAGAGTTTTTATTAGACATTTTAGACCTAGAAATTCTTATAAGACTTATAACTTTTGATAGGGATTGAATTAGGGTCTAGAACAACTTCCAGTAAGTCGAGCTTGTGGTTCTCTTTCCATAGAGTTGTCATAATAGGAAAATAAACTTACCGTTTAGGAGATATGATCATTTTAAATTATGGTTGCTGCTGGATAGATTAGTGGATAAGTAAACTAGGCCATACTTAGGTCCACTAATTATTTCGAGAATTGTGCCTAACTTGGGGAGTTTGGGATAGAACCACATCCTTTCTCACTTTCCCAAAACAATTCCAAACCTTCATTAGCCCTCATTTAATCAAAAAGCCCACCTTTTCCTTACTAATCTTAGCCAAATCCAACATTAGAAAGGTAGTTAGCAAAGGGGAACATAGATTCATCATTTTGGTGTTTAGAGATTCATGCTCTTGGTTGTTCATATCATATTTGGGGATCTAAAGGGGGTAATGGGGTATTTGGCGAGTGATTCTTGATCTTTCACTATTCTATGCTTGTCCATATAGTTAAAATAGGTGTTTTTAACATGATTTTGATAGTAAAATATTTTCTCAGTTTAATTACATCTTTAAAAATGATTATGGTTGAAATTAAAAAGATTGGATTTTATTTTATATGGTTTTACAACCTCTTTATACCATATTGTCATGCTAATGAAAACTTAGATCTAGACAAGAATTTGCATGTCGGTCTTTTTTGAATTGATTGTATATGTTTGATGAGTGAGTATGAATGATATGTATGCTTGGATGAATTGTTTTGATATGATTTGCTAGTGTTTAAATAAAGTTAGGAAAGAGATTGCCGATTTGGGAAAAAACAAGGCAAAAGTGCTCGGAATTGGATGAAACTTAGAGGATGGACTATAAAGGAGGGGTCGGCCTAAGATTTTGATCGTAGGCAATTTGAAGTTAGTATGGGATGTCGATACTGAGCTGTTTACTATTTAGTTGAAGGAATTGCAGATCTACTAGGTAAGGGAACAAGGATTGAGGGCTTGGACCACAAAACTTAAGAAAAGACTTAGGGTTGAAGGTAGAAAGAGGTCCAAAAATATGGAGTTGAAGAATTGGCTAAGTACAGTGGTCGGTACCGATCTCTTTTGATTGGTACCGAGTTGTTTTTCTAGCACTAGGTTGGAGCTTGGGAGCATGGAGGAATGAAGCAAGAGGTTCTAAGCATGCCTAGAAGAAGATACAGGGGAGAAAAATACTCAGCCAAATTTTTGCTAAGTAAAAGTGAAGGGTTTCATATCGGTATCGGCCTCTTTTGGTCGGTGCCAACATGAATTATAAGGGTAAGATTCATGGAATTTCTAGAGGGTGATGTAGGGGCTCTGTAGATCGTGCTGAAGGTATTCATTCAATAGCTTAGGGTTCAATGGCGATATAATAGCACAATGAAGGATGACAGCTTCGGGACTTCAATGATGGTAACTGGACGGTAAATGGAGTTAAGTTTCGATGATGGAAGCTCGATGTTAAAAGAAGCCGCGAGAATGATTGTCCACAAAAGGGTGGATTCTACGAAGGGTGAACCATAGATAGAATGTTGAATTGCTCTATTGTGGAAAGAAGGAGTGTTAAATGGTTCCTAGAGGATAATGGAAACAAGGTAAAGCAAGGAAAGGGCTCAAATATGTGTGCTAAGGGATCGTTGATACTCGTAGTGTTTTCTAATGTACTCAGAAGCAGGGATACTGTGAAGAAGTTCATTGGGCACTTGGAATGCCTTCCCCAGTCCCGTGGAATGGCTATATACCCTAGACTGACGGAGTGGGTCTAGTATCAGCTTCGGGATGTGAATGAGTACACTGAAAATCAGGATTTATTCATTAATCGTTGGTGGAAGAATGGCCATACGAGTTATCATATATCGAGGACACATTGAGTGATACTGAGGATTGTTTGATGGATGTTGTATTTGCTTTGGTTGTCTTCTCGTGTAGTCTATAACTCTATGGATGTTACTTGAGATAGATATTGTTCATAGTGATACTTAGATTTCTGTCATTGTACTTAGGTTGCAGTACACCTTCATGATGTTGTAGAGTAGCATATTATATTCGTTATGTGCTAGCTTTTTGGTTGCAAGGACAGATCAGGTATTGTTCGTAAAACCTTGTTCCTTACTGTAACGACTTGTATAATATTTTGATATTCATTTATCGTTCACTCCAGACTGTTGTCTGACTCAAGGTTTATGCTTTGTTTCTTATTATCTTGGGTACTGCCAAATGAGTAGCCTAGATAGCCAATCAAGGTGATATGCGGTTGCTGTACAGAAGGCGGGTTTGAATTAGATTTCTTGTTTTACATATTGATATGCTATTGCTTATTCCACCATGCAATACCGTGGAGCCTAGGCAGTGTTTGCTTTCCTATTCAGACAGTTTTATTTGAGTTCATTTCCATTTATATAAACTCTATTACTAGTTGTATAACTCGGTGGATCCGTGCATTGATATTTGGTTACTTAGTTATTATTGTCTCTCTTTTTTGTATATGTGATGAATATTATATTTTATTTGATGCAATATGAGATATATAATAGGTTATGTGATGTTTTATTCTTTTTTAATCCTTCACAGTCGTCCTGTGTTGGCTAGGCACCGCAGCAGCGCACAATTTAGTTATATTGGTTGTCGATGGTGTGGGGTGGTCGTCACATTTGGTATCAGATCTTAGGTCACACAATTAACCTGAGTTGATACCATGGTTCAGTAGAGATAGGACATGAGTTGTTACACTAGAATAGATCGAGAGTGTGTGTGTGAGTGTGTATATGGGGGAGAGCATACTTGTTATATATATTGTTTTCAAAACCATATATTAGTATATATAATATAAGTCGCATGCATACCCGAGAACCATAGATGCAGTTTACTTTGATGAGAGACTAATCATTCTTGTTATAGATCGGGAATGGGTCAGCATACAAGAAACTTTACAAGGAACTCCATTTACGGAGTCAAGGAAGGAGCAGGTTCAAGGGCTACTAACCCTGACTTGGAGGCAATGTTTACACGATGATGGAGAACATGCTGCAAAATGCCCAAGCAGCCGCTCCAAATCTTGCTATTAGTGGTGGTGCTCAAAAGCAGGCACCTAAGGTCGATTTCCTCAAGCTAAATAAGAATTTTACCATTCTAGGTGCAAACCATTTCAAGAGACGGAATCGGCTATGGAAGTGTAGGATTGTTAGACACCTGCAAAAGGATTTTTAAAGACCTTGAATTGGATGATGCGACAAAGATGAGGTTGGCTTCCTAATAGCTTCAAGGGAGAGCCATGAACTGGTGAATGCTATAAGGGTTGCTACTCCCAAAGATCAAGTTTACCCTGACTGCTAAGGAATTGGTGCTATTCAGGATGTTTGCTGATTTGAAGCAAGGAGACATGTCTGCTTTGATATGTTGCTGAGTTTGACACCTTTTGAGATATGGGATGTCTTTTATCGATACTTTACTAAGGAAGAATGAGAAGTTCCTTATGGGTTTGAATGTTTATTTGGGGGAGAAGTTGGTGAGCCACATTGATGATCCCTTTGAGAGACTTGTCGAGAAAGCTCTGTAATGACCTTAATTTTGACTAAAATTATTTAGGACATTTAGTTAGATAAATTTAATGAAATAATGTAGATGGTTAACGGATTGAGATTAGTTAATTAATAAGGGGTCGTGCCTTAATGAATGTATAAGCAAAGGAGAATTAAAAATAAGTAGGTAGGAGGAATATGGTAAGGGTAAAATAGGAATAGCCTTTGTTCTTATACCCTAAACTCTCCTATCCTTTATCTCTTATTCATTTCAACATTCACAAACAAAACAAAAAACCTTAAGCAAGCTTGGTCGGCCACCCTTAAGAAGATCCAAGAAGAATAAAATATAGGATTCATGTAGAAAGCTTAAGCAAATCTCAACCTTATTAACACAAGTTAAGGTGAATAATTCGACTTACAACTCACTTTTGATAATGATTTCGGTTTCAACGTTTGATCCGAATTATTTTGCAAATTATATGCCATGTTATGTTATTTTAAATGGATACATATGTTTGTCGATGATTTATACTGTCTCAAATACATTATATGATGCAGCAGCGGAATAACAAAATGATGATTCTGTGAAAGTAGCAATCGATGAGATGAAAAATACTGAATGGCCCAAATTCGTTGATCCGAAGATACCAAATTCTAGCTATCTTCGTCACGTTGATCGCGCACGATACCGTGAAAAAAGATCTGCAATTCTTCAGATGTTGATCAAGCGCACTTGATACCGTGAATTGGCTTCTACGATCGTTGATCCGAGTGCACTCGAATGCCGAAAGAGGAGATAGGAGATTACACTCAACTACCAATTTAATGAAAGCACAAAGCTAACAAACAAAAGTTTTTATTCAAAATCAACTAAACTATTACAAATGAGACCACCTGCCTATTTATAGGCTTACAATTCACAACACAAAACTGTACAACACTTAGGTCGTTTACGACCTAACAAACTAGCGACTTACGACCTAAACATCACACGCGACCTAACAGACGCGACCTACGACCTAATTATATTGCGACATAAGAAAACACTTTACAACATATATCAAATGACTTAATATATACAACACACAATATATTTCAATACAACGACATAACAAATACTCATACAAAGTACAACAACTTTTATACAACATGATTCAAGGCAGCAGCGACTCAAGAAATCCAGGCGGCATAGGCTTCCGCGACTTATCATAGGTTGTGTCTCGTCCCGCGACCTAACGTAGGTCGTATCTCGTCAAAGCTGGTATTCGAAAGTTCGGAACGACCTAAAGTGAGCGACCTATCTTCCCATATCTTCCCGCGACCTATCTTAGGTCGTAACTTGTTAGGTCGTTTGAATAACCCGGAGCGGTCGAGTAACTTGTTAGGTCGTTTGAGCGCCTTATTCTTTGACTCGTTAGCTCGTAAGTCGCTAGGTCGTTCGCGACCTAAAGCAAGCGACTTATCACAGCGTGTTGCAGCCTTGTCCTCTTGCCTCTGGTTAGGTCGTAGCTCGAAAGATTCGGAGCGATCCAAAGTGTCACTAGGTTGTGAAGTTCCACTAGGTCGTGAGCGACCTAAAATCTCACTAGGTCGTGAGCGACCGAAAATTCTGGAATGATCAGATTGCGCTGCATCATCCTCCCCCTGTTGACAAAAATTCGACCTCGAATTTGCACCTTCCTCTTCCACAACAAGCTCATCTCCATGATACGGAATCAAATATTTGACATTGAAAACATCAGAAGTATGAACATCATCCGGCAATCTCAACTGATATGCATTCTCATTGATTTTCTTCAAAATTTCCACTGGACCGATTTTTCGAGCTTTCAACTTATTGTATGTTCCCACTAGAAAAAGATCTTTTGTCAACACGGCGTAAACCAAATCACCTTCTCTGAAATTCACATTCCTTCGCTTCTTATCCGCCAGTTGTTTATACTTTTCGTTTGATGGAAGCAATCGTTCATGAACAGTTCTGTGGCACTCCTGCAACTCGGTGACAAAATCACAAGCCCGCTTAACAACTCCCTTCTGATATGGCACCGTCATCAAATCCAATGGACCCTTCAGACTTGCTGAGTATACAACTTGAAATGGACTGAAACCCGTACTACGGTTTATAGCATGATTATGAGAAAATTCCGCTTGACACAACTTCACATCCCAACTCTTCAAATTATCCTGTACAAGACATCGCAGCAAATTTCCCAATGATCGATTTACCACTTCCGTTTGCCCATCTGTTTGCGGATGATAAGCGCTACTAAAATTCAGCTTCGTTCCAACCATCTTCCACAAACTTAACCAAAAATGGCTTAGAAATCTAGTATCCCGATTTGAAACGATAGATTTAGGCAGCCCATGTAATCGATACACTTCTTTAAAGAATAACTGAGCAACACAGATGGCATCAGCTGTCTTTTTACAAGCGATAAAATGAGCCATCTTGGAAAATCTATCTACCACAACAAATATAGAATCATTTCCTCGCTGAGTTCTAGGCAAACCCAAAACAAAATCCATGCTGATATCAACCCACAGTCTAATAGGCACAGGTAGTGGCATATACAATCCCGCATTCGTCGCTGTCCCTTTAGACACTTGTCGGATATGACATCTCTCCACAAATCGTTCAACTTCCTTTCTTATAGTAGGCCAAAAATATGATTGTGAAATCAACTGTAATGTACGGTCTCTCCCCACATGACCTTCCTCATGTAACTCTTTCACAATCTTCATTCGTAAACTGCCCTCTGGTATACACAATCTGTTACCCTTGAATAGGAAACCATCCACTAACACATACTCATTCGTCTTTCCTTCATTGACTTCATCCATGATCTTAGCAAAGTAAGGATCATCAACGAACAAATCTGGCAACACGTCAAATCCTGTCACCTCTACTTTCATTGTAGTCAACACATGATTCCTTCGACTCAATGCATCTGCCACTCTATTCGTAATTCCCGATTTATGCTTCACCACAAATGTAAATTGTTGTAAGTACGCAATCCACGAAGCATGCCTTGCCGCAATCTTGTCCTGTCCCTGCATATGCTTCAACGCCTCATGATCAGTATATAACACAAATTCTTTATGAAACAAATAATGTCTCCAATGTTTGATAGCTTGTACGATAGCATAAAATTCCATATCATATGTATTATATCTCATCTTTGCTCCCGATAGCTTCTCACTGAAATATGCAATAGGACGACCTTTCTGACTCAACACCCCTCCAATTCCAACCTTCGATGCATCAGTATGCAATTCAAACAACAACTGAAAATCTGGCAACACTAGAATTGGTGCTGTCGTCAAAAGCTCCTTGATCCGCTCAAAAGAAACCCCTGCTTCCTCCGACCATAAAAATTGTTTCCCCTTCATACAATCAGTCACTGGTGCCATCACGCTACTGAAGTGTGGAATAAACCTTCGGTAGAATGATGCCAAACCATGAAAGCTCCTAACTTCTGTAATCGTCTTGGGTTGTGGCCAATTTCTGATTGCTTCAACTTTATTCTGATCCACCTGTATACCTCCTCCCGATATAACATACCCCAAAAATAAAACACTATGCGTCATGAACACGCATTTCTTCGTTGCAGCATAAAATTGTTCCTGTCGCAATACCATCAACACTTCTCTCAGATGTTGCAAGTGTTCTTCTGGATTCCCACTATATATCAGTATATCATCAAAATACACCACTACAAACTTCTCGATAAATGGTCTAAAGATCTGGTTCATCACCCGCATAAAGGTACTCGGTGCATTCGAAAGACCAAACGGCATAACCAGCCATTCGTACAACCCCTCACGTGTCTTGAACGCTGTTTTCCATTCATCCCCTGGTCTGATTCGAATTTGATGATAACCGCTTTTCAAATCAATCTTCGAAAAGATAGTAGCTCCACTAAGCTGATCCAACAAGTCATCCAATCTAGGCATAGGAAATCTGTATCTCACAGTAATCTTGTTTAGTGCCCGACTATCAGTGCACATTCTCCACGTCCCATCCTTCTTTGGTACAAACAAAGCTGGCACCGCGCAAGGACTTAAACTTTCCTGTACACGCCCCTGTTCAAGTAATTCTTCCACTTACCTTCTCAACTCCTCATGTTCTTTTGGAATCATTCTGTAGTGTGGTCTATGATGTAACACAGCTCCTGGAACAAGATCAATTTGATGTTGAATGTCTCTCAACGGCGGTAACTCCGTTGGTAGCTCCTTAGGAAATACATCGTCAAATTCTCCTAGCACTGGTTTCACTTCTTCAGGGATCTCAACCACTTCATGACTCTCACGTCCAATCAACAAGAATACTTCAGGCTCCTCTTCTACCTCCTTAACAAACTCCTTCAATGATAACAAAGTTTTCAACTCTTCAATCTCCTCCAACTTGCTTTCTTCATGTTGTCGCTTCTTAGGAATTAAAGTAATCTTTGTACCCTCAAACATGAAACTGTAACTGTTAGTCCGACCATCATGTTGCACAGCCCTATCATATTGCCACGGCTTCCCAACAACAGATGGCATACATCCATGTCAACCACATCACACCAAATTTCGTATTTGTATTTCTTCCCAATTGAAAAATTTACACAAGCCCTTCGTCCAACTTTCACCTCCCCACCTTTCCTCAACCAAGCTAACTTGTAAGGTTTCGGATGCTTCTCTGTCTTCAATGATAATTTCTTCACAGCCTCTGTAGAGATAATGTTGTCACAACTTCCTGCATCAATTAACTTGCAAACCCTTCCCAAGATAGTACATGTTGATTGAAAGATGTTACTCCTCAACCAGCTAGTTTCCTCCTCCTGTTTTGGTGTTAAACACGACCTCTTCATCATCAATGAATACCCTTCATCTCCCGACACATTCTCTTCCCCCTCATCATGTAGTGAATTAGAACAATCAGCTTCTACCTCATCTTCCTCTGCCTCAGCAGTCATCGTTCGCTTCTTTGGCTTCGTACATTCATTGCTTTTGTGACCCATCTCCTGACAATTGAAACATTTGATACCACTATTGATTCTGGTCTTAGTAACTTCATTAACAACCGGTTTTGCAACAGCCTTCGAAACATTCACATTGTTACTAGCCCCTTTCATTGGATTGTTGGAATTTGTAAACACACCGCCCCCTCTCCTGCCTTGCTTCTCCCAAGCTAGAGCCTTTTGATGTGCTTCAGCCACAGATCTAGGGTCGAACATGTTCACCATATCCTGGATCTGCGTTCTAAGTCCACCCACAAACCTAGCGGTCAATTGTTCTTCTGTTTCCATAATGTCATTTCGAGCAATCAAATGGTAGAACTCATCTGCATAATCAGTAACAATCTTCGTCCCCTGTCTCAGATTCTGCAATCGTTGATACATAAGAGATTGATAGTTATACGGCAAGAATGTAGCTTTCATCAACTTCTTCATCTTATCCCAAGATTCAATCTTTGACTTTCCCATCCTTTCCCACGTAAGTTTAGTTTGCTGCCACCATGCCATGGCTCTCCCTTTCAATCGTGTAGCAACTAACTTTACTCTCTGATGCTCAGGAACCTCCTTAAAGTCAAAAATTTCTTCCACATTAGACAGCCAATCCAAAAATTCTTCCACCACCATTCCACCTTTGAATTCTGGAATTTTAGTTTTCATCCCCGACTCCCATCGACGATCATCCTCAAAATCTCTATCTCGATTCCGTCCTTGGCCATGATCTCGATAATGAATACTTCCTCTATCACCATCCTCATCAACCACAGATGTGCTTTGATAACGATCCCGTCCATCCACATCTCTATGATCACGCTTATCCCTTCTACTTTGCCTTTCATCATCTCGATATGTTTCATTTTCAAATTCTCGATGACTTCTTCTTCCTTGATGAGATTGTGGCGATATTCTCCTTTCACCTGAAACCGATGGCGAAACCCTGTTTCTACCTTGGTTTGAAATTGGCGATGTTCTTCTTCGGGGTTGATTCATATCCATCATGAGCTTCTCTAACCTTCCAATACCTTCATCCAATTTCTCATTGAATTTATTACTAATGCGTTGTTCCATCTGTTCATCATCTTCTCTCTTGTACAAATCTTCAATATTTTGATGACGGTTAGCTCTTCTCGGTGGCATTGTCAAATGAAACAGACTTCAACTCTCGACTTGTACAAATCAAAATGATACCAAATGAGGCACGACCTTCAACTTCAAATTTGAACTTCAACCCTTCAACTCAACTCGCGGTCTTGATAAAATGATGCACGGCTTCTCTAGCTCTCGGCTCTAAACTTCAAAACTCTTCAATAGAATTGGCTCCAAGACTCGGCTTAGCTATGATTGGCTAAGTCTAGCTCTAATACCAAATGATGCAGTAGCGGAATAACAAAATGATGATTCTGTGAAAGTAGCAATCGATGTGATGAAAAATACCGAATGGCCCAAATTCGTTGATCCGAAGATACCGAATTCTAGCTATCTTCGTCACATTGATCGCGCACGATACCGTGAAAGAAGATCTGCAATTCTTCAAACGTTGATCAAGCGCACTTGATACCGTGAATTGGCTTCTACGATCGTTGATCCGAGCGCACTCGAATGCTGAAAGAGGAGATAGGAGATTACACTCAACTACCAATTTAATGAAAGCACAAAGCTAACAAACAAAAGTTTTTATTCAAAATCAACTAAACTATTACAAATGAGACCACCTGCCTATTTATAGGCTTACAATTCACAACACAAAACTGTACAACACTTAGGTCGTTTACGACCTAACAAACCAACGACTTACGACCTAAACATCACACGCGACCTAACAGACGCGACCTACGACCTAAGTATAATTCGACATAAGAAAACACTTTACAACATATATCAAATGACTTAATATATACAACACACAACATATTTCAATACAACGACATAACAAATACTCATACAAAGTACAACAACTTTTATACAACATGATTCAAGGCAGCAGCGACTCAAGAAATCCAGGCGGCATAGGCTTCCGCGACTTATCATAGGTCGTGTCTCGTCCCGCGACCTAACGTAGGTCGTATCTCGTCAAAGCTGGTATTCGAAAGTTCGGAACAACCTAAAGTGAGCGACCTATCTTCCCATATCTTTCCGCGACCTAACTTAGGTTGTAACTCGTTAGGTCGTTTGAATAACCCGGAGCGGTCGAGTAACTTGTTAGGTCGTTCGAGCGCCTTATTCTTTGACTCGTTAGCTCGTAAGTCGCTAGGTCGTTCGCGACCTAAAGCAAGCGACTTATCACAGCGTGTTGCAGCCTCCTCCTCTTGCCTCTGGTTAGGTCGTGGCTCGAAAGATTCGGAGCGATCCAAAGTGTCACTAGGTCGTGAAGTTTTATTATATTTTATTTGATGCATTATGAGATATATAATAGGTTATGTGATGTTTTATTCTTTTTTAATCCTTCACAGTCGTCCTGTGTTGGCTAGGCACCGCAGCAGCGCACAATTTAGTTATATTGGTTGTCGATGGTGTAGGGTGGTCGTCTCATTTGGTATCAGATCTTAGGTCACACAATTAACCTGAGTTGATACCATGGTTCAGTAGAGATATGACATGAGTTGTTACACTAGAATAGATCGAGAGTGTGTGTGAGTGTGTATATGGGGGAGAGCATACTTGTTATATATATTGTTTTCAAAACCATATATTAGTATATATAATATAAGTCGCATGCATACCCGAGAACCATAGATGCAGTTTACTTTGATGAGAGACTAATCATTCTTGTTATAGATCGGGAATGGGTCAGCATACAAGAAACTTTACAAGGAACTCCATTTACGGAGTCAAGGAAGGAGCAGGTTCGGGGGTTACTAACCCTGACTTGGAGGCAATGTTTACACGATGATGGAGAACATGCTGCAAAATACCCAAGCAGCCGCTCCAAACCTTGCTATTAGTGGTGGTGCTCAAAAGCAGGCACCTAAGGTCGATTTCCTCAAGCTGAATAAGGATTTTTCCATTCTAGGTGCAAACCATTTCAAGAGACGGAATCAGCTATGGAAGTGTAGGATTGTTAGACACCTGCAAAAGGATTTTTAAAGACCTTGAATTGGATGATGCGACAAAGATGAGGTTGGCTTCCTAATAGCTTCAAGGGAGAGCCATTAACTGGTGAATGCTATAAGGGTTGCTACTCCCAAAGATCAAGTTTATCCTGACTGCTAAGGAATTGGTGTTATTCAGGATGTTTGCTGATTTGAAGCAAGGAGACATGTCTGCTTTGATATGTTGCTGAGTTCGACACCTTTTGAGATATGGGATGTCTTTCATCGATACTTTACTAAGGAAGAATGAGAAGTTCCTTATGGGTTTGAATGATTATTTAGGGGAGAAGTTGGTGAGCCACATTGATGAGCCCTTTGAGAGACTTGTCGAGAAAGCTCTGTAATGACCTTAATTTTGACTAAAATTATTTAGGACATTTAGTTAGATAAATTTAATGAAATAGTGTAGATGGTTAACGGATTGAGATTAGTTAATTAATAAGGGGTCGTACCTTAATGAATGTATAAGCAAAGGAGAATTAAAAATAAGTAGGTAGGAGGAATATGGTAAGGGTAAAATAGGAATAGCCTTTGTTCTTATACCCTAAACTCTCCTATCCTTTATCTCTTATTCATTTCAACATTCACAAACAAAACAAAAAACCTTAAGCAAGCTTGGTCGGCCACCCTTAAGAAGATCCAAGAAGAAGAAAATATAGGATTCAAGTAGAAAGCTTAAGCAAATCTCAACCTTATTAACACAAGTTAAGGTGAATAATTCGACTTACATCTCACTTTTGATAATGATTTCGGTTTCAACGTTTGATCCGAATTATTTTGCAAATTATATGCCATGTTATGTTATTTTAAATGGATACATATGTTTGTCGATGATTTATACTGTCTCAAATACATTATATGATAAGTTTAGATTGGAAAACCTATTAAATGACATCCAAATAATTTGTGTTTTTTATATATGATCAAAAATATTTTTTTAGAAAGTGGGTTTCACGTTTCACTATTTCCTAAATTATTGTGGATTTATTATGATTTTTATATGAGAGAAACTAGTTAACATTGGGTTTAAATTATTTAAAACAATTATATAATGATTTTGGGTCTGGAATTTAAATATGTTAGAAAACATATTAAAAGTGAATTATGGTAATATTTGAGGAGTTTTCTTAAGTATTCTATTATGGTTATAAAATTATTTAAGTTAAGGGATTTAGATGTTTTATATGTTTTATCAAGGAGAAGGCCTATGGTTTTGTGTAAAGCATATATCATGGCATGTGTTTTGAGCAAAGCAAAGTATATGATTTACTTATTTTATAAAGATATGATTTCGGGGGAAAATCATTTGCAAAGATTGTACACAAGGAAATGAAATTTGAATAGGGTAGTTAACCCTAAGTATATGACAGGAAATGAAATATGAATAGGGTAGTTAACTTTAAGTTTTGACTCAGATATTAGAAGACCAGATAAGACAGGTGTGGAGTCACGCCCTATACATTAGCTAATAGCCTGTAACAACCCATATTTTTTAACAAATATTTTAAATTTATTTTATTTGAAAACTTTGATTTTTAAATCATTTTAAATTGAAATATTGGAATTTTCCAATGTAATTTTGGATTTTGTTTGTAATTTATTTTCCAAATATAATAAAACAATAATTTTTTGGAAATTTTATATTTTGGTCAAATTTGGTCAAACTTTGACTTACAGTTGAAATTTTTAAATTTGAATTTTATATTTCTAATCTTTTTCTTTTAAACTGTATTTAAATCTGATATTCGTTCTGCTTTTCATTTCGTCAAATTCTGTTTTATACTCTTTAAAATTGATAAAATTCAGTGTTTTACATGCAATTATTTTCAGTATCTCATTGTTATTTTCTATTTTATACTTTCTATTTCATTTATATTCTCTATATTTTGTTTTTTGTTTTTTTTCCATTATCTACTTTCTATTTTCTTTTATTTGATTTTGGGCTTGGAAATTCCAAAGGACTTGAGTTATTGGTTTTAAATTGTGGCCTTTTCATTTTCTAGCCTTTTGATTTGCCTAACCATTCATTTCCACTTCTTTGGCCGTCCACTTCCTTTCTCATTCACGTGCAAAACAAAAAAAATCTCCTCATCTCATTCACGTACAAAAACATTTCTCATCTCCTCTATCTCATTTTCATGGCTTCTCTTCTTTATTCTCTTTTCTTTTTCTTCTTTTATTCACAAGCTATGCTCGGCCTCCACCATGCATCATCTATTGCCGACCATCTTCCTCCACCTCCACCACCACCTGACCGACCATCATCTTATCACCACTCTGGCCGTGAATCCCATGATCCAATAACCCATCTCCAAATCATACAAACCCTAGCCGAGATAACCATGAACCCTTCCTATTGCTTGCCTCGGCCAACACCCCAAATACCCCCACCTAATGTGCCTTGCCATGACAACTTCCTACCCTTAGCCGTGACCTGACCTGATGTATTTTGATCCATTACATAACTTGACCAGATCTTAACCCATAGGGCCGAGCCATGTAGCCATAGGGCCGAACCCATTAGTGAAGGCCTTTTGACCTCTTGCCTTCCTATTGTTTTAACTTGCCATCTCTTCATATCTCAGTCCATGGCCGAGCCTATATACCACAAATCAAACCATGGCCGAGCATATCTTGTTCATGGCCGAGCCTAATACGATGATGGTCGAGCCCATTGTGACCATGGCCGAGCCCACTTGATGTTTAAAGAAAAGGTTATGTCATTTTCTTTTCATATCTTTGCATCGTTTTGATTTATAATCTTGTATTGAATCATATACTTATGTTTGTGTATTTGTTTATATACAAGATTTAGATCTTGACTCTTCATCGACAAAAATCTTGTTCGTGCTTTGTCGTGCTTTTTGGAGTTTGTTCTTGTGTCTCTAGTTTGTGATCTCTAGCTTTAGAAGGTGAGTTTATCACTCTAGGCATTCGTACTTATATATTTGTGAAACGATGACAAGTGGATGTGTAGTATTGATACTATGTTGCTATAAGTTCATATATGCCTGTGATATGAATATATGATGTTATAACCTGATTTTATACCTGTTGCATCACCTGACGTCATATGATATATTTTACTATTTATTTATTTTCTGTTTCTCACACTGCAAGTTCCCTGTTAGTATAGAATCACTATGGGTTGAAATGATACATACCCGAACAGACTTTAGAATAAGGGAAAATCGTTATGAGCTGAAATGATAGGCTCAAGCGATTTTCAATTGTATTTGACTTGGGATTACGGGTTTGAAATGATAGAACCCGGATTTTTCTTTTTAAATTACGGATTGAAATGATACATATCCGTATCACTTGACCTAGGTTAGAAAATATTATACAGACCCGTGGTTTATTTTAAATAATTGTTTCTGAAATTTTAAGTATTTTGAAATATTAAATATATGTGATTTTGAACTTAAGTTTGATATAATAATTTTCTATAATCTTTAAGTATTTTGAAATATTAAATATATGTGATTTTGAACTTAAGTTTGATATAATAGTTTTCTGAAATCTTTAAGTATTTTGGAATACTAAATATATGTAATTTTGAACTTAAGTTTGATATCATAGTTTTCTGAAATTTTTTAAGTATTTGGAATTTAAATTATCTAAGATTTTAACTTAAATTGGATTTAAATGATATAAATGAATTTTATAGTGATTTTATGTAAGCTAAAGTGTATAAGCAAATTAATGATTAAAAATATAAATTTTGATTTAACTTAATAATTGAAAATTTAGTGTTAAATGGAATTTTAAGCTTAACTTAGTGATAAGAATATTTTATTTAAGAAATGGGTATTTTAAATAAAGCATTAAGTTATTTGTTAAAATAAAGGTTAGGTATATTAATGTATTTTGACTTGATAAATGAATTATAATTTAAATTGGATATTGGTTAAATAAATGTTATTTTATTAAAAATTAAGTTAAGTAATATCCAAATAAATGATTTTGAAAAGTGAAATAAGTTTGATAAGTTAAAAATGATAAAAGTTGAAGATATAATGTTTTAAAGTGTTATAATTAACTTATAACAGAAATTGTAGCGTTTTAGAAATGTTGTGATTTTAATGTACTGTTTTCCAATCTAATAATATAGCTACTGTAACACTCCAGAAGTGCTGCTGTTTCTGAAATAGATCTGTTTTGAAATAATAATATAGCTATTGTAATACTTTATAAGCGATGCTGTTTCTGAAATTGAACTGTTTTGAAATAATAATATAGATGTTGTAACACTTTATAAGTGCTGCCGTTTATGAAATTGAACTGATTCTGAAATAATAATATAGCTACTGTAACACTTTATAAGTGCTGCTGTTTCTGAAATTTCAATGTTTTTGAAATTGTTATAATTGAATGAATGAACTTAGAAATGCTACAATTTTGGAAATTGAATAATTGTTTTAAAAGTATATTGACTTCATATTTAATGGTTCAAATGAATATTTTATGATTTCAAAGTGTTATGAAATTTCAAGGTTTGATTTCCAAGGCATTTTGATTTTTAAGACTTATGATTTTGAAAGCATTATAACTTTGGAAAGTAATATGATTCTTGAAATGGATATAATTGAAGAGAAAATGGTATTGTTTTGATATGGTTTAAATGAATATGTTTTGATTTGAAATATAAACCATTTTGTAATTTATAACCACGTGATATAATAACGATTGGTTGTTAAAGAGACCGGGATCAAATATGGACATACTCTCTGTCGATACCGAAAACCACTTTAACAACTGTGTACATGGTGTAGATTCCAGAATGAAGTAGGATGGTGGCGGCGATTCCTATTGAGGTATATACGTGGACCCGACTCCCGTGAGTTGGCATAAGGTGGCTAAAACAGGAGCGATTGACGGGCCAATGAGGTAGCTCCTCTGATCGGGCACATTCCATCGTATACCATTCTATTACTTTGTGATTGATTTGATAGCCATCCTCGATTTTAGATTTGGGAGTGTGTTCCGAGGTGGGTGGTAGTGGCTGCTATGCGTTACCACCAGCTCGGATGCGTAATTGGTATATCTACCATGGCGTTGCCTAGTTGTTCCGTGTCACCTACCCTAGCGAGCCTTGTACGAGTTTGGTTTTGTGCCGTAGCCTGTGGAATATTTAGGGTAGCCTCCCGATCTGGAGGTACGCTGATACTGGATAGACTACTAGGACTATTTATGTGTTAAGGTGGAAAATGTAAAGCCTTAACACTATTTTAAAGTAAGTTTATTTTACTATTAGACATTATTATAATAGCGTATATTACTACATAGTAGATAGTTTAACGGATCCTTAAAGGATGGGCGATCCCTGGCATCCTTTAAGTTACTTGTGCATTTTTTATTACAGTTCACTTGAGTTGGTTTACATTGTATAAGTATGTATGTCCTGACTCGAATGTTTTGTGTTTTGCTTTACGCTCGGGTCATACTGAGTTGTACCAGTATTCGAGACTCACCTTTGGAGTTGGAGCTTCGCTTGGATCCATCTATTGATTCTACTTTCGGTCATTCAGTTGATTCCAGTGATGTATTCAGATCTAGTATTTGACTATTGTATTGAGACATCTTTGTATTCATGATTTCTGTTGTATCTTGTTGAACTCTGTTATATTATATATAGTAGCTTCACGAACTACTATTCTTTGTTTCCGCTGCATTATTGTTATATTACTCTGTGTCTGTGATTATTTATTTACTCTATATTATGAGTTTTGCCAAATTTTATTTACAATCTATTGTTTTGAATTATTCAAGTCCGACATGTGCGGATTTATTGTCGATTTTAATGGTCCAAAATATTGGGTCGTTACAGTTGGTATCAGAGCCCATGTTTTAGGCAAAACTCAGTATATATAGTAGATTAAATTACAGAATCATTTTCGTTCGAGCTTGAATTCCTTCTTCTTCGATCCGGTTTCCTTTGAATTTTTGGAATGTTCGCTCGGTTCCAAAATCCATTCTTGTCTTTCCCTATTCGTATTCGTCCATATTTTTGAGTATCCTATAGCTCCTCTATATGATTTGTAAGGAAGTGAAACTCCTTACAATAGGCATTGATTCATCAGAGATTTCTGTATCCTCGGTTTACAATGCTGCTATATTTTGCTGTTCTCAAATTCTATCTCTGGCGATCGGATGTCGATTTGCCTCTGAATTCTACTTTGATCTTATTTTTAAGTCACGGTTGATCGATTAAGGTTGCCCGTGATTTATATAAGTCTAACCATTCTCTTCTAATTCTATTTATCCACCTATCGAGCTTATCTTCTAGTTGAATTCTGTTGGTTGGATCCCTCTATATTTGAATCTCTATCCTTGATTTGAAATCTATCCTTGAATCATCTGGTGAGGGAGTGTATTTTGTATTTTTGTTATTAATATTAAAATGTTTTATATATTGTGTTGTTTGAGTTGTTGATGTTGGTTTGGATTTTCGATCGATTCGTCTGATCAATGCTATCGATAGGATTTCCAAAGCACTTGAACAGAGCAAACTGACGCAATATTGTTTTCAAAATTGATAAATGAGATTAATTTATATGATTATATTGTATATATATAAGTAGAATTTCTGGAATTTTATAAGTTAATTACATTGGTTGTTTAAAATGATAATATTTGATTTTCATTCATTTGATCTATAAATGAATTTATAAATATGGTTTATAAAGTGATTTGACGTTTAATGAACTTAAATCTAGAATTTGAGAATTTAATTTCCAATAATTTCAAACTCGGGTTTAAAGTTTTAAAAGGTATACTATTTAAAGTATTCATTTTAGAGAATTATAAAATGTTGAAATCAATACTCTCTTCGTTTGTCGCTGGAAAATAATTTCGGTGATGACTGCAGCATCATCGACATTCATTTTCGAGTTTCAAAGTGGAGAGGCTATTCTGTGGCTTCGCTACATTTTTGTTCGAAGATAAATTTTATTTAAATTTCTTAAGTATGATTTGATTTATATATAGGTATATTATTTTAAATTGATTTGATTTGATATATATAGTATATATATTTATCTTTAAATGGTTTGAAATGAATCAGAAATTTAATTCTTTAATTTATATTATAGGATGATTTTAATTATAGATAAATTCAGTATTTTTGAATAAATATTTAAGTATAAATAATTGAATTGGGAAAATTTTTCCTGTATAATCCTCTATTGCATTCTAATATAACTTACCTTAATTATTCAAAAGTTAAATATGTAATGGAATTTTATACAATATAAAATGATGAAAAAGAAATTTTAAATAATTTGATTGGTTATAATGAGTATGATCAGAAGGGACATTATGCTAATAGTTGCCCTGCTTCTGTTGGTACTGCTGTTCTTCCTTCTACTCTTGCTCCAAGTGATACCTAAGATACTCTTTGGGGCACCTTTCCTTTATTTTCAGTATCCTGTTCATGTTTCATTTGATTCTGGAGCTTTCCATAGTTTTAGATCTGTAGATCTTTGTGATAAGTTTGAACATCTCCTTTCTCCTGAGTATGTTCCTGAACTTTTGTGTGTTCTAATCCTGTTGGGTTCCACAAACCTTTGTAGGATTTGTAGAAGGGTGAAACTCTTCTATTCTGGCCATCGTTTTTTGGTAGTTCTTTGGTTATATAGTGTCGTATGCCTCAAGATTTTTCCGACAGCTCTATTTATTCTTTTGTTTCTTCTCCTGGTAATCTTTATTTGACTCGTGTTGTCAAACTCTATCCCGATATATTTGGGTGAAGTCACTGCTTTACCTCCTAAGCGGAAAATCGAATTTCGTATTGATCTTATTCCTGGAGCTATTGTTTTCTCTCAGCTTGATCTTGCCTCAGACTTTCACCAGCTCAGAGTTGCTGAGGAAAGTATTCCCAAGACTACTTTCCGTACTGAGAATGGTCTCTATAAATGGTTAGTCATGCCTTTTGGTTTGACTAATGCTCTTGCTTTCTATTTGTTCTAGTCTTTGTTTATGATATTCTCGTCTTCTCTAAGTCTGTGGAAGAGCATGAATCTCATTTGATATTTCTTCTGGAGACTCCTAGGAGTCATCAATTGAAAGCTAAATTCTTGAAATGCCATTTCTGGGAGGATGAAGTCCAATTTCTTGGGCATATTGTTTCTGGTAATGGAGTTTCTGTTGATCCAGTTTGGATCACTATGATCGATGTAAGTCTTCTTTCCTTCTCTTTTCTCTTTATCATTCAATCATTCTGTCTTTTCTATTGTCCTAATATCTCTCCCTATTCTGTATAGGATTGGGAAACTCCTAGGATCCCTTTTGATATTCGTAGTTTTCTGGGCCTAGCCGATTATTATCGGAGATTCATTGAGAATTTCGCTCGGATTGCTGCATATTTCCTTGCTTTGACTCGTAAGAATGTTAAGTTTTACGAGAGTATCTGGGTTATTGTTAATAGACTGACCAAGTCCGCTCATTTCATTCCGGTCAAGTCTACTCGTTCTGTTCTATTTTGGCTGTAATCTATTTGAGAGAGATTATTCATCTTCATGGTGTTTCTATCGGTATCACTTATGATAGAGATCCCATATTCACAAGTCAGTTTGGAGAGTTTCTGGAATCTTTGGGTACTCACCTGAATCTGAGCACTGCTTACCATCCACATACCGACGGTCAAACGGAAAGAGTGAATCAGATTCTGGAGGATCTTCTTCGTGCGTGTGTTCTTGATTATGGAGGATCTTGGGAAGATCATCTCCATCTTGGCAAATTTACCTATAACAACGGTTATTAGGTATAATTTCAATTTTCTGTTTTACTTTGTCTTTAATCCTCTATCTATCTTATTTTATCTTTTATACCCAGGCTAGTATTGCAATGTCTCCGCTTCTTGCCTGTACGGATGACCTTGTAGATCTCCATCTTGCTGGATTGAATTCGGTTATCATTTGATTCGTTGGTCCTTTCCGCATCTTAGAAAGGATTGATTCTTTAGCTTATCGCCTGGATTTGCCTGAGAAGTTTTTTGGGATGCATATGTATTTCATTGTTTCGCATCTTTGTTGGTATCTTCATGATCCATCTCTTATTGTTTCGCCTCCTGCCCTCGAGAGTTTGGATAATGAATCAAACCTTACTGTCGAGGGGAAGCCACTTCGTATTGTCGATTGAGGTACGAAGCAGCTAAGAAGGAAATCTGTCATCCTGGTCTTAGTAAAGTATTGTACCTAAAGACGGAGGAAAGCATACGTGCTTCGAATCCGGAAGTGTTGTTTCAGGTATTATTCTCCGTTCTATCTTACCTTTCTTTGTTCTTTCGTGTCTCGTTCCTTTTCGAGGACGAAAAGTTTTGAGTGGGGGAGAGTGTAACAACCCATATTTTTTAACAAATATTTTAAATTTATTTTATTTGAAAACTTTGATTTTTAAATCATTTTAAATTGAAATATTGGAATTTTCTAATGTAATTTTGGATTTTGTTTGTAATTTATTTTCCAAATGTAATAAAAAAATTATTTTCTGGAAATTTTATATTTTGGTCAACTTTGGTCAAACTTTGACTTACAGTTGAAAATTTTAAATTTCTAATCTTTTTCTTTTAAACTGTATTTAATTCTGATATTCGTTCTGCTTTTCGTTTCGTCAAATTCTGTTTTATACTTTTTAAAATTGATAAAATTCAGCGTTTTACACGCAATTATTTTCAGTATCTCATTGTTATTTTCTATTTTATACTTTCTATTTCATTTCTATTCTCTATATTTTATTTTTTGTTTTTTTTCCATTATCTACTTTCTATTTTCTTTTACTTGATTTTGGGCTTGGAAATTCCAAAGGACTTGAGTTATTGGTTTTAAATAGTGGCCTTTTCATTTTCTAGCCTTTTGATTTGCCTAACCATTCATTTCCACTTCTTTAGCCATCCACTTTATTTCTCATTCACGTGCAAAACAAAAAAAATCTCCTCATCTCATTCACGTATAAAAACATTTCTCATCTCCTCTTTCTCATTTTCATGGCTTCTCTTCTTTATTCTCTTTTCTTTTTCTTCTTTTATTCACAAGCTATGCTCGGCCTCCACCATGCATCATCTATTGTCGACCATCTTCCTCCACCTCCACCACCACCTGAACGGCCATCATCTTATCCCCACCCTGGCCGTGAATCCCATGATCCAATAACCCATCTCCAAATCATACAAACCCTAGCCGAGATAACCATGAACCCTTCCTATTGCTTGCCTCAGCCAACACCCCAAATTCCTCCACCTAATGTGCCTTGCCGTGACCACTTCCTACCCTTAGACGGGACCTGACCTGATGTGTTTTGATCCATTACATCACTTGACCAGACCTTAACCCATAGGGCCCAGCCATGTAGCCATAGGGCCGAACCCATTAGTGCATGCCTTTTGACCTCTTGCCTTCCTATTGTTTTAACTTGCCATCTCTTCATATCTCAGTCCATGGCCGAGCCTATGTACCACAAATCAAACCATGGCCGAGCATATCTTGATCATGGCCGAGCCTAATACGATGATGGTCGAGCCCATTGTGACCATGGCCGAGCCCACTTGATGTATAAAGCAAAGGTTATGTCATTTTCTTTTCATATCTTTGCATTGTTTTGATTTATAATCTTGTATTGAATCATATACTTATGTTTGTGTATTTGTTTATATACAAGATTTAGATCTTGACTCTTCATCGACAAAAATCTTGTTCGTGCTTTGTCGTGCTTTTCGGAGTTTGTTCTTGTGTCTCTAGTTTGTGATCTCTAGCTTTAGAAGGTGAGTTTATCACTCTAGACATTCATACTTATATATTTATGAAACGATGACAAGTGGATGTGTAGTATTGATATACTATGTTGCTATAAGTTCATATATGCCAGTGATATGATTATATGATGTTATAACCTGATTTTATACCTGTTGCATCACCTGACATCATATGATATGTTTTACTGTTTATTTATTTTTTGTTTCTCACACTGCAAGTTCCCTGTTAGTATAGAATCACTATGATTGAAATGATACATACCCGAACAAACTTTAGAATAATGGAAAATCGTTATGAGCTAAAATGATAGGCTCAAGTGATTTTCAATTGTATTTGACTTGGGATTATGGGTTTGAAATGATAGAACCCGGATTTTTCTTTTTAAATTACGGATTGAAATGATACATATCATTATCACTTGACCTAGGTTAGAAAATATTATACAGACCCGTGGTTTATTTCAAATAATAGTTTATGAAATTTTAAGTATTTTGAAATATTAAATATATATGATTTTGAACTTAAGTTTTATATAATAATTTTCTGTAACTTTAAGTATTTTGAAATAATAAATATATGTGATTTTGAACTTAAGTTTGATATAATAGTTTTTTGAAATCTTTAAGTATTTTGGAACACTAAATATATGTGATTTTGAACTTAAGTTTGATATCATAGTTTTTTGAATTTTTTTAAGTATTTGGAATTTAAATTATCTGAGATTTTAACTTAAATTGGATTTAAATGATATAAATAAATTTTATAGTGATTTTATGTAAGTTAAAGTGTATAAGAAAATTAATGATTGAAAATGTAAATTTTGATTTGACTTAATAATTGAAAATTTAGTGTTAAATGGAATTTTAAGCTTAACTTAGTGATAATAATATTTTATTTATGAAATGGGTATTTTAAATAAAGCATTAAGTTATTTGTTAAAATAAAGGTTAGGTAAATTAATGTATTTTGACTTGATAAATGAATTATAATTTAAATTGGATATTGGTTAAATAAATGTTATTTTATTAAAAATTATAAGTTAAGTAATATCCAAATAAATGATTTTGGAAAGTGAAATAAGTTTGATAAGTTAAAAATGAAAAATGTTGAAGATATATTGTTTTAAAGTGTTATAATTAACTTATAACAGAAATTGTAGCGTTTTAGAAATGATGTGATTTTAATGTACTGTTTTCCAATCTAATTATATAGCTACTGTAACACTCCAGAAGTGCTGCTGTTTCTGAAATTGAACTGTTTTGAAATAATAATATAGCTACTGTAACACTTTATAAGTGCTGCTGTTTCTAAAATTTCAATGTTTTTGAAATTGTTATAGTTGAATGAATGAACTTAGAAATGCTACAATTTTGGAAATTGAATAATTGTTTTGAAAGTATATTGACTTCATATTTAATGGTTCAAATGAATATTTTATGATTTCAAAGTGTTATGAAATTTCAAGGTTTGGTTTCCAAGGCGTTTTGATTTTTAAGACTTATGATTTTGAAAGCATTATAACTTTGGAAAGTAATATGATTCTTGAAATGGATATAATTGAAGAGAAAATGGTATTGTTTTGATATGGTTTAAATGAATATGTTTTGATTTGAAATATAAACCATTTTGTAATTTATAACCACGTGATATAATAACGATTGGTTGTTAAAGAGACCGGGATCAAATATGGACATACTCTCTGTCGATACCGAAAACCACTTTAACAACTGTGTACATGGTGTAGATTCCAGAATGAAGTAGGATGGTGGCGGCGATTCCTATTGAGGTATATACGTGGACCCGACTCCCGTGAGTTGGCATAAGGTGGCTAAAACAGGAGCGATTGACGGGCCAATGAGGTAACTCCTCTGATCGGACACATTCCATCGTATACCATTCTATTACTTTGTGATTGATTTGATGGCCATCCTTATTTTTGATTTGGGAGTGTGTTCCGAGGTTGGCGGTAGTGGCTGCTATGCGTTACCACCAGCCCGGATACGTAATTGGTATATCTACCCTGGCATTGCCTAGTTATGCCGTGTCACTTACCCTAGCGATGCTTGTATGAGTTTGGTTTTGTGCCGTAGCCTGTGGAGTATTTAGGGTAGGCTCCCGATCTGGAAGTACGCTGATACTGGATAGACTACTGGGACTATGTGTTAAGGTGGAAAATGTAAAGCCTTAACGCTATTTTAAAGTAAGTTTATTTTACTGTTATACATTATTATAATAGCGTATATTACTACATAGTAGATAGTTTAACGGATCCTTAAAGGTTGGGCGATCCCAAGCATCCTTTAAGTTACTTGTGCATTTTTATTATAGTTCACTTGAGTTGGTTTACATTGTATAAGTATGTATGTCCTGACTCGAGTGTTTTGTGTTTTGCTTTACGCTCGGGTCAGACTGAGTTGTACCAGTATTCGAGACTCACCTTTGGAGTTGGAGCTTCGCTTGAATCCATCTATTGATTCCGCTTTCAGTCATTCAGTTGATTCCAGTGATGTATTCAGATATAGTATTTGACTATTGTATTGAGTCATCTTTGTATTCGTGATTTCTGCTGTATCTTGTTGAACTCTGTTATATTATATATATAGTAGTTTCATGAACTACTATTCTTTATTTCAGCTGCATTATTGTTATATTACTCTGTGATTCTGTGATTATATATGTAACGACCCAGAATTTCTGTCATTTGAAATTTGTATATTTAATTGATTTTAAATATTAACAAGTAAGATTTGTAAGTCGAATGAATTTTATTTCAAATATCTAGATTTAATTGGATAATTAAATTGATAATTTAATATTTGAAATTCCAGAAATAATTTGAAATTGGGTTTAACGTGTATAAAAATGATTTATAAAGTTATATTAAATCATATTGGAGTTAGAATGATGTTTATGAACTTATAAAATTGAATTAAAAGTTAAATTGTGAAAATTAAATATTTTAATATTTAATTGGCGAGTAAAAATGACCATTTTTCAAACAGTCTTGGATTTCGATGAAATCAGTTTCATCGGATCCGTAATATGAAATTATTGCAAGATTTCAAATTTTGTGTCAATCGGATTTACATTTTATCCGGGGTAAACCTTAGAAACGCCAGCCGGCACGCTTGATTTCGAGTTCGGAAAATTTTCGATGAATAGTGTCGATAAATTTTCTATAAAAGCCCCTAGATTATTTCATTTCTCACTTAAAACCCTAGTCAGGTTAGAGCAGCCGCCACTATAGAAATCAATGGCCGAAATCGTTTCTTTTTGGTCTCGCATTCAAATCATTTGCCACATCTCAGCTTCGAAGGAAAAAAAATCGATTCGTTCACAAATAGGTTGCCGAGCCATCTTCGTTTAAACAAATCAAGGCTGCTCGATTCATGTGGGGTTTCAATAGCAAGCATGGGTTCGTCGTCGTCTGTATGAAAGGGGCGTCACGATTTAGGGCAAGAGCCATCGGCAACTCAACGGGCTCCAGCGTCACTTGTGCGAAGGTTTTGCGGCGTGAAGGTTCAGGCGATCGAGTTTGAGGCGATATTGGGCACTAGGGTTTCGCTGGAATTCAATTCTAGTAGGGTTGTCGCGAGTTGAGGTTAAGGCGACTTCGACCGCGGATTTGAACGATGCGCGATGTTCTGCAAGGTATTTTATTTTATTTTAATTTGTAAATTTTATATACGTACAGAACAAAAAATATATATAAATGCAGATAGGATTTTGATTCACATCCAGGTACAAACAATGCTATTTTGAATTTATACATATATGTATAGATCAAAAAAATATTAATTATAAACAGTTTGAAAATGAAAAATAGGCGAATATACATATACATATTTTAAACCCACTAATTTATTTTTAAAATAATGAGCTATAGTGATTAACTCGTTTAATTTACCCATTTAATCATTTTAGTCACTAAAAATATTTTATTAAAGAAAAATTTGTTTCAAAAAAATAATAATAAATAAAAATAAATCATTAGTTTAAAACCAAATTTTTAGTTAAATAAAATCATTAGTTTAAATTAAAATTAATTAATTTGTAATTAATTGTTGGATCAATAAAAATATTAATAAATTGTCTAAATGTTTATACAAGGTCAAAATTCATGGAAAAACAAGTCGAATTGGAAATGGATCGCAAATAAAAGCAAAGGTGAGATCTTCTCACTCAAACAAAGGGCTTTGTTTAATTTTAAAAAGTTATATTTAAAATTATTGATTGTGTTGATTGTGTGCTTGAATGATACTATATATATATATATATAGTAGTATATAGCAATATATATATATATATATATTGGAATATGTATATATTGGAGTTGTTGATTTCCCGCATTATATAGCGGATGAGACCCTATTGCGCCGCATAATAGCGGATGATATTTTATAAATCTCACATACTACGATATTCCACCTCGAAGTGGAATTGGTATTGTGCTAACATCTGTGGATGTAGGGAAACAGGTTGGAGGGATCCAACTGGATTCCTCAAATTATATCAATTTGTTTCATATGTTGTATGAATTTGTTTCATATGCTGTGTGATGATTATTGATAATCTCTGAATGATTATAATTGTGATTGAATGTGTTGAAGGCTAAAATTTAGCCGGATGTATTTTTGGTATCGTTGGATACCGGAAATAAATAAATTAGATTTTTGAAATTTAAGTTGGGGATTTTAAGTGAATTCTTTTTGAAAGAATTGGGTGAATTTAAAAGAAAGAATTTAACAGTATAAAGTTGATTTTTGAAATCTTATCGATTTATTTCCAAAATATGGGAAAAGATTTATATAAATGGATTTGGAATAGTATTATTTGAAAGTTAAAAAATTTATTAAAAATGGAATTTTAAATGGTTTGGAAAAGAGATAAAGGAATTTATTTTAAAAGTGATAAATTTGTTTGAAATCCAATTAATAATTGATTTGGTATTTGAAAAAAAATCTTTCGGAAATCAATATGAAAATTAATTTGGTGTTTGAATGGAGAAAATGATTTGGCATTTGGAAATAAATTTAGAAATCAATTTTGAATTTGATTTGTGTTGAAATGAATTTTGAAATCAATTTGTAATTGATTTGGTGTTGAAATAAATTGTGAAATAAATTTGAAAGTTGATTTGGTGTTGAAAGTGAATGTTTGAGAAATCGATTTGAAAATCGTATAAAAAGTGAATATTTGAGAATGTAAATTCAGAACAGAATTTATAAAGGAAAGGGAAATTTGTTTTAAAAATAAACACTGATTTATTTTAAAGTGTGGAAATAAATTTACAGATTTGGGATGTAAATTTGAAATAAATCGATAAGGATTTATTTAATTGGTTTAAATGGACCATTTTGAGATGAAGTGTGAAATATGATTTGAAATTGGTTTTCAAATGTTAAAGTGTGGAAAAATATATATCTTGTGAAGATATTTTGAAAATAAATAATTTGGGAAAAATTATTTAAATCTGATGATTGTTGTGAATGTTGTTGATAGTTAAATAACCGACTATCAATGTTTGCCTTTGAAATGGCACTTGATTTGTTTTTAAAACAAACGCTCATTATTCGGTTAAGCTGGGAGAGGACTTTGTGCCATATAACCCATTCCGAATAGTGATACGTCGTGAATGGACATTATTTGAAGACCGGTGTGAAGACCAGGTATTTTCGAAAATGAAAGGACAACCTGTCGAATGTCTCTGCACCGAGTTGCTCCGGTATAGAGATGATTTATATCACTCTTCTTGTGATGGGAAGTCCTGACGTGATTAGTAAATACCCGGATTGCAAGGGCTTCTTTGGAAGTTCCTTCGGTTCCGTTCGATCCCGGAACGGACTTGTATGGATGTGTGTCTGACGTTACACTTTGAGATGTAAAGCTGGTTTCTATCAAATACATTTCTGTTGGTGGCGGAGAATTTATTCTCTTAGCTTTACACCCTTCTCTAAGACGTACGAGCTCAGTGGTTATGTAGTTGATGGTTACTAGTGATACATTCCCAATTTGGTAATGTGGCATACGAAGTGCTGTTGATCATTGTTGATCAAAGCATGGCTTTGTGAAAAAGCGTGGCTTTGTGGACGAGACTTCGTCGAGCCTCACAACCCGGTAATGGTCAAAACAGGAATGTTGCGGCAAAGGTTTTTAGGGGTAGCGCCCCTAGGTTATGTCATTTCCTTCTGGATATAAAGGTGATATCATGGTATGGAGCCTAGATATTTTACCTATGTTGAGGCTGCAAATTTATTATACTTTGTGGTTGTTGCTTTATGGTTGAGGATCCTTGGATAAAGGTCGGTGACGATCGGGGGATGACATAGCTCGTGTGTTAGTTACCTAGTTACAGCTTGGTTAAAGCGTGAGGTAACGTCGGCCTTGTGTTTGCAGAGATCCGGTTAGGTTCTCGGGGCGTCTTTCCAGAGGCGTTTCCATTTCGGTGTAAGGAAGTTTCTTAGCCTGACCATTTGTTGGAAATCCAAAGAAACAATACGCGTCCTGTACGGATTTTAGTTGTAGAACCTGCCATTTACTTATGGCGGTCACCACTGTTTAGATGGTCGCTGTAGTAGGCATACAATAATGGTTGTATGTTGGCTAAGATTGATATTATACTTTCGAAATGTTTTCCACACTAGACATTGATAATAATATCAACTGATTTTGCGTAGTAAGCATGTTTGACTATCATAAGGAGAAATCTCCTCCAATTCTGCATTTGCATTGTGTGTGTGGCGGGAGGCCTTATGGTAGTTTCATTTTCCAAAAGCATTGCGAATTTGTTTTATTTTCTTTGTGAAAATAACTGTTTTACGATCTCACACCAGTCACCATGACTGACTCGGAGTTTATTGTTCCCTTTCTAAACTCTAGGTGCCCATAATTTTCCACACGGGCAGCCTAGAGTTATGTTATCAGGATATTCTGGATATTCTGGAGCTTTGGAGATGAGCTGGATGGCGAGGCGTACTACTGTACTTGTTTATTTATTCCGCTGTGTATTCTGTATGAGGACAATTTTATATTACTGTCCAATGTTGTATTGAGTTGTATATTGACTCTGATGATGTATGTATAAATTGATATAGTTCTTTGTTTAAAAGACTAGTGATTATCTATTATATATTATTCCGCTGCGAATGTGAGATTCTGATATTGTTTCTGTTTCTGTTTTTCTGTTCTTTCTTTTCTTCTGTCTTCTTCTACCTCTTCTTTTTAACCCTAATGGTTCGGTTTTCCGGCATTCGATTGTGTGGAATTTGATACAGTGGACGTATTAATGTCGACTTTCAAGCGTCGAAAGATCGCAACCGTTACATGTGGTATCAGAGCTGTTGGTTAAGCGATAACCTTGGCTCTGTTGGGTGTTACTCATTAGAGATAGAGTCAGTAGTACTCTAGAATGAGGTGAGTGTAATAATAGATATGAGCGCGTATTTGTTAGTGAATACAAATTTTTTTTGTATTGTGTTGACTTATCGGTTGATTGTTTATAGATTCTGGTCGGTGCAGTCTAGCCAACTGTAATCGATAGGGGTTTCTAAACTCTTAAACAAGATAAACTGACACAGGATTGTTTTAAAATAGGGTAAACGAAATAATTTTTCCCAAAACTATTTTTGTGTAGAAAAGAAATGATTTTCTATGAATTATAGTAGTATATGGATGTTTGGTTGTTATGAAGTGAGAATTATGAATTATTATCATTGTTATATGAAAATGGAATAAGAAAAAATGGTATAACCAAAGATTTGGTGATAAATTCATTTAACAAATGAAATTTATAAATATGAATTGAAAATATAAGGAAATAAATTCATATATGAATGAGATTTGTTAATATAAATTGTAATGTGATTTATAATTGGAAATAGAATTCCAGGAAGATATTTGGAATAAAATTCATTAATGGAATGTAAATAAGTTTGAAGACTTATGAAAATATTTGAAATTGATTGGACTAAGATTCAAATTGAAAATGAATGAAATTGTGAATGAACAAATGAAGCTACATTTGTAAATAAATGAATTGGAATTGAAAAATGAAACACTACAACAAAATATGATATTAATAACGCTATTTAATAACGCGTTATTCTGAAGCGTTATTATTGACCCTTAATTATCTAGTTACCAGTTGATTTTTGTTCTCCCTAAAGGTGTAACGCGTGCATCTCCCTTCCCTTTCACGTGTAACGCTGCCCCAAAACATCTCCCTCCAACTTCCCAAATTATTTTCCCTCTTCCTCCAAAACCATTCCGCCTCCCTCCAAAATGCGCGCATCTCCCTCCTCCAAATTACATTAGGCGCGCAGCTCCCTCCTCCAAATTACGTTAGCGATTCGAAGAAAGCAGAAACCCTCACAAGTTTTGTCGAAGAAAGCAATCTCCTTCAATTTTGAAGCTAGGGCTTTGCGTATAGCTCCGATCTGTCGAAGCTAGGGCTTTACGCGCGCATCATCTGCTCATTTATTGTGCCGCCTCATCTAACTGTGAGTAATTCCGTTCCCAGTCCTACCCAATACTACTTGGATTATTGGGATTAATTGGTATAGTGTAGGATGAAGAGGGGAATTGGGCGACGGGAGCAATCGCTGCACTAATTGATGGACTTGGAGCGGTCACCATAAAAACAATTTGCTGTATACAGACTGAGATGATGTCAGAATCTATAGACGACGCTCTAGACAATGACGAGGCTGAAGATGAAAGCGAAGAGTTGACAAATCAGGTTAATGTCCTCCCGAGCATTCTTGATTTTTTTTTCTTTCATTTATTTTACCTTGAATTCTCATATGTAGCTGGTTGTAGGTTTTATATGAAATTGGCATTGATATGCATCACAGGTTCACCTACATTCAGCTTGCTTAAAATTGTTACAATTTTTCTCTCATTGCATTGGCAAATTTAAAATAATAATCATATTGCTTTCTTTTGTTCTTCAACTCCTAAAGTTTACCAATTTTGTGTTTACTAAACAGCTTTCTGCTGCACCTAGAGGAAAAATTAGGGGAAAGAATCGAGAAAGCACAGAAATGTATTGGAATTCAAAATCAGTCCAAACATTTTTGTTGCTCTGCTTTTCTGCTTTAAGTCAACTTTTGGTGTGATTGCTGCTTTAACTGAAAAATGAAACCGTCTACTTATTTGTAATCTTAAACCTTTTCGTACTCAATTTTCTATCAAAATATATAGAAAATACAGGTCCATATGATAGTTTATTATATCTCCAAATATATTCATAGCATTTTCTGATAAATTCAACATATTGATAACAAAACTGCATGTATCTAGTTATCCTCTTACATGTGATTCTTTAATTCCTCCTTTGGTTAAAGTCAGTTGATAACACTGTAAAAGAGACTTCTCAACTTTCAATATTTCCTGCAATTCAGTCATAATTTATCGATTCATTATCATGATACTCTCTATACATACATATATGCATACATATATGTACATACATATATTTATATATATCCAGCACCAAGACTTTTGTTAACAACCTGAGTGCCTTTACACTGTAATTGTTAATTCATCACTATAATGGTGTATTCATATTTTACTTTTAAATTTGTAGTTCTGAGGTTGACGAGCTTGAGAAAAGGTTGGCTGCACTTAGAAATCCTTGAGTTGTGTATTCTTCTGGTCTAAAATCTTACCCTCCTAGTTAAAGTTCAGGATTGATGGTTTCCTTTTGTGTTTATACTTTAGCTAAGTACAGAATGAAATCTGGGTATGAATAAAGTAGCGCGTACACTTTTGTATGCATATAGTAATTAAATAATATTAAAAATGTGGAATATAAATAAGGATGTCACATTACTAAATTCATATATTGGAGCTTGAACAAACAGTAACAAATGTACAAGTGCTTACTGCTTGGATATTACTTTTTAGACATACAGAATATCCTGCCCAGATCTATCATGCAGCAGCAACTTTTGCGATGCAACTGCAATAGTTGCGGGACTAATTTTCTGATATGTATTACTTATAATAGGATCTTGTAAGTTATGATTTTCATAGTAGTGTCGTGTGTGTCATTTGCAATATTAGTTCGATCTCTGTTTATATCAAGTAAAGAGAGAAGAACATAAATTTTATTGATGAAACTCATGAAAGACCAAATGGTTTGTCCATGAAAACAGTTACATGGTTCAAGAAAGCCTTTTAGCCTCTCTTCTCTTTAGCCAATGCACCAAGCTCATCGATTAAGGAAGTAAGATTAGAATAAGATGAACCTACTTTCATACATGATAGCTATCTTTGCATGGTAAAATTTTGGGATCATTTCAATACCACAATATACATCGGTGATCCAAGTTAGGATCAAATTCACTGTCAATAGACCTATAGAGATAACCAGTCTTCTTGTATGAGTTTCTTTTTTTAAGATGATCAAGTCAAATACTAACAGGGCCCTCTACTGTTGCTTTGGCTCGTACTGCAAAAAACCATGCTATTCAACAATTCAGTTTGCCAGCACCTGTGACATTTGATACCGTCTTTTCTTTTATATATCATGTGTAGGAAAGGAAAGAAAGAGAAGCTAAATTAGATGAAGAAGGATGGACAATAGTGAAACATTATAAAGGAAGAAAGAAAACAACGGATGCAGAAAGTGTTGTTTTTGTAGGTTCTGTTGCTCAAGCTGCATTGGTTGATAAATTGAGCCAAACGAAGAGCAAAGAAGCTCCTTTGAACTTTTACAGACATCAAAGACGCGAGGAGAATATTTTGGTACATTCGTTAAGAAATGTTAGATTGGTTTTATAGGAAACCAAATTTATGAATTTGAGTAACCTCGGGAATAGACAATAAGAACCATGATGATTATACTTAGTTTAGAGAAGGTAGTTGATACTGCTTAGTTAAGGAAGAATGTTATTAGGTAGTGGGTAAATCTAGCTAGGAAGGATATAAACTATTTACAATCATATACTATCTTGATACATAAAGCAATTGAAAACCACATGTAGGTAATTCATATACATATATGTAGAGTAGCCTGCTATGCTACGGTGTCTTGACTTTAACAAAGCAGATTCATTTTAGGTAAACTAAAGTCAAATTAAGAAATGCAAGTCACAACTATCAGATTTCTGCATAGATATGATAGATATACTGTAAAAGTAAACACATTCATTCATAACATAATATGCATTTGAGAGCGTTCCACTGACCCTCTTGGATTAATAATATAGCTTGGCTAGCCAATAATTCAATCAGTAGTCTTCTGCAATAGTAGAAATTAGTGTCATAAAAATATGTATGTCTAATTCTCACATTCTATTGAAAAGGAATATTTTTATTTTTGCATGGAAATTACAATAGAAATTAATGGGAAATAGCCAATCATGTTCTGTTGTGAAAATATCCATGAGCTAAGTATCATGCCCCAACCTACAATTTTAGTTAGAAGATTTAATCCAAAAAAAATAAAAAAAAGATTTTGTTTATATATAGTACACGAAGAGTTTGTATTACTCAAATATTACTAACTTCACAAGGAGGTGAGGTAGAATATGAAGTAGCTAAAGTATTTGCATAGGCAAATATCAATGATGCTTTCGGAGGATGAATGTTTGGCATGTTTTCACCGAACCAAAGAGGAAAACCCACCACCGAACCATTCATTGCCGAATCAGGACCAACCATTGCCGGACCAACCATTGCCGGACCAACCATTTGCCGGACCAACCATTGCCGGACCAACCATTGGCCGACCAACCATTGGCGGACCAACCATTGCCGAACCAACCATTGCCGGACCAACCATTGCCGAAACCAACCATTGCCGAACCAACCATTTGCCGGACCAACCATTGCCGAACCAAGGCGTGCCGAACCATCTGTGCTAGGCCAGATCACATCAGCCCAGGCCCGCCAGCACCTATATACATCCAAGACTCCTACCCCCAGCCTCACTCTATAAATAGAGGGGCAGGGGTACAACAATGGGGAGAAGTTTTGAGAGCTCAAGCACGGAGAGAACTTTCAAACAACTTTCTTTTACTTGTATCAAAGCTTTGTACTTGTAATCTAAACAAGAAAAGAGAAATAACATATAAAGTGGACGTAGGCACATTCTGGCTGAACCACTATAAATCTGCGTGTCTTTTACAGCTTAGCCCCTGCTTTTCATATATTTGCATAAATCACCCAAATCACTAAGAACAACATAAAATCTATTAAATCATACGACTTTGAGGTGTTTGTCCATTTTTTGTGCAAACATTTTTGGTGCTTTCACTGAGAACTAGAAGCTCGAAGCTTCAGCTTCTTCCACTTAGCCTTTTTCCTAACAGCATCGTTCATCGTTCGAAAAACATGCCTCCCAAGCAGAAAAAAGATGTTAACAAAGGAAAAAACATCGCATCCAACAGTCTTCCAGATCCAGCGGTCACAGATCAAGTAAATCGTCCTCCTCTAGCAGCAGTACCAAATGAAGGACAGGCTAATCCGACCACTCCTGCCGCAGAACAGCCCGCAGCAATTACTAGGGCAGATTTAGACAGGGTTGTGTTGGAAGTAACTAACCGCTTCACATCCCAGCAGGAAGCCTTGGTGGACCATCTCATGTCACGCTTAAGGGATGCTGAAGAGTCCAACCGCAACACTGAATCATGGGGCGAGTCCCAGTCTGGAGGATCTCAGAGACAACAAAGATCTTCCTTCTTCGAAGGAGCTAACGGCAGAAGCAGCCATGGTAGGAGCCGAGATCGAGCACAGCCCGAAGTTAGGCCTGAGGAAACGTTTGGAACCAAACCCAACGGGGGAGGTACCGGGCGGAGGTCAACTGTAGCTGAGCCTATCATACTGCCTAGCCACGGAAACGCCAGTGAACGGGGTCGAGCTAGAGTCCAGCCCGAAGTTGGACCCGAGGAAGTGCTTAGATCCGAACCCAGCAGGGGAAGATCAAGGCAAGGGCCAACTGTAGCTGACCCTAGCATGCTCCTAGAAGACCAAAGGCAGCCACTGGAAAATATGAGGAATGATAGACGATACCATCCCTACAGGTCATCTGGACGGAATCAATCCCACAGAACAGAACCAAACTCGTTTCTATATGCTCCAAATCCTGATGAAAGGATGGCACGCTTATTCAGAGAGTGCGTCCAACGGGAGCAAAGAGATCGAGGGATAGGCGCTAGGGTAACCAGCCCTTTCGCCCGCAATATCGAAATTGCTATCACCCACCGAGAATGGAAGATGCCAACAATGGAACCTTACAAAGGAACCTCCGACCCCGTTGTACACTTACAGAGATACACACAACATATGCTCATGAGTGGAGCGACAGAGGGAGTACTGTGCAAATGCTTTCCACTATTCTTAGCAGATCTCGCTACCTCCTGGTTCTGTCATCTACCCCAGGGATCCATCAGCTCGTGGGAAATGTTGAAAGAAAAGTTTATCAATCAGTTCCGCATTCATGTGGAACAACCTAAGGACACTTATTCCTTATCCAACGTCAAACAGAAACCTGGGGAGAAACTGCAGCAATACCTAACCCGATTCAATGCCGCGGCGGCCGCAGTCCAAGATGCTGATGAGAAGCTTATCCTAATGGCCCTCTGTAGTGATGTGCATCCGGACACTAAATTTGCTAGAAGGTTGACAAAAGAAAAACCAGCTACTTTACCCGATTTGTTCCATGAAGCCGGGAAATATATGAGGCTTGAGGATGCTGCCGTTGAGGGGCAGTCAGGACAGTAAAATAAGGCAACTCACAGCAACGTACCTGCTGGTGCAAGGGACGTTTGAAGAAATGATTCAAGAGACAATGCTGGGGGCAAGAAAGGAGAAAAGCGCCTATATCGGCCAGGACCGAGATTCGACACCTATACTCCTTTGAACGAAACCGTCGAAAATATCTTCCTTGCCACCCAAGGCAAAGTTAGATACAAACGCCCACCATACAAGAAGGAATCAGATAACGCACAGAAGTCTGGAAAGTTTTGCCGTTTCCACGAATCTCATGGGCATGATACCAATGAGTGCCATCATCTCCGGGACTTGATTGAAGAACACATCAGAAGGAAGAAACTGGAACGCTATGTGAAAGGTCAGGACATGACTCCAACTCCTGCCAATGAGAACCCAAGGCTACCCTCATCGGAGATCGGCAAAGGAAACCGCAACACTAGCGGCTCTAATCAAGAGAAGATAGTGGTCCATACCATCTCAGGAGGACCGCACATCGCAGACAAAAGCTGGAAAGAGATGGAAAGATATGGAAAGTCGCTTAGAGACAATAAAGACTGTGTCAATTCGGTTATAGAAGAGCGCCACCCGAAATGGAAAGAAAGTGATGACATCACATTCGGTAAGCGTGACCTAGAAGGAAGGCAATACCCTCACATGGATCCCATGGTTATCTCTGCCCGACTCGGTCCCGCCGAATTTTACCGAATTCTAGTAGACACGGGAAGCTCAGTGAATATCCTGTTCAAACATGCATTCGACAAAATGAAACTATCAATGAAGGATGTATCTCCCTACGATAAACCACTACACGGTTTCACTGGAGATGCGAAGATGCCCCTCGGGCAACTGGACCTCTTTGTTGAAATTGGAAGCCATCCCCGCTCCATTGTACGGAAACAGACGTTTGTGCTAATAGAAAACCACTCGGCCTACAACACCTTCTTAGGAAGGCCAGCCTTGTCTGACTTCCAAATTGTCCTAGCCCCATGGTGCCTAAAGATGAAATCCAACGGACAATGGAGTAGGGGAAGTAGAAGGAGACCGGGACGTTGCTCGAGACTGCTATGTGACTGAACTTCGCAACAACCACAGGAAGGATAAAGGGAAGGGTGTAGAGGTTGCCCTCTGCACGAAAAGTCTAGAAGCATAGCAACTAAAGAAAGCTCCTCCTCTTCGATATACCAGCGACCCTTTCAATGAATTAGACCCTAGGGACAAAGAGGAGGAGGCCACCGCCAAGCCTGTAGAGGCTATGGAGTTTGTATCTGTAGACAAGCACGACTCGAGTAGACTATTGAAAATTGGGTCCCAACTAAAAGCAAAGTTGAAGGAGCAACTCATCGACTTTCTCCGCCACAACTTGGATGTATTCGCATGGTCACATGCTGACATGACCGGAATCTCCCCCGACGTAGCATGTCACGTACTAAACATTGATCCTACCAAGACGCCCGTAAAACAAAGAAAGAGGAGTATGGGGGCAGAGCGATCAGCAGCCCTCGATGAAGAAGTAAAGAATCTACTCGCCAATGACTTCATACGAGAAGCCATCTACCCGGAATGGATCGCTAACCCGGTACTGGTAAAGAAGGCTAATGGGAAGTGGCGAACATGCATTGACTTCTCCAACCTAAACGACGCCTGCCCAAAGGATTGCTTCCCACTTCCCCGAATCGACCAACTTGTAGACAGCACAGCCAGACACGAGCTCTTATCTTTTATGGACGCATACTCAGGATATAACCAAATTCCTATGCATGCTCCCGATCAAGACCACACTAGTTTCATCACTAACCGGGGTTTATACTACTATAAGGTAATTTCTTTCGGACTTAAAAATGCAGGAGCCACCTACCAGCGCCTCGTCAACAAGATGTTTGCAGGGCTAATAGGACAAACTATGGAAATATACGTGGATGACATGCTCGTAAAGTCAAGGAAAGCCGACGATCACGTAAGCCACCTAGGCGAGATGTTTCAAGTACTTCGCCAGTATGGAATGAAATTGAATCCTCTAAAATGCTCCTTCGAAGTATCATCAGGAAAGTTCTTGGGATTCATCATCCATGCCAGAGGGATTGAAGCAAACCCTGAACAAGTCCGAGCGCTAAGGGATATCAAGATACCTTCCACTCGAAAGGAAATGCAAAGCCTGAATGGAAAAGTGGCCGCCCTAAGCCGATTCATCTCCAAAGCAACGGACAAGTGCGTCCCCTTTTTCGAAGCTCTAAAGAAAGACAAAGGAAAGTTCGAATGGACCAACGAATGCTTAACCGCTTTCCTTAACTTAATCGAAAACCTCCTGTTTCCTGGAGATTTGACCAGGCAACTAGTGCTCGGCATCAGGTAGCACTCGGCATCAGAAAGTGTTCGGCATCTGGGAGTGATCGGCGAAGTACTCGGCATCCAGTGGGACTCGGCATCAGAGAGAGTTCGGCATCTAGGAGTACTCGGCGAAGTACTCGGCATCCAGTGGGACTCGGCATCAGAGAGTGTTCGGCATCTTGGAGTACTCGGCAAAGTACTCGGCATCCAGTGTACCCGGCATCCATGATACTCGGCATCAGATAGTACTCGGCGTCAGGTAGTGCTCGGCATCAGCTGGAGCTCGACGTCAATTAGTATTCGGTGCCCAGTAGAACTCGGCGACATAAGTGCTCGGCATCCAGAAGACGTTCAGCGTGCATAACTACTCAACGTGACAGTATCGTTCGGCCTGCATGCATTGTTCGGTCAAGAGCTTCGGACAGAGATACGTTCGGCTTCAACTGCAACCATCCTGCACTTCCCACACGTCAAACGTACCATTCGGCATGGAAGGGACCGTTCGGCATGGAAAGGATCGTTCGGCATTATCGCGTTCAGCATGCCTGGTTTGACAAGCAGCAACCACTGTACTCGGGCTAGAGTGTTCGGCCACCAAGCCCACTTGGGAAGTCCAGCCCATATTTGCCTATAAATAGAGGGGCAGGGTCACAGTGAAAGGGGATCTTTTTGGAGAACACTGGGGAGACTCTGCCATTTTTGAGACTCATCTTCTCTACTTAACAACTTCATTCAAGCATTTGATCTACGAATTGTATTTGTAATCAATCATTAAGAAGATCAATAAAGTTTAATCTCAAAGTGGACGTAGGCAATTACGCTAAACCACTATAAATTTGGTGTTCTGACTTTCTGCATTTAAATTAGCATTGTCTTCTCTGTTTAATTTACCTTCATCACTTATTTCTCTACACAATCTTTTTCTACGAGGTAAGTGACCAATTTTGGCGCTAACACTTTGGTGCTTTCACTGAGAATTCAATTCTCAGACCTTAAGGATTTGCTTTGAAGCTACTGGATTGAGCAAATCCCCTAAAGAAGATCTGAGTCATTGACAGGACATCCGTTGATTCTACTCAGAGCTCATACCAATAACTCTACAACGGCGAGACCACGTACCAGGTCAGCTTCTCATAATGCGGATGCCCATGAGACTGCTAGCATGCAACAAGCAGGACCTAGCAATCAGCCAGCAATTCCGGGTGTAGGAATTGCCGCCCAGGACCAAACTCCAGTTGTCACCAGAATAGAGTTCAACGACTTGATGAGAGAACTCAGGGAAAGAAGGAGACAACTAGGAGAGCAGATGCAAGCTAACGCCAACCTGATGGAACAACTCACTCAACAGCAGCAACAGAATGCTGGGGGCAATCCCGCTCCCTATTCCTCATCCGACAGCTCAACTTCTTCTGATGAACCTCCCAGGCGCATACGCCGTAAGACTGAAGCTGCACGGATGGGTGCTGCTGCCCAAACAGCTGGAAACCGCGACCAAGTCGGAGCTGGGAACTTAGGAACTAGAGTACAGGTGGAAGCTGGAGGCCCAGACCATCAAAACGCTAATGATGTCGAACCTCAAGACGCACGATTGGCAGATCGCCAGGAGAGGAGGCATCAACATGGACAGTCACGTAGAACGGACTCTAATCTCCCACCTTCCATACAGACACCAGACCTGACAGCCATGTTCAGGCAATTGATGAAAGAAAATCAGGGCTTGACGAATGACGATTGGGGAGTATCAAGGAGTCACACTCCGTTCACAGATGTTGTGTTACAGGCGGCGTACCCTAGAAAGTTTAGTATGCCAACTATCCCTACGTACGAGGGAAAGACTGACCCCAGACAGCATGTCATGAGGTACGAATGGATGATGGATTCAGCTAGAGCAAATGATGCCACCAAGTGTAGATGCTTTTCAATTACTCTATCTGGGATCGCTACTATGTGGTTTACCCGACTTCCTCCGCGATCTGTATCTAATTTCGAGGAGTTGGCAAAGAAGTTTATTGAGCAGTTCAGGATACACACTACTCGTCCGAAGGACGTAATGTCTCTGTCAAGTGTAATCCAAAGTCCCGGGGAGTCATTGAAGGAATATTTACAAAGGTTCCATGTCGCGGCAACTGAAGTCAGTAATCCCAATGATCATGCAATTCTAATGGCTGTGATGAGAGGTGTGGATTCGGAGTCTGAATTTGGAGACTGGTTGGCAGGAAAACCTCCGACCACACTAGAGCGTTTCTACTCAAAGGCACACCAATTCATAAGGAGAGAGGAAGCCAGGTGGGTAAGACGAGATAAGGCACCAGGACCTGTCCAAGAGTCTATGAAAAGCAACGTTGCTGTGAAGCAGTCCGGAGACAGCTCGGGAAAGGTCCAAGTCAATGTCCAGAACAAGCCTGGGCAGTCTAAGGAGTCTGGAGGAAGAAATCAAGGGAAGAAGAGAGAAGCGGGGAAGTGGAAATCGAGAATTCCAAGCTACAGCGAGTATACTCCGCTGAACGCGCTGCTTGAGAACATTTACCTATCCACCTGCAATACTTTTCAATACAGAAAGCCACTTCCAAAAGAATCAACCGAGGAACAGAATCGGACCGGGAAATATTGTCGCTTCCATGAGACTTATGGGCACAATACGGAAGAGTGCAGACACCTGCATGACGCTATCGAGAAGTTGATCAGGCAAAAGAAGTTGCAAGAATTTGTGAAGGATCCACATGAAGGAGGACAGGGAACGTCCAACACGGGTCGTGCACCAGCTCCGCGTCATCCCGAGGAGCCTGCCCGAACCGTAGGTAGACTAGTCATAAATACAATTATCGGCGGACCTCACCCCGCAGATAAGAATTGGCAAGAGATGGAGCAATATGCAAGTTCCCTGAAGCATGCAGATTTTGAGTGCTGTTCGAACGTGGAGGATGGGACTCTTGCCAAGCAGCAGCGCGTAATGACAGACGACATAGTGTTCAGAAACAGGGATGCTGATCAAGTGGAGGCTCCAACCATCGACCCGATGGTCATATCTGCGACGATTGGACCGACATATGTGAAGAGAATTCTGATTGATTGCGGAAGCTCTGTCAACATCATCTTCAAAAAGGCTTATGACCAAATGAAAATGGAAACAAAGGACTTGAAACCGTCCAAGGCTCGTATCCACGGATTTAACGGCGCTACAACCGATGCGGTGGGGTATGTCGAGTTACCAGTTGAACTGGGACAAGGCGAGCGTCGGAGGGTGCGAATTCTACCCTTCGTAGTTTTGGATGTGGATTCTCCATATAATGTCTTCTTGGGCCGGCCGGCCCTGGCTGAGTTTAGGGCAGCATTGGCCCCGTGGTGTTTAACTTTGAAGTTCCCAACTGACAAAGGAGTAGGTATTGTTCATGGCGACCAAGCAGCTGGTCGTTTCTGTTATGTGGCTGAGCTCCGAGAGGCCCACCGGAGGAAGAAAGGAAAGGTTGCGGACAATTCCGTCCGCATCCATAATACGGATAATTGACAACTAGTGCCCGATCCCTGGCTCGGGCACAGTTCTCGGATCTTCAGAGACATAGATCCGAGAGTCCACGATGAGAAACCCAGGGAAGAGAAGGCGGCACCGGCCTAGTTAACGGTTGACATCTCAGTTAGCCGAGGCGACCCTTCGCGAATACTAATGATCGGATCACAGCTTGGCCCCGCGATGACTGAAGACCTTAGCAACTTCCTCCGGGCGAATCTTGATGTTTTCGCCTGGACGCATTCTGATATGTGTGGGATCTCTCCCGCCATCACGAGTCATATGTTGAACATAGACCCGAAATACGTTCCAGTTAAACAAAAAAGGAGAGGAATGGATCCGGAGAGGTCCGCCGCTCTCGGAGAGGAGGTGGACAAACTCAAAGCAAATGGGTTCGTCCGCGACGCCCTCTACCCTGAATGGGTATCCAACCCCGTGCTGGTAAAAAAGGCGAATGGGAAATGGAGGACTTGCGTAGATTATTCCGACTTGAACAAAGCATGCCCAAAGGACAGTTTCCCGTTGCCTAGGATCGATCAGTTGGTCGACTCCACCGTAGGACACGAGCTGTTATCGTTCATGGATGCATACTAAGGGTACTACCAAATCCCGATGCATATTCCAGACCAAGAACACACTAGCTTCGTTACAAATGTCGGACTATATTGCTACGTAGTGATGCCCTTTGGATTGAAGAACGCAGGAGCGACTTACCAGCGTTTAGTGAATCGAATGTTCAAGGACCAACTGGGTAGAACGATGGAAGTCTATGTGGATGACATGCTCGTGAAGTCACGACGGTCAAACGACCACATTCGAGACTTGGCTGAAATGTTCGACATACTCAGGTTTTATAGGATGAAGATCAACCCTTTGAAATGTTCCTTCAGCGTTGCATCGGGGAAGTTTTTGGGATTCATCGTCAATGCTAGAGGAATCGAAGCTAACCCAGAAAAGATCCAAGCTATTCGAGATGTGCAAGTGCCCACGACTATAAAGCAGGTACAGAGCTTGAATGGAAAAGTAGCTGCGTTAAGTCGATTCATATCCAGGGCAACTGACAAGTGCATCCCATTCTTTGATATAATAAAGAAAGGAAAGAGGAATTTTGAATGGACACCTGGTTGTGAGGAAGCATTCCGGGGTCTGGTGAGGCATTTGGAGAGTCCACCAATGCTATCAAAACTAGTAAACCACGAGACGCTGTACGTATACTTGGCTGTATCCCCGCATGCGATAAGTGCGGCTTTAGTTCGTGAGGAGGACCGAGTCCAGAGGCCGGTGTATTATGTTAGCAAGCGTTTAACGGGGGCAGAAAGAAATTACCCTAACATCAAGAAATTGGCTTATTGCTTGGTGATTGTGTCACGTAAGCTGTGCCCATACTTCCAAGCACACTCAATCGGTGTTTACACCGATCAACCCCTGCGGCAGGTACTCCAACGACCAGAAACTTCTGGAAGGTTGCTAAAATGGAACATCGAGTTAAGACAATTCGATATCGCCTACTTACCACGGAGAACCGTACAAGGGCAAGCATTAGCAGACTTTATCGCTGAGTTTACCATACCCGTCGAACCGGGTAGTCACGACGTCATTCCCCCCGTTCGATGGAAATTATACACTGATGGGGTATCAAACGACCGTTGCTCCGGCGCGGGCGTAGTTCTTATAACTCTGGAAAACCGATCAATCTATTATGCTGTGAAACTCGATTTCCCAGCCACAAATAACGAAGTGGAATATGAAGCACTCATCGCTGGCTTGAAGCTCATCGGGGAACTCGGGATCAGATCAGTTGAAATCTTTTGTGACTCATAGTTGGTGGTCTACCAAGTGCGGGGAGACTACCAAGCAAAGGGACGAAAGCTTGCTCCGTACCTTGTTCAGGTCCAAGAACTACTATCAAATCTTGAGCGTTATGACATTTCACATGTCCCGCGCGAACAGAACAAAGAAGCTGACTTATTGGCTAAGTTTGCGAGTACCGGCGATGCACAGCAAATGGGATTGTATCCCGTTGAAGTCTTGCATGCCCCGAGCATAGACAAGATGAAAGTCGATCGCGTGTTGGAAACGGAAATCGAGAAGGAAGCGTGGATAACCCCATTCAAACTGTACCTGACAATTGGGGCCTTACCAGAAAAAAGAAGCGAAAGACGGCAGGTCCTTCGAAAGGCCGCGCGATACGTAATGCAGGATGGGACAATGTATCGAAAAGGATTCTCAGTCCCATTATTACGATGCATCGCTCATGATGAGACAAAGCGGGTCTTAATAGAGGTTCACGAAGGGGAATGTGGCGACCATACTGGGGGGCAAACGCTAGCAAAGAAGATCCTCCGCTATGGATATTTCTGGCCAACCGTAAACCGGGACGCCGCAGACTATGCAAGAAAGTGTGACAAGTGTCAAAGATATGCGAAAATCCCGAGGACTCCATCAACGGAACTCACACAAATGGTTAGTCCCTGGCCATTTGCAATCTGGGGAATCGACATAATCGGCTCTTTGCTTATATCTAAAGGTGGTGCGAAGTACGCGATAGTTGCAGTCGACTATTTCACAAAATGGGCTGAGGCAGAGCCTTTGGCCACAATCACCTCTAAGAAGGTCATTAACTTCGTTGTACGAAACATTATATGCCGCTTTGGCCTTCCTCGAACTATCATTACAGACAATGGGACGCAATTTGAAAGCAGAGAGTTTAGAGAGTTCTGTTTAAAGTATGGCATCGAGAAGAAGTTCGCCGCCATTGCACACCCAAAGGCTAACGGAAAAGTCGAGGTCGTTAACAAAATAATCAAGTCCATACTAAAGAAGCGTCTGGAGAAGGTTGGAGGCAAGTGGGTAGATGAGCTCCCAATAGCACTATGGGCTTATAGAACTACCCACAAGTCCACGACCGGCCACACTCCATTCTCCTTGGCATACGGCTCGGAAGCCGTTATACCCGTGGAACTTGAAGTTCCATCACACCGAGTGACGTACTATGATCCCAAGACGAACCAGGACCTCTTGTTGGAATCACTGGACTGCATCGATGAAAAGCATGAAGAGGCCGAATTAAGGGCGGAAGCACATAGGCACCGAGTCAAGCGTTACTACGATGGCAGAGTCCGCCCAAGAACTTTTGATATAGGTGATCTCGTTCTGAAATGAGTTTTCCCGGTTCCATCGCGTATGAATCCCAGCTGGGAAGGTCCATACGTCATTGAACGGAAGCTTGGAGAAGGAACATTCAAGCTAGCGACCGTTGATGGCACGACACTCCCCCGGGCATGGAACAGTGAGCATTTGCGGCATTATTATATTTAGCATGTTTTCCTTTCTTGTTTTAGGCACTGTTATTTCCTATGTGTTTTCGTTCAGTTTTAGCTTAGCTTCTTTTTAACTATGTAATCAAGCAGTCTAGTTGTTTTTCATTAATAAAGGCTTGAAGCCGTATTTTCCACAAATCACTAATGTTTCTATATCTCATGATCAGATGACGAATTACATTATCCTATACGATATACAGACTCGTATAAACGATTCCAAATCTCCGAATCCCCAGAGCGCGGATCGGAGTACTCTAAGTCCCCGGAGCGCGGACTAAAGTATAAACGACTTCAAATCTCCGAATCCCCAGAGCGCGGATCAGAGTACTCTAAGTCCCCGGAGCGCGGACTAGAGTATAAACGACTCCAAATCTCCGAATCCCCAAAGTGCGGAGCGGAGTACTCTAAGTCCCCGGAGCGCGGGCTAGAGTATAAACGATTTCAAATCTCCGAATCCCAGAGTGCGGATCGGAGTACTCTAAATCCCCAGAGCGCGGACTAGAGTATAAACGATTTCAAATCTCTGAATCCCCAGAGTGCGGAGCGGAGTACTCTAAGTCCCCGGAGCGCGGACTAGAGTATAAACGATTTCAAATCTCCGAATCCCCAGAGCGCGGATCGGAGTACTCTAAATCCCCAGAGCGCGGACTAGAGTATAAACGATTTCAAATCTCTGAATCCCCAGAGTGCGGAGCGGAGTACTCTAAGTCCCCGGAGCGCGGACTAGAGTATAAACGAATACGAACCTCTGAATCCCCTGAACGTGGATCAACTTACTCTAAATCCCCGGAGAGCAGATTTAGAAAAAAGTCCAAGTACTCAAGAGATGTGGAACGAGAAATATGCCACGTCTGGAGATGTTTGAACGACACGAAAATGGACTGCAAGATAATGCAACTCGTAACAAGTGGAGTCATGACTACAGTTAGTCAACAAACCCAAGAAAAGCAATAGAATCATTCAAACGAAAAAGAAACTAAACTTCATTCAGTAGTTCAAAATGGGGTTACACAGTTACTGCTACAAAACTCAGAGTTCAGAACCTATCTATACAAACTGCATGCCACAAAAAAAAAGCAACGACAAGACTTAAGCAAGAAGCTCGTCGAACGAGTGTATCGATTACTTCTTCGTTTTCTTCTTCTTATCTTCCTTTGTTTTTTCCGACGACTCCTCTCCCTCACGCTTTTTCTTGGATTTCTTGCTTGCTAAAGAAGCGGAGTCGGGAGTAGGGGACGGAACATCCAGTGGTTTAGACCTGCCCGGGAGAATGATTTTCAAAGGTCTGTTCCGAGGGTCGGTAAGTTCCAGTATTTCGGGTTCAACTTTGACCTCGACCTTTTTCTTCTCCTCTGCGGCGAGGCGGTCCTTCATGCTCACCTTTGAGGTATGCTCAGAGGCGCCAGTGATTTCGATTTCGTCACTCTCTTCGGCAGGAGATGAAGTGTCAAGCTTATCATTATCTAGCGCCCCAATCACTTGAGCATTGGGACCAGGAATTACTTCCGCATGAACAGCGTCGCTTGTTTTCTCTGCCTCCTCCTTGGCGTCATCGCTCCTCGGAGTTGGCTCGGCATCAGAGCGGCCTGCATGAAAACATAGAGAATGAACGTTAGAACGAATAAATGCTGGAAGATAACAAGATCTTTTGACTTCTAGAAAAGAAGAGTTTCCTACCGGGTTCTGGTTGGCTATTGGTTGCGCGTGGGGTTTCACCTTCCAGAATAGGAGATAGCACGTGAACGCCAAGCCTAGGATCTTCAGGATCATAGCCGGCATGCTGCTCGAACGGGTCAAGTGTCGGCCGACCGGCCGGTTGAGCAGCGGGAGGAGCAGCAATATGAGGGGCCGTAGTCTCAGCCCCAGACGGGCCAGCTTCGTCACTTTTCTCTTTTGGAAGGGGAGAGCCTTTGTTATAGAGCGCCAAAGCTGCGGATAGATCCGTTGGCTCATTCCCCCTAAGAAACTCCTTCGCCAAGGCATCCTCATCGACCTCCTCAGAGCCCGACTCGATTTTCCTGATCTTTACTAAGGTTTCCCAGGCCTCAGCTAGGGATTCGAGATAGCCATCGCCCAAGAATGTCAAGTCACGATGCATAAGGACGCGGGCTCCATACTCAGCAATCAACGGGTCAAACATGCATTTGACCTCTTCCCTGCCAGCTTCTACGGCCGCCTCGAGGCGAGAGTCAATCTCCTCCGCAGCTTTTCTTTTGCCCTCCTCACGGGATTCGTCCTTCATTTTCTCAACCCCAGCAAGTTCATCATCGAGCTTCATTTTTAGGAGACGAGTAGCAACGATTTCATCACAGTATCGTTGTGATTCTTCTTGAGCAGCTACCTTGTCCTCCTTTTCCTTGGAGAGTAATTCTTTCAGCTCTCTGACTTGTATGGCGAGCGCGTCCCTTTCTTTTTGAACGGAATCTTTTTCTAGGGCAAGGGCACCACTGCGCTGGACTGCTTCATCAAGTTCCTTCTTGTGAGCCATCTCTAAACGAGTAACTGCCTCGGTAGTATCTTTTGCGCTTTGTTCAGCGGCTTCCAGCTTTGACTTGTACAAAGCGAGCTCCTCGTCATGATGCTTGATGATGTTCTTGTCGCAGCCAGCCTCCAAATTCAGGCGATCAATCTCATATTGACGCTCAACGGACACCTCCGAGATCTTTTCGACCAAGTGTACAAATGCGTCATGTTGAACATAGACGTCGTTATTGCAGGCAATGGCACTCTGCTTCACGTGACCGGGAATATGGTGAATAGCCGAGAGAAACTTCAAACCGTCGAAGCAAATCTTCAGAAACTTGGCCTTAAGATCGACCATCTTCTCCGCGACAGTTGGATCAACCGCGGGAGTAGGGGGAGGAGGCTTTGGAAGTTCCGCTCTTTTTCGTTGCTCCCGAACTTGCCTTGTACTCGATGAACCGGAGTGTTGTTCTCGAGGAGCATCAGATTGGTAGCCCTTCTGGGAAGACTTCTCTTTATCCGGCTCAGTTGGAGGAAGATGATCACAGGACTGTGAAGATTGAGAATATGCCTTCTTACGGTGAGACGACTCGCGGGGACGATTGTCTCTATCCTCATAATCATCTCTGTCCCTACGTCTGCCCGAACCAGAGTCCCGTCCAGAATGATGAAATATGGAAGATCCATGAAGGCGATCAAATCCATGAGAGCGTCCCATGTCACCTGCAAAGAATAGAGATAACAACGAGTTAAGAAAAATCCGGGAAATAAGAAAGAACTTGAAGTGTATGATGGAATGCGTATGTGCGTGTGTGTCCTAGTGTTCCCCCCTACAGACCAGTTCTTTTATCTTTACTAATCGGAGTATTGTCTCCCTGGACTGGGAGTTTAACTCCCGCGTTGCCTTTAGCGGGCGAAGAAAACTTGAGGGCTTCTGGATCGTCAAACCCGTAATTAAGTATATCATCGGGAATAGACAGGTTCGACAGGCCCCTCAGGGAACTTTCCAGATGCTGTGAGGAAGCTTCTTTCTCGGGCGGGATATGAAAAACTTTTGAAGTACCACCAACTTTCTCTTTCTGGGTTTTGTGTTTTAACCTTTTCTTTCCCTTCGAAGGGGAGTATGACATGTCAATGTCGTGAACTTCGACAGCCGGATCCCAAGCAGGACCCACATTCTCGTCTTGGGTCTCAGGAGCTTCATCCTCTTTGTGCTCGCCTTCTTCGTGCGCATCGGGGGTTCGGTGTGATGACGACCCAGCCAGTTTTTTCCCTTTACCGGATGCCGGCTTGGGAATAGAGACGCCCTCCGGAAGGCTAATCCGGCAACCAGGGGCAAGCAAGCCAAACTTCGACAATGACTCGTTTGAAATGATGGTCCGAATGTCTCGTTCCTCGGCAGGAAGAGCTCTAATGGCTTCAACGGCCTCAGAATATCCTCGGCCCTCCGGACGCGGGTTGATATCTAAAAAGATGAAACAATGAGTTAGAAAAAGCATGACTCTGATTAATCGCGAAAGATGATTCAGTGGAGAGACTTACTGCCTTCAACCCATCTCCTCGCAAAACCAGGAGGGCAACGCACGTAGAACCATTCCTGTTTATAGAGGGCGAATTTACTACATGCCCCTGTCAAGATTTGGCATTTGTGGTAGGGCTCAAGGAACATGAAGGAAGGGCTGTCTTTCCGCCTCTTGACCATATAGATGTATCTGATGTCGCCAGGAGTTGGAGGTCTGGAGAAGACGGCCATAAAGAGTAGGTAAGTCCCATGAAGGAACGCGTGACCATTCGGGTGCAGCTGCGACGGGGCAATGTCGATATACTGTAACACATCCCGAAGAAATAGGTTAAACGGAGGCACGCTGCCCATCCAACACATGAACTTGTTGCAAGTGGTGTATCCGACTGGGGGCAGGTGAGGGCGATCATGTCGCGAAGGGACTAGCACATCAGCGAAAGGAATCCCGTGGATGGAGCATATCCGTTGGAGTGCGGCTTCATTGATCTTCGAAGCCTGTGAATCGATCGGATTGTCTAGTAGAATCGTTGCCTCCAGGGCATCGGGTGCTAAGTTATGAGCCGGAGAAGTCGGCGGATTAGAAGTATCAGCGGCTTCTCGCCTTGATGATGGCCCAGGCCTGTCGGATATAGTGGTGGAGCTAGACTTTCTTGACATCCTCAATAAATAACGAACCTGGCTGAGTGCTTGAGAAAACTATACTTAAAAAAAACGTTGAACGTTAGAATTAGCAACACGAGTTTTCCCCCCACGTGGTGTGTGAACTAGTGCAAGCAGTTGTGTCCAAGCAATAAGAATCTAAAGATTTCAAAGATATAAAAATGAGCTTCGAATCGTCGCCTTCGAAGACCGTCATCGCTGACCGTCTCAAAAAGCCTGCCTTGAGGTGATTACAGTTTCAAAGTCCAGGTTTAAGTTTACTAAAGCTAGGGAGTTAATGATCCGGGTCAGTTTCGCATGATGGTGTGCTTAGATCTTTGTCCTTGTATTGATTAGGCAAGGCAATTGTTCGTTCGACATTTACAGTGTTCGGCCTAAGTATGGTTCAACATTTATCATTGGTCGGCATTTATAATTGTCCGGCATGTGCATTACTCGGCCTTGATATTGTTCGGCCCAGGTATATTATTCGGCATGAATGTTTGTTCGGCAGGCCAGTTATTCGAAACATATACTGTTCGACATTTAAATGGTGTTCGGCAATTGTATTGTTCGGTCTAAGTTCTGTTCGGCATGTGTGTGTCTGTTCGGCATGTCAGTTGTTCGGCACATATACTGTTCGACATTTGGGTAGTGTTCGGCCTTAGTTTGTTTGGCTAAAGTAGCGCTCCACCCTCGATTACAGTTCCACCCTACTCCTTCTCCATCTGCGCCGAACAACAAGAACAGATCGCTCGGCGAAGATTACGCCGTTCGGCACTCCATCTTTCTTTTTCTTCCAGTCTTGTTCGGCACGAAGGAACTAGGCCTAACTACCATGCACCGTTCGACAACTCCAAATATGCGAGCCATTTCTACTCGACGCACATCATACAACCATAGAAATGTCCAGTTTTCCACGTGACCCTCTCGGCTGCACATAAACCTAAATCTCGTGTTGAAGTAATTTGATCATGGAAGGGATAATACCTAGTTCGAAGATCGAACCTGAGGAAAGATCGATTAGGCTTTAGATCTGATAGGCTAGCGAGAATTGCAAGTCTCTAGGGAGTGACAGAAATGAAGGTGTAAAAGGAAAATAGTGGAAGGATGCCTGGTTTTATAGGGAGAAAGTTGAAAAGGCTATATCCGGTAGAACCGGTCAAAGTCGTAGCGTTCGGCTTCAAAGCGAAGTGTCGCTCGGCACATGAGGATTGTTCGACTTCGAACGCATCATTCGGCGTCCAAACCACGCTCGTCTCACACCTCCGTCACTAATATTCTCAAGAAGGCGTCTCCGAGGTAAGCTAAACTAGATTCAAAGCGCATCACGTTCAGTCACATAATACACTTTGGAGGGCAAGTGTTTCCTGGAGATTTGACCAGGCAACTAGTGCTCGGCATCAGGTAGCACTCGGCATCAGAGAGTGTTCAGCATCTGGGAGTGATCGGCGAAGTACTCGGCATCCAGTGGGACTCGGCATCAGAGAGTGTTCGGCATCTAGGAGTACTCGGCGAAGTACTCGGCATCCAGTGGGACTCGGCATCAGAGAGTGTTCGGCATCTAGGAGTACTCGGCGAAGTACTCGGCATCCAGTGTACCCGGCATCCATGATACTCGGCATCAGATAGTACTCGGCGTAGTACTCGGCGTCAGGTAGTGCTCGGCATCAGCTGGAGCTCGGCGTCAATTAGTATTCGGCGCCCAGTAGAATTCGGTGACAGAAGTGCTCGGCATCCAAAAGACGTTCAGTGTGCATAACTACTCAACGTGACAGTATCGTTCGGCCTACATGCATTGTTCGGTCAAGAGCTTCGGACAGAGATACGTTCGGCTTCAACTGCAACCATCCTACACTTCCCACACGTCAAACGTACCATTCAGCATGGAAGGGACCGTTCGGCATGGAAAGGATCGTTCGGCATTATGGCGTTCGGCATGCCTGGTTCGACAAGCAGCAACCACTGTACTCGGGCTAGAGTGTTCGGCCGCCAAGCCCACTTGGGAAGTCCAGCCCATATTTGCCTATAAATAGAGGGGCAGGGTCACAGTGAAAGGGGATCTTTTTGGAGAACACTGGGGAGACTCTGCCATTTTTAAGACTCATCTTCTCTACTTAACAACTTCATTCAAGCATTTGATCTACGAATTGTATTTGTAATCAATCATTAAGAAGATCAATAAAGTTTAATCTCAAAGTGAACGTAGGCAATTACGCTGAACCACTATAAATTTGGTGTTCTTACTTTCTGCATTTAAATTAGCATTGTCTTCTCTGTTTAATTTACCTTCATCACTTATTTCTCTACACAATCTTTTTCTACGAGGTTAGTGACCAATTTTGGCGCTAACACCTCTAGAAACCACCGGTACTCTCGACTCCGAGCGAAGGCGAAGAGTTATACCTATACCTTGCTGTGTCATCCCACGCCCTAAGCGCTGCCTTGGTAAGAGAAGACAACCGCACGCAGCGGCAAGTTTACTTCGTAAGTAAGAGGTTTACGGGGGCAGAAGTCAGATATCCTAAACTTGAAAAGCTAGCATACTGTTTACTAATCACATCACGGAAACTGCGTCACTACTTCCAGTCCCATTCCATCAAAGTTCTGACCGATCAACCACTGATGCAGGTACTCCATCGTCCCGACACTTCCGGGCGACTACTTAAATGGTGCATTGAACTAAGTTAGTATGATATCACCTATCACCCTCTCACCGCCATCAAGGGACAAGCCATGGATGATTTCATTGCAGAATTCACTACCAACGAAGACAAGGAGCAATTGGAAATAGTAGAAGACATCAAGTGGAATCTCTTTGTGGATGGTGCATCAAACGAACAAGGCTCGGGGGCAGGTGTAGTAATAATCACTCACAGGGGAAATAAGCTGCACTATGCTATAAGGTTGGAGTTCGCTGCCACCAACAACGATGCAGAGTTTGAAGCAGTGATAGCTGGATTAGAACTTGCCTTAGAAATCGGAGCCAATTCTTTGTGTCTTCATAACGATTCTCAACTTATTGTTAATCAAATACTAGGAGAATTCCAAGCTCGAGAAGAACGACTTATAGCGTATTTAAAGAAGACCAAGTTACTTCTCAGCCGATTGGACCACTACTTAGTCAAACACATCCCTCGGGAAGAGAACCAAGAGGCCGACGAATTGGCAAAGCAAGCAAGTGTGAGAGACAGCGACATCTTCGGAGCAGTAACCATCTCAAAGCAACTGACCCCAAGTTTTGAGCAAGTGAATCTGATAGCTGCAACTGAAGAAGCAACTTGGATGACTCCCATCCAAGACTACTTACAAAGCGGCACACTACCCAACGGGCGTAACGAAGTCAAGAAAATCTTGAGGAAAGCTTCTCGCTACACAATACAAGAAGACATCCTCTATCGGCGCGGATTCTCTAACCCGTTATTAAGGTGTGTCGCTGGGAGGGAAGCCAAGGAAATCTTATCCAACATTCATCAAGGAAGCTGCGGAGATCACACCGGAGGGCAAACTTTAGCAAAAAAGATACTCCGATATGGATATTTCTGGCCCACCTTAAGCAAGGACGCCTTAGATTTCGTCAAAAAATGTGACAAATGCCAGAAGTTTGCTAAGATTCTGCGGCTACCAACAACTGAGATTACACAAATGACCAGCCCTTGGCCCTTTGCAGTATGGGGAATTGACTTAATCGGCGAACTACCGATGGGCCGAGGCGGGGCCAAATATGCTATAGTGGCAGTCGACTATTTCACCAAATGGGTGGAAGCAGAACCTCTGAATAAAGTATCTTCAGCAAAAGTTATTAACTTCTTGATCAAAAATGTTCTATGCAGGTACGGAGTCCCATTTAAAATCATATCAGACAATGGACTTCAGTTTGACAGCGAAGAATTCGCCAACTGGTGCCGAGAGCATGGAATTCACAAAAGCTTCTCATCCGTAGCGTATCCCCAGGCAAACGGACAAGTCGAAGCCGTCAACAAAATTTTGAAAATTCTAATAAAAAAGAAACTCGAAAAGTCAAAGGGTGCTTGGGTGGATGAACTCCCTCGGCACTGTGGGCCTATCGCACATCTTTCAGAACATCAACATGGCATACTCCTTTCTCTTTGGCATACGGATCGGAGGCTATGCTCCCAGTTGAAACCATTGTGCCTTCCCACCGTAGGATCCACTATAACCCAGAAGAGAACGAAGAACTCCTTCACATGTCTTTGGATCTAGTTGAGGAGAGAAGAAATGATGCAGTCCTTAAAGCGGCAGCCCACAAGCAAAAAGTGGCAGCACAATACAACTCCAAAGTCAAGCATCGTACCGTACAAGAAGGGGATCTTGTCCTCAAGCGAATCTTCCCTCGCCCCGGAGCACTAGATCCAATTTGGGATGGACCATATGTAGTTCATAAAGATCTCCACAATGGAGCTAATATTTTGTCAACAGTGGACGGAGAGGTGTTCCAGAGGGCATGGAACATCCAACACCTCCGTCGATACTTTTCTTAACTTGTACTGCCCATATGAAGTGAATTAACAAAGAGAATCAGTGGACGTAGGCATTTTCGTGCCGAACCACTTTAAAAAACCTTGTCTCTTTTTTAACTTGTTCCTTTATGTCTTGGCTGCTTGTTAACTTTATCCTTTTCTGTTGAACAAAATCCTGTGCATATAGCATTTCCATTCAAGGCACTCCACAGCGCGACTTCACCTGGACAAGACCTAACAGGTACTATGCGAATCTATGCCCTCGCCAATGAGACACTTTTGCTCTGGCATCCCTCTGCTGCAGGTTAACTCATTGCTCGCGACGGCCCTTAAAGCCAACTGTAATGAGCCGATTATAAGCCATCGAGAAGGCCGACTATAGCCGAGGCAGCTCATTACGGCGTTCGGCTCGCTGGCAACTGTGAACCGAGTATAAGCCCCAACATAAGGTGTGGCCAGCCAGGGGCAGTTAACGGTTGACGATCGACACCCACGCTAGCCGGCCATAGTAAATCGAATAATACCCACGATTACGGGCCATAATGGCCCGGGTAGTTACTGTGCGCGATCTCGGCTCCGATGTGTCTTAAGTACGGCTGTGGTAAAAAAGAATTAACTCCCCGCGGAGGCGTAAGATTTGTGACAAATGTCTCCAAGACCCACACCTAGGGAAAGTGACTACAAAGCCCGTTTGCCACGAACTTAAGCACATCGAAGGCCTTCCGTGATTGGAAGTTTTACTATTTCACATATTTCAATTTTATTTAAGAAACTTTTTTCCTATCCTCTGTAACAATCCCTGAAGTACAGGACACAGAATAAGAGACATTCGCTAATGGGAGCGGATACTCATAGCAAGATACTGGACCGCATTCCATACTCGGTCACACAAGACATTCAAAGCTGCCATCTGCAAGCAAAATATAAAGGGCGGTATTTCCTTCTTTCATAAGTAAACACGTGACTATAATTTATTCACACCTCACATTAACATTGCAAGGTCAAGTCATGGAGTCGGCTGCATCGGAGCTTTACCCTTGTCCTGCTGGCCCTCCGGGATCTCTTTAACTGCGGAGTGGGAACTCTCAGCATGTTGACCAGAGGAAGTTGGTGCTCCGGAGGTCCCGCCTGTCCAATCAAGGAAAGAATTCGTTAATAATAAGCAGCCAAGTTATGAAAAACTAATATATGGAGACCCCTTCTTGTAGCCTCTCAAGTTGTACAAGTACTGGATTCCCCGGTTGGACGGAGGACGCCCGTATCTCCTTTGGGAGATAAGGAACAGACTCACCAAGATGGCATAGGAGTTGGGCTGAAGCTGAAAAGGAGTCACCTTCAAGTATGTGATGAAACTGACTATCCAAGCGTTAATAGGTGGGATAGCACCACACATGCAATGATACCTGCTATAAGCAAAATATCCTTCAGGAGGGCTATACGGCATCACTTCTTTCCCCGGCAGCATCATATGCGCACTATCGATCCCAAAAGACCTAGATATAATATCAAGCTACTCATCTTTGAGGGAGCTAGGGAAGCAGTCAGGCGGTGAGTATAGGAGCTCTTGAGGACCATACCCGTCTACTAGCAATCTCGGGGTTGGTCCTTGTCGTTCTGGTCCTGCCTGGACTGGAGGTACCATGGAGGACTCTCCTTTATCCGTAGATTTCTTCTTATCGGAACAGATTTCTACTTTATGAGACATTATCTACAACACAAGAAAGCACATTGTTAGAATGAGGGATGTAGAGATATAAACAAGGCAAGTACTACATTCGGCACTCAAGCTCATTCAATAGTTCAAGGCACGAAGATTCATTCGGCACTCGAACTCCACGAGTCGTTCGGTAGTTCAAAACATGAAAGTCATTCTGCAATCACCTAATTCGGTAGTCAAGTGTGATTCGGCAGTATGATTGATTCGGCAGAAAATCTGATTCGGCTATCTCACTTGGTAGGGAATAACGAGAGCATAATGCCCATACTTATAGGCAAACGTAAATGATTGAACCAACTGGGTCGGCACACAAGACCGGATGAAAATGTCCAAGCTGAAACAAAGCGAGGCATATACTGGCATATGCCCCACTTTGGGGGGCAAATGTTTGGCATGTTTTCACCAAACCAAAGAGGAAAACCCACCACCGAACCATTCATTGCCGAATCAGGACCAACCATTGCCGGACCAACCATTGTCGGACCAACCATTGCCGGACCAACCATTGGCCGGACCAACCATTTGCCGCACCAACCATTTGCCGGACCAACCATTGCTGGACCAACTATTGCCGGACCAACCATTGCCGGACCAACCATTTGCCGGACCAACCATTTGCTGGACCAACCATTGCCGAACCAACCATTTGCCGGACCAACCATTGCCGAACCAAGGCGTGCCGAACCAACTGTGCTAGGCCAGATCACGTCAGCCCAGGCCCGCCAGCAGCTATATACATCCAAGACTCCTACCCCCAGCCTCACTCTATAAATAGAGGGGCAGGGGTACAACAATAGGGAGAAGTTTTGAGAGCTCAAGCACGGAGAGAACTTTCAAACAACTTTCTTTTACTTGTATCAAAGCTTTGTACTTGTAATCTAAACAAGAAAAGAGAAATAACATATAAAGTGGACGTAGGCACATTCTGGCTGAACCACTATAAATCTGCGTGTCTTTTACAGCTTAGCCCCTGCTTTTCATATATTTGCATAAATCACCCAAATCACTAAGAACAACATAAAATCAATTAAATTATACGACTTTGAGGTGTTTGTCCATTTTTTGTGCAAACAATGAACATGTCAATTTGAGTGTATAACAAATTTTATTTCTCTTAAAAATTCCATTATTAACTATAAAAAAGAAACCACTACGTGAAATTGAGTAGTGCAGTTTAATATGTGCTCCAGTAAATGTTTACAGGTAGTACATGAAGAGTTTGTATTACTCTAGTTCAAGTTCCCTTATGTTCAATAAGCTGGGACAACTCAATCAACCGCCTTATGGCGAGCTCTACATGCTTAGACGCATGATGGGAATAGCTGATAATTGGGTGTATTTTCCATGCAATGTATTACTCTGGTACTTACCGCAGTTTGCTACTTCGTATGGTCAGCAAGCACTATCAATGGCCCACCACAACATATACAAACATCCCAAATGCAGACTCCTGTAATGCCAGTTAGAGAACAAACTTGGTCTACATCTGAGACACCAGCTGCTACTCTTAGTACACCAGGCAACACTGATGCATATTCTTCCAATTGGCAAGAACATGCTGCTGCTGCTGATGGGAAAAAGTATGAGCGGTTTGTCAAGTTATGTAATCTATTTAGTTTCATTTGTTAGCGATTTATTTGTCGTCATTGTTTCTTAATTTATCTATTGGTACCATTAGCATGCCACATATAATGGTTTAAGCAATTTGATTTAAGATGTCTCTTCTTTGTTTTTTCATTTTACTCCATTGTTTTAAGATATTTCTTCTTTGTTTTTTCCTTTTGTTCCATTGTGCTACCTTTGATTTTATTTACAGATATTACTACAATAAGAAGACCAAGCAATCTTGCTGGGAAAAGCCTCTTGAATTGATGACACCAGCTGAAGCATGTCCAAATATCTGCTATAACTTCTGGTAACCTATATGTTTATATTCTTTCTAAGCAAACAATTTGACAGCGTTAAACATGCTAACCAATCAAACTTCAATGTAAGTTTATTCTCTGTTTACCTTGTCCTTCCACCGAGTTATAGATATTTATTGGCATGTTAAAAGCAGTAACATATATATATATAGTAATCAAAATAAATTAACTATGATTATAAAAATTAACTTCATTAATTAAGTATTATAAAATTTAAATAAGTTTATAATAATAATAATTTGACCAATGTTTATGAAAATTAACTAAGTTTATATATAATAATAATATAATAATAATATAATAATAATAAGTTAACTAAGTTTATAAAAAATAACTAAATTTATATACTTATAATAATAATAATAATAATAAATTATAAAATATTAAGTAACTACAAAACTATATTTTATATCAACAAAACTATCATCATATTAGAGACTAAATCTATAATGTTTCTTTTCCAATGTGTGTCCATTGTAAAATGTAAGCTATTGATTTTCCAATATGTAGAACCAGTCCTTGAAATGAAGACCAATTTCATACTTCTCAGCAGTAACTTCTAGATTTAATATGATCATTTTCATACTTCTCGGTAGTAACCTATAGATTAAATATGACTATTTTCATAATTATCAGTACTCGGTAGTAGCCTATAGATTTGATATAAAGTGCACAAAATTGCATAATTTTTTGGACGTGTCAAATATGTCATAGACCATAGTTTGAAATATGTTCATAGGGAAAAAAGCATCAATTTTATACGAAATCAAAGCATAGAAAATGTTAATCAGTAAAAGATTTACAAAAGAAAATTTCAAAGACAACCCATAAAACTGGGTACATGCCCCATATGAATGAATTTAAACTTTTAAAACCCGCTAAGAATCCTATTAAAAACCACACCAAATTATTGATTTTATTCTATTTGAGTTCTTTATTTGTTAGGTAAGATGATTTGCATAAACAAAAAAACATAAATCAAGAAATGAGTAATCTTACTTTTGTCCATATGTTGCTAGTCTCATTATGCTAGGAAAAGAACCGTAGAAAAACATCTGAAAAGCATTTCAGTCTAATACATTAATTCTTTCATACCCTCACCAAGTTTTAAACCATCATCAAATAAAGCTGCTGATCCACTAGCTTCAGCACTTTCAAATTCATCAAAGCAACTCCTTTTCATTTGATTCCAATGTACCAAAATTTATAAATTTGAATAATTCGTTTTTGTTCATAGGTTGCAGAATCAGAAGGGTTGATTCTTTCTAACAGTATTGTGGTTGTTTGCTTTTCAATTGTAGTATTGTCAACCAAATTTGGTGATATTATTTTACAGTTATCTGGTCTTTATCAATCACTGAATGAAGCTGCAAAGGTTTTGAATATAGAAGCACCTGATTTGTACGTTTGCCAAAATTCTGTCCCAAATGCGTACACATTGGCAATTAGTGGTCGGAAACCTTTTATTGTTGTCCATACAAGTTTAGTTGAGCTTCTAACAGGAAAAGAGCTGCAAGTAACTTTTGTTCCTACTTATTCTGATATGTATTTATTTCTTATTTATAGTTATTTTACCATAGCCCACCTAGCTTTCATTTGCTTTTAAAGGCAACACCAAATGGATTTGTTTGTGACCATAACTGGTATAACCAGGCTATTTTAGCTCATGAACTGGGGCATTTAAAATGCGACCATGGTGTGTGGCTTACCTTTGCAAATATTCTAGAACTTGGAGCTTATAGTTTACCTGGTAATGCTTCTTTGCCCAAATATGTTTGTATTTATCTCATGTAAGGTACTGCAAAAAAAATTGATGACCTTACAAATTAACTATTAGGATTGGGTGGGCTGATTGCTCAAAATTTGGAAGAACAATTGTACAGGTGGACTGATATTTTATTATCAAGGACAATGGGAATATTAATAGTGCATTGGAAAAGAAGTACTATGATCTTGTCATTGGGACTCCAAAGAATTCTCTAGGAATGATTGATGCTCCACTCGCAAAGGTAAATATAATTTCAATTTCCATTCATATGCAGCAATCTGTCCAATTTCTCTACTTCTCTTTTTTGAACTTACGATGTATGGCTGATATAGTGTGTAAATTTTGATGAAAAAAATGTTGGTTTATTTTACCTTATCATCTTGCATTATAACTTGGATTTTTTTCATGATTGATTTGGCATTGATGCCTTAATGTTCTACATGTTTTTTTACTTCTTTATTTACAAAATAAAATGACATTATGTAGCAGTTTCTTTCCAGATGGTACTTGAAGACGGACAATCAGATAGGATCACCATTCCTAGAGATAAATCAATAGCCTCACAACATGCATTGACTGAAATATAAAGTGATTAAATTTACTCGTGGTGAGCTAATAGACAAGTTTCCAAATTAAAAAATAAAAACAAATATCCTCTTGAGAATTTGAATGTAGCCTTGTGCTCGTGTATACAATGTTTTGAACCTTTTCTTTTTGCAGGCTGTCAAGGAAATAATTGAGAAGGAGATGGCATCAGATTACACGTCATTTTTATGATGTTGGATTATCTGCTACTTGTTGAACAGCTCCTGCACCTGCTTCAACTCTGCTTCCATGCTTCCCAGTAAAAGAGCAAGTCGCAAGATAATGGTTATGACCTGGTTTTGTGTTATTAGCTATATTGTTTTTTAGTCCAGTTAAAAACTTATTTGCGATGTTGTTATTATATAATGGATATTATGTGTATGTTTGAGCATGTTTAATATAATATATATAGACATTTGGTACGTTTGATTGAATGAGTTTCATTTCATGGTTATTATATTCTTCGGCTCTTACATTGTTCAACTGTTATGTTTTTAAAGAAGATTCATGCTATAGTACCGTGTATCTGCGTATTTTATAACGGTATATACATGCTATAGTACCGTGTAAATAGTGGCAAAATGGTGTTATAAAGATTTCCAATTCCGTTGAGATTTAGCTGTATTATAGCGGCTATAATGAGCTATTGAATAAATATTTTATAGCAGCAAAATGGTGTTATGAAGATTTCCAGTTCCGTTGAGATTTAGCTTTATTATAGCAGCTATAATAAGCTATTGAATTAACGTACCATAGCGGCGAATTTGCGTTATAAAACTAAGCTCAACCATAGCGACATATTTTGTGTTATAAATATTCAACAGTTTTTTATAACATGTCGATATACAGCGCTTATCAAACCACTATGGTTGTGATTAATAGCGGCTATATGCCGCTATAAAAGACACTTTTTGTTGTAGTGAAATGAGATTTGATTTGAATCAAGTCGGAGAAAAATCCAAACTAGGAAAACATATATAATGAAATGGATTGAATTCAAGTAAACTAACTTGATAATATATTAATTCATGAAATAAATGAATTGGAAGTTGAATGAGTTTAATTAAAGTTGAGTTGTGAGCTAAAATTGAAAATGGTTTGAATTTGCATATAAATTCAAGTAAGTAGTAGAAATAAATTGAAGTTTCCTTGTTATTGATAAAGTAAATTCAGGATGAATTGAATATGGAAATGTGAAATTAAAATGGATAAATGAACATACTAATTGAATTAAATTAGTAGATGGAATGGATTTGATAAATGAAAAAAAATCAAATCAAAGGTTAAATTGGAAATTGTGAAATGGTTAATGAAATAAACCGAATGTGAATATGAAATGCAAATTAAATTGTATGTGAATTGGTTGTAAGAAATTTAATTTGTATTGAAACTTTATAAATTGCTTACGGGAATTATTTTGAATGTATTGCTTATGAAAACTATGTGTTTGCTATTGAAAATAAATGAAATGTTAATAGATTTCTTATATTTTTCACTTACGTGTTTAAACTGAGTAAGTGCAGGTTTTTGGAAGCCGTTTGGCTGCATTTTGGTTACGCAAATGCTAATAATAAACCGCTTTACTTAAAAATGCTAATAAAGGTACGCCTACGCAATACAAAATAGGAAATATGAACTGTTTTTGCTTTTCCGACCGAGTGGGTCGATGTATATATATTTATATCTTTTGTCATATCACAAAAGCTCCTCCATACAAACGAGACTCCGCCAAAATTTTCTGAAAATTTTGGGAGTTAGAAAAAATTGGAATTTTTGAATTTTTTCACTTAACAACAAATGATTTCCAATCTGAATTTGAGATAAGGTAGGTAGAATATATTGAATTCAAATGCAAAGTTGAATGGAAATGAATATATAACTTTGTTTGTGAAGTGAAAATAATATAAGTAGTATGTAAATACTTATATTGAACTTAAGGAATGGATAATGGAATTCTTAAGTAAAATTTAGAATTGAGAAAATTCTTAAGTAAAAGTGGGTATTGGGAATCCAATAAGTGAATTTGGACATTGTTGTTGAGTTAAGTAAATAGGGATTGTAAAGGCTAAGGAAAATGGAATTGGATTTTGATTTCGAAGTTGAAATTGAATCTCTCAACAATAAGGTATGTATTTAAAATTTCAGTATGAAATTTGATGAGTTTCTGATTTTGCCACTTGGCATTTTGTTTTCTATTGGGATTTGAGAGTCCGTAGGGACATTTTGTAGTTGTACCGAGCTAGCCGCACAAAGGAGACGCTGGCGAAATTTCTCGGGGATTTAGAGAGTTAGAAACTTTTGAGAAAATTTTCAATTCAAAAATTTGAATTTGAATTTAAATTTGAATTGTTAAGAAAACCATATTATTTGGAACTTATGGTTGATTGTGGAAAGTTAGTTAAAGTGATAACGAATCTTTAGTAAAAAGATTGGTTTGAAAATTTGATAAAACCGTTTGGTTTTGGTAAAATGATAAACGGGTATTGGGGCATTCTTCTTGACTTGCAATTTCGAGGACGAAATTCTTTTAAGGGGGGAAGTTTGTAACGACCCAGAATTTCTATCATTGGAAATTCGTATATTTAATTGATTTTAAATATTAACAAGTAAGATTTGTAAGTCGAATGAATTTTATTTCGAATATCTAGATTTAATTGGATAGTTAAATCGATAATTTATTATTTGAAATTCTAGAAATAATTGGAAATTGGGTTTAATGTGTATAAAAATGATTTATAAAGTTATATTAAATCATATTGGAGTTAGAATGATGTTTGTGAACTTATAAAATTGAATTAAAAGTTAAATTGTGAAAATTGAATATTTTAATATTTAATTGGCGAGTAAAAATGACCATTTTTCAAACAGTCTCGGATTTCAACGAAATCAGTTTCATCGGATCCATAATGTGAAATTATTGCAAGATTTCAAATTTCATGTCAATCGGATTTACATTTTGTCCAGGGTAAACCTTAGAAACGCCAGCCGGCACACTTGATTTCGAATTCGGAAAATTTTCGATGAATAGTGTCGATAAATTTTCTATAAAAGCCCCTAGATTATTTCATTTCTCACTTAAAACCCTAGTCAGGTTAGAGCAGCCGCCACTACAGAAATCAATGGCCGAAATTGTTTCTTTTTGGTCTCGCATTCAAATCATTTGCCACATCTCAGCTTCGAAGGAATAAAAATCGATTCGTTCACAAATAGATTGCCGAGCCATCTTCATTTAAACAAATCAAGGCTGCTCGATTCGTGAGGGGTTTCAATAGCAAGCATGGGTTCGTCGTCGTCTGTATGAGAGGGGCGTCGCGATTTAGGGCAAGAACCATAGTCGACTCGATGGGCTCCGGCGTCACTTGTGCGAAGGTTTTGCAGCGTGAATGTTCAGGCGATCGAGTTTGAGGCGATATTGGGCACTAGGGTTTCACTGGAATTCAATTCGAGTAGGGTTGTCGCGAGTTGAGGTTAAGGCGACTTCGACCGCGAATTCGAACGATGCGCGATGTTCTGCAAGGTATTTTATTTTATTTTACTTTATTTTAATTTGTAAATTTTATATACGTACAGAAAAAAAAATATAAATGCACATAGGATTTTTATTCACATCTAGGTACAAACAATGCTATTTTGAATTTATACATATATGTATAGATCAAAAGAATATTAATTATAAACAGTTTAAAAATGAAAAATAGGCGAATATACATATACATATTTTAAACCCACTAATTTATTTTTAAAATAATGAGCTATAGTGATTAACTCGTTTAATTTACCCATTTAATCATTTTAGTCACTAAAAATATTTTATTAAAGAAAAATTTGTTTCAAAAAAAATAATAAATAAAAATAAATCATTAGTTCAAAACCAAATTTTTAGTTAAATAAAATCATTAGTTTAATTTAAAATTAATTAATTTGTAATTAATTGTTCGATCAATAAAAATATTAATAAATTGTCTAAATGTTTATACAAGGTCAAACTTCATGGAAAAACAAGTCGAATTGGAAATGGATCGCAAATAAAAGCAAAGGTGAGACCTTCTCACTCAAACAAAGGGCTTTGTTTAATTTTAAATAGTTATATTTAAAATTATTGATTTTGTTGATTGTGTGCTTGAATGATACTATATATATATAGTAGTATATAGCAATATATATATATATTGGAATATGTATATATTGGAGTTTTTGATTTCCCGCACTATATAGCGGATGAGACCCTATTGCGCCGCATAATAGCGGATGATATTTTATAAATCCCATATACTGCGATATTCCACCTCGAAGTGGAATTGGTATTGTGCTAACATCTGTGGATGTAGGGAAACAGGTTGGAGGGATCCAACTGGATTCCTCAAATTATATCAATTTGTTTCATATGTTGTATGAATTTGTTTCATATGCTGTGTGATGATTATTGATAATCTGTGAATGATTTTAATTGTGATTGAATGTGTTGAAGGCTAAAATTTAGCCGGATGTATTTTTGGTATCGTTGGATACCGGAAATAAATAAATTGGATTTTTGAAATTTAAGTTGGGGATTTTAAGTGAATTCTTTTTGAAAGAATTGGGTGAATTTAAAAGAAAGAATTTAACAGTATAAAGTTGATTTTTGAAATCTTATCGATTTATTTCCAAAATATGGGAAAAGATTTTTATAAATGGATTTGGAATAGTATTATTTGAAAATTGAAAAATTTATTAAAAATGGAATTTTAAATGGTTTGGAAAAGAGATAAAGGAATTTATTTTAAAAGTGATAAATTTGTTTGAAATCCAATTAATAATTGATTTGGTATTTGAAAATAAATCTTTCGAAAATCAATATGAAAATTGATTTGGTGTTTGAATGGAGAAAATGATTTGGCATTTGGAAATAAATTTAGAAATCAATTTTGAATTTGATTTGTGTTGAAATGAATTTTGAAATGAATTTGTAATTGATTTGGTGTTGAAATAAATTAAGAAATCAATTTGAAAGTTGATTTGGTGTTGAAAGTGAATGTTTGAGAAATCGATTTGAAAATCGTATAAAAAGTGAATATTTGAAAATGTAAATTCAGAATAGAATTTATAAAGGAAAGGGAAATTTGTTTTAAAAATAAACATAGATTTATTTTTAAAGTGTGGAAATAAATTTACAGATTTGGGATGTAAATTTGAAATAAATCGATAAGGATTTATTTAATTGGTTTAAATGGACCATTTTGAGATGAAGTGTGAAATATCATTTGAAATTGGTTTTCAAATGTTAAAGTGTGGAAAAATATATATCTTGTGAAGATATTTTGAAAATAAATAATTTGGGAAAAATTATTTAAATCTGATGATTGTTGTGAATGTTGTTGATAGTTAAATAACCGACTATCAATGTTTGCTTTTGAAATGGCACTTGATTTGTTTTTAAAACAAACGCTCATTATTCGGTTAAGCTGGGAGAGGACTTTGTGCCATATAACCCATTCCGAATAGTGATACGTCGTGAATGGACATTATTTGAAGACCGGTGTGAAGACCAGGTATTTTCGAAAATGAAAGGACAACCTGTCGAATGTCTCTGCACCGAGTTGCTCCGGTATAGAGATGATTTATATCACTCTTCTTGTGATGGGAAGTCCTGACGTGATTAGTAAATACCCGGATTGCAAGGGCTTCTTTGGAAGTGCCTTCGGTTCCGTTCGATCCCGGAACGGACTTGTATGGATGTGTGTCTGACGTTACACTTTGAGATGTAAAGCTGGTTTCTATCAAATACATTTCTGGTTGTGGTGGAGAATTTATTCTCTTAGCTTAACACCCTTCTCTGAGACGTACGAGCTCAGAGGTTATGTAGTTGATGGTTACTAGTGATACATTCCCAATTTGGTAATGTGGCATACGAAGTGCTGTTGATCATTGTTGATCAAAGCGTGGCTTTGTGAAAAAGCATGGCCTTGTGAAAAAGCGTGGCTTTGTGAAAAAGCGTGGCTTTGTGAAAAAGCGTGGCTTTGTGAAAAAGCGTAGCTTTGTGGACGAGACTTCGTCGAGCCTCACAACCCGGTAATGGTCGAAATAGGAATGTTGCGGCAAAGGTTTTTAGGGGTAGCACCCCTAGGGTATGTCATTTCCTTCTGGATATAAAGGTGATATCATGGTATGGAGCCCAGATATTTTACCTATGTTGATGCTGCAAATTTATTATACTTTGTGGTTGTTGCTTTGTGGTTGAGGATCCTCGGATAAAGGTCGGTGACGACCGGGGGATGACATAGCTCGTTTGTTAGTTACAGCTTGGTTAAAGCATGAGGCAACGTCGGCCTTGTGTTTGCAAAGATCCGGTTAGGTTCTCGGGGTGTCTTTCCAGAGGCGTTTCCATTTCGGTGTAAGGAAGTTCCTTAGCCTGACCATTTGTTGGAAATCCAAAGAAACAATACGCGCCCTGTACGGATTTTATTTGTAGAACCTGCCATTTACTTATGGTGGTCACCACTATTTAGATGGTAGCTATAGTAGGCATACATTAATGGTTGTATGTTGGCTAAGATTGATATTATACTTTCGAAATGTTTTCCACACTAGACATTAATAATAATATCAACTGATTTTGCGTAGTAAGCATGTTTGACTATCATAAGGAGAAATCTCCTCCAATTCTGCGTTTGCATTGTGTGTGTGGCGGGAGGCCTTATGGTAGTTTCATTTTCCAAAAGCATTGCGAATTTGTTTTATTTTCTTTGTGAAAATAACTGTTTTACGATCTCACACCAGTCACCATGACTGACTCAGAGTTTATTGTTCCCTTTCTAAACTCTAGGTGCCCATAATATTCCACACGGGCAGCCTAGAGTTATGTTATCAGGATATTCTTGATATTCTGGAGCTTTGGAGATGAGCTGGATGGTGAGGCGCACTACCGTACTTGTTTATTTATTTCGCTGTGTATTCTATATGAGGACAAGTTTATATAACTGTCCAATGTTGTATTGAGTTGTATATTGACTCTGATGATGTATGTATAAACTGGTATAGTTCTTTGTTTAAAAGACTAGTGATTATCTATTATATATTGTTCCGCTGCGAATGTGAGATTCTGATATTGTTTCTGTTTCTGTTTTTCTGTTCTTTCTTTTCTTCTATCTTCTTCCACCTCTTCTTTTTAACCATAATGGTTCGGTTTTCCGGCATTCGATTGCGTGGCATTTGATACAGTGGACGTATTAATGTCGACTTTCGAGCATCGAAAGATCGCAACCATTACAATATATTTACTGTATATTCTGAGTTTTGCCAAATTTTAGTTACAATCTATTGTTTTGAATTATTCAAGTCCGACATGTGTGGATTTATTGTCGATTTGAATGGTCCAAAATAGTGGGTCGTTACATAGCCCCTAGCTAATATAAGTCCAAAATTGCAGTGTGTAGGGCTTTGTTACAGATGAGACTAAAATAATGTTACACAGAGAAGAGAATATACAGAGAAACGATAGGTTATTGGTGAGCCTACAAAACCATTAGGATTAGTTGACTCTAGAAGAAGATAGTTGAGGGCAGATTGCCCAGTATTGTGTCTAACAGAAGTTAGATTATTGATTATGTTTGGTAGGCCCGAGTCAGCCAGTGGTCAATAGTTAGCCAGATAAAACTATATTGTGGACAGATAGTCAATTGATTTCCTGATTATATTGCATATATATGTATTTTCTATTATTGTTATAATCTGTTTGATCACAAGATTTGGATTTGGAAAAGATATTCTTTTAAAACAATATTAGTGAGGGGTAACCCATTTCGCTAAGCAGCGTGGTCTCACTTAATATCTGTAAATCGAGATGTAATTGTATTATACCCACCGGGCTTTATATCTGACTCAAAGTTTATGTTTTTCCCCTTAAACTCTCGGGTGCTAAAAATTAATTTGAGTAGATTGAGAGTTAAGGACTTTCTAGGTTTAGTAGGTTGGACAAATAAGCTTCCAAAGACATGCAGGAGGCAAAACTAGCTATGTAAGAGTTATTTGGTGTCATTTCCGCTGTGATGTATTTATGAACGATATGGCTATTTATTTAGTATTCAGATCATCCAAGAGCGTATCTTCATATGTCGCTCTTGGCATAATTTGTAATAATTATATTTGACCGAAACCTATGAATCGTTTTGGGATTATGTAAATGAATATGAAATATTGATTTGAAATGTAATCCAAAAAGTTATTTTTTTTAATTTGTGATTTTACTTCATATTCTTGTGCTTTTGATATTACGGATACCATTACCATTACCGTATTTTTTCACTGGAAGTTAATAATATAGATGATTGCAGTATTTGTAGCGCTTAGCTTCGGCCCTCAAGATAGAGGATGTTACAACTTGATATCAGAGCATAGGTTTATGAAAACTTAAAGGAAATTTTGAACTTAAAAATGATTTTCAAAACATAATCCTATGGAATTAGAGAAAAGATTGCGGTATGGGATAATGTTATAGTAACGTACTTGTATTTGCTATATGTAACTATACGCTTTATCTATATTCTCCCATCTTTTTAGGCTATTCTTTTGTATCTTACAAAGACTCAAATGCATATTTTATGGAAGTAAGATATGGATGCTAGGAGTGGAACAATTAACATTGGTGGAGGAAGCACCACAACCAATGGAAATGCCAGACCAAACACTAGAAGGAATCATGGTCAGGCACAAACTGCTAATTTGGGTGCGGGAACGCCGCAAGTTGATATAGGAGCTATTTATCAGTTCTTCGTCAACCTGATGCAAGCTGGAGCTACCTCGAGATTGTTTGGAGGAAATGCAAGATATGGAAATCAAGAAGCTCTAGTGGTCAATAACTATGCAGTACTAAACGGAGATTATGCCAGGCTTGGAAGAAAGCCATTTATTGGGACTTAGGATGCAATTAAAGTGGAGAATTGGCTGTTTCATTATGAAAGAATTTTTGCTAATTTAAGGCTTAATGATGAGCAGAAGAGCAGACTTGCTTCTAGGCAGTCGCAAGGAGCAACACTGTACTGGTGGAACAGTGTTACTGTAGGAGTAAATGAAGAGACCATGATTTGATGCGGAATTTAGAAGGAGGTTTGAGGAAAGATTCATATTGGAGATTGCTAAGTTAACTCTGCTCGGGAATTTTATGGAGTTGGAGCAGGGAGACATGACAGTGTTTTAGTATGTTACTAGATTTGAGGAGCTATCGAGATACGAATATGCTACGGTTGATACGGTTATCAAAAGAAATGAGAATTTCATCCATAAATTGAAACCCGAGCTTTTTTAAGCAACTTTACCTCATATTAGGGATCCGTGTGATGTAGTTGTTGAGATGGCTTTGAGGCAGGAGGAGATGCTTGCTTTTCTTGATGGTAACAAAGCAAGGGAAGCTCAAGGAGGGTATAACCAAAAGAGAAATTATTTCCATAAGAAAGGTGCTCAGAAAGGAGGAGTAGCCAAGAAAAGGAAGTCCGATGTAGTTTGCTATAAGTGTGACAAGAAGGGACACTATGCTTATGAATACTGGACAGAAAAAAGGAAGAAAGCTGCTGATAAGAAAGGAGTAAAATGCTTCAACTATGATCAGATTAGACATTATAAGAACCAATCCAGCCAAGGATGGAAAAGGCAAGATGTTTGCATTGGAACCAGCTACCTTAAGACTTCAGTTGAGGAGAAAGGAAAAGCTGCGTTGGGAGGTACGAATCTGATTCATGGTATACCATTTAGAGTTCTATTTGATACTGGTGCATCGCATTCTTTTATATCTCATAGTTTGGTAGATAAGCTTAACCTAGAACCCTCATACCTAGTTACTTCCTTAAGGGTTGCGAACTGATAGTAGGGTACGTGACTCTTGGGATTAGATGTGACCACTTAGAGTTTGAATTGTCAGGTCATGTATTTGCTGGCAGTTTACATGCATTTGAATTCATAGGGTTTGGAATTATTTTGGGTATGGACTGGTTAAGTAAGTATGATGCTAGGATATTCTGCCATGATAGGAAAATATCACTTAGACACCCTAGTTGTAGTGATCGGATTATATACTTCGTAGAAAACCCTAGTTTCGAGGTTAGTGCTTTGTTGGGTGTTATGGAGTAGAAAGACGAGTTAAACCAAGTTTTTTTTGTTAGAGAATTCGCAGATGTCTTTAAGCCCGTGTAGGACTACCGCCAAAATGATTCATTGAGTTTCAGATAAATTTGGTACCAGGAGCAGAACCGATGAGTAGATCGCCAAATAGAATGACACCTACCTAAATGAAGGAGTTAAACATGCAGTTGGTGGATTTAGAAGGTAAGAATTTTATCAGACCAAGTAGTTCGCCGTGGGGAGCAGCCATAGTGCTTGTGAGAAAACCGGACGAATCGTTAAGGTTGTGTATCGATTACCGTAAGTTGAATGACAAGACAATGAAGAATCGATATCTGTTACCTAGAATTAATGATTTTTTCGACCAGTTGAGTGGAGCCAAAGTATTTTCTCAGTTAGATTTGACAATAGGGTTCCATCAGCTTAGAGTAGCAAAGGATAGTATTCCTTTGACGGCGCTTAGGACAAGGTATGGATCATACAAATGGTTAATGATGCCGTTCGGACTAACTTATGCGCCAGCATTCTTCGTGGACTTGATGAACAAAATCTTCTGAGAACATCTAGATAGATTTGTGTTTGTATTCATAGACGACATTTTTTATACTCTAAGGATGAAAGAGAGCATGAAGTTCATCTTAGAGTGGTGCTTGAGACATTGAAGCAGCATTAATTGAAAGCGAAATTTTTGAAGTATCATTTCTGGAGGGAGGAAGTAAAGTTTCTTGGTCATGTAGTCTCAGAGAAAGGGTTGTCAGTAGATCCGGCTTAGATCGAGGCAGTGAATAGTTGGAAGACACCCAAAATAGTGACTGAGATAAAGAGTTTCCTTGGGTTAACTGGTTATTATCGAAGATTCATTAAGGATATCTCGCGGATAGCAGAACCAATGACTAAGCTAACTCGGAAAGATGTGAAGTTTGTTTGAACCGATAAGTGTGAGGAAGCATTCCAAAAATCGAAACACTTATTGACTAACTCACTTGTGTTAGTTGTTCCAATGGGGAATCAGGACTTAGTGCATACATGGATGCATGTGGAATAGGATTAGGAGCCGTGTTGATGCAGAGAGGTAAAGTGATTGCCTATGCTTCTCGACAGCTCAGGCCGCATGAGGTTAGCTATCCAACTCATGATTTGGAATTAGCTGCGGTTAATTTCGCATTGAAGGTACAGAGTCACTACCTTTTAGGAGATAAATTCCAGTTGTATACAGATCATAAGTCACTAAGATATTTATTCTCTCAGAAGGAGTTGAATATGAGACAGCAGAGGTGGTGGGAGTTTTTAGCCGCTTATGACTTTGGTATTGAATACACACCGAGGTAAGGTAATAAGATTGCGGATGCACTTAGCAGGAAACATCAGAATGAAATATTGGCAATGATAACTTAGTGTGAAGATTTAGAAGCATTGGCTACATGTGGAATATGATGGAGATCTAAGAGTTATTCTAGTCAAGAAACTACTCTTCTGTCGTGTTTAGAAGTTCGACCGGTACAGATCATAAGTTCGACCGGTAATGGAACGGAGTGCGACGACTTGAATGATTTCAGTCTTGAACAGAATGGGTGTTTGAGGAAGAAAGGAAGATTGTGTGTTCCGAATGTGGGAAACATTAGAAAGGAAGTTCTTAGAGAATGTCATCGTTTGAGGTTCGCCATTCATCCGGGAGGAACTAAGATGTATCAGGATATGAAAAGGAGTTTCTTCTGGGAAGGTATGAAGAGGGATGTAGGCTTATGGGTGATGTAGCGTTCAAACTATCAACAGGTAAAAGTTGAACATCAAAAACTGTGTGGGTTACTTCAGCCTTTAGATATTTCAGTCTGGAAATGGGATTCTATCTCAATGGATTTTATAGACAGGTTGCTAAGGTCAAATCGAGGAAATGAGAGTATATGGGTTATAGTGGACAGATTGACAAAGAGTGCACACTTTGTACCTATTAGGTCGACCAGGACAGCACTAGATTTAGCTAAGTTATTCATGAGGAATATAGTTATACTGCATGGAATCCCTACTAGTATAGTAAGTGATAGAGATTCCTTATTTACTAGCAAGTCCTGGAAGAGCCTACAAGAGACTTTAGGTATCAAGCTCAAGATGAGTACTACTTACTATCCGCAGACAGATGGGCAAACAGAAAGAGTTAACAAAGTCTTAGAGGATTTGTTAAGAGCTTGTGTGCTAGATTTTAGAGGATCATGGGAAGACCATCTATACGTAATCGAGTTTTCATATAGCAACAGTTATCAGACTAGGATAGGGATGGCACCGTTTGAAGCTTTGTGTGGAAGGCCATGCAAATCTCCCGTTTGTTGGTTAGAGACCAGGGATAGGTTAATTCTTGGTTCGGATTTGGTTAGAGAAGCTATGGAGAAATTTGAGTTAATTCAAGCTAGGATGAAGGAAGCTCAGCCTAGGCAGAAGAGTTATGCTAATAAAAGAAGGAAAGACTTAGAATTCTTAGTCGGAGATCATGTTTTCGTCAAGGTGTCAACGGTAAAAGGTGTAATCAGTTTTGGAAAATCAGAAAATAGGCACCAAGATTTTTTGGACCATTTCCTATTATAGAAAGGATCGGGAAACTCGCATATTGAGTAGAGTTACCGAATAGTTTGGCAGGAGTGCACAATGTTTTTCATATTTCTCATCTAAGAAAGTGTATTCGATATCCAGAAACTACCATTACACCGACTGTATTAGATAATCTAGTAGTGGAACTAAATATGACTATAGTTAGAAAACCAGTTCGTATAGTTGCGAGAGATGAGAAGAGACTAAGGAACAAGGCATCAAATTAGTCAAAGTCCAGTGGAGTGATGACGAGGGAGACTGTACTTGGGAAACCGAGGGCAGGATTAGAGATACTTATCCTGACTTGTTTCGTGGTATGTTTTACCTTTATGTTTGATTGTTGTGAATACCTTATCGTAATTTCGAGGATGAAAGTTTTTAAGTAAGGGAGTCTGTAATGAACCTAATTATGACTAACATTATTTAGCACATTTAGTTAGATAAATTAAATGAAATAATAGATGGTTAAGACACTGAGATTTGTTAATTAATAAGGGGGTCATGCCTTAATGAATGTATAAGCAAAAGAGAATTAAAAATAAGTAGGTTGGAGGAATATGGTAAGGCAAAATAGGAATAGCCTTTGTTCTTATAACCTAAACCCTCCTATCCTTCATCTCTTATTCATTTCAATATTCACAAACAAAACAAAAAAAACCTTAAGCAAGTTCGGCCGGCCACCATTACGAAGATTCAAGAAGAAGAAAAGCTAGGACTCAAGTAGAAAGTTTAAGCAAATCAATCAAAGAGCAAATCTCAACCTTCTTAACACCAAACTAAGGTGAATAATTCGATTTACATCTCACTTTTCATAATGATTCCGATTTTAAGGTTTGATCCAAATTATTTTGCAAATTATATTCCATGTTAGGTTTATTTACATGGATACATATGTCTGTTCATGACTTATATGGTCTCATATAGATTATATGATAAATTTAGATTGGAAAACATATTAAATGACATCCAAATGATTTGCATTTTTTATATATGGTCAAGAATATTATTTTAGAAGTGGGTTTCAAGTTTCATAATTTTCTAAATTATTGTGGATTTATTATGAATTTTCTATGAGAGAAATTAGTTAACATTGGGTTTAAATTATTTAAAGCAATTATATAACGATTTTGGGTCTAATATTTAAATATGTTAGAAAACATATTAAAACTGAGTTATGGTAATTTTGGGGAATTTTCCTAAGTATTGATTATGGTTATAAAATTATTTAAGTTAAGGGACTTAAATGTTTCGTATGTTTTATCAAGGAGAAGGGCCTATTTGTTAAAATGTTTTAATTTAAAATTTTGAATTTGGTAGCCTTTTAGAAAAAGGATTTTGATAAAGAAATGGAAACCAATCATATTTTGACAAATTAGGCAAGTCAGATGAAAATAAATTACTTTGAAAGGTATAAAATCAGTTTTGTTTTGGTTTACCACTTCGCCACTTCCATTTGCTGGCTTTCATCACCATACCTCCGCTAACGAACCTATTTGAAACTAATACACATGGTATCAAGCCATTGATACGTAGTGGATTGGAGAAAGGCGGAAGGGACCGTGTCGAAACCATGCTTTCAAAGGGGTAGAGGTTATTCTTACAAGCTTTCGAATCCATTACTTACTTTTGTTTATAAAAGATGCTTCAAAGAGGTTGAAGCCAACTTTATTCAGTTTCGAACCAATAAACTAGCCTTTGCTTTAAAAATGAGTTTTCGAACGAGTTTCCGCTTTTTGAACCTATTCGATACCTAGCTACCACATTCATACCTTTCAAAATGGTTAAGGCCGCTTTTCTTTATAGCCTTAAAACTACGTATTCGAAAGGGTGCTTTCGCCTTTTGACTTTGGAAGTTGCTTTCTCAATGCTTTTGAAAGGGCCAAATAACTGCTTTTAAATGGTTTCCGAGGCAATGGTTTCAAAAGGGTATGTTTCAAAGCTGTCCTCTTCCCCAATTCCTTTATTTGGATTAAAGCTTTCGAAAAAGATACTTTTTCTCTTAGTTCTTTGATCCAATGGTTATATTATATGTAAAACCCAATGGTTTCAAAAGAAATAATTATTAAAGGTTTCGAAGCAATGTTTCCACAATCCTTTACTTGAGCCCAATACTTTCGAAAGGTATAGTGTGAATGTTTTGAAAGATATGTTTAAGTATTTCGAAAGGAAGGTTCTAATGCTTTCGAAAGATAAGTATAAATGGTTTTGGGAAAGGATGTCTAAGGTTTTAAGTAAAGCTTTCGAAAGGGTTGTTTTCAATGATTTCAAAAGGTATTGTTCAATGTTTTAAAATAAGGGATTCGAAGGTTTTACTTTGTCTTCATGGTCTAAAGTTTTCGAAGTTAAAAAGGGTTTTAACTTGTTTTGAAGGGATAGATAATCCCATTGATTAAATTTTATCAACATTGATTTGTGTAAAGCATATATCATAGCATAAGTGTTTTGAGTAAAGCAAAGCATACGATTTCCTTGTTTTATAAAGATATGATTTCAGGGGCAAATCATTTGCAAAGATCGTACACAAGGAAATTAAATTTGAATAGGGTAGTTAACCCTAAGTATATGACAGGAAATGAAATATGAATAGGATAGTAACTTTAATTTTTGACTCAGATATTAGAACACTAGATGGGACAAGTGTGGAGTCACACCCTATACTTTAGCTAATTAGCCCCTAGCCAATATAAGTCCAAAATTGCAGTGTGTAATGCTTTGGTACAGATGATACTAAAATAATGTTACATGCAGAAGGGAATATACAAAGAAAAGATAGGTTATTGGTGAGCCTGCAAAACCATTAGGATCAGTTGACCCTAGAAGAAGATAGTTGAGGGCAGATAGCCCAGTATTGTGTCTAACAGAAGTTAGATTATTGATTATTTATGGTAGGTTCGAGTCAGCCAATGGTCAATAGTTAGCCAGATAAAACTATAGTGTGGACAGATAGTCCGTTGATTTCCTTATTATATTGCATATATATATGTATTTGCTATTATTGTTATAATCATCTTGATTGCATGATTTGGATTTGCAAAAGACATACTTTTAAAAGGATATTAGCGAAGGGAAACCCGTTTCGCTAAGTGACGTGGTCTCACTTAATATCAGTAAATCAAGATGTAAGAGTATTATTCACCCCAGGCTTTATATCTGAATCGAAGTTTATGTTTTTCTCCTTTAACTCTCGGATGCTCAAAATTAATTTGAGTAGATTGAGAGTTAAGGACTTTTCAGGTTTAGTAGGTTAGACGAATAAGCTTTAGAAGACGTGCATGAGGGAAAGCTAGCTATGTAGGAGTTATTTAGTGTCATTTCTACTTTGATGTATTTATGACTGATATGGCTATTCATTTAGTACTCTGATCATCTAAGGGGGCATCTTCATATGTCACTCTTGGCAAAATTCGTAATAATTATTTTTGATCGAAACCTAGGAATCATTTTGGGATTATGTAACTGAATACGAAATATTGCTTTGAAATGTAATCGGAATTTTTTTTATGAAATTTGTGATTTTACTTCATATTCATTTGATTTTGATATTACGGGTACCATTAACATTACCGTATTTTGTCACCAAAAGTTAATACTGTAGATGATTGCAGCATCTATAGTGCTTAAATTCAGGCCTCAAGATAGGGGATGTAATGGCTCTTCGTCAAGAGAATTTGTACCCCAAGACCAAATCAGCTAGCATGGTTAACAAAGAGCCGAAACCGCAATAAGATGGAGGAAAGAATAAATGGAATGGCAAGAGAAAGTAGTTTCAAGGAAAGAACGCTCAAAAAAGGCTAAGTGGGATCCTATCTTTTATGGTTGTGGAGACTAGGATCACTTGTTTAGAGACTGCAAAGCTGATGGAAAGAAGAATTGCTACAACTATGGCAAATTCAGACATATGAAGAAGAATTTCCAAAAACTAGTGAAGTAGAAGCAATTAGTGAGGCATATGCTTTGGATGTTATCCCGATTTCGTCAAGTTCTCCCTTGAAGGAACCATGCCAGCCCACAGTTGAAGAAATGGGTAAATTTCAAAAAAAAATACTATTGGATCTTTGTTGGGCCTATGTAGTCTAAAATCATTTAGAACTTTTATAAATTTTCCTTTTAAAATTTTCTCCATTTTACTATAATTATTGAACTATTAGTTTAATTTAATATTAATTAATTGTATATTATGACGAGCACACCAAATGCACCCATGTGTATAGTATAAGTGCAACATATGAAAGTTGTACATAATTAATGTTATCTAGGTATTGCGATTTAGCCGTAGCGGACCCATTTTCCCTCTATATATGCCTTTGTCGTCTAAAATTAATTTTTTTAATATATGTATGTATGTATGTATATATGTATCTGTATATTTATATGTACAGATGTATATATAGATACACAATAAATATTTTGCATAGCAGTTTTGCTTGAAATATACTTTATTTATAATGCATGCAATAAATCAAAAAATACAAAGTCTAATTAAAGTAGTTCAAACGTTTACTATTATGTCTTATAAAAAGCCCCATTTGAAAACTTTGAGTTAAATGCAAATAACTTTGAGTTAAATGCAAATAACATGCACACATAAATGATATTATGTAAATATATAAATTCATGTCATACAAACAAAACAAAATTTGAAACGAAGTAAAATAAAATATAGGTAGTTTGTTAAATAAAATGTTTCCTTTTAAACAAAGATTTAGTATTAGGCTGGATACAATTGTAGAACTAGAAATAAATCATTTTTTAACCTTTCACTTTTCAGTTCAATTAGCAAAGTATGTTTTAGAATGATTTAAAACATAACACAATTAGGTCATCATATTATGTTGATAAAAAATATTAATTAACATAATTGTTTCAAAGTATTATTCACGTAGCAATTTATGTGTAAACATTTAAGTCTAAATCTTCTAATATAAAAACTAACTTATTAACAAAAGTATTCCAAAATTCAATTTAATTTTTTATTAACAATGATAAAATCAGGCGACATAAGCATATATAGATTCATGATAAGAAGGTCTAGATCATGGTTATGCATGGATGAATCAACATACAGAACAAAGAAAATGAAATAAAAAGGATCTATATCTAGGTTAAATAAATTGGATAAAAAAACATATAGAATAGAGACAGGAAATCATCATTATTATTCATAACAAAGTAGTAGTGAACAAAGCAAGAGTTTTTTTCTCATGATAAGAATATACAATTGATTCAAGCAGGGGGTTTGAGACATTCAAATCAAAGTCCAAATTCATATATATAAACTCAAGGGAGAGAAGATAATTAAGGGATGCAAGCATAATTAAATATATGTATGTATATATATATAATTACCTTAGGATGAAGCCTAGAGAATACACCTTGGATGAAGAAGAATTCTTAGATTCTTTAAATTGATCTCCAGATCTGCAATAATCTAAAGACAGTCGCCTTTTTCTATTCTGTTTTTTTTTATTTTGTTTTGAATTTTTGGTTATTTATGCCCATGGAAATTTAAAATTTTTTAGAAGAGAATACGGGAATGAGAGTGACAAATGACAGAGAGAAAATTTTATTAAAGGAGGAAATAAATGTAGAATTTATTATATGCTGATTCTTCTCCTTTTAATAATATTTTTCTTCTCATTGAAAACAAAAAAACCCCTCTTATTCCTCAAAGTAAGTCCTATTATTAAATGGGCTATTTGGACTCCAAAACATTCTAAAAACCAATCGCTATTATTTCTATTTAAATCCAATTTAATTTCCTATCGGTAACGTATACCAATTCGCGCGCTTATAACTGGTGTACACGCACTTTATTAAATACTATTGGAAATCAAACAATAAGTTTTTTTAGAAACTAACATTTCACAAATGTTAATTAATTTAGTTTATTTGAAGTCCTTTTTAGTATTTATTCTGTTTAAATCAAATTTAAACATTCTATCGATATCGTATATCGATACGCACGTTTAAAACTTATATATATGCGCTTTAATAAATACTAATGGTATTCAAATAGATTTGATAAACTTTAATCATTGATATTTCATAAATATTAATTAATTTTCAACTCTTAAAAATTAATTAAATCATGTGGTTTATTCGGAATCTTCATCATTTTTGATTGTGAAACTCATAGGTGTAAATCCAAACGGCGATTAATATTGAACAATTCAAATATTAACGTTCATATACTGCTTTAGCTAGTGGTGTGACATTTTGGTTGAATTTATCACTTACACTTCTTTTGGTAAAATCTATTTTTTTATTATAAGCATTACCCACTAGTGACAATTATTTGCATGAATTCTCTTCACCAAAGCTATACCACTTTGGACTTATGTAATTTGGTGATGGTTAAAATTCCATCATCATCCATATTCAACTTTATAATCCAAGCACAAAGTCCTTAGTTCAATAATAACAATTGTTATTAACTGAAATGCTCTAGCTAGAACTTTAATTTTGAGTTGACTTTAGTTGATCGTGATACTAACCTCATATAACTGAGGAGACGAATCCTCTCTTCAGTAGTGTTTTACTTCCAATGCTTCCACCTGACCAACTATAGTCATTCGATGGACTCCATACCAACTATAATCAAAGTGGAGCTTCCACATTGAAAATCAATAATATTCTCAAGTCGAGGGAGCTGTGTAAATTAGTCACATCGATATTTTCTGTTAGACTATAGTCATATTAACCAATAGAAAACTATCAGTGAGTCATTCCATAATTATCCAATAACTATCAGTATGTAACCCCTTGGTGCCCTCAACAGCCTTGAGTAATACACTACCTAATATTTAGAGAGCGTTACATATTAGTGTCAACGGATATATCGGTATCCAGTCTCGATATATCTTGACTAGGAATATTTAAAATGGTATATTTATTTTCATTGTGATAAGTTACTTAGGCTTATAGCACTTTGTAACCATTATCACAAAACACACTATTTATGGATTTTCTATTAATTATACTGTTAATTAAATTAATTAATTAATATATAACACATTATATCAAGTATATAATAGAAAGGTAACACCATTTATTTTGACCAAGATTGGTTATCGAGTTAGATATAAATAACAAATTACACAATTGCCTCTAAGGCATAACTTTAACTCTATCATCCCTTGGGGAAGGAGAAATGGAAAAGCATCATTATTCAAAATTTGCTTTCCACTTATGATGTACCCATATGTGTTTGGTTCGATGCCGAGGATTCACATTTCTTTATATCTAATGACCTGGTAGATATATTGGGATTGAAACCCGAAATAGTTGACCGACCTTTGATTGTAACAAATCTTATTGGAGGCTCTACTAGCATTTGTATGGTTTGGCCTTATCGAGTCATGGATGCTCTTTTGTTTGTGAGTGATTTGTTTTGAATTCTTTGGGTTCACGATTATCTTAGGGATGGACTGCCTAAAGAAGTGTGCAGTAGTGGTGGATTGCGAGAAGCTGTTGGTGATGATTGAGGCTATGAAAGGGTGGAGGATAGTCATTGGTTGCCTTCTAGAGAATGGGGTTATGGTTAGCTTTCTATATTCGCTTGAGGTTCCATATGCTTAGTTGTCATTTGTGTATATCATCAGAGATTATCCGGATGTGTTCAAAGAAGTGACTGGATTATTACCACACTAAGAGATTGAGTTCCACGTAGACTTAGTGAAGGATGCCAGGCCGATAGTTATGTCTTTGAGGACGTATGGCACCCAGAGAGAAGAAGAAGTTGGAGGTGCAAGTGAATAACCTGTTGAAGTGAGGGTTTATTCGTAGGAGTACATCCGAGCGGGACGCACCTGTAGTATTTTCCACTAAAGCAGATGACTCTTTGAGGTTATGTGTAGATTATCGTGAGGTTAATAAGGTGACGAGGAAGAACAAGTATCCACTCTCGCATACTGATAACTTATTCGATCGGCTTCATGGTGCGAAGGTGTTCTCTTACTTGGGTCTTGCGATGGGGTTTCACCACCTGAGAATAGCGAAGGAGACTGTGCCGATCACCATGTTCTGCACGTCATTTGGTTTCTACGTGTAACACCATGTAATTTTGACTCTAATTAATTTAAAAGGAATCAATTAATAAATAATAACGCTAAAATAGAATTTTCATAAAGGTCAAAAATTTAGCAATGAACCGTGCACCATTGGGTTCATGGCAATTTTCTAATCAATTTTCATATATAAAGTTTTTCGATTAGAGTTCAAATGAAAAGTTATTGATGGTTGAAGTTTTGGAATCAAAAATAATTATATATGTAACTAAGGAAACAAATAATAATTAACTAATGTTAATTGCAAACTTTTAAACTTAACGGTAGCTAAGACGTTAAGAAAATGTTAACAGAAAACAAATGATAACGATCGTGTAAGTAAGTAATTAAATAAACCAAATCAAGCAATGTTAATTATCTACCATTTAACAAGGCCATAGGTTGAACTATAGGTCACCTAGGTCGACCGATAGCTATTGACCATGGGGCATGAGCGGTCGATCTTTGTTAGAGAAAAATTAAAGAATAAACAGCAACTTAAACGACTTGGATTTAAAACAGCTTAACCGAATGACATGCATTGATTTGAACCCCAATAAATATTGAATTAGACCCTCACTTCAGAACTCATACTTTCGAAGCGACGCCAAAGCACTGCCATTTTCTCTTCTTTTCCAAATTTCTAAATTCTTAAATTAGTCCTAGTTATACATATGTACTTAATTGGAGAACTGTAGAAGAAGATAGAAAGAGGAATGCGGTCAAATAAAATCGTCAAAGTCAAGGTAAACTGTAAGTCCGGATTTTAAATACAAATCTAATCCAAATCTATTTTCTAATTGAGATTTCTAGTATATTTTTTTATGCTTGCAACGTATATATCCAAATAGGGAGAAAAGGAAGTCAAATTAGAACATCTGTTGATTTGGAATGCTAAAAAGGCGAGTGAGAACATTACATACTCTTGTATAATATAAAATTTATATCATTGTAAGTCTAGTCCTATATACTTGAAATGTAAATTGGAATTATAGGCTAAACCTTTACACATGCAATGAAATTATAAACTCTGCATACATATTTTGTAATTGTTAATTTGACATATCTATACATTATATGAATGTAAATTTGGAAAAGATTTAGGCATTATAAATCCTTTAATTTATTATTGAATAATAGTGGACCATGAATGTATAAATGATGTAATAATTCCAAATTTGTTATTTAAATGGATATTAAAAAGTAAGAAAGTAAAATAATGAAAGAAAAATAAGATTTTAGGGGTTTAAGTGGTATTTTGATTCATTGGAATATAAAATGTTAAAGTGTGAATTTTTATACATTATCAAGTTTAAAATAAATAAAGGGCCTTATTTGAAAGGATAAGGAATAAACCTAAAAAGAATGAGATGTGTAAAATAAGGATACTTACCATATTTTTTACTATCTATTTCAATAACTATATAAAGACAAAGATAATTCCTTGTCATTCCAAATGCAACACAAATCTTCTGCTGGGATAAGATATAGAAATTTACAGTGTTAACATTTCCATGATGGAGATGTAATTCCAATGCACTAAAATGCAAAAAATCCTCAATTTTTAAATAAAGAGACAGAATTATGACATGAACATTCTAATAGAAAACATATGCGATACAACCAAATATGAGAATTAAATAAAAAGAAACGTAAGAGTAGGTAACAACAAATTAAAGGTAAAAAGGGAATATAAATAGAAAATAGGAAAAGGGAAAAAATGGAAAAAAGGAAAAAAATGAAAAAGGACATTATAAATCTTTTTAAAAAAGAAAGTGATAAATAGTCATAAACCAAGTAAGATATAAACCCAGAAAGAAGTAAAAAATTATGTTTAATAGTAAATTATGGAGGCAAAATATTTAAGTAAGAATGAATCAAGAAATCTATCAGATATATATGTAGCCTCAAGTATGCGTTTATGACGAGTGTGAACTATGAAAGTTAATATATGATTAAATGAATAGAATGACATAATCATTGGAATATGTTGGAATGTGAGGTCAGTAGTGTTACACGATAGAAGCCTGCCCACCGCAAGGGGCTACCGGCAGTTTTGTATACATTACTGATGTGAGACATGTCCAACCCGTAGGACCCATGGCAAAGTATACGCTTGTGTATAAATAATGGAATACCCCAATAGAAAAGGTCACCTCTTTCAACAAAGTAGGAAAGGGGGTATTGCCTTGATTGTAATAGGTAATCTGAATTGGATGCTGAGCACACTATGACAGAATATCAACGAATAAAGAAGCAAGGTTGTAGATAGGTCGAGAATATCATCAATCCTTAGCGGTCAACGGAAAAGACAATGGTTACACCTAACGGGTACACTACTACTAATATACAACCCACGTTGGGTCATGCATCGCTATAGTTTGCTAGTTTGTTTGTTAGGTGGCAAGGCTAGTTAACCCTATCAGAGAAGTTTTTCAAATGCACATGGGGTAGTCCGTGGAGCTGAGTCCATGGTCGGTGGGGCTGAATCCACCATATTTATATTCCATAGAGCCGAGTCTACAACCGAAAAGAAGACAAGAAAATCCCTAAAAATGCATCATAGAGAATGACTAATTTACTGTAAAGCCGTTAATAGGCACTATGACAGTTCCTCGGTAGGCGCAAGACGAGATCGTGATATGGTGAGGGTGATGGATCTTGACGAGGTGCTGATATAAAATACTAGTAAGGACAATATCTAAGTTCCAATAGGGGACCATGGTACTTATATACATACATAGGTATAATCTACTACGTGTATATGGGATGTATCGTATACATAAGTGTAGTTGAAGCGATTAAGTAAAACAAATGGACATAACATGAAATGGAAGACAATCGGCATAAACTAGTGTTTGGTAAATTATACACTTTATACATAACACTAGTTTATGAATCAGAGCTGTAGGAAATGATTTAGAGGATACTAAGATGACGGAGGCTACCATACTTGTCCGAATCTTTCTACCTAGAGCACACATCTGGCGCCTAGAGAATTTGCAGCCCCAAGCTCATCTAATCATCCGCATTCTCTAGTATAACATCATCCCCAAGATGGGGAGCTACGAGAAGATTTACCGTGGTCCAGAAGTCCACCTATTCCAATATAGGTGGTATCAAGGTTAACTAGGCTCGAGTAATTATGACTTATATTGCAGGTATGGGAGTAGCAGGGACCTAGAGGAGCTCTGTTCTCTACTGTCATCTTTTCATCGCTATTTTCAAACATTATGGGGTCAACCTCCAAGGTAAGCTACATCATAGGGATATGTACCCATCGTTGGACATGGCTTCACTTAGGAGGATGAGAATTGAGATAGAGGAGAAGCCTGCAATTTTTGAGTAGCAACATCAGGAGGCTTTATAGACACATATGGATCGGACTCCTTGGCTGGACTAGCAGGTAGGAGGGTACCAGCACTAGGCCTAGGATTATGAGGAGATCTTGGAGTCCCAACGTAGGATAGAAGCTGGATTTCAGGCTATATAGCAGAGGCAGTAGAGGATATATGAGAGGTAACCGTCGATGCAGGAGGAGCAACAATGCTATAGGCATGAGTTAGGATGCATATATGCTATGATCCAATCACTCGGACGCAGCTGTGGTTCTAGCTCTTGCAGAGGGCGAGCTCCTAGTCCTTAGTTAGTAGTATTTGCATTTTCATTCCAGTATTTGTTTTCTTTTTAGTTTTGGTTGTAAGCATTAGTTGTTTATGTGATGTGAAAATGCGTATGATGTAATGGAAATGTTTATTTTGATGTGTTTTTGTGGACCGTTATATTATGGAAAACAATAAAAATAAGGAAATTTCAAAAAAGACACTTAACAAATGCAGGGGAAAAGAAAATAACAGAGATTAGAAGTTTAAAAATAAATTAAGAAAATTTATTTAACTAACTACTAAGACGAAAATAGAATAAGATTTTAAGTCCCAAAAAGAAATGTAGGATAAAATTTCGAGAAGTAAATTTTAGTAAACAAAGGATAAGGAAAGGATGTTGCATAGCCACGGATCAATACCTTGCGCCTTAAAGGCTGAAATTTATGATTGAACTTTCGTGCAGGTTGGTATTATAAAAGAAAGGAAAAGTTTTTGAAAATTTAAAATTTACCGCATAATTTAGTAGAGTCCATTATGGATGTTAAAGTGTTAGCTATACCCTGTTTTTAAGAGTTGTGAAAAAATTTGTTTTGAAAAACCTATATATATATATACTTCTGAAAAATAATACATTTGCAAATAGCATTTTTTTAAAAGGATTTTTGCTAGGAAATTTTTGTTGATAATTTAAAAAGTAGTATAAAAATATTTTTGAGTTGAAAGGGAAGACACTTTCAAATTTTGAAAATGACATATATTTGATATGGGGAAATAGTCGATAGGTTGGTTAGCATAGATTTTACTGTGAAGCGAAAGTGGCAATAAAATTAAAATATAGTTAGTAACAAGGAAGCTGTTTTAGCTATGGAATATTTTCTATGTACCTTGTCAATCGGTGAACTAAAATTTGATTTTGAAATAACACTGTTTTAAAACTTTAGAAATGAAAATTTGTTGTGCGAACTGTATTGGGAAAATTTGGAAGGAGATATTTGCCCATAAGTGAAGGTTCCAAAGTACAATGGGAATATAGGTATACAAGAGAAAATAATGGAAAAATGGAATTTTCCATTTCAAACCCTTTTCCTGGCATGAAGAAATAGGTTTGGAAAATTGATTTTTTTTAAATTTGGATGTTTGCAACAATGTGCAAGGATTTTGGAGGGTAGGAATTGGACTAAAAATTTGTTGAACTAGACTTATATTCGTAGAAATGTCGAAAAATTTGGATGCAAAAACAATTTTTGGTTTTTTAAAATTTGCATGCATATAGAACTGCCAGTATATTTAGGATATTTACACCATATTTTTTATATTGATTTAAAAGAATGCACTCATATAAGAGGCAAGTTTAGAATTACTCTGCATACATATCATATGTACTATAATAAACTGTGCACTTGTACAAGATTGATTGCAAAATCGTTTGCACACTAATTGATTTGATAGGTTAGAATTGTTGTACCAAGCTATAACGCCCCACCTCGAGACTCACTTTAGTAAAGAGAATTAACAAGTAATTTCGTCTACTAAAGCGGAGAATAGGGTTTGTTAGGAGCGACCATCTATAGCCTTGTCTTAAATATCTATTGAATACGTCGACAAATGCTATATTTTTTTCAACTTGAGTGGGTTGACATATCCAATAAATACTTAATCCACTTCCATAGGTGGCTGTAGGATCTAACAGAACAAAACACAACAACTCAAATGCAATAAACATCACAGAACAGACAACCATCACATATCCATATATATACATGAACAGATACATCCTCAGCGTTACACAAAATAATACAAGTCAAGTGGTATGACAACCACTATATACTATACAAGCCAAAAAGGATCAACATATGGATAGTCATTAGAGTAGTAGCAAACAAACACTCAAAAAGCTAAACCAAAAACTATAGCAAAAGGAAGTCCATGCGGAAGAAAAAATAGGTTAAGTTCAATGCACCTAACCTGAAACATCTCGGTCTGACCCGAGTATAAAATACACGGATCAGTCTAGCTAAACATATCAGTCAAATGAATAGAAATAGATAAGGCATGAAGTGTTCCTCTTTCCAAGAGAAAACACTACATGTATATATACAAGAGATGGTGATGTAGCAAGTATGGCATAAGATAAGGCATATGATATATGGTATCATATGGTGTTTGGTTACTTCATAAAATAGTCTAAGTATATGAGTACTTGAGAACTAATGTGGGTCAACAAACAAAATCAACAAACTCCATTTGAAACAAAACAACAAACATCAATATAGGATTTCGCCTCATCTCTTCGGCGATTCCTATCAACAAAACAATAAACAAGAATCGAAAGAAGAATATCTCCAATAGGAGATTAAAACATGGTTTAATTTTCACTTAGGCTAATTAAATTTCTCTAATTGGTTAACTTAGGCTAATTAAATTTCTCTAATTGGTTAACTTAGGCCCAAAGCCTGTTTAGTGGGTTTGAGAAATGAGAAACTTTTGACTGTATGTTCATTGCAACATTTCCTTCCTCAAACACCAGAGAAACAAAAATGGCAGCCAGTAATTAACAAATCTCCACAAACATCCACCAAACTTCAATTTAATTCAACAAAATTAAGTCTTTTTGTAAGATTATGAGCAAGAGAAGGTAAACAACTCCGAATATTACCGGTTTCATCATTAAACTCTTCTACAGTAAATTTTTTTCTCATTTTCACTGTCGTTTCTCCTTGCATGTCTCTCTTATGGTTTTAGCAGGTGTTTCTAGCCCCAAATCGAGCTAAAAGTTGCCGCCTTGCTTGCATATCTTTGGTATTTTAGTAAGTAGCTAAAGGTGAGAACAATATATCACAAATACTAGCTAAATCGTTTGAAAAATTGCTTGAATCTGCTGCTTGTACAAAAGTTTATTCACTGTAAATACTATTTTCGTTTCTAGCCTGAAGTGCCAACTTTGGTTGTCCATAACTTTCATCTCCGGCAACGAAATGCTGCCGGATCTTTTTTTGAGTTAAGTTTATATGTTGAATTTTGTTTCTGCAAAATTTGGTTGAAAAATATTGTAATTTGAGTGTTCAAACCGTTGTTGCAAAATCAACAAAACATAGCTTTTCTGCCTATAGAAATTGTGTTTTTCGAGTTGCTTCAAACTTGGCCTGAGTCCATGTTTGAGATAGCATAACTCTTTCATTTCTTACTGAAATTGCGTGATTCTTTTTTTGTCTTGAGGAATTTCGAGGATAAAATTCTTTTATGGGGGAAAATGTAACACACCGTAATTTTAATGCTAATTAATTTAAAAGGAATTAATTAATAAACAATAACACTAAAAAAAAGAATTTTCACAAACGTGAAAATTTGGCTATGAAACTTAGCACCATTGGGTTTGTGGCGATTTTCTTATTAATTTTCATATATAAAGTATTTCAATTTGAGTTCAAAAGAAAAGGTTATTGATGTTTGAAGTTTTGGGATCGGAAATAATTATATATGTAAATAAGGAAACAAATAATAATAAACTAATGTTAATTGCAAACAGTTAGACTTTACGGTAGCTTAGATGTTAAGAAAATGATAACAAGAAACAAATTATAACAATAGAGTAAGTATGTAACGACCCTGAATTTTTGATTTTGGAAATCAGGATATTTAATTGATTTTAAATATCTGGAAGTTAGTTTAATTTGAAATTCGAGATATCAGAATGAATTTGTCGATTTAATTATTGAATTTAATCGTTAAATTTGGGTAAAAATTTGAATCTTCAGTTTTAAGCCGATTAAAAATATTTTCAAGGCTTAGAAAATTTATATTGATAATACCGAAGATAATGGGACTTTCATAATTGAATTTGAAACTATTTTGTTCAGTTTTGAATTTATATCATTTAAATCGATATTTGAAAATAGCGTTCCGGGGCACAGTCTCGGAATTCGATGAAACCAAATCCATTGGATCCATAATATTGTATTATAATCGGATTTCAATTTTCATAATGTTTGGAGTGATCGTTTGGCCATACAGTAAGCAAACGCGCTGAAATTAAATCGAAAATTTAAAATAATAACTGGTCCAAAAAGCTATCTTCCCCATACGATCGAATTTGGACTCGAAACCTTTTCCATTGCGTTCGGAATAGGCATATAACATTACGAACACCTAGCGGCACGCCTCGATAGGAAGTCAAGAATGTCGTGCTGTATTTGTCGAGATAATTTGAATTTGAATTTAAATTAAAATATATTTATACCCTAAGTCAAATAGCAACCTACTTTCTTTCCATATCAGAAATTTTTCTCTGAAGCACTGCAGCCTTCCTCCATATGCCAACGTCTCGTCCTTGTCACCCCATTTCTTTACAAATCTCACGCGAATCATTTCAAAAGCAGAAACAAAGAAAATATCCTGTCCCCGTCTTCATTTACAAAATTGAAATATGAGAAACAATTAATGGCCGCAAATTCTCTGTGAATTTAAATCGAAACAAACGAAAATACTTTCGTTCAAAATGGAAATCACGACCACTCTTTCAATTCAAACTAAATTCAAATCCCTCTTCCCCTCTCTGCAATCGAACGAGATCCCCAATTCGAGCAGTTCGAATTTTACTCGACATTCATGGATTCAAGCTGATCCTATTTAGGGCATCTCATTCATCTAGCGACAGGCATGGGAGGTCGGAAGGGCAACGCAGTGAGGTCGCGAGTTGTTGGGTCAGGTTCTCAGTCGAGTCGAGGCTCGACTCTATCTCGAGCTCGGCTTCGAAGGGTGGTCGGATCGAAGGCGACTTCGATTTTGTCAGGGCGGCGAGCGCGATATTGAAACTGCGATTCGAGCGTGAGGCAGCTCGTGGGGAAGGTGGTAGAAGGATTCGCATGCGAGCAGAAGGGGTGGTGGCGAAGTCGCGTAGGATCCTGGACTCAAAGGTAGGATCTTGAGGTCGAGCAGTAAGGTATATGCAATTTATTCAATTCAATTTAAATTTGAAAGTAAATTTAAATCTGTACAGAAATATAAAAGAAAGAAAGAAAAAATATTATCTCCGAGGTTTGAAATTTGAATTTAATGTCAATCTGTTTAAAACTGGAAAGAATATTTAATAACGACGTTAAGGTGATTAACTTGTTAATAAAACTTATTTATTGTTTTAGTTACTGAAAATAATTATAAAAAGGAAATTTAGTTTAAATTTAATTTTTAGTTAAATAAATTTATTAAAAAGGAATTGGTTTAAAGTTAAAAGTATTAGTTGAGATAAAAATCAATAGTTGATTAAATTTGTTAAAATGGAATAAATAGTTCGATTATTTCGAAAGTTAATAAATTGCATAAATTGTTTATACAAGGTCTAATACAATAAAGAAATCAAGCCGAAAATGGAAAGTGGATTGCAAATAAAAGCAAAGGTGAGATCTTCTCACTCAAATTAAAATTGAATTGCAGTTATTGATTGATTGCCTGATTATGATAGTATATATAGTAGTATATAGCAATATATATATGTTGGAGTTGTTGATTTCCCGCATTATATAGCGGATGAGACCCTATGCGCCGCATAATAGCGGATGATATTTTATAAATCCCATATACCGCAATATTCCACCTCGAAGTGGAATTGGTATTGTGCTAACATCTGTGGATGCAGGGAAACAGGTTGGAGGGATCCAACTGGATTCCTCAAATTATATGAATTTGTTTCATATGTTGTATGAATTTGTTTCATATGATGTGTGATTATTTATTTATAATCGGTGAATGATTATATTTGTGATTGAATTTGTTAAAGGCTATAATTTAGCCGAATGTATTTTTGGTATCGTTGGATACCAGAAATAAATAAAATTGGGTTTTTGAAATTAAAGTTGGAATTTTTTGTAAATTCCTTTTGAAAGAATTGGATTAATTTAAAAGAAGTTTGAAAAAGATAAAGTTTTATTTTTGAATCATACTGAATAAAATTCCAAATATGGGAAAAAGGCTTAATAAATGGATTTCGAGTAATATTGTTATAAGTTGAAGAATTTATTTAAAATTTGGATTTTAAAATAGATTGGAAGAGATAAAAGAATTTGTTTTCTTTAAAAATAATTTGTTTCTTTAAAAGGAATTTATTTTAAAAAGGGAAATAAATTTGGAAATCCATTTGAAAGTTGATTTGGAGTTGAAAGTGAATATTTTAGAAATCGATTTGAAAATCGTATAAAAAAAATGAATATTTGGGAATGTAGATTCAAAATGGAATTTATAAAGAAAAGGGAAATTTGTTTTAAAAATAAACACTGATTTATTTTTAAAGTGTGGAAATAAATTTACAAATTTGGAATGTAAATTTGAAATAAATCGATAAGGATTTATTTAATGATTTATTTAATTGGTTTAAATGGACCATTTTGAAATATAAGTGTATTTTCCTTGAAAAGCCGAGTATAATTCCAAAGTAGTTTTAAATTTTAAATGAAGAAATTCTGAAATTGGATTTTAAGGAATATTTGGGTGATAAAGTATTTGAACTCGGCAGATTTCCAGTGGAAATGAATAAATATTTGGAAATATATTCCGCGTAAGGAAATTGATTTGAAATTTGTTTGCAAAAGTTGAAAGGTGAAATGTGATTTGAAATTTGTTTTCAAAGTGATGAAGTGTGGAAAATATATATCTTGTGAAGATATTTTGAAAATAAATAATTTGGGAAAATTATTTAAATTGGTTGTTTGTTGTGAATGTTGTTGATAGTTAAATAACCGACTATCAATATTTGCCTTTGAAATGGCATTTGAATTTGTTTTAAAACAAGCGCTCATTATTCGGTTAAGCCGGGAGAGGACTTTGTGTCATATAACCCATTCCGAATAGTGATAGGTCGAAATGGATCGCATTTGAAGACCGGTGTTGAAGACCGGGTATTTGTGAAAACAATAGGATAACCTATCGATTGTCTCTGCACCAAGTAGCTACGGTATAGAGATTCCCTATGTGATGGGAAGTCCGATCGGGATTGTGGATACCCGGATTGCAAGGGCTTCTTTGGAAGTGCCTTCGGTTCTGTTCGAACCCGGAACAGACTTGTATGGTTGTTTGTCTTACATTACACTTTGAGATATAAAGTTGATTTCTTTCAAATACATTTCTGTTTGGTGGCGGAGAATTTATTCTCTTAGCTTAACACCCTTCTCTGAGCGTGTTGCTGATCATTTGTGATCAAAGCATGGCTTTGTGAAAAACCGTAGCTTTGTGGACGAGACCTCATCGGACCTCATAACCCAGATATTTACCTGTGTGGTTGCTCCAATCTCATTTACTGTGTGATTGTTGCTGTGTGATCGAGGGCCCTCGGATAAAGGCCCCAAAGGACCGGGGGGTGGCATATTCGTGTAGTAGTTACCTAGTGTAAGGGGTAACCCAGCCTTGTGTTGGCAGAGAGCTAGTTAGTTCTCGGGACGTCCATCCAGAGGCATACCCATGTGGCAGTAGGAAGTTCCTTAGCCTGACCATTTGTTGGAAATCCAATTCCCAATACGAACCTTGTACGGTTTTAGTTGTAGAACCTGTCATTTACTTATGGTGGTCACCACTGTTTAGATGGTAGCTATAGTAGGCATAGTTCGAAATGTCTATGCTGGCTAAGATTAATATTATACTTTCGAAATGTTTTCCACACTAGACATTAATAATAATATCAACTGATTTTTCGTAGTAAGCATCTTTGACTATCATAAGGAGAAATCTCCTCCAATTCTGCGTTTGCATTGTGTGTGTGGCGGGAGGCCTTATGGTAGTTTCATTTTCCAAAAGCATTGCGAATTTCTTTTATTTTCTTTGTGAAAATAACTGTTTTACGATCTCACACCAGTCACCATGACTGACTCGGAGTTTATTGTTCCCTTTCTATACTCTGGGTGCCCATAATTTTCCACACGGGCAGCCTAGAGTTATGTTATCAGGATATTCTGGAGCTTTGGAGGCGACGAGCTAGATGGCGAGACATACACTCGTACTTATTTATTTATTCCGCTATGTATTCTGTATGGGGACAAGTTTATATAACTGTCCATTGTTGTAACTCTGATGATATGTCGTAATGTATAAAATGATATAGTCTTTTGTTTTAAAGATTATTCATTCATGTATTATATATTGTTCCGCTGCGAATGTGAGATTCTAATATTGTTTCTGTTTCTTTTTCTTCTGTCTTCTTCTACTTCTTCTTTTTAACCCTAATGATTCGGTTTTCCAGCATTCGATTGCGCTGCATTTGATACAGTGGACGTATTAATGTCGACTTTCGAGCGTCGAAAAGTCGAAACGTTACATGTGGTATCAGAGCAATTGGTTAAGTGACAACCCTGGCTCTATTGGGTGTTACTCATTAGAGATAGAGTCAGTAGTACTCTAGAATGAGTGTGAGTGTAATAATAGTTATGAGCACGTATTTGTTAGTGAATATAAAAAAAATTGTTTTGTATTATGTTGACTTATCGGTTGATTGTTTATAGATTCTGGTCGGTTCAGTTTGGCCAACTATAATCGATAGGGGTTTCTAAACTCTTAAACAAGATAAACTGACATAGTATTGTTTTAAAAAATAGGGTAAATGAAATAATTTTACCCAAAACTATTTTTGTATAGAAAAGAAATCATTTTCCGTAAAATATTATGGTATATGGATGCTTGGTTGTTAGGAAATGATAATATCGAAATATTATCATTATTATATGGAAATTGAATAAGAAATAATGTTATAACCAAAGATTTGGAGATAAATTCATTTAACAAATGAAATTTATAAATATGAATTGAAGGGATAAAGAAATAAAATTCATATACGAATGGGATTTGTAAATATAAATTGTAAATGGGACTTATAATTGGAAATAGAATTCCAAGAAAATATTTGAAATTTGATTGGAATAAGATCCAAATTGAAAAGGAATGAATTTGTGAATGAACAAATGAGGTTACATTTGTAAATAAGTAAATTTGGAATTCACAATATATTGGTATAAATACATGTTTATTGTTTTGAAAATTCAATATATACATATACTAGAATATGTATGTTGAAATATACATGCCTGAAAATATGAATGAGCAAATAAGAAAATTTCATGGTAGCTTTGCTAGAGTTTTCCAGATTAGAATACAACAGCATATTTTATGATATAGTATGCATGTTCTAAATCAAATAGCTATTTGTATTCATTATTGAAAGCATATGATAGCCAATGCACATGTTTGAGATTATATATCAGCATCATTTGACGGTCAGTATACACGTTAGAAATCGTATACCGGCAAGTAATCATGTTTAAAATTACATGACAGCAAGTATGCATGTTCTAAATCATATAACTGCATGTATTTATATTTGAAATCATATAGTAACATGTATTCATGTGTTTAGTTGCATGTGTATGTAGTGATTTTGTGTGTATGGGTTCATAGAAGTGTATATTCGTGTGTTTATGTGGCAGTGCTGATATACATGCTTGCTGAAACATACACTATCCTTTAAATACCTGAAAGTTACATGTATGTACATTTTAGTTGAAAAATAAATAGTTGCTAAAACATACACATAATTTAGATGTCCTTGAAATAAAATGCTAGTTGTGTTTATGTACACTGAAACAAGAGAAGTTTGTTTTGGAAACTTATGCTTTGAAAGTTATGGTCGAATGAAGACTTGACTATTTTAAAGATTTCTTTCACTTTTAAAACTGTGAAACACTTTCATTTTAATTTATGTTTTAACCTCATTTGAACTCAAAATTTGGCATTTCACTTCAAATAAAAATTGTTCTCTAATGATATAGCTTTCTAATGAAATTAGTATCGTCGAAAACGAGCAAACCATTTGAAAGTTGTCACCATTAGCCATTAAATATAATAACAAACTGTAATAACAGTGAATACATAACAATTAGCATACCATATGCAAACCAACATCTTCTGCATACCTGTATACCATTAGTAGGAAAAAAAAGCTGCTGTTGTAATATGCAACAGTACATACAAAGTATTACACGATTAATTTTGTATCTAACATTTTCTGAAAATACAGTTTTGTATGTATATTATATTTGCATTTACTTAAATTTTAAAAAGCGTAGAACTCTGAATACATATGGAAAGTTTCAAGTGAACGAGTTTCAGGTATACGTACATCAGACTTTAAAGGTGCGTGGCTTCAGCTTTATGCAACTCAATATCATGCTTAAAAAACTAATAATTTTGAGTATATACGACAGTGGGTACACATTGAATTTTAAAGTATATATAACATGGCTTTGTATATATATGAGATTTAAAATTTTCAAATAAATCTTTGAATACATACTAGTTTCAGTTTTTGAACCTGTATAAATTTTGAAATATGTAAGTTTCATAAAATATGGAGATATATCATGTACAGGCTTTTGAATTTTGTAAGCATGAAGTTTGTATAAATGTTTTTAAGGCTAAAAATTTTGTTTTACAAAATGGACCTGCACCCTTTATCATTTCAGATTTTGTACATTTGTATCAGAACCTTTATCATAAATACTGTTCCTAAATTATCTAGAGTACATTCTTAAATTTCAACTGCCATGTTAGAACAAACCTTCAAACACTTGTATTATTGGATTCTTTATATCAGATTGCTAGGACCAACCAATTATTGACATTTCTCTAAATTTGCTTAAGATTGGAATTTTTGAAAATTTTCACTTAACGACAAGTGATTTCAAATTGAATTTTAGATAAGGTAAATAGAATTCAATATTTAAAAGAAGTAAATTGAATTCAAATGGAATTGAAAATACAAAGTTGAATGGAAATGAATATATAACTTTGTTAGTGAAGTGAAAATAAATATAAGAAGTATGTGAATACTCATATTGAACTTAAGAAATGAATGGAGAAAATTCTTAAGTAAAATGGGTATTGGGAATCCAATAAGTAAATTTGGACATTGTTGTTAAGTAAAGTATACAGGGATTATAAAGGCTATAGGAAAATGGAATTGGATTTTGATTTCGAAGGAAAATTTGAATTTGTTCGACAATAAGGCATGTATTTAAATTTCAGTATGAAATTTGATGGGATTCTGATTTTGCCACTTGGCATTTTGTTTTCTATTGGGATTTGAGAGTCCGTAGGGACATTTTGTAGTTGTACCGAGCTAGCCGCGCGAAGGAGACGCTGGCAGAATTTCTTGAAAATTTAGAGAGTTAGAAATTTTTTGAGAAATTTTGGATAATTTAAAGTTTGAATTTAAGTTTAAATTTGAATTGTGAGGTAAATAAAATTGTTTGGAAACTATGGTTAAGATTTGGACAGTTAGTTGAAATAATGGATCTTTAATAAAAAGAAGATTGGTTTGAAAATTTGATAAAACTGTTTGGTTTTGGTAAAATGATAAACGGGTATTGGAGCATTCTTCTTAACTTGTAATTTCGGGATGAAATTCTTTTAAGGGGGGAAGATTGTAACGACCCTGAATTTTTTGATATTGGAAATCAGGATGTTTAATTGATTTTAAATATTTGGAAGTTAGTTTAATTTGAAATTCGAGATATCAGAATGAATTTGGCGATTTAATTATTGAATTTAATCGTTAAATCTGGGTAAAAATTTGAATCTTCAGTTTTAAGCTGATTAAAAATATTTTCAAGGCTTAGAAAATTTATATTGATAATACTGAAGATAATGGGACTTTCAGAATTGAATTTGAAACTGTTTTGTTCAGTTTTGAATTTATATCGTTTAAATCGATATTTGAAGATAGCGTTCCGGGGCACAGTCTCGGAATTCGACGAAACTAGTTCCATTGGATTCGTAATATTGTATTATTATCAGATTTCAATTTTCATAATGTTTGGAGTGATCGTTTGGCCGTACGGTTAGCAAACGCGCTGAAATTAAATCGAAAATTTAAAATAATAACTGGTCCAAAAAGCTATCTTCCCCATACGATCGAATTTGGACTCGAAACCTTTTCCATTCGTTTGGAATAGGCGTATAACATTACGAACGCCTAGCCGCACGCCTCGATAGGAAGTCAAGAATGTCGTGCTGTATTTGTCGAGATAATTTGAATTTGAATTTAAATTAAAATATATTTATACCCTAAGTCAAATAGCAACCTACTTTCTTTCCATATCAGAAATTTTTCTCTGAAGCACTGCAGCCTTCCTCTATATGCCAACGTCTCGTCCTTGTCACCCCATTTCTTTACAAATCTCACGCGAATCATTTCAAAAGCATAAACAAAGAAAATATCTCGTCCCCGTCTTCATTTACAAAATTGAAATATGAGAAACAATTAATGGCCACAAATTCTCTGTGAATTTAAATCGAAACAAACGAAAATACTTTCGTTCAAAATGGAAATCACGGCCACTCTTTCAATTCAAACTAAATTCAAATCCCTCTTCCCCTCTCTGCATTCGAACGAGATCCCCAAATCGAGCAGTTCGAATTTTTATTCGACATTCATGGATTCAAGCCGATCCTATCTAGGGCATCTCATTCATCTATTGGCAGGCATGGGAGGTTGGAAGGGAAACGCAGTGAGGTCGCGAGTTGTTGGGTTAGGTTCTCAGTCGAGTCGAGGCTCGACTCGCTTTCGATCTTGAGCTCGGCTTCGAAGGGTGGTCGGATCGATGGCGACTTCGATTTTGTCAGGGCGGCGAGAGCGGCAGTGAAGCAGCGATTCGAGCGTGAGGCAGCTCGTGGGGAAGGTGGTAGAAGGATTCACGTGTGAGCAGAAGGGGTGGTGGCGAAGTCGCGTAGGATCCAGGAGTCAAAGGTGGGATCTTGAGGTCGAGCAATAAGGTATATGCAATTTATTCAATTCAATTTAAATTTGAAAGTAAATTTAAATCTGTACAGAAATATAAAAGAAAGAAAGAAAAAATATTATCTCTATGGTTTGAAATTTGAATTTAATGTCAATCAGTTTAAAACCGGAAAGAATATTTAATAACTACGTTAAGGTGATTAACTTGTTAATAAAACTTATTTATTGTTTTAGTTACTGAAAATAATTATATAAAGGAAATTTAGTTTAAATTTAATTTTTAGTTAAATCAATTTATTAAAAAGGAATTGGTTTAAAGTTAAAAGTATTAGTTGAAATAAAAATCAATAGTTGATTAAATTTGTTAAAATGGAATAAATAGTTCGATTATTTCAAATATTAATAAATTGTATAAATTGTTTATACAAGGTCTAATACAATAAAGGAATCAAGCCAAAAATGGAAAGTGGATTGCAAATAAAAGCAAAGGTGAGATCTTCTCACTCAAATTAAAATTGAATTGCAGTTATTGATTGATTGCCTAATTATGATAGTATATATAGTAGTATATAGCAATATATATATATATATATGTTGGAGTTGTTGATTTCCCGCATTATATAGCGGATGAGACCCTATGCGCCGCATAATAGCGGATGATATTTTATAAATCCCATATACCACGATATTCCACCTCGAAGTCGAATTGGTATTGTGCTAACATCTATGGATGCAGGGAAACAGGTTGGAGGGATCCAACTGGATTCCTCAAATTACATGAATTTGTTTCATATGTTTTATGAATTTGTTTCATATGCTGTGTGATTATTTATTTATAATTTGTGAATGATTATATTTGTGATTGAATTTGTTAAATGCTATAATTTAGCCGAATGTATTTTTGGTATCGTTGGATACCAGAAATAAATAAAATTGGGTTTTTGAAATTAAAGTTGGAATTTTTTGTAAATTCCTTTTGAAAGAATTGGATTAATTTAAAAGAAGTTTGAAAAAGATAAAGTTTTATTTTTGAATCATACTGAATAAAATTCCAAATATGGGAAAAAGGCTTAATAAGTGGATTTCGAGTAATATTGTTATAAGTTGAAGAATTTATTTAAAATTTGGATTTTTAAATAGATTGGAAGAGATAAAAGAATTTGTTTTCTTTAAAAAGAATTTGTTTCTTTAAAAGGAATTTATTTTAAAAAGGGAAATAAATCTGGAAATCCATTTGAAAGTTGATTTGGAGTTGAAAGTGAATATTTGAGAAATCGATTTGAAAATCATATAAAAAAATGAATATTTGGGAATGTAGATTCAAAATGGAATTTATAAAGAAATGGGAAATTTGTTTTAAAAATAAACCCTGATTTATTTCTAAAGTATGGAAATAAATTTACAAATTTGGAATGTAGATTTGAAATAAATCGATAAGGATTTATTTAATGATTTATTTAACTGGTTTAAATGGACCATTTTGAAATAGAAGTGTATTTTCCTTGAAAAGCCGAGTATATTTCCAAAGTAGTTTTAAATTTTAAATAAAGAAATTCTGAAATTGGATTTTAAGGAATATTTGGGAGATAAAGTATTTGAACTCGGCAGATTTCCAGTGGAAATGAATAAATATTTGGAAATATATTCCGCGTAAGGAAATTGATTTGAAATTTGTTTTCAAAAGTTGAAAGGTGAAATGTGATTTGAAATTTGTTTTCAAAGTGATGAAGTGTGGAAAATATGTATCTTGTGAAGATATTTTGAAAATAAATAATTTGGGAAAATTATTTAAATTGGTTGTTTGTTGTGAATGTTGTTGATAGTTAAATAAACGACTATCAATATTTGCCTTTGAAATGGCATTTGAATTTGTTTTAAAACAAGCGCTCATTATTCGATTAAGCCGGGAGAGGACTTTGTGTCATATAACCCATTCCGAATAATGATAGGTCGAAATGGATCGCATTTGAAGACCGGTGTTGAAGACCGGGTATTTGTGAAAATAATAGGATAACCTATCGATTGTCTTTGCACCAAGTAGCTACGGTATAGAGATTCCCTATGTGATGGGAAGTCCGATCGGGATTGTGGATACCCGGATTGCAAGGGCTTCTTTGGAAGTGCCTTCGGTTCTGTTCGAACCCGGAACAAACTTGTATGGTTGTTTGTCTGACATTACACTTTGAGATATAAAGCTGATTTCTTTCAAATACATTTCTGTTTGGTGGCGGAGAATTTATTCTCTTAGCTTAACACCCTTCTCTGAGGCGTACAAGCTTAGAGGTTATGTAGTTGAAGGTTATCGGTGATATACTCCCAATTTGGTAGTGTGACATGCTAAGTGTTGCTGTGTGTTGTTGATCATTTGTTGATCATTTGTGATCAAAGCATGGCTTTGTGAAAAAGCGTAGCTTTGTGGACGAGACCTCATCGGACCTCACAACCCGAAAATGGTCGAAACAGGAAAGATGCGGCAAGGTTATGAGGGTCGCGCCCTATAGGGTATGTCATTTCCTTTTGGAAAAAGGTGGTATCATGGTATGGAGCCCAGATATTTACCTGTGTGGTTGCTCCAATCTCATTTACTATGTGATTGTTGCTGTGTGATCGAGGGCCCTCGGATAAAGGTCCCAAAGGACCGGAGGGTGGCATATTCGTGTAGTAGTTACCTAGTGTAAGGGGTAACCCATCCTTGTGTTGGCAGAGAGCTAGTTAGTTCTCGGGACGTCCATCCAGTGGCGTACCCATGTGGCAGTAGGAAGTTCCTTAGCCTGACCATTTGTTGGAAATCCAATTCCCAATACGAACCTTGTACGGTTTTAGTTGTAGAACCTGTCATTTACTTATGGTGGTCATCACTGTTTAGATGGTAGCTATAGTGGGCATAGTTCGAAATGTCTATGCTGGCTAAGATTAATATTATACTTTCAAAATGTTTTCCACACTAGACATTAATAATAATATCAACTGATTTTTCGTAGTAAGCATCTTTGACTATCATAAGGAGAAATCCCCTCCAATTCTGCGTTTGCATTGTGTGTGTGGCGGGAGGCCTTATGGTAGTTTCATTTTCCAAAAGCATTGCGAATTTCTTTTATTTTCTTTGTGAAAATAACTGTTTTACGATCTCACACCAGTCACCATGACTGACTCGGAGTTTATTGTTCCCTTTTTAAACTCTGGGTGCCCATAATTTTCCACACGGGCAGCCTAGAGTTATGTTATCAGGATATTCTGGATATTCTGGAGCTTTGGAGCCGACGAGCTGGATGGCAGGACGTACACTCATACTTATTTATTTATTCCGCTGTGTATTCTGTATGGGGACAAGTTTATATAACTGTCCATTGTTGTAACTCTGATGATATGATGTAATGTATAAACTGATATAGTCTTTTGTTTTAAAGATTATTCATTCATGTATTATATATTGTTCCGCTGCGAATGTGAGATTCTGATATTGTTTCTGTTTCTTTTTCTTCTGTCTTCTTCTACCTCTTCTTTTTAACCCTAATGATTCGATTTTCCGGCATTCGATTGCGTGGCATTTGATATAGTGGACGTATTAATGTCGACTTTCGAGCGTCGAAAAGTCGAAACGTTACAAAGTTTGTAATTAAATAAACCAAATTAGGCAACGTTAATTATATGCCATTTAGCAAGGTCACAGTTCGAAGCATAGCTCACCTAGTTCGACCGATGGTAGTCGACCCTAGTGCATAATCGGTCAACTATTGCTAGGCTAAATTTGGAGAATAAACAACGGCCTATACAGTCCAGATTTAAAACAGTTTAATTGAATGGCTTGCATTTTAATTTTAATCCCTATAGATATACACCTAGGCCCTCACTTCTCAACTCAAATTTTCAAGGCGATGTCGGAGTTCTGCCATTTTCTCCTCTTCTCCAAATTTAAATTAGTTCTAGTTATACATATGTACTCAATTAGAGAATTTTAGAAGATGATAGAGAAGAGGAATATGGTTAAATCAAATCGTCAAAGTCGAGGTAAACTATAAGTCCAAATTTTAAATACAAATCAAATCGAAATCTCTTTTCTAATCAAGGTTTCTGATAGATATGTATATGCTTATGACATATATATCCAAATAAGGAGAAAAGGGAGTCAAACTGGAATAGCGGGGATTAGATCCAGAGATTTGGAATGCTAAAAGGGTGAGTGTGAATATATACTTTTGTATAATATTAGATTTATAGCATTGTAGGTATATTCCTATATGCCCGAAATGTGAATTTGATTTATAGGCTAAACCTATACACATTCAATGAAATTATGAACTCTTCCTTCATATTTTGTAATTGTTAATTTCATATATCTATTTGTTATATGAATGTAAATCTAGAAAAGATTTAGGTATTAGAAATCCATTAATTTATTATTGAATAATAGTAGACCATGAATGTATAAATGATGTAATTGTTAGCGCATAATTTCATCTACACTAACACCCCGGGATCCGAAGTTATAGCTCCATAGGCTGGTTGAGTTATAGGTCTCGGTTATGAGATTACCGAGATGTGATATAATTAGCTGGAGTTGCAGGATGTTGAACTATAGAATCGTGATGATAAACGAGAAGAAGGTAAAGTGCTAAAAGGAAAAATAACGCCAAGAGTTTTATAGTGGTTCAGGCCAAAAGTCGGTACGTTCACTGTCCTTTCCTTATTTAGCTATTCTAATATAGCCGAGAGGCTTATTAGATTGAATCTAAGCGCTTCCACTATTAATGAGTTTCTAAATAGAGCTCTAATAGAGGAAAGTACAATATAATTTTATTCTTTTGATATGCTAGAAGATCCTTATGCCTTGGGATTACTGCTTATTTATTGCCGACAAGCTATAATATCATTGGTGGAGAATCTTCTCCTTGGATTACCGAGGTTGTTTACTGTGCGGCTATAATTGGAGCTTTATCTGAGCATCTAACATTGCTACTTAAGAAGTGCAGATTGATGAGTTGTCTTCCCACCTTGATTGCCTCTTTCATCTGAGTGGCATATTGTCTCGTTGGACTTTTTGGCCATTGATTCTTATTGCAATAGATTGGTGCTTTGGGCTTCAGACCCGCTAATCGGCTGCCTCCTTTAGCCTGTGGTTTTATTCTTTCAAGACAAGCTCAATTCATCCAATCTTTATGCATTAAAGCATCATAACTCTTGAAGTACATATGAATATGGAGTGTTGGACTTTACTTAGGAAGATAATCATCGTTTTTACAGTTGAATTATTTTAGTAAAACTCATGCCCCTTAAAGTTAACTTCATATGTGAAATATGGAGAAGTGAGCAGGTTTGATTTACTTTTCTTGATTATTTTTCGAGTTCAGTATGTAGTATATGTATGGAAGAGGTCATAGTACTTGGTTTTGAAAGGAGTACTGGGTCAAGTGATGAGTATTTAAAAGTTTTGAAAATGGAAGGGTGGAGATTTATCTTGGACCGAGAGGTCACAAACTCTAAAATCATATTTGTTAAGTGAAGCCACCTAAGCGAGATGCTGAGTGAAAAATGTTTGAATACCGAGAGGCGAAATCTATATCGGGACTGTGAGGTCAGAACTTGTGGAAACTGTGCTTGCCATTTGAAATCTTTTAGGTTGAGGGGTAAACGGAGCTGCTTTGGTGCCGAAAGTCATAATCTAACCTGAGACCATGAGGTTGAAACTTTCAATAATTATGCTTGTCACTTGAAGCCATCTAGATTAAGTTGTATGAGAAATTATTTTGGTGCCAAAAGGCAAAATATAACTTAAGACCGTGAGTTCAAAACTTTTGGAAACTATTCTTGTCACTTGAAGCCATCTAGGTTAAGTGGTAAGCGATATGGTTTTGGTGTCGAGAGGAAATATTTAACTTGAGACTGTGAGGTAAAAACTTTTGAAAACTATGCCTGTCACTTGAAGCATCTAGGCTATGTGGTAAGCAAAATGGTTTTGGTGCCGAGAGGTAAAATCTAACTTGAGACCGTGAGGTCGAAACTTCTGAAAAGTATGCTTGTCACTTGAAGTCGTCTAGCCTAAGTGGTAAGCGAAATTACTTCGGTGCCGAAAGGAAAAATCTAATTTGGGACCTTGAGGTCGAAATGTTTAAAATTATGCTTGTCACTTGAAGCAATTTAGGCTAAGTGGTATGCGAAATTTCTTCGGTGCCAAAAGGAAAAATCTGATTTGGGATCGTGAGGTCAAAATGTTTCAAACTATACCTGTCACTTGAAGCCCTCTAGGCTAAGTGGTAAGAAAATTTGCTTTGGTGCAAAAAGGCAAAATCTGATTTGGAACCGTGAGGTCAAAATGTCTGAAACTATGCTTATTAGTTGAAGCCATCCAGGCTAAGTGGCAAGCGAAATTATTTAGTGCCAAAAGGCAGAGGCTAACTAAATCGTAAGGTCGAGGAAATTCTTGCTTCGCGAGCCTGTGAAGGAGAGTGGCCGAGGTTTGACTCTGTAAGGATGAGTCCTGATTCTGCATTTAATGCTTACGACAGCTGTCACGATTCTATTGGTTTCTTTAGAAAAGTGCCGCCTTTTTCTTTATCCCGTGATGATTTGTATCCTAATATTGCCATGTTTATTCTATGGTTAGGATCTCACTAAATAGATAATCTCCACCGTTGTTCCTGAGATTTAAATTAACCCTTCCTTTTTCCTTCTTTCTTACTCTTATTGCTAACCAGTTGCATCCGCCATTAAAGCTTGGAAACCTTTACAGATTACTGCAAACCTCCGACTAAAACATTAAGTCTTTGATCTTTCTTATGGTTTTATTAGTATCTTTTATTGCTATTATTATTTGCAAGCATTTCCCTTTTTCAAATTCCTAAAAATTTCGATTTTGACTACCATTGTGATATCAACAATTGATTTTGATTTGGGGTATTTTCTGATTATTTAATCCATAATGCCTCTTATCTGCTAAACTAAGATTTTGTCCCCAGACCGAATCTTTCACCAACTTAGTATGATAATCACTTTATGTAACGACCCGGCTTCCTATGCCCAGGAAGACGCATCATTATGAAGAAAGAAAGGGATAGAAGAAGAAAAGAAAAGAAGAAAGAACCACAACACATCAGAAATCTCACAGCGGAACGAAAAAAATATATTATCACATAAGATATTACATTGTATCATATACATCAGAGTATACTATTTATACATCACAGAATAGACAGTTATAAACTTCTGTCTATTATACAACACAAGTACATCAGTACTATATAGACTAATACAAACACAGCGGAAACTCTATATATCTACTCGCTGAAGCCTCCTGCTCCACAGCTCCTCCAGTATTCGTCAAGATTAACCTGAATCCCTCGACTACTCAATACAATATTGAGTACCCAAGAGTTTAATAAAACAGAAAATAAACACTTGGGTCAGACATGGGTCTGGTGTGAGCAAACGGTTTAAATTGCTTAACTTTTAAATCCTTTGAAAACAAAGGTATCACGTAAGACTTCCCACACATAAACATGGGTAAGTTTTTACCTTACGCTAACTAAAACATTTGATAGGAAATCCGATTGTATTATAATAGGGTCTAGGGTTTTCAAATAAATATGAAATAGCCGAAATTGTTACATTATTAAATTCCAGCATACTAGCCACAAAGTGGGTTATACAATCAAGTCCGTTGGCACTTATTGGATTTTGGATTCCATACAATGGCAGGGCTACTGGGGTACCGCCCGTCACAGTACGTGGCCTAGATCACCGTACCGAGGAGTACGCCCGCTCCCCTGCAACACAAAGCCGGAACCATCCCTTACTGGATAATCCCGAACAAGACAATCCCGTAGTTGGCGCGACCAACCACACACTAAGCCGAATAAAAGAAAAGGGACCTCTAGACAGGGATCTATCTTGCTCTCAGTGGGTGCTACCCACGAAGCCTTGCTGCACCTCCCCTGTTTTAGCCATTCCCGGTTGATGAGGCTTGAGGTTATGATTACCTTTAATCAGAACATATCACTTAGAATGCTCATCGTCCGCCTGACGATGTGCTGAAAGCATTCAATCCATATAAGTTCGTTCCGGGTTCGAACGAAACCGAAGGCATTATCTCGTTACACTCGTTTTGGAATCACCCTCAGAGTTAACGACAATAACCCTTGCACTCTAAATCTTCATCTTCACTTGAGATTCACGACCTATCGTTAATTTGGATCGATGTGGTATTCGGGTCTCCAGACCTGGAATACCGGTATACGGAAACCCGATCCCGGTCTCATCGAAATCCAAAACGTATCTTTTAAGGCCAAGTTGTTTAAAGGTTTAAACAATTTAACTTATCTATATTCATACAGATAGATAATACACAATTCACAACTGATAATCACATTATCAATTAAACAGATGATTCATAACCAAATAAGTAATCCATATCAACATCACAATAGTTAATCTATATTATCATCATAATGCAACCAAGCATTCATATCACACAACATCTTATCTCATTTCTGAGATTACATCCATTCAAGACAATCAATGTCATCCATTTATATAAGCAATGATTTACTTAATCACAACATAATTAATTTAAAATGAATTAAATTAACTATCTCTATCTTTAATTATCCACCTTAATTAATCACCTTGATTAATTATACTTTAATTACATTTAAGTAATTAACCTTAATTAATTTCACAAATTAATTATACTTAACCAAATACAGTAATTAACCTTTAATTACTATCATTAATTACAAAAATTAATGAACCTTCATTAATTAATTAACTATAATTAATTATATTAATCCTCAATTAATTACAATTAATTAATCATACTTAAATTAATTACTTTTATTAATCAACCTTGATTAATTCATTAAATAATTCTTATTAATTAATTAACCTTTTAATTAATTAAATAATTAATTTTAATCAACCACTTCATTCATTAATTAGTCTTAATTAATCATAATCAGTAATTAAGAATTTGTAATTACTTATCTTAATTAATTACTTCTTAATTATTTATATTAACCTTGATTAATTAATCTAATTAATTATTCTTTAATTACTTCATTAAGTAATTATTAATCAATTTCATTAACAAATAATCCTTAATTAATTACTTTATTAATTAATTACTTTTAAATTAATTACACTTAGTAATTAATCTTAAATTAAACACATTTAATTAATCACATTAATTAATTTACTTAAGTAATTAACTCTTAATTACTTATATAAGTAATTATCTTCTAATTACTTCATTAATTGATCTCTCTTAACTAATTACCTTAAACAAGTAATTAATCTCGTTATTAATTAATTCTTTAATTGATAACATTAAGTGATTACCCATTAATCACCTCAGCTAATTTCTCCCCTGAGTAATTTACTCCTCCTAATTACTTTAAGTAATTATCCATTAATTACTTCATTAAGAAATTTACTCACTTAATTATAAATTGATTATCTTAAATTAATTAAGCTAATTAATTAATCTAAAATTAATTACCTTAATTTATTAATCAATTTATTAATTCCTCAATCTCTAATTCATTTATTTATTAATTACATTCATTAATCAATTACTTTATTAAGTAAATATATTTTAATTACAAATAGCAATTAACTTTTAATTAAATTTATTTATTTATCCTTAATTAAACTCAAATTATTTACTTTATTAAAACCAAATTTAGAAATCACTTTTGAAATATAATTTATTTTAATCAAAGTAATTCAAACATTTAATTTTTAATATACTTGAAATCTTTGAAACAAAAACATTTCAAACATGTTTAATCCAATTAAACAATTATTTATCTAAAACTTGTTTTTAATACTTAAAAACTTGTTCATACCTTAAATTTTAAAACCCAGATATGAGTTGCTTTAAAATTTCAAAACCTGGTTACTTAAATAAACAACCCGAGTAACTCACTTAAATTTCCCGAGTAAAACCCAAAACCACACGAGTTTGCCCCGAGTCACTCGCGACTTCACCTACTCCGAGTTTTCCACGCGATTTTCACGAGAGCTTCCCGAGTTTCTTCCTTCTTCCCCAACTCTCGAACTCCTGTACACCCAAACGTGTACACGTACACGTGCACACTTAATCTGAACGCCTCCGACCATCCAACTGATCGTCGACCAACCCCAAACGACCTCGACAACTACTACCTCAACCCAGAAACAAAAATGCCAATTCAAACTGAAGTTCGACCTATTGCTCGAAAAACTGCAGAAGCTCGATCCACCAATCCCCTCGCCTCTGATGATCGCCACCACCGGAAACCCCGCAGCTTCGTCCAGAACAGCGTCACTTCACCATGCTTCGATCCTACCCTATGCGATCGAGTCCGGTCTCCCCACGGCGACGCAACCTCCTCGAATACGTTGTCAACCCAATCTGTCGACTAAACCCTACTCCGACATTCCCTGACCACCACGGTCATCTTAAAATCACCAGTCCATTTTTCCTCTGACCACCGTCTTTCCAGCTACCTCTGACAACAAGCCCAGCCTCTAACATTTCGTCGATCGACGAAAATCAACGAAAGTACCAATTCCGATCATCTCACAAGTCCTCAATAATTTCAATGTTAAAAATCATGATTCGATTATCTAAATTCATTATTTTCTACTACGCATCAGGTTCCATAATCAAAATTGAAATCATCATGATCGATTTTTAACCCATTTTTGATTTTCACTGTAACTATATTATTTTTGAAATAATTTCTTAATATAAACACTTGAATTTATTTTTAAAAATGCAGTTACAATCTTACAATCATTTTTCATTTAAAGATCGAAGCCTAATATCACTTGTATGAAGAGCAATTGAATTTTCCTTTAGAGAAGTTGAGTCTGTAATATAAACAGAGCTTATATATGTACATATTCACAGTCATTCACAGGCATATCAATATATATATACATGCATTCATACCCATACATTCATGCAACATTATCTATCATATTACTACAAGATTTCATCACATTCATCCAATTATAATAACATTTTTAAAACTGTTTTTAAAAGAAATTTACTCACCTTATTTTGTATGCAGAGCAGAGAAGTTTAAATTCATCCCAGGTACTTGAAATCTGGGTTATTTTAAGTTGCCTTTGATTTGCTTTTGATTGAAAATCCTTTGCATGCTTACAAACTGATGTTGAGCTTTATTTGAATAGCAGGTTGAAGTTGCAGTTTGAATATCAAGTTTCAGGTTGAAGATTGAAAAACTGATGTTGCATTTGCCTTTGATTTCTTTGATTTGAAAACAGTTTCCAGGTTAAAGTTGAATCTAATTTAGTTGCTTGATCTTCTATTTGTTTGTAGATTTGAATTCCAGATTTGAAATCCTTTTTGATTTTAGTTTCAAGTTTTTGATTTATCTTTGGTTTTAGAGGAAGAAAGAAACGAATTGTACTGAGAAATGAAAACCAGGTTTCTTCCTAAACATTTAATTTAAAAATTAAAATAAAGCAAATAAAAATGTTGCCACATGTTGTTTAAACTTACATTTGTCATTTATCTATTTAATTGCCTTACAAGTGTCTTTAACATGTTAATATGTTTACACATATTACTTAAGTGTTTTTAAATAAATTTTTATTTAATTTAAATATAAATATAAGCTTACTTATGTATATATATGCATAAATAAATTTAACCTTTAAAGAAAAATATTATAATATAAATAAATCTTTATACATGGATTTGAGAATTCAAAACATTTATCTTTATTGTTTAAGAGATAATTTTTTTTTTAAAAGGAAGTTTACAAATAATTTTATACATACATTTATAACCATTTAAATTTAAACACTTTAAAAAAATATAAAAATAAAACTTTGTTTAAATCCTTTTAAACCATCATATTTAAAACAAACAATTATCTTATATTTTTAAAATAATTGAATTAAACTTAAATTATCTTTTATTTAAACAAAAGATTCTCTATTCACAATATATATATCAATATATACATTATAAATAGAATCTATTTTTATTAGCTTTGAAAGATAAATTTTATCCATTTTTAAATTGTTAGAAAAGATCTAATATTACCAAATTAAATATTTATTAGATTGTAAAATATTAAATTTACCAATTTAAATTAAAATTATAAAGAAAATTATCAATCCAATTAAATTATCAATACAGATTATTAAATTTAAATTGCCCAAAAACCCGGGATATCACACTTTATTGACAGGTTGGTTCTTTGAGAGAAAGTAGAACTTTGAGTTTGGGTTGTCTTACCTAATTTTAGGCCCGATTCCTTTTTTGGACCATAAGATTTTAAGCCATTTCAGGAGGAGTTTCAGAATTCTTATTGAGTAACTAGTTTAGTGCTAGTCCCTTTTTAGACCTCTCGATGGAAAACCTATAACTGATCAAGGGAAACTAGAGAATTGGATGGAGAGTTTTGGGGTTGAGGGAGCTGAAGTCAAGGCTCCTAGTCTGGAAGACGACTGAAGTGAACCCCGTGAAGGGTTCTTTACTTGGATAGTGGAGCATTTGGCAAATGTGTTATCACTTCCTCTTGCTTCTTTGTTTGTTAATATCTAGAATTCTATGTAATTAACCCGATCCAACTTAGGGTGGTCTCATATAGCACTATATCAACTTTAGAAATCCTGTACTAGAAGAAAGGGTACCACAACACGACTACTTCCGAGATCCATTACATATATAATTTACATAGGTCATCCGGTAGTTCTATAGTTCCCTTGTATTTCCTTCAATTTTGGAAGAAAATGTCCCTAATCAAATCACTTAGCAAAGTAACGGTCACTCATTGATTTTTCATGAAGAAAGATAGTCCTCGAGTTGTTAATGATCTACTGGAGACTTGTACGTTTTCAAACTCTTCCTGTTTAGAATGCTTTTGCTTCTAAACATTGATCATATCATTCCCTAATATCTTTTCCTTCTTTGTCCCTTTAGCTACATGTGGGAGGGATAAGGCTCCAACCTTTAAGGATCTCTTCGACTCAATGTTTAAGGAGGTGATGAAAATTTCGAAAGGGGAAAGGCTTACACATGTTGTTCTTACTGAGGCCAATCTCAAGGTTTGTTAGTTGTTATCCTCCTCAGCTAGGTTTCTTGGATACAATCCCCCTTCAACTGAAACCAAGCCCATAGACATGATTGATTTATGTAATCCTGAAGAATCCACTCAAGCTGTCCTAAAAAACGGCGAGATTGAAAGACAAGATGCTACCCCCAAGGGTAGACCTTGGTTCTGAATACCATATATAATTTGTTCTAAGATATAACTTTTATGAAATATAAACTTCCTTATATAACTCATTTATCTTTTTATGTAACAATGGCTTCTGAAGATATGCTTAAGATTGGTGGGTTGCTACTAAACAAATAGCTTTCTTCCAGTTCCATTAGGCTAAAACCAACTTTTGTGGATCCGTCCGTAATTAAGAAACAAAAGAAGGACAAGAATACCCTTCTTGCCATAGCCTCGGATGCCCTTGCTTTGACTCACATTCCGAAAGATTAAGTGAATCGAGAGGTCAAGGTGATCCGCTTCGCTATTGACACTCATTTGTCTAAGGTTGTGGAGAACTCTCAGGTGGAGTTAGCTGATAACATAAGCATTTTTAAGAGGATGATGACTTTGGGGATGGAGGATCAACTCAGGGTATAAGCTCTTTCTCCACTTTGTTTTTGAAGTTTTTTCTCTCTTTTTTTCATTCGAACCTTCTTTCTGCGGGCCTTAGCTGACATCTCGGTTTCGCACTGAGGATTTCAAAAATTGGAGGCAAGTGGAGAAGGTCGAGGCTTTGAGAAAGGAATTTAAAGAATTCAAAACGGATGCCCAAACCGAAAGGGAAAAGAGTCTAAAGCCTTCTGAGGCCAAAATTGCTGATCTGGAGAAGGCTCTGAAAGATCCAGAGGCCAACCATTAAATAATTAAGGGCGAACTTACAGAGGCTAAGGAGGAAATTTCAGGCTTGTTTACCAAGGAGGAGGCTGAGAACATGCCTGCTACCGAGGCCTTCTAAATTCTCTATGACGCTTATGAGCATAACCGAGATAGAGGAGTGACTCTCTTTATGCGCTTTAATCCTTATGGCAAGAAGATCGAGGAGAGCTTCTCTTAAAGGTATGAGAAAGCGTAGGTTTCCACTGGGAAACCAATTCTGGTAGAGGAGGATAATGATAGAGAAGAGGTATGCCACGATTCTGAATCCTAGGAATTTCCTATTGATGATGTTTAAATTTTGGTCTGTAATAATTTTGATACACTTTCTTTACACTTTCATTTATGGTGACTGTTGACCTTAACGGTACTTCTGTTTGATGGTGGGTTTACAATGAATTGTTTTCTTTTCTAAGTTCATCACTTTTTGTTTTGAAGTATTCTTTTCTTCAACCATGTTTAAACATACAAAGTCAAATTTCACCTCTCATTATGAAGTCTTATGGAAGAGTAGCCAAACTTGAAACTTGAGGTTGTTAGCGACTATAGGCACCTTTAAAACCCAACTAATATCTAGTAGACTACGAAATGTAAATCTATCTAATAAAATTGAGGAGGTACAAGAAACACATAACCGAACCTATGCCCAATCAATTATGTCCCTTGGGCTTAGAGGTACTAGGTTAACCAATCAAATTTTGGATCTTAGGAGTAAACTGAAATTCGCTTTGGGCGACTGAGATGAGCTCTTTCAAGAGTTTGCTCGACTCTCTAAACTACATTCAAGAGATTCATAGTTGAAGAACAAAAGGTTATCTTTCCTCGGAAGATTCTATGATCCAAGCCTAGCTATAACCCCGGAGGCTCTTCCTGGTTACCCAAGTGTAAACCCATCTCCTTAGCTATTTCCGTAGGGAAGACTCCTGAAAGTGAACATGTTTCAGAATATGTACCTTAATGTATTCCTAATACTAATCCTAGACTGCCCCTAGTAAAGTTTTTTCCTTCAGAACTATCTGTACCGAAGGGTGGTTTAAGGAAAGATATCACTTCTTCCAATATGGCCAAACCCTTGGGGTCCCCTGCCTCTACTAAGTGTAGAGAACTTAAGATTATTTTAGCTACGAAAGAGAAGTTTGCCTACCTCAAGAGACCGTGAATTATGTAATTTTCATTTTTTACTATCTGATTAATTCTTTGTGGAATGAAATAGAATTACCTTTACGATGATCTACCTTTTTTGGTTTTAGTTTGAATTTCTTTTAGGGGCAATCATGTCCTAGCTTTTTAGAACTAAAGAGAGATTATGCCTCTTTTTAAATGGAGTCTGATGATAAAATAGTTGAACTGATGAAGTGTAGCCCTGACCTTGGTACCGACATACATGCCGTCTTAAAAGATAATGAATCCTTAAAGCAAACTCTCGAAGAGTTATCCAAGCAGATGTCTGCTATTCTGGAGGTAGTGCCAGTTACTAGCTGGGCTTCGGAATCTGTCACTTCTGGTATATGGGAGTCCATGTCTACTCTTCGATAGCAATTGGACAAAGCTCAAGGAGAGCTTTTAGCAATCAAATTACAAGGACTTGAAACTCAAAATAAGCAAACTAACAAAGTTATTATTGTGGCCTCTCTAGCTCGCAGAAGGGTAGAGGTAAAGGTCATGCCGCTATGAGACTTTATTCTTCTCATAGAACCACTGCTGTTCCTTTTGGGCCTCGTCCTCAACCCGAAAGGAGTTCTCCTTTAGCCCTAGTACTAGATACATCAGACAGTCTGGTTTGCACTAGGGATGGTCGAAGAATTTCGTTCGAGCAATTTAAGAAAGAATGGGTATCGAGGACATAGACAAGATGGAGGACCATTTCAAATCTCGCATGGAGAAGGCTATTAAGGAGACCAAAACTAAGGTCAAAAATATATATGAATGATTATGAGACATTTCCCCTTCCTCTTTCCTTCTTGTATGTCGTATTCCATATGCATTAATAGTCACTTAATATGTCTATAACTAGGAACCAACTCGATGCATGGCACTTCTTATCCTTGGCTCACTATCATTGGGAATCTACCTAATATTATAATTTAACTGAAAATCTACCCATCGCATAGCCTACTTGACCATGACTCAATATCATTGAGAGTTTATCCAATATTCTAATCTAACAAGGAATCTACTTAGCGCATGGTACTTCTTAGCCATGTCTCACCATTATATGGAATATAACCAATATTCTAATTTGACTGGGAATCTACCCCATGCATAGTACTACTCGATCATGGCTGACTATTATTGGGAATCTACCCAATATTCTAATCTAACTGGGAATCTACCTAGCGCATAGTACTACTTGACCATGGCTCACTATTATTAGGAATGTACCCAATATTCTAATCTATCAGGAATTTACCCATTGCACGGTACCACTTGCCATGGCTCACTATTTGCATGCATTCTACTTTTCAACGTCTTTTTAAACCCAGGTGATATTGGCCTTACACTGTTGCACATTATTGTGGGGGTGCTCTTATGGTGAGGTCTACCAAATTATCATTGGATCCCAATCCATAACTACTTGTGGCTATCGTCGGCCATATACAACCACTTTTGGCTGGTGTCGGCCATCTACAACCACTTTGGACTTGTTTCGACCATCTATAATCAATTTTGGTCGGTGTTAGTCATTTATAGCTACTTTTGGCTAGTATCGGCCATCTAAAACTATGTCAAGTTGATGATCAAACCAGATGACAAAGCAAAACATGAATTTTTGAAAAAAATGTTTTTGGATTATAAAAGATATTATTTTGAAACTGAACAGTTAGTAAAACTCATTTTTTGGTAGAAAACAAGTTTACTTTAAATTTTAGAAAGTGGATCGTTGAGAGAGTTATTGTTTCAAGAAGAAAGTGAACCTCTATCGACCTCATCAGGTCAATAGAAGAGTTTTAACCCTTGGACTCTAAATGCAGACATGATAATCGAAAATAACTAAAAGAGATAGAATTTCATGAGTGCCGAAACTGGATTGTACTTACCGAAAGAGGAAAGCGCTAAACCCAATAGGAGCGTCTTTAGTAAGATAAGAGATTATTCAAATATAAAGATCCATATAGCATCCTTTATCTTCAGAGGGGAGGAGGAGTATACATTCAATCGAATGAGTCTGCACCAATTTTTCATGAAACATAGAAACAAAGTTAGACATTTATAAAATGAGATATTTAAGTAACAATTTGATAAACTCAGTCAATCTCCCTTTCCGTATGAAGCTTTTTACGGCCTGAGAAAGTCTTCAACACCTGTTTGTTTCATGTCCATTTGCTTAATGGTTACATAACAGTTCCTCCCTTTCGGATCTTCTTTAATGAATGGGGGATAGTCTGGATAGTGGAGCTATTCTTGTGTTTCTAGAAAGATCCGAGATAAACTTCGATTGAGCGGAGTAGAGACTTGGTCTCGTTTGACCTTCTTCCAAGGTTGAAGGGTAGAGGTAATCAGGATAGCTTTTTTAGCAGGGAGATATGAACCTTTGTTTTTCATTACTACAATACTTAAGTCCTTAATTTTGTTTGCCATAGCCTTAACCATCCTTTAGAGTTGAGCAGACTCTTGAAGATACTCCGAAAGCTATCTGATTTGGAGGGCTTAAAGTTCATAAACATAATCTTACTCTTATACACTTTCCTTTTATGAAATGAGGGTGACTAATCTTTCATTGTTATCTTCTTCAATAAGTTGAACGCGAAGGTTGAGGGGCAGTTCTGAGATGGCTCCTTTGGTTTTGGAACTTGACACAATTGGTTGGAATGCTCTGTTAGGTCTCTAAAAGAGAACAAAGTGCGGAGGTTCGAGCCCTTCTTCTAGCACCAAAACTGTTAGTGCAAAATTTTGTCTACACCAACACCTCGAGATCCGAAGGTATAGATCCAAAGGCTGGTTGAGTCCAGGTCTCGAATATGAGATTATTAAGATGTGATATAATTAGGCTGGAGTTGCGGGACGTTGAACTATAGATTCGTGATGATAAATGAGAAGAAGGTAAAGTGTTGAAAGGAAAAATAACACCAAGAGTTTTATAGTGGTTCGGATTGAAAATCCATACATCATTGTCCTTTCCTTATTTGGCTACTCTTATATATCTGAGAGGCTTATTACATTGAATCTAGGCGTTTCCACCGTTAATGAGTTTCTGAATAGATCTCAAATATAGGAAATTCAATATAGTTTTATTTTTTTGATATGCCAGAAGATCCTTGTGCCTTGGGATTACCGCCTACTTATAGCCAACAAGCTGTAACGCCATTAGTTAAGAATCTAATCCTTGGATTACTGAGGTTGCTTGCTGTGTGACTATGATTGGAGCTTGTTCCGAGCATCTAGAATTGCTGCTTAAGAAGTGCAAATGATAAGTTGTCTTCCAGCCTAAACGGCCTCTTGCATCTGAGCCGCACATTGTCTCATTGATCATTTTGGCCGTTGGTTCTTATTGCTATAGATTGGTGCTTCGAGCTTCGGACCCGCTAATGTGTTGTCTCCTTTGGCCTATGGTACTATTCTTTCAAGACGAGCTTAGTTCATTCAACTTATATGTATCAAAGCTTAATAACTCTTGTAATACATATTGATATGGAGTGTTAGACTTTCCTTAGGAAGATAATCATCGTTTGTTGCTATTGAAAATTTTCGGTATAACAGTAATAATTCTAGATTTGTTATTTAAATGGATATTGAAAAGCAAGAATGTAAAACAAAGAAATCAAATTAATATTATAGGGGTTTAAGTGGTATTTTGATTCGTTGGAATATAAGATGTTAAAGTGTGAATTTCTATACATTATCAAGTTTAAAATAAATAAAATGCGTCACTTGAAATGATAAGGAATGCACTTAAAATGAAAGAGATGTATAAAATAGGGATATTTACTGTATTTTGTACTATCTATTTCGATAACTATATTTTAAAAAAAGATAATTCCTTGTCATTCCAAATGCAACACAAACCTTTCGCTTGGATAAGATATACAAATTTACAATGTTAACATTTCCTTGATAGAGACATAATTCTGATGCATTAAAATATAGAAAATCCCTAAGTGTTAAATAAAGAGATAGAATTATTATACGAACATTCTAAAAGAAAAGATACGCGATACCAACAAAGTTGAGAATTGAATAAAAAGACATGTAAGAGTAGGCAACAACAAATTAAATGGTAAAAGGGAAATAGAATTAGAAAGTGGGAAAAACGGCAACAAAAATGGAAAAAGGACATTGTAAATCTTGTTAAAAAAGAAAGCGGGGTAAATAGTCTTAAACATAGTAATATATAAACGCAAATAGAAGTAAAGAATTATGTTTAGTAGTAAATTGTGGAGGAAAAATAATTAAGCAGGAATGAATTAAGATGTCTATAAGATATATATGTAGCCTTAAATATGCGTTTATGACTGGTGTGAACTATGGAAGTAAATATATGATTAAATGAATATAAAGACATAATCATTAGAATTTGTTGAATGCGAGATCAGCATTGTTGCATAATAGAAGCCTTCCCAATGCAAATTGCTACCAGCAGTTGTGTATACATTATTGATGTGAGACATGTCAAACCATAGGACACATGGAGAGGTATACGCTTGTGTATAGATAAAAGAATATCCTAGTAGAAAAGGTAGTATGCTTCAATAAAATTTGAAAGAGGAGTATTTCCTTGATTGCAATAGGCAATCTAAATCAAACGCTGAGTGAAGAACGACACCATGAAGCATGTCACCTGAATTTATGCCAAATAAAGGAGTAGGGTTGTGCATAGGTCGAGAACGTAATCAAACCTTAGCAATCATTAGGGAAGACAAGGGTTACACCTAATGGGCTACACTGTCTATTAGTGTATGGTCAACATTGGGTAATGCATCACCGCATTGTTTGCTAGTTTGTTTGTTAGAAGGCAAGGCTAGTTAATCTTATTAGAGAAGTCTTTTAGATGAGCATAAGGTAGTCCATGGAGCTGAGTCCACAATAGATATGGTTAAATCCACCATATTCATAGTCCATAGAGCCAAGTATATAGAGGGGAAGCAGATAAGAAAATCCTTAAAAAAGCAACATAAGGAACGACTAAGTTACTATAAAACCGTTAGTAGGCACTACAGGAGTTCCATGGTATGCGCGATGATGAGATCGTGATATGGAGTGGGTATTGGATCCTGATGGGATGCTGATATAGAGGTACTAGTGGGGATAGTATCTAGGTCCAATAAAGGACCATGGTTTATATATATGTACATAGTTATAATCTACTACGGGTGGATGGATGGGATGTATTGTATGCATACGTAGAGTAGAAGCAACTAAGTAAAACTAAAAGACATAACATAAATTGAAGGCAATCAGCATAAACCCATGTTATGTATAAAATGTATAATTTATTAGTCACCTGAATGTTGTTCTGACCCCCTCCTCATAACAACCCACAGGACAGCTTAGATGGACAAGTACTGGTACAAGGCGGGGAACAGTGAAAGGTCATGTTCCTTATCCATGCTCGACACTGGTAAGGACACTAGACATTAGAAATGTTAAATCTTGATCAGTGACTATGTGACTTATTATATTTTACCATTTCACTATAAGTTATATCTTTAGTGCTCTAATATGAATTCATCTGTATATTGAACCAAAACAACGATCCATGTTTTGGAGGACTTGGGTTTTCGATTTAGCAAAAATCTGGGCCCACTGAGGTGTGGGTTGTTACACTATGAGTTGTTTGTTATCTGTTCGGGCTAACCAATTCTCCGGAATAATTTATTGATCTCATGAACTGTGCCTTCAGGTATCAGCTGAAGAAGTTCATGTTTGTGTTCATGGATGATATTTCGGTATACTCTTGGATGGAGGAATACAAGTCGCACTTGAGGATTGTGCTTAAATTTTTTAGGAAGCATAAGTTGAGAGCGAAGTTTTTGAAGTGTCACTTTTGGAGGAGGAAAGTGAGATTCTTGGGTCATGTCGTCTCTAAGCAAGCTATAACAGTAGATCCTACCAAGATGATAGTGGTTTAGGATTGGAACCAACCTAAAACTCTTCGGATGTGAGAAGCTTCTAGGATTGGCAGGATACTATAGATGTTTTATCAAGGACTTCTCGAAGGTGGCAGCAACATTGACCAATTTGACAGATTTTTGTTTGGTACATGAAGTGTGAAGATGAATTCATGAGTCTAAAAGAGAGGTTGACGAGTGCACTAGTTTTAACCATTCCAAGCAGCAATGAGGAGGTGATAGTATACATAGATGCTTGTGGTACTAGACTAGGTGCGGTGTTAATGCAGAGGGGAAAATTTGTTGCCTATGCCAGTCGGCTACTGAAACCACACGAGAAAAAGAATCCAACCCATGATTTGGAGTTGGTGGTGACAGTTTTTGCTTTGAAGATTTGAATGCATTATCTATTAGGAGAAAGGTTCAACTATTCATGGACCATAAATCCTTGAAGTACATTTTCTCTTAGAAGGATCTCAATCTTTGTCAGTAGTGATGGTTGGAATTCTTGGCTTCTTACAACTTTGACATTTCCTATACACTAGATCAGTGAAATATGGTCATCGATGCGTTGAGTAGAAGACATGCCAGTTTGGGAGTGATGTTTCTAGAATGGAAGCAGTTGGAGTATATTGATGGCTTTGACTTTAGATTTCACTACGAGTTAGAGCCAAAGATATTGGCAAGTTTGACGATCAGACCTACATTAACTTAGTGAATTAGTACTAATCAAAGGTGAGATTCTAGACTAGCAGAGATCATAGCAAAAAGAGAAGAAGGAGTAGAGTCTGAGGAGATGAAATGGTATGGACTCGACTGAGATGGTTGGCTCTGTAAGGATGGGAGATTATTTGCTCCCAACGTCGATAGATTATGAGATGAGGTGCTAAAAAAGTTTCACTATTCTAGGTTGACTATACATCTTAATGGTAATAAGATGCACCGTGATATAAAGCAGACCTATTATTGGGAAGGGATGAAGAACGATGTCGGGATATTCATCTTGAAGTGTATGAGCTTCCAATTGGTGAAGGGGGAGCAGAAGAAGCCAAGTGGATTACCGCAACTACTTAAAGTTCCCGAGTGGAAATGAAATCAAGTATCGATTGACTTTATTGAAGAATTGCCAAGGACTAGAGGAGGATATGATATCATTTGGGTCATAGACGATAGATTGATGATGTCCCTGACTCATACCCATCAAGTGTAGTAGAACGATGTCCCAATTGACCGAATTGTATGTGAAATGGATAAAGCAATTCCACAGTGTACCGAAGAGCATTATGAGTGACTGAGACCCTTTATTCACTAGTTGAATTTGGAAGAGCTTGAAAGAGGCATTGGGGACTAAGCTGCATATCAGTATAGCTTATCACTAATAAATGGATGGGCAGACCGAGATGATAAATCATATATAGAAGGATCTCTTGCAAGCTTGCCTTCTGGATTTTTGAGGATCGTGGGACGATCACTTGCATTTGATCGAATTTGCATATGACAATAGTTACTGGTTTAGTATTGGTATGGCATCATATGAAGCATTGCATAGCCGACCGTGTAACACTCCTTCGTGTTAGTAGGAAGCTGGCGAGAAACTGATACGTGGGCAAGATATGATTAAGGACAACTTAGGGAAGATTGAGATCATTCAAAAACAAAAGAAAGATGCTCACGGTAGGCAAAAGTGCTAAGCTGATAAGAGACACAAAGATTTTGTAACGATGGCTCTACACCTCTGGTATCCAATAGACCTATATAATGCACTATGGAGGTACCCGATTGATATTGGACAGTAGCCAAGACTATAAAGCAAAGAAAATCCAAATACATAACTTGTAGAACATCTCACAGCACATAGACAAAATATAATAATTAGATAGACGTAAAACATGCGAGATAGTGATATAATCAGATGAACCATAAGTCAACGTGCATTAGGTTCATAGATTATACAAAATAAAAATAAAAAAGGTTATACATCCCAAGTCCCCAAAATAAACTCTATAACCATCTCTCAAAATACAAGTAGTGATATAGCTCCATAGTACTGCATAGAAAAATATAAGTGATAATAAGCTTTGAAGTGTATATATATATATATATACGAAAGCGTAGTCTCTTGCTCGTACTCAATACAGCTTCATGCGCTATCAAGACTTGTTATCCTAATCTACTCATTTAAGAGTACCCAAGATAATAAAAAGCAAAGCATAAAACCTCGGGTTAGAAAACAGCCATGTGTGGGCGATACATCATCTCAAAAATACTATGAAACTCGTATATATAAGTAGGGGCATAGGATATGAGGAACCTATAACCTATCTGTGCATCTAAAGAGTTAGCACATAATAGTCAATATATGCTAATCTACCATCATTTCCATATAAGTGCACTGCAATTGAAGTACAGTGTCTAGGTATACGGTCGAAAATACCTACGTCATGTGATACCCTAGAGTGATAAACAACCATGGCAAACATATCATCCATCAAACAATCCTCACCATCACTCGTGTGCATTGGATATATGATATCTCGTATGGCACAATCGTAAACTAGGGACCCAATTGAAATTGAGGCTTCATTACTACTCGAATCCATGCTACTTCGTCAGGCTAGGAACCAGGCTCACAATCGTAAAAGCCCAGGGTAATCAACTATCATAAGATTTGGACACGATCGCAAATCCAAATGGGTGCTACCCATATACCCCTTCATTATGAGCAAATTAGAAGCCTGCAAGTTACCAACGATCCCTTTTCTTGCGCCTCCATAATGGAACCCAATCGTTACTCCATCCCGGCTATCTCCACAGTAGAACACATTCGCAAATTCTACTCGCAAGCCCCCATCATTGAACTTGCCTTTGTGGATCACCATCACGACTCCCATCGTTAAGTCGTTATCTTCGGAACATCTCCAGACATCCATAGTAAGTCATAGAGCCATCGTACTATAGTCCCAAAGCATCGCATCGAGGTGTCATGCCTTTGCTTCATCATTTGCCTCACATACTTGAAGCAAGCTCAAACCGCGGCCGATGTATTCCTCCGCTATGCTCGAAGAACTCCTGAAACCCCAAGCCTTGCTCGACCTCCTCAACATCTGGACCGAAACCATGTTGCCAAACCCCTAAGCACCATAGACCAATCATCTTGTTCGGTAAGCATCATTCCCGGACCATCATCACTGAACCAAAAATCTTTTTTGACACTCCCTACAACCGAACACAACTCCTTGTTCGGCACCTAGACCAAAGTAGCTACCGTACTGAATTTCCTATCCGGTCTCCCATCACCGAACCCGAATGCTACTGGATAGGATTTCGTATCCATTTTTCCATCACTGAAATAAGCAGCCATTGGACATGATTTCCTGTTCGATCCTCCACTACCGAACCAAATAGCTACCGGACATGATTTTCTGTTTGGTCTTCCCTCGTCGAACGAAGCCAACCACCGGATCATCCCTATGTCAGACCAAGCTCCATCGAACCAAAGTTCGTAGCTCCTTCAGCATAACTACATCACGTTGATTCCATCATTGCACTCAAAACATAGACCCTCATGCATCACTTATGCAACAATACGACTCCAAATGCTCTAGAGCCTACCTTTCGAAGTCAGATTTCACGGTTCATGCCTCTTGCTCCGGTGAGCATTTTCAACCATACAAGCAAACAAACAAATACCATACATGCACCAAACAACATTCAAACATGCAAACCACAAAATCATTCATGCAAACATGCAAAAAGTCATGAGAAATCATCCTATAATGTATCTCTAACATAGCCAAACATACATTAAGGAAACCATACATCAAATTAACATGTTTAGAACACTTTAAAACATTTTAAATTTGTTTTTACTTTTGTTTTCACTTTAAAAAAGTCCCAAAACCTTATTTTGATTTTAAAAATGGATTTAAAACATGCCAAAACTTAGATACATATATAGTAAGGTGAGAGATGATAAATCATTCACCAGACTTTCCAAGATCCAAGTTCTGCACGCAAATCTAAAAATCAACAGCCAAGGCTTAATCTTTCTCCCAAAAATATAGATTTGAAGATCTCTAGTGAATCCCCTTCATAATCTATCCTTAATATATGATTTAGACTAAATATGGAGAAGAAAAAAAGGTTTTGGCTGGAGAATGGGTTAATGGGAGCTTAATCTATTTAAGAAGTGGTAAAAATGATTTGAGATGATGGTTTAGCCTATTATAGCCTCCAAACCAAAAAGGGTTTAGTGGGCTTTCCCTCAAACCACATTAATTACCCACTAAGCTACTCCAAAAACTGGCATTCTTCAAACAGTCATATCTTTTAACCAAAAAGTCTAAATTGCTACTATGACCACTCTATGAAAGGGAAACCATCGTATCTTTACAACAGAAGTGGTCTCAGATGCTAATTCGGCATATATTAAAATTTATAGCCATACAAGTTTTAAGGGGTAAAATCATCTAGAAAAATTCTAAAGATAGAAAATGTCACTAGTAGGTGTTATCCAAAGTTGTAGAGTCATACAACCTTATATAAATTTTGAAATAATATTTTTACGATCCTACGATATGTGAATTACGGGTCGTTGCAGATTTAGAGTTCTCTGTTGGCAATATGGTTGTTTTGAAGATTTCTCCATTGAAGAATGTTATTCAATTCAGTAGTAAAGGGATGTTGGCACCGAGATTTGTAGGTCTTTTACCGATAGTAGAGAGTTTGGGAACCTAGCCTATAGGTTCGACTTACCTCAAAAGATGGAGGGCGTGCACAACGTATTTCACATATCTCATTTGTGGAAATTTGTGCACAACTCAGGTATGGCGATTGCACCGGATCAACCTTATGATATAGAGATTGAACTAGAAGCTTCGAGACCTCGTAGGCCACTTCATTTTGTCGGATGTGATATGAAACAACTTAAGAGGAAGACGATAGAGTTGGTGAAGGCTTGATGGGGTGAAAGTGAAGGTGGTTGGGCAAGGGAAACCGAGGAGAGCATGAGGGTTGCATGTCTGGAGATCTTTGTGCAGTAAGGCCTACTATTTGTCATATTTACTTTCATCTTTTGATATCATATAAGATAGTTTGGTATCTCGCATGCTTGGATCGGTTTATCTATAATATTGGTTGCATGGGCTGCCTGTTTGATATGTTTGACGGTTCCATATGGTTGTTAAGCATGCGAGGTAGTTAAGGATGACTAATCCTTGATTTTTTTGGGGATTTCGGGAGTGAAATTCCAAAAGGGGGAGAGTGTAACAACCCGTATTTTACATATTAAAGATTGTAAAATATTTTTATTTAATTCATATGAGGTCGTATGTCTCTAAAACTTTGGTAAATGACTACTAGGAACATTTTCTATCTTTATAATTTTTATCGCACATTTCAGAGCCAAAAATTCTTGGAAGACTTATAACTTTTGACAGAGATCGATCTATGGTCTGAAACCACTTCCATTATATCGGGCTTGTGGTTTTTCTTTCCGTAGAGTGGTCATAATAGAAAAATGAACTTGCCTATTCAGAGATATGGCCATTTTTAATCTTGGTTGCTGCTGGACAGATTAGTAGGCAATTTAACTGAGCCCATTGATGTGCACGAAGATGTGCATATTCTTACCACCATATTTAATCTAATTAAATTAGATAAATAATCATATTGGGTGTTTTAACATGTTTAAACCAAAATTTAAATTATTTTCAAATCGTCACATATTCATCTTCATCCATGGGCAAAATGGTTGTTTTTGTGCATATATTAATTCGAGAAAATTTAATTGGAAATTTCTATATTATTTTGTAGGAATTTGGCTTCATATACAAGTGGCTTCATGAAGATATATGCATGCACAAGAGTGAATACAAAGGAATGGAAATGGAAATAATTCATTTCATGGATCATGGAGGACCCCACCTAACCACATACCTTCATGTACACTTAGGAGCTAATACTTATGCTAATGGAAATTAAAGCTACATGTACATTAAAGTGGGGATTAAAACATGCTAATGATTACTTGGTGGCCACACTGCCTCAAGGTTAGTTTGGGAAGTTCCCAAAAAATGAATTAGGGTTTCCAAACATGTATAAATACCCCTTATGCTTCATGTAACTTTCTCTTCTTCCTTAGGCTTTCTTCCTCTTAGCCTCCACCTTCTTCTTAGTTTGGTTTTAATTTAGTTTTATTTTATTTATATGCAAGTTGTAATCTTTAGTGTAGAAATAAAAATGGCTTCTTAGCCTCTTTTCTTTTATGCAATTTTCTTTTATGTCTTTTTATTTCATGCTCTTCATATTTATGCAAGTAGAGTAGCTCTCAATTTACTTTCATTAGCTTGCATTTTTCTTTTCTTTTTGTTTCATGTTGCTTTCTACATTTGTTGATATTATAACAAATATGAGAGCCTAAACCCCTTCAATTTAGGGGTAATGAAGCTCTCTTGAATCATGTAGATGCAACATAAATTTTCATTTATGTCTCTTTTGTGCTTAATGGAAAGTTAGATGTTTGTGTGATTTTGTGTTTAATATTGAGTTTGATAGCTTATGTTGTCCAAAACAAATACGCTATGCTTAGTCATATGAATCACTAATTACCTCTGCATCTACATATGATCATGGTAATGGAAGTGGATTTAGAATCAAAATTTGATGGTTTATGTTTCTAATTCAAAAATTAATATGCCATGCTTAAATAGATTCTACTTTTAATTTCATTACATTTTCATTAAAGTTAGTAAGTGGGTTAGAGGGTGCATTAAAGTTTGATGGTTTAAGTGTGTTAATTAATAACACAATTAGGCCTTGCTTATGATCAATGCATCAACTAAACTCACAAATGACCAAAAAAAGATCATAATTTCATTATGTTGATTTATGTGATCATGAGAGGGGATTTGCCTCTAAATTGCTCTTTAATCTCATATTTTTATTCTCCTTAGTTTTAGTTTGTTTTTACTTTTTTAATTAGTTAACAATTCCTCGATTTTGGTTTAATTTGATTGAATAGAATTTCAAAATCTAAACAATTCCCTGTGGATCGACCCGTACTCGCATACGTGCTACAATCGTACACCGTGCGCTTGCGGTAAATTTTAATTTGAAATTTTTTTAATGGTTTTTTAATTCGATAGTTTTGGCGCCGTTGCCGGGGAATTTGTTTTGATTTAATTTTTTATTCTTCAGATTAATTTTGTGAGATTTTATTGTTTGTTTGTCTTTGTTTTGTGTGTGTATTGTAAAAAAACTATATTTGTGTATGTTTGTTGTGTGATTTTTGTTTACATTGTGTTGTGTGCTTGTTTTCTAGTTCTATTTGCATTTGCATTTATATATTAAAAAAAATCCCACAATTTCATCTCAAAAAAATAATTTCATTACAATTGTTTTACATTTTATTCACTATTTTTACATTGCAAATTACATTCTCATTCTCTGTTCCCTATTTCAGATTACATTTTGTCCACTGCTATTACATTGGCTTGCACAGTTATGACTTCACAATACTGACCACCTTTACAAACTCCATTCCGCTTGATCACTGTCAACCAACACCCTGCCCCCAAACATCCATACTGTTAGCCACCACATCGACCACATTCCTCTGCATATAACAGTTTACATACCCACAGTTCATCAACTCATTAGAACAGTTCGAAACCAAACTGCACCTTCATTCACATCAACAACTGTTACAACAAACTTTAACCTCCATCATCATCACATATTTGCTGCCCACCCACAATTGTCAACATCGCTGCCGCCTTCCCTTCACTACAAAGCCTTCACTTCACCCACCACAAGCTATAATCACCTGAAACTGCTACTACTTCCAACCATATCTCATCACTACACCAGCTCACTTTCAACTACATCACAGTACAAACATTCTCTTCATACAAGACTGTCACTCCATTTACATCCACATTTCCATATCAGACCAACACTGCTTGTACGCATCCAAGCTTCACCACTATCACATACAAACTGCCATATAACATTCCTATATATCCTCTACAATAGTGCACCATCACTGACATACTCCTAACCATAACATACATCTGCCAATACATTGCCATATCCAACAATATAACATAACCTTACTATTCAACTAAACCACCGCTTGTTGCTTCCATCTCTGACCACACTCCATTACAACCCACCACTATTCTACTACATCTCCACTATACAACTCCCTGACCACATCATTCATCAACTCAACATCTCCACATCTCCATTGCATACAATCTCCACATCTCTACTTCCACTCTTCCCCCTATCTCTGACCATTCACCACATCATACCCCTGAACTGAATCACTACTCCACCATCATAACTGCCTTTGATCACCCGTGCTTTGACATCACAACAACACTCAATCGCTAACAACATATCACCCTACTGCCTACTCCATACAGTCTCCCTGCCTCCCACCTTAACACAGTCATTACCATTACCTACTCCTTCATCATCAACTACACAAAAACCATCATAATTCCAAACATTTGCCTGCCACTGCATACAAAAAGCTACGACCACACTGTCGAGCATCCATCCACTCAGTTCTGCAACGTGCCACTCAGACATCACTCACACACACCATCAACCCACAAAACCGAAACACCTACCGACACTGCTCCTCCTCCAACACAATAGCCTCTACATCCTTCTACACATTCACTCACTGCCGCAGCCTTAGTGCGCCATACTTTCTCCACCTGAAAACAAGCAAATTTCTAGTGCGACTTCTCCATCTCCACATACATAGTCGAACTGCTTTCCCTATTCACCTACCATCACCTCCTCCCCATATAAACCAATTTCAAAAAAAAAAAGGGAAAAGAACAACCAGTTCATCGACGTCCAAATCGACCACCACAGCAAGGTCAGTCAACTTCACCCGCAAACAAAATAGCAGTTCAACTATTTACACCACCAGACATCCACTGCACCACAAGTCTGCAACCATCGACTGTAAAATTCTATCATCCCCTACAACTTTCACTACTGTCCAATCACCAAAATCGAACCACGACATCGTGACTCAACTGCAGTCGCGACCCACTAATCGAACCACGAACCACAAACAACTCAAAATCACCACTTCGAAATCCCCTATCGCCAAACCGAGGACATCAAATCGAATCGAATTCACTGCCTCCCCATGAATCGAATCGTCGACCAAGTTTCGAGTTTGGAAAGTGATTTCGATTTTTAGAATAAATCTTGGAATTGATTAACAAAGTGGAAGTTTTGTTATTCGTATAAAAAAAATTTAAAAGAAGAACTAGTGTGGATTTGTTTAAACGAAGTAAAAGTGTGGGCCGGGTGGGTTTTTCGTTTTTTTCTTTTTCATTTTGTTTTGTTTTATTCCCATTTTATTTTCCATTCTCCTTTTTGTTCGTTTGTTTTTATAATTTTTTTTATATAATTTGGGTTGACTTGAATTGATTTTAAGTTTTCTTTCAGTTTTTTTTAAAAACAGAAAAACAAGTAAAAAATATATCATTTGCCAAAAATAAATTTTTTCTTTTAGTTTGTTTTGTTTTGTTCAATTTGTTTTGGTTTGTGTTAATTTGTTTTTAATTTCCTTTCTCACATTCAAAAAAAATTGCTTTGTTTAGGGTTCTGTTCCCTTAAAAAAAAATTCATTTTCATTTGGTATCTTTTTAAATTTCTTTCTAAATTAAAAAAAAACTATATATATTTCTTATTTATAATTTTAGGCTGTCAAAGCAGATAAAGGAAGGGGCAGAAGTGCTTGCTAAAATAAATTGCTTGATTTGCTGACCTTGCCAAAAAAAACTGCTTGCTTATTTATAATTTTCTTTTTATTTGCCTTGCATTGTATATATCTATTGTTTTTTTGGTCTTGCATTGTTGTTTACTTGCATTTGAAAAAAAAATTCCTTTTTTTTCAGAAAACCAAAAACAAAAACAAAATCCATTCGTAGTTGCATTGTTAACACACGTTTAATTTCTGCTTTGCATTTCATTTTTTTTAAAATAACGGGTTGACATCGATAGCACTTAATTGTATATTGACAAGTTGTCTTCTTTGAAAAATTTAATTTCTTAGCGTCTAGGCTACGACAGAGCAATAATCAGTTATAAATATTACGGTGATTCATAAATATTATACCGAATTGTTTCTCTGAAGGTACTTAAACCTTCGGCTGCATTGCTACGGTGATTCGTGGTGCACCGATAAATTCTGCCCATTACCTGGCTAAGAACTATCTTGTTGATTTAAGACAATGTGTGATTATACAATTTTGGGTTAGGATAAATAATTCGTTATTAACCTTGCATTCATTTAGTTGCATTAGTTCATGCATATTTAAAAAAAAAAATCCAAAATCAAAAACAAAAAAAATTGTAAATATTCCTTTGAAATTCTTAAATCCTTTTTCTTTGAATTTTTTTAATCAAAATCAAAAATCCAAAAAAATATAAAATCTTTTCAAAAACAAAAAAAAATTGAAAAACCAAAAAACAAAATTCAATTTTCCTTGTGAAAAAATTCATTTTGTAAATATTTTTCCTTTATAATTTTTTTTAATTTATTGAAAATGTCTGAATTTCCATATTCACATGAATTTTACGATAGCTGTGAAAATCATTATAATCCATATAATTTCACTTCAAATTGTTATGGATATTTTAACAACAAATATTGTTTAAACGATTCGAGTTTTGAACTACAAAATTTTCAAAATGACGAACAACCTTCGAATCTCTAAAATAGCATTTCATCTCTACTTGAAATTTCTACACAATAAAATCAAATGATAAATGATTTGTGTGATAACTCAAGTCAAAATTTTCAAAATAATCAAAATTTGAATTCACTTCAAAATTCAAATGACTTCGAGTATAGCCCAAGCCAATTCAATTTTGAACTCCAAAATGAATTTCAAAATCAAAACGAAAATGCGATCCACTTTTTAAATAATTTTAGCAATGGGAATAATCTCGATTACGATACGAGTGAAATTTTTTGTTCTCATCAAATCCAAATCGAAAATTCTCAAGTCAATAATTATAAGTTGGATTTTGTATGAAATTTACGATGATCACACAGATTTGTTGATTGAAATATACAAAAAATTACATGAACAACAAAATGAAACCCCAACATGTGATGAGTCAAATAGTAATCCACCTTTCACCATAATCGATGATTTTCAAACAACAACTTTTGAGAATGAAAATGATGATGATGATATTAATGAAGTTGTTGAAAAAACGGTAATTGAGTTGGATTTCAATTATTTGAGGGTGTTAAACTTGATTTAAAATTTGATCTTCTTTTTTACGATTTTGAAAATTTGAATACAACAACTTTGGATTTTGAAAATGATATGCGCAATGAAGTTGTTGATAATCCAACAAAGGAAGACGAATTTAACGAACATGATTTCTTTGGACTTTTTGAAAATGAGTTGTCTAGTTCTGAAGGGGAAGATTTAAGTCACCATTTTGATTTTGAAATCCATAATTCAGAAAAAGTTTTCAATGATATATTTGAATTTCAAATTGGTGAAATTAAACTTGAACTTCAACCCATTGTTTTAAAAATCATTGAAAATAAAACAACTCGTTCGATTTTTAATAAAACGACATTCGATTTTCCAAATCAACATTCAACTTCGAAATCTTTTACGATTTGGTTTTCTGAGCTTCAGCTGTGTCTCGTATGCTTGACGAGACAAATGAATCGGTCTTTGGAAGACCGTTTCATTTACTTTTTGACGATATACTTTCTGATCTCGTGTAAATACCGTTCATTTTCATGTAAATATAGGTCATATTTATATTTTTCTTTTATTTTTTCTCCTCCCACTTGGGTTGACTGTGGGGACACAGCCAAAATCAAGTGTGGGGGGAGTCACATCTTCTTTTTGATTTTTCATGATTAATTTTTCATTTTTCTTCCAAAAATCAATATATATATATATATATATATATAATTTCAAAAACAACTTTTTTTTAGGCATTTTGATTTATTTTTAAAGAAACACTATAGGATAAATATATGGTTTTGGTTTATTAAATTGAAATTTTTGAAAAAAAATTCATCTTAACAAAAATAAAAATGAAGTTTGATTACAAATAACAATGGTTTAACTAGTATATAGGAAGATTCATACGTGTTAATTATGAAATACATCCTAATTGAAAATCTTTGCTTTAAAAAGTGGTTGATTTAAAGTAAAGATATAACATTTTTTTTGTCTTCTATATTAAATGGTGCTAAGATGATAGTGCGAAACTCTCTCTTCTAAAATAAAAACAAAAAAAATATATTCTTGTATATATGTTTGTATTTTTCTTAATAAACACCTAGAGTCATGTTTTCACACTCGTGTGTTCACTCGCCATGCTCTATACCCTTCGCACGTAAGCCCGAAAGGCAGTGCACGATCGGTATATCTGGCCTCAGTTTATCTGAGTTAGGTGTACGTATATAAAAATTCTTTTTAATAACGCCTACAGTCGATAAGTTTTCACACTTGTGTGTTCACTTGCCACGCTCTGTATTCCCCTCACATTAGTCCGCAAGGCAGTGCAAGGGTAATATATCTGGCCTTAGTTTATCTGAGTTAGGCATATGTAAATATTGTTAATATCAATAAAAGTTTCAAATAAAATTTAGAGAGAGTAAGAAATTGAAATCCAAGCAATATTTTAACTTATTTGATTTGACTTGTTATTGAAAAGAAATGAAAATACCACTTTGATAAACTTTGATAATCAACTAAGGATCCATTTCATAGTTACACCGTATTATCGACTGAAACAACGAGTTAAACTATAGCTCATTTGTTACGATAACTTCGTTTTTGTTGGAAAGTTTGACGAGTAAATGACTTAAATTTCAAGATAATGACCAAAACTTATAATTAACTTATTTGTGTCGATTTAAAAGTAAATCGTTCATCTGTAAATATTTTCAAAAACTCGCATTCATCTTTTTGTAAATAAGTCTTGCATTTTGTAAATATTTTCTTCCTGCATATGGATTTTGTGGGTAGTATCCACTTAAAACCCTCCCGAGACAACACTCATCCTACTAGGGACATCCAGAGGTTTAATGACTTGTTGCATACACTAAATGCAATCGTGCTCCCTACGAAAACAGATTACCTTAGTTTTCCTTTATTCGAGGAAGAATAAAAAGATAAGTGTGGGGGTATTTGATGTGCACGAAAATGTGCATATTTTAACCACCATATTTAATCTAATTAAATTAAATAAATGATCATATTGGGTGTTTTACATGTTTAAACCAAAATTTAAATTACTTTCAAATCGTCACATATTCATCTTCATCCAAGGGCAAAATGGTTATTTTTGTGCATATATTAATTTGAGAAAACTTAATTGCAAATTTCTATATTATTTTGTAGGAATTTGGCTTCATATACAAGTGGCTTCATGAAGATATATGCATGCACAAGAGTGAATACAAAGGAATGGAGATGGAAATAATTCATTTTATGGATCATGGAGGACTCCACCTACCCACATACCTTCATGTACACTTAGGAGCTAATACTTATGCTAATGGAAATTAAAGCTACATGTACATTTAAGTGGGGGATTAAGACATGCTAATGATTACTTGGTTGCCACACTACCTCAAGGGTAGTTTGGGTAGTTCCCAAAAAATGAATTAGGGTTTCCAAACATGTATAAATACCCCTTATTCTTCATGTAACCTCCTCTTCTCTCTTAGGCTTTCTTCCTCTTAGCCTCCACCTTCTTCTTAGTTTGGTTTTATTTTATTTCTATGCAAGTTGTTATCTTTAGTGTAGAAATAAAAATGGCTTCTTAGCCTCTTTTCTTTTATGCAATTTTCTTTTATGTCTTTTTATTTCATGCTCTTCATATTTATGCAAGTAAAGTAGCTCTCAATTTACTTTCATTAGCTTGCATTTTTATTTTCTTCTTGTTTCATGTTGCTTTCTACATATGTTGATATTATAACAAATATGAGAGGCTAAACCCCTTCAATTTAGGGGTAATGAAGCTCTCTTGAATCATGTAGATGCAACATAATTTTTCATTTATGTCTCTTTTGAGCTTAATGGAAAGTTATATGTTTGTGTGATTTTGTGTTTAATATTGAGTTTAATAGCTTATGTTGTTCAATACAAATAGGCTATGCTTAGTCATATGAATCATTAATTACCTCTTCATCTACATATGATCATGGTAATGGAAGTGGATTTAGAATCAAAATTTGATGGTTTATGTTTCTTATTCAATAGTTAATAAGCCATGCTTAAAATAGATTCTACTTTTAATTTCATGACATTTTTATTAAAGTTAGTAAGTGGGTTAGAGGGTGCATTAAAGTTTGATGGTTTAAGTGTGTTAATTAATAACGCAATTAGGCCATGCTTATGATAATTGCATCAACTAAACTCACAAATGACCAAAAAGAGATCATAATTTCATTATGTTGATTTATGTGATCATGAGAGGGGATTTGCCTCTAAATTGCTCTTTAATCTTATATTTTTATTCTCCTTAGTTTTAGTTTGTTTTTACTTTTTTTAGTTAGTTAACAATTCCTCGACTTTGGTTTAATTTGATTGAATAGAATTTCAAAATCTAAACAATTCCCTATGGATCGACCCGTACTCGCATACGTGCTACAATCGTACACCGTGCGCTTACGGTAAATTTTAATTTGAAATTTTTTTGACGGTTTCTAATTCGATAGAATTTCCATCGTTAAACACCCATACATTGGCCCAGTAATTATTTCGGTAATTGTGCCTAGTTTTGGGAGATAGGACAGAACCACATCATCTCTCACTTTTCCAAAGCAATTCCGAACCTCTATTAGCTTTAATTTCATAAAAAAAACTCATCTTTCCTTATAATATTAGCCGTATCCATCATTAGAAAGGTAATTAGCAAAGTGGTACATAGATTCATCAATTTAGTGCTTGGAGATTCATGCTCTAGGTAGCTCATATCATATTTGGGGATCTAATGTGGTAATTTGGATGTTTGTTGAGTGATTCTTGATCTCTCATTATTCTTTGATTGTCTATGTAGTTAAAATACATATTTTTAACATGATTTTGATGCTAAAATATTTTCAAAGTTTAATTACATATTTAAAAATGATTGTGGCCAAAATTAAAAAGACTGGACTTGATTTTAAATGGTTTTACAATCTCTTTTGTACTATATTGTGAATGATATTTCTTTTTTTTTTCTTTTTTTATGTAAGTAAGAACAGAAAAACTTAAATCATAGTCTAATTCATAAAATTTTTTAGGACCTGTTCTGAAAAAGTCGAGGTATTTCGAATTGTTTGTTGACACGGGCAAAGTAAGGGAAAATATCTGAAAGTCAATTCATTTGTGAAGAAGAGCCGCACGATAATTTTATTCGACCTAATAAAAAATGCATCAAATTGCTTCGATTTGAATTATCCGTAGGATACCCTATATATCAAAAAGATGTACATTTGGATTAGTCTCAGAGTAACCCCTTGCCAAAGTGATAAGAGAGAGAGTGAATGGTACTACATAAGATAAGGAGCCGATTATTAGTAAAAAGTTAGATCTAGACTAGAATTTGCATATTAATCTTATATGAACTTCTTGTATATGTTTGATGAATGTGCATGAATGATTTGTATGCTTGAATGAATTGTTTTGATATAGTTTGCTAGTGTTTTAGTGAAGTTAGGAAAGAGATCATCGATTGGGCAAAACGAAGGGAAAAATGGTTGGAATTGGATGAAACTTGGAGGAAGGGCTCTGGAGGAGGGATGGAGCCCAGATTTTATCATAGGAAATTTGGAGTTAGTATGGGATGTCGGTGTCGAGCAGTTTACTATTTTGTTGAAGGAGTTGTGGATCTGCTCGGTAAAGGAACAAGGCTTGGGGACTTAGACCACAAGACTTTAGGGAAGACTTCAGGTTGAAGAGCAGGCTAAGTATAATGGTCGGTACCGATCTCTTTTGATTGTTACCAGTTGTTTTCTAGCACTTGGTTGGAGCTTGAAGCATAGAAGTTTAGGGTAAAGAAGCAAGGGGTTATAAGCATGCCGAGAAGAAGAAATCAGGGAGGATAATACTTAGCAAAATTTTGACTAAGTAAAAGTGAAGAGAATCATATTGGTACCGAGCAAAATAGGTCGGTATTGACATGGAATTATGGGGGCAATATTCGTTGAATTTCCAAAGGGGAATGTGGGGGCTCTGTAGGTCATGCTAAAGGTGTTCGTTCGAACGCTTAGTGTTTGATAGTGATATAATAGCACAATGAAGAATGATAGCTTCGGGACTTTGATGATGGTAACTCGATAGTGAATGAAGTTAGGTTCTGATGATGGCGGCTCAATGTTGAAAGAAGTCATGAGAGTGATTGTCCACAATGGGTTTTAGGAATGTTGACCAGTGGGAAAAATGTTGAATGGTTCTATCATGGAAAGAAGGAATGTTGAATTGTAACGACCCACTATTTTGGACCATTCAAATCGACAATAAATCCACACATGTCGGACTTGAATAATTCAAAACAATAGATTGTTAATTTAAATTGGCAAAACTCAACATATACAGTAAATAAAATAATCACAGATCACAAACACAGAGTAATATAATAATAATGTAGCGGAAACCAAAGAATAGTAGTTCATGAAGCTACTATATATATAAAACAGAGTTATACAGGATACAACAGAAGTCTCGAATACAATAGTCAAATACAATATCAGAATACATCACTGGAATCAATTGAATATCTGAAAGATGGATAGATAGCTGGATCTCCAAGCGAAGCTCCAACTCCAAAGGTGAGTCTCGAATACTGGTACACTCAGTCTAACCCGAGCGTAAAGAAAACACAAAACACTCGAGTCAGGATTAACATTCTTATATCAATAAATCCAACTCAAGTGAAATAATGACTGAAATACAAGTGACTCAAAGGATGTTTGGGATAACCATCCTCTAAGGATCCATTAAACTATCTATATATACAGTAGAATACGCTAAGTAGATAATGTCTAATCGGCAAAGTACGATATCAAAATAGCATTAAGTCATGGCCCATTCCACCCTTAACACATTTTTATTCCCAAGAGCATATACAAGACCGTAGTTTCCCCAAAACCGGAAGTCACCAGAGGGCAATCCATATACTAAAGGTACAAACCAAAATCGTAGTGGTCGCGAATAGGATAATCAGTATGACAAGGTACATGAGGCGATACCAACTAGGATAGTAGTAGTTGCCAGATCCGGACTGATGTTGAGCATAGCAGCTACTACCTCAACACCGCGAAACAACACTCCCATATATCGAGGGGTGCACCCAAATCGAATCACATAAGTAATAGATAAGGTATCGAAGAAGTGTGTCCGCTAGAGATAGCGATCCTCAATGGCCCGGCGCGGCTCCTGTTTTAGTCATGTCAGGGGTCATCCAAAATCGTTCTCTTTCTTCAGTCAACGCGTTCACCAAACCATCCACTTCATTCTGGATCAACACTCCGCGTATATTAGTTATTAAAGTGGTTTCGGTATCGACAGAGAGTATGTCCATATCCGATCCCGGTCTCTTTAATAACTACGTATTATTACACCGATGGTCATTTAATAAAATTTCAAAATAGTTATATTTCAAAACCGACATATCATTGCCATTTCCAAACCATCTCAATACGATATCACTTTCACTTCAAATAAATCCATTTCCAAACTCATAGTACTTTTCCAAAGTTATAACGCTTTCGAAATCATAGTCTTTTAAAAATCAAAACACTTTGGAAATCACAGCTTTGAAATCATATCATTTTGGAACTCATAACACTTTTCTTTTAAACAGTTTAGATATTAAAATTAGTATATATAATAAAATAGTTTATAAATAAAATAATTTATATTAAAATGATTTATATTAAAATAGTTTATATTAAAATAATTTATAAAGTAAAATATCAATAGTTTAAATATAATTTAAAATTACTTTATAAATAAAATAGTTTCCTCAAATTTCGCAAATCGATTCAAATTAACTCGAATTCCAAAATTAAAATTTAATTAAATCTCAAATCATCAATTTCAATTCAATTTAGTTCTCAATAAACCCTTTCAAATTATCGATTTCAAATGCCTATTTGAACCCTAAATAAACCATTTCAATTTCAATATATTTCAAGCTTTAAATATTCACATTTCAAAACTAAATTTGATAATTCCATTTATATCTCAATTTAATTTCATTCCATTTTGTTTCTAAGATATTTCTTTAATCATTTCAATACATCTAAATACAACTTCAATTTACAAATTTATATAAACAAAATATCCCTTTTATATAAGTTTGAAATATTCATTTAAGCCACTTTTTTAATCAAATTCAAGTTATAAAACATATCTTAAGATTTCAAATTTAATAGATTTCGAATCGAACTTATTTAAGTATAATTATTAAATAATTAAGAATTCCAAATCAATTTCAAATTTATCTTTCAACCTGAAACATTATAAACTCTATATTTGAAAATATAAATTTTACATAAATACTCAAAACATATTTTTATATTGATTCAAATCAACTTTAATAAATCTTTAAAATCATTATTTATTAAAACCATATATTTCTTTCAAAACCGTAGAAATGTTTTCAAAACATTTATATATAGACCAACGGTGTCTGTATATAATTTTCTATCCTATGGTCAAGTGATACGGATATTTATCATTTCAATCCGCAATTTAAAATATATATTCGGGTATATATCTTTTCAACCCGAAATCCCAAATTCAATTTAATTTGAAAATCGCTTGGGTTTATCATTTCAACCCATAACGATTTTCTCCTATTCTAAAGTCCGTTCGGGTATGTATCATTTCAACCCATAGTGATTCTATACTAACAGGGAACTTGCAGAGTGATAACAGATACGATAATAATATAACAACGGTAACAGGCATATATCATCAGTATAAATAAGCAGATAAGGGTGTCAGGTGTCACAGGTGAACAGATACAGATGATGACATATATATATCAATATAAATAACAGATAATGATGTCAGGTGTCACAGGTGAACAGATACAGATGATGTCATAGATATGGCAATATAAATAACTAACAGCAGCATATTTCAATTGTCGTTTCAATTGAAATCAAACTTAATAAATATAAGAACATTAATCGTGAGTGATTGCTCACCTTTCGAGGCTAGAGACAGACAATGGAATTGAGTTACGAAATGCAAGCACAACTTCCAAACCAAAGGCAGATTGGCATGAATCGACGAATAAAGCTGATAGATAAGGAATCGATGAACAATTAGAGAAATTTGATAGGAACGGCTAATATATAAATTATTATTATAAATTTCCCTAAAACCAATATTCAATTAAAATACATATTTAAAATTTATATATATATATATAAAAACGTCAAATAAACCCCTACTTTATCTTCAAAAAAAAAATCAAACTGATATATATATATATATACAAACTATATAACCATATATATATACCACCACTTATATAACTTATATACATTAAACAATTATATATATGGGCTTACATATAAAATATAAAACAAATATATGTGTAGTCTAATGATGTATATAGATGCAGATCATAAAACAAAACAAAATAGGTAAAAAAATATGTGTGCAGACTAACATAAATATACGTATAGTGCAGACCATATACACATATATGCAGACTACAGAACAAGATATTTGAACTGTATTTTCGAAACTAACATTAACTGAAATATATATAATATACCTTAAAATCAAACATGTACATCACAATCTCTATATATTACATATAAAGTAATATTAAAAATCAATCTATTTTTGAAATCAAGTTTTAAAACAACATTATTAAAAAAACAGTTATTACAAACAGAACAGGGGCAAGATCTAGTTCAAATCAATAACCAAAAATATATTGCACTTTAACCAAAATGAAAAATCAACACCTTACGCAAACTATAAAATATATAGGCAGACAACTATAATTTATATATATATTTGCTTAAAATAAAGGTCAAATATGAACATCAGTATAATATATATACAAACTATACGTACAGGATTTTATAAACTTGTATATATATAACAGCCGACTTTTATTACTTATATAATCATACATATACAACTACTTTAAGCTTACGAAATAAAACACATACACTTATGAACCTACGAAACAACTTATATAATAATATATATATATTACAGTAACTAATATATTTAAAGCTTAAACTTGCAGACAACAATACATAAAATAACTTACTACCTAAATATATAGAACTTACGTTATAATATGTACTCCCTTTCCAAAGTATGCATACAAGTCCCAGTATAAATATCATAAAGGAAGGCTAGAAGAAGACATTGTCAGATGGAGGAGTGAGAGACAAGAGGGATGAAAAGCAGGCTAAGTGAGGTCGGGCGGTGAGTCTTCGGCCATGGGCAGAGGGTGGCGCTGCCGTGAAGATGGGACGGAAGCGGTGGCTGCCATGGAGGCGCTGCACACAGCTGTGATGAGGGGAGTTGGCCTTGCGGGCTGGGTCGAACGAATTGTTGAAGGAGGTGCATACACGTTTTTTATAAAGTATGAACAAAAGAAAAGAGAGATGAGATGGGAAAACACAGAAGCAGGTAGGGAAAGGAAGAAGACATCTGTTCGTTTCCCTTTTTTCCAAGCAAATGACCCAGTGGAGAACGGACCAACAAATAAAAGTGAACGCTGGAAATAGAAAAGTGAACCGGCAAAATTATTGAAACGTTGGAATAGCAAAAATTTAGATAATAAATTTGGGAATATAAAGAGTCTAATGGCTAATGGATTTACACGGTGGGAAAAATGAAAGGTCAGAGAAACCAAAACGACTTGGTTGCGGAACTGATATGTTAGGCGTTTTGCAGACTGCACCGCACACCGAATTCCGAAATTGACAGTTAAATATACCTTAAAGATCAGCACGACGAGACGATCAAAACGGTATACAGATATCAGTGGTATGATTGAATTACAAAAATTCGAATTTTCTATTAGCGGAAAATGCAAGAAAAACGCTGAAAAATAAGATCGACGGAGCCAAAGATGTCCGAATTTGGAAAAACGACAAACTGACATCTTGCTCAGAAGATGTTTTAGAATTTTTCTATATAAAAATATTTAGGTTTCGGAAACATTTTATTTTCATCGCTTTTTAACTGATTAAATTGAAGTAAATTTACGCGCGAAATAAATTTTCATATTTTCGGACGAAAATTTACCAGTTGCTATGTTTAATTAGACGCATTCCAAATATCAAATTTATATTTCAAATTTTTATCGTTTTAAATTTCCTAAAATTTCAATTAATAACGTTATTAAAACCGGTTAAATTTACGGGTCGTTACATTCTCCCCCACTCAAAACTTTTCGTCCCCGAAAAGGAAGGATGTAGGAGAATAGAAACAACCAGAAAGAAAATAGATTGGAATACAAGTAAAACAATTAATTCAAACCATATAAATTTCAATTTAAATTAATTAATATTCAACAATTTGGTTAAATCCTTTTAGTTCACTTAAGTTAAATTAATCTATCTATTTCTAAATTCATTATCTTATTATCTAGTCATCTTCAATTAACAATTTCTAAATCATCAATTTGTATAATCATTTATTATACTCATATTTTATTCAACCAATTTAATTCTTTTATTCCAAATTATTATTAAATTTGTTCCACGTAATATATTTATCGCATATATTTAAATCATATAAATTAATATAAACCATATCAATTTCAACTTAAATTAATTTATATTCATTAATTGATTTTAAATTCAAGGTATTTCCATAAGTTGATCTAATTTCAATTTATTATTTCCTTCAAAACAAAATTTATTTTTCAATTATCTTATTATTCTATTTATCTCTATTAACATTTTATAATTAAAATTTAAGTGTATAACATTTATTATAACCACTCAAATTTTATTTATGAAATCATTTTATATTGTATATTATCCAATTACATTTTAACTTCTGAATAATTTAGGTAAGTTATATTGAAATGCAATTTAGTACTATACAAATAAAATTTTCAAATTCAATTATCTCAAGTTTAAATATTTATCCAAAATTTAGTTTTATTTATAATTGAAAACATCTTTTAACATGGGCTTTTTTTAAGAATTAAATTTCCGTTTAATTTCAAACCCTTTAGAAATAATTACGTATATACTATATATATTAAACCAAATTTAATTTAAAATAATATACCCATATATATATATAAATCAAGTCATACTTAAGAAATTCAATTTAAAATATTTTCCAAACAAAACCGTAGCAAAGTTACAGAATAATCTCTCCACTTCGAAACTCGAAAATGAATGTCGATGACGCTGCAGTCATCATCGAAATTATTTTCCAGCGACAAAAAAGAAGAGTACTGATTTCAACATTTTAAAATTCTTTGAAAACGGTTTCTATTTGAAAATACCTTTAATAATATACACTTTAAAACCAAAGTTGAAATCACCCGAAATCAAATTCTCAAATTCCTAATTTTTAAAATTCATTTCGATTCCAAATCAATTTATAAACCATGTTTATAAATTCATTTAGAACAATAAATGATAATCAAATATTATCATTCAACAACCAATTTAATTAACTATTTAATTCCAGAAAATCCTATACTTATATATATATATAATCATACGAATCTATTCAATTTACCAAATTTGAAATAATATTGTGTCAGTTTGCTCTATTCAAGTGTTTTGGAAATCATATCGATAGCGTTGATCAGACGAATCGATCGAAAACCCAAATCAACATTAACAACTCAAACAACACAATATATATAACATTTTAATATTAATTACAAATACACTCCCTCACTCGGATATCCTCGAATGGATGTCAAAACAAAGATAGAGATTCTGATTAGAGAAACTCTAACTAAAAGAATTCAACTAAAAGGTACACCCGATAGGGAGATAAGATAATTGAGTTTTCAAACAGAAGATGGACAAACTTATATAAATCGCGGGTAACCTTAACCGTGTCAACCGTGATTCCAAGAATAAATTCGATGTAGAATTTTACGACAAATCGACATTCGATCGCCAAAGATAGAATTCGGGTATAACAAAAGATAACAGCATCGTAAACCGAGGATATAGAAATCTTCGGTGAATCAATGCTGGTTGTACAGGAGTTTCACTCTTTTACAAATTATTCAGATATTGGCGAGACCGCCGAATTATTATAGAGATCATTCGAAGTGGAGTTATGGGGTACTCCATAATCAAAAGAAGACAAATAGGGAGAGACAAGAATGAATTTTGGAACCGCAGGGATCGTTCCAAAGTTCAAAGGAAATCGAGTCAAAAGGAAGAGATTCAAGCTCGAACGAAAGTGATTCTGTAATTTAATTTTACTCTATATGCTGAGTTTTGCCTAAAACCAGAGCTCTGATACCACTTGTAACGACCCACTATTTTGGACCATTCAAATCGACAATAAATCCACACATGTCGGACTTGAATAATTCAAAACAATAGATTGTTAATTTAAATTGGCAAAACTCAACATATACAGTAAATAAAATAATCACAGATCACAAACACAGAGTAATATAACAATAATGCATCGGAAACCAAAGAATAGTAGTTCATGAAGCTACTATATATATAAAACAGAGTTATACAGGATACAACAGAATTCTCGAATACAATAGTCAAATACAATATCAGAATACATCACTGGAATCAACTGAATATCTGAAAGCTGGATAGATAGCTGGATCTCCAAGCGAAGCTCCAACTCCAAAGGTGAGTCTCGAATACTGGTACACTCAGTCTGACCCGAGCGTAAAGAAAACACAAAACACTCGAGTCAGGATTAACATTCTTATATCAATAAATCCAACTCAAGTGAAATAACGACTGAAATACAAGTGACTCAAAGGATGTTTGGGATAACCATCCTCTAAGGATCCATTAAACTATCTATATATACAGTAGAATACGCTAAGTAGATAATGTCTAATCGGCAAAGTACGATATCAAAATAGCGTTAAGTCATAGCCCATTCCACCCTTAACACATTTTTATTCCCAAGAGCATATACAAGACCGTAGTTTCCTCAAAACCGGAAGTCACCAGAGGGCAATCCATATACTAAAGGTACAAACCAAAATCGTAGTGGTCGCGAATAGGATAATCAGTATGACAAGGTACATGAGGCGATACCAACTAGGATACTAGTAGTTGCCTGATCCGGACTGATGTTGAGCATAGCAGCTACTACCTCAACACCGTGAAACAACACTCCCATATATCGAGGGGTGCACCCAAATCGAATCACATAAGTGATAGATAAGGTATCGAAGAAGTGTGTCCGCTAGAGATGATGATCCTCAATGGCCCGACGTGGCTCCTGTTTTAGTCATGTCAGGGGTCATCCAAAATCGTTTTCTTTCTTCAGTCAACGCGTTCACCAAACCATCCACTTCATTCTGGATCAACACTCCACGTATATTAGGTATTAAAGTGGTTTCGGTATCGACAGAGAGTATGTCCATATCCGGTCCCGGTCTCTTTAATAACTACGTATTATTACACCGATGGTCATTTAATAAAATTTCAAAATAGTTATATTTCAAAACCGACATATCATTGCCATTTCCAAACCATCTCAATACGATATCACTTTCACTTCAAATAAATCCATTTCCAAACTCATAGTACTTTTCCAAAGTTATAACGCTTTCGAAATCATAGTCTTTTAAAAATCAAAACACTTTGGAAATCATAGCTTTGAAATCATATCATTTTGGAAATCATAACACTTTTCTTTTAAACAGTTTAGATATTAAAATTAGTATATATAATAAAATAGTTTATAAATAAAATAATTTATATTAAAATGATTTATATTAAAATAGTTTATATCAAAATAATTTATAAAGTAAAATATCAATAGTTTAAATATAATTTAAAATTACTTTATAAATAAAATAGTTTCCTCAAATTTCACAAATCGATTCAAATTAACTCGAATTCCAAAATTAAAATTTAATTAAATCTCAAATCATCAATTTCAATTCAATTTAGTTCTCAATAAACCCTTTCAAATTATCGATTTCAAATGCCTATTTGAACCCTAAATAAACCATTTCAATTTCAATATATTTCAAAGCTTTAAATATTCACATTTCAAAACTAAATTTGATAATTCCATTTATATCTCAATTTAATTTCATTCCATTTTGTTTCTAAGATATTTCTTTAATCATTTCAATACATCTAAATACAACTTCAATTTACAAATTTATATAAACAAAATATCCCTTTTATATAAGTTTGAAATATTCATTTAAGCCACTTTTTTAATCAAATTCAAGTTATAAAACATATCTTAAGATTTCAAATTTAATAGATTTCGAATCGAACTTATTTAAGTATAATTATTAAATAATTAAGAATTCCAAATCAATTTCAAATTTATCTTTCAACCTGAAACATTATAAACTCTATATTTGAAAATATAAATTTTACATAAATACTCAAAACATATTTTTATATTGATTCAAATCAACTTTAATAAATCTTTAAAATCATTATTTATTAAAACCATATATTTCTTTCAAAACCGTAGAAATGTTTTCAAAACATTTATATATAGACCAACAGTGTCTGTATATAATTTTCTATCCTATGGTCAAGTGATACGGATATTTATCATTTCAATCCGCAATTTAAAATATATATTCGGGTATATATCTTTTCAACCCGAAATCCCAAATTCAATTTAATTTGAAAATCGCTTGGGTTTATCATTTCAGCCCATAACGATTTTCTCCTATTCTAAAGTCCGTTCGGGTATGTATCATTTCAACCCATAGTGATTCAATACTAACAGGGAACTTGCAGAGTGATAACAGATACAATAATAATATAACAACGGTAACAGGCATATATCATCAGTATAAATAAGCAGATAAGGGTGTCAGGCGTCACAGGTGAACAGATACAGATGATGACATATATATATATCAATATAAATAACAGATAATGATGTCAGGTGTCACAGGTGAACAGATACAGATGATGTCATAGATACAGCAATATAAATAACTAACAGCAGCATATTTCAATTGTCGTTTCAATTGAAATCAAACTTAATAAATATAAGAACATTAATCGTGAGTGATTGCTCACCTTTCGAGGCTAGAGACAGACAATGGAATTGAGTTACGAAATGCAAGCACAACTTCCAAACCAAAGGCAGATTGGCATGAATCGACGAATAAAGCTGATAGATAAGGAATCGATGAACAATTAGAGAAATTTGATAGGAACAGCTAATATATAAATTATTATTATAAATTTCCCTAAAACCAATATTCAATTAAAATACATATTTAAAATTTATATATATATATAAAAACGTCAAATAAACCCCTGCTTTATCTTCAAAAAAAAAAATCAAACTGATATATATATATACAAACTATATAACCATATATATATATACCACCACTTATATAACTTATATACATTAAACAATTATATATATGGGCTTACATATAAAATATAAAACAAATATATGTGTAGTCGAATGATGTATATAGATGCAGATCATAAAACAAAACAAAATAGGTAAAAAAAAATGTGTGCAGACTAACATAAATATACGTATAGTGCAGAACATATACACATAAATGCAGACTACAGAACAAGATATTTGAACTGTATTTTCGAAACTAACATTAACTGAAATATATATAATATACCTTAAAATCAAACATGTACATCACAGTCTCTATATATTACATATAAAGTAATATTAAAAATCAATCTATTTTCGAAATCAAGTTTTAAAACAACATTATTAAAACAAAAAGCTATTACAAACAGAACAGGGGCAAGATCTAGTTCAAATCAATAACCAAAAATATATTGCACTTTAACCAAAATGAAAAATCAACACCTTACGCAAACTATAAAATATATAGGCAGACAACTATAATTTATATATATATTCTGCTTAAAATAAAGGTCAAATATGAACATCAGTATAATATATATACAAACTATACGTACAGGATTTTATAAACTTGTATATATATAACAGCCGACCTTTATTACTTATATAATCATACATATACAACTACTTTAAGCTTACGAAATAAAACACATACACTTATGAACCTACGAAACAATTTATATAATAATATATATATTACAGTAACTAATATATTTAAAGCTTAAACTTGCAGACAACAATAAATAAAATAACTTACTACCTAAATATATAGAACTTACGTTATAATATGTACTCCCTTTCCAAAGTATGCATACAAGTCCCAGTATAAATATCATAAAGGAAGGCTAGAAGAAGACATTGTCAGATGGAGGAGTGAGAGACAAGAGGGATGAAAAGCAGGCTAAGTGAGGTCGGGCGGTGAGTCTTCGGCCATGGGCAGAGGGTGGCGCTGCCGTGAAGATGGGACGGAAGCGGTGGCTGCCATGGAGGCGCTGCACACAGCTGTGATGAGGGGAGTTGGCCTTGCGGGCTGGGTCGAACGAATTGTTGAAGGAGGTGCATACACGTTTTTTAATAAAGTATGAACAAAAGAAAAGAGAGATGAGATGGGAAAACACAGAAGCAGGTAGGGAAAGGAAGAAGACATCTGTTCGTTTCCCTTTTTTCCAAGCAAATGACCCAGTGGAGAACGGACCAACAAATAAAAGTGAACGTTGGAAATAGAAAAGTGAACCGGCAAAATTATTGAAACGTTGGAATAGCAAAAATTTAGATAATAAATTTGGGAATATAAAGATTCTAATGGCTAATGGATTTACACGGTGGGAAAAATGAAAGGTCAGAGAAACCAAAACGACTTGGTTGCGGAACTGATATGTTAGGCGTTTTGCAGACTGCACCGCACACCGAATTCCGAAATTGACAGTTGAATATACCTTAAAGATCAGCACGACGAGACGATCAAAACGGTATACAGATATCAGTGGTATGATTGAATTACAAAAATTCGAATTTTCTATCAGCGGAAAATGCAAGAAAAACGCTGAAAAATAAGATCGATGGAGCCAAAGATGTCCGAATTTGGAAAAACGACAAACTGACATCTTGCTCAGAAGATGGTTTAGAATTTTTCTATGTAAAAATATTTAGGTTTCGGAAACATTTTATTTTCATCGCTTTTTAACTGATTAAATTGAAGTAAATTTACGCGCGAAATAAATTTTCATATTTTCGGACGAAAATTTACCAGTTGCTATGTTTAATTAGACGCATTCCAAATATCAAATTTATATTTCAAATTTTTATCGTTTAAAATTTCCTAAAATTTCAATTAATAACGTTATTAAAGCCGGTTAAATTTACGGGTCGTTACATGAATGGTTCCTTGAGAATAATGGAAACTAGATGGAGCAAGGAAAGAGCTCGGATACACGTGCTAAGGGATCGTTGATACTCCGAGTCTTTTTTGATGTGCTCGAAAGCAGGGATATTGGGAGGATGCTCATCGGGTATTTCGAATGGCTACTTTGGGTCAGTGGAATTGATCTATTTACCTTGCATAGGTGGAATGGGTCTAGTGTCAACTTTGGGCTGAACGAGTACATTGTAAATCGGGATTTATCCATTAATCACTTGCAAAGGTATGGTCATATGAGTTATTATATATCCATGGCACATTGAGTGATAGTGAGGATTGTTTGATGAATGTATATTTTCTTTCATTGTCTTTTCATATATCCTACCACTCTAAGGTTATCACTTCAGATAGGTATTTTGGATAGGGATACCAAAACACCCATCATTGTACTTCGGTTGTAGTACAGCTTTATGATGTTGTAGAGTAACATATTATGTTCGTTATGTGCTAACTTTTTGGTTGCAAGGACATATTATGTATGGTTCATATACCCTTGTTCCTTACTATATCAACCTGTATAGTATTTTTAAATTCATTTATCGCTCCCAATAGACTATTGTCTTACCCGGTGTTTTATGTTTAGCTTCTTATTAACTCGAGTACTCTTAAATCAGTAGACCAGATAGCAGGTTTAGGAGATACACGGTGGCTGTATAGAAGATGATCTGGATGGAGCTTTCTCGCATCATTTATGGATAGACTATTGCGTATTCTGATGTGCAACACTGTGGAGTCTAGGCAGTGTTTTCATTACTATCGAGATAGTTTTATTTGAGTTTACTTCCATTGGTATAAAATCTATTACTATGTTATATAACTCTATAGATCTATGTATTATTATTTGGTTCACTTAGTCATTATTGTCTATCCTATTTTATATCTGTAATGACCATAATATTTTATTTGATGCGCTATGAGATATCTGACTGGTTCTACGATGTTTAATTCCTTTTTAACCTTTGGCAATCGTCTTATATTGGCTGGACATCGCAACAGCGCACTATTTAGTTATATTAGGTGTCAGTGGTGTAGGGCGGACGTCACATTCTTTATTTATTTATGTACGTTAAAGTAATACTTGGTGTTGAATTGGTGGTGTACTTATAAGATTAGTACACTATCATACACTTTTTCCATACAACTCTGGTTGGGTTTTTTAAGGAGACAAACCGACTAGAGTCCTTTACATTAATAAAAGAAACCAATTCACAATATATATATATATATATATATATATATATATTTGGATTCATATTGTAAGCCATTATATTTACATATAGTGCATGCTTTATAACATGCATATATATATGTATATAATGTAATTATAAATCCCAATAACCATGTGTATATACTTATATATATAATAGTATTTGTTGACAATTATGTTATATGTATATATATTTCCTTTAGACATTAATATAACATAGTAATGGACATATGATGTTTATTATTTAAATTTAATGTATTTTAATTAAATTAGTTTCTACAAACATTATCTATAATTCAAAGTAAGTTTTCATTTTGTCAAAATAACATTAAATATGATTTAATGTAAACTGTATTAATTATGATAACACATTAAAAAGATCAAGTGCATAACGAATAAAGGGATAGTTTTTAAATTTACCCCTCTCACCTCATTGATCGATGCACCCGATCTAATAAACCACAATTAACAGAGCATCATCTCGTGTCTCCCATCATTGTTCATGACACTCCTCTTGATATTGATTCTACCGATCCATCGGCTCACTCATATATGGCGGACACTTGTTCCCTATCACCATTCGCTACCTAGAAAAAAGCCACATGGGTATAAGTAATGATATTAATACAATTGATCAATGCATATAATTCGTATAAATTTTGTTGAAAATTCCTTGTCTAAAAACTAAATAATTGTAATTTTTGGCATTCAAATTACTACAACAAAATTTTAAGCATACATAAGTCTTTTAAAAAAATTAGTCATTTATGCACTCACCCAAGGCAAGTATAGTCATGCGCTTGCCTTATGTAAGCACATACAATCTAAAAAATGCCTAATCCTTTTTATATAAATGTCTAAGAAATTTTTTAATTTTTTGTTTCATACTGATATACCGATACACACACATATATTGATATATTGGTAACATTTCTAGTTACGAATACATTTATATATCACACACATTGATATACACATAAACATACATTGATATGTGCATGCATATACATTCATTAATACATACACATACGTATGTTCAGGCTACTAGAGTTATGTTCTTAATTTTCTAGCAGGGATAGATATGAGTTGATTGAAACTTTATCACTACTTGTGATACATATCCGGTCATTCATTTGAGCATGTTAGTTAGAGTTAACGAGATCTAGCCCACATTTTAATCAATCCCTGATGATGTTAAGAAAGTGGTGATCGAGGACTTTCTGGTTGAATAATTTCATTATGCGGTAATATATATATATATATATATATATATTTGTTACATATCTTTTTATTGATAACATATTTAATTGCATGTATAAATCTTGGTTCTATGGAGAGATATAGTTTCACTAGCAGTTGCGAAGAAGGCAAGGGAGACGAAAGTAAGTTTGAAATACCGATTGGGTGTATAATATGAAAGTGACTAGTAAGAAGCTCCTAATTCTAGCTTGGGAGATATATGTTCAGTTTGTGGCATATTAGGAGCACCATAAAGTTAAAGCACATTTAGAAAAAATGCGGAATGTAGGAAACAAAATCCAAAGCTACATTATACTTGATCGAGATCCTACGCAGATTATCAAAACTATTTCGTACGCGATTCTTGATTTTATTTAACGTTTAAATCAAAATGTAATGCATTTTAATAGTATGTTGGTTTTATTTTTCATTTTGATGATCTTCAAAGAGAACAGACCTCTTAGGAGGTGTATTGTAGGACTCACAAAGTCGAGTTAAGGGAAGGATCGACCATTAGTAGATGTATTGATGAGGCTGTAGTGGAATTTATAGTAATTATCCATATGAATAGATTTAAATGATTATATACATAAATAAGTAAATCATCATAAATTTGAAATATAAGAAATAAACAAAATATCAGGAAAAATTTGATGATTTAAAAGCCAAGGCACAAAGATGACCTATGAAGTTAAGGAAGTATTGTTTAGTGTGCTTACTACTACTCTACCAAAAAGTGTGGATCGTAGGCCCTATTATGACAATATTCCCATATTCTGATATGTGCAGTATAGAGTATAACCAATCTAGAATAGCTATATTCAAGAATTGTGTTGACTCATGTTTAGTGGGAAAGAAATTTGGTAATAATGTAACAAAATGCTCCTTATAAGGCATATAAAGGAGTAGGTAAGGCATTGGAAAATCTAGTTTTTGCTATTTTCATAAATTTGTAGGTAAAGGACATGTATGATGTTAGAAAAATATCATATGAAAGGTGTCAGAAAGAAAAGGCATTTAAAAGGTGTCATAAACAAGCTCACGTGTATCGAAGAAGGGTTGGAATGTAACCGAAAAAATGTCGTAGGAAATATGTTGGAAACAGGCTCACGACTGGCGTACAAAAACATGGGAAACCCTCCCCCCAACTAATTTTCAAATGTTGTGAATGTTGTGTGTGCGAAGTCAGAAATATGTACACCGCACACATGATGTTATAGGGTCGGGAAACATGTAGTGTCGCTATTAGCTAAATCAAGAAACTTTACCATTTGAAAAAAGTAGTCATTAGCAATCAAATGGTCGTTAGAAAATTGATTGGACATCTAATATTTTTTCTATGATTAAGTTGCATGATATATATCATTCTTAAATATAATGCAATTTAATATAGCAAAAAATTATAAATTTGAAATCTTATGTAATTTCACATTATAATGATGGAAATAACTTAATATTATGGCTGGTAGTGTAAAAATGTAAGTGATAGTAAAAGCTACCAAAGTTGCACAAAAAGAAATTACTATGGACATTTATTGATTTACCACATTTGCCTTGTACAACATGTTGGTCAGATTACATAATGTAATATATTTTTGCAATAATAATTAAATCCGAAAGTTTCAATATACAATGAAATCATCAAATCTTGGAAAAATTAAATGACTTTAAAATTTTAATAATTTATATTATTTTCAATCATACATAATTTTTTCTAATAGCATAATACAAAACATTTGACGTTGGTTGCATTATAAAACTGTAGTATTTGTAAGTTGATTGCATTTTAAAGTGCAAAATAAAAGAAAAGTAAGAGACTGCTTTACAAAAGTAGAGTCGATCTACATTTTAATAAGGATCATAGCGATTTGAGAACTTAACATAATAATTTCTACTTTGGAGAAAGCATGTTTGAAGTATACAATTATAAAAGTACCTTTTGTATCTTCACTATATGATGAAGCAAAAATCTTTTTGACACTATAAAATCATTGGTAAATTTTACTTAACATAAATAAAATGACATGTAGGTTATGAAACATAAAATATCTTTGATCTCGTATGCTATATTTACTCAAAATTAAGAGGATGGATTGCCACATTTTTTTTGGGAAAATCAAATAAAGATGTTTTATGTAGCAAATGTATCAGTAAATTTACAAATTCTAAATAGGTCTAAGCCATTAGTCACGAAAAAAACTATGATACATACTTATGTATCAAGATATTTGACCAGAAACCTTTAAATTTTAACATGTGTATTACGCAAAAACTAATAAACCTTTAAATTGAAAATATGTGCTACATGTAAAAAAGTAATACATTTATTACATTTTGATAGATTCACAAATTTAGCATGATGTACAAATGTCAAATAAAAGGGAAAATTGTAACAAAACTTGATGCAGTTATCATGCATCAAAGTATTTCCCCATTACTTAAGTTAGCATTTGAGTACTCTTACTTATCTAGGAAACATAATTTTGCAACATCACATCACCTAAAAAATAGCATCAATCACGAGTTGACACCTTTTAAGACAGTTGTACCTGAGGTAGCTGTAACTTTAGGACAATATGCAACAACAACTTTCATTTTTCACTTACTCCGACTTTGTTGGGGTTGTTTTGATAGAGACTAGATTTAATTTTAGAAGAAGGTAATTGAGATAGATGAGGGATTGGAGAAAACAAAATTTGTTTATCAAGAGGGAATGAGACATTATTTCTAAGTTTAATTACAAATGTTTATACTTTTTCCTTGCAAATAGAAATAATTGACTTTACTCTTAATTATACTAATTCACATCTTAAATAAACAGTGCAGATTCACTTGACCTAATAGCTTAGAACCATTCTCTAGAATACTGACGTGTTCTCCATATATATCTCCTAAACTCTCACGTATATATTCTAATTATATTATTCACAAATATCATAACAAATATTCTAGATATTTTCTATATGGATAAATCTAGATTAATAAACTACAAAATAAAGTTTATTTTCAACATCCTTTCGTAAACTAGATTTTCTAATGCCAAGCAAGGCTTGCAATCTTTTAAAGCCTTCATGCTTCGAAACTTTTTCACAATGAGCTCTCGAACAAAATCATAGCATGTGTTTATATGTGAACTTCGATAATAGAAGATAGGGTTCTTTATAAGAGCAATGGCTGACTTGTTTTCCACAGAAATGTCTTTGGCATTACGTTGTGGCATATGCAACTCCTACAATAGGTTTCGAAGCCAAATTGAATGATAAACATAATTTAAAGCAGAAACATACTCAACTTCACATGTGGAAAGCATCACAATTGGTCGCTTATTTGAACTAGTGAAAATTGTGTCTCCCATAAAGAAAACAAATCCACCTGCACCTTGACGATCATCAACATATCCAGTCCAATCACTATCACTATAACCAACCAACTTGTGAATGTTAGAATACGAATATAGTAAACCAAAATCAATGGTACCTTTGATATACTAGAGGATTCTTTTAGCAGTCTTCAAATGTGATATTGTAGGAGCTTCCATGTAACAACTAATAAGTCCAACTCCATAAAGTATGTCATGTCCTATACAAGTCAAGTATCTTAAGCTATCAAATAGGCTCTTGAATTGTGTTAGATCCACATTCTCTTCTTCGATATGTCTCGAGAGCTTTGTGCCACATTCTACTGAAGTGTATGTAGGTTTGCATCGATCAATCTTGATTTTCTTCAATACCTTATTTGCATATGTTTCTTGAGAGATAAATATGTCATGCTCTCTTCAAATTACTTGAATTCCAAGATGATATGACGTAAGTCCCATGTCTAACATCTCAAACTCTAAAAACATTTTCTTCCTGAATTCATCAAATGCTTTTGGATTGTTTTCAGTAAATATCATATCATCCACATACAATCATATAGTTAAAAATTCTCCCTTGTATTCTTTGGGTAACCTATCCAACTTCCATGCATCATTCTTTATGATAGCTTGATTTCTTCTATTAGAACCCTATTTGTATGAATGTTTTAATGATGACAACTATATCTATATACATATTTCATATACTATTTTATACAGGAATCTGAAGACGATGATTCAAAGAAACAAGGAGAAAAGCAAAGTGATGATCATCTACAAATTGAAGCCAAGAGTATGTATTTATCCATGGATTTAAATGGTAAAGTCTCCTAGATGATTCAAATGCATACACATATACCATTGGGGCACAAGAACCCCAAATACAAAAGCCAACGTATTTACAATATGGTTTTGCAAGAATGCTCATAAAAAAATTATTTTATATAGCTTTAGTCGAACGAATCCATTTTCAATCGACTGAGAGCAATCGACTGAAAATGAATCCAGTTCACTAATCTACTACAAATACACTTTAATCTTCTAATTATTGTCTTTTTCTTTGCAATATTTCATGTTCGTATTTAAGACTGGCTATCATTCCTAGTTGACTGAATAACATGTAATGGCTATTTTCTGAAACAACATTTTGAAGAGTTGCGATCGTTCAAAGCTTCTTCTTCGAAGAGGAATGATTTTCTGAATAGAAACAACTTTTCTAAAGCAACCTTTTGACTATATAAATAGAACTTGAGTCTAGAAGTTAGGTTACAACTTTCTATCTTGAATTCTATACCTTCTTGATTTCGTCTGCTCTTAAACTCAATATTATTCATCCACTCAAATAATTACTCCATTCACTTCCTTAATCACGGTGCACGCACCTTGAATCATCGAAGGAAATTATAAGAAGATTTGTACTATAAGTCAAAACCCATGATGATAGAACACAAGATTATCAAATTCAGCAAAATTTTGTATCGCCTATTCCTCCAAGCTAAGTGAGGGTGTTTTTGATTAGTGAAAAATCCGAAGGGGAGCTTCAGGACTGGATGTAGGATGAGAGGTCCGAACCATATAAAAATCCTAGTATGATCATTTTTACTTTACTTTCCTATTTCCTTTATTATAGAGCTTGTTATTAATACACTTACATACACAAGTTAGCCATATTACTATAATTCCTTGTGCGCTTTCATTTCGTACCAGAGCAAGTTCTTTTCATTAATAGTAACAAAGTTTTTGAAAATTAAAAGTATGGAAAGCACTTTCCAAGGAGGTCAATCAACTACACGTACTCCACTTTTTACCAAGTCTAACTATGAATATTGGTCTACACGCATGCGAATTTTTATCGAAGCTAATGGTCATGAATTTGGCATGCTACTCAAACTAACTATGAAGTACCTACTACTGAAATGATTACATGGTCAGATGCTAAAAAATAGTGGTTTCCCACTATGCAAAAACCATGACTGTTTTGTTTTGTTGAAACCATTGTATATATGTATGCAAGATTTCAAGCCATACAACATGATCTCATTGCATTAGGAGTTACATTTACTGAATTTGATCTTGTTACACATATTTTAAATTTTTTAACAATTGAGTCGGAATGAAAAGTTCATGCAATTGAAGAAGCCAATGATCTTTCCCAACTCAAAGTTAAAGGATTAATTGGAAATTTGATGTTGTATGAAGGAAACTTGTAGGCAAGAAAAGAATAAAATCAAGAGAAGAAGAGTATGGCTTTTCAATCCAATAATGAAGACTCTAGCTTAGATGAAGATGAGAATATGTTCATTGCCAACAACTATAACAAATTCAAGAAATTCATGAAAGCACAAAACAGTGGAAACTCAACTTCAATCAAGTGCTTCAGATGTAATAAATTTGGGCACATGAAGAAGGATAGTCCACAATTGTAACAACCCTGTTTTTCAAAGCCGTAATATTATGAAAATTAAATTAAAATGTTTGTATTCGATTTTTTATGACTATCATTTTGAAGTTTACTTTTTTCTTAACTGAAGTCTATTTAATAATAGATTTTGTTTTAACAAATTGAATTAATTGATAAATTCTTCATAGAAAATATATTAAAATGGATAAAGTGACGGTGTTAAATATAAAATAATTTTAAAGTGCAAATAATTTTATATACTTGAAATAGATGAAAAGAAGTTTTAATCGATATTCAATAAAATCAATAATCGATGAACGTGAATAATTATAGGATTTACATATCCTATATAATTTATTAAAGTATACATGGTAAAACAAAATAGAAGATTAATTTGAATTAAAAAGTATATCCATAAATATATATTGTTTATAAAGTTACTTAAATACAAAGGTGCGGGAGATTAATCTAAAAACCAAATTTTATTAAAATTAATGGTCAAGCCCATTTCAAAGCCCATTCCTTTTCTCTATTTTCACATCCATTATTCCCATTTCTAGAAATGTCGATAAAAACCTAAGTCCCCAATTCGACACACGAGAATTGATTGAAATAAAACAACTGCGCAAATAAAATCACGACTTAGCCAGCGCCGCAAGGGAGGAAGCATCGCGGTGGCTCGATGCGGTGGAGCTCATGTGCAAACTTTTGGTTGAGATGGAGGTCCATGACAAGGGAAGCGCATGGATATGGGATATAAAGTAGAGGAGCTACGGTGGTTCTGGTGACAAGGTTGGGTGGCTGGTGATGCGTAATGCTAAGGCATATCATTTTGGGCTGCCATCAGGCTTGGCTGTGGCGGTTTCAGGCGGGGCTGGTGACGCTGAGGCTATTGCGATGCTGTCAAAAAAGTAGGCAAACAATGTTTATGGTGAGTTATTTTTAACTTCAACTTCTATTTTTAACTATGTGAATCCCTTTTGCATGCCTTGATAGTTTTGATTGTGTGATAATGCTTGGTTGTTATTGATTGAAATTGAATGAAATATTATCGCATGCTTATGTTTGATAGATTGTTGGTGATATATGAATGGTTATATGGATTGAAAGAAATCAGTTTGCAAATAGAACTCTGTCCAATTGCAGATTTAATTTCTTTATTTGACTTAAATAGATATACATACATGGTTGTGTGACCAGAGTTGTCGGAAAGCAACTCGGATTAATAAATAATTTCATATTTGAAATAATATCTTATAGAGCGTTGTTGGCTCTAAAAGTTGCATTCTTGATGGGTTTATTGTTTGAATTGTTTAAATGTGTTTAAAAGGTTTTCGAAATGATGTTTTATCTATATTGATCATTATTATTTAATTCATAGAATATAGTTAAATCATATTATCTTCTTAGCTTATTGCTTAATTCAAAAATTTCAATTAAAGCTTTTAAAGATAAGTAATATTTTTTTACAAAACCTTTTTAATTTGCTATTTTAAACATATAATTTTGGAAATGTTTTAAAGGCAAAAGATAAAATATAGTATCATTTTATAAAGCTGTTATGAAAGTAATAATCTTTGTTTCAAGTGATATTAGTTAAAAAAGAGGTTTAAATGATTTTGAAAATGTTCAAAAGACTTTGCAAATAAACAACTTTTCCTTAGAATGAATTTAAGAATTTAAAAGTGAGTTTGGGAAATTATATATTTGTTTATATAAAGTTAATTTAAAATTCCTTTGTTTTATGTATTTTGAATTTGAGGTTCTATTGATTACATGTTTTTCTATTAAACAAAGAATTTTAATAAACGATCAAATTGGCAGATTGGTATGGTTCATTTCGTACAATTCTTTCGCTTATTATTATTATTATCTTAGGGTTTTCGGATTTCAGGATGATAGATCCTCGAGGGAAGATGACTCATTTTTCAATGACCAGAGAATCAATATTTGAGTAGAGCTTGACGAAACTGCTTGGAGAGGTATTAGAGACCTTGCCAGACGAAATTGCTTAATGAGGTGATAACGACCTTGTCCTCCTGACGAAACGGCTTAGTGAGAAGGCAATGACCATGCCCTCCCAATGAAACCGCTTAGTGAGGTGGTAGCGACCTTGTCCTCTCGATGAAACTGCTTAATGAGGCAGTAGCGACCTTGTCCTCAGGGTGAAACTGCTTAGTGAGGTGTTAGCAACCTTGTCCTTTCGACAAAACTGCTTGGTGAGGTGTTAGCGAATTTGCCCTTCCGGTGAAACTGCTTGGAGTGGTGTTAGAGACCTTGTCATCGCATTCGTGGCTATCATGATCTTTTCGGTGCCTAGATTATGATTGTTTATTAGTGTATCGGGTATCCATTCCTATTTGTTCTTCAGGCGTATGTATTCGCGTATGAATTCCCTTTTTATGCTTTGAAGATTTTAATAAATTGGTTATCACCATATTTTTAGATGATAGTCCATTTGAGATGATATGAATTTGTGAAATGATGATTTTGATTGATATGCCTTATTATGATTATTTGGTTTCCAGCATATTTTTTATGGTTTATTTTATTGTTAAGTCATATATTGATATGGATTTTGAAATGGTGATTTGGTTTGATATTCCTTATTATGATTAATTGGTTTTAGGCATATTTTGAGATGACTTATTTTATGGTTAAGTTATATATTTATGATATCAGCATCTCACATTTTTATTAGATATAGTCTGACCCGTTCATTTCATAATACTCGGGTCAGGCCAAGATCTACAAGTATAGAGAGACTCGCTGACTTTTGGAATTTTGTGCTCGATATAGAGTAGACTATTTCGATTGTTTCAGTTTACTTAATTATTATATATGTTGACATTTAGGATGATATGTCATGTATATTAATTATTAGTCATTTTGTACCAGATACAGTATTTCAGATGTGATGTATATATATTTATGTGGGTCTAGTACTGATATTTTGTAGACTCACATCTTATCATGATACATGATGTATATTATTTCACTTTGATATGTGACCCTGATTCTGATTTATCTATATTATATACTGTTCTAAATATTTTAAATCGATGTATTTATTACTTTGTATTGATACCATACACGTCAAATTTTTAGTTCAGATCCTCAAACAAAGACGTGTCAGTGTTAGTCCAAAGATATATTCACATTCGATCGCCCTTAACTAGCTGTATTCTCTGTATTATTAGATGACATTAAATGCAATGTTCTTCAATATATGGGTATAGCGGTAGGGTCGTTACACTTGGTATCAGAGCTGTGTTCAGAACATTGTAGAATATAATTGACATAGAGTCGAGATCCAAACCTAGATGACCTAGAGTCCCATTCCTTGGGTGTGCGAGGTAGAATCTAGAATTTATTTCCTATTTAAGATGTAAATATAAATGATTATTGGGAATAATCAATGAGGAATATTTGTAAAAAACTTGAATTATTATACAAATTATTATTATGAAAATGATTTAAATATGGAACTCAATTTTGTAAAGAGTGAGGTTTAATAGATAGCATAAATGAGACCTTAGGTGGTTTAGAATCGAATATGGTTGTGTCTTGATCTGTTAGTGATCAGAGCGCACATTGAAAGCTAGAAGATAACTTTCTACTGAAGGCAATTATTTGATTAAAATGTTTGTTGTTTTCATCAATGTTAATTTTTGTTTATGCTTAGTTTAAAATATGAAATTGAATAAGAAGTTCACTCAAAAAATTTATAAACCCAACTGAGTCTAGACGAACCCAATTATTAATAAAAGCCAGCGCTTTCTCCAAAATAGAACCATTGGGGATTAAAAAAGTTTAAGCAATTAATAGTAATAATATATAGAATGATAAATTATCTATGTCTAAGTAAATTTGGAATTGTAAAATATACTTAATAAATAAAAATAGATATAATAACAATTTAATTGATGGATGCTTGGTTATTTTAAAATTGTAAGTGATTGTGCAAAATTAATATTGAGTAAGAATCACTATTGATAGTCTAAACTTGCTCAATAATAATAATAACAACTTGTGGTGTCTTCAGTACCATAGTTACCACAAGAAATATTGAAAAGTTAAATTTATATAAAATGAAATGTTAATTCATATGTGTGATTAATTTAATGTTAAGATGAATTAAAAATTTGATGTTTGCGTAAGGTATATATTGATGGATGTGTGTGCTATAGAATTATTATCAGTAAGTTATTAAATCTATGATAACACTAAGATTGATTGAAATAATTATAATAAAAGCAAGCATCCATTTGAATTAAAATCTTTTGATATTACATATACATACATACATATACACACACACATATATATATATGTATATATATGGAACTTGATTATGTTTATTATAGATAAGCAAATATTTTGTAAAGGCATAAAGTATTAAAAGATATATGTATATCATATAGAAAATAATTTTGTATTAAATTACCCGATGAGTGCTTTAAGGATTTTGGTCGATGCACCTAATCAACATTATTGATAGAGATTCCTAATTTTAGATGAGACATTCAGACATAGTGTTTTGGGGAATAAAATGTTTTCAGAAATAATACTTAGTAAGTATATATTATTTTGTAAAGAAGATATAATTTTGAAATAAGTTAAATATTATATAAATGAAGTGGATAGTTTGGAAAAGTTGTTTTGAAGGTAAAAGTAATATTTTGTAAAAGTATATAAGCTATATTTTGAAAGGAGGTATCCTAAGATATTTTAGCATGAGAATTCATGTATCTAGTATTTATGAACTCTAGATGTTCATTACAAAGATGCATGTTAAATAAATTTTGTATGATACTTTTAGATGATGGTGCATATTATATTATGTTTGTATATGAGTTTATAATAAAGAATCGAAACAATAAAGGCAAGCTTTGATTTTCAATGAAAAAGATTATTTATGGAAATATTTCGAAGTGAAATATGAATTTTGAAAAGAAGTGCGAAGACTTGTATATATAAGAATATCTTGAAAAAAAAAATATTTTTTGAGAAAATTGACTTTTAGTCGCTATGCATAGGATCAAAGATGGTCAACAATTATAAACAATGTAAATGTAGTAGAAATAAAATAGTAGATAACGCAGTCGATTTTATGATAATAGTGTTGCATACTTCTTCTGAACAATTTCTAGTTCTTCTTCTAAGATAATTTTTTCATCTTTTAATAATCTGATTTCTAATTTTGATTTAGTCAACTTTCCTACATATTCCTTATTTAATATTTTTTGTTTCTCTATATTTATCATCTAATTCAATACTTATTTCCACTAATTCATCATAAGTAAGTTTAGGACGTACCTCATCAGTATCAGCCATAAAACACACATTTTCTTATTCCGAGTCGTTTTCACTATCACTATTTGAAGAAGAAGACGAATCTGAATCATCCCATGTTACTTGTAATGCTTTTTTTTCTTGAATTTCTCGAACTTGCTTTTCTTTTTATCATTATTGAGCTGTAGACAGTCCTTCTTCATGCGGCCAAATTTCTCAAATTCGTAGCATTTAATCGATGTTTGATTTGAAGAGTTTGGTTTGCCTCCATTTTGAAATTTGGTCATCTTCTTGAACTTCTTGAATCTATTGTAATTTTTGGCAATAAAGAAAATCTCCTCTTCGTCTAAGTACGATCCTTCATTACTTGCTTGTAATGCTATGTTTTTTCTTTTCATTATTTTGATCCTTTCTAGCCTGCAAGTTAGCTTCGTATGACATCAAATTTCCTATTAGCTCTTCCACTTTAAGTTGAGAAAGGTCAATAGCTTCTTCAATGGCTAAATTTTTTCTTTCCAAGTCATTTATGAAAGAGTTTAAGATTCACGTTAAATTGAAACCTGTGAATTTGACTCCAAGTGTCATGAGATCGTGTTGAATGGTTTGAAATCTTGCATACATATCAATAATTGATTCACTTGTTCTCATTTTGAAAGATGAGAATTGGTTTTTTAAAATCGAAATTTAGTTTGCTTGACTTTATTTGTGCCTTCATGTGTGACTTGTAAAGTACGCCATATATCATATGCAGTCTTGCAAAGCATGACACGTGAAAACTCATTTTTATCAAGTGAGCAGCATTCATAGCTTTGGCATTGTTAGATGCCTCTACTTTTCGTGCATCACTCCATGTGCCAATATCAGTGTCAAGTGCTTCATATTTGTTTAGAGTTGCTAGTCATATTTCTAACCCCTTTGCTTCCATAAAAATTTGCATAATTAGAACCAGTAAATAGTAGATGACGTGTAGTTGATTGACCTTCTTGAATGTACTTGCCATTTTAATGATTTCAATTACGTGTTACTATATATTGAAATGACCTCGCTCTGATACCAACTGAAATTCTATAGGATCTTTATAAATAATGAAACTTATATATATATATATACACCTGTGTGTGTGTGTTACTAACTATGATAAGTGGAGTATAATAATTGAATGTAAGATAAATAATGGAAATGATCGCACCAGATGTTATATACTGGTTTGGACTTCCCGTCCTACGTCCAGTCCCGAAGCTCCCATTCGGTATTTCCTTTAACCAACTGACCATTGCTTCGCCCGGAGAAATAAGCTAATTACCAAGGTATACTTTTGACAATCTTGTGTTCCAAATAACATGGTTTTTGACTGATAATACAAATCTTCCTATGATCTTCTTTGAGTATGTGAATGTGAATGCTTTGAGTGATAGGAAGTGGTTTAACCAAATTATATTTTGGTTATAATAGATTGAGATTATGTAAGCAATGCATGCACAGGATAGTGATAAGAAATCAAGAGAGAAAAGATTCAATTAATTCAAGTTTTTGTTAATTTCTACATCTCAATCAAAGTAGTATTTATAGATTCAATAGGATGCATATGAAGAGTTGTTACTAGTAGAAAAGTTCTATTCACTTTAATGGCAACAACCTTTCGATGAAGGGTAATTTCTTTTTGTCTTAATCATAGTGTCTATTCAGAGTTTGCAGTTTTTAATATGACAGACGTCTGTGGTAAAACCTCAGATGTTTTTGACTTTAGGAAATAATTACCCGAGAATTGTCACAGACATCTGTGAGTAGTAAAAGCAGTTTTTCAACTTAATTTTAGTGCATATTAAATAATGTGTGATTGTGTATGCATATATACCCAAGGATACCTTAACAATATTTTATCTAAGATTCTTTTATAGTAGAATAACCTTACTAACCATGGTCGATAGATCATAATTTCTCTTTGAGTCTTGATAGCTTCGAGCATGGTGTCTTCTTGTAGAATATACCTGAATCTTAGTAAAGTGTGTATGTGTGTATATATATATATATGATTGTATAGTTGTTATCATTGAAACATATACTAGAGGTTCTAACAATTTCACAGAGGTATATATATAGGAATTTGAGGATTTCTTCAAAAATAAATTGATGAAATTTGTTTATAAAGAAAAAGAACAACATTTTGAAATATATGCAAATAATATTTATATATGGGAAAAAAATTAATTTACTACTAGAAGATAACGTAAATAGTTGAATATATCCTTTTCTTGAGCAATACTTGCTCACTGCCAATTCGTTCAATTTATTATAAATCATCTTGAAAATTACTCTCATCCTTATTGGAAAATTATGAAAATGCGAAGGATTTCATCTATGTTGTAGTGCCTTATATCAACAGGCATCAAATACTAACTGGAAAAAACCTCTCTTGTTGAAGGGCTTTTGTTGGCCTATCAAAAATTTTGACAGAAGAAATTCCATCGACATCCCATGTGTCATAATATGAATGAATTTATAAGTGCAGTATTGGTAAAATAAACATAATAGAACCCATTAAATTAGTGAATAGTTGACAGCGAACATCATTGTTCATTTGGCGATACTAATATAGTATATATAAGATTAAAACTTGATGGCTTATCGTAAAACATGATGGTTTTATTCGGTTTAGTAGATAGAACATGTATGCAAAATCGCAAATACTGTAAATGTCATGGGTAAAGTTTATAGGATGTATAAGTCTTCACTATAGATTAGGAATTTTGATGAAATACGTAATACACTAATTACCATTGTACCTGTAATATGGCACTTGCATTGAGTCCGCGGGTGCGGCGTAGTAGAAAGGAGGCTTGAGTTCTGATAAAAAGACCTAATTTCGATTCCTACCATGTGCTTCCCTATCCTATATAAATTTACAAGGGGTATGGAGGCTTGGATCAGCGTACAACTTTACTATACTCTCCTTAAGAGTTTACCGGCCCGTCGGGTTCTCTTGGGTTTTCAAAAAAAAAGACACTTGCATTGAAGTCCATTCATTTTTGCATTGCCGAATTTTTGGTGGATGAACTATTGACTACAATCTAGCTCTAATGGACTAAGATGTTTTTCTTCTTTTGAATTTTTGATCATTTTAAGGCACCATTCAAATAAACAGTATTATATCAGTGTGTAGAGTTTGACATACCTTGGACATCAACTACTATCTATATTTCAAAATTCTATTTTATTTGAGATACAATAGCTGTAGAAAAACACTTTTAAAAAAATGTTATGAGGTCATACCTTCCACAGCTAGTTCTTTGCTTTCTCTCATGCTCTACATAACACTTGGAAAGACCAAAACATATATAATAATATTATAAAATACCATAATATTTAAATGATTTTGGTTCATTAAAATGATCCATAAGGAATTACGAGGACGTAATTTTTAAAAGAGGGAGGTCTATAATAACCTTGTTTTTTGAAGCCGTAATTCTATACAAATTTAATTATAATAAACCGTTTGTATTGGATTTTTGATGACTATTATTTTGAAGTTTACTTTTTGCTTAATCGAAGCTTATTTAACAATAGATTTTGTTTTAACAAATTGAATTAATTAATAAATTCTTTTTCGAAAATATATTAAAATGGATAAAGTGATATTGTTAAATATAAAATATTTTAAAATGAAAATAATTTTATATACTCAAAATGGATGAAAAGAAGTTTTAATTGATATTCAATAAAATCAGTAATCGATGAATATGAATAATTATTAGATTACATATCTTGTATAATTTATTAAAATATACGTGTTAAAGCAAAATAGAAGATCAAGTTGGATTAAAAAATGTATCTATAAATATATATAGTTTATAAATTTACTTAAATACAAAGGTGAGGGATATTAATCTAAAAACCAAATTTAATTAAAATTAAGGGTCAAGCCCATTTCAAAGCCCATTCCTTTTTTCTATTTTCACATCCGTTATTCCCATTTCCAAAAATTTCGACCAAAGCCAAATTCCCCAACTCGACACATGAGAATCATTCAGAAAAAACAACCGAGCGAATAAAATCGCGACTTGGCCAGCGCCGTAAGGGAAGGAAGCACTACAGCGGCGTCGATTTTGTGGAGCTCGTGTGCAAATTTCTGGTCGGGACGGGGGTCAATGACGAGGGGAGAGCATGGGTATGGGATGAAAAGTAGAAGAACTATGGGGGTTATGGCGACAAGGTTGGGTGGCTGGTGATGCATGATGTCGAGGCATATCATTTTTGGGTTGTCATCGAGCTTGGCTGTGATGGTTTTAGGTGGGGTTGTTGGTGTTGAGGCTGTTGCAACGATGTCAAAGAACTAGGCAAACAATTTCTATGGTGAGTTATTTTTAACTCACACTTCTATCTCTAACTATATGAATCCCTTTTTCATGTGTTGATTGTGTGATAATGCTTGGTTGTTATTGATTGAATTTGAATGAAATATTGTCGCATGCTTATGTTTGATTGATTGTTGGTGATACGTGAATGGTTATATGGATTGAAAGAAATCAATTTACAAATGGAACTTCGTTCGATCGCAAATTTAATTTCTTTATTTATCTTAAATGGAAATACATACATGGCTGTGTGACTAGAGTTATCGAAAAACAACTCGGATATATAAATAATTTCATATTTGAAACGATATCTTATAGAGCATTGTTGGCTCCAAAAGTTGTTCTTGATGGGTATACTATTTGAATTGTTTAAACGTGTTTAAAAGGTTTTCAAATTGATGTTTTATCTATTTTTATCTTTATTTGAAATTTAATTCATAGAATATAGTTAAATCATATTATCTATTTAACTTATTGCTTAATTCAAAATTTTCAATTAAAGCTTTTAAAGATAAGTAATTTTTTTACAGAACCTTTTTAATTTACTATTTTAGTATATAATTTAGGAGATGTATTAGTGGCAAAAGATAAAATATAATATTATTTTATAAAAGTTGTTATGAAAGTAATAATCTTAGTTTCAAGTGGTTTTAGTTATAAAAAAGGTTTAAATGATTTCGAAAGTGTTCAAAAGTCTTTATAAATGAACAACTTTTCCTTAAAATGAATTTAAGAATTTAAAAGTGATTTTGGGAAATTATATCTTTGTTTATATAAAATTAACATAAAACACCTTTATTTTATTTATTATGGATTTGATATTCTATTGGATTTCTTGTATTTCGACGAAACAAAGAATTTTAATAAGCGATTGAATTGTCGGATTGGTATGGGATGTTTCATATAGTTCTTTCGCTTATTATTATTATAATTTGTTAAATAGAATTTGAGTGGAAATTACTAGCTTTCAGTAAATACTTCAATTTACTGTCTAGTATGGTAAAAGTTAGTCAAATTCTAGTGATCAATAAAGTGAATGTGATCTACACTTTAGAGTTTTATTATCTTAGGGTGTTTGGATTTCAGACCGATAGATCCCCGAGAGAAGATGACTCATTTTTCATCGACTTGAGAATCGATATTTGAGTAGCGCTTAACGAAACTACTTGTCGAGGTGTTAGTAACCTTGCCAGGCGAAACTACTTAGTGAGGTGATAGTGACCTTGTCCCCCTAATGAAACTGCTTAGTGAGGTGGTAGCGACCTTGTCCTCCCGATGAAACTGCTTAGTGATGTGGTAGCGACCTTGTCTTCAGGGCGAAACTAGTTAGTGAGGCATTAGAGACCTTGTCCTTCCAACAAAACTGCTTGGTGAGGTGTTAGCGACCTTGTCCTTCCGATGAAACTGCTTGGAGAGGTGCTAGTGACCTTGTCATTGCATTCGTGGCTATCATAATCTTTTCAATGTCGAGATTATGATTATTTATTAGTGTAATTGGGTATCCATTCCCATTTTTTCTACGAAGCGTTTGTATTCAGGTATGAATTCCCTTTTTATGCTTCAAAGATTTTGATAAATTGGTTATCACCATATTTTTAGATAATAGTCCATTTGAGACTTGATATGAATTTATGAAATGGTGATTTTGATTGATATGCCTTATTACGATTATTTGGTTTTCGGTATATTTTTATTATGACTTATTTTATTTTTAATCATATATTGATATGGATTTTGAAATGGTGATATGTTTTGACATGCCTTATTATGATTAATTAGTTTTAGGCCTATTTTGAGATTACTTATTTTACGATTAAATCATATATTTATGATATCAATATCTCACCTTTTTTATAGATATAGTCTAACCCATGTATATAATACTCGGGTCAAGCTGAGACTCTACAGGTATAGGGACTCGTTGAATTTTGGAATTTTGTGTTAGCAATGGAGTAGTCTATTTTGATTTTTTCTATTTACTTCTTTATTGTATACGTTGACACTTAGAGTGATATGTCTTGTATATTAATTAGTAGTCATTTTGTACCCGATACAACATTTTAGATGTGATGTATATATATTTAGGTGGGTCTACTACTAATATTTTGTAGCCTCACATCTTATTTTGATATATGATCTATATTATTCCGTTACGATTTGTGATTCTGATTCTGATTTATCTATATTATATATTGTTCTGAATATTTTAAATCGATGTGTTTATTACTTTGTATTAATACCGTACACGTCAAATTTTCAGTTTAGATCCTCAGAAAGGTAATAAAGACATGTCAATGTTAATCCAAAGATATATTCAAATTCAATCGCCCTTAACCATTCGTATTCTCTGTATTATTGGATGACATTACTCGTAAAGTTCTTTAATAATATAGGTATAGCGGTGGGGTCGTTACAATAGCTAAACAAGGATAAGAAGAAAAATAAATTTGGGAAGTTCAAGAAGGAAAAAAAGCTTTTCAAGTCACACGGAATGACTCGGATTCGTCTTCTTCGAAGTGTGAGAGTGATAGTGACATGGAACAAGAAAATGTTTGTTTCATGGCGACTAACGAGGTAAATTATGATCTCTCTATAATGTTATTCTTGAAATTAGTATTGAACTTTATGATATACTATGAAATATGAATAAATTATATAAAGAAAGTATAGGAAAATTAAATAGAGCTGAACAAGAAATTGGTATGCTTAAAGATGAAAAATGTATTTTAGAAGAAGAATTAGAAATTCACAAAAATCTTGTGAAAGTTTAACTTCTCAAAATACTATTTTAATAAATGAAATTAAGGCAAGTAAAATTGTGAATGATAAACTTAGCAAAGAAATTTGTGAACTAAAATCTAATTTGGACTTTTCTAAAAATGAAGTTGTAGAATTAAAACTAAAAGTGGAGTAAATTACAAATAATATTTCGAAATTTAACCAAGAAAAACAGAGCTTAGAAAATTTAATTAAAATTTCAAAACAATCTAGTGATTAAAATGAACTTGCCTTTATAAAGGCAAAATAAATAAATAAAAATAAAAACATGACATACAACATTTAGTACATAAAATTTAGGAAATCTAAAGACAGTGGTAAAACAAATATTTCAAAGTCTAAAAATATAAACATTTGGATTCCTAAAATAAATAACAAATTAGTTAGAAAAAAACATATATATAACTTTCTAAAAGAAGTTTACTATAGTTCTGACTCTATTTTTATAGGTCCTAAACCCTTATGGGATGGCTACCTTCTTCTATTAACACATATGACCGTAACGTCGGAAGTAGGTACCAATAAAATTTCTTATTCTTTTGCAGGTATCCTATAGTAAAAAGTAGATATGGATATTCAATAGTGGATGCTCCGAGCATACAATGGGTAATGTATGTTAACTAACATAACATACATTGATGAAGGAACCGTGACATTTGGAGACAACTCGAAAGAATTCGTAATGGAGTTGGAGACATCATCAATGTCGGCATATCTTTCTCTCATTTGATTAGAAATGTGTTATTAGTAGAAAATTTAAAACACCAAATTTTAAGTATAAGTCAATTATGTGATAAAGGTTTTAAAATAGATTTCAAAAAATATAAATGCAATATTTTTGATCAAATAAAAATTTAACTTTTGAAGAGGTAAGAAAACGAAAAATGTATATTTTATTTATGAATTTTAATCACAATAATGATATGTGCTCAGATGTCAATAGGGCATAACTCCAAGCCCTCTCTGTGTTTGGCATATCATAATGATCCGTGGCTTTGGCTTAAGCATTTTTATCATGTCAATTTTAAATATCTTCATAAACTTGCTAACAATGAATTAGTTAGAAGTTTACCAAAAATAAATTTTTAAAGTTAATAATTTATGTGATGCTTGTCAATTCAGAAAATTAAAGAAAACTTCTTTTGAATTTAAAAACGAAATATAAAAACACTACCACTAGAACTACTACATTTAGATCTATTTGGTCCTACTCAAGTAAGATTGATAAATCAAATGAATACATTTGTAACACCCCATAAAATAAACCATAAATAAAAATAAATTGGATAAATTGATTTAGATAAGATACAGGTAAAAATGGAAATTTTACAAAAGTTAGAATTTGACCATGAAAGTAATGTTGTTGCATTTATGGTGAAATCTAATCAATTTCAATATATAATATGCTAAACACGGAGCCCAAAAGAAGTAGTTATGAGCATTTGAAGTTTTACGGGTTTAAATTAATTTAAATATAATTCAAATTTAAATAAATATTTAATTCCCAAGTTTGAAATTCAAAAGTAAACAGTAATTATAATCGGGGGGTAAGTAAACATTAAGATTAACGTTAACATTATATTATAATTAAGGTATTAAATAAAAACAAACCAATGACAATCAAAATATTCCCAGAATAAGGGGTGTGGTCGATCCTTTATCCTTGACCGGTCAACCACTAGCGGTTGACTGATAGGAAGGCTGTGGTCGACCACTGCATGTTGATGGCGGCTAGAGTTTTGGCTATTTTATGTACCAGATTTTATTATTTTTAATCGACATTCATCCAATGGTTCTAGTGCATTCCAACCACTATAAATAAGAGCCTAGCCCCTTCACTTTTATTCACACAATATTTTCGGAACATTAACGAAGCTCTAACAGTTTGTCTCTTCACAGATTCAGAAGTCCATTAGGGTTTCAAGTATGAAATCCTATTTATCTATCTTTTTTTATTATTTATTTTCTCAATCTCTTCTCCCCCAAACCTCTATTTTTTTGAATCTAATGTATATACAAATCCCTTGCTGTATATATCAAAAGGAAGAGATGTGAAAGGGTTCATTGAAGGCGTGCCAAATCGAAGAGAAGGCAAAGCTAAGGATCTTTGTGAGTGGAAATATTAGTTTCTCTATTTTAGTAATTGAATAGCGTAGTTTGGATTTGATATATGCCTTGTGGAGTTTTGAATCATGAAAATGTAGCAGCAAAAATCCCCAAAATTCCCCCAAAGTGAAATGTCAATTCGTAGGTTGGAATATTAATTGTTTTGTATTAGAATAATGGATTTTTTGTGGATTTTGCAATATATGTGTTTACCTTCTATTCCATTCCTTATTCCTTTTGTTTGGATTTGATTAAGGGATGTGATTTAGAAATGGTGTGTAAGGTATGAATTCCAACTCGTAGTTTACACTGCATATTTCTACAATTTGAATAAAATTTCCCTTATCAAATTTTGTGTGAAAAGGATTTGAATAAAGCGTAAAACCTATTAAATTGTAAGTTTCCATTATTATGGTTTTATTCCATTGTTTTAATATAAAATAATTTGGAATTAGATTCTAAGTACAAGTCTATTGATTTGATTTTGTAATATTGTATTTATGGTAAAATGCTATTAATGCTATTGTGGAAATGAGACTTGTATAATATTGGAAGATTTGACATTTAAACGTTAGTTTAGGGCATAATCTCTGCATGCCTAATAAATACGTATATAAACTAGCGTAAATAGCGTATAATTGTATTGTATTAAATGCATAGTTAATTAGGTTAGTAATTGTCGTTTGAATCCCTCTTAGATTTAATTAGTTAGGCGAAATAAGAAGGATTTCTTATAAGGCCTAATTAATGAATACGGTGAGATGTGTAATTATACACTTAGAGAGTGTTATAAATTATGACTAAGTTATATGGATGCGACGTCGGTCAAATCCACACAGAAGTCTGTCCAACTAATCTGGCTACCGGCAGTGTGACTTGGGGCAGATGTGAGACATCATCTATAATAAGTATCCACGGATGACGCAGGGTTAGTCCCAATTCTGAAGAGTAAATCTGCCCAGCTAATCTGGTGACCAATTCCTTTGAATAGTCGGACTAATATAAGACGCCTCCATGAGTACGGGTCATAATATGAAGGACCTACTTCGGGGAATTGAAGGTATTAAGTGGTTGTTTGAAGGCCTGCCTCTTTCTCTTATATGAAGTATTAAATGGTCGGGATTGGGTTTCGACACGGTAGTGGATATCTTTGAAAGGTCAGCTTCAATAGGAAGTATAAGTGCCCGAAGAGATTTTCATGCAATGTCAGCTAGATAGAGACCTGTGTGGAGTCCGCCTTGGGAATAGGTATTAAATGATGGGGGCCTACCTCAATTGGAGTCTTAAATAGTCAGGATCTGCCTATTTTCCATTAAAAGTTATTAAGTGGCTTGGGTTTTATCTCTCGCATTGGTAGACATTAATAACGATAGTTACAGGTTCTTGATTATGGAAAAACCTGCTTCTAGGATTGAAGGTATTAAGTGGTTGTTTGAGGTCCCTCCTCTTCCCTTATATGAAGCATTAAATGGTTTTGAATATAGTTTAAAATGCGAAAGATATATCCTTATTTAAATTATGCTGCTCAAATGCTGATTTAGAAAGGCTTGAAATTTTCTATTCGCCCGACATTGTTGGTCTGACTCCTTCCTCGTTACAACATGGTTAGGGAAGAAGACGATGATCATGATGGTGATGACGATGAAAGGAGCTTATAGCGGTAGTCTATTTGTCTATTTATCTATTTATGTAATTTTCTGATGTACCCATTTGAAGTTAAAAATGTATCTTTGAAAAAGATGATGTAACGGTTATTTTTGACATAAGTTATGCTTTTGTTTTGTGACATTTGAAATAAAATGTGTATACTTTATTTTGTTATATTTTATCTTTCCACTGTGATTTCTGAACGAATAGATAAATATCTATGTATTGTTCTTTTTACCAACCAACAACCGGCTTTAGAATGGGTCTAAGTTTCGATAGGATTGTTTTGGGTCGGGATTTAGGCCTATTTCGGGATGAGTTGTTACATTTGGTATTAGAGCCTAAGTTACGTAACCAATGAGGAAAAGTATACGTATGAGTGGTGTATTTGTTGTTTTTGAAAATATTTTTCAAAAAACCTTACTATATATATACACTATTTTTGAATATGCACACACACAGTAAATCTTTCTTTCAGCATATAACACTGTCTTAGGAAGTTATAACTAAAAGCTCAACTAATAAATAGTTGATATGGCTAATAATCATTCTTCTTTTGAGGCTAGGAACCCTGCCCAAGGAAGACCTGCCACTCAAGGGATGCCCGAATGGCTTAAGTAATGCTTCAAGCAAGTAGGTGAAGTACCTATTCCTGAAGCTGCGTCGGCGAAACCCGTTGCCCTACTAGCACATGCAACACCCCGTTCCGTTGACTTTCCAAAAACGTGTAAGGACTTTCTCAATATGGAAGGAAGAGTATATTCTAGAATAGAGGATTTTGTGGAGTCAAAGCCTTGGATAAATATAACAACCTATAATTTAGTCACTTTAAATGTGAATATTTAATATATTTTTAAATAATTTAATAATGGATTTTATAACTCAAATAAACCTCTATTAAGTAATAACTAATGATAGTAGAATTGTTCTCAAATTTGGTTTACAAAAATAAGTAGTTTGGAGAAAAATTAAAAATGTGAACGGAAATCGTTTTTCGAATTTCGACTTTCATCGTCCAATAGTTGTCGAGATGTGTTGTTGTATACTAGTGTATAATTGGACACATATATTCAAATAACAAAAACTTTTACTAAAGGCATAGTTTAGATAAAAACAAGTTTAAAATGATACTTATGTAAATAAAGTATAAGCGGACTTTTCGTTTTATTTTGTAAAGGTTCAAGTACAAATTATGATAAGAAAAGGATATAAAAAAAGATGTGATGGCTTAGTGTGAAAAGGATGGGGGACACACATAACAAGAGGGAGGAGTGTGTGTTGTCAAATTTGTTAAGGAGGGTGGCTGCTTTTATTAAGGAGGGTTAGTTTAGTAATTAACTAATTTTCAATTTCTATAAAAAGAACACCTTCTTTTCCACTTTCTACTTTACTACATTTTATTTCATTTTCCATCTTCTTACTCTCTTCCTTTACACCTTATTCACTACTATTTTCATCATTGTTTTTAAAGAAAATTACTTCAGATTCACTTCTTTTCTCTTTTAAATTCAAAAACAAGTTCCTAATACCATTAACACCACTCTCTACATCACTTATCCACAAAAATCGAACCCAAAATCCCTTTAAAATACTTAGTCCGAGCGTTTCATAGCAATGGTCGAGCCTATATAACCTATCCTGGGCCTTGAAAAGCAATTTTTGTAGAAGGAAGCTAGGGTTGTGCGTCATTTGCATGGTCGTGGTAGCATTGGGGGAAGTTCATGTTTGTTTAAGTGAGTAAAGCTCATCTAAAAGCAAGTTTGAAATTTCATTATTTGGTTGTAATAATTTAGGTGGTTTAATGATGTGTATAATTATATGTAATTACTATTATTTTGTTTGGTTCTCGCTTGATAGTGGATGACACATAAGATTTAGACATGGGACTAGAAATGAAGTCGAAGTATTCATAGCGAATAGGTCATGACGATGCACTTCGAAGTGCATATGGTAAGGTTTATAGGAGACTCTTGTGTAGAGGGATTCAAAAGGGTTCCTCGCCCTTTTGATTTGTATATATACTTATTTATATAGATGCTTGTGAATGTTATGTGGTTATGGTAAATTGACTTGTTATGGATTTCTATGCAACATCGAAAATCTCGTGTTTCCTTTAAAGTAGTTTCCTACCTTGTTTTATAAGAATATTTTAAAGGATTTTCCAAACTTGATTCTTGTTTTCATAACTCTTTACAAAGAGGTTAGAAAGTACTTTGGAGTTTATTAAAAAGGTGTTTACATTTATAGAGGAAAATGTTATTTGTCTATAAATTAAGCTTTAGTTTTAAACCAAAGATTTTTGGATGAGGTTTAAATTACTAGTTTGAAACCAAAAACTAGAATTAAGTTTCGAAGATGATTTTTCGATGAGTTAAAGGTCCTTGTTTTTAAAACACGGGATTTTGTCTGTGCCATCATGTAACATAAAAAAAATATGAAAAGTAGTGTTAAAATGCCGACATGTTTATGAAAAGCAAGTCATCTAATATTTAGCACTAAAAGGCAACGAGGAACCTTTCCTCTATCTGTGAGATCTAAAATCGTAGTGTTTTTAAGTAAGGCAAGGCAGGGTGCAACCCAGGCCCTAACTTACCTAATTTCGATTCTGGAAGAGGGATAGAGAAGTCGAAATATTGGAAATGTGATAAGTGTTAGAGAGTTAATTTCTATAAATAGGTAATGATTAACTAAGTATGTTAAAGATACTTCATCTTATACTCGACACTAAGTTTCATGGTATGGATGCCCGTTTCTATTTGTAAGAGTTCAAGAATGTACGTCCAAGCAAGGGTAGTTCTCTAACTTTTCCAACTTTATTGTTAATCGAGGAATAACATGGGTTTGAAATAGAAAAGTGGTGATAAGTATATGACGTTCGATTTTCCATATGCAAACTAATTACTTACACCAGATAGTGGTTTGTCCACTATCAACAACTAGACCTATTTTGACTTGAGAAGTATAAAAAAGCTTCGTGATTTCATACGATTCGAGATCCCTCGAAGAGGACTCATGTTTATGAAATGTAATTCGCCTTTTAAAATGTATATTCGAGATTCCGACTGCGCCTCTCATATTTGTTCACGTACTTCTAAAAGAACTACAATAGAGTTAGCCGAAAATTCAACGCTTTAGTTTGGAAACACCGGTTTCAGATAAGTAGGATTTATTTAAACCACTTCAAACTAATAAATGATTCGTAATTTGAATTATCATGAAGTATGTTATGAAGTTGTATTACGTATCCCGAGGGTGATTCCAAAATGGAAGATGGTAAGGTTGGGGTGTTTGTTCAATCCTAGAACAACTTGTATGGATGAGTCCTAACATTGTATCTGTTGCCTGGAGGGCTGTGTTAACATTCCAAGATGGGTTTGCTAAAAAGGGTAAACATTTCCTCAAAACTCACACCCGGAAATGACTAAAACATGGAAGATGTAGTAGGGCTATATGGTTTGCTACCATTAGGGTATGATCATCCCTAATCTAGATTGATATTTTTTAAATGTATGCTTCGGGCTAGTATGGTTTTTGATCGCAACCAAGGGATGATTATATTTGATAGTATCTAGGAAGTGGTAGGCCGGTTTTGTTGGTAGAGGGGCAAGGTTTGCAGCCTCGGTACATTTACACTAGAGGTGTATTGTACGGAAGGTAGTCCCTTACATTGTTATTTTTGAAATCCATTTTCCAATAAGCACTTTACGGACTTAGTTGTATACGAAATATGATGGAGCATGAGATGCAAGCATTTCAGCTATGTTATATATTTATATTAAACCCTAGGCATTAATAATAGTATCTCTGATTTTAAGTATAAAGGTTTTGGTTATCGTGAGGTAAAAACCCGTCCGTGTTAGTGTGCGACGCGGTCTTACGAGATACCTTTATTTTTCTAAAGCATATGTTTTGAGTTTACTCACACTAGACCCATGTCTAACCCAGAATTTTTCTTTCTTTCCCTTAAACTCTTAAGTACTCTAATTTTTGAATAGCCAAGTAGTCCAGGTTCTTACAGATGCATTTTGGAGGAACATGGAAAATGATGCTTCACTGTTATCTAGTTATCTATTTATTTCCATTGTTTGTATGTAGTCATGTACAGTGTTGTGGGGGCATGCAGTTATAATTGTCCCTGGCTGAAGTTAGTACTTATTGTAACTCTGATGTTCTATTTTGGAAGTAAATGTATGTACCATCTTATGCTATATTATATATGATTTCCATCCCTTGTGATATTCTATGTTTCTTTCTTCTTCTGTTGTTCTTTTCTTTTTCCCCAACTTTCTATCTTTCAGATGCCTAGATGATCGGCACATGAATATCGTGGTTGTATTATGTGTCGTCTTTATGAGTAAAAAAGGAGAATCGTTACATGTGGTATCAAAGCTTGGGTTGAGCGATCACCTAGGCCTTGTTTGGGGTTAACTCATAGAGATATGGTTAGTAATACCCTAGAACGAGTTTACTCTATGAGAGTGCATATTTATAATTTTACCTATATATATTTGAGTTATTTTGAATGGTAATATGTTTGATCTGGTGCACCTTTTCTTATGACAATCTTGTCTATGTATTCTAAAGTTATATTACTTTATTCATGCAGTAAGAAATGATAAGTAGAGGATGGCAAGGACCGGGAGCTGGTAGTACTACGACCACCAATGTTTTGGCTCTAAATGCTGGAAGGGTAGGAATAGTAAAAGAGGCGGCACTTATGCAACCTTATGTTAACTTTGTCTCCTTGTGCAAAGACTATACCAATTTGTAAGGGAAGCTGTTCAAGGGCACAAAGTTTATTTTCAAAGTCCAAGCTTGGCTACGTTCTTGTATTCTTGTGAGAAGATCTTTAAGGGGCTTGGTATTTCTAATGAGCAAAAGTGTTTCTTGGCATCTTGGCAATTATAGGAAGGAGCATCAACATGGTGGGATTTTGTTACAGCGAATGTCCCGGAGGATGACTTTTCTTGGACAAGATTTAAAAAGGTATTTGAAGATCAATATATGCCTACATCAGGGAAGACCCGTCTTATAGAAGTTTTTTGGATCTTAAGTAGAGGGAATTGACTATAGCCGAATATGAACTAAGTTCAATGAATTGTCATGCTTCGGGCTGGGACTTATTTATACCCTTCTTAAAAAGAATGAGATGTTTGTGGTGGGGATGAGGGAGGAATTTCATGAGAAGATGACTGCCCTCCTAAAAGGATCTTTTATAGACCTCATAGATATGCCTTTGTGCTATGATGTTCTTGAGAAGATTAAGCCGGCAACAGCACCAAGCAATAATATAGCAACAACCCAAATAAGAGAAAGTTCAATCAACAAGAAAAGAAGCATTGAGAAGGAAAGCCAGGAGGGGGCTTAGGAAAACCATTACAAGGATTACATTTGCAATGTTTGTAAGAAGAAAGGCCATATCACAAGATCCTTTAAGAATTCTGAAGTTTAGAAACCATAGGCAGGACCCATTTCTCCAATATTTCAAAAGACAATCCGCTTTAATTCCCACCTACCAGGGAATATGGTAAAGGATTGTCCACTGATGAAGAAAGGGAGCTAGTCAAAGTTAATGCTATCAAAGAGGAAACATAAACTTCAATGGATGTGAAGGGAGAGGAGTTCTTGAAGGTACTTTATATGTTAATGGCATTTTAGTCTGATTGCTATTTGATATAGGGGTCCCATAGTTTTATTTCTAAAAGATTGGTAGATAGATTACAACTTTCCCCAAGGATCATAGAAACCCCTATTTGTGTGTTGAACCATGTAGATAATGCAAATAATCTAAGTTTGATTTATGAAAATATTCAATTACTTACCTTACCTATCACTTTTCATGCGATATCTTTATTCTTGATTTTAATGGGTTTGACATTTTACTCGGTATGGATTAGATAACGGAAAATGAAGCTGTCTCAGATTGTGTTGGAAGGACAATAATTTTAAAAGCCAAATTTGGGAAATTTATTGAAGTATCATATGAAGAGCCTATCAAGTTAATGAGTAGTTTCCTTTATGCACTTGATTCATACCAAAAGGAGTTAGGGACAATATTAATAGTTAAGGGCTTTCCAGATGTTTTTGAAGAAGTTAACAGTCTGCCTCCACATAAGAAGATTGAGTTTCGTGTTGACTTAATTCCCAGTTGAAACCTGCTATTCATCCTATCCATAGCATTGCTACAAGAGAGAAGGAGGAGTTAAGAAATTGGGCAAATGATTTGTTAAGAAAGGGAATGATTATGCCAAGTTGCTCATATTAGGGAGCGGTTGTAGTTTTTGTTGTAAAATTGACGATCCACTAAGGCTTTGTGTTGATTACACTGTGCAAAACAAGAAGATAATTCAGAACACGTATCCCTTACCTTATATAGATGACTCATTTGACCAACTGCATGGTGCACGAGTATTCTCATAAATGGATCTTGCCATGGGATTTCACCAATTAATTATAGCAGAGGATAGTATACCTTTAAAAACATTTAGAGGGCTAGAGTTTTTCTACGAGTGGTTGGTTATGTCTTTTGGACTAACCAATGCACCGCCTATTTTTTAGATCTTATGAATCAAGTTTTTAGAGAGGCGCCTAATAAATTTGTGTTTGTCTTTATAAAAGTCATTCTTATTTATTTCAAAACCAAGGAGGAACACAAACTCCATTTGAAGGTTGTGATGGAAAAGTTTAGGAAGAACGTTTTAAGAGATGAATTCTCAAAATGTCATTTTTGGCGATCAGAGTAAGGTTTCATGGACATGTTGTGTCGGAGGATGGTATTTCAGTTGATTCAGAGAAAGTAGCAGCTATACTAGATTGGAAAATACTGCAAACTCCAATGGTGGTATGATGCTTCTTAGACCTAGCAGTATATTATAGGAGATTCATTCAAGACTTCTTTAAGAATGTCTCACACCTAAAAAAGTTGACAAAGAAGGACATTAAATTTATCTAGACTTTGAAGTGTGAAGAAGCATTCATTGTGTTAAAGAAGAGGTTAATCAGTGCCCCAGTCTTAGCTATTCCGGATGGAGGTAAAGGATTGATAGTATATACGGATTCTTGTGGCATAGGGTTGGGTGCGGTATTGATGTAACACGTAAGAGTAATCGCTTATGCTAGTAGGCAGGTGAAGCCTCATAAGCGTAATTATGCAACTCATGACTTGGAGTTATTAGTTGTTGTGTTTGCATTAAAGATGTGGAGTCATTACTTATTAGATGAAAGTTCGAGCTCTTTACAAATCTCAAGTCCATGAAGTATCTTTTCACATAGAAGGATTTGAATATGAGGTGGAAGTGTTAATTAGAATTTGTTGCGATATATGACCTTGATATTTTATATATACCTGGGAAGGCCAACGTAGTAGTTGATGCTCTAAGTAGAAATGCATTTTTGGCTCTTTTGAAACTTACGTCGACTCTCTTCGAAAGATTGCAAGCAATCAAAGAGAGGATAGTCATTTGGTAGAGTTTATGCAAAAAGTTGAAGAAGGACCATGTCCAAGCTTTGAAATAGACAGCCGGGGGTATTGTGAATGAACGGAAGGATATGCATTTTGGATGTCGATGGTCATAGGCAAGAATTTTTAGTAGAATGCTATAAATCTAAGCTAAGTATCCACCCTGGGGTTACTAAGATGTACCATGATATGAAGGGTTTTTTTTAGTGGATAAGGATAAAGAGGGCCATTTTAATTTATGTTAGGACATGTGTAAATTGCAAGCAGATTAAGGGTGACCATCAAAGAACTACCGGACTACTTCAATCACTCGAGATTCTAAATTGGAAATAAGAGCAAGTATTGATGGATTTTATAGACGATTTTCCTAAATCAAGGAAGGGTAATGAAGAAGTTTGGGTTATTGTTAATCGACAAACCAGAAGCGCGCATTTTATTCCTGCAAAGCGAACTTGGACTGCAACAAGTTTGGCAGATATTTTCATGAAGGAGATTGTTCGGTTGCATGGGGTTTCAAGTAGCATTGTAAGCAATAATGATCGAATTTTTACTAGTCAATTTTAGAAAGAATTACAAGCAGTTTTGGGAATGAAGCTAAGTTTAAGCATCATATATCATCCTCTAACTGATTGTTCGACAGAGAGGGTGAACCAGGTTTTGGAACATCTTTTGAGAGCTTGTACCTTGGACTTCAGAGGATTATGGAAGGACGATCATCTTCATTTAGTTGAGTTCTCTTATAATAGCTGTTACTAGGGAAATATTGGCGTGGCACAATATGAATCTCTTTATGGACGACCATGCAAATTACCATCATGTTGGGTTGAAATCGGAGATCGATTAGTGCTTGTTGCTGATATGATTCTTGAAGCCACGGAGAAGGTAGCTATGATTAGAAGGAAGATGAAAGAAGCTCAGAATAGACAGAAGAGCTATGCCGATCAGAGGAGCAAAGATTTGGAATTCTTAGTTGGGGTGGTGAGGTTTGGAAAAGTAGGGAAGTTAGCACCTCGTTATGTTGGAGCTCTTTAGATTCCTGAGTGGATTGAGACACTTGCCTATCAAGTTGAGTTACCGAGAGATCGTCAGGCATACATAATGTTTTCCATGTATATCATTTGAGGAAGTATGTGCACGATCCGTCACTGATTATTGAACTAGCTATTCAGGAAGACTTGAAAGTGGAACCAAATTTGACCATAATAAGACATCCTATTCGCGTTGTTGATCGTGATGTAAATGAATTGCATAATAAGGTCACGAAGTTGGTTTAATTTCAATAGAGCGAAGATCTTAGAGACTGCACTTGAGAAACTAAGGAAAGCATGAGAGGGGCTTATCCCGAATTGCTATGAGCTGAGTAGTTTGCTTAGTGTGTCGATAGTGTACTCACCACCTATGGTGTAGCTACTTATTCATGTGTCTCTTTTCTATGTATTTCATCGTATATGATATATATATTCATTTTGAGTTATCTTCTTTGTGTGTTAAATTTCAGGACGAAATTATTTTAAGGGGGAAAGAATGTAACGACCCGTAATTTAGTCACTTTAAATGTGAATATATATATTTTTAAATAATTTAATAATCGATTTATAAATCAAATAAGCCTTTTATAAGTAATACCTAATGATAGTAGACTTATTTTGAAATTTGGTTTAGAAAAATAAGTAGTTTGGAGAAAATTGAAAATGTGACCGGAAATTAATTTTTGGATTTTCGGATTTCGACTTTTCATCTTCCAAAAGTTGTTGAGATGTGTTATGCACACTATTGTACATATGGACATATGTATTCAAATAAAAATTACTATTATTAATGGTATCGTTTAGATAAAAAACAAGCCTAAAAACATACTTAAGTAAATAGAGTATAAGTGAACTATTCTTTTTTTACTTTAAAAGGGTTGAAGTACTAACAAAAGGACATAAAAAAGATGTGATGGCTTACTGTGACAAGCGCACATAACAAGAGGGAGGATTTTTCGTCAAATTTGTAAAAGAGGGTAGTTGCTTTTATTAAGGAGGGTTAGTTTAGTAATTAACCAATTTTCAATTTCTATAAAAGAACACCTTCTTTTTCCATTTTATACTTTACTTCATTTTGTTTCAGTTTCCATCTTCTTACTCTCTTCCTTTACACTTTAGTCACTGCCTTTTTCATCTTTGTTGTTTAAAGAAAAGCGCTTCAAATTCACTTCTTTTCTCTTTTAAATTCAAAAACAAGTTGCTAAAATCTTTACCATCCTCTTTACATCACTTATCAACAAAAATAAAACAGAAAAATCCCATTGAAAGACCTAGGCCTAGCCATCCTTAGCCATGGTCGATCCTATATAACCTCCCCTGGGTCTTGAAAAGCAAGTTTTGTAGATGGAAGCTAGGTATGTGTGCTATTTGCAAGGTCGAAGTAGAATTGGGGGAAGTTCGTGTTTGTTTAAGTGAGTAAAGTTCACTTGAAAGCAAGTTTGAAATTTTATTATTTGGTTGTAATAATTTTGGTGGTTTGATGATGTGTATAATTATATGCAATTACTATTGTTTGGTTTGGTTACCGCTTGAAAGGGGATGGCACATAGGATTTAGACAAGGGACTAGAAATTAAGTCAAAGTGATTAGGGGAAATAGGTCATGACGATATACTTCGAAGTGCATATGGCAAGGTTTGTATGGGACTCTTGTGTAGAGGGACTCTAGGGAGTTCCTTGCCCGTTTGATTTGTATATATACTTGTTTATATAGATGCTTGCGAATGTTGCATGGTTATGGTAAATTGACTTGTTATGAATTTCTATGCAACATTGAAAATCCTATGTTTTCTTTGAAGAAGTTTACTACCGTATTTTCTAAGAATATTTTAAAAGATTTTCTGAACTCGATTCTTCTTCTCAAAACTCTTTACAAAGAGGTTCGAAAGTGGTTTGGAATTTATTAAAAAGGTGTTTACATTTATAAAGGAAAATGTTATTTTGTGTACAAATTAAGCTTTAGTTTTAAACAAAGGATTTTTGGAAAAGGCTAAATTAATAGTTTGAAACCAAAAACTAGAATTAAGTTTAGAAGATGATTTTTGATGATTTTTAAAGGCCTTTGTTGTTAAAACAAGGGATTTCGTTGTCTGTTCCATTATGTTAACATAAAATAAATACGATAAATAGTGTTAAAATGTTGACATGTTCATGGAAAGTAAGTCATCTTATACTTAGCACTAAAAGCCGATGAGGAAACTTTCCTCTACCTATGAGATCTAGAATCATAGTGTTTTAACTAAGGCAAGGTGGGGTGCAACCAGTGCCCTGACTTACCTTGCTTTAGTTCTGGATGAGGGATAGAGAAGTCGTAATGTCGGAAACATAATAAGTGCAAGAGAGTTAATTTCTATGAATAGGTAATAATTAATTAAGTATATGTATGGCACTTTATCTTATACTCGACACTACATTTTGAGGTATGAAAGCCTGTTTCTATTTGTGAGAGTTTAAGAATGTACATCGAGGCAAAGGCGCAGTTCTCTAACATGTACGACTTCATTTTTAATCGAGGGATAACATAGTGTTGAAATCGAAAAGTGGTGATAAATATATGATGTTCGATTTTTCATATGCAAACTAATTACTCACACCAGACAGTGGTTTGTCCACTACCAAAACTTGACCTATTTTGATTTGAGAAGTATATAAAATCTTCGCGATTTCATACGATTCGAGATCCCCCAAGGAGGACTCATTTTTATGAAACATAGTTCACATTTTTGAATGTATATTTAAGATCCCAACGGGGGCTCTTATATTCGTTCGCGTACTTCTAAAAGAACTGAAATTGAGTTAACTAGAAATTCATCGCTTTAGTTTGGAGACACCGGTTTTGGATAAGTAAGGTTTATCTAAGCCACTTTAAACTAACAAATGATTCGCGGTTTGAATTATCGTGAAGTATACTATGGAGTTGTACTACCTATCATGTGGGTGATTCCAAAATGGAAGGTACCAAGGTTGGGGTGTATGTTTGATCTCGGAACAATTTGTATGGATTATTGTTGACATTGCATTTGTTGCTAGGAGGGAAGTGTTTGCATTCCAAGATGAGCTTGCTAAAAATGATAATCCTGTGAGAAATGCGGATTACAGGTCTTAAGGCTAGAATTAACACTAGAGGGGGGGGTTGAATAGTGTTTTAAGGAATTACTAATTCTTTTTGAGTTTATATTAATTTGAACACAAATGTATCAATATTCAGACACAGATATGATCACAAAATCAAACACAGATGCAGATATAAAGTAAAAGCAATAAAGGAAAGAACACACCGGATTTTATACTGGTTCGGAGTTACCCTACATCCAGTCCCGCAACACAAGTACAGATTTCCTTTCAAAATCAATTCTTACAATTACACCCTCGATTTCAAGGCCACGAGGTACACCGCTCCAGATTCACAATCCTCTGGGTAGAGATACTTGATTTTACGGGCAACAAGTTCACCCGATTGATTTTCCAGGCTACAATCACACCTTTTCTTGCTCGATTGAATACAAAGAAGTCTATAACTCTGAATAGCACTGGGATCTTGTTGAGATAGTGATAGAGAATCAAACCAGAGATGATCTAGTTAGATTCAATGGTGATTTCGGCAGAGTAATGGTAAAAATGTATATAAAGAAATGTGGAAGAAGAAGAGGAGTGAAATCAGAGAAAATATAAAATGTAAATTCGTTTGAAACAACCCCTATTTATAGTAGAACAACAGCCATGTCCATTCGTGAAAGGATATGACGAATAGACACTTCCTTTGAAATTCACACTTTTGAAATAAACTGTCACCTTGTCAACAAGGGGTCCTTGGGGTCGTCGATAAGCCTAAGTTAATTTTGGTAATTTGTTTTTCTTTGAAAATAACTTCTATCTTGTATTAAAACTATTTTAAACTTTATAAATATACTTAACTATTGTTAAAATACATAAATAAGTATAGAGAATAATATTTTGGTATATATAAAATTTTACTATAATTTTATATTTAAATCTAAGTATAAATATTAAAAGTTAAATATATTATAATTAAAAGATAGTTTAAAACCAAGGATAATATTATATTGAAAATAAAGATTATTTTGAGGCTAAAAGTATTTTAAAACCAGGATAGATGTTTTTGATTTAAAAAGGAAGAATTTGAAATCATTTTGAAAACAAGATATAATTTTGTAAAACATTTGAATAAAAGTTAGTGGATACAAAACAATGTTCCACTAGATTTTTCGTAGGTTCCATCCTACTTAGGGTTCCATCCCTTTAACGGGCTCGAAGTGGATTCCATTCCACGAATCAAATGGATTTTAAGATGTCAGTGCTTTTCTATGAGTTTTAACAAAATTCTTAACCAAATTACTTATCTTGAAATCTTGAACTCTTGATAATCTTGATATCTTCGATCTTGAGTTCATCAGTTCCTGAATCTCTATACTGTACAGTCTTCATTCTTTGGTACCTGTATATATATCCTGCATATACATATATATCTAAACAATAATGTTAGTATTTATATTTTATAATCTTATTCTAAGGTTGTTGTCATCAAAACCAACTTCACAGGGACTAACAAATCCTTGTCTCAAGCCTCACACCTAAAAATGTCTAAAACATGGGAGATGTAGCAGGGCTATGTGGTTCGCTACCATTAGGGTATGATCATCCCTAATGTAAATCAATATTTCTTTGGATGTAAGCTTCGGGCCCAGTATTGTTATTGATCGCAACCAAGGGATGGTTATATTCAGGAGTATCCAGGAATGGGTAGGCTGGCTCAGAGGTGCAAGGTTTGCAATCTCGGTACATTTTCTCTAGAGGTGTATTGTATGGAAGGTATTCTCATACCTTGTCATTGTTGGAATCCATTTTCCAATACACGTTTTATGGACTTTGTTGCATGCCAAATATGTTGGAACATGAGATGCAAGCTTCTTAGCTATGTTGTATATTTATTTTAAACCCTAGACATTAATATTAATATCTTCGATTTTAAGTATAAAGGTTTTGGTATCGTAAGGTAAAAACATGTTCGTGTTTATGTGCGACACGGTCTTAAGAGATATCTTTATTTTTCCTAAAGCTTATATTTTGAGTTTACTCATACTAGACCCATGTCCGACCCAGAGTTTTTCTCTCTTTCCCTTAAACTCTTGGGTACTCTAATTTTTGAGCAGCCAAGTAGTCCATGTTCTAAAGAATGCATTTTGGAGGAGCATGAAGTATGAGGCTTCACTGTTATCTAGTTATCTATTTATTTCTGCTACTTTTATGTAGTCATATATTCACATTATCGAGGTAGGCAATTAATTGTCCCTGGCTGAAGTTAGTACTCACTATAACTCTGATCTTCCATTTTGGAAGTGAATGTATGTACTATCTTATGTTTTACGATATATAATTTCCATTCATTGAAATATTCTATGTTTCTTTCTTCTTGTCTCTTCTTTTCTTTTACCCAAACAGTCTATCTTTTGGATGCCTAGATGATCGGTACATGAATACCGTGGATGTATTAAGTGTCATCTATAGGATTAATAAAGGAGAATCGTTACAATAAATGACTATGGGAGGATATTTTGGACACTCAGTTGGGAGGATCAGCTGAAGTGGAGAATGAAAGCTTGGCACCTCAAGGGATAATCCCGGGACTAGTGGAATATTGTCGCTGAGGAGAATGTTGGTTGGATTTTCACTTGGGATGAATTCATGGATAGATTCGAGTCAAGATTTAGGTCAAGTACAAAAGTAAGTTTACTACTGGAGAAATTTATACAACTTAAATAGGAAAACTCCACTTTAAAGGAGTACATTGGTAAGTTTACAGAGTTGGCTAATTTCTAGATAAGCTTGATTGATACAGCCATGAGAAAGGCCATGAAATTTGTGAAGAGCCTGAAGTCCCTGCTTAGAGAAATGTTGTTAACCCAAGTGCCACTTGGTGCCATATACAGAACATTGGTTGAGATGTCTTTGCTGCAGACGACCAGTAAGGAAGAAAAAGAGAGGTAGAAAGATAAGGCATGACCTACTCAAAAACAAACCAAGAAAGGGAACTCTTGGGAGAATAAGAAGTTGAAACGAAAGTTCAAGAAAGAGAGTAAGGTATGTAAGAGATGCCAAAAGAAGGGTGATATAGCCAAAGATTGTAGGGTGAGTGTGATGAAGGAAGCTTATGGGAAAGTGTTATCACTACCATGAAGAATGGCTCCTCAAGAACCAATGTCTGAAGCTAGTGAAGGAAGGGCCAAGTGGACAAGCTTACTCCATTGAGGCTGCCCCTATTTCAAGTAGACCACCCTGTAGAGACTAAGGGAAATCAGTATTGGAAGTTATAACTCTTATTTTTGGTGCTACAATTCGTACCCTATTTGAATCTAGGGCATCGCATTCCTTTATAGCTAGAAATGTAGTTAACTCCGTAAATATTCAAACCTAATATGTCACCAGCCCAACAGTAGTCTCTAATTCTATTAGAGGGTCGACACATCTCTCCTTAATTAGCAAAGACCTAGCCGTGGACATTTGTGACATTAATTTTATATGCAATGCGCATGTTCTAAATTTTGAGGGCTATAAACTTGTCTTAGGAATGGATTGGTTATCTTTATGATAAGAAGGTTGTACAATTAAAGAGTTATAGAGGGCAAGACTTAGAAGTCCACTATACAAGTCGAGTCAAGTATTTTATGCTCGTTGAGCCTGTCTCATATTGAGCTTTCATCTGTACCCGTAGTCCGAGAATTTCCGATGTCTTTGAGAAAGACTCAAGTCTCTCCTACCATAAAGGGAGATTGAGTTTTGAATTAATTTAGAGAAGAAAGCTAGACCAGTTGCTCTGCCATTAAGATACATGACCCCTAAAGAAAGACATGAGTTCAATAAGGAAATCTCAGAGTGTAGAAGGATTCATCCGACAGAGTACTTTGTAATGGGGAGCCCCTATTGTTTTCACCACTAACGCACATGGTGCATTGAGATTATGCGTCGACTATAGGGAAATTAACAAATTGATAAGGAAGAATAGGTATCACTTACCTACGATAGACGACTTGTTCGATCAACTTGTGGGAGCCAAAAGTTTCTCCCGAGTGGACTTGGCAACTGGATTTCATCAGTTGAGGATAGAAGAGGACAACAGGTCAAAGACCGCATTCAGCACACTAGACGTACGATATAAGTGGAAGGTAATGCCTTTCGGATTAACGAATGTCCTTGTATACTTTGTGTATTTGATGAGTAGAGAATTTAGTGAACAACTTAATAAGTTCATCATAGTGTTTCTGATGATATCTTAGTATTCTCCAATAGGGAAGGAGAGCATAAATAATCACTTAAGGGGGACATTAGGGACCATAAGGAGGCACCGACTTAGAGCCAAATTTGCAAAATGCCACTTTCGAAATAAGAAGATAAGATTTCTTACACACATCGTTTTCGGGCATGGATTGGCGATGAACCCTAGAAAAGTGGGAGCTATTCAAAAGTGGAGATTTCTAAAGAATGCAACAGAAGTTAGGAGCTTTTTCGGGTTAGCAGACCATTATGGGAAGTTCAGAAAGGATTTTGCAAAAAAAGCAGTCCTATTAATTCGCTTGACTATGAACAATCCAGTCTTTACTTGGGATGATAAATGAACTGAAGCATTCGAGAAACGTAAGGAACCACTGACAAGTGTACCTATGCTTACCATTCTTGATGGAATAAAGCTTTTCACAATTTTCATGGATACATGCAGCATAGGATTGGGAGCAGTTCACATGCAATAAGGAAGGGTAGTAGCTTAATCTAGTAGACAACTAAAGGATTATGAGAAGAGATACCCAGTTCATGACTTTGAGTTAGCATCATATGTCTTTGCCTTATAGATGTGGAGGCACTATCTTTTGGGAGAAAGTTCTAAGTTCTTAACTAACCATAAATCACTCAAATATTTATTTTCATAAAATGATCTAAACCTTAGGTAGAAGAGGTGGATGCAGTATATAGCTTCGTTTGACGTTGGTATGCAATATACCTCCAAAAAAGGGACGTCATCGCCGACACCCTCAATCGAAGGCATGCTACCATAAGTGCTGCTATATATGAATGGAGGCAATTGGAGTTCCTCTCAAATTTCAACTTCCAACCACCAACGGAACCCATTCAAAGCTTTTTGGTAGTGATAGAGGTTAAGCCAGTTTTGATGGACCACATTGGGCTTAAGCAAAAGAAGGATGAGAAGATAGTGGAAATTCTGGATAAGTTGAGAAGAGTAGAACTTCTTCCCCAAGTCAATATATATGCAGTTGACGAGAAGAGATGTTTAAGAAGGGATGGATGCCTGTGTGTCCTAATGATTGATAGTGAGTTGGGGGAAGTGCTTATAGAGTGTCAGCACTCAAAGTTGACCATTCACCCCAAAGGAGATATAATGTATAGGGATATGCACATAATTTTTTTTGGGTCAGGAATGAAAAAGATAGTAGCTGAGTTTGTTGCTAGATGTTTGACATATCAAAGGATAAAGGCTGAGTAAGGGAAACCCATAGGACTGTTGCTACCATTAGAGATTTGAACTTGTAAATGAGAACACATTTCGATGGACTTCGTAGAAGGATTGCCTAAGATTCAGAGGGGCAATGGAGCTATTTGGTTTGTAGTAAATAGACTCACCAAGAGTGCCCATTTAATTCTTGTTAGGAACAATAGGACCGAAGCATCTCTAGCATGAACTTATATATAGGAAGTGGTTCGAATACACGGAGTTCCGATAAGTGTTGTTAGTGATAGGGACCCCTTATTCACTAGCGAGTTTTGAAGGAGTTTGCAAGGAGTTTTTAGAATTTTGCTAAATCTTAGCACTGCTTACCACCTACAGGCCGATGGTCAAACTGAAAGGATGAATAGAGTCTTGGAGGACTTATTGATAGCTTGCATCATTGAATTTGGAGGATACTGGAAGCAACATCTATCATTAGTTGAGTTTGCATATAATAATAGTTACCAAGCGACGATTAATATGACCCCCTTTGATGCACTTTTTGGAAGGCTATGCAAATCTCCAAATTGTTAGTATGAAACTAACACTAAAATGCTGCTCGAACCAGATATGATTCGTAATACTTCCAAATAAGTAGAGTTGATCAAGCAATGTATGAAGGCAGTGCAAAATCGTCAAAAATCCTATGAAGACAAGAGAAGGAAAGAGTTAAAGTTTGAGGTTAGAGACTCAGTGTTTGTCAAAGTCTCCCTTCTTAGAAAAGTCATAAGGTTTGGTAAGTCTGGTAAATTGGCACCTAGATTTATTAGGCCTTTATGAATTTTGGAAAAGATAGAAAGACTTTCTTATCATGTGGAGCTACCAGATAGCTTGGCAGGAGTCCACGATGTTTTTCACATCTCCCATTTGAGGAAATGCCTTCATGACATAGCCGTTGTGGTAGAGCTTGATTAGTTGAGGGATATTGAGATGAAGGCAATAACATCATGACCCGCCGCACACATTATGGAGCATGAAACTAAGAATCTATGCAACAAATAAATTAGGCTAGTCCAAGTATAATGGGGAGTCAACCCGACGGAAAGCACATGGGAAACTGAAGAAAAGACGAGGATCTCTCATCCTAATCTTTTCACCGGTAAAATTTTCTCTCCAAAATTAGGATTTTTGGCTGCATTGTGCTTGCTAGATTGGATGGTATGAGATGGTTGCTACACTTTTCACTATCACTTTGTACTCATATAGAAATCTTTATGCATTTTTAGGGTATTTGCATACATACTTATATGTCACAATCACAAACTTACACTAGGATTGAGCTCACTTATAGTATGTCTATTGTACATAATCACATTGCACTTTTGGTTGAGTAGAGTGTTGCATAGATAACTTAGTTGTATAATGTGGATGTTTATTACGCGTTACGTTGTTCTCCCCTTAGGAAGATTTTGGGGATGAATTCCTTTTAAGGGAAGAGAATGTAACACTGCATAAAACAACCATAAATAAATAATTTGGATAAATTTATTTAAGGGACAGTTTGGCACAGGTCCCTAATAAGTTTCAAAATACACAAAAACCCCAGTAAAAAAAGTTTGTAAATTAGATCCCTAGAATTAAGTTACCGAATAATGGCATACACTTATGCAATTATTTAGTGAATAATTGCAGACATTTATGCAATTATATCAAAAAATTGCAGACATTTCCACAATTATTCACTGAAAAATTGCGTAAATTTCTGCAATTTTTTGAAAAAATTGCCGAAATTTCCGCAATTATTCGTCAAAAAATTGTGGAAATTTCCGCAATTTTTCAAAAATTTTCGGAAAATTCCACAATTATTCACCAAAAAGATTGCGGAAATTTTCGCAATTATTCACCGAAAAAATTGAATAAATTTATGCAACTTTTAGATATAATTGCATAAATGTCTGCAATTATTCAGTGAATAATTGCATAACTATATGTAATTACTTAGTAACTTAATTCTAAGGACCTAATTTACATACTTTTTTTTACTGGGGTTTTTGTGTATTTTGAAACTTATTAGAGACCTGAGCCTAATATTCACTTTATTTAAATAAGATAGGGGTAAAAACGAAAATTTTACAAAAGTCAAAATTTGACCACAAAAGTTATGTCATTGCATTTGTGGTGAAATTCTGATTAATTTCCATATATAACGTGTCGAAAACGGAGCTCAAACGAAGAAGTTACGGGCATTTGAAGTTTTTGGGTTTAAAATAATTTAAATAGAATTAAAATTAAAATAAATATTTAGTTCCCAAATTTGAAATTCAAAAGTTAACGGTAATTATAATAGGGGATTTAATAAATATTAAGATTAACGTTAACGTTAAATTATAATTAAGGAATTAAATAAAAACAAATCAACAACAATCAAAATACTCCCAGAATAGAGGAAGCGGTCGACACCTTACCCACGACCGTTCGACAGCTAGCGGTCAACTGGTAGGAAGGCGACGGTCGACCACTACCTGTTGATGACGGCTAGAGTTTTGATTATTTTAACATACCTAATTTTATTATTTTTTACCGACCTTAATCCATCAGTTCTGGTGCATTCCAACCACTATAAATAAGAGTCTAGCCCCTCATTTTATTCGCATATATTTTTGGAATATTAGCTAAGCTCTGTTAGTTCATCTCTTCATAGATTCAAAAAACTCCATTAGGGTTTTAGGTATGAAAACTTATATATTTGTCTTCGTTTAGTATTTATTTTCTCAATCTCTTCTCCTCCAAACCTCTATTTTTTTAACTTAACGTATATACAAATCCCTTGCTGTATATATCAAAAAGAAGAGATCTGAAAGGGTTCATTGAAGGCATGTCAAATCTAGGAGAAGGCAAAGCTAAAGACTTTTGTGAGTGGAAATCTTAGTTTATATATTTTAGTAATCGAATAGTGTGGTTTGGATTTGATATATGCCTTGAGGAGTTTTGGATTACGAAAATCTCACACCAAAAATCATCAAAATTCCCCCAAAGCAAAATGTCAATTCTTAGGTTGGAATCTTAATTGTTTTCTATTTAAATAATGGAGTTTTGTGGATTTTGCGATATATGTGTTTACATTTTATTCAATTTCGTATTTCTTTTCTTTGGATCTGATTAAGGGATTTGATTTAGTAATGGTGTATAAGATACGAATTCTTACTCGTAGTTTACACTGCATATTTCTATAAATTGAAAAAAATTGCCTTGTCTAATTTTATGTAAAAAGGATTTAAATAGAACGTAAAACCTATTAAATTGTAAGTTTCCATTATTAGGGTAATATTCCATTGTTTTAATATAAAATAAGTTGGAATTAGATTCTAAGTACAAGTCTATTGATTTGATTTTGAAATATTGGATTTATGGTAAAAAAATGCTATTAATGTTACTGTGGAAATGAGACTTGAATAATATTGGGGGATTTGACATTTGAACGTTTGTTTATGGTGTAATCTCCACACGCTTAATAAATATATACTTATATGTACATAAACTATAGTAATAACGTACAATTGTAACGTATTAATTGCGTAGTTAATTCGGTTAGTAATTGTCATTTAAGTTCCCTTTTAGGAAAGTAAATGGTTAGACGAAATAAGAAGATTTCTTAAAAGGCCTAATTAATGAATACGGTGAGATGTGTGATTATACACTTAGAGGGTGTTATGAATATGACTAAGTTATAGGGATGCAAAGTTAGTCAAAAGCACACAGAAGTCTGTCCAACTAATCTGGCTACAAGCAGTGTGACTTGGGAGCTGATTTGAGACATCACTAAATATAAGTAACCATGGATGTTGCAAGTTTTGTCCCAATTCTGTAGGGTAAATCTACCCAACTAATCTGGCTACCCGTTCCTGAGAATAGTCGGACTAATATAAGACATCTCCAAAGGGGTATGGGTCATATATGAAGGACCCGCTTCGAGAAATTTAACGTATTAAGTGGTTGTTTGAGAGCCTGCCTTTTTCCCTTATATGAAGTGTTAAATGATCAGGATTGGGTTAAGGCACGGTAGTGGATATCTCGAAAAGGTCTGCTCCAATAGGAAGTATTAAGTGTCCGAAGAGATTTTCGTGACAATGTCAGTTAGATAGAGACCTATATGGGGTCCGCCTTGGGGATATATATTAAATGATGAGAGTCTACATCAATTAAGGTCTTAAATGGGCAGAGTCGACCTATTTTCCATTAAAAGGTATTAAGTGGCTTAGGTTCTGTCTCTCGTATTGGTAGACATTAATAAAGATTGTTATGGGTTATTGGTTATAGGAAAACCTACTTCGGGGACTGAAGGTATTAAGTGGTTGTTTGTGGGCCCAACCTTTTTCTTATGTGAAGTATTAAATAGTTTTGAATATAGTTTGAAATGCAAAAGACATACCCTTTTTTAAATTATATTGCCCAAGTACTGATATAGAAGGGCTTGAAATTTTTTATTCACCAGATATTGTTGTTCTGACTTCCTCCTCATTACAACATAGGTTAGGGAAGGAGACGATGATCAAGATGGAAATGATGATGAGAGGAGCTTGTGGCAGTAGTCTACTTATCTATTTATGCTATTTTCTGAAGTACCCATTTGAAGTTAAAAATGTATCTTTGAACAAGATGATGTAACAGCTATTGTTGACATTATTTTATGGTTTTGTTTTGTGACATTTGAAATTTAAAATAAAAAGGGTATTGTTTATTCTATTATATTTTATCCTTCCGCTATGAGTTCCAAATGAATAGATAAATAGCTCTACATTTATCTTTTTACCAACCAACAGCCAGCTTTGGAATGAGTTTAAGTTTTGATGGCCCTGTTCTGAGTCAGGATTTAGGTTTATTTTGGGATAGGTTGTTATAATGAAATTGTGATTGTTGATGATTTTCAAGATTTACTTGGGCTTTATTTTTTAAGCGCAAACGTGAAACTTTTGAAATGTTTAAAATTTTTGCTAAGATAATTCTTAATTTTAGAGGTTTGAAAATTAAAAGTGTTAGAAGTGATCATGGAGGAGAATTTGAAAATGAATTATTTAAAGATTTTTGTAATAAGATGGGTATTAGTCACAAATTTTGTTTTCTACGAACATCGCTACAAAATGAGGTAGTTGAAAGGAAGAATCATACTTTACAAGAATGTGCATGAATATTGCTAAGTAGTAGTAACTTACCAAAGTATTTTTGGGCAGAAGTCGTTGCTACCGTTTACCATGTACTTAATCGTGTTTCTTTAAGGCCATTGACTAAAAATACTTCTTATGAACCGTTTTATGGAAAGAAACCAAAATTTTCGTATTTTTGAATTTTTGGGTCAAAATGTTTCATTTTAAATACTAAAGATCTATTAGTAAAATTTGATCCGAGAGCCCATGAAAGCATTTTTTTTGTTATTCGGAACGAAGCTAAGTCTATAGAATATTTAATAAACAAACTAATACAATTGAAGAGGGTTTGCATATTTCTTTTGATGAAGACTTTAAAAATAAAAATGAAAATAAAGATGAAGAAATTTTAGAAATAAAACAATCTTGTGCTCCAGAAAATAATACCAATAATGGAAATGAAAGTAATATAGACTCTAACGATAATAACAATAACATCTTAAGATCCCTCACTAGAATTTTAAAGGATCACCCTATAGATATTATAATTGAAGATGTAAACACTAGATTCACAACTTAAAGTCAGTTAAGGCAAATGGGTTATGTAGCTTTTATCTCGAATATAGAACCTAAAAACTATAAGGAAGCCATGAAGGATGATTTTTGGATATTAGCAATGTAAGAAGAACTTAATCAAATTGAAAGAAATAACGTTTGGGAATGCGTACCAAGACAGGATGATCAGTTTGTTACTGAAGATAAAAGGGTATTTAAAAATAATGCCGATGAAAATGGTAATATTTTTAATAAATCAAGATTAGTTGCCCATGGGTATAATTAAGAAGAAGGAAACGATTACGAAGCAACATTTGCACCTATAGCTCGACTAGAAGCGATATGAATATTATTTACAATTGCATGTCACCACAATTTTAAATTATATCAAATGGATGTTAAAAGCGCTTTCTTAAACGATTTTATAAAAGAAAATGTTTATGTTGAACAACTACCTCTATTTGTTCATGAAAAGCTTCCAAATTATGTTTTCAAACTTAACAAAGGGTAATATGCCTTAAACAAGCACCCATTTGTAACATCCCCCATTTTGAGGCCCGAAATTAAGCGCCACAGATGCTATAGTCATCCATACTATTAATTCCCAATGACAAAGTGAGATCAGTTAATTGTATCTGTAACATCAGGAGCACAAGAATATTAAAATTTTCAAAAACACTTTTCATTAATAACTATCATGTTCATTACATAATCCCATCGATTCCACGTTCATAGAAAATATAATAAATACAATTATATTCCAAGAACGACATATGAGGATGCCTCTTGGATGATCAGAGCCTAACTACTCGATAGTTATTAATTCTATCGTTACATCTATATAAACAAAACATAAACTTCAGACAGCATAGCGGAAATAAACTCCTACTATTAGTTGTTTGCCTCATGCACGTCTCTGAAAGCTTATTCGTGAGCCTCGCAAAATCCCGCTATAGCGCAATGCGCTCTTCGTCTGTTACGCTTGTTCAATATAGCGCTTTAAGTCTCGCTATTTTCCGCTACAGCTACTAAATCAAGGCTTTTTAGCACCTTCTTTAGCAACATTAATATAGAAAGGTTGATTTGACTAGTTCTCTTTTGAACCAAATCAACAAAGTTAGGGCAAAGACCTAATTTTGAGGCATAAATGCTAAATATAAGTTAGAATCTATCGTCGACACCAAATATGAATTGCATAAATCATGATATTCTTCGATTTTATTATATGAGATTAAACAATATTTCTTTTTCCTACACAATTGATGTGAGAATGAGAATAAATTAACATTACATATTTGATTTTATGTCTAACGAAGCTTTTTACAAGTCCACTATATCTTATCCAAATATGTCAATTATAAATTATGCACCAACAACCACAATGGTTTAGAACGAAATAACATGATCATATGCATGTATGAAACATGGGTAAGTCTGACCAGTCTGTCATCCTAGGGTTATGCATTCCCCAAGTTTACCCATCTCATAAAATAGACTATCTATCTTAAATCAGAGGACTACCTGTCCTTATATCATAGTTTTCCTAGGGCTACTATGAATCTATTAGTATTCACAAGACAACCAATGACCTATCAGGCTGACTCGAGCCAAAAGATAATCAGATATACCAAAATCTCCTAATATGGTTAGGAGGTCTCCAGATACGGTTAGGTGAAAGCTGGACTGTCTATCCAAGTTATCGTTTTCCTAAGGTTACTATGAACCGAATGGTTTTGCAGGCTGATCAATAACCTATCGGGCTAACTCGGGCTAAAACACAACCGATATACCAAAATCTCCAAATACGGTTAGGAGGTAATAGGTCTATTTATTCAAAACAGAGAATTATCGATCCCTGAATCATAGGTTTTCTAAGGATACTAAGAACCTATTAATTTTCATAGGACAACTAATAACCTATCCATATTCATATAGACCATATGTCTCATATATCATAGTTTTCCTAGGGTTACTATGAACCTATGTAACGACCCTAATTTTTACTAACATTATTTAGGATATTTAGTTAGTTTAATAAAATAAAATAATGTAAATGATTAGGAGATTGAGATTTGAGATTAATAAAAGGGTAGTCGTGCCTATTTGAACTAATGAATTAAGAAGATCAAAATGAATTAAGTTAGGGTAGTAGAAAAGGGCAATATAGGAATAAGTATATTCTTATACCCTAAACCCTTAAACCATAATCATTCTCACGTTCATTTTACAAGTTCACAAAACAAAAGTTAAAGCTAGAGGCCGGCCACTATTAAGGGAAAACAAGAGAAGATTTCAAGAGGAAGAAGCTTAAGCAACTAAATCAAAGATTAAATCTCATCTCCTTAATCTTAAGCTAAAGGTGAATAATAACTACATCTCATGTTTTTAATTGATTTCAGTTTTAGATTAAATCTGAGCTAATTTGCAAACGTTTTGCCATGTTTTGAATGATTAAATGGAGACATATGCTTGTTGATGATCTATGCTAATTCATATAGATTTTATGACATGTTTTAATGTGAAAACCCTATTAAATGACATCCAAATGCTTTGCGTGCGTTTTTAGTATATGATCAGAAATGATATTTTAGAGATGGGTTTCAATTTTAATATGGATTTAATATTAATTTTCTAGTGAAGAAAATGGTTATTTGGGTTTAAAAATTAATTACGGCTAATATATGTATGCTTTTGGTCAGAAATTAATATATGTTAGAAAACAGGTTAAAAATGATTTAAGGAAATTTTTATAGATTTTTCTTAAGTGTTTAATAAATATATAAAATTATTTAAGTTATGGGACTTAAATATTTTATACATTTATAAAAGGAGAAGTGGCATTTTGTAAATAATATAATTTGTTATTTCTGAAATTTCGGCAGTACTTTTAGAAAAGAAATTAGCAACCAATGATATTTTGACAAACAAGGCAGGTCAGTTGGAAAGAATTTCTTAAAAAGGTTAAAAATCAATTTAAACATGCTTTTTACATGTTTTACCACTTTCGGCACCTAGCTTTCAACTAAGTACTTCTGCCTCCAACACCATCGAAATCAATGCACATGGTATCAAAGACTTGGTACACAGCGAATTGGACATAGGCGAAAGGTACGTGGCCGAAACACGGGGTTCTGAAAGGGTCAAAGTTTTACTTTGTTTTAAATGAAAATGCGCCTGCTTTGCTTTTGCTTTCAACCTGGTTAGCTTCCGACTGGGTCAAATTGTTTTAAAGGAATGGTTTCGAAAGTGGTTGCGCCTTTTTTTAAGTGAATGCTTTCGAAGGAGCCGAAACCCCTTGCTGCCGCATTTTACCTTTTGAAGCAATGCCTTCGAAAGGGTTTCTTTGTTCTAAAACCCAAGGCGCTTCTCCAATGCTTTCGAAGGGACTGGTTTCGACACCATCACTTCTTTACTTAGGAAATAGCTTCGGAAGAGTGCTTTCGACTTAGTTGTTTTATGACCCTTTTTTCTATTGAAAGTAATATCCAAAGGATCCAAATGTAAAGGTTTTTAACTTGTTTCGAAAGGTTATTCCACATGTTTTACTTGGACCCAATGCTTTCGAAAGGTTTGTGAATTTAAAAGCTTTCAAAAGGTTTTAAATGAAGGTTTCGAAGGGGTGGTTCCCCCAATATTTTAAAATGGTTTTAAGTGGAAGTTTCTAAAGGTTTCGAAAGGTATCTTTATGTCTTTTGATAAGAGGATGTCTAAGGTTTTAAAGCTTTTGAAAGAAAGGTTTTTCAAGGTTTTTAAAAGGTTTATTAAGAATGGTTTTGAAGGTATGTTTCGGCCTTTCGGCCTAAGGTTATAAAGCAAAGAAAATACTTGGTTTTGAAAAAGGGTTCTTTCAATGGTTTCGAAAGGGGTACTTTCAAAGGTTAAAATGTTTTCATCAACAAAGTTGTGTGTAAAGTATATATAACATGGCAAGGTGATTTGAGTAAAGCATAAAGTATATTTTCCTTGTTTAATGTATGATCTAAAGGTTTAAATCAATTTGAGAGAAAATGTTTTCAAGGAAAATTTTTATGGTAAGGCAACCCTAAGTAAAATGACTCAGATATTAGAATACCAGATGGGACTGGTATAGGGTCGCGCCCTATACATTAGCTATTAGCCCTTAGCTAATTTTGTCCAAAATTCCAGTGTGTTGGGATTTGTCACCGGTAAGACTAAAATAATGTTACACACAGAAAGAAATATACAGAGTGAGGATAGGTTATTGGTGAGCCCGCAAAACTATTAGGATCAGTTGGCCGTGGAGAAGTAAGTTAGGGACAGACCGTCCAAAAGAGGAGTATCTAACAAAAGTTAGATTATTTGTTTATTTTCTCTGGTAGGTCCGAGTCAGCCAAAGGTTAGTAGTTAGCTAAACAAAACTATAGTGTTCGGACAGATAGTCCATTTATTACTTGATTTATATGCTTACATGATATTGCTTTATTGTATTAACCAAATTTGGTTGCAAGAATAAGATTTGCAAAAATGTTTTAAAAGGATATTAGTGAGGGGAAACCCGTTCCACTAAGCGGTGTGGTCTCACTTAATATCAAATAACTGAGATGTATAGTATTATTCACACCAGGCTTTATGTCTGACTCGAAGTTTAGGTTTTTCCATTAAACTCTTGGGTGCTCAAAATTAATTTGAGTTGGATGGGGGTTAAGGATTTTCAGGTTTTAGTAGGTGGACTAGTAAAGCTTTCGGAGATGAGAAGGAGGCTGATGCTAGCAATATTTAGGAGTTGTTTTGTTTTATTTCCGCTGTGTTGTACTAAGTCAGTTATGACGATTTAATACTCTGGTCAATCAATGTGGTATCTTCATATGTTGCTCTTGGCGTATTTATGTGATAATTACATTTGATCTAAACCTAGGAAACGTTTGGGATTATGTAACTTGGATATGAAAAGTTGTTTTGAAATGTAATCTGAAAAATGTTTTAATCTGTGATGATTTTATTTCATATTCAAGTGCTTCTGATATTATGGATACATTAACTTTACTGTATGGTCACTAGAAGTTAATTCTATGGATGACTACACCATTTGTAGCGTTTAGCTTCGGGCCTCCAGATAGGGGATGTTACAACTTGGTATCAGAGCATAGGTTTATGAAATGCTTTAAACTAAACTGATTTTTTTTAAAACATAATCCTAAGGAATTAGAGAAATGATCGGGGTATGGGATAATGCTATAGTAATGTACTTGTATTTGCTATATGTAAGTATATGCTATATCTCTATTCTCCTATCTCTCTTAGGCTATTCTTCTGTATCTTACGAGGCTTGAATACAGATATGGATGATAGAAGTGGAAGAGTTAACCATGGAGGAGGTAGCACCACAACAAATGGAAATGCCAGACCAAAAACGAGAAGGAACCAAGGTCAGGCACAAGCTGGAAATGTGGGTGCTGGAGTCTTGCAAGTTGACATGGGAGCAATGTATCAATTCTTTGTCAACCTGATGTAGGTAGGTGTTGCTACTGGAGTAGTTGGAGGAGGAGTTTAGGAAGCTCCAGTAGTCAACAACTATGCTATTCTGAGTAGGGATTATGCTCAGTTGGGAGGAAATCCATTCATTGGAACTGAGGATGCAATCGAAGTAGACGATCGGCTGCTTCATTGCAAAAGAATTTTCGCTGATCTAGCGCTCAATGATGAGCAGAAGAGAAGGTTTGCTTCTAGACAGCTTTAGGGAGACGTGCTGTACTGGTGCAACAACGTAACAGTTGGAGTTAATGAGGAGACAATGACATGGGCTGAGTTCAAGAGGAGGTTTATGTCAGAAATTGCTAAGTCTGCTCTACTTAGTAAGTTTGCTGAGTTGGAGCAGGGAAACATGACTGTGTTGGAGTACGTGACAAGGTTTGAGGAACTAGTGAGGTATGGCTATGCCATGGTGAATACTGTGATTAGGAGGAACGAGAAGTTCATCAAGGGGTTAAAGCCTGAGCTTGCTAGGGCAATGTTACCACATATCAGGGATCCTTGTGATGTTGTAGTAGAGATGACTTTGAGGAATAAAGAGATGTTTTGTTTTTTTGGAAAGAAACAAGGCAAAGGAAGTCCAGGTGGGGCAAAGTCAGAAAAGAAAGTTTTTCCATAAGAAAGGAGCTCAAAAGGGAGGAGCTGCAAAGAAGGAGAAGTCAGAGATTGTCTGCTTCAAGTGTGATAAGAAAAGGCATTTTGCTAATGAATGTTGCTCGAGTGATGGAAAGAAGGTGATCGGGAAGAAGAATTTCAGGTGCTTCAACTATGATCAAATTGGACATTACAAGAACCAATGTAAGGAGACTGCTAAGGATCGGAAGGACAAAGTATATGCATTTGAGCCAGCAACCTCGAAGCCAATAGCAGAGGAAAAGGATGTGTTGGGAGGTACGCTTCTGATCCATGGTATGTCAGCCTTCTATTTGATACCGGTGCATCGCATTCTTTTATATCTCGTTGTTTGGTAAACAAGCTTAACTTAGAACCCTCATACTTTGTTACTTCCTTAAGGGTTGCAAATCTGATTGGAGGGTATGCGACACTTGGGATGAAGTGTGACAACCTAGAGTTTGATTTGTTAGGTCATACCTTTGTTTGCAGTTTGCATGTGTTTGATTTCATTGGGTTTGGAATTATTTTGGGTATGGATTGGTTAAGTAAGTGCGATGCTAGGATATTTTTCCATGATAGGAAAATATCACTTAGACACCCTGACTGTAGTGATCAGATTGTATATATCGTAGAAAACCCTAGTTGTGAGGTGAATGCTTTATTGGGTGTTGTGGAGGTAGAAGACGAGTTGAATCACATTTTTGTGGTTAGAGAATTCGCGGATGTCTTTGAACCTGTAGTAGGATTGCCACCGAAACGAGCCATTGAGTTTCAGACAGATTTGGTACCAGGAGCCGAACCGGTGAATAGGTCGCCAAGTAGAATGACACCTACCGAGATGAGGGAGCTAAAGGTGCAGTTGGTGGATTTGGAAGGCAAGAATTTTATTAGGCTACGCAGTTCGCCTTAGGGAGCAACCGTAGTGTTTGCCAAGAAGCCGAACGGATCGTTATGGTTGTGTATTGATTATCGTAATTTGAATGGGAAGACGATAAAGAATCGATATCCGTTGCCCAAAATTGATGATTTGTTCGATCATTATAGTGGAGCCAAGGTATTTTCTCAGTTGGATTTAGCAATAGGTTTCCATCAGCTTAGAGTAGTAGAGGATAGTATTCCTTTGACGGAGTTTAGAACTAGATATGGATCGTACGAATGGTTAGTAACGCCATTCGGACTAACTAATGCTCCGGCATTATTTGTGAATTTGATGAACTGAATTTTCTGAGAGCACTTAGATAGGTTCGTGTTGATATTCATAGATGATATTTTGATATTCTTTGAAGATGAAAGAGAGCATGAATTTCACCTTCGAGTGGTGCTTGAGACGTTGAGACAGCATTAGCTGAAGGCGAAGTTTTCGAAGTGTCATTTCTGGAAGAAGGAAGTGAAGTTTCTTGGTCATGTAGTCTCAAAGAAAGGATTATCTGTAGATCCAACTAAGATCGAAGCAGTGAATAATTGGAAGGGACCCGAGACAGTGACTGAGATAAAGAGCTTTCATGGATTAGCCGGGTATTATCGGAGGTTCATAAAGGATTTTTCGCGAATAGCAGCACCGATGATTAAGCTAATGCGAAAGGATGTGAAGTTTGTCTGGACCGATGAGTGTGAGGAGGCATTCCAAAAGCTGTAACATTAATTGACGAATGCACCTGTGTTGGTTATTCTAGAAAGGAATCAGGACTTACTAGTGTATACAGATGCATGTGGAACAAGATTAGGAGCTGTGTTAACGCAAAGAGGTAAATTAATTGCCTATTCTTCTAGACAGCTTAGACGGCATGAGGTTAGGTACCCAACTCATGATTTGGAATTAGCTGCAGTGATTTTTGCATTGAAGGTGTAGAGACACTGCCTTTTAGGAGAAAGATTTGGGTTATATATGGATTATAAGTCATTGAAGTATTTATTCTCTCAGAAGGAGCTGAATATGAGACAACAGTGGTGGTTAGAGTTTTTAGCCGCTCATGATTTTGGTATTGAGTACACACCGGGAAAGAGCAATAAGGTTGTCGATGCACTTAGCAAAAAACATCAGAATGCAATGTTGATAATGATAGCTGAGGGGAAAGATTTAGAATAGTTGATGACATGTAGACTACAGTGGAGATCCTATAGTAGATCTAGTAAGGAGACTACTATGTTATCATGTTTAGAAGTTCGACCAGTTATAATAAAAAGCATTGCTTCTAAGCAAGGAGAGGATCCAATATTAACTGAGCGGATCAGGAACTTAAGGGATAGAATAGAGAGCGATGACTTGATGGATTTTAATCTTGATCAGAACGGGTGGTTGAGAAAGAAAGGAAGATTAAGCGTTCCAAATGCGGGAGACAATAGGAAGGAAGTTTTGGAGGAATTCCATCGTTCGAAGTTCACCATTCATCTAGGAGGAACTAAGATGTATCAGGATATGAAGAGGAGTTCCTTATGGGAAGGCATGAAGAGGGAAGTAGGTTTATGGGTGAAGCAGCGTTTGAACTGTCAACAGGTAAAAGCCGAACAATAGAAACCAAGTAGGTTAATTCAGCCATTAGATATTCCAGTATGGAAGTGGGATTCTATTTCTATGGATTTTATAGAGGGGGAGCCAAGATCAAATCGAGGAAATGAAAGTATATGGGTCATAGTGGACAGATTAACCAGGAGTAACCATTTAATTCCAGTTAAGTCAACTAGAACGGCACCTGTTTTGGCTAAGTTATTCGTGAAGAATATAGTTAGAATTCATGGGATTCCCAGTAGCATAGTAAGTGATAGATATTCCTTATTCACTAACGATTTCTGGAAGAGTCTACAGGATATTTTAGGTACCAAGCACAAGATGAGTACCGCTTACCATCCACAGACTGATTGGCATACAGAAAGAGTTAACAAAGTCTTAGAAGATTTGTTACGAGCTTGTGTCTTAGATTTTGGAGGATCATGGAAAGACCATCAACACTTAGTCGAGTTTTCACATAGTAACAGTTATCAGGCTAGTATAGGGATGGCACCGTTTGAAGCTTTGTATGGAAGACCATGCAAATCTCCAGTTTGTTGGTTAGAGACCGGGGATAGGTTGGTTCTTGCTCCGGATATAGTTAGAGAAGCTGCAGAGAAGATTGAGTTGATTCGAGCTAGGATGAAGGAAGCTCAGTCTAGGCAGAAGAGTTATACTGATAGAAGACAGAAAGACTTAGAGTTCTCTGTTGGAGATCATGTTTTCATCAGGGAAATTGGCACCAAGATTCGTAGGACCATTTCCTATTATAAAAAGGATCGGGAAACTCGCATATAGAGTAGAGTTACCGAACAGTTTGGTAGGAGTCCACAATGTTTTCCATATTTCTTATCTAAGAGTATATTAGAGACTCGAAGACTACTATAGCACCGACTGTGTTAGAGGACTTAGTAGCAAAGTCGAATTTGACTATAGTTAGAAAGCCAGTTCATATAGTCACAAGAGATGAGAAGGGGCTAAGGGATAAGACAGCGACTGTATTTGGGAGACTGAGAGCAGGATTAGAGAAGCTTATCCTGATTTGCTTGATGGTATGTTTTACCTCATTGATTGATTTGTTGAGTACCTTACTGTAATTTCGAGGACGAAATTCTTTAAGGGAGGAGTCTGTAACGACCCTTATTTTTATTAACATTATTTAGGATATTTTCTTAGTTAAATAAAATAAAATAATGTAATTGATTAGAGGATTGAGGTTTGTGATTAATAGAAGGGTAGTTGTGCCTATTTGACCTAATGAATTAAGAAGATTAAAATGAATTAATTTAGGGTAGTAGACAAGGGCAATATAGGAATAAGTATATTCTTATACCCTAAATCCCTAAACCATAACCATTCTAACGTTCATTTTAGAAGTTCACAAAACAAAAATTAAAGCTAGAGGCCGGCCACCATTAAGGGAAAACAAGAGAAGAATTCAAGAGAAAGAAGCTTAAGCAATTTAATCAAAGATCAAATCTCAACTCCTTAATCTCAAGCTAAAGGTAGATAATAACTACATCTTATGTTTTTAACTGATTTCGCTTTTAGATTAAATCCGAGCTAATTTGCAAATGTTTTGGCATATTTATGTAATAATTATTTTTGATCTGAACCTGGGAAATGTTTGGGATTATGTAACTTGGACATGAAAAGTTGTTTTGAAATGTAATTAGAAAAATGTTCTAATCTATGATGATTTTATTTCATATTTAAGTGCTTCTGATATTATGGATACCATTAACATTACCGTATTTGGTCACCATAAGTTAATACTATGGATGACTGCAGCATTTGTAGCATTTAGCTTCGGGCCTCCAGATAGGGGATGTTACAACCTATTAGTTTTCGCAGGACAACTAATAACCTATCCTGAATCATATGGACTATTTGGCTTAAATGTCATAGTTTTCTTAGGGTTACTATGAACCTAATGGTTTTCTAGGGAAACCAATAACCAATCTGGCTGCTAAGTCCATGATTCATGTCTTTTTGATCAGTTCAAAGCATCCTAACACAATTGCTCTGTTTGATCTCCTGGATGCAATTCTACTCATTCAAGAGTTTAGTCTATCCATCCTCACTACTGGAACAACCTAATTGTAATTTTGTCCTTGAATCCCAAGATGCAATGTTGGGTCATGATGATGTGAGTATTACAATGATAAATATGAAAAAATTAACTGGTCAAATGATAGGAAGAACATAAACCATCGTTCATCAAAATATGTTCAATCAATAGGCATATCTATCACAAAATTACTTGGGTTTAAGTAATAATTCTCCTTGGAAAAATCGATATAAAATTGGGCTTAAACACTATTTCATTTCCTTGAAAACTTTTATCTTTAAAATGATAAATAACTTGAAATTGTTCTTCAAATAAACTAGGAATACATAGCCCAAATACTTAGCTATATTCTTCTATCGAAGCATTATCTTCTTTACGTGACATTTAAAACATTTGCTATTAGAAGAAGGAGGTCAAGTATCTGAAATATGTGGGATACAGACCCTACAAAACATAACTTTCCAGTTTATGAACATATAGCTATATATGCCGCTAAAATATAGGTGTTGTGCACCTACTTAAAAAGGTATCGAATCCCTACAATATAGTAGATGTCGAATTTCTTCAAAAATCAAGGTTCCGAGCCTTTGAAAAAAGTTATCGAGTTTGTAAACATATGGCAGTTAATGTCGCTAAAAACGTAGATATCGAGTAGCTATAACAAAGCTATCGAATCTTTAAAAGATAGGGGACGTCAAGTCTTAAAAATTTAAGGGTTTCCGAGGCCCTAACAACTTAAGAGTATCAAATTCTTAAAAATAAGAGAATGCCACCTTTACAAGTGTCAAGTCTCTAAACCCTAACGGTTGTCGAGTCCCTTCAATACATGAGATATCGAACTCCTAACAATACAAGGTGTCGAATAAAAGTAGATGCATCACATAGCTATTAAGTAGCTATCAGATGCATCAACCCTTGTCGAGTCTCTTTAAATGCAAATGCATCGCTTAACTATCAAATAGCTTTCACATGCATCAACTCATGTCGAGTTTCTACAATCTTCAAGGTATCGAATCTCTATGTTATTGTATCAACGACACTTTTGTAATTAAGAGAAAAACTGATTTGTTTCTCTTTAAAGATAAAATTTCCATTAACTCTTGCCGCATGCCAAATTGTTATTGGATAAGAAAATGTGTTTTCAACAAATCATCATTCAATCGAAAACCCATCTCCAAAATAATGCTTTACACACAATAGTCAAATTTTAAATCAATAGAGATCAAAAATTTAGGGTTTTCTTTAAAAAACCCATCAAAGAAATTCCATAAAATTCCAACAAATCCTCATTCAATCTAGCAATGAGTTTAACAATCCAAACATGACATATTATCACAACAAATTCGAAATTCAATCATAAATCCTAGAATAAAACTTGTGTAAGTGAGATGGTTAACTATTACTCACCTTAGATTGGATAAGAGAGATTGAGATTTGGTGTGGATTAGCTCCCTTAAGCTTCCCCTTTGAATCTGTTAAGTTTCTTCCTTTTCTTTTACAAGTAACGGTCGGCCTCTCTCTTGTTTGTTTTGATTGTAGAAATTGAAAGTGAGAATGAATGAGAGAGGGAGGATTTAAGAAATGGAAGAACTGATTATTACTCCCACTATGCCCCTCTCATAAATTCCTTTCTAGTTTATCTTCAAAACAATCTTCTTAATTGATTAATCAATGTCTGGCCTAAATTAGTTAACAAATCTCATTCTCCTTATCACCACACATTATTCTATTTAAATTTATCTAATTAAATTTTATAAATAATGTTAAAAAAATTAGGGATGTTACTGGCCCCCCTTAAAGAATTTCATCCTCGAAATTGCAATAAGAAAAACAACAAGCATAATGCAAACATGTGTGACAAACACATAACAACAATACTAGCTTATCCTGCTAGTCAAAAAATCTATATGACATATATAGAACATACCATAAAATCAACTTAGGATAAGTATCTCTAATTTTATTTTCTGTCTCCGAAGTACAGTCTTTCTCGTTGTCACTCCACTAGACTTACATTAACTTTACTGTCTTGTTTCTTAACTTATTCCCATCTCTTGCTATTACACGAATTGGTTATCTAACAAAAGTCATATTTGGTTCCACTACTAAATCTTCTAATATAGTTGGTGCAATAATAATCCATGGATCATGCACACACTTTCTATGATGAGAAACATGAAAAACATTATGGACTCATACCAAATTATTCAGTAACTCTATCCGAGAAGATAGTTTTTCGATCCTTTCTACGATTGGAAATGGACCAACATATCTTGGGGCTAATTTTCCTGACTTTCCAAACTTTACCACCCTTTATCGATGATACTTTAATAAAACTATGGTCTCTAACTGAGAACTCTAAATCCTTACGCCTCTTATCTACGTAACTTTTCTACCTAGAGTAAGCTTCTTATATCCTTGCTCGGATCAACTCAATCTTTTATTTAGCTTCCCTTGCAATATCTGGACCAAAAATCAATCTGTCTCCAAGCTCTAGCCAGCATGCTTGTTATTTGCACGGGCTTCCGTAAAGAGATACGAAAGGTGTCATTCTTATACTAGTTTGATAATAATTATTATAGGAAAACTCGACTAAGTGGAAATGGTCTACCCATGAACCTCCAAAATCTAGTACACAAACCCTTAACAAATCTTCAAGAACTTTGTTAACTCTTTTCATTTGCCCATCCATTTGTGGAAGGTAAGCGATACTCATCTTTAGCTTGGTACCTAACACTTCTTATAGACTCTTCCAGAATTCACTAGTGAACAAAGTATTTTTGTCACTGACTATACTATTAGGAATCTTATGTAGTCTTACAATATTCTGCATAAACAACTTTTCTAAAGTAGGTGACATCCTTGTTGACTTAACGGGAATATAGTGTGCACTTTTGGTCAGTCTATCTACCAGGACCCAGATGGTTTCATTTCCTTATTTGACCTTGGAAAACAATCAATAAAATCCATGGATATAGAACCTCATTTCCAAAGTGGCACTTCTAAAGGTTGAAGCATCCACTAGGTTTATGATGTTCGGCTTTCATATGGTGGTAATTCAAACATTGTTTCACCCATAATCCCACATCTCTTTTTAATCCTTCCTAGAAGAAACTCCTCTTTATATCCTGATACATTTTAGTTCCTCGATAATGAATTATAAACTTCTGTCGATGACCCTCCGTAAGAACTCCTTCCTTAGGTTACAAACATTTGGAACACACAACCGTCCCTTTTTCCTCAACCATCCATTCTGTTCAAGACCAAAATCTTTTAAATCATCAGTCTTAGTTCCCCCTTCATGTCTTCTAATATGTTCAATTAGTAATGGATAATCTCTCTGTTTAGAAAAAATTATTTTAGTAATTACTGGTCAAACTCCCAAACAGAATAGCTTTGCAGTATTCCGACCAGAACTAGCCATTGACCTTAACTGCACACCACAGGTAGTCAATGCCTCTAAATCTTTCCATTCTGCTAACATAGCTAACACCACACTCTGATGTTTCCTACTAAGTGCATCTACAACTTTATTTCCTGTCCTCGGAATATGCTCGATATCAAAATCATAAGCTGCCAAAAACTTTAGCCACATTTGCTGTCTCATAATCAACTTCTTTTGAGAGAATAAATACTTCAAAGACTTATGATCCATAAATAACTCAAATCGTTCTCCCAAAAGATAGTGTCTTTATACTTTCAAAGCAAAGTTCACCGTTGCCAACTCTAAATCATGAGTCAGATATCTAACTTCATGTGGTCGAAGCTGTCGAGAAGCGAAGCCAATCACTTTACCTCTTTTCATTAACACAGCTCCTAACCCTATCCCAAATGCATCAGTTTACACCAATAAATCTTGATTTCCATCTGGAACAACCAACAGATGTGCTTTAGTCAATAAATATTTTAGCTTTACGAATGCTTCTTCATATTTATTAGCCGAAACAGACTTTACGCCTTTTCATGTTAGTTTACTTATAGGTGCCATTATACAAGAGAAATATTTGATGAATATCCGATAATAGCTAGCTAACCCCAGAAAACTTCTTACCTTGATCGCAGTCTTGGGTCTTTTCCAATTATTGATATCTTCAATCTTAGTTGGATCCACTGATAACTCATTTTCTAAAACTACGTGATCAAGGAACTTCACTTCTCTCTTCCAAAAATGACATTTTGAAAACTTCGCTTTTAATTGATGTTGCCTCAACGTTTCTAGAACTATTCTAAGATGAATCTCATGATCTCGTTCATTATTAGAATATATCAGAACATCATCTATAAATACTAACATGAATTTGGCCAAATATTTTCGGAAGATCCGGTTCATCAAACCAATAATATAAGCAAGCACAATGGTCAGCCCAAAGGGCATGACTAACCATCATACAAACCATATCTTGTTTGGAATGCCATTAACCGAATGTTTTCCTCTGCCACCCTCAACTGATGGAACTCTGTTGCTAGATCCAATTGAGAAAGTACCTTGGCTCCATTTAACCGATCAAACAAATCATCTATTATCAGTAAAGGGTACCGATTATTTATCGTTTTCTCATTCATCTTACGATAATCAATACACATCCTCAATGATTCGTCTGGTTTTCTCATAACACCGCTGCCGTTCCCCAAGGCAAACTACTCGGTCTAATAAAATTATTCCCTTCCAATTCCACTAGCTGCACTTGTAACTCTTTCATTTCAGTAGGTGTCATTTTACTAGGCGGTCTACTTATGGGTTCAGCTAAAAGTACAAGATCTGTTCGAAACTCAATAGCTCGTTTCGGTGGTAGTTCTGTAATAGGCTTAAATAATCCACATACTCTCTTACAATGAAAGCCCGATTCATCTCATCTTCCATTTCCATTGCACCCAATAAACCACATACATCAAAACTCGAATTTTCTACTGATTATACAATTCGATCACGACAATTAGGGTGTCTTAATGATATTTTCCTATATTGGCAAAATATCCTAGCATCATATATGCTTAACAAGTCCATACCCAGAATACCCAAAACCCCCAAAGTGAAACACATGTAAATTGCAGGTAAATGCATGACCTAACAACTCAATTTCTAAATGGTCACATCTCAACCCAAGAGTTGCATAACCTCCTATTGGATTTGCAGCCCTTAAGGAAGTAATAAGGTATGATGGTTCTAGATTTAACTTGTTTACCAAACATTGTGAGATAAAAGAATGTGATGCACCAGTACCAAAAGATACATTAATAGGTATGCCATGAAACAAAAGCGTACCTCCCATCACAATCTTTCCTTTCTCTTCTGTAGTCGTTCTAGAAGCTGAAGGTTCTAGAGCAAAAACTTTCCATTTATCAACCTTGACCTGTTCTGGACATTCATTCTTATAATGCCTCATCTAGTTGTCGTTGAAACACTTTACACTTTCTTTCCCACGACCTTTTTTCATTACTAGATCGACACTCATTAGCAAATCTCCCTTTCATATTAGACTCAAAGCAAATTACAATGCCTTTCCTTTCTTCGCGGCTTCACCTTTTTGAACTCTCTTCTTCTTGAAGAACTTCCTTTTCTTGCCTTGAGAACTTTGAGTCTCCATAGGTTTGTTACTTGAAATGTCGAAGCGTTTGTCACTTCCAAATATTGAAGCATTCCCTCTAACCCAACCAGCTGCAACTCCAGCTCGTGCCATATTCACAAAGAACTGTTATATAGTCCCCATATCTACTGGTGAGGCTCTAGCACTCGCATTAGCATTTACTTGTCGACCAAGATTCTATCTAGTACTGGGTCAAATAGTTGTGGTGCTTCCTTCGCTTAGATTCACTCTTCTATTTCCCACCTCCATATCTTACTTTCTCTTGATATGCATATGAGTCTTTACAAGATACATAAGAATGGTCTAACAGAAAGGGGAGTATATAGATATAATACATACTTATATATAGCGAATAACAAGTACGTCACTGTAGCGTTATCCCATGACTCAATCTTATTTTTTTGATTCATTTGGATTATGTTTTCAAAAAGAAATTAAGTTTTATTTCATCAAAATCTTTTTAGTTTTGCATAAACCTATGCTCTGATACCAAGTTGTAACATCCCCCATTTTGAGGCCAAAAATTAAGCGCTAAAAATGTTGTAGTCATCCATAGTATTAATTCTTGGTGAAAAAATGAGATTTGTTAATTGTATCTGTAACATCGGGAGTACAAGAATATGAAAGTTTTTAAAAACACATTTAATTGATATCTTTGCTTTTCCACGTTCAGAGAAAAGATAATGAATATAATTATATTTCAAGAGAAACATATGAAGATGCCATCTTGGATGATCAGAGTCTAACTACTTGACAGTTATAAATTCCATCGTTATATCTATTTAAACAAAACATAAATGGCAAACAACACAACATAAATACACTCCTACTATTAGCAAGCTTGCCTCATGCACGTCTTTGAAAGCTTATTCGTCTAACCTGAAAATCTATATTCTCGACCTACTTAATTGAGTGCTTGAGAGTTTAAGGGGAAAAAAAAACTTCGGCTTAGACAAAAAGTTTGGTGTGAACAATAATATACCATCTCGAACCAAAATAGATATCTAGTGAGACCACGTTGCTGAGTGGTACAAGTTTTAACCTCACTAGAATCTTATCCAAATATATCAATTACAAATTATGCCCCTGCAACCACAATGGTTTAAAACAAACATAACATAATCATATGCATGTATGTAACATGGGTAAGTATGACCAATCTGTTATCCCAGAGTTATGTATTCCCAAAGTTTACCCATCCTCTAAAATGGACAATCCACCTCAAATCAGAGGACTATCTATCATGTATCATAGTTTTCCTAGGATTACTATGAATCCAATAGTATTCACAAGATAACTAACAACCGATCAAGATGACTTGGGTCAAAAGATAATCAGATAAACAAAAATCTCCAAATACGGTTAGGAGGTCTCCAGATATGGCTAGAAGGAAATTGGAATGTCGGTCCAAATCATTATTTTCCTAGGGTAATTATGAAACTAATGGTTTTATAGGCCAACCAATAACCTATCGGGCTGACTTGAGCCAAAACATAACCAGATATACTAAAATATCCAAATACGATTAGGAGGTAACTGGACTGTTTTTCCAGATTAGAGGACAATCAGTCCTTAAATCATAGTTTTCCTAGAGATACTAAGAAACTATTAGTTTTCACCGGGCAGCTAACAACCTATCTAGAGTAATATGGACTATCTGTCTCATATATTATAGTTTTCCTAAGGTTACTATGAACCTATTAGTTTTCACAAGACATCTAATAACCTTTCCGGAATTATGTGGACTATCTGTCTCATATATCATAGTTTTCCTGGGGTCATTATGAACTTAATAGTTTTGCAGGGCAACCAATAACCTATCTAGTTGTTAAGTCCATGAATCATGTCTTTTTGATCAATTCAAAGCATTCTAACACAATTGGTCTTTCTGATCTCCTGGATGCAATTCTACTGACTTAGGAGTTTAGTTTGTCCATACTCACTACTAGAACAACCTAACCATAATTCTGTCCCCAAATTCCAAGATGCAATATTAGGTCATGATGATGTGAGTATGATAATGATTTATATTCAAAATTAACTGATCAAATGATAACAAGAACATAAACCATCATTTATCAAAACATGTTCAATCAATAGGCACATCCATCGCAAAATTACTTAGGTTTAAGTAATAATTCTCCTTGGTAAAATCCATATAAAATTGGGCTTAAACATTATTTCATTTCCTTAAAAACTTTTATCTTTAAAATGATAAATCACTTGAAACTCTTCTTTAAAAAAAACAAGGAAAACATTACCCAAATACTTAGCCAAATTCTTATATCAAAGCACTATCTTCTTTACATAACATTTAAAACATTTGCTATCAAAATAAGGAGGTCGAGCATCTCAAATACATGGGCCATAGAACCTCAAAAACATAGCTTTCTAGTTTATAAACATACAACTATATATGCCGCTAAAATATAGGTGTCGTGCACCTACTCAAAAAGGTATCGAATTCCTATAATATAGTTGATGTTGAATTTCTTAAAAACTTGAGGTTCTGAGCCCCTAAATAAAGTTATCGAGTTTATAAACATATGAGGGTTAATGTTGCTAAAAACATAGATATCGAGTAGCTATATTGAAGCTATCGAATCTCTATAAGACATCGAATCTTGAGTCTTAAAAATTTAAGAGGTTTCGAGCCCCTAAAAACTTAAGGGTACCAAGTTCTTAAAACCAAGAGAACGTCGCCTTTGAAGTGTTGAGTCTCTAAACCCGAGCGGTTGTCGAGTCTCTTCAATGAATGAGATATCAAACCTCTAACAATAAAAGGTGTCAAGTCTCTACAAAAGTTGATGCAACATACGGCTATCGAATGTATCAACCCTTGTCGAGTCTCTATAAATGTGAATGCATCACATAGCTATCAAATAGCTAACACATGCATCAACTCATGTCGAGTTTCTACATTCTTTAGGGTGTCGATTCTCTATGTTATTATACCAATGGCATTTTTGTAATTATGATAAAATTGATTTCTTTCTCTTTAAAAATAAAACTTTCCATCAACTCTTGCCCCATGTCAAATTGTTATTGGATAACAAAATGCTTTTCATATCTTTTCAGAAATTGCTAGATGATCATGTTCTACCTACTCAAATATCTTTACAAACCCATATAAATAGTATATTTAACTTATATTAATTAAACACTTTTCTAGAATAATAAGTTCATAAAAAATCATAACCATTAGGGAGAAATCCCAAAAAATCACCAAAACTCTGAATTTCCTTCTTCTTTCATATATAAAAATTCAGGAAATTATTGTCAAGGACAAAATTTCTCAGCATTTTAGCCACAAGGACAGGCCTTTAGTATTTTAGCCTGAAGGACAACTTTCTTTAGGAATCAGTTTTTACAGTTTTTAGGTATCAGTTTGTAGTTATCGGTAGCAGTTTTTAGGTATCATTTTTTGGTTTGGTAGCAGTTTTGGAACAATGTTTGTCCTTATAAATAATTTTGAAAGAATGTTTGTTCTTATGAATAATTTTTAGTAGAATGTTTGTCCTTGTGGTTAAAATATTGAGGTCATGTCTTTGAGGCAAAAATATACAAATTTTTGTCCTTTAAATTAATTCCCCCTATAAAAATTTCGGGGTCAAAATATTAATTTAATTATATTTAATAATTAAACCCGAATTATATACATTTTCCTCTCAGGAAATTCATAATATATTCATATGAACTTGAAAAATTATGAAATCGAAAACCCATCTCCAAAATTATGTTTTACACAACATATTCAAATTTTAAATCAATAGAGATAAAAAATTTAGGTTTTGTCTTTAAAATCCATTACCATAAAATTCCAAAGAATCATCATTCAATCCAATAATGATTTTGACAATCCGAACATGACATATTATCACAACATTTGGAATTCAATCATAAATCCAAGATTAAATATTTATAGATGAGATGGTGGACCATTATTTACCTTAGATTGGATAAGGGAGATTGAGATTTGATGCGGATTAGTTCCCTTAAGCTTCTCCTTTGAATTTGTTATGTTTCTTCTTCTTCTTTTACAAGTGATGGCCGACCTCTCTTATGATTTGTTTTGATTGTAGAAAATGAAAGTGATAATGATTGAGAGAGGGAGGGTTTAGGGAATGGAATAAGGGATTATTCCCATGATGCCCCACTCATAAATTCCTTTCTATTTTATGTTTAAAATTTCTTCTTAATTGATTAATTAAGGCCCGACCCAAACCAGTTACCAAATCTCATTCTCCTTATCACCACACATTATTCTATTTAATTTATCTAATTAAAATTTCTAAATATAGTTAAACAAAAATTAGGGATGTTACGCCGGTGCTTAGTATGATTGACTGAAAAGCCATTTATTTATTTTTGGTTTTCAAATTAGTGAAATTGACATTACATTATTCATCAAAAAGAAGATGATGATATTTTAATAGTACAAATTTACATTGACGATATAATATTTGGGTCTACAAATGAAAATTTATGTAACGATTTGTAGCTATTATGAAAAATGAATTTGAAATGTCTCATATGGAAGAATTTAATTTCATTTCGGGTTTACAAATTAAACAGTTAGTAAATGGAATGTTTATTTATCAAGAAAAATATTGTAAAGAATTATTAAAATGTTTTGGAATGGATAAAATTTCAAGTAAACTAACTCCATTGAGTACTAGTTTACTATTAGAAAACGATGAGGATGATGAGAATTTTGCTCACAAACTATATAAAAGTATGATAGGTTCTTTACATTATTTAACAGCTTGTAGACCCGACATCATGATGAGTGTTTATGTGTGTGCTTGATTTCAAGCATAACCCAAAGTATCATATCATCGAGCCATGAAATGAATTTTGTGATATTTAACCAACACTAAAGGTTATAGACTCTTTTATCTAAAAGGTAGCTCCTTTGAATTGGTTTCACATAGTGATGCCGATATTGGAGGTTGCAAGATGGATTGAAAGAGTACGAGTGGAACTTGTCACTTTTTCTGTCAATCTCTAGTCTTGTCATTTAGTAAGTAGCAAAATTGTGTTTCATTATCGACATGTAAGGCAGAGTATATCTCTGCCGCATTGGTTTGAGCTCAGGTTATATATATGCAACAAATACTTCATAATTTTGGGAAAAATATTATGAAATCACCTATTTATTGTGATAACACATTTGCAATTAATCTCTTGAAAAATTCAATAAACCATTCTAGAATAAAGCATATTGATATACGTTATCATTTTCTAAGAAATAACGTAGAAAAAGAAATCATTTACTTAGAATATGTTAATACGAAAAACCAAATAACTGATATTTTCACTAAACCATTGTGTGAAACAACCTTTTAAAATTATGTAGAGAATTAGGAATTTGTTCCTTAAATGAATTAATTGAATAAATAGTTTTTACATTATAAGAATAACTTAAAATTATATATATATATAACTTAATATATATATATATATATTGTTTAACTATGAATACTGTCTTTAAATTTAGAAGATATACGTGGATAATTTTTCTCCATATAATTATATAACCATTGTTTTCTGGTAAAATAAACTTTTTACCTAAAGTTAGTTGTTGATTAAATTGATCTAAGGTAATAAAACATGCCATAAAAATATATTTTTTCTATCTTTGGTAATCGGTATTAGTATTTAACCACCTCATTTCAGTAAGATAAAAACAAATATTTCAACAATCAACCTATGAAAACAATTCCTCATCCTATATTAAGATCACTTCTTCTCTTTCAAAGAAAACTTGTTTTTCTCTTAAAGGGAAGAAAGTTAGAAAATCAATGAATTTCGAAGGCCACTTTACTACTGCTCAAGATGATCGTATCGATGGTATAACTCACTATTAAGGAGAAGTAACAATATTGAAAAACAAAATATATTAGGAACAACATCGACAAAATGAACATCTGAATTTTATAGAAAGGACTCTAATGACCTTTTGTGGGAAATCGCCAACTAAAAGATGTATTCATTCTAACGGAAGTCCTTTAGTACAATCATCAAATCCTATAATAATATATGAGCAAAAACAAGCTAACTCTTGGGAACAAGAACCATCTAAGGAAGAAACCAAGCCATTCGAAAATTGAAATAACGTTTTGGTGTTATATTTCTTATATAAATTTTCCTTTAAATATATAAATTGTAAATCTTATTATTATATATATATATATATATATATATATATAATAAGTAATGAAATAAGTGCTTCTGCATTTTATAAACACACACACACACACACATATAATTAGATTAAAAATATATACTTACATAAAAATTAAAATTTCTATATTTAGTCGACCGAACCCATGTCCCAGTCGACTGACCCTTACTACATTTTATAATAAAAAAATTAAAAATAAATTTAGTCGACTTTGTAACCGAATTTTAGTCAAATAAATAAGGGTCTATTCTCGGGATAGCATTTTGGTTTATTTTAGTCGATTGAAACACTCCCCTAGTCGACTGTACTTATATAAATAGTTGACTAATATTTCAATTTTAGTTAACTAAATTGCAGACTACTCTCTAGAATGCAATTACTTTGCATTCAGCCAACTGAATATCCACCTCAACTGACTGAATTTGCAATTAGTGGTTTTTAAAAAAGGTCAGGCCTTTTCATTCAAAAGAAGGATTCTCTCCACTTTCACTTGCCTATTCTATTTTCAACCTCAAAACCAAAATCTACAAACTTCAAAAAATATCAATGGTTCCTAGGAAAAGACTTATAGCAAAACTAAATAAAGTTCTGACTCAACGAGAGATAGCTACTTCTTCTTCAACTCTATGGCACCTCGAGTTTGCCTTCGATGATCAAATTGGTGAATGGACGGGGAATAGCAAAACAACAATGAAGCGGTTCAATAAATTAAAAGAAAAGTGGAACTTTCAAAAAACTTTCTACATGACGCCGGACTTCTTGAACTTTGGAATATAAGAGATTGAAAGAGAGGATGAGTTCTTATCCCTAATCAATAGTACCTAAAATCAAGTAAAAAATTTACCCCTTCCTAGTTCGAATGTTCTATGCAAACCTTTGTGGAAGCTACTACAAACCTGAAAACGATGAAGGTTTACCTTGGAGTAGGGTTTGAGCTATTGATATTAAACTTTTTGTGAAGGATTTAAGTATAATATTGGGTTGTTCATCATCGGGATATGATTTAGAAGATATTAACCATTGTGATTTTGCTTATAATTCAACTAGCTACTTGTTTCACATAGAAAAAACATGCAATATTTCCGTTAACCTTCATCTCGAAGCTAGAATTATCAATAAAATGGTTCTACAACGATTCTTCTAGGATGGGTTGTTACCAGAAAATGTACGACAATAATTATAAGGTGTTGTATGTAATTTATTCAAAAAAGAAGTTGAATTGGGCAAAATAATACATGATGAGATCAAGAGTTCTAATGCTCGATCTCGACACACAATGTTCTGTTGTTCGTTTTTGACCAAGGTTTTTGTGTACTATAGAATAAATGTTGATAGCTTATTCAACTTTCTCATTCCTAACGTTATGGTTCAAAAGTTCATATCATTAATGAAACTTCTCTTGAGAATGGGGCCGCTTCTTCCATACAATGCTTATGTTGTAGGATTGGTGTGTGAGAATATTGGCCAATCATCATCGCAGTCACAACACTCATCGCAACCATCGTCTCCTCAACAAATTGAAGAAGAAAATGCTTCTTGGTCAACCGATACTGATCAATATTTTCATTAATTCAACCATCGAAGAATATCTCTACTCAAGCTGTAGTTCTTCTAAATTAGGAAATTATTTTTAAACAATAACTAAAGCTTAGCCAAAGGCATAAGAAATTCAAGAAGAATACGTTGAGCTTTCTAGAAAATAATCTAGGATAAAATTTCTTCTTGTCGCGCTCTCCTTCACCATCACGGTTTCATTCTTACTCCGATCACGATGAAAGTTGAACGACCTTTTATTTCTTTATGTTGAATTCTATGTGGAAGTTTATTTGTTAGTCTACACATTGTCTTACTTGTATGAACTATGGTGTATATATTTGTTTGCTTACTACATTAATGTTTGGGTCGTATTTGTTTTATGATCGATGTATGAACTTTCATTTTGTTCTATGGAGTTATTGTTTGAATTCTAAATGTTTGTGTTTGTGTGGTTTGAGTTTTACATGTTAGTGTTTATATGGTGCTTGAGTTTCGATTTAAATTATTTATATGTTTATGTTTGTTGTTCCACTATACAAATTCTTATGCATCCTCTGTTTTACTTTATCTGTTTGTGTACGGCTCGCCTTCATGATAATTTTGTTTCTATTTGTTGATGACAAAAGGGGAGAAAATATGATGAAAAGGGGAGCACTTTTTAACGGGGAGATTATTTTATATGCATTCATATCATACATATCCTTATCATTATCAAAAAGGAGGAGAATGTTAGAAATCTGTTTATATGAATGTTATAATGATGACAACTATATCTATATACATATCTCATATACTATTTTATACAGGAATTTGAAGACGATGATTCCAAGAAATAAGGAGAAAAGCAAAGTGATGATCATCAACAAATTGAAGTCAAGAGTATGTATTTGTCCTTAGATTTACATTGTAACAAGTATTTACAAACAAGGTTCCATAGGAACGCTTATATAAAAATTAATTTATATAGGCTCAAACATCAATCGATTGAGGGAAGTCAACTAAAAATGAATTCAGTTGACTAAACACCAGTCTACTACAAATATACTTTAGTCTTCTGATTGTTGTCTTCTTCTCTGCAATTTTTGATGTTCATATTCAATAGATAGACTATCATTCCCAGTCGAGTGAATAACCTGTAACGACTATTTTTTAAAACAACACTTCAAAGAGTTACGATTGCTCAATGAGTCTTCTTCAAAGAGGAATGATTTTCTAAATTGAAACAACTTTTCTAAAACAACTTTTTAACTATTATAAATAGAACCCGAGTCTAGAAGTTAGGTTACAACTTTCCATCTTTAATTCTATACCTTCTTGAATTTGTTTACTCTTAAACTCAATATTGTTTATCCACTCAAAGAATTACTCCATATACTTCCTTAATCACAGCACACACATTTTGAATCATCAAAGGAGATTATGGGAAGCTTTTTACTACAAGTTAAAATCCGTGTTGATAGAATACAAGATTGTCAAAGATAGCAAAACTCTGTATCGCCTATTCCTTTAGGCTAAGTGAGGTTGTTTTTGGTTAGTGGAAAATCCAAAGGGGAGCTTCAGGACTGAACATAGGATGAGAGGTTCAAACTAGTATAAAAACCCCAGTGAGATCATTTTTATTTTACTTTTTTATTTCCTTCATTATAGAGCTTGTTATTGCATATACATTTATATACATAAGTTGGCCATATTACTATAAATCCTTGTGCACTTTCATCTTCATCCATAACATCCCCCCATTTTTTTGTCTTGTTTCCCTTCCTCAAAACATATTAGCTCACAATTTGCAAGAAGATAAAATAAAGTAATATCTTCGAAAATTGGTGTTGCCTCGTATAATGCTTGAAAAGATCTCATACGTGGTGGTCTTTCACTTGAGCTTACTTTCGATAGAGATTCTTCATGGAAGGCTAATGAAGATAATGGTGCTGGATTGTGACCACTTCTTACACATCATTGTTTTCTACTTTATAAAGCAGAAATAAATTATAATCTTCTTCTTCTTGTTTGCTCCAATTCCAAGTGCTTTCTTCATTGTTTGCACCAAAACTAGCACAAACACTCCAAAAGTAATTGAAAGCACCAAAAATGTCTAGATCTAGTGAAATAAATGTAAAAGAAGTAGAAATGACATAATTTTTATAGTGGTTTGGAAAATACTCTAGCCTATGTCCACTTTAACCTTTGTTATTGATTGTTTTCTCTTCGGATTATAGTGAATTCAACTAGATCCAAGTATAGTCTAATAGATCTCGAATATAAGAGTATTTGGATTGTTTGGAGTATTTGGGATAAAATAAGATAGAAGAGAAATCCAGGTGTCAAAAGGTCCTTTTTCAGTTGCCACATGGTCCATATTTATAGGGAAATCGTCTTACCAGACCCAGGGGACCATGAAATATCAAGTCTAGATCTAGATCCGAGTATGCAAGAGTGAGAAATTGGGACCAATTACCAATAAAAACCACTTGGTATCGAGTTGTTTTGATCGGTATCGATCGGTTTTCCCAGGGAAAACTCCCATCCTCCTTTCCATTAGCCTTCTGTCTCCGATCTGTTGTGTTACCAACAATTTTCACTTAAGATTGGATTGTTTCTAAGAGGTTCTGATACTGCCTGTACTTGTCTACATTTCTTTATAAAATCCTTGGAGCTATTCTTCTATTCCTTGAGAAAATAGCTCCATGACAATCACTCGGGCCAAAGCTCAAAGTATAAGAGTTTTGGAGGACCCAGGTGTAGAAAAAAGTGGTCAGTGCCGAGTGGTTGTGCTTGGTATCGAGTGGTTACCCTAGCTTCAATACTTCTTTTTATGATGTTTCCAAAGCCCTTGGGTCATGTCTTTATCGTTTGTTCGTCTAATTTGCTGGTTTAATTCCATTCGAAGGCTGCAAAAAATTTGATTATAACACTTGCCCTATAAAGTACATCTTATGAGTGTAAGGTATGCTTTGCTCAAGAACAAAATTTTATGCCAGTCGACTTTTGGCAATCAAGCTTTCCAGCTGTCCAACGATTCAAGTTGTGGTGAATCATCTAGTTCTTTCGGATTCTCCTACAAATCCATAGTCATTCCAAACTGCCATAGTTAAGTACTCTAATCCTTTCCTTAAGTACTAGTCTTAAATCATAATCAATCTGTTTTCATATGGTGTTATCATATCGTATATCAAAATCGTCTTGTGTTCATTCAGGATTTATCTATTTTAGTCTGATTACAAGGCATTCAAATCCTAAGGTTAAGTCAACATCCACTCCAGGGTCCAATCTCGTCGGATCATTTATCATCCAAACTAGCATTTGATCTCTCTAGATTTTTTAACATCCAATCCAGGGTTCAGTCTCTCCGAATCATTTTTCATCCAATCTAGGGTTTGATTTCTCCAGATCCTTGCTAAGTCCAATCCACTTGCTCTCTAGCGAGGGGCTCACTATCCAAACAAGTCCATCTACTCAGTCTCCGATAAGGGGACTTACATTCCTATATAAGTCCATCCGCTTGCTCTCCGACAAGGGAACTTGCACCTTATGGTCATCACCACATCTCTTCGGATGGGACTACCATGTTCAATCAATATCAGTCATCGCATTCAAGTGATTTTCAAAATTCAAATATTCAAATCAATGCAATCAAGCAAACATCCTAAACAATCAACTCAGACATCCAACTCAGAGCGCGTCTAGAGACCAATTGGGGTCCCATACACATGCAAGCAGTCTGAGATTATTATTATCTTATCTATTCAAAACAAAATATAAAACATGAGACACGAACCCGACTCCCGTCCATCCCAATCATGGGATTACCTACCTCGACCCAAATCCTTGGGCGTGTCTAGATGCATTTGCTGTAGAAGGTGGTTATTCTTGCTGCACCATTGCAGTTTGGTTCCTTACATACTATTACAGTTGGTTACTCTGAATCAACTCTTCTATCAAATTGCGAAGGTGATCGCACTCGTTCCTTTCATGCCCATCCATCTTATGGAAAATGCAAAATCTTTCGAAACTTTTCACCCGATCTGTTGGCTCTTTCTTAGCTGGCTTCCAATATAGGTTCTACCCTCCAATATCTTAAGTAAATTATAACGACTCAGAATTTTTAATATTTCGAATAGTAATATTAAATTAATTAAAATATTCGAAGTTGATTCGAATAAAATTAATAATAAGAAAATCAATTTTGGATAAAACTACTTGATTTTTAATAACATATTTTTAAATAAATTTGAAGGGTTTCTCCATAAATTTTAATTTGGAAAATATTTAAATTATAGTTTGACGTATTTTACAGCAAACATTGGTATTTTTGAAATTTCACAAGATAAGATAAACAGAGTATTTTACTATTGTTTTGGATCATGTCATTTTACTTTTGTTTTGTATAATGTCACATTGTTGTGTGCAATCGTATTTTTATTTCTATCGTTCACGGTTTGTACGCGAACGGGATACAAAACTTGCTTTTCAAAACTTTTTCAAATCAAATCAAAACCAAAATTTTCAACTAACTATTAATGGTGATTTGATTGTGATGGATGCTTTGAAATTTTGGTTTACTTGGGATAGAAGTAATATATTTGGTTTTGAAATAAGTATATTCACACCATACTTTATCACTTCATTTTTATTTTCTTGGCTCACTTCTCTTCCATTCTTCTTCTTTTCTTTCTTTTCTCTCCCTGTAAATAAGAAAATATATCATTGTTCCACCTTAAAAATTCACTATCTCCAAATCCATTCACTTTCAACCAAATTACCAAACATGAAAGTTGTTAGTTTCCATGTCTAGTATTTTCTAAAAATGGTCACTCAACATTTTCTCAAGCATGGTAGAGGAAATTGTTCGAAAATAGTGGTTGTTGAAAAATGATGGAAATTCGATGATCACGCAAAGGTGAATGAAGGATATAGTTTGGTTCATATCGTCGAGTTGAGATTTTTAGAGGTGGTTTCATAAATTTTAATGGCTTAGGTTGGTCGTTGTGGTGAGATGAATGATTCTCGATCATAAATAAAATTTCGATGAGCCGATGGTCGAGGGGAGGAGCGACGAGTGCTTAGAGGAAGCTTGGGACTAGGCGAAGGCATGGGTGGTGGTTAGAGGAGGAGTGGTGGTTGGAGGTTCATGGACGAGCTTAGTTTAGATTTTAAGGTTGTGTTTGTTTTGGCGTTAGGGTTTTTAATCGCCAACAGTGATGAGGGAGGTCGAATTGGCCGACCCTTAGGCTGGTGGTGCAAGGGTCGATGGCAATGCTATAGGTAGCGGTGGCATGGGTCATGATAGATCAGAGTGGCAGTGGTTGGAGTTTGATTGAGCGGTGCTTGATTTTCTTTAATTGATTGAATGCGATTTGAGATAAGGAGGAGTGGTTAGATGTTGATGAAGATGGCCAAAGTCTAGGGTGGTGGTGCCATTGCGACGAGCATGCAAAGTGGAGTAAGGTGGTTTTCTCCGATGTTCGATCGGTGGTTAGGTAGGGCGTGTCAGTGACACACGTTTGTGCATAGGAGTAGGAATTCGAACTTAATTTGGAGGAGATGGTTCCTATAGCTAAGCAGGTCGGGTTTGGTTTTGTTTTTGGGCTTGGCCTAGTTGGTGAGAAACAAAGTTCATTATTTGTTTTGATCTATTTAAACAAAGTGTGTTAACTTTGTGAAGCCATATCTCATTCATTTTGAATCAGATTAACTCATAGATTTTTGCGTTAGACTCGTAACAATGAATACAACATTATGATATAACTCGTTGATGGTTATAATGAAGTTTAAAATATTGATAAAATAATAATTATTGAATTTAATTATGTTGTTTTAAATAATTACGTAGTTAAAATGACTATATTTCATTCGACATCTATTGAGCAAAATAAAACCTTATTCTGCTTAATTAAATTGAATAGATTATTTTAGACATATATTGAATAGAATAAAACCCTATTCTACTATAATTAGTTTAATAGATTATTTGGGTATTTTTTGAGCAGAATAAAACCTGCATTCTATTATACTTGAATTGAATGTATTATTTTAGACATCAACTGAGCGGAATAAAACCTCATTTTGCTATAATTAATTTAATAAATTATTTTGGACATCTGTTGAGCAGAATAAAACACTGTTCTGCTATATTTAAATTGAATAGATATTGTGGACATCAATTGAGCAGAATAAACACCGTTCCGCTATTACATGAATTTTGGTCATTTATTTATATGCAAGTTAATTAATATGCAAATTAATTAGTATTGGATAAATGATTGGTTAACTATTGATTATTAATGGCTTTTTTATTTACATATATGTTTGTTTATGTAAATACCAGTAATATGACTTGGAGAGTTAAATTAGAATAAATGGTAGCTTGTTTAAGTGCCATAGTGGTCGCTAAACCTCTTTCCACATTCGAAAAGTTATGAATTTTAAATTAACTTCAACTTTACATTATTTTGAAGTAAGATGTTTTCTATATCTATAATGGCTTAAAATATAGAAATAAATGGTGTTTTATAAAGGGTATATAAAATTTTAAAAACGTTTCTATGTGTTTTAAAGGCTATTTAATTTATAAACAAGTTTTAAATTTGACGGTCCATATAGCGATAGTCGTTATGAATGCAATTTTGGAAGTTCATAATTTTTGTGTAGTATAAAAGTTATCTACTTTAGATAGTTTGAGGAATCTTCTCAAATATGATTTGAAATTGTTATATAATTATTTTAAGTAGGGTTTGGAATTATTAATATATTTTAAATAGTTATTTGTTAATTTCTTTAAAGTAAAGGTAATTATTATATAATTAAACTTGTTTATCTTGTTTTAAACCGAAATTTTATAAATATTATTTTATAAAGGAAGCTTATAAATGATATTGTTAACAAGAAAATTTATCAATATACCTAAAGCCATGTGGTTAGCAAATAAGTTTATTTGCGATGCAAAAGAGAATGATCAAAGAGGTTACTCCCTTTGAAACCTCCCTTTCGATCGAGTTGAATTGATTCGAACAACCTCCTCGAGATGAAGATTAAGGTGAGAGTATCTCATTCGAAACCCCTCTTTCGAATGAGTCAAAAGTAGCCATTTATATCAAATATCCATCCCCTTTTGACTATGTCAAAAGTTCACTCATCCCTTTCGATCATATCAAAAGGTCTACTTTACCTTTAAAGAGAAGATGCTGCTTTCGACATCATTTGTTTTGCTCCTTTAGAAGGAACTCCTTCGAAAAAATCATAGGCATTGTAGGGTGCATATTCCTTTCGAAGGAATCCATTTCATATAACATTGCTTTACATTTATGCATCTAGTCATCCTCGAAACGTACCTTTCAACCAAGTCTAAAGGGATCTATCTCTTTCGAAGTGGATCAAATGTATAATATGCAAAACCTTATTTAATATATGCAATGAGATATATCTTAGATAACACAAGTTCTGTAAAGTGGGAATTAGCCACAAGGGCCTCTTTAGCAAGTGAAATTAATTTCTCGGACACACAACTAAAATAATTACTTTTAAGGACAATACACAAAATAATTAGTTTCTAGGGCCTAAAAACCTATGAAATTATGTCCTTGAAAGTAATTGGACAGCTGACTTTGTCCTTGAAAGTAATTATTCTGCTGACTTTGGCCTTGAAAGTAATTATTTTAGATGTGTGTCCTAGAAATTAATTAGACTGCAAAGTCTGTCCTTCTGGTGGAATGCCCCTTCTGTAAACTTGTTAAGATCAAGACATCATCATCTTTATCTGTCATAATATATTGTTGGTCACAATGATGATGTGTTTCGTATGCATATTATCCAAGTCGATCCCATGTCATTACATAAGCAAAAAGGAGTTAGGAAAATAAGATGGCATCATGTGCAATTGATCATTAGTCTAGCTAATGATCGAAATGATCTCCCTTATGATCGAAATCTTTGTTGAATTCATGCACTTCTTCTTTTGAACATTAATTCAAAATGAGTTACAAGTTTGAGATCTTTTTCCCCAAATCAATTTAGGGTTACAAAGATTTAATTTTCGCTAAGAATAAGTAGAAGAATGAGTTTTTGATTCTAAAATCCGGTCCCCAAAATCGAACCCCTAGTGTCTTATTTATAGATGCAGGTTGGCCCCCTTTAGCGCCCCTTCTTTCGAATCGATCGAAAGGTCCTCCTATTTTCCGCATCCATCCTTTCGACATAGTCGAAAGGCCATCTTTCTTTTTTTAGTGCGCCTACTTTTGATGCCATCGAAAAGCATTACCTTTGAGTTTCCTTATTCATCCTTGCGCTTCCCATTTTATTTTTCCAGACCTTTCGACCGAGTCTAAAGGGTCCCCTTGTCCACCTTTCACGTCATTAAGGTCCAAGTGTTTCTTTTTTTTTGCTTTCTCCTAGACAGCTTTCGACTTCACCGATAGGGTGGTAGATGCGCCTTTTCTCTTTGTGTTGCTTTGTTGTCATAAGAAGTAAAGAAACGAGCTTTCAACTTTATCGATAGGTAGTTTTATGGGGTTTCGAAGGTGTTGAAGTGTTGATAGTTTCGACACGGTAGACAGCTTCTGAACGCATGCTTACGAATTGATGCGGAACCTTCCCTGAATGTTAAAGGCTTCAACCGGTTCGAAAGGCTTGATTATGTTTTCGAAAGGGTTGTTCTGATCAAGGCAACTTTTTGAATAATTTGAATGAAGGCGAAATCTTTGGTTTCGAAAGGATTGGCGCATACGTGCAGGGTTGTTATCCATTACCTTTGAAAGGGGGTTTTGAACCCACTCCTATTTTTTCTTATATATCCGATTATCCCATGGATTTTTGTGTTAGTCTCGTACCGACGAATACAATAGTATGATATAACTCATTGATAGTTTTAATGAAGTTTAAAATATTGATAAAATAGTAGTGATTTAATTTATTACATGGTTTTAGATAATAAGATAGATAAAATAATTATATTTCGTTTGGACATCTATTGAGCAGAATAAAACCTCATTCTACTATAATTAAATTAAATGGATTATTTCGGATATCTATTAAGCAGAATAAAACCTTGTTCTACTATGATTAATTTAATAGATTATTTCAGACATCTGTTGAGCATAATAGAACCCCATTCTACTATGATTAAATAGAATGGATTATGTTGGACATCTATTGAGAAAAATAAAACTTCGTTCTACTACAATTAATTTAATAGATTATTTTGGACATTTGTTGACTAGAATAAAACACTGTTCTGCTATATTTAAATTGAATAGATTATTGAGGACATCTATTGAGTAGAATAAAACACCTTTATGCAATTATATGAATTTGGACATCTATTTATATGCAAGTTAATTAATATGCAGACTAATTAATATTAGATAAATGATGGGTTAGCTATTGATTATTAATGGTTATTTTATCTACCGTAGATATTTGGAGAACTCTTTTCAAATATAATTTAGAAAAGTTATATAACTATTTTAGAAGGGTTTGGAATAATTAATATATTTTGAATAATTGTTTAGTAATTTTTTAAGTAAAGGTAATTATTATGTAATTAGACTTATTTATCTTGTTTTAAATTGGAAGTTTGTAAATGATATTTTATAAAGGAACTTTGTAGATGATATTTTATAAAGGAAGTTTGTAAATGATATTTTATAAAGGAATACTATAAATGAAGTTTTATAAAAGGAGTTTATAATTATATTTGAAGTTTTTATAAAAGGAGTTTTATAATTAATTTTGCAGATTTATAAAAGGATTTCATAATTATATTTGGAGATTTATAAACAGAGTCTTATAAATAGTTTAAGAGATTTATTAAAGAAGTTTTAAAAATTAATTGGGAGATTTATAAAAGGACTTGTAAATATGAAATGGGTTATAAAAAGGGAATTTTATAAAACGAATTAGATTGGATTTTGAGAAATAATCCTTCTTAATTATGGTGGTATGGAAGCATTCTTTCCATACATAACATCGAAGGAAAAATGGTTTGGGTTTATAGTAATAATGTTTTAAATGACATTTGTTATGGCTCGATTAAATTTAATTTTGGGAAAACGAAAAATGTTTTCTAAGTATTGAAAGTGAATTGGTTTGTGAATATACTTATACCGTTGAGATAAGTATTGAATATTTTCTAAGTATTTTCAAACTGATTTTTAATTAATGAAAAGATTAATTATAAAGGTTTAGTGGCTACTTATGCGTTTAACTATGCTTGATTTCTTATGAAATTAAACCTCTAATTGATTTGATGGTTACTTGGTAAGTTAAATAACCGACTATCAAATCTTGACCAAATATAAGTCTAGAAATATCTAGAGGAAACATGAGAATTATATGGTACAGTTATCTTTGGTGATGCTATATTGTACGTATAAACTCGTTTTGGTCTTCTAGGACAAATGATAAGGAAATCGTCCACTTACTCGTCTAGGCGGTGATCTCTGCTCTTATATATTGTCTGTATTGTCTGTTTAATTTTAAAAGAACTAGAGTTGAGTTTACCGAAAATATCGATTGGTTTTGGAGCGACCGGTAAGTGGGGGAGTAAACTTATATGAGATAACTCAAAACTGTAACCACTCCAAATCCATATACGTATTCGATGCTTTGGAAGACATATCGAAGATAGTGGAATCGAAGATGGAGTTCTTTGAAGTGCAAGGGCTACTTGCTACTAATTCTAAGGGTGATTCTAAAATGGATGTAATAGAAGTAGTGCCATCAGTTTGTTCATATCCTAAACAACTTGTAACGATGAATGTTGGCATTGCATTGTTTCTTGGGAGGAAGTCTTAGCATTCCAAGTGGGATTTGCTAAGAGGGGAAAAAGGTAAGCACGATCTCACAAGCCTCATAACCCAGTAATGATTAAAACATGGGATATGCAGTAGGGCTATGTGGTTCGCTACCATTAGGAGAATTATTCCTCGATTTGCATTCGATATTTATGAATTTTGGTATGCATGCGCACGGGAAGATTGAGGCCAGGTGCAATAGGTTTGCAGCCTTGATGCCTTGGGGATGATGTAATTCGGTATGCCATGTTAAAGGGGCGACCGACTTTGTGTTGGTAGGGAGTCTATGTGATGCCCTAGGTACATTATCTAGATATGTATTACGGCAGACGGTACCCCAACAGCCTTGTCATTGTATGGAATCCAATCTCCAATACATGCCTTGCAGTTTTAGTTGTAGAACCTAGTACCGTTGAATGTAATTATGGTTAACCATGCTAGATATGCTATATATTTATTTTAAACCTTAGATATTATTATAATATCATTGGAGTTCCTAAAAAAATGGTTTGGTTATCATAAGGTAAAAACCCGTTCGTGTTTATGTGCAGCGTGGTCTTACGAGATACCTTTATTTTTGAATGGTTTTATAATAGTTAAAATCCATTTGATTTGTGTTTCTCACGCTGTTTATCAGACTAATCCGGATGTTATTTTCTTCTATTTCTCGAGTCAACCCGAGCATATTTACATAGTTGGTTATGGATGCTTTGGAGCTTCAGGAGACAAGTTGGATGCCTCCAAGATGTATTTATGTATCTTTATTTCCACTACATTGGTTGTATTTTATTTATCAACATTTGTGAGGAAAGACTGTTATATCTATCCAGGCTGATTATAGGTTAGTATTACTATGATTAATGTGTATATATATATTATAGTTTTCTTTTGTAAAAATCATATATTATAGATTACTCAACAAGTTGTGAGATTATGGCACTTATATGTTCGACATATGAATACCATGCATGTATTAGTATTGACTTTTAAGGGTCAAAAAGGTTGGTTGTTTCATAAATCCTCTTCGGGGTTGCATTTAGGTTAGTGTAAGAAGAGAATTTTGATTCCCTTTTTTATCGCTTTGGTCCTCCAAATCCGTCCTCATCTTTTCTTGTTCCTTTGTCTCCATCATATCCTACTTTGGACGGTCCTTTGTCTTTTATAGCATTTACTTCATTATTCTCTGCTTCTTCGTCCACTTGACACAACTACCTCTCTGCCTCATGATAGAACTCCATAAGGTCCATTGTGGATCACTTTGCAAAATAATTTTAAAGTCATTTTTACTTGCAACTGCTTAAACTGCCGCCATCAGAATGATTGATGGATCCGGCTTACGAACTTCAACGACTGCCGCGTTAAACCTAGTCAACTAACTACTAAGGGTCTCTCCGACCCTTTACTTCATGCTCAATAGCATCATCACATTTTTTGGTTGTGATTTATGAACCCTGAATTGTATCATGGGCGTATCCAATAACTCGGTTCATGTGCTTATGGACCCGTTCTCCGGCTGTCTGAACCACATTGCTGCTAAATGTGTTAAATATAATAGGGCGCACCGCCCCATCACCTCCTCAGAAGCACCCAACACCTCCATAGGTCGGATGTACCTCATTAGATGAACAGTTGGATCCGTTCTTTCATCATACATTTCCAATGCCAAAAGCTTGAAATCTAGAGGATTCCTAGCATACTAGAAGTTAGGAGTAAATGGATTCCTATTTATATCCTCCAACCTTTAGTGTGGGGTCCACCTCTCGTTGTCCATCTAATCAACTCAACTATTTGGTTGTTGTCGTCTAATGGAAGTCTTCGATCAATAGCAGCATTTTGCCCTCTGTTCCTACAGGGAAGCTCCAGCACATACTCCTCTAGCTGCACATTTTCATATTGATCCGCACTTCTAGCTTCATTCTGCCCTCCGTTCCTACGAGAAAACTCTACAACAATTCCTTTGGTTGTGCATTCATGTTTTGATTTGCATTTGTGGCTCCAGCATTGTTTGCTCTCGGCATTCTAGCTCACCCTAAGTTCAGACCAACATTGCCCCTATTAAATTCATCTTGGTACCAACCTGATTCAGATTGGTACCAACCGGTTTTGGTCGTGGGGGCATTACTCATGTTTGCTCTATTACAACTCTAGATGCTTCTACATTAGTTCTTGGTATTTGGTTGTTAATTCCAGTTGCTCCGACTATTCTTTTTGAATACATCCTTTTGAAGAATCCATCTAGAATCTCCTATTGTCGAGTCATTATTCCATCTTGCATCTCTTTCATTATTTTCCCCATCTCCCCTCTAGTCACATACGAATTGATTAGAACTTGGGGACATCCCTCGTTACCCCATGCTCTAGTTGACTTCTTCCAATCATAGATCTAGTGTTAGGCCTCTTCATCTTCTCCAAACTTTAGATTCAATCTTTAGGTTGTCAGATCTAGCTCTTTCTTGGTGAAAGCACCAAAAATGGTACAATACCCCAAAATCGATTGAATGCACAAGATCTTATGAAATAAACGTAAAAGTAGTAGAAAAGATATAATTTATATAGTGGTTCGACAAATATTCCGACCTACGTCCGCTTTAATCTCTGCTATGATTGTTTTCTCTCTCCAGTTACAGTAAAGTCAACTAGACATGACCATAATCTAGTGGATCTCGAATTTAAGAGTATTTAGGCTATTTGGGGAAGAAGAAGATAGGAGAGAAATCAAAGTGCCAAAACGTGCTTTTCCAGTTGCCATAGGCTCCATCTCTACTATTAATAAAGAGAAATCATTGAATATGATTTCCACGGTGTCCTTTTGAAATTCGAAAAATACCTTACGTCCATCAACGGAATTAATTTACGGCCTCCACCGCCATCCCTTTCCAACCAACCATCAAGAGAATTTCACTACCAACTTGCAAGTTGCAACCAACACTACCAACAAAACTACTAGAAATAAAAGTGTTGCGACCAACAAAGATTTTGCATTTAATAGCACACATCCATCCACTAATTTTTTATTAATAAAAAGTAAATATTTTTAGCTATTAGACGCACGTACATGCGATTTACACTTGTATTTATAAGGAAATCGTCTTAGCAAAGCCAGAGGCCCATGAAATATCAAGTCCAGATCAAGATCCGAGTATATAGGAGTGAGTACCTTACCCCAATTATCAAGAAAAACTGCTCGGTACTGAGTGGTTTCGATCTGTTATCTTTTAAAGAATTTTCCCTTGAGATAGGATTGTTTCTAAGAGGTTTTGATACCGCTTGTACTTATCTGCTTTTCTTCAGAAATCCTTGGAATTTTTCTTCTATTCCTTGATAAATGTGCTCCATGACAATCACTTTGGCCATAGCTCATGTACAAGAGTTTTGGAGGACCTACATGCAGAAAAACATAGTCGATGCCAAGTGGTTGTGCTCGGTACCGAGTGGTTCTCCTTTCTCCAATGCCTCCTTTTACTATGTTTCCAAAGTCTTTGGGTCATTTCTTCATCGTTTGCTTGACTAATTTGCTGATTTAAGTCTGTTAGATGACTGCTTATGATTTGGTTATAACATTCATCAAACTCCACGTGTCAACTAATAAAAACATTTCCATTAATATGGTTATATAATTTATATCTCTTTGACCTTGAGTTATAGCCAATAAAAAAATATTTTTTACTTCTATCATCTAATTTGGATTATTTTTGATCTGGGACATGGGCATATGCTATGCTTCCAACCACTTTCAAATGTTAAATACAAGGCTTTCTATTGCTCTATACTTCTTTAGAGGTTTCGTTCCGTACACTTCGAGTTGTATGTCGATTTGATAACTACACTTCAATGGCTTCGACCTAGAAATCTTTTGGAATATTTTTGCTTTTTAACATACTATGAGCCATATTGATTAGAGATCTATTCTTCCTTTCTACAATCCAGTTTTGTTGTGTGGGTGCACGAGACTGTTAAGGGACGATGAATTCCACTTTATTCATAAAATTTCTCAAACTCTTTTGAGATAAATTCTCCACCTCGGTCAAATCTCATTTCCCTTATCTTATAGCAACTTTCATTTTCTACAAAACTTTAAATTTATTACAAGCATCAAATACATTTTATTTTTCTAAGGAAATAAGCCTATGTTTTCTACTAATTTTTTTAATGAAGAGTGCAAAAGAAGAGAACAGCTTTTGTTAACAAGAAAACTTGTCAACACCCCAAAATAGAATTAAAGCTGCAGAAATGTCCTTCTAAGCTTCTTTTGATTAAATAGAAAAGGTTAGGACCTTATTACTTTCTTTGATTAACCTTTCGAATAGGTCTTTGTTGTGTAAACTCTTCCTCATCCGACCTTTCGACCCAGTCGAAACATCTATATCCTTTTCTTTTGAGTCCTTCGAGCTTGTTGAAGTTGTTTGGTTATCCTTTTGAAACCCCCATTCAAAACGGTTGTGAAACACTTAAGGTTGGCACTAAGGATTCAAGAATATGGTTTGACTGGGTAAGTTTCGACTTCGTCGAAAGCTGGTCTTTTAAACGACTTGGGTTCAGTCCTGAAATCTAAGGGAAAACAAGCTAAGTTTAAGTTTTGACTCGCTAAAAAGTAAGCGTTTGATGGTTAATGGTTTGGAGCTAAGGACTTAAGTGTATTGGTAAGTGAGAGGTTTCGACTTAATCGAAAGGTATCCTTTCGATTAATTTGACGCAAGCAGAACACAATTGAATCAAATAAAAGCCTCAAAATAGTTGCATGATCACCCATATCAAAATCTTGTTTTCATTAAACTATGATATACAAACTAATCAATTTCCCCTAATCTGATTTCCAAATTAGAGTTTACAAATTTAAGGAAGTATAAGAAGAAGGCGAATGAATTCGAATCCCTCAAACCAAACCCCTAGGGTCTTATATATAGGTGCGGTTTGGCACATTTCGACTCAGAGCTTTCGACCTGATCGAAAGGTGGCTTTATAAACCTTTCATTTCCTTTGACACTTGCGCATCCCTATGCATTGCACTTGAACGGTTTTGAATGCCTCCGAATTCGTCGAAAAGGGTGGATGTGCCTTTTCCCCTTGGGTTGCTTTGTTATTGCTAGTGGAAAGTAACATGAGCTTTTGACTCCGTCAAGAGGTAGTTCTTTGGGTTTCAAGGTTGAAGTGAGAATTGGTGGTAACACTTGCCCCTGCGAAGGGATGCCCTTGACTTTCCAAGTCAACCATTTCGAAACCCTCAATATTTCCCGCCTTTTCATATTCTTGTGTAAATCCCAGCCATTCATTTAAATTTGATCGTATGGTTTGCCATCCATGCTGACTTATAAAACAAGTTCCTTTCTTCCCTTTTTCATTTACTACAATTAGAAGAAACTTCCAACAAGAATCAAAGTTTTTAAATTCTCAAATAACTCCTATTTCCATCAAATAAAGACTCGAATTCAAAGTAATTTTCATTATTTCTGCTTAAATTTTCATATTAAACTTCGATTTCGACATTAGCCCAATTTGAATTCGAAATTCTGCTTGAATCTCATAGAGATAATTTTAAGTTTTTCGTTCATGAAAATGTCCATCGATTTGTTTCTATGGTTTCTCTTGTTTTATTTCTTACTTCAATTCATTTTTTGAATTCATCCGAAAAATAATTTTTAATTTTTAAATTTTATTATTTTTTTAAAGGTTCGAAAATAAATTTCGGAGATTTTTAATATTATCAATTGTAAATTCATGCTTTAATCAACTTAGTAATTGATTTTTTGATGTTTTGGGTTAAAACTGAATCTGGAGAAGAAGGAGATTTCCAGTTACTTCATAGAGAAGCTTTTGCAGTTTGAACTGTATTTTGGCACTACAATTTTACCTTTCTACCCCTTCAAAAGGGATTAAGGCATCAACTTTTGCTTTGCTTCCTTAACCTCTTTCAATGGGGTCGAAAGGTAATCCGGCGCTTCTCTTAATTGACCTCGTCGAAAGGTTGAGGTTATTAACATGAAATGGACTTCTTCGAAAGCATAGTTATTTTTTAGTGTATTCTAGTACCTTTTGAAGAAGTTACCTAGTGCGTCCTGCTACATAATTGTCTAATGCATACTTTTGAAAGCATAATCTTTATTCTATAGGTTTCAAAACCTTTAGTACATGCTTTCTCCTAATTTATTTTAGACGATGTATGTAGTTAGAAATTCATCATTCATTTTTTATAAATTGAGTTAAGAAGATTATACTTTTATTTAAGTTGTAAATCAATTCAAACATTTCGACTCAGTCTAAAACTACTATATCGACTCGAATTTTGTCATTGGTTTGCTTTTGAAACTATATACTCCTTTTGACTTGCTCGACACCCCTTGTAACTAATTAAGGACTTGGCTATTATTTTATACAAATGTTGTCGAAATGTCTCCAAGGCTTTTCATTTATATCAACGTTACCCAAATTCAAACATTTCGACCCAATTGGCATATGGGGTTTCGACAATATTCGAACACTCTTTAAAAAACTAAGTTTATAGGTTTGGACAGTGTCGAAAGGTTCTTTTGTCTTATTTATTGAATGTTGATGACATATATTTTATTCCAATTGATTGTGTAGGTTTCAACTATTTCCTTCAATAACAAAATTATCCTTGAGCTTTCAACATTGTTGAAGGGTGTTTGTTTGGCGTCAACTTCTATTCTCCCTTTCGACTATGTCGAAAGCTCAACAAATTTCATTTTTATAAGTCTAACATTCTTTCAAGAATATGAAATTTCATGTTTTTTCTTGATATTCAAATTGTTGTAATAGGCTTCCAATATCCTTGAAAAAAATGTTAATTTCATAACAAATTATAATTTCTAACTGAAATGATTTCGCTTGGTAGGATCATGGGCTTGAAAAAGTCTTCCCAAAAACCAGAGAAGGACACAATACCAGTGATGGAATCTTCACCCAAGAAGATTGAAGCAACTTCCAAACATTCCTTAATATCTACCCAGGATGAGGTGGATGCAATTCTCAATGACTTCGGCATTACTGGGGTGGAAGCTATTCCTCCAAGTGATAAGGACACCATTCAAAGCCCTCCTGAAGGGTACTTTGCATATACCGCTATCCACATTTGGCACAAATGCTTCTTACCCTTCTCGGATTTCTTATCCAAGTTCCCGACCTATCTGAGTATTTCTCCTATACAGCTATCACCAAATGTTTATACATATCTTTTATCCCTGGAACTCATGGCAATGGAGTCCGGCATTCCTTCTCTTAATGTTGAAGTGTTGAATTATCTTGTTCGATTGGTTAAGCTTAGCAACCTGAATAACCAAATCTTTAGAGCCAATCCCTCCAAAAAGCTAATATACGAGGGAGTGAACAAATTCAAGGGTTGGGAAACGTAATTATTCTTCGTTAAATGCTTTCCCAACATCAGTGGGTTTTTCTCTTCCCCCCGTAAGTTGATCATGGTCTTTATTTTTCCATTTAGTTACTTTCCTTTGCTAATCTATGCTTTGTTCCCTGATGCTTCTGTTAAAGAGCTAAACGTAGAAGATAAGAGAACTGTAAAGGCGCTGATAGGATTGGAAATAGATTAACCCTGTTGAATCCTTCAAATCTTCAAAAGCATTGCCTCCTACCAATGGGCCAGAGGGTAGTTGGTCAACCTCCTTTGGTTCAACACACATCTCGAAGAAAATGCTTCCTTTCTTTGGGTGATCCGAAGAATTTCTCTCTAATGTCACCAATTTGTACTGATCACTCTAGTAAGTTTAAACATAGTACTTTTAGTTTGTTGTTGTGTTACTCTTTAAATTGCTTCTCAGACTTGTAGTTTTTTTTGAATTTTCGGTAGCTGCTTCTCAGGTTAAACCAATTATAAGTGATCCATCTCACCCTGTTAGTTCCTGAGATGATGGTTTTGATGACAACAACCTTAGGACTTGTTATAAAATATAAATACTAATATCTTTGTCTAGATATATGTGTATATGCAGGATATATATATATGCAGGTACTGAGAATGAAGACTGTACGGTATAGAGATTCAAGACTGACGAATTCAAGATTGAAGAAATCAAGACTGAAGACTCATGAGTATAAAGAGTTCAAGATAAGTAATAGTGTTTAGATTTATGTTAAAATTTCATAATAGCACTAAAAATTTTATTCGGATTTTAATTATGGAATGGAACCCACCTTCTCGCTTTAATAGTGGGATGGAACCCATGACCTCTTTAGTGGGATGGAACCCACGACCTTCTCTAGTAGAATGGAATCCATGAAATTTTCAAAATGATTTATTTTAAATATTTTTCCAAAATTTTTTTAAAAGTCATCTCAATTTAAATATTTTAGCCTTAAACTATTTTTATTACCTTTTATATTTTGATTTCAAAATCATCTCTTGTTTTTAAACTATCTCCTGGTTTTAATATTATAAGCTTTAAATCTCAAAAATATATTCTATACTTAGTTTTTAATATTACTTTTATATTATAAATAATATATTTTTAAGATTACTTTTTAAATCTCTTTTATAAGTTTAAACTATATTCAAAATGGTTTATAAACTTCATAAATTGTTTTGACAAGTTTTAAAAAAAATCTCTTTTGAAAACAAAATTCAATTTTCAAAATTTACCAGGTCATGTCGACATACCCCATCCCCCCATGTCGACATGGTAGCCGTAGAATTTAAAATTCAAATTTTCAAATGAAGTGTCTATTCGTTATAACCTTTCGTGAATGGATATGACTGTTGTTCTTCAATAAATACCAGTTGTTTTCAATGAATTTTAAGTTAGTTTTTCTTCATTTCTTCACTCCTTCTTCTCCACTCAAATATTCTCTTATATTTTAACAAAACTCTGCCGAAATCCTAAGCGAATCAAACTTGATCATCTCCAGTTTGATTCTCTGCCACTCTCTTTCAAAGATCTCAGTGCTATTCAGAGTTATATGATCATTTGTAATCAAAGAAGTGTATCGAGTCTCTCTATCTATCAAAGTGATATTGGAAATGGTGTGATTGTGGCCCGTGAACCAATTGGGTGTGATTGTAGCCCATAAATCAATTAGGTGATCTTGTAGCCTGGTTAAATAAAGAGAGTTTGCCTCGAGCTCGAAGACAGGAGGGTGTATCTCGTGGCCTTGAAATCGAGGTTGTAATATCGACATTATATTTGAAAATAAATCTGCACAAGAAATTATGTAGGACTGGATGTAGGGTATCTCCGAACCAGTGTAAAATTACGGTTTGTTCTTTCCTTTACTGCTTTTATTAACTATTTGCATCTATGTCTGATTCTGTGATTGTTTCTGTGTTTGTGAATTGCATCTGTTTGGGTTTAATTTCAAAAGATTTCGAAAATTCCATAAAATCCATTAAACACTATTCACCCCCTCTAGTGTTAATTCTGCCTTAAGATTCGTAATCCGCATTTCCTACACTTTCCACTTCTACTTCCCGTGTGTCATCTTTGTCTCATGCTATTGCTAGGTTGAAGATGGCTGCTAAAAGAAAGCTGGGTATAGCGGCCATGCCAGAACCATCCCCTAAGGAAGCAAAGATCGTTGAAGTTCTTGATTCTCCACAACGAGAAGAGGGGGAGTCTGTAGATATTGAAAAAACTCTAGAGAGTCCAACTATCGAATCTTCTGTTGATCAACCTAAGAAGACTCCCTCACAGGTCGATCCCTTGTCACACAATGTCATTTCAAGCTCTCCTCGTGTAATTGAACAAATGCAAAAAGGCTTCGGGACTTCGACCCCCTCTTTGGAGTTGCACTCTCCCAGATCAACATCATCTGTGTCTCCAAGTGATTTCGAGAAGATGGTTCACACTATCTTGAGTTTTCCATCCTTTATTTCTATCCGTCCGCCCTCGTCCGTTTCTGATCTAATGGACCATTGTCGTTCTCTAGTTGAACAACAACTCCTGGTATGCTTAATATCACTTAACCTTATTGTTATTATTTCTTTCTAAGTTTTTCACTTATGTTATACATTTTCTTTCAGATTTCTAAGAGTTGGCTCTTGTGACGACCCGAAATTTTTGTATATTTGAAATTGGAATATTTAATTAATTTTAAATATTCAGAGGTTAATTATAAACTTAAATTTCAAATATCGCTGTTTATTGAGTAATTTAATAATTAAATTAAATTTATTTGAAGTTGGATAAAATAGTAAATCTGGCATTCTAAGCTAATTTAAAATATTTTGAAAGCTCGTAAAATTCGTAATGATAATACTAAAGATAATAGAAGCTTCAAAATGTAATTTCAAACTGTTTTATTCAGTTTTGAAATTATATCGTTTGAATCGATATTTAAAAATAGCCTTCCGAGGCACAGTCTCGGAATTCAACGAAACCAGTTCCATTGGATCTGTAATAGTTAGATATTATCGGATTTCAATTTTCGTAGCAATCGGAGTTGTCGTGTGACCCTGGCCGCCTCGATGTCATCATGTTCTCGTAGGGTTCCGGTGTTGGCCGAGCTTGCGTGAGTAGGAGCAGTCGATGGTGGAGTCGTGCGCGTCGAGATATGGGTTGCGATCGATGGTAGGGCGGCCGCTAAATCGATTTGTTGGATCCTGTTCTTGGTCAGCAGCAGGTATAAATTTCGATTTATATTTCCAATTTAATATTAACAGTGAAGTAGATAGTAATTTTGGTTATTTACTGAAAAAAAAACATACATACTGTTTAATTTTTAAAAAGTATGAACGATGGTAATTAGGATAGGTATATATACACTGTTAACAAATTTATAATTGGGTAAGAGAAGAGGAAATATATGTTTGTAATGGGATACATGTAAATGCAGGTTTCAATTTATATATCTACATTAAGAAAGCAGAAAATAAATAATTACATTTTTAAATCGTTATAAATTAAGTTTTCAAAAATATATATATATATTTTAAATTTTCATAAATTATTTTGTCACTAAAAGATATTTTAAAAAGGGAAAATTGGTTTAAACAGAATTTGTTGATTAATTAAAGTTATTAAATGGCAATTGATTGTTCGGTAATTTTGAATATTAATAAATCATATAAATTGTTTATTCAAGGTCGAAAATCGGAAAACCAAGGCAATATTGGCATGGATTGCAAATAGAAGCAAAGGTGAGTTAATCTCACTCAGTTAAATTTAAATTTAAATGGTTAAATTTAAATAATTGATTGAATGGGTGAATTGATTTGGATGTGCTATATTATATATAGTAGTATATAGCAATATATACATATTGGCATATGTATATATTGGAATTGTTGATATTCCCGCATTATATAGCGGATGAGACCCTATGCGCCGCATAATAGCGGATGATTTTATATAAATCCCATATACCGCGATATTCCACCTTGAAGTGGAATTGGTATTTTATATTGTGCTAACGTCTGTGGATGCAGGGAAACAGGTTGGAGGGATCCAACTGGATTCCTCAAAATTATTAGATTATTTAATATTCTGTGTTCTGAATATTTGATATCATGTGATGATTTTATATTGGATGATGTGGTTGATTTGGATTGTCCAGTATAATAAATTATAAAATCTATGGAATTGAATTTTTGAAAAGAAATAAAGGAATAAAAGTTTAAGTAAAATAATTCGAGGAATTGGGATAAAATTTATAACGAATTGAAATAAAAATAAGATGATTTGGAATTTTAACAAATATGAAAATAAGGGGATTTTGAATTCACAAGGGATAATAAATTTTATACTTAAGTGATATTATTTGAAGAATAAAAAGAAGTTATTTTTGAGATTAAGGATTAAAGTTAATTAAAGAATAAATAAGGAGTTTTGGAAATCTGTAATCGATATTGGTAAAAAGGGGTTTAAATCATAATGAGAAATAAAATCTGGAAGTTAATGAATTTGGAAATAAATGGATTAAGTAAGGAAATTTATTTCAAAGTAAAATAAATTGGGAAATCAATTATAAATTTGATTTAAATACTTTGGGATTTGGAATTTAAAAGAGAAGTGAGATTTTGAAATTTATAAACTGGGTTTATAAAGTAAAATAAAATATCAGGGGATATTTGAGAATATAAATTCAAGGTGGGAATTTATAAAGGGATATGAATTGGTTTAAAATAAATGTTGGTTTATTTTTAAAAGATGGAAATGAGAAGTGTATTTCTCTGGATTGCCAAGTACGTTTTTCCAAGGCAATTTTAAATACAAGTTAAAAGTTTAATATGTTTTAAAAAGCATATTTTAGAAGATTGATTATTTCTAAATGTTAAAGTCTAAAGTAAGTATTTTCAAAAATCTATTATTGTAGTAATTATATAAAAGTGATTTGCTATTATGTTTAAAAAGAGAAATTTAGTTTATATTTGTAAAGGGGTTTCATTTTAAATATTCCTTAAGTATATATTTTGTTAAGGTATTAAAGTAGTTTTTAAATTTCAATATTATAAAGTATATTTATAGTAAAGTGCTTTTAAATTATTTTTAAATCTAAAGTATTTTGTACTTGGTGTTTTAGAGAAATAAATATCTGGGGAAATGTATTCCGTAAGCGGAAACTGTTTGAAATTGTTTTCAAAAGGAGTTTGAAAATTTGGAAATATATCTTGGAAAGATATTTGGGCAAATAAATAATGTGGGAAATTATTTATTGTGTGATGGTTGCTTGTGGATGTTAATTGATAGTTAAATAACCGACTATCAATATTGGCTAAGTGCGCTGATCGTTTCGAAGAGACCGGGATCGAGTTTCCGTATACCGGGATTCTAGGTCTGGAGACTCGAATACCACTTCGATCCGGTTTGTACGTTTCGTGTAACGTGTTCAGAGTCGAAGATGGAGCTGTGAAGTGCAAGGGCTAGTCGCTACTAATCCTGAGGATATTTCCAAAATGGATGTAGTAGGAATAGTGCCTTCGGTTCCGTTCGAACCCGGGACGGACTTGTATGGACGAATGCTTTCGTGACATCGTCAGGTGGACGATGGGCATTCTAAGGGATATGTGCTATAAAGGTATCGTTTAGCCTCGAACCTCATCAACCGGGAATGACTGAAAATCAGGGGTTATGCAGCAAGGCTTCATGGGTAGCCCCCACTTGAGAGTAAAGTCATCCCTGTCTAGATGTCCCTTTTTATTTCGGCTTAGTGTTGCGGTTGCTGATCCCAACCGTGGGGTGATTTTATTTGGAATTATCCAGTAAGGGATGATTCCGGCCTTGTGTTGCAGGGGAGCGGGCGTACTCCTCGGTACTGTGATCTAGGCCACGTACTGTGACAGGTGGTACCCCAGTGCCTAGTCATTCGTTGGAAATCCATTCTCCCTACGTGCCTGTACGGTTTTGATTGTGCCCAACTATTGTTGAAATGTGAGATGCAAGCATTTCAGCTAGATTCTATTTTACTTTCTGTAGACACTATTATAATATCAGAGGATTTTGATATAAAGTGTTTTAGCTATCGTAAGGTAAAAACCCGACATGTTTATTTGTGGCGTGGTCTTACGAGATGCTTTTATTTTCAAAAGGATTTTGAAAATTTAATAATCAATTGAGTGTGATTTTCTCACGCTGGTTTTCCAGACTGACTCGGGTATTGTTTTATATGATGCTCGGGTCAGACCGAGTATTTTAGGTTACAGGATATGATGCTGTGGAGCTCAGGAGATGAGCTGGATGGCGAGACGTATCTCCCGTACTTGTTTATATATATATATTCCGCTGTGTTGATTGTTGTACTCTGTTGTATTGAGGACATGATATGGATATTGTCCAGTTGTATGTTATGTGTTCTCTGGTGTATACTCTGATGCTATATTATATAAAACTGATATAGTTTTGATTTGTGTAAAGATATGTTAATATATTATATTTTATTTCGCTGCGATGGTTAGATTCTGATGTGTTTTCTATTTTTCTTCTTCTACCTCTTCTTCTTAACTAAAATGGTTCGATTTTCTGGGTCTGGAAAGTCGGGTCGTCACAGCTCTCCTTGCAAGGTGGTGCGTTAGAATCTTCTACAGAGACACTGAGGCTTCGAGAAGAAATTTCAAACTTAAACGGCTAAGTCTCCTCCCTGGTTGTAGATAAAAATGAAGCTATCACGGAATTAGAGAGATTGAGAGCTTCTTTGACTCAGTCAGAGTTAGTCATTTCCGAGGAGAGGAAAGCACATCAACTCCTTGTTGACAAAAAATTGGCCTAAAAAATAGTTTTGAAAGAAATTGAGGATGAGAAAGCACGAATGGTAGCAAAACAATCTTCTCTAGAGAAAAAGCTGAAGAAAAGTAAAAATTCTCTAAAGTTGGCTATCAGCGTTATTTCTGATGCAAAGCAGGGGGTGTCTCATTTCCTTGATACTTCTCTTGAGGACAACATTGTCAATTCTTTTGAAGACGTTATGATGCTTGCTTATGCCGACAATGTCAATAAATGCCCTAACTTGAGCTTTCCCTCAATCGACCCTGCTATTGTCAACAGAGTTATGAACAAAATTAAAAGAATGGAGCAGGGAGTTAAAGTTGCTGAAAGAGAGGAGATCGATGCCTCTAACATTCTATCCTTCGAAGTCCCTTCCTTCGAAGTAGACTCTGACTCTAAAGATGAAGGTGACAAAGTGTAACACCCCTAATTTCAATAACATTATTCAGGAGATTTAATTAGATAAATTAAAAAGAATAATGTAAATGTTGAGTGATAAGAGGATTGAGATTTGAATAAATATTAAGTGGCCATGCTTATTAATTCAAATGGATTTAAGAATGGTTTATTGGATAATTGAAATACACATGAGTATATTAGGTATTTGCCAAACATAATCTTTACTCTACATATATGTAGATTTTTGCCTCATAGGCCATTCACATTCATATCTCATTTTCACAAAAAATAAACGTAAGTTGAAGAGGATAAGGCTGGCCATTATTATAGAGGAAAAAGAAAGAAAAGAAAAGAAAAGGAATTAAGGAAGGGGAATAAGCTCAAATCCAAACAAATCTTCTTATTATAAATCAAGGTGAATAATTATTCCATCTCTAATTTCTGAATATATGTTTCGGAATTAAATTTTTCCAAGCTATGGAAAGTTTATTATGAATTTTCGTATGAAAATATGATTAATTGGGTTTAAGAATTTATTTCAGAAATTATATCAAGAATTTGGATTATAAATTTTGATATGTTAGATAACATGTTCAAAGTGAATTTCTGTAATTTTTGGGGATTTTTCTTAAGTAATTTACAATATGAAATAAATTATTTTAAGAGAAGGATCTAAATGATTTACGTATAAATTAAGGGGAAGGGTTTATCTGCAAAAAGCTAATATTGATGTTTATCCAAAAATAAAAGGTGGTTAGTTTTGTAAAGCATGGAAAAAGTTGAGGCAATCAATTATATGCTTACACGTAGGCAAGTTAGTTAATATAAATTTGACATTTAACCTAGAAAATCAGGTTTCGCCTCTATTAGAGATACCTTTTGAATCATAGCTTTCACCTTCGACTAAGTCAAAACCCCATTTAGCTAAAACCAACACACAGAATATCATCTAGGTGGCACATAGTAGATTGGAGAAAAGCAGAAGGTATGGTGTCAAAAGCTTGGCTTCTGATGGAGTCGATACCTGTGTTTGTTTTAAAATATTAAGCGCTTACTTTAGATTTTCTAAAGCTTTTGACATAGTCGAAACATATGGTTTTGAAAGGAGCTTTACAATATATTTCGAAGGGGTTGCCATATTTTGTTTTAAAAGTAAACGGCTTTCAAATGAGTTCTTTTAATTGTAAACATATGCTTCCAAAAGAAGGGGTTCCGACTCAGTCGAAACCCTACCGCCAATTCTTGTACCATTCCTGGGTATTGAATTCATCAACGCTTTCGGAGGTGGTATTGTTTTAAATAAGAATTAAGCCACTTCCTAAATGCATTCAAAAGGGGTTGAGGGTTTCGAAGGCAATGGAGTCAAAAGGGGGTTTCGAATCTATCCTTCAAAGTTTTAATTTAAAGGATTGTGCTTTCGACTGATGGTTCCGACACCATCAACTTTTCCCCAATAATTTTATAAGGGTTTCGAAAAAGATACTTTCATATATAACTCTTTTAACCTAAATGGTGTTTTAAAAGCATAAACCCAATACTTTCGAAAGGGGAACTTTTACTTGTATCAAAGCTATGTTTTATTTGATATTTTGATACTATCGAAAGGTATATTTGGTTTCGAAAGGGAATATGTATCAAGGGCTTTGAAAGGAATGTTTATTATGTTTTGAAAATAAGTTTATGGTTTCGACAGAAGTCATCCAGAGGTTTTGAAAGAGATGTTTTTAATATTTCAAAACATAAACCAATTTCAATTTAAAGAGATTAACCATGGTATAAATAAACAAAGGGTTTTGATCAATGAAGATTTTTTCATTGATTATAAAGGTTAAAGGGTTTAACCAGGATATATATACATATAAGATAATAAATCTTTATATTAATGGTTGTTATGTATGCTCCTTCATATATTTATTCACATAGTTATTGACCCGTAACAGTATTTTGGGGAAAGGCAGAATAAGCAACTAGGTTGACCCACGGTGAATATAAATTAAAGATGTTGGCAGGGGCCAATAGGTTCATAGTAAGCCTATAAAAACTGTGTATATGAAAAGATATTGGCAGGGGCCAATAGGTTCATAGTAATCCCATGAAAATTATGTAGAAATGAAGATGTCAGAAAGACGGGTTCCTAGTCAGCCTATGAAAACTAGGATAAAAGAAAAGATATTGACAGTTAGCCAATAGGTTCCTAGTTAGACCATGAAAACTAGGATAAAAAAAAGATATTGATAGTTAGTCAATAGGTTCCTAGTCAGCCCATGAAAACTAGGATAAAGGAAAAGATATTGGAGTTACGAATAGGTTCATGGTGATCCCATGAAAACTATGTAATTGGACAGGGAGTCCTTAAATATTTAACCAGTTATTAGTCAGCCCATGAAAACTATTAAGTTAATGGTAATCCTAAAAACTATAACTGAGACAGATAGTCAAAATGAATGGTGATGGGTAATCCAGGATTTATTCATTTGTTAAACATATCGTCATATTATACCATTTTGGAATGTTTTAACGATTGTGGATGCCGGAGCACAATATATAGTTTTATAAATGTTTTAGGATACTAGTGAGGGGAAAACCCATTCCGCTAAGTGGCGTAGTCTCACTGGATATCCAATTGGTTTGAGATGGTAGATTATTATTCATACCAGGCTTTATGTCTGACTCGAAGTTTTTGTTTTCCCCTTAAACTTTCGGGTATACAATTAATTTTGAGTAGTCTGAGGGTTGAGGTTTTATAGTACCTCATTAGACGAATAAGCTTCCGGAGTTGTGCATGAGGAATCATAGCTATTTTGAGTTCTTGTTCAATTTGATTCCACTGTGCTATGTTTTATTAAGGCAAAGTTGTTAATTGCCTATTATATACTCTAATCACCAAGGGACATCTTCATATGTCGCTCTTGGAGTATGTTGTAATAAATATATTTATCTAAAAATGGCTACATTGTGGGATTATGTAAAGAATATTGAAAAGGTTTTTGGAATGGAATATGAATATTATTTTGAAGCTTTAAATTCTTCCATATACATGTGTTACTGATATATCTATGTAATTAACATTACCGTATTTGGTCGCCGAGGATTAATAACTATGGATGACTACAACATCAGTAGCCATTAGTTTTGGGCCAGTAAATGGTGGATGTTACAAGTTGGTATCAGAGCATAGGTTTATGAAAATTAAGCAATTTAATCCTAAAAGGATTTTTAAAGCGAGTCCAACGAATCAGAAAGATGATCGAGGTTTGGGTTAACACTATTGTAACGTACTTGTATTTGATATATAGTTATATATATATAAGTACGTATTCCCCTTTTCTCTTAGACCGTTCTTCTGTATCTTACTAAGGATCGTATACAGATTTACGAGAAAATATATTTGGAAGCAGGAAATGGAAGAGGAAATCTAGATGGAGGAAGCACCACAACTGATGGAAATGCTCGGCCTAACACTCGGATTAACCAGGGTCGATAGGCGAACGCTAATCAAAATGCTAAAGCTAATGTGCGTGCTGGAAATCCACCAGTAAATGTGGGGATGATGTATCAGTTCCTTGCTAATTTGGTGCAAGCAGGAGCTGCTACTGGAGTTGCTGGTAATATTGGGAATAATCATGCTAAGCTGAGCAGAGACTACACTAGCTTGGGTGGAAAGCCGTTTATGGGAATGGTGGATGCTATCGAAGTGGAGAATTGGCCGTTTCATTACGAAATAATATTTGCTGATCTGGGTTTAGAAGATGAACAGAAGAGAAGGTTGGCCTCTAGGAAATTTCAAGGGTCAACACTTCACTGGTGGAATAGTGTGACTACCGGAGTTCTGGAGGAAGACTTGACATGGGTTGATTTTCGAAGGAGATTCGAACTGAGGTTTATTTTTGAAGTTGCTAAGTCAGCATTGATGAGGAGGTTTATGGATATAGTTTAGGGAGATATGTCAGTTATTGAACATGCTAATAAGTTTGATGAGCTATCTCGATATGGATACGCTATTGTAGACATTGACATAAAAAGGAATGAAAGGTTCATTCGGGGACTACGCCCCGAGCTTACTAGGACAACCCTGACACATATCCGTGATCCTAGTAATATAGTGGTGGAGATGGCTATTCGCCATGAAGAAATGCTTGCTCTGTGTGCTAGAGAGAAGCCAGTTGAATCCCAGGGTCCTTAGGGTAAGAAGAGGAAGTTCTTCAAAAAGAAAGGAGCTCAAAAGGGAGATATAGCCAAAAAGTCAAAAGCTGATATAGTTTGCTCAAATGTGTAAAGAAGGGTCATTTTGCAAATGAATGCTGGTCTGGCAAGGGATAGAAGAAGACTACGGATAAGAAGCATGTGAAATGCTACAATTGTGATCAAGTTGGGCATTACAAGAACCAATGTCCAGAACCAGTTAGGGCGGACAAGGGAAAAGTTTTTACTATTGGACCATCATCTCCTAAGTCAACTGCTGCTGAAAAAGGGAAGTCTGTGATGGAAGGTACGTTTTTGATTCAGAGTATTCCAGTTAGGATACTATTCGATACCAGTGCATCGCATTCATTTATATCTCAGAATCTAGTTGAGAGGTTATGTTTAGTACATGCCCACCTTGTTTCTTCCTTAAGGGTTGTGAATCCAATGGGAGGATTTGTAACTCTAGGGATAAGATGTGACCAGTTAGAACTTGATTTGTTAGGTCATATATTTGCATGCAGTCTGTATGTTTATGATTTCGTAGAATTCAGGATCATTTTGGGTATGGATTGGTTGGGTAATATGTGGCAAGGATATTTTGCCAGGATGGGGAGATATTAGTAAGACACCTAGACAGTCATAACCAAATCATCTTCTCAATGGAGAATTCCGACAGGAACGTTTGTGCTTTGTTAAATGCCCTAGAAATAGTAGAAGAGCTAAGTCAGGTTCGTGTTGCAAGAGAGTTTGCAGATGTCTTTGAGCCGGTTATAGGACTACCACCAAAACGAGCTGTTGAGTTTCGGATAGATCTTGTGTCAGGAGCTGAACCTATCAGTAGACCACCTAGCAAAATGAAACCGATTGAGATGAAAGAATTAAAGGTACAGTTAGTGGATTTAGAAGGTAGGAATTTTATTAAACCAAGAAGTTCACCTCGGGGGGCGGCCACGGTTTTCGTAAAGAAGCCAGATGGGTCATTAAGGATGTGCATCGACTATCGGAAGCTAAATGAAAGGACGATCAAGAATAGGTACCCTTTGTCAAGAATTGATGATCTTTTTGGTCAATTTAGTGGAGCCAAAGTATTATCCTAATTGGATTGGCAACCGAATTTCATCAGTTGAGAGTGGTGGAGAACAGTATTCCTTTGATAGCAATTTAGACTAGGTATGGTTCATATGAGTGGTTAGCGATGCCATTTGGATTGACAAATGCACATGCTTTCTTCGTGGATTTAATGAACTGATTTTTCTGATAGTACTTAGATATGGTGTTTATAGATGACATTTTGGTGTACTCAAAAGATGAGAGAAAGCATGAAAAACATCTAAGAGTAGTGCTAGAGATGCTGAAGCGGCATCAGCTAAAGGTGAAGTTTTCCAAATGTCATTTTTTGAAAGAAGAGGTCAAGTTTCTTGGTCATGTAGTTTCGAAAGAAGGTTTGGCAGTAGATCTAGTTAAGATCGAAGCTGTCAATAATTGGAAGAGACTAGAGACGGTAACCGAGATCAGCAGTTTTCTTGGACTTGTTGGCTATTACCAGAGATTCATTAGGGATTTTTCACGGATAGCAGCACCTTTGACTAAGTTGACTAGGAAGGATGTGAAGTTCATTTGCTCTAACAAATGTGAGGAAGGGTTCCTCAAGTTAAAGCATTTGTTGACCAATGCACCGGTGCTAGTAATTCCAGATGGAAATCAAGAGTTGGTGGTGTACACTGATGCATGTGGACCGAGATTGGGAGCTGTATTGATGTAGCATGGTAAAGTCATTGCCTACGCTTCTCGACATCTTAGACCGCATGAGGTGAGATACCCTACTCATGATTTGGAGTTAGCTGCGGTGATCTTAACATTGAAGATTTTGAGAGCTTATCTCTTAGAGGAGAGATTTGAGCTATACACTAATCATGAATCCTTAAGATATTTATTCTCTCGGAAGGAGTTGAATATGCGACAGCAGAGGTGGCTAGAGTTTTTGGCAGCTTATGATTTTGGTATAGAATATACTTCCGAGAAAGGAAATAAGATAGTGGGTGCTCTTAGCAGCAAACATCAGAATATGGTGCTAGCTATGTTGGTAGAATGGAAAGATTTAGAAGCTTTGACTCGTGTAGTATAAAGTCAAGATCGACTGCTAGTTCTTGTCAGAGTGCCGGTATGTTGGTTTGTTTAGAAGTGCGACCTGTGCTAATTGAAAGGATATCTTTTAAATAGAAAGAGGATCCAGAATTAGCCGAGAGGATTAGAAGGCTCAAGGTAGGATCCGAGATCGATGATTTAAAAGATTTTGGCATCGATCAGAGAGAATTGTCGATAAAGATGGGACGCTTATGTGTTCCGAATGTAGAGAACTTGAAAAGAGAAGTTCTAGAAGAATGTCATTAATTACGATTCATCCTGGGGGACCAAGATGTATCAAGATATGAAGAGGAGCTTCTATGTGGAAGGCGCGAAGGGAGATCTTAGCTTGTGGGTTAGGCAGTATGCTAACTATCAACAAGTGAAAGCCGAACACCAGAAGCCGAGCAGGTTGCTTCAGCCTTTAGAGATTCTAGTTTGGAAGTGGGACTCTATATCCATGGATTTCATTGACGGGTTGCCAAGGTTGAACAGGGCAAATGAAAGCATATGGGTCATAGTGGACAGATTGACCAAGAGCGCCCATTTCATTCCAGTCATGTGAACCAGAACAACACCTGTTTTAGCGAAGTTGTTCGTGCAGAACATAGTTAGACTTCATGGGATTTCTGGTAGCATAGTCAGCGACAGAGATGCATTATTCACTAGCGAATTTTGGAGAAGTTTGTAGAAAGTATTAGGTACCAGGCTCTAGATAAGTACAACATATCACCCATAGACGGATAGGCAGACTGAGAGAGTCAATAAAGTACTCGAAGATTCGTTGAGAGCTTGTGTATTAGATTTGGGTGGATCTTGGGAAGATCACCTACATTTGACTGAGTTTTCCTATAATAATAGTTATCAAACTAGTATAGATATGGCATCTTTTGAAGCATTGTATGGAAGGCCATGCAAATCACCAGCATGTTGGTTAGAGACTGGAGACAAATTAGTCTTAGGTCCAGATTTGGTTAGAGAGGCATCAGAAAAGATTGAGTTGATCCAAGAACGGATGAAAGAAACTCAATCCAGATAGAAGAGTTACGCAGATAAAAGACGTAAAGACCTAGAGTTCTTAGTTGGAGACAGGGTTTTTATTAAGGTGTCACCGATGAAGGGAGTGATAAGATTCGGAAAGTCAGGGAAGCTAGCACCGAAATACGTTGGTCCATTCCAGATTATAGAGAGGATTGGAAAGCTCGCATACAGAGTAGAGTTGCCGAGCAATTGGCTGGTGTTCATAATGTATTACCTATCTTATCTTCGAAAGTATGTGCATGATCTAGAAAATACTATTCCTCCCACAGGGTTGGATGAATTAGTAGTATAGCCTAATTTGATAGTTGTTAGACAACCAGTTCGTGTTGCGGCAAAGGATGAGAAAAGGTTGAGATCAAGGACAGTCAAGTTGGTGAAAGTTCAATGGAGTGCCAACGAGAAAGACTATACTTAGGAGACATAGGACATGATTCGAGATACTTATCCTGATCTGCTTTGAGGGTATGTCTATATTAGACTTATATAAATTATCACTAGTCAGATAGACTAGTATGGTTAATAGGAGGTGTTATAGATGATTACTATGATTAGTATTTGGTCCTTATAGAATTTTGAGGACGAAATTCTTTAAAGAGGGGAGCATGTAACACCCCTAATTTCAATAACATTATTCAGGAGATTTAATTAGATAAATTAAATAGAATAATGTAAATGTTGAGTGATAAGAGGATTGAGATTTGAATAAATATTAAGTGGTCATGCTTATTAATTCAAATGAATTTAAGAATGGTTTATAGGATAATTAAAATACATATGGGTATATTATGTATTTTCCATACATAACCTTTACTATATATATATATATGTGTGTGTGTGTGTGTGTGTGTAGATTTTTCCTCTTAGGCCATTCACATTCATATCTCATTTTCACAAAAATAAACGTAAGTTGAAGAGGATAAGGCATGCCATTATTAGAGATGAAAAAGAAAGAAAATTCAAAGAAAAGAAAAAGAATTTAGGAAAAGGAATAATCTAAAATCCAAACCAATCTCCTTATCATAAATCAAGGTGAATAATTATTCCATCTCTAAATTCTGAATATATGTTTCGAAATTAAATTAAATTTGGATTCTATGATGTTTGATGATGATATTCTTGAATTAAGGTTTGTTTAAATTTAAACAAGATTGTTTAAATAAAGATTTATACGATTTTAGGCCAAAACCGAGTGATTCTACTATTTAAATGCCATGGAAAATTTTTATGGTATGTAAAACATATTTTTGGAGTTGGGTTTCAAATTTGATAATTTTCCAAGCTATGGGAAGTTTATTATGAATTTTCGTATGATAATATGATTAATTGGGTTTCAGAATTTATTCCAGGAATTATATCAAGAATTTTGATTAGAAATTTTAATATGATAGATAACATGATTAAAGTGAATTCCTGTAATTTTTGAGGATTTTTCTTAAGTAATTTACAATATGAAATAAATTATTTTAAGAGAAGGATCTAAATGATTTACGTATAAGTTAAGGGGAAAGGTTTATCTGCATAAAGATAATATTGATGTTTATCGTAAAATAAAAGGCGGTTAGTTTTGTAAAGCATGGAAAAAGTTGAGGCAACCAATATGCTTACACGTAGGCAAGTTTGTTAATATACATTTGACATTTAACCCAGAAAATCAAGTTTCGCCTCTATTAGAGATACCTTTTGAACCATAGCTTTCGCCTTCGACTAAGTCGAAACCCTAATTAGCTAAAACCAAAACACAATGCATCATTTAGGTGGTACATAGTGGAGTAGAGAAAGGCAGAAGGTATGGTGTCGAATGCTTGGCTTTCGATGGAGTCGATACCTGTGTTTGTTTTAAAATATTAAGCACTTGCCTTAGTTTTACTAAAGCTTTTGACATAGTCGAAACAAATGGTTTTGAAAGGAGCTTTATAATAGCTTTCGAAGGGGTTTCCATATTATGTTTTAAAAATAAAGGGCTTTCGAATGAGTTCTTTTAATTGTAAATAGATGCTTTCGAAAGAAGGGGTTCCGACTCAGTCGTAACCCTACCGCCAATTCTTATACCTTTCGAGGGTATTGAAGTCATCAATGCGTTCGAAGTGTAGTATTTTTTTAAAGAAGAATTAAGCTGCTTCCTAAATGCTTTCGAAAGGGGTTGAGGGTTTCGAAGGCAATGGAGTCGAAAGGGGGTTTCGACTCTATCTTTCAAAGTTTTAATTTAAAGGATTGTGCTTTCGACTAGATGGTTCTGACACCATCAACTTTTCCCCATCAATTTTATAAGGGTTTCGAAAGAGATACTTTTACTTGTTTTAAAGTTATGTGTTAAATAACGTTTTAATACTATCGAGAGGTATATTTGGTTTCGAAAGGGAATATTTGTAACAACCTGAAATTTTCAACCATTCGCATCCGCACATGTCGGAATTGAATTGCTCAAAATATCATATTGTTAATTTAAATTTGGCAAAACTCATCATATACAGTAAATAAATAATCACAGAATCACAGACACAGAGTAATATAATAATAATGCAGCGGAAACAAAAGAATAGTAGTTCATGAAGCTACTATATATATATCAGAGTTAAATAAGATACAACAGAGGTCTCGAATACATAGATGTCTCAATACAATAGTCAAGTACAAGATCTGAACACATCACTGGAATCAATTGAATAACTACAAGCTGAATATATATAGCTGGATCTCCAAGCGAAGCTCCAACTCCAAAGGTGAGTCTCGAATGCTGTATCACTCAGTCTGACCCGAGCGTAAAGAAAAATACAAAACACTCGAGTCAGGATTAACATTCTTATATCAATAAATCCAACTCAAGTGAAATATCAACTGAAATACAAGTAACTCAAAGGATGTTTAAGATAACCATCCTCTAAGGATCCGTTAAACTATATACAATGTAGTAATATACGCTATTATAATAATGTCTAATAGTAAAATAAACATACTTTTAAATAGCATTAAGGCTTTACATTTTCCACCTTAACACGTAATAGTCCCAGTAGTCTATCCAGTATTAGCATACTCCCAGATCGGGGGCTACCCTCAATACTCCACAGGCTACGGGAGAAATCCAAACTCGTAGTAAAGCTCGATATGGTAGGTGACACAGCACAACTAGGAAATGCCAGGGTAGATATACCAATTACGCATCCGGGCTGGTGGAAACGCATAGCAGCCACTACCGCCCACCTCGGAACACACTCCCAATCAAAATCGAAGGGTGGCACCAACTCAATCATAAAGTAATAGAATGGTATCGAAGAAATGCGTCCAATCAGAGGTGCTACCTCATTGGTCCGTCAATCGCTCCTCTTTTAGCCACCTTATGCCAACTCACGGGAGTTGGGTCCACGTATATACCTCAATAGGAATCGTCGCCACCATCCTACTTCATTCTGGAATCTCCACCGCGTACACAGTTGTTAAAGTGGTTTTCGGTATCGATAGAGAGTATGCCCATATCCGATTCCGGTCTCTTTAACAACCAAACGTTATTATAACACCGCGGTCATTTCAAATTAGTTTATACTTCAAAACCAAAATATCATTTCCATTTCAAAACCAAATCAATACGGTATCATTTTCACTTCAAATATATATCCATTTCCAAAAATCATAGCATTTTCAAAGTTATAACATTTCCGAAACCAAAACACTTTGAAATCATAATATTTTGGAAAACCTTAACTTTGAAATCATAACTTTCACCCTTAAACAGTGAGATATTAATAATAGTATAATTAGTTTATAAAATAAAATAGTTTGTAAAATAGTTATAAGTTAAAAATAGTTTAAAATAAATATTTTATATTAAAATAATTAGTATATTTAAAATAGTTTATAAAATAATATAAAATAGCTTTAAATATAATTTAAAATAATTTATAAAATAAAATAGTTTCCACAAATTTATAAATCAATTCAAATCAACTCGAATTCAAAAATTCACATTTAATTAAATCTCAATTCATAAATTTTGACTCAATTCAATTTTTCAATAAATCATTTCAAATTATATCGATTTCAAATACAGATTTGAACCACAAAATACCATTTAATTTCAATATATTTCAAAGTTTAAATATTCCACATTTCCAAAACTAAATTCGAAAATTTTCTATATATCAAATTCACTTTACTATTATTTAGTTTTGAAATATTTACTTAATCATTTCAATAACATCTATATACAACTTCAATTTACAAATTTAAATAAACAGAATATCCCATTTAAATTTATATAAATTTGAAATATTCACTTAAGTCACTATTAATCAAATTCAAGTTATAAACATATCTTTACAATTTCAATTTTAATAAATTTCAACCCAAACTTATTTAAGTATGATTCTTAAATAAGTATGAATTTTCAAGTCAATTTCAAATTTATCTTTTCAACCTGAATCACTTCAAACTCTATATTTGAAAATATAGTTTAAATAAATACTTAAACATATTATATATCAACTTATTAAATCTTTAAAATCAATATTTATTAAAACTATACATTTCTTTTCAAAACTATAAAAATCATTTTCAAAATATTTATATATATATAGACCAACAGTGTCTGTATAAAATTTTCTATCCTATGGTCAAGTGTTACAGATATTTATCATTCCAATCCAAAATTTAAATATATACGGGTATATATCTTTTCAACCCGCAATCCCAAATTCAATTCAATGAAAATCGCTTGGGTTTATCATTTCAACCCATAACGATTTTCTCCTATTCTACAGATCGTTCGGGTATGTATCATTTCAACCCATAGTGAATTCTATACTAACAGGAAACTTGCAGAGTGATAACAGATATGATAATAATATAACAACAGTAACAGGCATATATCATCAGTGAAAAATAACAGATAATGGTGTCAGATGTCACAGGTGAACAGATACAGATAATGGCATATATATAACAATGTAAATAACTAGCAGCAGCATATTTCAATTGACGTTTCTATTGAAATCAAATTTAATAAATATAAGAATGTTAATCGTGAGTGATTTCTCACCTTTTGAGGCTAGAGATTGAGTCGTGGTGTTACGAAATTCAAGCACGACTTCCAAAGTAAAGCCGGATGGACACGATTCGAGGAACAAAGCTGATAGTTGAATTGATGAGAACGAGTCAGAAACATCTAAATAGAAACAGAATATATATATAAGACAAATATTAAAATAAAATAAATAAATATAATTATGTACATAAAATTATATTTATATTCAAACGTACTAATTGATATATAAGTCTATACAGACTCACATTCATTAAAACAAACATATACCAAAATATTAACAACTGCTATATGCAAGTACTTATATAAATTAACATAACCAATATATTGTATAACTTAGTAAACTAACATATGTATATAACAAACATAAGATTATCTTCAACTAAAAAAGCATATGTAAGAACAAACCTGCTATACATCATTCATATGAACTTATATATACATAATAAACTATATTCAACACGCCTAAATTTATATATATAACACTTTATATATAGACTTAAAAATAATATATATACGAATATATGTATGCGGACGAATGATGTATATATACAGGTCACTAACACTGTATATAAACTACAAATCTGGATATACAATTTTGATATGCAAACTTTGATATTCACAAAATACAGCTATATATGTAAACTCAATATATATATATATATATATATATATATATTATTCACCTAACCAAATATATACGAACAACATATATATAAAAATGATTTACCAAACTTATACCTATATAAACAGATTTATATAAACTAGTTTACATATACATAGTAACTAGAAAACTTATATGCCATAAACAAATAATATACATAATATATAACTTACTTTTTATACCAGGAAAACAAACATATATTAGCTATATATATAAAATATATCTCTACACTGAGTAACCACATATACTTCAAATATATATATATATATATATATATTCAACTTACAAACTCTACAAAGTATGCACAAACGAGAATATGGAATCCTGTATATTTAATAGCATCCCTTAGCATGCTCATATATACATATATATATATATATATATATAAACAACTATAACTTCGAATATATATACAATACATATAATACTATTTGTACACTATCTTAATATAACAATGATCTTACAAAACATATAACTAATTATATATATATAACGTTTTAAAGCCAAAAGAAAAACAATACTTATATTTATACTTTTATATGAATAAAGAAACAATACTTATTTTTAAATTACTATAAATAGTTCTATAAAATATACTTATATATAACTATATAAATTCTACATAAAAATCAATGTCATATACATACGTACAATCATGTATAGACTAATGCATGAACAATAGATAATTTACCTAAAAAATCTATATAACAGATTTTCATATACATACCTATATAAAAAAATAAGAATGATGCTGCTATGGGATGGTGATGATCGGTTGAGGTGACAGGCCGATTGCGAGTGGAGGAGGAAAGAGGCGGAAGTGGCCAGGCGGAGGCATGTTGGTGGGAGGCACGGTGGGGCGAAGCCGTGAAGGGTGGAGCATGGGGTTGTGGGCTCAAGTGGTGGAGATGATTTCTATGAGCAGCAATGAACAAAAGATGAAGTCAATATAAATTATTCTGAAAATTTCTAGAACAGAAGGCCGTGAACTATAGCTCACAAATAAAGCAAAGCAAGATGCAAATATATATTGAACTTTATCTCAAGAAAAAGGTAGCTAGTTACCATTTTAAATGAAGATGTGATCCAAATCAGAGAAGAAAGAGAAAGGATGGTGAAAAGTAGGGGAGAGGAGATGAGCAGAAGGCTATAGTTTTTTTCTTTTCAAAGTATACGAATAAAATATGAACAGAAGTAAAGAAAGTGGGGAGCCTAAAAGAAACAACGAACTGACAGATAATCAATTGAAACGATGGAAGAGTAAGAGTCCAACACGTCAATTCAGTAATAATAATGTTTAGTGGCTGTTTGTTTCCAACCGTCAGATAGATGAAAGGACCAGAAACCAAAAAGCCAAATACGGAACCGATACGGTTAACCGTTTCACGCATTCCATTGCATACCGGCTTCAAGACACAGAATTGAATATACCGCAAAGATCAACACGACGAGACGATCAAAACGGTATACAGATATTAGTGGTACGATCATCCGATCAAAAGTCGATAATCGGTACCGATATACGTTGTTATTCTATACGGAAAAATCCAAACGGAGCTAGAAACGTCCGAATTTCGCGAAACGAATTTTGCAGTCTGATTCAGAGTGTTATAAATAAATTTTCTCAAGTTGACATATTTAGGTTTCAGAACACTTTTATCATCATCAATTTTTAACTGATATAAATTGGAATAAAATTACACTAGAAAATAAACTTCCAAATTATCTATTGAAAATTTACCAGTTTATATGAACGTTTATTATGGGGATGGGTAATCCAGAATTTATTCATTTGTTTTACATGTCATCATATTATATTATTTTGGGATGTTTTAACCATTGTGGATGTAGGAGCACAATATATGGTTTATAAATGTTTTAGGATACTAGTGAGGGGAAAACTCATTCTGCTAAGCGGCATGGTCTCACTAGATATGTATATGATTTGAGATGGTAGATTATTATTCACAGCGGGCTTTATGTCTGACTCGAAGTATTTTTCCCCATAAACTCTCGGGTACACAGTTAATTTTGAGTGCTCTGAGGGTTGAGGTTTTCAGGTATCTCATTAGACGAATAAGCTTCCGGAGACGTGTATGAGGCATCATAGCTATTTTGAGTTCTTGTTCAGTTTGATTCCACTGTGCTATGTTTTGTTAAGGCAAAGTTATTAATTGCCTATTATATACTCTAATCACCAAGGGGCATCTTCATATGTTGCTCTTGGAGTATGTTGTAATAAGTATATTTATCTAAACGTGGCTACGTTATGGGATTATGTAAACAATGTTGAAAAGGTTTTTGGAATGGAATATAAATATTATATTGAAATTTTAAATTCTTCCATATCCATATGTTACTGATATATCAATGTAATTAACATTATCGTACCTGGCCACCGAGGGTTAATAACTATGGATGGCTGCAGCAGCCATAGCCGTTAGTTTTGGGCCAGTAAATGGGGGACTTTACACAAAGATGAAGTTGTCGAGGAAGAAGGTGGTAACGATGATGAAAATGATAATGATGATGATAATGACAATGATGTTGACAATGTATATTGAGATCAAGGTTTAGGTGGCGACAGGGGAGGTCACACTGATGCTCCTAAAAAAGATAGTGATGACAATACCAAGACTTCTGAAAAGGTCAATCCTGATCCATCAATTCATGAAGCAAGCCCACTTGAACCCCTTGCGCCTTCTGACCCTCAAGAGAAGCCTGCTTACATTAACATAAAAGAACCAAAAGAGAAAATGCAGGTCTCTTAAGCATCAATTCTCGTCTCTCAGGTATGGGATTCTTTGTTTAAACGGCTTTCACTTCTAAGATAATAATTGTTTAAATCCTTTATTTTAGATAAGGAGGAAACCCGTTCACCCCTATAATACCAAGCGTGAAAAAAAACAAACGGAAATAAATAGTTTGTACAGAGAGTTAGATAAACAACTAAAAGAACACATTATTCTCTTTGATAAGTATCATAGGCTAAACAGAAGTGCGGCAGTGTTAGCTTCTTTCAAAAATCAAGAAGCTGCCCCACGACAGAGGAAGGCGCGCCTTCGATATGATGGTCTTTTGAAAGAGTATCGGGAGTTAATTACGCTCTTTTAGATTTTGAGAGAAATATTCTAGTAGACTTTCTATACAAAGTCTATTGTAGACACCCAACTGTAGATTTCTCATACTTAGGTGATTTTAGTGGGGGTCTTAGGCGTTTACCCAAGAGATATTTGGACAAATTTGGATCTGATCCACATCCTTGAGCATGTTGGAACTTACACTAGTCAGATCGATTCCCCAAGAATTGCCTCCTGAGAAACTCAAATATTATAAGGACTAATTAATTTCAGAGTTATTACAAAGTCGATTTTGTATGAACCAGATGAACAATAGTAATTATACAATAATATTGATTTGTGAATTTTTTGGCTCTAGTTTCGTTTTATACTTAGCTGTATTTTATTGCATTATCACAGAGTGAACATCCCCCAGGCAACCTTGTCTCTAGAGATTATCTAGGCAAGTATGTTAAACTAAGAAGGGATTATCTAAAGAAGGCATCAATTTTTAAATCTTCAAAATTAGCCAAATAATGCTTTCTTAGAGATTTGCAAAAACTTTACATGGAACATCCTCGTCTTCGTTTCGATTTTCTTGGTGAAGAAAAAGAAAAGCTTCTTAAGGAAATCCGGACATATCATACCAAACTAATATGTGATTATGATAGTCCTCCTGCCGAGGAGTGGGACTATAGAAAATATCCTCCGGTTATTACCCCAAAAGGACTTAATATTCCATTTGACTCAACAGTTATTTTTCAGCTTATTCCTTGAGTAAAGTTTGAAAGGTAGTTTCCCAACTTTAGATATGAAACAAATGTCTAATTGTACTTTTTCATTTCATTTTTACTTGAGTTATAACCCTTTGTTGTAATAAAGAGATTGCTTATTGTCTTAACTTCATTTTCTTTTTTTCTTTTTGTTTAAATAGGAGTTACAGCTATCTATAATGCCATTCTCGTTAGTCTCTCCATCTCATTTCATCAGCATCAAAGATCGTCTAGTAGCAAACATTGAAAAGAGAAAACTTGCTAATGATCCTTTATCTTCTCGCTTTCAAAACAATTCCGCAGCTCTTGAATGGTACAGAAGATATCTTCTTCAAAAGATGATCATTATAAATCTCAATGAACAGATTTCCAATCTTAAGGCAGATGTTAAGAGTAAGAATGAAACGATCTTTATACTGAAGCGCCAAATTAAGTCAAATCCTTCAATTGACTTTGACCATAAGATGTCGGAACTTCTTCAACAAGTAAGTGATTTGGAAATTAAGTTGAAATATAGTCAAGCTCAGTGTGAATCGCTTGAATTCATTATGGGAAATAACACTTTTAACATCGATTCACCAGCTTCTTCTATTATTCCATCTGCTGTAAAATTAACAAGGTCTACTTCCCTTTCCATCCCAAAATTCCCTACTATGACTAATCCTCCTCCTGGTTTAGATGAAAAAGTAGTAGGATAATGGTGCAGGAAAGTCAGATTTGAGATGATGAAGTATTTCGATGAACAACATAAAATGAGATAATCGCAGCGCATAAATGATTATGCTCCTAAGATTCAAAAGCTTGAACGCGAGAAGTATCTTCTTCAGAAGCATATCGCTGATTTGGAAAGAGAGAATAAAACTCTTAAAGGCGCCAACAAAGCTTTTAATCGTGCTTTGAAGATCAACATTGAGTCTATTGATGACGAAGACAAGATAAGGAAGAAAGAGAAGAAACTTAAAGAGGTTCTTCGCATTGCTATCCATCACATTGTGGATCCTTTAATTGTTGAGAATCTAAATAAGGCTGGTTTGTAATCCTTTCTTGTAATGTTGTTTTTGAATCATCTCTTTGATAACTTGTACAACGATTTCTGTATTTGTTGGATCTTTCAATCCTTTTTACTATTCTGCTTTCCCTGAAATGCATGAAATAAACAATATTTCTTATCGTTAGCTTAAAATCTATATAGAAGTCTATTCATGTCATTTGCAGAAATTAACAAAATCATAATGTTAACATATGAAAAGTAATCCCATAATTTAATATGATTAAATTCTCGAAACCCATCTTTGGTAATGATGAGAGATAAGCAAGAATTCAACTTCAATTATATTGCGAGATTATCAGAAGTCCGATGGTTGAAAACCATAGATTTAACCAAGGATTTAATTATAGATGTTTAGAAATCCAACTTTTGGAGATAACCAATAGAAAATCAATATTGATCGTGTAATATAAGTCCAAAATCCCAGATTTGGGCATTAATGAATGAAATTTAAAAATTAGAAGATCCGAAACCTAGATTCAGGTATTTGTGGATGATAACCAGAAGTCCATAATAATAATCTTCTTAATAGAGATCTTTAGCCTAGATTCAGGCATTAATGAGTGAAGTTAGTAATTAATAGTTATTGTTCCGAAACCCAGATTCGGGTATGATGAAGACTGTGAATTAAAAGACCCAAAACCTATATTCGAGTATTAATAAGTGAAGTCCCGAATCTCAATAATGAAAGATCCGAAACCCTGATTCGGGTATTAATAAGTGAAGTATGGAAATTCTTCATTGACGATCAGTTGGAGACGGCAGATTCTTATTTAAGCCTTCTGTTTTGTTCCTTGGGTCTTTTCTTCTTTCGACATGTATTAACCCTTTAAGCCTTGTATGTAGTTGTTATTTAATCAACTGCTTCTCATGCTTGGACATCTTAGTCCGTCATTTGATATGCCACTTCTCGGGCTTGGATGTCTTAGTTCGTTGTTTGATATGCTGCTTCTTGGGCTTGGACGTCTTAGTCTATTGTTGTCTGGTGCGCTTGGTTAGCTTATCTATAAGCAGGACCCAAGGACTTATCCAACCTCCCACCAAAAGGCGCTTGACTTGGCCATAGCATGGCGCGACCAAGGGCTTGTCGTCGCTTTAGCCTGGCCATAGCATGGCGTGGATAAAAGCTTACTCTAACCTTCCTCCAGGAGGCTCCTTGACCTGGCCATAGCGTGGTGTGGCTAAGGGCTTGTCGATGCTTTAACCTGGCCATAGCATGGCACAGATAAAGGCTTACTCTAACCTCTCTCCAGGGGGCGCTTTGACCTGGCCATAGCATGGCACAACCAAAGGATTTTCGTTGCTTTATCTTGGCCATAATGTGGCGTGGATAAAGGCTCACTCTAACCTCCCTCCAAGAGGCGCTTTGACCTGGCCAACTCGGCTCAGACAAAGGCTTTGACCGTTTAAGGTAATGTCCAAGTGTAATGAGTATTTCACTCCCTACCATGTAGATTCTCTTTAGTAAAGTATTTTTTATTGACTCTATTTAGGATCTCTTTACAAACCCATAAATTTTGCCTTGTTTGAAAAAAGTTAATTATCATTTGTTCAAGTGCTCTGCATTGATTTGTTTCATGACCATTCATCATATGGCAGTGGCAACAGAATCCTCCCAAGTTCCTTTCATATTTAGGCTTTTTCTTCTGGGATGGCCAATAATTGAGTTATTCCTTGGTTAGCAAGTAGACGTTCTCTATAGATGTCGTTAAGTTGCATTCTTTAGGAAGTCTCGACTTGAAGCTCATTTCTCGAGGATGGTTTCTAGGTCTTTTATTACTTGTTCCTGGAGTTCCACCCTTGACAATTGATTTTCTTTTTAAAATCCTTTGGAGCTCCTGTGTAGGCAGTGTCCCACTCATTGCTTGATTCCTTTTGTGTGCAAAGGCGTTGCAATAAGCCATCATTCCTTCTTCAAAGATTGTGCCTTTGGTATAGTGTTGAATTGTTTTTCTCATTTGATCAAACAAGTTATCACTTTCATTTCTCTTTTCTTCTAAGGCAAAGATTGGGGTTGGGCCAATATGAAAAGGGTTTAAACTCCATTTAACTAGATCATAGGCTTCAACTTTCTTTTTCCTTATGATCCTTAAAGCCTTCATCCTTAACAGTTGTTCTTCATGTAGATTTGTATCATTAATTATTTCATGGGAGAATCCAATTAGATGTGGCTCCGAGGAACCTTGCTCGGATCTTTTGACTTTGCCAATCATGATGATGTAAAGTCTTAAGTGGATAGGCTTGGAATGGAATTGGGTTAGAGGAAAATGATGTAGAAGTTTAACAAGAGCGGAGGTTCAAGCCCTCCTTCTAGCGCTAAAATATTAACAAAAGAACTCGTCAACACCCCCAAAGTAGAACTAATGGTGCAGAAATGTCCTTCTAAGCTTCTTTTGATTAAATAGAAATGGTTAGGATCTTATTACTTTCTTTGATTAACCTTTCGAATAGGTATTTATTGTGTAAACTCTTCCTCGTCCAACCTTTCAATCCAGTCGAAACACTTATATCCCTTTCTTTTGAGTCCTTTGAGCTTGTTGAAGTTGTTTGGTTATTCTTTCGAAACCTCCTTTCAAAACGGTTGTGAAACACTAAAGGTTGGCACTAAGGATTCAAGAATATGGTTTGAATGGATAAGTTTTGACTTTGTCGAAAGCTGGTCTTTTAAATGGCTTAGGTTCAATTCTGAAATCTAAGGGAAAACAAGCTAAGTTTAAGGTTTCGACTCGCTAAAAAGTAAACGTTTGGTGGGTAATGGTTTGGAACTAAGGACTTAAGTGTATTGGTAAGTGAGAGGCTTCGACTCACTTGAAAGGTATCCTTTCGATTAAGTTGATGTAAGCATAACAAAATTGAATCAAATAAAAGCCTCAAAGCAGTTGCATAATCACCAATATCAAAATCTTGCTTTTATTAATGTATGATATACAAACAGATTAATTTCTCCTAATATGATTTTCAAATTAGGGTTTACAAATTTACAAATTTAAGAAAGTATAAATAGAAGGCGAATGAATTCGGATCCTCCAAACCAGACCCCTAGGGTCTTTTTTATAGGTGATGGTTAGCACCTTTCGACTTAGAGCTTTCGACATGGTCGAAAGATGGTTTTATAAACCTTTCGTCGCCTTTGACACTTGCGCATTCCTGCATTGCACTTGAATGGATTTGAATGCCTCCGACTTCGTCGAAAGGGGTGGATGTGCCTTTTCCCCTTGTGTTTCTTTGTTGTTGCTAGTGGAAAGTAGCATGAGCTTTCGACTCCGTCGATAGGTAGTTCTCTAGATTTTGAAGGTATTGAAATACCCTAGGTTCCGACGCAGAAGGTAGCTTTCGAAGAAATGCTTGCGAATGACTGGTTTGAAAGGCTTGATTATGCTTTCGAAAAGGTTGTTCTGATCATGGCATATTTTTGAGTAGTTTGAATTGGTTTTGAAAGGTTTGGCGCGCATGTGAGAGGTTGTTATCCACTGCCTTCAAAAGGTATTCCTCCACTTATTCGAAACGTCTCTATGTATGCGAAATCATATGTTTCGAAAGGATGCATTGAAGCGAAAGGGAGCTTTCAGCCACTTTGACTCCTTCGAAAACTTGTAACATATCTGGCTTTTGGCTGTAGCATCCCTTCGACTCCTTCGAAAGGATTTGTTGGTGTTGTTATCTCTCGTTCCTTTTTTTCCTCAATTCATTTTGGTTTCGATAAGATTGAAGTGAGAATTGGTGGTAACAGTTTTATTAGACCACATATATATGTATGTATTAGTTCCAATACTCTTTAGCACTAGTAGATTCTTTTGGAAAGTTTTTCTTGGTTGCTTTTTTATAAAAACATCATTTACATAATTGATGAATAATAGATGGTAAACCTTTATCTCATTTTTTAACAATTTTAAACATCCAAAATTAAGACGACCAAACCTTAGGTGCCAAAGCCATGCTGAATCTTTGTAACAAGTTTTTAAATATTTAGCAGCATTATTTGAAATATTTGGTGGAAACATTCCATTTTTTGAAACTACTACTTTAGCAATTAAGTTTCCTTACAATCTCCCATAAACAGATTATGGTTTTACATGTGAATATCATATCTTTTTCTAGAAGTTACCCTAAACTTAGAATATTTGTCTCCATGTAAGAAACATTGTATACATTATATATAGAATCATGTTTTCCATTTTTTAAATAAATTTTATTATTCATTTTTCTTTGGTCGAAATTCTAGTTTATCACCAAAATGAATGTTTCGCTTTCCGACTCATCGAGCTCAGTAAACATGTTTCTTCATCCACACTTATGGTACTAGTGTTAGTCCATGAGTTGATGGTTTTGATGACAACAACCTTTAATATAAGATTATAAAATATAAATATTAACATTATAGTTTAGATATATATGTATATGCAGGATTTAACCATGCAGGTACAAAGAATGAAGACTGTACAGTATAGAGATTCAAGATATCAAGATTGAAGACTCATGAGTATCAAGAATATCAAGATTATCAAGAGTTCAAGATTTCAAGACAAGTATTGAGTCTAGATGTAACGATCCAGAATTTCTGTCATTTGAAATTCAGATATTTAATTAATTTTAAATACTAATAAGTAAGATTTGGAAGTCGAATTAATTTAATTTCGATATAGTGATTTAATTGGGCGATTAAATTATTAATTTAATACTTGAAATAGGGTAAATAATTGAAATCTGGATTTAATGTGTATAAAAATGATTTATAAAGTTATATTAAATCATATTGGAGTTAGAATGATGTTTGTGAACTTTTAAAATTAAATTAAAAGTTAAATTGTGAAAATTGAATATTTTAATATTTAATTGACGACTAAAAATAGTCATTTTTCAAACGGTCTCGGATTTCGACGAAACTAGTTTCATCGGATCGTTAATGTGATATTATTGTATTGTTTCAAATTTCATGTCAATCGGATGTACGGTTTGTCCGGGGCAAGCCAAAACGCATCGAAATCGGTTTAAATCGATTTGATTTGAATTTGATCGTTTATTTCCGTAACTCGCACAGATGATCGAATTAGCTTCTGAAACAAGTTCCATTGTGTTCGGAACGCGGGGTAAACCTTAGAAACATCAGCCGGCACGCTCGATTTGGAGTTCGGAAAATCCGGGATGAATAGTGTTTTGATCATTTTTCTATAAAAGCACTTCCATTTCTTCATTTTGCAAACAACAACAACTAGGGTTTCAGTTTTACCCTGGCCGCCATTAACATTTCGAATGGCCAAAAATCACCCTTCTTCCTCCTCGGTTTTCTTCAAATCCGTGAATTAATTCGCGAAACTTCCTAATTGAAAGTTTTAAAGCACAACACGAACTATATATCCAACGGTCATGATCGCGATCGGGTCGATGAATCGTCGGGAATTTTGGCTCAAAGGCCAAGGTTTGCGCATGTTTTTCTGGGTGGAGATGGCGACCGAGCTCCACCTAGCTCCGGCCGTGGGTAGGGCTTGGATAGGCGAGCTGAACTGAGATGCTTGATCGAGTGCTAGTTCGTCGGTGGAGTTGCGTGAATTAGGGTTAAAGCGGCGGCTCTTATGGGTTGTTCACGTGACTTTTGTTTTGGGGAAGAAAGCATTGTGTGCGGCTGGATCTATATTTGAAAAATCAAGGGCCCAGATGCGCAATTACAAGGATGAATGGCCAGAGATTGATTAGGTTTAAAGTTGAAATAAAATTGTATATTTATATTATATAAATTAGTTCAATCTTTAAAAATTCATAACTTTGTCGTACGAGGTCGAAAACACACAAAACGACTTGCGTTGCAATCGTATGGACGGGCACTACGCGATGAAGCTGAATTGGAACTTATTTGAGCTAGTGAAAATTTTGAGTAAAATTAAACGGTCGTTTAATTTTATTCGAAATAAACCGCTACGACCGTTATTGAAAGCAAGGTGAGAACTCCTCACTCAATCGAATGTTTTGTTTCGATTTAAAATTTTAAATAGTTAAATTTAAAATTGTTGATAGTGATTGATTGTGATGATTGAATGATGATTGCTATTTATTGTGTTAAATAGACCGTATACGCCGTATATTAAGCAGAGGTTATTTATTAAAAACATATACCGCGATAATTTCACATTGAAGTGGAATTGGTATTATATATGTATATAGCAATATATATATATATATATGGGAATATGTATATATTTGATTTTTTGATTTCCGGCATTGTATAGCGGATGAGACCCTATTGCGCTGCATAATAGCGGATAATATTTATAAATCACATATACCGCGATAATTTCACTGTGAAGTGAAATTGGTATTGTGCTAACATCTGTGGATGTAGGGAAACAGGTTGGAGGGATCCAACTGGATTCTTCAAACATTTGAATTTATTTCATATGTTGTGTGTTGTTTATTTATAATCGCCATATGATTATAATTGTGAAAGGCTGTAATTTAGCCGAATATATTTTTGGTATCGCTGGATACCAGAAATATTTAAAATTGAATTTTTGAAAATATAAGTTGAAAATTTATCGGAAAATTTATTTTTGATAATTGGATAAATTTAAAAGGAGTTTTAAAAGATAAAAGTATTATTTTTGAGCCGTATTGAATTTAATTTCAAATTTGGGAAAAAAGAGCTTAATAAATGGATTTTGTATTTTTAAATAGATTTGAAGGGCTAAAGGAATTTATTTTAAAAGGAAATAATTTTGGAAATGTTTGGAAATTTATTTGATTTAAATTAATCAGATAATTAAATTAATCCTACTTATGGATGTTTGGATTATATTGGATGTTGAATTGTTTGACATCTTTGATGTGTTATACTTTGTGATATATTCTGATTTGTGTGTGATTTATGATCTATTTATCTGAAATCTGTGAATGAAGATAAGCGTTATAATTTATACCGCTTATCAATTATATTGTTATATTTGATCTGTGATGATTGAATGCTGTTGCACTATTGTGTTAAACCCGTGGACTACACAATACACACACAAATGTGGATTTCACGTGGAAATCGGTCAAGTCATAGATTTTTATCAATTTTGGGAAGTTGAGATTTTGAATCCAAAATTGTTTTGAAATTGAAATTGAAAGTTTTTGAAAGTGAGTTTAAAAAATAAAAGTTATTTTAAAGAACTTAATAGAATTGGAATTTAAATCATTTAATTTAAATTTGAATTCAATATTTTAAATTGAATTCGATGAATTGGGAATTTTGGTTTAAAAGATTTTTTAAGTATAAAAGGTGTTATATGGGTTTTTAACCATTTTAAAATATGGTTTTGGAAATTTAAATGTATATTCAAGTTTTATACTTGAATGGATTTAACTTGTGTAATTGTAACCAGTTTTTCCCAAAACGAAAACTATCTGTTTTCAAATAATAAAAGCTTTCATAAAGTGAAAAGATTTCCAATTTTGTATTGAAACAATTCAATTTGAAATGAAATTGTGAATAGTTTGGAAAAACTATAAATTAACCTTTGTGAAGATGATTAAGCTTTGTTTTGAAATCAAAGACGTTTTTAAAAAGGGGTATCTTTTATATTATAAAAGACTTGAATTATGAATAGTTTTGAAAGCTATAAATTAAATCTTGATTTAAAGATTTAATGGGTTAATTCAAATTAAATGGAATTGCTTTGAAAATCAGTGAATGAATCTTTGAGAAACTGGATAACCTTTGTAAAGTAAATCTTTTTGTTTAAAGATTTAAAATGGTAATTTGTTAAACCATTTAAAGGAAAGGATTGGGTAATAAGTTGTGACTTAATTGAAATCCCAATATTCATATGTTTTGAAATATTGTGCTCAATATTCGGGTTAGCCGGGAAAAGACCTTTGTGTCATATAACCCATTCCGAATTTGTGATACGACGATATGGATCGTATTGAAGACCGGTGTTGAAGACCGGGTATTTGTGAAAACGATAGGATGACCTATGGATTGTCTCTGCACCGTTAGCTACGGTATAGAGATTTCCTTTGTGATGGGAAGTTTTATCGGGATTGTGAACACCCGGATTGCAAGGGTTTCTTTTGAAGTGCCTTCGGTTCTGTTCGAACCCGGAACAGACTTGTATGGTTACATGTCTTACATTTAATTTTGAGATGTAAAGCTGATTTCTTTCAAATACATTTCTGTTGGTGGCGGAGAATTTATTCTCTTAGCTTAACACCCTTCTCTGAGACGTACGAGCTCAGAGGTTATGTAGTTGAAATTTATCAGCGATATATTCCCAATTTGGTAATGTGGCATGCTGAGTGTTGCTGTGTGATGATCATTTATTGATCATTTGTGAACAAAGCGTGGCTTTGTGAAAAAGCGTGGCTTTGTGAAAAAGCGTGGCTTTGTGAAAAAGCGTGGCTTTGTGAAAAAGCGTAGCTTTGTGGATGAGACTTCGTCAGGGCCTCACAACCCGGAAATGGTCGAAACAGGAATGTTGCGGCAAGGTTATGAGGGTCGCGCCCTTTAGGGTATGTCATTTCCTTTTGGAAAGGGGTGGTATCATGGTATGGAGCCCAGATACTTACTCATGTGGACACACTTTATTTATTATGTGTGATGTTGTTACCGAGCGCTCGGATAAAGGTCCCAAAGGACCGGGGGATGGCATATTCGTGAGTTACCTAGTTACAGGGGTAACCCAGCCTTGTTGGTAGAGAGCAGTTTGTCTCTCGGAGCATCCAGCCAGAGGCGTTTCTTTCGTGGCTTAGGAAGTTCCTTAGCCTGACCATTTGTTGGCAAATCCATTTTCCAATACGAACCTTGTACGGTTTTAGTTGTAGAACCTGCCATTTACTTATGGTGGCGCCCCACTATTTAGATGGTAGCTATAGTAGGCATAGTTCGGAATGTCTATGTTGGCTAAGATTAATATTATACTTTCGAAAATGAATTCTTACACTATGCACTAATAATAATAATCCAATGATTTGCGTAGTAAGCATCTTTGACTATCATAAGAAGAAATCTCCTCCAATTCTGCGTTTGCATTGTGTGTGTGGCGGGAGGTCTTATGGTAGTTTCATTTTCCAAAAGCATTGCGGATATTTCCTACTTGCTTTGTTGTTGTTGTGTTTTAAAGATAAAACTGTTTTAAGTTCTCACACCAGTCACCATGACTGGCCTGGAGTTTATTGTTTCCTTCCTAAACTCTCAATTTCCACACGGGCAGTCTAGAGTTAGGTTATCAGGTCATTCTGGATTCGGAATGCTGTGGAGCTCATTGGCGAGCTGGATGACGAGACGTACCACTTGTATATGATATTATTTATTCCACTGTGTATTCTGTATGAGGACAAGTTTATATAACTGTCCATTGATGTATTATTGTTGTAAACTCTGATGATGATGTAATGTATAAAATGATTAGTTCTTTGATTTAAAGATTATTCATTTATCTATTATATGTTGTTCCACTGCGAATGTGAGATTATGATATTGTTTCTGTTATTTCTTCTTTCTTTTTCTTCTGTTTTCTTCTACCCCTTCTTTTTCTCCATAACAATTCGGTTTTCCGGCATTCGATTGCTCGGTAGTTGATACAGTGGACGTATTAATGTCTATGTTCGAGCGACGAAAAGTCGAGTTCGTTACATTTGGTATCAGAGCATATGGTTAAGCGACAACCTTAGCTCTGTTGGGAATTACTCATTAGAGATAGAGTCAGTAGTACTCTAGAATGAGTGTGAGTGTAATAATAGATATGAGCACGTACTTGTTATTGAATATAAAAATGATTTATATTGTGTTTGCTTATCCGTTGAGCTGTTTATGAATTTTGGTCGGTATGTGGGACGCCATATTATCGATAGAGGTTTCTAAACACTTAAACGAGGCAAGTCGACATAGTATCATTTGAAATTGGGTAAATGAAATAATTTTACCTCGATTATATTTTGTATATAAAGGAAATAATTTTTCAGAATTATTAAAGTGTATATAAATTGATTATGTGATTGTTGAAAATGTAAGAAAATATATAAGTAAATGAAAGTTGTTTGAATAAATTATATAAAAGCAACAATTGAATATGTATGAAATTATAATCAAAATAATTTACAACGATGAAATAATCTTGTATAAGTAAAGTAAAATAGTGAAATCATATGAGAAATAGATTTATAAATGTGATTTATAAATAAAAAGGAAATTTTAAAAGAATTTAAGCACTGAATTCACTATTGTTGCTGGGAAATAATAAGGGTGATGACTGCAGCATCATCAGTATCATTTTCGAGTTTCTATGTGATGGATTTGCTACCATAGTAAATTGAAAAAAAATTGAAGTTTTGTTGTGATAAACAAATTTGAATTGAAAATCCAAGTTGTAATTGATAATTATAAATGAAATGAGTTTTGAACTTATGATAAGATAATAAATTTAGCTTTGATAAAAGTTAAATAGAATTTACTTTAGAATTGAAAGCTGAATTGGATTTATAAGAGGAAAATTAAGTGAAGTTAAACAAATGATGTTTAAATTGGAATATAACTTAAGTGATGTTAAATGAAGTTGATTTTGATATCAAGGTAAATTAATAAAGTGAATTAATGAAATGAAGTGATGAATGAGAACTTGAGTTATAAATGAAATTCAATTTTATTTGTTAAATGGATTAGCAATTGAATAAATAAATGGATTGAATGTTAACCAATCGAATGTAAGTAGATTGATATGAAATAATGAATGTAAGTGTTAATTCATTAAAGCTAATGTAATTAGAATTTGAATAAATTGAATGGAAACCAATTTAATATTGAACCAATTGGAATTAAAAGTGTTAAACCAAATTGAATGCAAATTAATAAATTTGGTTGTGTTGATTATACATTGGTTGTTCTATGGTTGTTAGTTGCTTGTATTTAATTCATTTAAGTATTAATGAATTGAATTGGTAAAAAAAATTGGAAGCTAAGTAATTGAATTCAAATTGATAATATGTAAATTTGAATAGAATTGAATCCGAATTGGAAGTGAACCAACTTGAATGTAAATTAGTGAATATGAACTAATTGAAAATGAACAAATTGAATGTTGTTATATATGAATTGATTGTAAACAATTACAAATAGTGTTGAAATTATATAAGTTGCTTATAAACCTTGTTAGTATGCATTTCCCTTAATATGCATGTATTGTAGTTGTTTAAAAGAGTAAAAGTGTTAATAACTTTGTATATATGTTACTTACATGTTTAAACTGAGTAAGTACAGGTGTCGTGGCTGCCGTTCGGTTGGTTGGGTTGCGCTAAAATGCTAAATTAATAACTGCTTTGCTTAAAAATGCTAAAAAGGTACGCCTACGCAATAAAAAAAAGGAAATATGAACTATTTTTTCTGCTTTTCCGACCAGGTGGGTCGATGTATATATATTTATGTCTGTTGTGATCCTACTACGATCGAACCGCGCAAAGGAGACGCTGGTGAATTTTTGGTAAAATTTAAGGCGTTAGAAAAATTTTGAAAATTTTGAAAAAATTTTGTTAATGAAAAGTTAATTTTCGAATTGAAATGAAACGTAGGAATTGAACTAGAAAATGGAAACCATTGTTAAAGGTATTGGAAAGTGGATTTTTGAAACGTTAATGAAATTGGGGCATTTTTCTTACTTTGTAATTTCGAGGACGAAATTCTTTTAAGGAGGGAAGTTTGTAACGACCCAGAATTTCTGTCATTTGAAATTCAGATATTTAATTAATTTTAAATATTAATAAGTAAGATTTGGTAGTCGAATTAATTTAATTTCGATATAGTGATTTAATTGGACGATTAAATTATTAATTTAATACTTGAAATAGGGTAAATAATTGAAATCTGGATTTAATGTGTATAAAAATGATTTATAAAGTTATATTAAATCATATTGGAGTTAGAATGATGTTTGTGAACTTTTAAAATTAAATTAAAAGTTAAATTGTGAAAATTGAATATTTTAATATTTAATTGACGACTAAAAATAGTCATTTTTCAAACGGTCTTGGATTTCGACGAAACCAGTTTCATTGGATCCATAATGTGATATTATTGTATGGTTTCAAATTTCGTGTCAATCGGATGTACGGTTTGTCCGGGGCAAGCAAAAACGTATCGAAATCAGTTTAAATCGATTTGATTTGAATTTGATCGTTTATTTCCGTAACTCGCACGGATGATCGAATTAGCTTCCGAAACACATTCCATTGTGTTTGGAACGCGGGGTAAACCTTAGAAACGTCAGTCGGCAAGCTCGATTTGGAGTTCGGAAAATCCGGGATGAATAGTGTTTTGATCATTTTTCTATAAAAGCACTTCCATTTCTTCATTTTGCAGACAACACCAACTAGGGTTTCAGTTTTACCCTGGCCGCCATTAACATTTCGAACGGCCAAAAATCACCCTTCTTCCTCCTTGTTTTTCTTCAAATCCGTGAATTAATTCGCGAAACTTTCTAAATGAAAGTTGTAAAGCACAACACGAACTATATATCCAACGGTCATGATCGCGATCGGGTCGATGAATCGTCGGGAATTTTGGCTCAAAGGCCAAGGGTTGCACACGTTTTTCGGGGTGGAGATGGCGACTGAGCTCCACCTAGCTCCTGCCGTGGGTAGGGCTTGGATAGGCGAGCTGAACTGAGGTGCTTGATCGAGTGCTAGTTCGTCGGTGGAGTTGCGTGAATTAGGGTTAAAGCGGCGGCTCTTATGGGTTGTTCACGCGACTTTTGGTTTGGGGAAGAAAGCATTGCGTGCGGCTGGATCTGTATTTGAAAAATCAAGGGCCCAGATGTGACGACCGCCCATGACCCCTGCACTAAACCTAGAGAAAGTGCGCTGTAAAGTGTGCCAGGCGACCATGGACGATTGTTAGGGTAAATTAAAACAGCAGAATCTATCGTATTACTCACAGCGCATGGAAAAAATACAATAGAATATATATATATATAGTGAAGCTTCACAGAATAGAATCATATCAATAAAACTTCATAATAGTTGAATACAACATCTGAATAGTCAATACATCAAGCCTCACTACATATCACTCAGAGAATTATACAAAGCAGCGGAACATCCAGTACATATAGTAAGAAAATAATATGCAAGCCTCCAGCTCGTCTTCGACATCAGCATCGTGGGAAGCAAGAACAGCACCTGTCACCTGCTACCTAGTCTGCCCGTCCCAAAATGGACGAACTGCCCAAGGCAATAAGAGTTAAAACATAAAGCCTTGAGTCAGACAACAGTCTTAGTGAGCGGTAAATTTACTAACAACATACCAAAAGAGCATAAAGGAAAAGGAATAGGAATACAACCCTCCCACTCCACCTCTTTCTACAGTGATAGCCCCCAGACACACACTAAGCAGAAGCAAACATAGCAAAGCATACAATTTAAAGTAAAGCAATTATCACTCGAGTCAAGGGCGATGTTTTCCAAGTACAAACCCCCAAGGCCTAAACCAAGATCAGATAAGCACCCAGAAAATACCGCTCTTGAGACCGAACGACGATACAACCAAACATCCATGACTCTGGCTATCACTGTTATCATTGCTTCGATTTCATCGTTAATTGAATGACCGACTCATTCTTTCATCCGTCCGTCAAGGGCTAATGGAAACCCCGGTTCTAGACATAACTCTGCACGTCGTCGTGACCCATGCCTAGGACTATCGAATCTGCTCAGAGTACTCGACTACCAATCAGTAGCCTTCAGGGACTATCGAATCTGCCCAACGTACTCTTGCTTTGAGCATTCTAGAACCTTCAACAACGATGAAATCTCAGCCTTCTAGTCATCCTCCTCGACGACTATTTCCATACTAGCTCAAGCGCCACTCGAGCAAACCATTATCCTCAAACTCGAACCATTTCACCGAGTTACCAACATGCTTGGAATGATCCCGTCTGGATTAGACCAAGGCTATCTCATATCATGCTTCGCCTCATCATCATCATAGCAAAGTTTCATCTCAACATCATCATCAAATCTATCCATATGAGCTTCATAATCCGCTACATATGCCACAAGTAGCTTTTCCAATTCAAGAGCCTTTCCCTTAGCTTTTGAATCATCTTCGGTCTAAATCAAATCATCAATCATCTAATTCATAGCAATCAATCAAGTCAAACATTAATCCAAGTAATCGAGCATTCAAATATGATCTAAATAGACAATTATAACAATAATGGCAATTTCGTAATTAAAGAGTCTAAAGTCTAACAAGCATGAAAACATGAGCAATATCTCTATAATCTTGATGAATGAACTTGCATAGGTTAACATTTAGTAAAATGGTTGTCGAATCATCATGAACAATGGATCTATTTGGATCTATACTTAGGATTAAGAAAATGCATGGAAATCACTACTTTAACACAAAATCAAGCCAACGATCCGATATACTCCTTTGGATCCGTGTGAGAGATAATCACCACTCACCAAATTACCTAAACACCTCAAAAGCAACACACTTCAGATCTGGACAGCGAAGGATCTAGCTCGATCTATCACAAATCCGCTTTAAACGATGAAATCTCTCTTCGAAGAATGTAGATCTTCAATCTAAGCTCTTGGATCTTCGATTTGGATGGAAGGAATCACAAAATTAGAGTGGAGAAAAGAAGTGAAGAAGTGTAGAAGTCGAGCTCTCAAAATGGCAGCACTTCGTCGCTTCGAAATCCGGATCCCAAAAATGAAGTAGAACCCTCCTATTTATAGGCTGAAAAACTTAGGTCGTTCGCTCTTAGGTCGTCCACGACCTAACAAACACGCCTCTACGACCTACGACCTAACACACGCTCTTCTACGCCCTAACAGATGCGCTTCTACGACTTACGACCTAACAGATCCGCAACCTACGACCTAACCCAGGCATGCGCATCCATGCGACCTACGACCTAACGACTTAGCGCATCAGCGCACTTCTACGACCTAACACACACGCGCTTCCTCGCGACCTACGACCTAACTCAACACAGAAGCTCATGACCTAACTCCTTAGGTCGTCTAACGACCTAACTACGCTAACTCGCTCACCACTAGGTCGCCAAATACTGTAGGTTACTAACCCTTAGGTCGCTAACTCCTATAGGTCGCTAACTCTTATAGGTCATCTACTACTTAGGTCGCTCGACCGACCTAAACTATCACACGACCTATCTATCACACGACCTAACTATCACACGACCTAACTATCACACGACCTAACTTCTTAGGTCGTTTCAATTCTTAGGTCGCTCCACTTCACTAAGTCGTCTACTCCTTAACTCGCCCACTTCCTTAGGTCGCTCCAAACTCTCATACGACCTAAGACTTAGACTCTGGACGACTTATCAACAATGCGACCAAATGTCAACTGTTTTACAATGTTTCAATCCGTAAAAATACGGGTCGTTACATTCTTCCCCCCTTAGGAATTTCGTCCCCGAAATTCCAAACAAACAGAGCAATCAAAGACTATTCTGCATGCCTACCATCCATAGCAATCAACAAACCATGCATCCAATTCTAGCTTAGCATGCAGAATTCTAAAACTAGAACAAGTTACAATGTCGTTAGATGACACGACACCTTAGGGCCATACCTTGAAGAGTTCAGGATGAGCTGCTTTCATCCTCTCTTCCACCTCCCATGTACAGTCGTTATCATCATAACTCCATTGTATCTTGAGCAACTTAACTACCTTCCTCCTAAGCTGTTTCGTGTCAGTTTTCACAACACGAAGCGGCTTACGAGGTCTCTTATCGACTGGATCAACCTCGAAATCTTCACAGCTATCAGCAGAAACCACTTATTCGAGTCGTGCACATACTTACGTAGATACTATACATGAAAAACATTGTGCACACTCGACATCTTTTCTGGTAACTCTAATCTGTAGGCGAGCTTTCCAATTCGCTCGATGATCGGGAATGGTCCAACAAATCTCGGAGTCAATTTTCCTCTCTTCCCGAATCGAATGACATTCTTCAGTGGAGAAATCTTCACAAAAACCATATCACCTATGTCGAATTCCAAATCCTTACGACGTTTATCGGCATAACTTTTCTGACGGTCTTGGGCTGCCTTCATTCGTTGCTGAATGATCTCTATGCAATCCGAAGTCTGTCGAATCATTTCTGGCCCAAGTATCAGCTTTTCTCTGGTCTCTAACCAACATGTCGGAGAGTTACACGGTCTCCCATACAATGCCTCATATGGTGCCATACCAATGCTTGACTGGTAACTGTTGTTATCTGAAAATTCCACCAAATGAAGGTGATCTTCCCATGATCCTCCAAAATCCAAAAGACAAGCTCTGAGGAGATCTTCCAAAACTCGGTTGACTCTCTCAGTCTGACCATCTGTTTGAGGGTGATAAGCTGTACTCAAACATAACTCGGTTCCCAAAACTTCCTAAAAGCTCTTCCAAAATCCACTAGTGAACAATGGGTCTCGATCGCTCACTATACTCTTCGGAATACCATGGAATTGAACTATCCACTTAATATATAGCTCAGCCAACTTTGATGCAGTCCTAGTCGATCGAACAGGAATGAACCTTGCACTCTTAGTCAGACGATCTACAATGACCCAAATCCCTTCATTCCCTGTTCTTGTTCTAGGTAACCCATCGATAAAATCCATCGATATTTGTTCCCACTTCCATGTAGGAACTTCTAATGGCTGAAGCAATCCACTTGGCTTCTTCTGTTCGGCTTTTACCAACTGGCAGTTCATGCACTTGGAAATAAAATTTCCAACATCCTTCTTCATACCTTCCCAGTAATAGGTTCTCTTCATATCTCGATACATCTTATTTCCTCCTGGATGAATTGTCAACTTTGAGTGATGACTTTCCTTCAGAACTTCACTTCTCAATTCATCTATATCGGGAACAACTAGTCGTCCTTGCTTTCGAAGCCAACCTTCTCGATCGACCTCGAATCCTTTATCCTTTTCTGGGTCCAATCCAGATTCCAAATCACGGATAATCTTGACAAGCTTATCGTCTCGCTTTTGGCTCTCGCCAATTCTTTCCACAAGAGTAGGTCTTATCGATAAGTTTTCCAACATCTCAGGTTCCAATTCACATCTAGGCCTGAAGTCAAATCCAGCTAAATACTCGAGATTCTTCCATTCTGAAAACATGGCTCCCAATCCTGCATGTCTTCGACTTAACGCATCTGCCACTTCGTTACCTTTTCCCGGAGTATAAGCTATACCAAAATCATATGATGCTAAAAACTCTAGCCACCGTTGCTGCCGAAGATTCAAATCCTTTTGGGAGAAAAGATACTTCAACGACTTATGATCTGTAAACAACTCGAATCGAACTCCCAGTAGATAATGTCTCCACATCTTCAGAGCAAAAACAATCGCCGCTAACTCCAAATCATGAGTCGGATAATTCCTTTCATGCGGCTTCAGTTGTCGACTTGCATACGCAACAACTTTACCCTTCTGCATCAGCACTGCTCCAAGTCCAGTACCACATGCGTCGGTGTAAACCACCATCTCATCATTTCCACTCGGAATAGTCAAAACTGGAGCACTTGTCAGTTGCTCTTTCAGGATTCCGAAAGCTTGCTCACACTTAGCATCCCATCTGAATACTTGGTTCTTTTTCGTCAATCCTGTCAATGGTGTAGCCACCTTGGAGAAGTCTTTGATAAATCGACGATAATATCCTGCTAATCCAAGAAAATTTCTCACATCAGATGCATTCTTAGGTCTAACCCAATCCTGGATTGCTGCCACCTTAGCGGGATCAACCGCTATTCCATCTCCAGAGATAATATGGCCTAAGAACCTCACTTCACTCTTCCAGAAGTGACACTTCGAAAACTTAGCCTTCAGCTGATGTTTCCGTAAGATTTCCAAAACGATACGCAAGTGCGTATTGTGTTCTTCTTCAGTTCTGGAATAAATCAGAATATCATCCACGAACACTAGCACGAACTTACTCAACTGATCTCTGAACACTCTATTCATAAGATCCACAAAATATGTTGGCGCATTAGTCAATCCAAACGGCATTACCAGCCACTCAAAGAAACCGGATGGTGTCCGAAAAGCGGTCTTCGGCACACTATTCTTAGCCACTCTTAACTGGTGAAATCCCGTTGCCAAATCCATCTGAGAAAACACCTTAGCTTCGTGAAGCTGATCAAACAAGTCATCTATTCTCGGCAATGGATACTTGTTCTTCTTAGTCACCTTATTCATCTCACGATAATCCACACACAACCTCAACGATCCATCCGCTTTGGTTGCGAACACAACTGGTGCACCCCATTCGGACACACTACGCCGAATGAATCCTTTCTGTAAAAGATCATCAACCTGCACCTTCAACTCTTGCTGTTCCCTAGGCGCCATCCGCCTAAGAGGCATCACAACAGGTCTGTCTCCTTCAACTAGATCTATACGAAACTCGATCTCTCTATGCGGCGGTAACCCTTTGACCTCATCAAAGACATCCTCAAATCCATTAGCGATTGGCAACGATGACAGTCCATCCCGTGGAACAACCAGCGAATACATGAAGCTCATGAAGACGCCTTCTTCATGCTTACATCGTATCACAATCCTTCGCCCCTCCACATTCTCGACTGTCACCTCCAACCTTTCACAATCAACCTTTGCCGCATACTTCCTAAGCCAGTCCATACCCAAAATAATTCCGAACCCCGCAAAGTTCAGAACAAAACAATCACAAACAAAAGAGCAATCATGACTCGATACAATCAGACCACGGCATAGCATACACAAACAAGACGAACCCCCAACTGGATTAGTCACAACCAATGGCCTATCAACGATATCCGGTTCTAAACCCAACCGGCCTACAAGTTCGTTACAAACAAACGAATGCGACGCCCCAGTATCAAATAACACTCTTACTGGAACACCACATATGGAAAGAGTACCTTGAACCACCACACTCTTTCCTTTCTCTTCAGCGGTAGGAGCTTTCGAAGATGATGGAACAACCCCCAAAGCATAAGCTTGCACAATCTGCTTGTCCTTCCGCGGTTCTGGACAGTTCCTCTTAACATGCCCCAGCTTGTCACAGTTGTGACACTTTACTGGCACCTTCGGATTCTTACAATCTCTAGAGAAATGGCCCTTCTGCTGACAATTGTAGCAAGTCACTTCGCCCTTCGGCTTCTTCTGGCCATCCTTACCCTTTTGTTGCTGCTGCTTCCTCTTCTTATTTCCACCCTGCTGAGGTCTAAACTCTTCCTTGGTCACAGCAACAACAGTTCCTTCCTTAGGAAACAGATTCTCATGCTTAAGAGCTTTCTCCATAAGATTCTCAAATGAATCGTCCAAATGATCCACCAACTGTCTCCCAAGATAACTGTCCAAGCCTGTCACAAACTTCTCGTTCTTCTGGTACGAAGATTCGATATACGACCGGGCATACTTGGACAAAGCTTCAAACTCAGAAACATACTCAAGAACAGGTCTTCCTCCCTGCTTGAGTTCCACAAACTTCTTGAACAAAACAGACTTCTGGGCTGTAGAAATGAACTTAGCTTCAAATCTGGCTTGGAATTGCACCCAAGTAATTTATTCCTCCGGAGTATCAATGGTGATGGAGTTCCACCAGTCAGAAGCTCTTCCTTGAAGCTATCTTGATGCAAGCTTCCTTTTAGTTGCATCATAAATTCCCAAATCACCAAAGATCCTTCTACAAGCATCTATCCACCTCTGGACTTCAATGGTCGACTCCGTTCCCAAGAAAACCTTTCCTCCAAGAGCAGAATAATCCTTACACAGCTTAGCAAAATCCACCGGTCTTGGAGTTTGAACTTGAACTCCAACATCCACCGATGGCCCCGGAGCAGGCATCCTTCTCATGATCGAAGTCATCATAGCTTCGAACATAGCAGCATAATCAGCAGCCCCCTTAGTAGCACGGCCTTCCCTAGCAGCTGGTCTCCCTCTTCGACTCATTCTCAATATCTATAAAAGAAATGATCAGCACACCTTGAGAAACAACTGCATAAAGGACTCACATACTTCTAAGCTACTATATTATATATAGTAATCATCCATCAAAATACAATTACGTCTCTCATACGTAGTTACCTCAGCGAGCGTTGGGTAAAATCGAATAACCAAAGTTTTGATAATAAATGTGACGACCGCCCATGACCCCTGCACTGAACCTAGAGAAAGTGTGCTGTAAAGTGTGCCAGGCGACCATGGACGATTGTCAGGGTAAATTAAAACAGCAGAATCTATCGTATTACTCACAGCGCATGGACAAAATACAACAGAATATATATATATATAGTGAAGCTTCACAGAATAGAATCTCATCAATAAAACTTCATAATAGTTGAATACAACATCTGAATAGTCAATACATCAAGCCTCACTACATATCACTCAGAGAATTATACAAAGCAGCGGAACATCCAGTACATATAGTAAGAAAATAATATGCAAGCCTCCAGCTCGTCTTCGACATCAGCATCGTGGGAAGCAAGAACAGCACCTGTCACCTGCTACCTAGTCTGCCCGTCCCAAAATGGACGAACAGCCCAAGGCAATAAGAGTTAAAACATAAAGCCTTGAGTCAGACAACAGTCTTAGTGAGCGGTAAATTAACTAACAACATACCAAAAGAGCATAAAGGAAAAGGAATAGGAATACAACCCTCCCACTCCACCTCTTTCTACAGTGATAGCCCCTAGACACACACTAAGCAGAAGCAAACATAGCAGAGTATACAATTTAAAGTAAAGCAATTATCACTCGAGTCAAGGGCGATGTTTTCCAAGTACAAACCCCCAAGGCCTAAACCAAGATCAGATAAGCACCCAGAAAATACCGCTCTTGAGACCGAATGACGATACAACCAAACATCCATGACTGTAACGACCCAGAATTTTGAACGAATTAAATCGGAAATATTTAATTAATTTTAAATATTTGAACGGTGATTTAATTTGAATCCCCGATATGACTTTGAAAATTTGGCGATTAAATTATAAAATTTAATCTATTGAAACTGAATAAAAATTTGTATCTTCAATTTAAAGCTAAAGAAAAATATTTCAAACACTTGTAAAATTTATATTGATAACACTGAAGATAACAGCAGCTTCAGAATTTAAATTTAAACTGTTTTGATCAGTTTTGAATTTGTATCGTTCGTATCGAAATTTAAAAATAGCCATCCGAGGCACAGTCTCGGAATTCGACGAAACCAGTTCCATTGGGTCCGTAATATTGTATTATTACCAGATTTCAAATTTCGTATTTATCGGAGCTGTTATGTGAACGTACGACACGTAAGCGCATGGGAATTACGGAGATGGAATTAAATTTAAATGCAATATATCCCTTTTTCTTTAATCCGACATTTTGTATAACCTGCCGCCTATTTGCCTCCTTCGTACTCATCCTCATCTGATATCACGCAACTTTTTCTGTTGTTCTCAAATACACTCGAGCATCTCATTCCCTCCTCTCAGTAAAAAAAATCGAAGTTATGGCCGAAGCCCCTCTCAGATTCAAATCCAAAATAACAAAACGAAAGAAAAAGGAACGAAACATTTTCGTTCTCGGTTACAATACAATGGCCGAGTCCAGACAACTCAAATCCCTTCAGCTAGAATCGCATTTATCCTCTGAATCAAAATCGCTCGCCTCGTTTAAAACATTTATATGGAAGATCAAAATCAAAGCCTCCTCTCTCATATCTGAAATCGCGAGCAGCAAGCATGAAGTGTAGTGGCGCACGCGAAGCATGGAGCTCTGGCTCACGAGCACGAGGCCGAGGAGGGGGAGTGAAGCTCGATGTCGAGGCCAAGGAGTTGGGCGACTTTTGCTTCGCGAGGCAGCTGTCGAGTAGGGCTCGAGTTCGAGCGATAAAGTCTGGAAGGGTGGCGGTGGCATTCGCGAGCAGATCGCGTACGGCAGTTCGATCGCGAGGCTGTGGTGTTCGCGAAGCTCGCGCCAGGTCGACGTGCAAGGGAAAGGGGGAGACGAGCAGGAATCGTGGAGGTGGCGTGTAACATCCCGCAATTTTCGACTTTCGAAAATTCGACATCGATACTCACTTTATCGACTGCCGAGCCATCGAATGCCGAAAACCCGAAAAGTTATGGTTTTAAAAAGAAGAAAAAGGTAGAAGGAGAAGAAAAGAGTAGAAGAAGAAGAGAAGAAGAAAATAGAGAAGAAGAAAGAAAGAAGAGAAGAGAGAAGAACAACAGAACAACATCAGATACAGAAACAATATCAGAATCTCACATATCGCAGCGGAACAATATACAATAGATAATTACTAGTCTTTTAAAACAAAGAACTATATCATTTTATACATACATCAATCATCAGAGTCAATATACAACTCAGTACAACAATGGACAGTTTTATACTTGTCCTCATACAGAATACACAGCGGAATAAATACTATCAGATACAAATACTACGTCTCGTCATCCAGCTTATCTCCAAAGCTCCAGAATATCCAGAATATCCTAATAACATAACTCTAGACTGCCCGTGTGGAAATTTGTGGGCACCCAGAGTTTAGAAGGGAAACAATAAACTCCGAGTCAGTCATGGTGACTGGTGTGAGATCGTAAAACAGTTTATCTTTAAAATAAACAACAGGAAAACTTTAATGTCAATTCGCAATGCTTTTGGAAAATGAAACTACCATAAGACCTCCCACCACACACACAATGCAAACGCAGACTTGGAGGAGATTTCTTCTTATGTTAGTCAAAGATGCTTACTACGCAAAATCAAATCATTTTTGATATTATTATTAGTGCATAGTGTAGAAAACATTTCGAAAGTAGAATATAAATCTTAGCCAGCATAGGTACCATTATATTATGCCTGCTATAGCTGCCTCCTGAGGAGACAGGTTATACAATCGAAATCGTAAAGGCTCGTATTGTTTCTTTGGATTTCCAACAAATGGTCAGGCTAAGGAACTTCCTTTTCCACGATGGGTACGTCCTTGGAATAGATGACCCGAGAAATAACCTAACATTACGGTTAGATCTCTGCCAACGCAAGGCCGGGTTACCTCTGCAAAAGTAGGTAACTACTGACACGCGTATGTCATCCCCCGATCGTAACCGATCTTCCCGAGGATCCCCGATTCGCAACAACCACAAAGTAATAAATTTGCAGCAACCACAGAGGTTAAGTATCTGGGCTCCATACCATGATACCACCTTTATCCAGAAGGAATGACATACACTAAGGGGCGCTACTCCCTAGAACCTTGCTGCATCCTTCCTGTTTCGACCATTTCCGGGGTGTGAGGCTCGACGAAGTCTCGTCCACAAAGCTACGCTTCCTACAAAGCCATGCTTCGGGTCAAACAAATGATCAACCTATGATCACAAAGATATAAGATCAAACAAATGATCATATCGCAAATGATCAAACACTGATCATTTCACAGCAACACTCAGTATGCCACGTTACCAAATTGGGATATATCGCTGATAAATTTCAACTACATAACCTCTGAGCTCGTACGTCTCAGAGAAGGGTGTTAAGCTAAGAGAATAAATTCTCCGCCACCAACAGAAATGTATTTGAAAGAAATCAGCTTTATATCTCAAATTGTAACGTCAGACATACAATCCATACAAGTCTGTTCTGGGATCGAACAGAACCGAAGGCACTTCTCACGAAGCCCTTGCATTTCCGGATAATTTTCTAATCACGTCCGGACTTTCCGTCACTAAGGGTGATAAAACCTCTAAATCGAAGATCAGTCGATGTAGAGTAACTCGACGGTAATCCTTCCGTTTTCAAAAATATCCGGTCTTCAACACCGGTCTTCAAATGCGATTCATAACGACGTATCACATATTCGGAATGGGTTATACGACCCCATGGTCCTTTCCTGGCTAACCCGAATAGTGAGCGCTTATTCAAAAATAAGTGTGGCATTCAAATTCATCCAATTCACAACAAATACCTATCTAAAGGTAATTATTGATAGTCGGTTATTTAACTATCAATAAAGATGCGCAACATCATCAGATTCCAAATAATTTTCCCAAATTATTTTATCTTCCAAAATATCTTTACTAGATATAAAATTTCCACACTTCACCATTTGAAAACAATTTTCAAATCAATTTCCACATTTCATTTTATCTTTGAAGATAAAATCTCAAAACAGTTCATTTCATATTGGAAAAGCATTTCCATACTTATTTAAAAATAAGTATTTCACAAATCTATTTATTTTCAACATTAGAAAATGTTCGATATACTTAAATCAAAAATTAAGTATATATTCATTCTTTAAGGAAAATATTCTTTTAACACATTTATTTGGGTCAAAACGAATGTTGCGTAAAACATCGTTACGACGACCCAAAATCACTAGTATAGGGATTCGGATTTAGATAGATATATAAATCCCAATACTACATAAAAAAAAACATTTCCTTTTGGAAATCATTTACTATAACAACAGTGTTATAGTCCACCATTTCCTTATTTTTCAAAAACGTCTATTTCAACAATAAATGTTGAAATCTGTGATTTCGATAGTTCACACGTTTTAAAACAATTAACTTCATTTATAACATCGCTTTCCCAAACATAACTATTTTTTTTCAATAATATATTCACTGTCCAAAATCGTGAATATACTTCAATAACCAAATTTCAATCTTTTTTTTACACATTTATTTCAAGAATTATCCACTGTCCAAAATCGTGGATAAAATTCCCTTAATAATCTCTATATTTAAAATCAATCAAATTTGATTTATTTTCGAATTTATAAAAACAACGTTTATAAATTCTATTTCCATTTTATAACAACTTCGATTTGTAAATCTCCTTTATTAACAAATTCGACCAATATTTCATTTGAAGGCATAAATCCAATTTATAAGTTAATTTCTTATAAATCTTCTATTCTACAATTTCATTCATTTTAACTTCACAATTTATACATCTATAAATTTCATTCATTTTAACTTCACAATTTATAAATCTATAAATTTCATATCAATTTCACTTCAAAATTTATAAATCTATAAATTTCATATCAATTTTCCAAATTCGTTTCAATTTGCCAATTAAATTTCTAATTTGACTTCTCACTTATTTCTTTTTAAATAAATTCCTTTTAAAGAAAATAAATTTCTTTGTCTCTTTCAATATATTTAAAAATCCAAATTTAAATTGAATTCTTCAATTTATAAGCACTGTTTTATGAAATCCATTTATTTAGCATTTTCACTTTATTCTGGGATTTATTCAATAAGATTATAAAAATCAGCTTTTATACTATTAAATTATTTTCTTCGAATTTATTCAACTTCTAAAAATTTATTTACTTAAAAATTTCTATTTTGATTTCAAAAATTCAATTTCATTTATTTTTGGAATCCAATGATATCAAACATCCATTCAGCTAAATTTTTAGCTTTCAAACAATTTCCAAACATCAATTCAATAACATCAATAATCATTCACAGATTATCACATCACAATAGAAATAAATTCAATCAATGTGAGGGGTCCAGTTGGATCCCTCCAACCTGTTTCCCTGCATCCAAAGACGTTAGCACAATACCAATTCCACTTCGAGGTGGAATATCGCGGTATATGGGTTTTATAAAAATAATCCGCTTACTAACGGCGCAATAGGGTCTCATCCGCTATACGAGGCGAGAATCAATCAATCCAATATATACATATGCCAATATGTATATATTGCTATATATATAGATATATCCTACCATATCTAATATCATATCCAATAGCAATCATCAATCAATAACTGTAAAATTAAATTTTTACTTCGAGTGAGAAAATCTCACCTTAGCTTTTAAATTTGCCATCCATTTCCATTCTCGGCTTGATTTCTTACAGATTTTGACCTAGTATAAATATTTATACACAATTGATTAATATTCAAATCAATCTTCGTTATGATAGTTGTAACTAACAAATTTCTTCTTTTAATAAATTTATTTAACCCGTGTTTTTATTTCAACTAATTCTTTTCTTTTCTTTTTTTCTCACTTGAAACCATATATTATTATTATTATTATTTTATAAGATAAGCTAATAGATTTTACAAAATCAAATATATACACATAAACCCTTCAATCATTTTTAATATCCTTATATTTATATATATATATATTTACATATATATTTTATTAAAACAAAGCTTAGATTACTGGAAAAATTCAAGACAGGTTTTTTTTTCTTTTTCCACTTTTATATCTTACTGTATAAAATTTAAAACATCTTAAATCTTCAAACATTTAAAATCCTATTTCAAACCTATATAAAACTTTATTGTTTAAATTAAATTAAATCTTGGACAAGGAAAATACATTTATACCTTACCACACTTTTACAAACGAACGACATCAGCCACCTCGCATCAAAAGTGAATGCCACCTCCGGCCACCCTGAGTCCATCGCGACACCGGCTTGCCACTTCGTCACTCTTTGCTTTGCTCGAGAATCTGATGTCACATCCTTCGAAACCACCCAGGGCGACTCTGACCTTCACCTGAGACGCGAACGAAACCCTATCGCCATCGGTCTCGAGATGCTCGTGAAATCCAAATTCGCGTCCTAGCTACGTCGACCCCTCACGTACATGCGCAAACCCACCTCGGCCTTCGCTCCGACTTGACCGCGCTGATCGCGACATCGCAAGCCACCCCTGTTCGATCGCGAAATCGAGAACTCCCCATGACTCGCCTTGCTTGCAAATAAATCGAATGGCCATTGACTTTGAATCTGAACTAAATAATTTTCGTTTGGTTGAGGAGGGAAACGAAAATTTATTTGGGGACAAAAAATCAAGCTCGGCCAATTAAAATTTTAAACGAGATAGGTTTCGTTTTCTTTGATTTTGAAAACTGGAGAGGGAAAGGAGGATTGTTATTTAAGATTGAAAGGAGGATGGTTGGCACGATCTTATTCCGTGATTCTCGACTTGATTTTAGGCGTAAAGTTAGGAGACAATGTGCTGATGATATTGACTAGATTTAAAATTTAAATTTAAATTTAATTTGATTTCGACGGGTTTATACGCCGTACGCTTGCATAACAACTCCGATCGATACGAAATTTGAAACCCGGCAATAATACAATATTCCGGACCCAATGGAACTGGTTTCGTCGAATTCCGAGACTGCGCCTCGGACGGCTATTTTTAAATATCGATTCAAACGATATGAATTTCAGAACTGTTTTATAAATTCGAAATTAGATTCTGAAGCTTCTGTCATCTTCAGTATTATCAATATAAATTTTAAAAGCTTTCGAAATATTTTTCTTCAGCTTAAAATTGAAGATTCAAATATTTATTCAATTCAATTCAAATTTAATCGCCAAATTCAAAGTTAAATCGGGGATTCAAATTAAATCATCGTTCAAATATTTAAAATTAATCAAATATTCTCAATTTAATTTGTTCAAAATTCTGGGTCGTTACAGACTTCCCCCCTTAAAAGAATTTCGTCCCGAAATTACAAGTTAGGAAAAATGTTCCTTAACTCGTCTACTATTTTTTTCACAATCTAAATAGTTTTATCAAATTATCAAAACAAATCTTTCTACTAAAGATTCGTTATCATTCAACTAAATTTCTAAATATTCAATTATAGTTTCCCAAACAACATTGTTTAACCTCTTAAATTCAAATTCAAATCTAAATTCAAATTTTAACTTTCAAAATTTTCTCAAAATTTTTCTAACACTCGAAATTTTCGAAAAATTTCGCCAGCGTCTCCTTTCCGCGGCTAATACGGCACGACTACAAAACGTCCCTACGGACTCTCAAATTTCAAAAAGAAAAGAAAAAGCCAAGCGGCTAGACAAGAAAATCATCAAATCTCATATCGAAATTCAAATACTTACCTTTTTGTCGAGCAATTCAAATTTATCTTTGAAAAATCTCAAATCCAATTCCTTTATAACACCTGTATATCCTACTAGCCATAATATCTAGTTACATATATTCAAACCATTTTGCAAATTCTATTACAAAATTTTCAATATAAACTGCTTATACATTTTTAGCTTACTATTGAAGTTGCATATTCAATTTCGTTCAATCTTTACATTTCAATTCCATTTGAATTCAATTCGCAATTCAAATCTAATTTGGATTCAATTCAACTTCTGAATATTGAATTTTTGTCAATTAACTTTAGTTCACTTCAAACTAATCTCAAAACTTCATTTTATTTTACACACTTCAAATTCGTTTTCAATATTCAGTTTTACTTACTTACAAATTCAAAATGAATTTTAACATTCAACTTCATTTCCTTGCACTTACAATATCAAATTTTTATTTACTCATTCACAAATTCATTCGTTTTCATTTTGAATCTCATTTCTATCAGATTTCAAATATTTTATAAGTTATCAACTTATTTACATCTTGATTTATACAAATCGCTTCTACATTCATATTACTAATTCCATTCCACTAATAAATTTTAATTTCGATTTGAAAGGGACGCGGAAGATGATCTTAAGGCTATTTAACACTAGAGGGGGGGTGAATAGTGTTTTAAGAATTTCTTTAAACTTCTTTGATTTAAATTGATTTAACTAACTTAATGCAAATACACAATCACAGATCAAATCACAGAATCACAAACAGATGCAAATATAAATAAAAAGCAAGTAAAGAAAAGAACACACCAGGAATTTTATACTGGTTCGGTGTTACCCTACATCCAGTCCCGCACAACCCGTACGGCTTTCTATTCAATAATAATCTAGATTACAATCCCTCGATTCCAAGGCAACGAGGTACACCCTCCAGATTCTCAGGTCTCTGGGTAGAACCACTTGATTCACAGGACACAAGTTCACCCGATCGATTTCCAAGGACACGATCACACCTTTATAACCCTAAACAAGTTTCTTTGAGTACAAATGTATCTATAACTCTGATAAGCACTGAGATTCTTTGAAGAGAGTGGCAGAGAATCAAACTAGAGATATTCTGGTTTGATTCACTTAAGATTTCGGCAGAATGTGGATAGGATGATTAGAAAATAAGATAAGAGAGTAAAGAGGAGAGAAAATAAAGAAAGTAGTTACTGGAAAACGTCCATAACAGTCTCTATTTATAGAGAATGAATGGATGTGTCCATTCAAAGAGATTTAAACGAATAGACACTTCTTTTGAAAACAACCTTTGCTATAACGGGAAGCATGTCGACATGACGAGTAACTATGATGTCGACATGGTCTATTAAAAATGATGATTTGCTTTTCTTTGAAAATGATGACTTAAAACATATGCAACTTTATTCAAATGGACTCTATGTATTTGTATAAGGTATTTAGAAGTAGAAATATTTATGAATATATATATGTATATATACTAAAATATATTTAAAATCAAGGTAAATAAACTAAAGTAAATATAATATTAAAATAGATTTTGAGGCTAAAATATCAAGGACAATTTTGAAATCAAAATATAACAAAATGATAAATATGATTTTGAGGCTAAAACATTTTTGGAAATACGAACGAAGGTTTTTCTTTTGAAAAGGAAGATTTGAAAATCATTTTATGAAACAAGAGATAATTTTGAAAATCATTTTGAATCAAAATTAGTGGAAAACAAAATAGGGCTACTATCCGTTCCACTAGATATTTCGTGAGTTCCATCTCACTAGGGTTCCATCCCTTTAACAAGAACGAAGTGGATTCCATTCCACGAGTAAATTGGATAAAAAAGAATGATAGTGCTTTCAAGGAGTTTTAACAAATATCTAACCTAACTATATTATTTGTCTTGAACTCTTGAATATCTTGAATCTCATGAGTCTTCAATCTTGAACTCTTGATCTTTGTCTTCTTTAATTTTGTCTTCTTTACTGTACAGTCTTCTTTTGTTGATACCTGCATATAGATTTCCTGCACATATATATTTTATAACACTTCTATAGTTGTTGTCATCAAAACCACTATCCTATGGACTAACATTCTCCCCCTTTTTGATGATGACAACCTTTGTTAATAAAATATTTATATTCTCCTTATAACTCCCCCTAAATCTAATAACTCCCCCTTAATCTATGCCTAACTAACCTATTTTATACTTCTCTCCCTTTGTCATCAACAAAAAAATGACACTAACTCCATAATTATAATACTATATAATTCTATATAACTCCCCCTGAAACTAATACTATATAACATGTGATTATAATGATAGTGTTATCATAAATAATCAACACTTAACTCTAAAAACTAGAACTTAATCCTAAATTACTATCTATCCTAACTAAGAATCTATGATACTGCTTATAATGGTTAGAAATCAAATATAAGAACATAAATTATTTATTAAGTATATTTCAACACACTCATCAAAACCAATCATGTCAGACAAGTCAAACAAATCAATCAAGTCAAACAAGTCAATCAAGTCCAACAAGTCAATCAAGTCAATCAAAACATCAAAAACTAATAATCCTATATTATAAGACAATACTACAAACTCCTCCTAAATAAAATACACTCGTTATGTATACATGTATGCAACATGTAGTTTGTAATGCAGTATGAAATGTATGTCATATGCAATGTAGCATGAGATGATATGCAGAATGAAGTGTAACTTGTGATGCAAATGATTATGATATTTCATGCATTGTAATTTATGATGTAATATGCAATGAAATGTGATATGAAATAGGATGCATAATGATATGTAATATGAAACAAAATGATAATGAAGAAAAAAATAATAATAATATGCAAAATGATATGATGATATATATACTACGGTAAGTGACATTCAGATTATAAGATAAACATGAGTGATAAGTAATATCTAATTGACCAGCATATATATATATATATATATATATATATATATATATATATATATATATGTGTGTGTGTGTGTATGTCTATGTATGTATACATATATCAACCTATTTATTATAAAACACTTCAACCAAACAAAGGTAAAACACACCAATTACTAAACCTAAGTTAAGGAAACTAATGAATGTGACTGAAATAGTTGTAAAGACAATAGTTTAAAGGTAATAAATGGTATTAAAACTGTAACATAATCGTGAAAGGTAGTAACCAAACTTAATATCAAAATTAAATGCTAAGGAATAAGGACTTATACTATATATGATCAAATATGGTTTTTATAAAGATTAATAGCCTACTTATTTAATTATAATTATTTTAATTACTATAATCCAAACTTCCATGTTCTTAACTTACTAATTAAAACCTTTATATTAAATTTCTATTGACTAAAATATTTAGAAACATGTTTAAACATTTTTTTTAAAGTATCATAATGAAATATTAAAAATAACAAAGATTAAAAAAACTAAAATAAATATGTGTTATATTAAGGCCTTTTTCATTTAAATTTTAATTAATTACTAAAGAATATCTAAACATTAATTTTAAATATTCTAATATAAGTTAGAAAATAACTCTAAAAAGAATAGAGAAAAGTACTTAGTTTAAATATCATGTTTTTTTTTATAATTTAAAATTTCAAACAAAAAAGACAGCATTTACAAAATGCTATAAAAGGTTTTTGCAATGAAATATATTCAAAACATTATAAAATAGAAACTGTAGCTTTTACCAAATGCTGTGTAAAGTTTCTGAAACTCTACAGCGTTAACAAAAATGCTATAAAAATGAATTTGCAGTGCTTACAAAACATTACAGAAGAACAGAAGCATTTTAGAAATGCTATCTAAAATTCCGGTCATGTGATGTGGTGCAATCTTATTAATTGAAGAAATATATAAATAGAGCCTTATTTTAACATTCTAAATTCATTCTATTAATTTCTTAAAAATATAAAATTAGTGTCTTAAAAGAAATAGAGTATGAGAAGTAAAAATAACATTAGAAAAGTTGAAATCATGAATGAATGTATGCTTTTCTACTTAGTATAGTTGTAATAAATTAGTTGTAGATTTTATTTGAAAGAAAACACATTTTAAAAGATTTTTTTTTTAAAAAAAAATTTAGACTTGTATAACGATATTTATACTATGGTGTGTCGATATATGGATCAAAATATCAAAACTTATAAAAGAGATAAATTTCTATACCTAACTAAATGCATAGATATATATTTCTAAATGCAACAATAAAGATGAAATAATAGTAAAGCGTACCAATTTTTGCATTCCATCTTTCCAACTTTGTTGTTCCTCCATTGTTGTGAACCACACATTTATATCTTTCTGAATTTGACGACGAGATATGTTCTATTGCGACGGGCTCGTTTTTCTGATCAGCGTAGTATATTCATTTGCTGAATTTGAAGACCGTATGAGAAAGATACAGATGATTTAGTAATTTGACCAACTTGGCGCCAAAACTTTGAATTCGAATTTTGAATGACTGGACACTTCAACCACTATAAATAGGCCCAACGGTCACCACTTTTCATAAAAATTTCTCCTCTTCATCTTCTTCCCGTTTTCTATATACTATCAAACTTCTAGAAGGCATATCTCCTTCGTTTCTTAACGGAATTGGATGAAATCAGCGGCAAGTCGAAGAGGAAGGCAAGGGCTACGATCTAGTAATAGTTTGGTGTCGAATTTGGATGGTATTGTGATGCAACAGGCCGAGCAGTAGAAGAAATGTAGAAGATCCCGTACACAGTTTTTCAATTTTGGATAGCCAACTTCAAACTGTCATATCTCACTCAATTTTGATCGGAATTTGATGATCCACCCATCAAAACGACCGCGAGAACAAGAACTACAATCTGAAATGGAGTGGGAACAAAATACTCAAATCTCTGGATGCATTTTGAAGAATACCTTTGACAGTTTTGCCTTTCTTTTTCTCTTTGTTCACCAAAACTTCATTTAACCATAACTTGGTCATTTCTTGACGGATTCACACAAAACCAGCGACATTGCAAATCATATGGAGAGAAGTATAGTATCAAATCAAGTTGTAGATAAGAACCCAAAGTTTTGAATTGATCTGGTACCCAATTCATTGTCAATTTCCATTATATATCCATTTGTACATAACTCTTCTCCTGCAAAACAAGATAACTATTTAAAGAATCAAGTGACTTTTCAAAATAACTAAATATAATTTTAAACAACAATATCATGATGATTCTGTGACATATTCATATGAAAACAGTGTTAATAATTTTTTAAAAAAATATTGCCATTTTAAAAATTTTCAAAATTCAGATTATGAAACTTTTGAAAACCTTGCTCTGATACCAAATGAAAGGGACGCGGAAGATGATCTTAAGGCTATTTAACACTAGAGGGGGGGTGAATAGTGTTTTAAGAATTTCTTTAAACTTCTTTGATTTAAATTGATTTAACTAACTTAATGCAAATACACAATCACAGATCAAATCACAGAATCACAAACAGATGCAAATATAAATAAAAAGCAAGTAAAGGAAAGAACACACCAGGAATTTTATACTGGTTCGGTGTTACCCTACATCCAGTCCCGCACAACCCGTACGGCTTTCTATTCAATAATAATCTAGATTACAATCCCTCGATTCCAAGGCAACGAGGTACACCCTCCAGATTCTCAGGTCTCTAGGTAGAACCACTTGATTCACAGGACACAAGTTCACCCGATCGATTTCCAAGGACACGATCACACCTTTATAACCCTAAACAAGTTTCTTTGAGTACAAATGTATCTATAACTCTGATAAGCACTGAGATTCTTTGAAGAGAGTGGCAGAGAATCAAACTAGAGATATTCTGGTTTGATTCACTTAAGATTTCGGCAGAATGTGGATAGGATGATTAGAAAATAAGATAAGAGAGTAAAGAGGAGAGAAAATAAAGAAAGTAGTTACTGGAAAACGTCCATAACAGTCTCTATTTATAGAGAATGAATGGATGTGTCCATTCAAAGAGATTTAAACGAATTGACACTTCTTTTGAAAACAACCTTTGCTATAACGGGAAGCATGTCGACATGACGAGTAACTATGATGTCGACATGGTCTATTAAAAATGATGATTTGCTTTTCTTTGAAAATGATGACTTAAAACATATGCAACTTTATTCAAATGGACTCTATGTATTTGTATAAGGTATTTAGAAGTAGAAATATTTATGAATATATATATATGTATATATACTAAAATATATTTAAAATCAAGGTAAATAAACTAAAGTAAATATAATATTAAAATAGATTTTGAGGCTAAAATATCAAGGACAATTTTGAAATCAAAATATAACAAAATGATAAATATGATTTTGAGGCTAAAACATTTTTGGAAATACGAACGAAGGTTTTTCTTTTGAAAAGGAATATTTGAAAATCATTTTATGAAACAAGAGATAATTTTGAAAATCATTTTGAATCAAAATTAGTGGATAACAAAATAGGGCTACTATCCGTTCCACTAGATATTTCGTGAGTTCCATCTCACTAGGGTTCCATCCCTTTAACAAGAACGAAGTGGATTCCATTCCACGAGTAAATTGGATAAAAAAGAATGATAGTGCTTTCAAGGAGTTTTAACAAATATCTAACCTAACTATATTATTTGTCTTGAACTCTTGAATATCTTGAATCTCATGAGTCTTCAATCTTGAACTCTTGATCTTTGTCTTCTTTAATTTTGTCTTCTTTACTGTACAGTCTTCTTTTGTTGATACCTGCATATAGATTTCCTGCACATATATATTTTATAACACTTCTATAGTTGTTGTCATCAAAACCACTATCCTATGGACTAACACGATTATCTTCTTGGAATCCCATTCCAAGTTATAAATTGATTCACAATTTATATTTACACTTTTAATTCATATATGAATTCATTTCCTTATGCTTCCAATTCATATTTAAAATTTCATTCGTTAAATGGATTTTTATTTAAACTTTAAACTTTACAAGTTATCAATTTCACAATATTTCATAAATATTTTTATATAGTATTCCAGAGTCTTTTCAACATTTCAAAGCCATTTTGAAAACAATTCAAATTATCCTTTGAATTTCAAAAACAAAACCCAAATTTTTCAAACAACTTCCTTTTAAAAAAATTTGGCAGCAATTTCTCTTTTGGAAACCCGAAAATGAACACCAATGATGCCGCGGTCATCATCGAAGTTATTTTCCAGCGACCGAAAAGAGTTTAGAGCTTTTATCCCTTCAAAATACTTTTCAAAACCTTTGAAATTCATTTTCAAATCAAAAAGAAATTTAAATTTTCCAAATCTCCAAAATTTTCAAATTCTTTTCAAAACATTCCCAAAAACTTCTCTAGAACTCCGTTTCAAATTACAAATCACTTTTAAGATTTGTATTCTTAAATTTCATTTGTATGTGAATTTATTTCTTAACTTTGGAGTTATGATTTCAATTTCTTATTTAATTTCAAATAATAATGATAACATTTCAATATTCTTACTTTCCTAACAACCATGCAACCATATACTGTAATAATTTACAGAAAATCATTTCTTTTATATACAAAAATAGTTGTGGGTAAAATTATTTCGTTCACCCTATTTAAAACAATACTGTGTCGGTTTATCTTGTTTAAGAGTTTAGAAACCCCTATCGATTACAGTTAGCTAGACTGCACCGACCAGAATCCATAAACAATCAACCGATAAGTCAACACAATACAAAACAATTTTTATATTCAATAACAAATACGCACTCATATCTATTATTACACTCACACTCATTCTAGAGTACTACTGACTCTATCTCTAATGAGTAACACCCAACAGAGCAGGGTTGTCGCTTAATCATATGCTCTGATACCAAATGTAACATCCCGAAATTTTCGACTTTCGAAAATTCGACATCGATACTCACTTTATCGACTGCCGAGCCATCGAATGCCGGAAACCCGAAAAGTTATGGTTTTAAAAAGAAGAAAAAGGTAGAAGGAGAAGAAAAGAGTAGAAGAAGAAGAGAAGAAGAAAATAGAGAAGAAGAAAGAAAGAAGAGAAGAGAGAAGAATAACAGAACAACATCAGATACAGAAACAATATCAGAATCTCACATATCGCAGCGGAACAATATACAATAGATAATTACTAGTCTTTTAAAACAAAGAACTATATCATTTTATACATACATCAATCATCAGAGTCAATATACAACTCAGTACAACAATGGACAGTTTTATACTTGTCCTCATACAGAATACACAGCGGAATAAATACTATCAGATACAAATACTACGTCTCGTCATCCAACTTATCTCCAAAGCTCCAGAATATCCAGAATATCCTGATAACATAACTCTAGACTGCCCGTGTGGAAATTTGTGGGCACCCAGAGTTTAGAAGGGAAACAATAAACTCCGAGTCAGTCATGGTGACTGGTGTGAGATCGTAAAACAGTTTATCTTTAAACTAAACAACAGGAAAACTTTAATGTCAATTCGCAATGCTTTTGGAAAATGAAACTACCATAAGACCTCCCACCACACACACAATGCAAACGCAGACTCGGAGGAGATTTCTTCTTATGTTAGTCAAAGATGCTTACTACGCAAAATCAAATCATTTTGGATATTATTATTAGTGCATAGTGGAAAACATTTCGAAAGTAGAATATAAATCTTAGCCAGCATAGGTACCATTATATTATGCCTGCTATAGCTGCCTCCTGAGGAGACAGGTTATACAATCGAAATCGTAAAGGCTCGTATTGTTTCTTTGGATTTCCAACAAATGGTCAGGCTAAGGAACTTCCTTTTCCACGATGGGTACGTCCCTGGAATAGACGACCCGAGAAATAACCTAACATTACGGTTAGATCTCTGCCAACACAAGGTCGGGTTACCTCTGCAAAAGTAGGTAACTACTGACACGCGTATGTCATCCCCCGATCGTAACCGATCTTCCCGAGGATCCCCGATTCGCAACAAACCACAAAGTAATAAATTTGCAGCAACCACAGAGGTTAAGTATCTGGGCTCCATACCATGATACCACCTTTATCCAGAAGGAATGACATACACTAAGGGGCGCTACTCCCTAGAACCTCGCTGCATCCTTCCTGTTTCGACCATTTCCGGGGTGTGAGGCTCGACGAAGTCTCGTCCACAAAGCTACGCTTCCTACAAAGCCATGCTTCGGGTCAAACAAATGATCAACCTATGATCACAAAGATATAAGATCAAACAAATGATCATATCGCAAATGATCAAACACTGATCATTTCACAGCAACACTCAGTATGCCACGTTACCAAATTGGGATATATCGCTGATAAATTTCAACTACATAACCTCTGAGCTCGTACGTCTCAGAGAAGGGTGTTAAGCTAAGAGAATAAATTCTCCGCCACTGAAATGACCCTCCTATTTCCACCCTAATTTCATAAGGATTTTTTTTTAGAGATGATATATAGATATATCATTCATTACAAATATATTTTCCAAGGTCATTTTCTTTCTCCAATAAACAAAATATATCCAGGATTAAAATAACTTACCAATATAAATATATCAGTGTATATCTAATAACATACACATACATATGTAGATGTATGTGTTCTTCTTGTTTAAATTCAGAGTATATACTTTATTTTTTTTGTACAAGAACATTCTGTTTGATTTAGATTTTTAGCAATTCAGATTAATTATTGTATCCTGATTTTTGACCATAGAATCCACTGGAAACATGTACTTTAGTATGTTATTCTAATTAAGGAATGATCAAGTGATAATCAGTGGAAAGCAAGCATATAATATGGATGATTGTGTTAAAGTCTGGATAGTATCAAACTCAGGTTAAAAGAAAGTGGATCATAAGTGAACACAAGCAACATCTAGGCGTAATGGAAACGCTCCTAACTTATACATGAGAGGTCACGAGTTCGAGTGCTATGCTGGTCGGTTCAAACACAATTTTTGTTTTTCTTTTTATTTTTCTCCTGTATGGTTTGAAATCTGATATCTACCTATATCTGCACATATATATTTAATTTCATCCTATAATCTAACATACAAAACAAAATTTCTTACTTTATTATTTTTGAAACCCTTTCCTACAATTGTTCTAGGAATTTATGTTTATATTTTTGCCCAAATATCAACATGTACACAGATATACATGTACATGTCAATATCTTTGCTCATTTACCAGAAAACTGGGTGAAACAAGTGCTAAATGTACTAAGCTTTTGAAATGCATTTTTATTTTTAGAATACAATCTATCATGATCAACCAATACTTCATTTATTTGAAGCTGGTTAACTCATGAATCTTGTATCTGCTACACACTAGTTCAAAGCAATGGAGATACCATTCATTGCATTCTGTCTGAAGCTTTTAAAAACATTTTACTTTTCTCAATACAATTCAGAAATGAATTCAAACTTGTTTACAAAGCATTTCAGTAAAAAGAAAACTAAAATCCTTATAAGTTTACTTCTAGCTAAATCCAGATTTTATTCTAAAACTCAGTGCTCTGTTATGTCTCAAGATTAACTAATACATAATATAAATTATGCAAAATAGTAGCTCACATAATTGTATATTTCTTACCAGATTTTTATAGCTGATACTTGAGCATATTTTTCTTGTTTATGTTTCAGACACTACTTCAAAAACAAATCAAACCTTAACACACAACAATTTCGACAGAACAACTAATTTAATCTGACACTTTACAGAACATAAGAGCAACTTGATCACTAACCATAAAATATTCAATACATGTCTGAAAATCTTAGAAACATAAAATTTTTCCTGAATACATGCAGATATAAACAATTTAAGCTCTTATTGAAACTAGCTAGCATGTTCATTCACTCCTCCATAATAGCCATAACTTCATTTTTACTTAGTGCCTGGGTTACCTGAAAGAGCATGAGTGGCTGCCTCATTTTAAAATGAGACACCCCATATGCCATGAGCAAACAAGGGTCAGATCTATGATCTGGTATGAGTAACATCAATACATTCATGATATTAAGCAATGGAGAATATAAGGGCACCAATTAGTTATTTAAGCAAATTCCTGCAATCAATTACTTTAACATAGTATAATTAAGTTGATTCAGGTATGATATATTCATTTATCATTCTTACACTTGCATACATAATCATGCAAACATAATTATCTATTTGCATCAATTGCATTCACTGGAACCATCTTGGTTCCATACCATTCAACCTAAGAAATATCCATATTCCTATTTCTTCATTTACAGGTTGTATAATTCAATTTAAATCCCTGCCTCATCTGCTATTAAGGAATCACAGGGACACATTGCAATGAACTAATTCACATCATTGCACAAAGATCTCAGGGCTTAAACAAACCATGTGCCAACTTGCATACTTCAAATATGACAAGCATTCCAGCAGTCTTCTTGGCCTTCCCTTCCCTAGTTTATTTACTAGTGTATTGTCTTAAATCCTATCATCAAATATGCTAAGTGAACATGTCACTGCAAACATGGAAACATCCATAATCTTTCCTAGCATAATTCTCCTCAGAAATAAGCAGACAGTTATTTCCTAAATGGGGTCAATATGTCTTGATCTTAGTAAAATATAAGAATATTTTCAACTGTAAAAAGAGGCATGGCATGTTCTTATTATTTTGATCTGCAAGCCTTTATGATTGATTCAGATTCAGGATCTGGTTCAATCATAATTTTAGCTTGTGAGTTTCTTCTTTTTTTTTGATTAAGGGCTCAACACTTAGAAAATTTCTATTGCACCCTTAACATTTTTCTTTTCAAGCCTCAGCACTTATACCAAGTATAATGCAGCTCCCAACATTTTTGTAAAGTTTCCATGCCATAGATCTATAACAGTTGAGAGTATTCTCTATATAATTTTAAGATCCTAGACTTTAACATTTATGAGTATAAATAAAACAGTATGATACACATCCAAAGACAAATGTCTCAACCAATCAAAGAACATCAGAATCATCCATATTAAATCACATCAGATTTAAAATAAGACATCCAAAAAGCATTGATGAAATCATATACATCAAAACCAGAAATATATAAATGGCAATATAAAAAGTGGCTGCCTCATCTCAGGTCTTAATGCCATGAACTCAGTGAGGTTACTCACCTAAGTATTTCTTCTTATTAATCCAGAAAATCCTTGTATGAGTGTTTTCTTCTTCCTTCCAATATTTTTCTTCCTTTCTTATTTTTGTGCAGCTTGGGGTAAAATAATTCTACTGGCTAAAACTGCCTATTTATATGCATTTTTTCACTAGGGTTTTGTTAAAACAGAATTCCATTTCTGTCCTGGCTAACATTATGCATTTTTCATTCATAACACCCCGGCCGTATTAGCCAATTTAAAGGCTGCATTTTCTTTCTTTTACTTTTCAGAAAATGGCCACTCACCTAGTCATGTTAAAAGTGTGACTATCCTATTTTATATTTTAATTATTCCTGAGAATCCCCTTTTCTATTTTTGCCTACACAAGCATATTGACTTGTATCACATTTCATGTCATTTTAATGTTATAGTTTCACTTGCTTATATATATATATGTATACTTTTCAGTAAAAATGTATATTTGTATACATATCTTATCTAGGCTTATTTAATTCCTCCTTAATTTCAGAAACATATGCACCTATATGTATACAGGTTTTCAAATCCTTATAACATATACATATGTATAATTTTCTTTTCTGGGTTTTAAATAAAATCTGTTTACTGATTTAAAGTAAAACTTACTTTTCTTATTTTCTAAGATGATCCATATAATTCCAGAAATCAAATATCCATGTTGCAAAATCATGTTTGTATTGCTATTTAATTCTTGTTTTAAATCCAAGAAATCTGGAGTTCTTCCTTGTGCCATTTCAGTGTGCACGTGCACACATATACTTGCACACTATTTATTCCAGAAATTTCACCATATTTAAATCTAAATATTTCAAAAATTAAATCATTTTACAAAAATGTTTTTTCACAAAATTTTGGGGTATTACAGCCACCAACAGAAATGTATTTGAAAGAAATCAGCTTTATATCTCAAATTGTAACGTCAGACATACAATCCATACAAGTCTGTTCCGGGATCGAACAGAACCGAAGGCACTTCTCACGAAGCCCTTGCATTTCCGGATAATTTTCTAATCACGTCCGGACTTTCCGTCACTAATGGTGATAAAACCTCTAAATCGAAGATCAGTCGATGTAGAGTAACTCGACGGTAATCCTTCCGTTTTAAAAAATATCCGGTCTTCAACACCGGTCTTCAAATGCGATTCATAACGACGTATCACATATTCGGAATGGGTTATACGACCCCATGGTCCTTTCCCGGCTAACCCGAATAGTGAGCGCTTATTCAAAAATAAGTGTGGCATTCAAATTCATCCAATTCACAACAAATACCTATCTAAAGGTAATTATTGATAGTCGGTTATTTAACTATCAATAAAGATGCGCAACATCATCAGATTCCAAATAATTTTCCCAAATTATTTTATCTTCCAAAATATCTTTACTAGATATAAAATTTCCACACTTCACCATTTGAAAACAATTTTCAAATCAATTTCCACATTTCATTTTATCTTTGAAGATAAAATCTCAAAACAGTTCATTTCATATTGGAAAAGCATTTCCATACTTATTTAAAAATAAGTATTTCACAAATCTATTTATTTTCAACATTTGAAAATATTCGATATACTTAAATCAAAAATTAAGTATATATTCATTCTTTAAGGAAAATATTCTTTTAACACATTTATTTGGGTCAAAACGAATGTTGCGTAAAACATCGTTACGACGACCCAAAATCACTAGTATAGGGATTCGGATTTAGATAGATATATATATCCCAATACTACATAAAAAAAACATTTCCTTTTGGAAATCATTTACTATAACAACAGTGTTATAGTCCACCATTTCCTTATTTTTCGAAAACGTCTATTTCAACAATAAATGTTGAAATCTTTGATTTCGATAGTTCACACGTTTTAAAACAATTAACTTCATTTATAACATCGCTTTCCCAAACATAACTATTTTTTTTCAATAATATATTCACTGTCCAAAATCGTGAATATACTTCAATAACCAAATTTCAATCTTTTTTTTTACACATTTATTTCAAGAATTATCCACTATCCAAAATCGTGGATAAAATTCCCTTAATAATCTCTATATTTAAAATCAATCAAATTTGATTTATTTTCGAATTTATAAAAACAACATTTATAAATTCTATTTCCATTTTATAACAACTTCGATTTGTAAATCTCCTTTATTAACAAATTCGACCAATATTTCATTTGAAGGCATAAATCCAATTTATAAGTTAATTTCTTATAAATCTTCTATTCTACCATTTCATTCATTTTAACTTCACAATTTATACATCTATAAATTTCATTCATTTTAACTTCACAATTTATAAATCTATAAATTTTATATCAATTTCACTTCAAAATTTATAAATCTATAAATTTCATATCAATTTTCCAAATTCGTTTCAATTTGCCAATTAAATTTCTAATTTGACTTCTCACTTATTTCTTTTTAAATAAATTCCTTTTAAAGAAAATAAATTTCTTTGTCTCTTTCAATCTATTTTAAAATCCAAATTTAAATTGAATTCTTCAATTTATAAGCATTGTTTTATGAAATCCATTTATTTAGCATTTTCACTTTATTCTGGGATTTATTCAATAAGATTATAAAAATCAGCTTTTATACTTTTAAATTCTTTTCTTCGAATTTATTCAACTTCTAAAAATTTATTTACTTAAAAATTTCTATTTTGATTTCAAAAATTCAATTTCATTTATTTTTGGAATCTAATGATATCAAACATCCATTCAGCTAAATTTTTAGCTTTCAAACAATTTCCAAACATCAATTCAATAACATCAATAATCATTCACAGATTATCACATCACAATAGAAATAAATTCAATCAATGTGAGGGGTCCAGTTGGATCCCTCCAACCTGTTTCCCTGCATCCAAAGACGTTAGCACAATACCAATTCCACTTCGAGGTGGAATATCGCGGTATATGGGTTTTATAAAAATAATCCGCTTACTAACGGCGCAATAGGGTCTCATCCGCTATACGAGGCGGGAATCAATCAATCCAATATATACATATGCCAATATGTATATATTGCTATATATATAGATATATCCTACCATATCTAATATCATATCCAATAGCAATCATCAATCAATAACTGTAATATTAAATTTTTACTTCGAGTGAGAAAATCTCACCTTAGCTTTTAAATTTGCCATCCATTTCCATTCTCGGCTTGATTTCTTACAGATTTTGACCTAGTATAAATATTTATACACAATTGATTAATATTCAAATCAATCTTCGTTATGATAGTTGTAACTAACAAATTTCTTCTTTTAACAAATTTATTTAACCCGTGTTTTTATTTCAACTAATTCTTTTCTTTTCTTTTTTTCTCACTTGAAATCATATATTATTATTATTATTTTATAAGATAAGCTAATAGATTTTACCAAATCAAATATATACACATAAACCCTTCAATCATTTTTAATATCCTTATATTTATATATATATATATATATATTTACACATATATTTTATTAAAACAAAGCTTAGATTACTGGAAAAATTCAAGACAGGTTTTTTTTTCTTTTTTTTTTCTTTTTCCACTTTTATATCTTACTGTATAAAATTTAAAACATCTTAAATCTTCAAACATTTAAAATCCTATTTCAGACCTATATAAAACTTTATTGTTTAAATTAAATTAAATCTTGGACAAGGAAAATACATTTATACCTTACCACGCTTTTACAAACGAACGACATCAGCCACCTCGCATCACAAGTGAATGCCACCTCCAGCCACCCTGAGTCCATCGCGACACCGGCTCGCCACTTCGTCACTCTTTGCTTTGCTCGAGAATCTGATGTCACATCCTTCGAAACCACCCAGGGCGACTCTGCCCTTCACCTGAGACGCGAACGAAACCCTATCGCCATCGGTCTCGAGATGCTCGTGAAATCCAAATTCGCGTCCTAGCTACGTCGACCCCTCACGTACATGCGCAAACCCACCTCGGCCTTCGCTCCGACTTGACCGCGCTGATCGCGACATCGCAAGCCACCCATGTTCGATCGCGAAATCGAGAACTCCCCATGACTCGCCTTGCTTGCAAATAAATCGAATGGCCATTGACTTTGAATCTGAACTAAATAATTTTCGTTTGGTTGAGGAGGGAAACGAAAATTTATTTGGGGACAGAAAATCAAGCTCGGCCAATTAAAATTTTGAACGAGATAGGTTTCGTTTTCTTTGATTTTGAAAACTGGAGAGGGAAAGGAGGATTGTTATTTAAGATTGAAAGGAGGATGGTTGGCACGATCTTATTCCGTGATTCTCGACTTGATTTTAGGCGTAAAGTTAGGAGATAACGTGCTGATGATATTGACTAGATTTAAAATTTAAATTTAAATTCAATTTGATTTCGACGCGTTTATACGCCGTACGCTTGCATAACAACTCCGATCGATACGAAATTTGAAACCCGGCAATAATACAATATTCTAAACCCAATGGAACTGGTTTCGTCGAATTCCGAGACTGTGCCTCGGACGGCTATTTTTAAATATCGATTCAAACGATATGAATTTCAGAACTGATTTATAAATTCAAAATTAGATTCTGAAGCTTCTGTCATCTTCAGTATTATCAATATAAATTTTAAAAGCTTTCGAAATATTTTTCTTCAGCTTAAAATTGAAGATTCAAATATTTATTCAATTCAATTCAAATTTAATCGCCAAATTCAAAGTTAAATCGGGGATTCAAATTAAATAATCGTTCAAATATTTAAAATTAATTAAATATTCTCAATTTAATTTGTTCAAAATTCTGGGTCGTTACATGGCGCATTCAAGCAGTTGATTGGCAACTCGAGGAAGCACGGGCATGGCGACTGCGAAGTCAGGTGGTCGATGGAGTTCGTCAGCAGATTAGGGGTTGCGTGCAGTTCACTCGAAGTCGCGAGTAGGAGTCAAGCGTTCTCGGTGAGGTATATCTGCAGTTAACAATTTATTCTTCGATTTAAAATTATTTTTTTATGTATATAATTAACTGCAAGTGATAAAATTTCTGCTGAATTTAAAAAGAAAAAAATAATAATAACAGTATATACACTTTTACAGTGAGGTAAAGACAATTTGTTTTAGGTTAAACAAAGATATATTGTTAGAACAATAAATATATATATATGTAAGTATGTTGTTGTGGGAATAGAAAATTATTTTTGTATTAATAAAGTTTGGATTTTTAAATGTTAGGGGAAAATTAGTAAAAGGAAAATTTGTTAAATAAAATGATTTATTAAAGGAAACTAATTTGTAAGTAAAAGAATTAGTTAAAATAAATTTATTTAAGGGAAGATTGGTTTAAATGAAACTATTAATTAATTAAACAATCCAGAATGAAAATTTATTATTCGATTTATTCGAATATTAATAAATGTATAAATTGTTTATACAAGGTTCAAAAATCTTGAAGAAATGACTGGAATGGAAATTGGATTGCAAATTAAAAGCTAAGGTGAGATTTTTCTCACTCGATTGAAATGGATTTCTACAGTTATTGATTGATGATTGCTATTGGATGTGTGATATTAGATATAGTAGGATATATATCTATATATAGCAATATATACATATTGGCATATGTATATATTGGATTGATGATTTCCCGCCTCGTATAGCGGATGAGACCCTATTGCGCCGTTAGTAAGCGGATATTTTTATAAAAACCCATATACCGCGAAATTCCACCTCGAAGTGGAATTGGTATTGTGCTAACATCTGTGGATGCAGGGAAACAGGTTGGAGGGATCCAACTGGATTCCTCACCAGTATTTATTTATTTACAGATATTGATGTATATTCTGTTATCATATGTTGATATATGATGTTGTGTTGTGATTGACTAATTGGTGCTGTTGCATCATCAGATTCAGTTTTGAAGTTTAAAAATAACGACTTTTACTTTAAAAGGATTTTAAAGTAGTTTTTGAAAGTAGGCGTTTTATTGAATTTTTCAATTGATTTATTTCAAATAAATAAGCGTCTAAAATTTTAAAGTTATAAAAGTTAAGATTTTTGGTGAAATTTAACCAAAGTGTGATGTTTGAAATAAATAGTTGATTTATTTATAAAATGGTTTAAGTTGGGATTTTTGAATAACTATAAACGATTTGTATAAAAAGATTTATAAAATTGATATTTTATAAATCAAAATATTGGACTTATAAAACGAATTTTTATAAGTGTTAAAAAGAAGTATAAATGGATTTCATAAGTGAATGAAATTAATAGATTTATATTGTGAAGTTAAAAATGAATGAAGTTGTAGAATAAAGGATTTATAAGTAATTTACTTATAACTTGGATTTTTGCCTTTAAATGGAATATTGATCGAATTTGTTCATAAATGATTCTTTTTAAAGTTGAAATTGTTATAAAGTACAAATGCGATTTATAAACGTTGTTTATAAATCCGAAATCACTTATTTTTATAAGTGAATTATAGAAGTTAATAAAATGAGATTTATAAACCGGAGTTGTTATAGAAAATAGAAATGGAATTTATAAACGTTGTTTTATAAATCCGAAAATCAATCAAATTTGATGAATTTTATATAGAAGGTTATTAAGGGAATTGTTTCCACGATTTTGGATAGTGGATAATTCTTGGAATAAATGTGTAGAAAAGATTGAAATTTGGTTAGTGAAGTATATTCACGATTTTGGACAGTGAATATATTATTGAATAAAATGGTTATGTTTGGGAAAGCGATATTATAAAATGAAGTTAATTGTTTTAAAAGATGTTTTAAAACGTGATAAGTATTGAATACATAGATTTCAACATTCATTGTTGAAATAGACGTTTTCGAGGAATAAGGAAATGATGGACTATAACACTGTTGTTATAGTAAATGATTTCCGAAAGAAAATGGTTTATGTAGTATTGGGATTTATATATATCTATCTTAAAATCCGAATCCCTATACTAGTGATTTCGAGTCGTCGTAACGATGTTTTACGTAACATTCGTTTTGACTCAAATAAATGTTGTTATAGTAAGTGATTTCCTTAAAGAATGAATTATACTTAATATTGATTTAAGTATATTGAATATTTTCAAATGTTGAAAATAAATAGATTTGTGAAATACTTATTTTTAAATAAGTATGGAATTGCTTTTCCAATATGAAATGAACTGTTTTGAGATTTTATCTTCAAAGATAAAATGAAATGTGGAAATTGATTTGAAATTGTTTTCAAACGGTTAAGTGTGGAAATTTTATATCTAGTAAAAGATATTTTGGAAAATAAATAATTTGGAAAATTATTTGGAATCTGATGATGTTGCGCATCTTTATTGATAGTTAAATAACCGACTATCAATAATTACCTTGAATATGGTATTTGTTGTGATTGGATGAATTTGAATGCCACACTTATTTTTGAATAAGCGCTCACTATTCGGGTTAGCCGGGAAAGGACCATGGGGTCGTATAACCCATTCCGAATTTGTGATACGTCGTTATGAATTGCATTCGAAGACCGGTGTTGAAGACCGGATATTTTTGAAAACGGAAGGATTACCGTCGAGTTACTCTACATCGGCTGATCTCCGATTTAGAGGTTTTATCACCCTTAGTGACGGGAAGTCCGGACGTGATTAGAAATTTATCCGGATATGCAAGGGCTTCGTGAGAAGTGCCTTCGGTTCTGTTCGATCCCGGAACAGACTTGTATGGATTGTGTGTCTGACGTTACAATTTGAGATATAAAGCTGATTTCTTTCAAATACATTTATGTTGGTGGTGGAGAATTTATTCTCTTAGCTTAACACCCTTCTCTGAGACGTACGAGCTCAGAGGTTATGTAGTTGAAATTTATCAGCGATATATCCCAATTTGGTAACGTGGCATACTGAGTGTTGCTGTGAAATGATCAGTGTTTGATCATTTGCGATATGATCATTTGTTGGATCTTATATCTTTGTGATCATAGGTTGATCATTTTTGTTTGACCCGAAGCAGGGCTTTGTAGAAAGCATAGCTTTGTGGACGAGACTTCGTCGAGCCTCACACCCCGGAAATGGTCAAAACAGGAAGGATGCGGCAAGGTTCTAGGGAGTAGCGCCCCTTAGTGTATGCCATTCCTTCTGGATAGAGGTGGTATCATGGTATGGAGCCCAGATACTTAACCTATGTTGATACTACTTATTATGTGGTTTGTTGCGAATCGGGGATCCTCGGGAAGATCGGTTACGATCGGGGGATGACATACGCGTGTCAGTAGTTACCTATTTTTGCAGAGGTAACTCGGCCTTGTGTTGGTAGAGATCCGGTTAGGTTCTCGGGTCGTCTATTCCAGGGACCTACCCATCGTGGAAAAGGAAGTTCCTTAGCCTGACCATTTGTTGGAAATCCAAAGAAACAATACGAGCCTTTACGATTTCAATTGTATAACCTGTCTCCTCAGGAGGCAGCTATAGCAGGCATAATATAATGGTACCTATGCTAGCTAAGATTTATATTCTACTTTCGAAATGTTTTCCACTATGCACTAATAATAATATCCAAAATGATTTGATTTTGCGTAGTAAGCATCTTTGACTAACATAAGAAGAAATCTCCTCCAAGTCTGCGTTTGCATTGTGTGTGTGGTGGGAGGTCTTATGGTAGTTTCATTTTCCAAAAGCATTGCGAATTGACATTAAAGTTTTCCCGTTGTTTGTTTTAAAGATAAAACTGTTTTACGATCTCACACCAGTCTCCATGACTGACTCGGAGTTTATTGTTCCCTTCTAAACTCTGGGTGCCCACCCATTTTCACACGGGCAGCCTAGAGTTAGGTTATCAGGATATTCTGGAGCTTTGGAGATAAGCTGGATGACGAGACGTAGTATTTGTATCTGATAGTATTTATTCCGCTGTGTATTCTGTATGAGGGCAAGTTTATATAATTGTCCATTGTTGTATTGAGTTGTATATTGACTCTGATTGATGTATGTATAAACTGATAAAATTCTTTGTTTAAAAGATTACTGATTTATCTATTATATATTGTTCCGCTGCGATATGTGAGATTCTGATATTGTTTTCTGTTTCTGATGTTGTTCTTCTCTATTTTCTTCTTCTCTTCTTCTTTCTTCTTCCTTCTTCTTCTGTTTTCTTCTTCTTCTGCCTTTTTCTTCTTTCTTAAACCCTCACTATTGGAGTTTCCGGCACTCGATTGCTCGACAGTCGATAAAGTGAGTATCGATGTCGAATTTTCGAAAGTCGAAAATTTCGGTACGTGACAGCGTGGTATCAGAGCATATGGTTAAGCGACAACCCTGCTCTGTTGGGTGTTACTCATTAGAGATAGAGTCAGCAGTACTCTAGAATGAGTTGAGTGTAGTAATAGATACGAGTGCGTATTTGTTAGTGAATATGAAATTGTTTTGTATTGTGTTGACTTATCGGTTGATTGTTTATGGATTCTGGTCGGTGCAGTCTAGCTAACTGTAATCGATAGGAGTTTCTAAACTCTTAAACAAGATAAACCGACACAGTATTGTTTTAAATAGGGTGAATGAAATAATTTTGCCCAAAACTATTTTTGTATAGAAAAGAAATGATTTTCTATGAATTATTATGATATATGGATGCATGGTTGTTAGGAAGTAATGATGTTAATTATCCTCATTAATATATATGTGGAAATTGTCTATGAAATTGGAATTAAAACAAAGAACCAGGAAATAAATCCATATACAAATGAAATTTAAGAATGTAAATTATAAATGTGACTTATAATTGGAAGTAGAATTCCAGAGAAATATTTGGAAATGTTTTGAAAAGAATTTGAAAATTTTAGAGATTTGGAAAGTTTAAATCCTTTTTGGAGTTGAAAATGAATTTCAAAGGTTTTGAAAAGTATTCTGAAGGAATGAAAAGCTCTAAACTCTTTTCGGTCGCTGGAAAATAACTTCGGTAATGACTGCAGCATCACTGATGTTCATTTTCGGGTTTCCAAAAGAGGAATTGCTGCCAAATTATTTTAAATGGAAGTTGTTTGGAAAATTTTGATTTTGTTTTAGAAAATTCAAAAGATAATTTGAATTGTTTTCAAAAATGGTTTTGAATGGTGGAAAAGACTCTAGAATATTATATATATAAATATATTTATGAAATATTATTAAGTTGATAACTCATAGAATTTGAATATTGATAGAATAAATTTAACTTAAAGAATGGAGTTAAATTAAAGTAAGTGCAAGTGAATCAATTAAATGAAACTGAAATTGAAAGTTAAGATTCATTTTGAAGTTGTAAGCAATGAATTGAAATTGAAAAATGAAATGAGACTTGAATCAAGTGGAATAAAATCCAAACCTAAGAAAAATGAATAAGGATTGAATCCGAATAAACTACTTTGATAATTAATTAATTCATGAAATGGAAGTTGAATTAGTTAAATTGAAACTTGAATTGTGAGCTAAATGAAAAGAGATGGTTCGAATTTAAAGATAAATTCAAGTAAGTATAAATAAATTTTCAATGAATGAAATTTACAATTGCAAGTAAATGAAATAGAAACTGAATGTTGAAAACAAATTTGAATAAAGTGAATTAGAATTTGTAATGAATTAGTAACTGAAACTAATCTAAAATAAGCAGTTGTAAATAAAAGATAATCGATAAAAATTCAATACTCAGAATAGAAGATAAAATTGAATTCAAAGGGAATTTTGAAATGAAAAGTTGAATGGAAATATATGTAACTTCAACAGTGAAGTAAAAATGTATAAGCAGTTTATATTGAAAATTTTGTAATAGAATTTGCAAAATGGTTTGAATGTGTAACTAGATATTATGGCTAGTAGGACATACAGGTGTTATAAAAGGAATTGGAATTTTGATTTCGAAGATAATTTGAATTGCTCGAAAAAGGTATGTATTTAAATTTGAATATGAGATTTGATGACTTATTTCTCTAGCCGCTTGGCTTTTTCTTTTCTTTTTGAAATCTGAGAGTCCGTAGGGACGTTTTGTAGTCGTACCGTATTAGCCGCGCAAAGGAGACGCTGGCGAAATTTTTCGAAAATTTAGGGTGTTAGAAAATTTTTGAGAAAATTTTGAAAGTTTAAATTTGAATTTGAATTTAAATTTGAATTTTTAAGTAAAACAATATTGTTTGAAAACTATGAAAGGTTTAGAAATTTAATTGAATGATAACGAATCTTTAGTAGAAAGATTTGTTTTGATAAATTGATAAAACTACTGAATTGTGAAAAATAGTAGACGAGTTAGGGATCATTTTTCTTGACTTGTAATTTCGAGGACGAAATTCTTTTAAGGAGGGAAGTCTGTAACGACCCAGAATTTTGAACGAATTAAATTGGAAATATTTAATTAATTTTAAATATTTGAACGGTGATTTAATTTGAATCCCCAATATGACTTTGAAAATTTGGCGATTAAATTATAAAATTTAATCTATTGAAACTGAATAAAAATTTGTATCTTCAATTTAAAGCTAAAGAAAAATATTTCAAACACTTGTAAAATTTATATTGATAACACTGAAGATAACAACAGCTTCAGAATTTAAATTTAAACTGTTTTGATCAGTTTTGAATTTGTATCGTTCGTATCGAAATTTAAAAATAGCCATCCGAGGCACAGTCTCGGAATTCGACGAAACCAGTTCCATTTGGTCCGTAATATTGTATTATTACCGGATTTCAAATTTCGTATTTATCGGAGCTGTTATGTGAACGTACGACACGTAAGCGCATGGGAATTACGGAGATGGAATTAAATTTAAATGCAATATATCCCTTTTTCTTTAATCCGACATTTTGTACAACCTGCCGCCTATTTGCCTCCTTCGTACTCATCCTCATCTGATATCATGCAACTTTTTCTGTTGTTCTCAAATACACTCGAGCATCTCATTCCCTCCTCTCAGTAAAAAAAATCGAAGTTATGGCCGAAGCCCCTCTCAGATTCAAATCCAAAATAACAAAACGAAAGAAAAAGGAACGAAACATTTTCGTTCTCGGTTACAAAACAATGGCCGAGTCCAGACAACTCAAATCCCTTCAGCTAGAATCGCATTTATCCTCTGAATCAAAATCGCTCGCCTCGTTTAAAACATTTATATGGCAGATCAAAATCAAAGCCTCCTCTCTCATATCTGAAATCGCGAGCAGCAAGCATGAAGTGTAGTGGCGCACGCGAAGCATGGAGCTCTGGCTCACAAGCACGAGGCCGAGGAGGGGGAGCGAAGCTCGATGTCGAGGCCAAGGAGTTGGGCGACTTTTGCTTCGCGAGGCAGTTGTCGAGTAGGGCTCGAGTTCGAGCGATAAAGTCTAGAAGGGTGGCGGTGGCATTCACGAGCAGATCGCGTACGGCAGTTCGATCGCGAGGCTGTGGTGTTCGCGAAGCTCGCGCCAGGTCGACGTGCGAGGGAGAGGTGGAGACGAGCAGGAATCGTGGAGGTGGCGCATTCAAGCAGTTGATTGGCAACTCGAGGAAGCACGGGCATGGCGACTGCGAAGTCAGGTGGTCGATGGAGTTCGTCAGCAGATTTGGTGTTGCGTGCAGTTCACTCGAAGTCGCGAGTAGGAGTCAAGCGTTCTCGGTGAGGTATATCTGCAGTTAACAATTTATTCTTCGATTTAAAATTATTTTTTTATGTATATAATTAACTGCAAGTGATAAAATTTCTGCTGAATTTAAAAAGAAAAAAATAATAATAACAGTATATACACTTTTACAGTGAGGTAAAGACAATTTGTTTTAGGTTAAACAAAGATATATTGTTAGAACAATAAATATATATATGTAAGTATGTTGTTGTGGGAATAGAAAATTATTTTTGTATTAATAAAGTTTGGATTTTTAAATGTTAGGGGAAAATTAGTAAAAGGAAAATTTGTTAAATAAAATGATTTATTAAAGGAAACTAATTTGTAAGTAAAAGAATTAGTTAAAATAAATTTATTTAAGGGAAGATTGGTTTAAATGAAACTATTAATTAATTAAACAATCCAGAATGAAAATTTATTATTCGATTTATTCGAATATTAATAAATGTATAAATTGTTTATACAAGGTTCAAAAATCTTGAAGAAATGACTGGAATGGAAATTGGATTGCAAATTAAAAGCTAAGGTGAGATTTTTCTCACTCGATTGAAATGGATTTCTACAGTTATTGATTGATGATTGCTATTGGATGTGTGATATTAGATATAGTAGGATATATATCTATATATAGCAATATATACATATTGGCATATGTATATATTGGATTGATGATTTCCCGCCTCGTATAGCGTATGAGACCTTATTGCGCCGTTAGTAAGCGGATATTTTTATAAAAACCCATATACCGCGAAATTCCACCTCGAAGTGGAATTGGTATTGTGCTAACATCTGTGGATGCAGGGAAACAGGTTGGAGGGATCCAACTGGATTCCTCACCAGTATTTATTTATTTACAGATATTGATGTATATTCTGTTAACATATGTTGATAAATGATGTTGTGTTGTGATTGACTAATTGGTGCTGTTGCATCATCAGATTCAGTTTTGAAGTTTAAAAATAACGACTTTTACTTTAAAAGGATTTTAAAGTAGTTTTTGAAAGTAGGCGTTTTATTGAATTTTTGAATTGATTTATTTCAAATAAATAAGCGTCTAAAATTTTAAAGTTATAAAAGTTAAGATTTTTGGTGAAATTTAACCAAAGTGTGATGTTTGAAATAAATAGTTGATTTATTTATAAAATGGTTTAAGTTGGGATTTTTGAATAACTATAAACGATTTGTATAAAATGATTTATAAAATTGATATTTTATAAATCAAAATATTGGACTTATAAAACGAATTTTTATAAGTGTTAAAAAGAAGTATAAATGGATTTCATAAGTGAATGAAATTAATAGATTTATATTGTGAAGTTAAAAATGAATGAAGTTGTAGAATAAAGGATTTATAAGTAATTTACTTATAACTTGGATTTTTGCCTTTAAATGGAATATTGATCGAATTTGTTCATAAATGATTCTTTTTAAAGTTGAAATCGTTATAAAGTACAAATGCGATTTATAAACGTTGTTTATAAATCCGAAATCACTTATTTTTATAAGTGAATTATAGAAGTTAATAAAATGAGATTTATAAACCGGAGTTGTTATAGAAAATAGAAATGGAATTTATAAACGTTGTTTTATAAATCTGAAAATCAATCAAATTTGATGAATTTAATATAGAAGGTTATTAAGGGAATTTTTTCCACGATTTTGGATAGTGGATAATTCTTGGAATAAATGTGTAGAAAAGATTGAAATTTGGTTAGTGAAGTATATTCACGATTTTGGACAGTGAATATATTATTGAATAAAATGGTTATGTTTGGGAAAGCGATATTATAAAATGAAGTTAATTGTTTTAAAAGATGTTTTAAAACGTGATAAGTATCGAATACATAGATTTCAACATTCATTGTTGAAATAGACGTTTTCGAGGAATAAGGAAATGATGGACTATAACACTGTTGTTATAGTAAATGATTTCCGAAAGAAAATGGTTTATGTAGTATTGGGATTTATATATATCTATCTTAAAATCCGAATCCCTATACTAGTGATTTCGAGTCGTCGTAACGATGTTTTACGTAACATTCATTTTGACTCAAATAAATGTTGTTATAGTAAGTGATTTCCTTAAAGAATGAATTATACTTAATATTGATTTAAGTATATTGAATATTTTCAAATGTTGAAAATAAATAGATTTGTGAAATACTTATTTTTAAATAAGTATGGAAATGCTTTTCCAATATGAAATGAACTGTTTTGAGATTTTATCTTCAAAGATAAAATGAAATGTGGAAATTGATTTGAAATTTTTTTCAAACGGTTAAGTGTGGAAATTTTATATCTAGTAAAAGATATTTTGGAAAATAAATATTTTGGAAAATTATTTGGAATCTGATGATGTTGCGCATCTTTATTGATAGTTAAATAACCGACTATCAATAATTACCTTGAATATGGTATTTGTTGTGATTGGATGAATTTGAATGCCACACTTATTTTTGAATAAGCGCTCACTATTCGGGTTAGCCGGGAAAGGACCATGGGGTCGTATAACCCATTCCGAATTTGTGATACGTCGTTATGAATTGCATTCGAAGACCGGTGTTGAAGACCGGATATTTTTGAAAACGGAAGGATTACCGTCGAGTTACTCTACATCGGCTGATCTCCGATTTAGAGGTTTTATCACACTTAGTGACGGGAAGTCCGGACGTGATTAGAAATTTATCCGGATATGCAAGGGCTTCATGAGAAGTGCCTTCGGTTCTGTTCGATCCCGGAACAGACTTGTATGGATTGTGTGTCTGACGTTACAATTTGAGATATAAAGCTGATTTCTTTCAAATACATTTCTGTTGGTGGCGGAGAATTTATTCTCTTAGCTTAACACCCTTCTCTGAGACGTACGAGCTCAGAGGTTATGTAGTTGAAATTTATCAGCGATATATCCCAATTTGGTAACGTGGCATACTGAGTGTTGCTGTGAAATGATCAGTATTTGATCATTTGCGATATGATCATTTGTTTGATCTTATATCTTTGTGATCATAGGTTGATCATTTTTGTTTGACCCGAAGCAGGGCTTTGTAGAAAGCGTAGCTTTGTGGACGAGACTTCGTCGAGCCTCACACCCCGGAAATGGTCAAAACAGGAAGGATGCGGCAAGGTTCTAGGGAGTAGCGCCCCTTAGTGTATGTCATTCCTTCTGGATAGAGGTGGTATCATGGTATGGAGCCCAGATACTTAACCTATGTTGATACTACTTATTATGTGGTTTGTTGCGAATCGGGGATCCTCGGGAAGATCGGTTACGATCGGGGGATGACATACGCGTGTCAGTAGTTACCTATTTTTGCAGAGGTAACCCGGCCTTGTGTTGGCAGAGATCCGGTTAGGTTCTCGGGTCGTCTATTCCAGGGACGTACCCATCGTGGAAAAGGAAGTTCCTTAGCCTGACTATTTGTTGGAAATCCAAAGAAACAATACGAGCCTTTACGATTTCAATTGTATAACCTGTCTCCTCAGGAGGCAGCTATAGCAGGCATAATATAATGGTACCTATGCTGGCTAAGATTTATATTCTACTTTCAAAATGTTTTCCACTATGCACTAATAATAATATTCAAAATGATTTGATTTTGCGTAGTAAGCATCTTTGACTAACATAAGAAGAAATCTCCTCCAAGTCTGCGTTTGCATTGTGTGTGTGGTGGGAGGTCTTATGGTAGTTTCATTTTCCAAAAGCATTGCGAATTGACATTAAAGTTTTCCCGTTGTTTGTTTTAAAGATAAAACTGTTTTACGATCTCACACCAGTCTCCATGACTGACTCGGAGTTTATTGTTCCCTTCTAAACTCTGGGTGCCCACCCATTTTCACACGGGCAGCCTAGAGTTAGGTTATCAGGATATTCTGGAGCTTTGGAGATAAGCTGGATGACGAGACGTAGTATTTGTATCTGATAGTATTTATTCCGCTGTGTATTCTGTATGAGGGCAAGTTTATATAATTGTCCATTGTTGTATTGAGTTGTATATTGACTCTGATTGATGTATGTATAAACTGATAAAATTCTTTGTTTAAAAGATTACTGATTTATCTATTATATATTGTTCCGCTGCGATATGTGAGATTCTGATATTGTTTTCTGTTTCTGATGTTGTTCTTCTCTATTTTCTTCTTCTCTTCTTCTTTCTTCTTCCTTCTTCTTCTGTTTTCTTCTTCTTCTGCCTTTTTCTTCTTTCTTAAACCCTCACTATTGGAGTTTCCGGCACTCGATTGCTCGACAGTCGATAAAGTGAGTATCGATGTCGAATTTTCGAAAGTCGAAAATTTCGGTACGTGACAATGACTCTGGCTATCACTATTATCATTGCTTCGATATCATCGTTAATTGAATGACCGGCTCATTCTTTCATCCGTCCGTCAAGGGCTAATGGAAACCCCGGTTCTAGACATAACTCCGCACGTCGTCGTGACCCGTGCCTAGGACTATCGAATCTGCCCAGAGTACTCGACTACCAATCAGTAGCCTTCAGGGACTATCGAATCTGCCCAACGTACTCTTGCTTTGAGCATGCTAGAACCTTCAACAACGATGAAATCTCAGCCTTCTAGTCATCCTCCTCGACGACTATTTCCATACTAGCTCAAGCGCCTCTCGAGCAAACCATTATCCTCAAACTCGAACCATTTCACCGAGTTACCAACATGCTTGGAATGATCCCGTCTGGATTAGACCAAGGCTATCTCATATCATGCTTCGCCTCATCATCATCATAGCAAAGTTTCATCTCAACATCATCATCAAATCTATCCATATGAGCTTCATCATCCGCTACATATGCCACAAGCAGCTTTTCCAATTCAAGAGCCTTTCCCTTAGCTTTTGAATCATCTTCGGTCTAAATCAAATCATCAATCATCTAATTCATAGCAATCAATCAAGTCAAACATTAATCCAAGTAATCGAGCATTCAAATATGATCTAAATAGACAATTATAACAATAATGGCAATTTCGTAATTAAAGAGTCTAATGTCTAACAAGCATGAAAACATGAGCAATATCTCTATAATCTTGATGAATGAACTTGCATAGGTTAACATTTAGTAAAATGGTTGTCGAATCATCATGAACAATGGATCTATATGGATCTATAATTAGGATTAAGAAAATGCATGGAAATCACTACTTTAACACAAAATCAAGCCAACGATCCGATATACTCCTTTGGATCCGTGTGAGAGATAATCACCACTCACCAAATCACCTAAACACCTCAAAAGAAACACACTTCAGATCTGGACAGCGAAGGATCTAGCTTGATCTATCACAAATCCGCTTCAAACGATGAAATCTCTCTTCGAAGAATGTAGATCTTCAATCTAAGCTCTTGGATCTTCGATTTGGATGGAAGGAATCACAAAATTAGTGTGGAGAAAAGAAGTGAAGAAGTGTAGAAGTCGAGCTCTCAAAATGGCAGCACTTCGTCGCTTCGAAATCCGGATCCCAAAAATGAAGTAGAACCCTCCTATTTATAGGCTGAAAAACTTAGGTCGTTCGCTTTTAGGTCGTCCACGACCTAAAAACCCCACGACCTAACAAACGCGCCTCTACGACCTAACACACGCTCTTCTATGACCTAACATATGTGCTTCTACAACTTACGACCTAACAGATCCCCAACCTACGACCTAACCTAGGCATGTGCATCCATGCGACCTACGACCTAACGACTTAGCGCATCAGCGCACTTCTACGACCTAACACACACGCGCTTCCTCGCGACCTACGACCTAACTCAACACAGAAGCTCATGACCTAACTCCTTAGGTCATCTAACGACCTAACTACGCTAACTCGCTCACCAATAGGTCGCCAAATACTGTAGGTTACTAACCCTTAGGTCGCTAACTCCTATAGGTCGCTAACTCTTATAGGTCATCTACTACTTAGGTCGCTCGACCGACCTAAACTATCACACGACCTATCTATCACACGACCTAACTATCACACGACCTAACTTCTTAGGTCATTCCAATTCTTAGGTCGCTCCACTTCACTAAGTCGTCTACTCCTTAACTCGCCCACTTCCTTAGGTCGCTCCAAACTCTCATACGACCTAAGACTTAGACTCTGGACGACTTATCAACAATGCGACCAAATGTCAACTGTTTTACGATGTTTCGATCCGTAAAAATACGAGTCGTTACACCAGATGCGCAATTACAAGGATGAACGGCCAGAGATTGATTAGGTTTAAATTTGAAATAAAATTGTATATTTATATTATATAAATTAGTTCAATCTTTAAAAATTCATAACTTTGTCGTACGAGGTCGAAAACGCACGAAACGACTTGCATTGCAATCGTATGGACGGGCACTACGCGATGAAGCTGGATTGGAACTTATTTGAGCTAGTGAAAATTTTGAGTAAAATTAAATGGTCGTTTAATTTTATTCGAAATAAACCGCTACGACCATTATGGAAAGCAAGGTGAGAACTCCTCACTCAATCGAATGTTTTGTTTCGATTTAAAATTTTAAATAGTTAAATTTTAAATTGTTGATAGTGATTGATTGTGATGATTGAATGATGATTGCTATTTATTGTGTTAAATAGACCCTATACGCCGTATATTAAGCGGAGGTTATTTATTAAAAACATATACCGCGATAATTTCATATTGAAATGGAATTGGTATTATATATGTATATAGCAATATATATATATTGGAATATGTATATATTGGAGTTGTTGATTTCCCGCATTGTATAGCGGATGAGACCCTATTGCGCCGCATAATAGCGGATAATATTTATAAATCCCATATACCGCGATAATTTCACTGTGAAGTGAAATTGGTATTGTGCTAACATCTGTGGATGCAGGGAAACAGGTTGGAGGGATCCAACTGGATTCCTCAAACATTTGAATTTATTTCATATGTTGTGTGTTGTTTATTTATAATCGCCATATGATTATAATTGTGAAATTGGAATTATGAAAGGCTGTAATTAAGACGAATATATTTTTGGTATCGATGGATACCAGAAATATTTAAAATTGAATTTTTGAAAATATAAGTTGAAAATTTATCGAAAAATTTATTTTTGATAATTGGATAAATTTAAAAGGAGTTTTAAAAGACAAAAGTATTATTTTTGAGCCGTATTGAATTTAATTTCAAATTTGGGAAAAAAAGAGCTTAATAAATGGATTTTGTATTCTTAAATAGATTTGAAAAGCTAAAGGAATTTATTTTAAAAGGAAATAATTTTGGAAATGTTTGGAAATTTATTTGATTTAAATTAATCAGATAATTAAATTAATCCTACTTATGGATGTTTGGATTAAATTGGATGTTGAATTGTTTAACATCTTTGATGTGTGATACTTTGTGATATATTCTGATTTGTGTGTGATTTATGATCTATTTGTTTGAAATCTGTGAATGAAGATAAGCGTTATAATTTATACCGCTTATCAATTATATTGTTATATTTGATCTGTGATGATTGAATGCTGTTGCACTGTTGTGTTAAACCCGTGGACTACACAATACACACACAAATGTGGATTTCACGTGGAAATCGGTTAAGTCACAGATTTTTATCAATTTTGGGAAGTTGAGATTTTGAATCCAAAATTATTTTGAAATTGAAATTGAAAGTTTTTGAAAGTGAGTTTAAAAAATAAAAGTTATTTTAAAGAACTTAATAGAATTGGAATTTAAATCATTTGATTTAAATTTGAATTCAATATTTTAAATTGAATTCGATGAATTGGGAATTTTGGTTTAAAAGATTTTTTAAGTATAAAAGGTGTTATATGGGTTTTTAACCATTTTAAAATATGGTTTTGGAAATTTAAATGTATATTCTAGTTTTATACTTGAATGGATTTAACTTGTGTAATTGTAACCAGTTTTTCCCAAAACGAAAACTATCTGTTTTCAAATAATAAAAGCTTTCATAAAGTGAAAAGGTTTCCAATTTTGTATTGAAACAATTCAAGTTGAAATGAAATTGTGAATAGTTTGGAAAAACTATAAATTAACCTTTGTGAAGATGATTAAGCTTTGTTTTGAAATCAAAGACGTTTTTAAAAAGGGGTATCTTTTATATTATAAAAGACTTGAATTGTGAATAGTTTTGAAAGCTATAAATTAAATCTTGATTTAAAGATTTAATGGGTTAATTCAAATTAAATGGAATTGCTTTGGAAATCAGTGAATGAATCTTTGAGAAACTGGATAACCTTTGTAAAGTAAATCTTTTTGTTTAAAGATTTAAAATGGTAATTTGTTAAACCATTTAAAGGAAAGGATTTGGGTAATAAGTTGTGACTTAATTGAAATCCCAATATTCATATGTTTTGAAATATTGTGCTCACTATTCGGGTTAGCCGGGAAAAGACCTTTGTGTCATATAACCCATTCCGTTGTGATACGACGATATGGATCGTATTGAAGACCGATGGTGAAGACCGGGTATTTGTGAAAACGATAGGATGACCTACCGAATGTCTCTGCACCGTTAGCTAAGGTATAGAGATTTCCTTTGTGATGGGAAGTTTTATCGGGATTGTAAATACCCGGATTGCAAGGGCTTCTTTTGAAGTGCCTTCGGTTCTGTTCGAACCCGGAACAGACTTGTATGGTTACATGTCTTACATTTAATTTTGAGATGTAAAGCTGATTTCTTTCAAATACATTTCTGTTGGTGGTGGAGAATTTATTCTCTTAGCTTAACACCCTTCTCTGAGACGTACGAGCTCAGAGGTTATGTAGTTGAAATTTATCAGCGATATATTCCCAATTTGGTAATGTGGCATGCTGAGTGTTGCTGTGTGATGATCATTTATTGATCATTTGTTATCAAAGCGTGGCTTTGTGAAAAAGCGTAGTTTTGTGGACGAGACATCGTCAGGGCCTCACAACCCGGAAATGGTCGAAACAGGAATGTTGCGGTAAGGTTATGAGGGTCGCGCCCTTTAGGGTATGTCATTTCCTTCTGGAAAGGGGTGGTATCATGGTATGTAGCCTAGATACTTACTCATGTGGACACACTTTATTTATTATGTGTGATGTTGTTACCGAGCGCTCGGATAAAGGACCCAAAGAACCGGGGGATGGCATATTCGTGAGTTACCTAGTTACAGGGGTAACCCGGCCTTGTTGGTAGAGAGCAGTTTGTCTCTCGGAGCGTCCAGCCAGAGGCGTTTCTTTCATGGAATATGAAGTTCCTTAGCCTGACCATTTGTTGGCAAATCCATTTTCCAATACGAATCTTGTACGGTTTTAGTTGTAGAACCTGCCATTTACTTATGGTGGCGCCCCACTGTTTAGATGGTAGCTATAGTAGGCATAGTTTGGAATGTCTATGTTGGCTAAGATTAATATTATACTTTCGAAAATGATTTCTTACACTATGCACTAATAATAATAATCCAATGATTTGCGTAGTAAGCATCTTTGACTATCATAAGAAGAAATCTCCTCCAATTCTGCGTTTGCATTGTGTGTGTGGCGGGAGGTCTTATGGTAGTTTCATTTTCCAAAAGCATTGCGGATATTTTCTACTTGCTTTGTTGTTGTTGTGTTTTAAAGATAAAACTGTTTTAAGTTCTCACACCAGTCACCATGACTGACCTGGAGTTTATTGTTTCCTTCCTAAACTCTGGGTGCCCACCAATTTCCACACGGGCATTCTAGAGTCAGGTTATCAGGTCATTCTGGATTCGGAATTCTGTGGAGCTCATTGGCGAGCTGGATGACGAGACGTACCACTTGTATATGATATTATTTATTCCGATGTGTATTCTGTATGAGGACAAGATTATATAACTGTCCATTGATGTATTATTGTTGTAAACTCTGATGATGATGTAATGTATAAAATGATTAGTTCTTTGATTTAAAGATTATTCATTTATCTATTATATGTTGTTCCGCTGCGAATGTGAGATTATGATATTGTTTCTGTTATTTCTTCTTTCTTTTTCTTCTGTTTTCTTCTACCTCTTCTTTTTCTCCATAACAATTCGGTTTTCCGGCATTCGATTGCTCGGCAGTTGATACAGTGGACGTATTAATGTCGATTTTCGAGCGACGAAAAGTCGAGTTCGTTACATTTGGTATCAGAGCATATGGTTAAGCGACAACCTTGGCTCTGTTGGGAATTACTCATTAGAGATAGAGTCAGTAGTACTCTAGAATGAGTGTGAGTGTAATAGTAGATATGAGCACGTACTTGTTATTGAATATAAAAATGATTTATATTGTGTTTGCTTATCCGTTGAGTTGTTTATGAATTTTGGTCGGTATGTGGGACACAAATTATCGATAGGGGTTTCTAAACACTTAAACGAGGCAAGTCGACATAGTATCATTTGAAATTGGGTAAATGAAATAATTTTACCTCGATTATATTTTGTATATAAAGGAAATAAATTTTCAGAATTATTAAAGTGTATATAAATTGATTATGTGATTGTTGAAAATGTAAGAAAATATATAAGTAAATGAAAGTTGTTTGAATAAATTATATAAAAGCAACAATTGAATATGTATGAAATTATAATCAAAATAATTTACAACGATGAAATAATCTTGTATAAGTAAAGTAAAATAGTGAAATCATATGAGAAAGAGATTTATAAATGTGATTTATAAATAAAAAGGAAATTTTAAAAGAATTTAAGCACTGAATTCACTATTGTTGCTGGGAAATAATAAGGGTGATGACTGCAGCATCATCAGTATCATTTTCGAGTTTCTATGTGATGGATTTGCTACCATAGTAAATTGAAAAAAATTTGAAGTTTTGTTGTGATAAACAAATTTGAATTAAAAATCCAAGTTGTAATTGATAATTATAAATGAAATGAGTTTTGAACTTATGATAAGATAATAAATTTAGCTTTGATAAAAGTTAAATAGAATTTACTTTAGAATTGAAAGCTGAATTGGATTTATAAGAGGAAAATTAAGTGAAGTTAAACAAATGATGTTTAAATTGGAATATAACTTAAGTGATGTTAAATGAAGTTGATTTTGATATCAAGGTAAATTAATAAAGTGAATTAATGAAATGAAGTGATGAATGAGAACTTGAGTTATAAATGAAATTCAATTTTATTTGTTAAATGGATTAGCAATTGAATTAATAAATGGATTGAATGTTAACCAATCGAATGTAAGTAGATTGATATGAAATAATGAATGTAAGTCTGTAACGACCCCGAATTTTATTTAAATTTAAATTGATAATTAATTGTATTTTTGAATAAATTTGTGAAATAAATCGATTTAAGTGATGCGAGTTTCCCCGATCTTCGAATAAATTTCGAATAAATCTATGGTTATATAAAATATAAAATAAATACATTGGATAAAATCCAACAACAAATTAAAATCTAGAAATTCACCTATATTATAAAAATGAATAAATTATATAGTTTTATTCAATATAAAGTAAATATATAAATCTTGATAAATCAATACAAAATAATACAAGTAAAGTAGACAACGAAGATAATTAAAGGAAATAAAATAGAGATATATTTACATTATAAAGTAATAAACAAACAAAGTATGAAAACAAAACATGTACATGAGAATAGCTTGTAAACAAGACAGCATATAGAAAGAAAAAATAAACACATAGATAATATGAACTCAACATATAAAGCAAACTAGATAAGTATGTACATTAAAACAAACAAGCAAAGGAAATATATCTAAGTGAAATGGCTTGCAAGGGAAGATATTAGCATATAGGTAAATATATATATTTTTTGTACAAGATAATTTAATGCGTGAGACCTTAGTACACTACAACATCATTTTAGCCTAAGAAAATCTCTGATCAAATACAAAGTATTTGTACTAGATTATACAATACCCTGTTCATTTCATTTCCTATATGCATCCATCTCTTCTCCTTTCTATTCGTTCCATTTAAGCTGAAAAAAGAAAAAAAAAACTAAAGTAAATATTCTTCAAAGCCTTAAACAATAACAAATTCGAATTCAAGTATCAGATCTTCTCAAACATCAAAACAAAATCAAAGTTCAACAAGTTTCCCTGTATTCTCTGCTCTTCAGACAGGTGAGCAAACTCCTATTTTTCAAACCTTAGCCTGTTTTGATTTCTTGTTGCTTGTGAGTAACTTTCTTTTAAAAACCATAAGTATATTTGAAACTGTTTTTATGCTTGATGTTTGGAATGGATACTCCAAGTTGTTGTATATTTCCAAATTATTGAACCTGAATAGCTAGATGATGTACTGTGTAAGTTTGATAGCCTGTTCTTCCTGTTTTTGGCTTTCAGAGTAAAGTGAAGAGAAATCAAATATACTTCACCAAAACATTTTAGCTAAGGATTGTTGGATAAAACAAGTTGTTTAAACTCAAACCACAGCTTATAATTTGTTTCAAGCTAGATCATGAAGGGTTTACTCCTGTAACCAAAGTTTACAGTAAAGATAAAAATTTTATGAAAATTTCGAGTGTCTTAAATTTATGGTTTGATTTTATAACTTGAATAATCACACAAAGATACGATTTTTAAAAGCAATATAATGATTTTTACTTAAGTGGTTTAGGAGCAGTTTGTATTTAAACTAAAATTGCATTCTCCTCAATGTTTGATGAACGATCCAATTGCAAACCTTAAAATTTGGATTGAAGCTTGTTTGAGCTTCGGAGATAATGGGAAAATTGTCGAGAAATTTTCGTATGCAAGAATTAGTTGATCGAACCCAAAGTAGGGTTTAACAACCCAGTTTGGTCGATACGTTTAAATCTGGAAATTCGTCGCCGATGACGAATCGTGGTCGATCGGACCAAGGGGGATAGGCGCGTGGGGTCGTGGCGAAGTTTTGGTCAGGAGCGCGTGGTCTCCGGTGATCTGAGGAATGCTGGCGAGGTGGTTTTGTGGGGGTGTTTGGGTCTCAGTTTCGAACGAAGTGCTAATTTTCGATCCAGAGTTTGTAAGGTTGAATCGAATTTCGAAATCGAGTATTGGAAGGATTCGTGACTTGCCGACGTTGGTGGAGCTCGCCGGAGCAGCGGCGATGCGCGTGCACGTGCACGGCAATGACGATGACGTGCTTGTCTGGGTTTTCGAATCGAGATACTCGAAGCGGTTCTCGAGTAGACAGTCGATTAGCTCGTGTTTGGACTCGAGTTCGCGAGAGTTTCATCGTGCAGATTATTTAAAACTTAGGAAAATAACTTAGTTAAATGTAGAAGAAAGGTTGGAGGCAGAGTTGAGTAGGAAGGCGGGTTGTCTCGAAGCTGGAAGCGTTGTAGCTCGGGGGATAGTTTTGTTCCAGGTTTCTCTAACCTGTTCTGTTTTTCTGGGTTTCAAATTTGAATTTGAATTTATAAATCAAGGGTTAAAATGATTTTTAAGTCAAAGTATAATTAATATAATTAAATGTTGATAAATTGATAAAGATAAGGAATTATTTAAAAGTAATTACTTAATAAAGATAATTAAGGTAAATTAATTTATGTGATCAATTTAAAGGATTAATTAATGTGATAAATTGATAAATGTGATTAATTTAAAGATAATAAATTTATGTAATTGATTGAAGGTTAATTACTTAATGTAAGAAATTAGGGGAAATAATTTATCTTAAAAACTTATTATAAGCTGATAATAAATGGAATGATTAAAGAGTGATTTGTTAATTGAATAAATTAATGATTAATGATTTATAAATTAACAATTTTAGTTTCCAAAGGGATTAACTTGGAATTAAGAATTAATTAATTAATTTCATAAATCAATATAAAATGGATTGTGATTTAATTAATGATTAATTAACCCGGATTAGAAATTCATAAGTAATAAATCAAATTTAAATAAATCAAATAATTAAATTGATTCTTACTTATGAATATTTAGATTCTATTGATTTGATTGGTTGACATTCCCTGATATGTGATGATTTGTGATATACCCTGATTTGTGTTGTGATCTGATTTATTTATCTGCGATATACTTATATATCTGTGATCTGTGAATGAGCGATAAGCGTTATAGTTATATCGCTTATCAACTATATTTCTGTATTCTGACCTGTGATGATTTATGATGTTGCACTATTGTGTGTAAAACCCCTGGACTACACCATACACACACAAATATGGATTTCACGTGGAAATCGGTTAAGTCACAGATAATTGAAATTTGATGTTTTTGAAATTGAAATTTTAATTTCAATTGATTTTGAAATTGGAATTTGGGTTTAAAGTGAAAAGCTTTTGAAATGGAATTTCAAAGATAAAAGTTATTTTGAATAACTTAATCGAGTTTTGAAAATTTAAATAATTTGATTTAAATTTTGAATTCAAGTTCGCAATTGAATCCTATGATTTGAAACTAGAGATTGAAAATGTTATAAATGTGTTTATCTGAATTTAAACCATTTAAAAAGTATAATTTTGAGAATTTGGATTTAACCCAAAGACTTTAACTCGTATAAATGAATCAGATTTCCAAAATGAAAACTGTTGTTTTCAAAAGAATAAAAGCTTTCAGATAAGAAATGAAATTCCAGTTTAATTAAAGGAATTTCAAGATTGAATTGAAAAATGGTTTCTAAGTTATGAATGAATTCTTTTTGAAAGCTATGAATTGAATCTGTTTATTTTTAACATATTTAAAATGATGATTTGTTTAAACCATTGAAATTGAATTGTTTTGAAAACTGTAAGTTAAATCTTTGTTTCAAAGATTTAACAAGTTAATCAAATTGAAATGGGAATTAATTTGGAAAATCTGTGAATGAATCTTTTGTTTAAAAGATTAAAGTGTGGAAATTGTTTAAACCGTTGGAGGTGGTTAAAATGAATCTTTTTGTTTAAAGATTTGAAAATGGTATTTTGTTTAAACCATTTGAAAGGAAAGTTTGGGTTTAAGTTGTGACTTAATTGAAATCCCAATATCCATATGTTTTAAAGATTGCGCTCATTATCGGTTTAGCCGGGAGAGGACCTTTGTGTCATATAACCCGTTCCGAATATGTGATACGTCGATATGGATAGCATTTGAAGACCGGTGTTGAAGACCGGATATTTACAAAAACGAAAGGACAACTCGTCGAATGTCTCTGCATCGACTGGTCCCCGGTATAGAGATTTTATCACCCTTTGTGATGGGAAGTCCGGACGTGATTGGAAATTATCCAGAATTGCAAGGGCTTCGTGAGAAGTGCCTTCGGTTCTGTTCGAACCCGGAACAGACTTGTATGGATACATGTCTGACATTACACTTTGAGATATAAAGCCGATTTCTTTCAAATACATATCTGTTGGTGGCGGAGAATTTATTCTCTTAGCTTAACACCCTTCTCTGAGACGTACGAGCTCAGAGGTTATGTAGTTGAAGGTTATCAGCGATATATCCCAATTTGGTAATGTGGCATGCTGAGTGTAGCTGTGTGATGATCATCGTTTGATCATTTGTGATATGATCATTTGTTTGATCATTTATCTTTGTGATCATAGGTTGATCATCTGTTGACCCAAAGCATGGCTTTGTGACAAAGCGTAGCTTTGTGGACGAGACTTCGTCAGGGCCTCACAACCCGGAAATGGTCGAAACAGGATCGTTGCGGCAAGGTTATGAGGGTCGCGCCCTTTAGGGTATGTCATTTCCTTCTGGAAAGGGGTGGTATTATGGTATGGAGCCCTGATACTTACTCATGTGGATACACTTTCTTTATGATGTGTGATGTTGGATATCGAGCGCTCGGATAAAGGTCCCAAAGGACCGGGAGGTGGCATATTCGTGAGTTACCTGTTACAGGGGTAACCCGGCTTTGTTGGCAGAGAGCAGTTTGTCTCTCGGGACGTCCCGCCAGAGGCGTTCCCATGCGGCGGAAGGAAGTTCCTTAGCCTGACCATTTGTTGGAAATCCATTTCTCTAATACGGAACTTGTACGGTTTTAGTTGTAGAACCTGCCATTCACTTATGGTGGCGCCCCACTGTTTGGATGGTAGCTATAGTAGGCATAGTTCGAAATGTCTATGCTGGCTAAGATTTATATTCTACTTTCGAAATGTTTTCTACACTATGCACTAATAATAATATCAAGATGATTTGCGTAGTAAGCATGTTTGACTATCATAAGAAGAAATCTCCTCCAATTTTGCGTTTGCATTGTGTGTGTGGCGGGAGGTCTTATGGTAGTTTCATTTTCTAAAAGCATTGCGGTTTTCAATGTTTAAAACCTTTTGTTGTTGTTTAAAATTAAATTGTTTTTGTTGCTCACACCAGTCCCATGACTGATCCGGAGTTTATTGTTCCCTTCCTAAACTCTGGGTGCCCACTATTTTCCACACGGGCAGTCTAGAGTTGGGTTTCTTTTCAGATATTCAGGTTTAGTAGATTATGTGGAGCTAGTTCAGTATTTGTAGTTCATTCATCGGAGTTGCTTATCTTGGAGTTGTGGATTCATTCTTGTCTGAAGATCATTTTGGAGCATTCTATTGGAGATATTGTTCCGCTGCTGTTGTTATCTTTTCATTTCCGCTGCTATTTTTTGTATCATATCTCTGATGTATATTGATATTCATTGTATCACTCTGTTGTATCAGATATTGTATATCAATGTATTATTCTTTTCTTCCGCTGTGTTATTTACTTAATTGTGCTATAGCTCCGGCGAATCGGATTTGAACGGTCGAATCTGCGGCATTCTAGTACAATGTGAAGTACGGATGTTGATTTTCGAGCGGGCAAAACCCGAGTCGTTACATGTGGTATCAGAGCTAAGGTTGAACTTTAGCTCAGGAGTATAACACATTAAGTAGCTCATTAGAGATAGGGTGAAGTATACTCTAGAATGAGTAATTCTCAGATATCCGTCCGTATGCCTCAGTAAATTCTCTTGCTATCCACTGATAGTAAGTATGAGTGTAAGAAGAGGATGTGATAGGGGACAGGAAAATACGACTGCAATGGTCAATACCCTGTAACAAAAAGGAAGCAATCTTTTCTCTATCAATCTCTTTCGTTCAACATCTCTTCTCAATTCTTTGATGGTTCCTGGTAGATCCAGGAAGAGATTCGATATATTTGTATGGGACGTAAACTCCGGATGGACCAAAAAATTGTTTGTTTGGATGTATTGGTTGCTTTGCTTGCTATGGTTGATAGATATGCTTTAGTTTCTAAACTGAAAGTTCTGAAATCGTATCTATATATCTATCTATTCTTTGGGTCCTGATATGTTCTACGAGTGGTTAGTTATCACTTCGAACTGACTGATGCCACTCCATACTTCGTAGATCTGGATAACCCGAGTATTTTGTGAAGTGTTAAAACAAATTCGTTCTGTATCTCTTATTGATATTCTGATTTGGTAAGCCAAATGCAGAATAGATATTCAGTTTGATTCGATGAAACATTCTTCATCTATCTTTGTGTCTCCTTGGCAATTTCGTGGACGAAATTCTTTTAAGGGGGGAAGTCTGTAACGACCCCGAATTTTATTTAAATTTAAATTGATAATTAATTGTATTTTTGAATAAATTTGTGAAATAAATCGATTTAAGTGATGCGAGTTTCCCCGATCTTCGAATAAATTTCGAATAAATCTATGGTTATATAAAATATAAAATAAATACATTGGATAAAATCCAACAACAAATTAAAATCTAGAAATTCACCTATATTATAAAAATGAATAAATTATATAGTTTTATTCAATATAAAGTAAATATATAAATCTTGATAAATCAATACAAAATAATACAAGTAAAGTAGACAACGAAGATAATTAAAGGAAATAAAATAGAGATATATTTACATTATAAAGTAATAAACAAACAAAGTATGAAAACAAAACATGTACATGAGAATAGCTTGTAAACAAGACAGCATATAGAAAGAAAAAATAAACACATAGATAATATGAACTCAACATATAAAGCAAACTAGATAAGTATGTACATTAAAACAAACAAGCAAAGGAAATATATCTAAGTGAAATGGCTTGCAAGGGAAGATATTAGCATATAGGTAAATATATATATATTTTGTACAAGATAATTTAATCCGTGAGACCTTAGTACACTACAACATCATTTTAGCCTAAGAAAATCTCTGATCAAATACAAAGTATTTGTACTAGATTATACAATACCCTGTTCATTTCATTTCCTATATGCATCCATCTCTTCTCCTTTCTATTCGTTCCATTTAAGCTGAAAAAAGAAAAAAAAACTAAAGTAAATATTCTTCAAAGCCTTAAACAATAACAAATTCGAATTCAAGTATCAGATCTTCTCAAACATCAAAACAAAATCAAAGTTCAACAAGTTTCCCTGTATTCTCTGCTCTTCAGACAGGTGAGCAAACTCCTATTTTTCAAACCTTAGCCTGTTTTGATTTCTTGTTGCTTGTGAGTAACTTTCTTTTAAAAACCATAAGTATATTTGAAACTGTTTTTATGCTTGATGTTTGGAATGGATACTCCAAGTTGTTGTATATTTCTAAATTATTGAACCTGAATAGCTAGATGATGTACTGTATAAGTTTGATAGCCTGTTCTTCCTGTTTTTGGCTTTCAGAGTAAAGTGAAGAGAAATCAAATAAACTTCACCAAAACATTTTAGCTAAGGATTGTTGGATAAAACAAGTTGTTTAAACTCAAACCACAGCTTAAAATTTGTTTCAAGCTAGATCATGAAGGGTTTACTCCTGTAACCAAAGTTTACAGTAAAGATAAAAATTTTATGAAAATTTCGAGTGTCTTAAATTTATGGTTTGATTTTATAACTTGAATAATCACACAAAGATACGATTTTTAAAAGCAATATAATGATTTTTACTTAAGTGGTTTAGGAGCAGTTTGTATTTAAACTAAAATTGCATTCTCCTCAATGTTTGATGAACGATCCAATTGCAAACCTTAAAATTTGGATTGAAGCTTGTTTGAGCTTCGGAGATAATGGGAAAATTGTCGAGAAATTTTCGTATGCAAGAATTAGTTGATCGAACCCAAAGTAGGGTTTAACAACCCAGTTTGGTCGATACGTTTAAATCTGGAAATTCGTCGCCGATGACGAATCGTGGTCGATCGGACCAAGGGGGATAGGCGCGTGGGGTCGTGGCGAAGTTTTGGTCAGGAGCGCGTGGTCTCCGGTGATCTGAGGAATGCTGGCGAGGTGGTTTTGTGGGGGTGTTTGGGTCTCAGTTTCGAACGAAGTGCTAATTTTCGATCCAGAGTTTGTAAGGTTGAATCGAATTTCGAAATCGAGTATTGGAAGGATTCGTGACTTGCCGACGTTGGTGGAGCTCGCCGGAGCAGCGGCGATGCGCGTGCACGTGCACGGCAATGACGATGACGTGCTTGTCTGGGTTTTCGAATCGAGATACTCGAAGCGGTTCTCGAGTAGACAGTCGATTAGCTCGTGTTTGGACTCGAGTTCGCGAGAGTTTCATCGTGCAGATTATTTAAAACTTAGGAAAATAACTTAGTTAAATGTAGAAGAAAGGTTGGAGGCAGAGTTGAGTAGGAAGGCGGGTTGTCTCGAAGCTGGAAGCGTTGTAGCTCGGGGGATAGTTTTGTTCCAGGTTTCTCTAACCTGTTCTGTTTTTCTGGGTTTCAAATTTGAATTTGAATTTATAAATCAAGGGTTAAAATGATTTTTAAGTCAAAGTATAATTAATATAATTAAATGTTGATAAATTGATAAAGATAAGGAATTATTTAAAAGTAATTACTTAATAAAGATAATTAAGGTAAATTAATTTATGTGATCAATTTAAAGGATTAATTAATGTGATAAATTGATAAATGTGATTAATTTAAAGATAATAAATTTATGTAATTGATTGAAGGTTAATTACTTAATGTAAGAAATTAGGGGAAATAATTTATCTTAAAAACTTATTATAAGCTGATAATAAATGGAATGATTAAAGAGTGATTTGTTAATTGAATAAATTAATGATTAATGATTTATAAATTAACAATTTTAGTTTCCAAAGGGATTAACTTGGAATTAAGAATTAATTAATTAATTTCATAAATCAATATAAAATGGATTGTGATTTAATTAATGATTAATTAACCCGGATTAGAAATTCATAAGTAATTAATCAAATTTAAATAAATCAAATAATTAAATTGATTCTTACTTATGAATATTTAGATTCTATTGATTTGATTGGTTGACATTCCCTGATATGTGATGATTTGTGATATACCCTGATTTGTGTTGTGATCTGATTTATTTATCTACGATATACTTATATATCTGTGATCTGTGAATGAGCGATAAGCGTTATAGTTATATCGCTTATCAACTATATTTCTGTATTCTGACCTGTGATGATTTATGATGTTGCACTATTGTGTGTAAAACCCCTGGACTACACCATACACACACAAATATGGATTTCACGTGGAAATCGGTTAAGTCACAGATAATTGAAATTTGATGTTTTTGAAATTGAAATTTTAATTTCAATTGATTTTGAAATTGGAATTTGGGTTTAAAGTGAAAAGCTTTTGAAATGGAATTTCAAAGATAAAAGTTATTTTGAATAACTTAATCGAGTTTTGAAAATTTAAATAATTTGATTTAAATTTTGAATTCAAGTTCGCAATTGAATCCTATGATTTGAAACTAGAGATTGAAAATGTTATAAATGTGTTTATCTGAATTTAAACCATTTAAAAAGTATAATTTTGAGAATTTGGATTTAACCCAAAGACTTTAACTCGTATAAATGAATCAGATTTCCAAAATGAAAACTGTTGTTTTCAAAAGAATAAAAGCTTTCAGATAAGAAATGAAATTCCAGTTTAATTAAAGGAATTTCAAGATTGAATTGAAAAATGGTTTCTAAGTTATGAATGAATTCTTTTTGAAAGCTATGAATTGAATCTGTTTATTTTTAACAGATTTAAAATGATGATTTATTTAAACCATTGAAATTGAATTGTTTTGAAAACTGTAAGTTAAATCTTTGTTTCAAAGATTTAACGAGTTAATCAAATTGAAATGGGAATTAATTTGGAAAATCTGTGAATGAATCTTTTGTTTAAAAGATTAAAGTGTGGAAATTGTTTAAACCGTTGGAGGTGGTTAAAATGAATCTTTTTGTTTAAAGATTTGAAAATGGTATTTTGTTTAAACCATTTGAAAGGAAAGTTTGGGTTTAAGTTGTGACTTAATTGAAATCCCAATATCCATATGTTTTAAAGATTGCGCTCATTATTCGGTTTAGCCGGGAGAGGACCTTTGTGTCATATAACCCGTTCCGAATATGTGATACGTCGATATGGATAGCATTTGAAGACCGGTGTTGAAGACCGGATATTTACAAAAACGAAAGGACAACTCGTCGAATGTCTCTGCATCGACTGGTCCCCGGTATAGAGATTTTATCACCCTTTGTGATGGGAAGTCCGGACGTGATTGGAAATTATCCGGAATTGCAAGGGCTTCGTGAGAAGTGCCTTCGGTTCTGTTCGAACCCGGAACAGACTTGTATGGATACATGTCTGACATTACACTTTGAGATATAAAGCCGAATTCTTTCAAATACATATCTGTTGGTGGCGGAGAATTTATTCTCTTAGCTTAACACCCTTCTCTGAGACGTACGAGCTCAGAGGTTATGTAGTTGAAGGTTATCAGCGATATATCCCAATTTGGTAATGTGGCATGCTGAGTGTAGCTGTGTGATGATCATCGTTTGATCATTTGTGATATGATCATTTGTTTGATCATTTATCTTTGTGATCATAGGTTGATCATCTGTTGACCCAAAGCATGGCTTTGTGACAAAGCGTAGCTTTGTGGACGAGACTTCGTCAGGGCCTCACAACCCGGAAATGGTCGAAACAGGATCGTTGCGGCAAGGTTATGAGGGTCGCGCCCTTTAGGGTATGTCATTTCCTTCTGGAAAGGGGTGGTATTATGGTATGGATCCCTGATGCTTACTCATGTGGATACACTTTCTTTATGATGTGTGATGTTGGATATCGAGCGCTCGGATAAAGGTCCCAAAGGACCGGGAGGTGGCATATTTGTGAGTTACCTGTTACAGGGGTAACCCGGCTTTGTTGGCAGAGAGCAGTTTGTCTCTCGGGACATCCCGCCAGAGGCGTTCCCATGCGGCGGAAGGAAGTTCCTTAGCCTGACCATTTGTTGGAAATCCATTTCTCCAATACGGAACTTGTACGGTTTTAGTTGTAGAACCTGCCATTCACTTATGGTGGCGCCCCACTGTTTGGATGGTAGCTATAGTAGGCATAGTTCGAAATGTCTATGCTGGCTAAGATTTATATTCTACTTTCGAAATGTTTTCTACACTATGCACTAATAATAATATCAAGATGATTTGCGTAGTAAGCATGTTTGACTATCATAAGAAGAAATCTCCTCCAATTCTGCGTTTGCATTGTGTGTGTGGCGGGAGGTCTTATGGTAGTTTCATTTTCTAAAAGCATTGCGGTTTTCAATGTTTAAAACCTTTTGTTGTTGTTTAAAATTAAATTGTTTTTGTTGCTCACACCAGTCCCATGACTGATCCGGAGTTTATTGTTCCCTTCCTAAACTCTGGGTGCCCACTATTTTCCACACGGGCAGTCTAGAGTTGGGTTTCTTTTCAGATATTCAGGTTTAGTAGATTATGTGGAGCTAGTTCAGTATTTGTAGTTCATTCATCGGAGTTGCTTATCTTGGAGTTGTGGATTCATTCTTGTCTGAAGATCATTTTGGAGCATTCTATTGGAGATATTGTTCCGCTGCTGTTGTTATCTTTTCTTTTCCGCTGCTATTTTTTGTATCATATCTCTGATGTATATTAATATTCATTGTATCACTCTGTTGTATCAGATATTGTATATCAATGTATTATTCTTTTCTTCCGCTGTGTTATTTACTTAATTGTGCTATAGCTCCGGCGAATCGGATTTGAACGGTCGAATCTGCGGCATTCTAGTACAATGTGAAGTACGGATGTTGATTTTCGAGCGGGCAAAACCCGAGTCGTTACATGTTAATTCATTAAAGCTAATGTAATTGGAATTTGAATAAATTGAATGGAAACCAATTTAATATTGAACCAATTGGAATTAAAAGTGTTAAACCAAATTGAATGCAAATTAATAAATTTGGTTGTGTTGATTATACATTGGTTGTTCTATGGTTGTTAGTTGCTTGTATTTAATTCATTTAAGTATTAATGAAATTGAATTGATAAAAAAAATTGGAAGCTAAGTAATTGAATTCAAATTGATAATATGTAAATTTGAATAGAATTGAATCCGAATTGGAAGTGAACCAACTTGAATGTAAATTAGTGAATATGAACTAATTGAAAATGAACAAATTGAATGTTGTTATATATGAATTGGTTATAAACAATTACAAATAGTGTCGAAATTATATAAGTTGCTTATAAACCTTGTTAGTATGCATTTCCCTTAATATGCATGTATTGTAGTTGTTTAAAAGAGTAAAAGTGTTAATAACTTTGTATATATGTTACTTACATGTTTAAACTGAGTAAGTACAGGTGTCGTGGCTGCCGTTCGGTTGGTTGGGTTGCGCTAAAATGCTAAATTAATAACTGCTTTGCTTAAAAATGCTAAAAAGGTACGCCTACGCAATAAAAAAAAGGAAATATGAACTATTTTTTCTGCTTTTCCGACCAGGTGGGTCGATGTATATATATTTATGTCTGTTGTGATCCTACTACGATCGAACCGCGCAAAGGAGACGCTGGCGAATTTTTGGGAAAATTTAAGGCGTTAGAAAATTTTTGAAAATTTTGGAAAATTTTTGTTAATGAAAAGTCAATTTCCGAATTGAAATGAAACGTAGGAATTGAAATAGAAAATGGAAACCATTGTTAAAGGTATTGGAAAAAGGTGAATATGAAATTTTCACTAAGTGGATTTTTGAAAAGTTAATGAAATTGGGGCATTTTTCTTACTTTGTAATTTCGAGGACGAAATTCTTTTAAGGAGGGAAGTTTGTAACGACCCAGAATTTCTGTCATTTGAAATTCAGATATTTAATTAATTTTAAATATTAATAAGTAAGATTTGGAAGTCGAATTAATTTAATTTCGATATAGTGATTTAATTGGGCGATTAAATTATTAATTTAATACTTGAAATAGGGTAAATAATTGAAATCTGGATTTAATGTGTATAAAAATGATTTATAAAGTTATATTAAATCATATTGGAGTTAGAATGATGTTTGTGAACTTTTAAAATTAAATTAAAAGTTAAATTGTGAAAATTGAATATTTTAATATTTAATTGACGACTAAAAATAGTCATTTTTCAAACGGTCTTGGATTTCGACAAAACCTGTTTCATTGGATCTGTAATGTGATATTATTGTATGGTTTCAAATTTCGTGTCAATCGGATGTACGGTTTGTCCGGGGCAAGCCAAAACGCATCGAAATCGGTTTAAATCGATTTGATTTGAATTTGATCATTTATTTCCGTAACTCGCACGGATGATTGAATTAGCTTCTGAAACATGTTCCATTGTGTTCGGAACGTGGGGTAAACCTTAGAAACGTCAGCCGACACGCTCGATTTGGAGTTCGGAAAATCCGGGATGAATAGTGTTTTGATCATTTTTCTATAAAAGCACTTCCATTTCTTCATTTTGCAAACAATAACAACTAGGGTTTCAGTTTTACCCTGGCCGCCATTAACATTTTGAACGGCCGAAAATCACCCTTCTTCCTCCTCGTTTGTCTTCAAATCCCTGAATTAATTCGCGAAACTTCCTAAATGAAAGTTGTAAAGCACAACACGAACTATATATCCAACGGTCATGATCGCGATCGGGTCGATGAATCGTCGGGAATTTTGGCTCAAAGGCCAAGGGTTGCGCACGTTTTCTGGGTGGAGATGGCGACTAAGCTGCACCTAGCTCCGGCCGTGGGTAGGGCTTGGATAGGCGAGCTGAACTGAGGTGCTTGATCGAGTGCTATTTCGTCGGTGGAGTTGCGTGAATTAGGGTTAAAGCGGCGGCACTTATGGGTTGTTCACGCGACTTTTGTTTTGGGGAAGAAAGCATTGCGTGCGGCTGGATCTGTATTTGAAAAATTAAGGGCCCAGATGCGCAATTACAAGGATGAACGGCCAGAGATTGATTAGGTTTAAAGTTGAAATAAAATTGTATATTTATATTATATAAATTAGTTCAATCTTTAAAAATTCATAACTTTGTCGTACGAGGTCGAAAACGCACGAAACGACTTGCGTTGCAATCGTATGGACGGGCACTACGTGATGAAGCTGGATTGGAACTTATTTGAGCTAGTGAAAATTTTGAATAAAATTAAACGGTCGTTTAATTTTATTCGAAAAAACCGCTACGATCGTTATTGAAAGCAAGGTGAGAACTCCTCACTCAATCGAATGTTTTGTTTCGATTTAAAATTTTAAATAGTTAAATTTAAAATTGTTGATAGTGATTGATTGTGATGATTGAATGATGATTTCTATTTATTGTGTTAAATAGACCCTATACGCCGTATATTAAGCGGAGGTTATTTATTAAAAACATATACCGCGATAATTTCACATTGAAGTGGAATTGGTATTATATATGTATATAGCAATATATATATATATATATAGGAATATGTATATATTGGAGTTGTTGATTTCCCGCATTGTATAGCGGATGAGACCCTATTGCGCCGCATAATAGCGGATAATATTTATAAATCCCATATACCGCGATAATTTCACTGTGAAGTGAAATTGGTATTGTGCTAACATTTATGGATGCAGGAAAACAGGTTGGAGGGATCCAACTGAATTCCTCAAACGTTTGAATTTATTTCATATGTTGTGTTTTGTTTATTTATAATCGCCATATGATTATAATTGTGAAATTGGAATTGTGAAAGGCTGTAATTTAGCCGAATATATTTTTGGTATCGATGGATACCAGAAATATTTAAAATTGAATTTTTGAAAATATAAGTTGAAAATTTATCGGAAAAATTATTTTTGATAATTGGATAAATTTGAAAGGAGTTTTAAAAGATAAAAGTATTATTTTTGAGCCGTATTGAATTTAATTTCAAATTTGGGAAAAAAAAGCTTAATAAATGGATTTTGTATTTTTAAATAGATTTGAAGAGCTAAAGGAATTTATTTTAAAAGGAAATAATTTTGGAAATGTTTGGAAATTTATTTGATTTAAATTAATCAGATAATTAAATTAATCCTACTTATGGATGTTTGGATTATATTGGATGTTGAATTGTTTGACATCTTTGATGTGTGATACTTTGTGATATATTCTGATTTGTGTGTGATTTATGATCTATTTATATGAAATCTGTGAATGAAGATAAGCGTTATAATTTATACCGCTTATCAATTATATTGTTATATTTGATCTGTGATGATTGAATGCTGTTGCACTATTGTGTTAAACCCGTGGACTACACAATACACACACAAATGTGGATTTCACGTGGAAATCGGTTAAGTCACGGATTTTTATCAATTTTGGGAAGTTGAGATTTTGAATCCAAAATTGTTTTAAAATTGAAATTGAAAGTTTTTGAAAGTGAGTTTAAAAAATAAAAGTTATTTTAAAGAACTTAATAGAATTGGAATTTAAATCATTTGATTTAAATTTGAATTCAATATTTTAAATTGAATTCGATGAATTGGGAATTTTGGTTTACAATATTTTTTAAGTATAAAAGGTGTTATATGGGGTTTTAACCATTTTAAAATATGGTTTTGGAAATTTAAATGTATATTCAAGTTTTATACTTGAATGGATTTAACTTGTGTAATTGTAACCAGTTTTTCCCAAAACGAAAACTATCTGTTTTCAAATAATAAAAGCTTTCATAAAGTGAAAAGATTTCCAATTTTGTATTGAAACAATTCAAGTTGAAATGAAATTGTGAATAGTTTGGAAAAACTATAAATTAACCTTTGTGAAGATGATTAAGCTTTGTTTTGAAATCAAAGACGTTTTTAAAAAGGGGTATCTTTTATATTATAAAAGACTTGAATTGTGAATAGTTTTGAAAGCTATAAATTAAATCTTGATTTAAAGATTTAATGGGTTAATTCAAATTAAATGGAATTGCTTTGGAAATCTGTGAATGAATCTTTATGAAACTGGATAACCTTTGTAAAGTAAATCTTTTTGTTTAAAGATTTAAAATGGTAATTTGTTAAACCATTTAAAGGAAAGGATTTGGGTAATAAGTTGTGACTTAATTGAAATCCCAATATTCATATGTTTTGAAATATTGTGCTCACTATTCGGGTTAGCCGGGAAAAGACCTTTGTGTCATATAACCCATTCCGAATTTGTGATACGACGATATGGATCGTATTGAAGACCGGTGGTGAAGACCAGGTATTTGTGAAAACGATAGGATGACCTACCGATTGTCTCTGCACCGTTAGCTACGGTATAGAGATTTCCTTTGTGATGGGAAGTTTTATCGGGATGGTGAATACCCGGATTGCAAGGGCTTCTTTTGAAGTGCCTTCGGTTCTGTTCGAACCCGGAACTGACTTGTATGGTTACATGTCTTACATTTAATTTTGAGATGTAAAGCTGATTTCTTTCAAATACATTTCTGTTGGTGGCGGAGAATTTATTCTCTTAGCTTAACACCCTTCTCTGAGACGTACGAGCTCAGAGGTTATGTAGTTGAAATTTATCAGCGATATATTCCCAATTTGGTAATATGGCATGCTGAGTGTTGCTGTGTGATGATCATTTATTGATCATTTGTGATCAAAGCGTGGCTTTGTGGAAAAGCATAGCTTTGTGGACGAGACTTCGTTAGGGCCTCACAACCCGGAAATGGTCGAAACAGGAATGTTGCGGCAAGGTTATGAGGGTCGCGCCCTTTAGGGTATGTCATTTCCTTCTGGAAAGGGGTGGTATCATGGAATGGAGCCCAGATACTTACTCATGTGGACACACTTTATTTATTATGTGTGATGTTGTTACCGAGCGCTCGGATAAAGGACCCAAAGGACCGGGGGATGGCATATTCGTGAGTTACCTAGTTACAGGGGTAACCCGGCCTTGTTGGTAGAGAGCAGTTTGTCTCTCAGAGCGTCCAGCCAGAGGCGTTTCTGTCGTGGCATAGGAAGTTCCTTAGCCTGACCATTTGTTGGCAAATCCATTTTCCAATACGAACCTTGTACGGTTTTAGTTGTAGAACCTGCCATTTACTTATGGTGGCGCCCCACTGTTTAGATGGTAGCTATAGTAGGCATAGTTCGGAATGTCTATGTTGGCTAAGATTAATATTATACTTTCAAAAATGATTTCTTACACTATGCACTAATAATAATAATCCAATGATTTGCGTAGTAAGCATCTTTGACTATCATAAGAAGAAATCTCCTCCAATTATGCGTTTGCATTGTGTGTGTGGCGGGAGGTCTTATGGTAGTTTCATTTTCCAAAAGCATTGCGGATATTTTCTACTTGCTTTGTTGTTGTTGTGTTTTAAAGATAAAACTGTTTTAAGTTCTCACACCAGTCACCATGACTGACCTGGAGTTTATTGTTTCCTTCCTAAACTCTGGGTGCCCACCAATTTCCACACGGGCAGTCTAGAGTCAGGTTATCAGGTCATTTTGGATTCGGAATGTTGTGGAGCTCATTGGCGAGCTGGATGACGAGACGTACCACTTGTATATGATATTATTTATTCCGCTGTGTATTCTGTATGAGGACAAGTTTATATAACTGTCCATTGATGTATTATTGTTGTAAACTCTAATGATGATGTAATGTATAAAATGATTAGTTCTTTGATTTAAAGATTATTCATTTATCTATTATATGTTGTTCCGCTGCGAATGTGAGATTATGATATTGTTTCTGTTATTTCTTCTTTCTTTTTCTTCTGTTTTCTTCTACCTCTTCTTTTTCTCCATAACAATTCGGTTTTCCGGCATTCGATTGCTCGGCAGTTGATACAGTGGACGTATTAATGTCGATTTTCGAGCGACGAAAAGTCGAGTTCGTTACATTTGGTATCAGAGCATATGGTTAAACGACAACCTTGGCTCTGTTGGGAATTACTCATTAGAGATAGAGTTAGTAGTACTCTAGAATGAGTGTGAGTGTAATAATAGATATGACCACGTACTTGTTATTGAATATAAAAATGATTTATATTGTGTTTGCTTATCCGTTGAGCTATTTATGAATTTTGGTTGGTATGTGGGACGCCATATTATCCATAGGGGTTTCTAAACACTTAAATGAGGCAAGTCAACATAGTATCATTTGAAATTGGGTAAATGAAATAATTTTACCTCGATTATATTTTGTATATAAAGGAAATAATTTTTCAGAATTATTAAAGTGTATTGTTAGCACCAAAATTGGTCACTAACCTCGTTGAGAATGATTGTGTAGAGATATAAGTGATGAAGTTAAATTAAACAGAGAAGACAATGCTAATTTAAATGCAGAAAGAAAGAACACCAAGTTTATAGTGGTTCAGCGTAATTGCCTACGTCCACTTTGTTCAACTTTATTGATTTCCTTTATAGTTGATTACAAATACAATTCGTGAATCAAATTCTTGAGTGAAGTTGTTAAGTAGAGAAGATGAGTCTTGAAAATGGCAGAGTCTCCCCGGTGTTTTCTCTCCAAAAAAGGATCCCTTTCACTGTGACCCTGCCCCTCTATTTATAGGCAAAGATGGGCTGGACTTCCCAAGTGGGCTGATTGCCGAACGTCCCAGCCCGAGTACAGTGGTCGCCGTATGCCGAGCAAGGTTCGCCGAACGATCCCTGCCGAACCATTCCTTCCATGCCGAACGGTGTGCTGATTAGTTGTGTTGAATGTCTCCTGGATGACGAGTATTACGCCGAACACCATGGGATGCCGAGTACTCTTGTATGCCGAGTACTCTGGTATGCCGAGCGACCTTGTACGCCGAGCAGTCTTGATGCCGAACAGTCTTGATGCCGAGCAGTCTTGATGCCGAGCAGTCTTGATGCCGAGCAGTCTTGGTGCCGAGCACTTATGGGATGCCGAACACTAGTTGATGCTGAGCATAGGTTGTTGCCGAGTGCCAGTTGATACCGAACACTACTTGGCGCCGAGTACCCTTGTTGCCGAGTACTACGCCGAGTAGTCTCGATGCCGAGTGCTTTTGATGTCGAGTGCTCTCGTATGCCGAACACTGCTGAGTACTACGCCGAACACTCCTGGATGTCGAGTGCCTCGCCGAACACTCCTGGACGTCAACACACTCTCTGACGCCGAGTTCCACTGGATGCCGAACGCTAGCGCCGAGCATTGGTTGTTGCCGAACACTAACTGACGCCGAGCACTACGGATGCCGAACGCTATGAATGCCGAGTCCCACTGGATGTCGCGCACTTCGCCGAGTCCTCCTGGATGCCGAACAGTCCTTCATGCCGAGTAGTGGCCAATGCCGAGCACTCAGTTGCCTGGTCAAATCTCCAGGAAACACTTGCCCCCCAAAGTGTATCGCGTGGCCGAACGTGGTACGCTTTGAACCGTGCAACCTCTTCGTCTCGTCTTAAACCCTTGGCTAACCTCGAACGGAGATGCCCCTTTCGTGGGATCGATGCGTGCCGGACGCGTTCCAAATGCCGAACGAGACATGCGTGTTCGAACGGTGTCTCCTCGCCGAGTGATGCTTCAGCGCCGAACCGTTATGCGCCGAGGCCGAACGCTACGACCTTGACCGGTTCCACCGGTCATGGCCTTTTCGACTTCCAACTCCCTCTATATAACCAGGCGCCCTTCCACCATTCTCTCTTTACGCTTTCTCTTCTATTATTCCCAGAGATTTACAACTCTTGCCACTCTATCAGACATAAAGTCTAGTTGATCCTTCCTCAACCTCGACCGTCGAACTAGGTATCATTCCCTCCACGATTACATTACTTCAACTTTAGGTTCATCACATGGGATTGTACAATGTGTGGTTATTTGAAGTGGTTCGTACGTTCGGAGTCGCCGAACGGTGCATGGTAGTTAGGCCTAGCTCCCTTGTGCTGATCAAGGTTGGAAGAAAAAGGAAGATGGGGTGTCGAACGGCGCAGCGATCTTGTCTCTGTCGTTCGTCGTAAATGGAGAAGGAGCAGGGCGGAGTTATGATCGAGGGTGGAGCGCTGCCTTAGCCGAACGAACTAAGGCCGAACGCTACCCTTATGCCGAACAGACATATATGCCGAGTAGCATTTAGACCGAACGACATAATTACCGAACAACTGTCATGCCGAACAGCTACATATCTGCCGAACATTATATTCACCGATCATCAAAAATGCCGAACAGTATAACTGCCGAACATTATATTCGCCGAACATCAAAAATGCCGAACAATATAAATACCTAGGCCGAACAATATATGTGCCGAACCATACTTAGGACGAACAATACAATTGTCGCACTATAATTCAAGCCGAACAACATTCAAATGCCGAACAAACATATATATGCCGAACAATTTCAATGCCGAACACTTGACAATGACTTAACCGAACCAAAATACATGCCGAACACTTCTCAGGACGAACAATGTAACTGCCGAACGATATAAATGTCAAATTAGACTTAAGCCGGATACTTCATAAATTACATGTTTTCTGAATCTTTAACTGTAATCACCTCAAGGCAAGCTTTTTGAGACGGTCAGCGATGACGGTCTTCGAAGGCGATGATGGTCTTCGAAGGCGATGATTCGAAGCTAATTATTATATCTTTAAAACCTTTAGATTCTTATTGTCTGTACACAATTGCTCGCACTAGTTCACACACCACGTGGGGGGAAAACTCGTGTTGCTAATTCTAACGCTCAACGTTTTTCAAGTATAGCTTTCTCAAGCATTTAGCCAGGTTCATTATTTATTCGGGATGTCAGGAAAATCTAGTTCTGCCACCATATCTGACAGGCCCGGGCCGTCAGCAAAGCAAGGAGCCGCAGATACTTCTAACCCGTCAATCTCTCCTGCTCATAATCTGGCGCCCGACGCTCTGGAGTCAACCATCCTACTGGACAATCCGGTCGATTCTCAAGCCTCGAGGATCAATGAGGCCGCTCTGCGACGGATATGTTCCATTCACGGAATTCCCTTTACTGACGTGTTGGTTCCTTCGAGACACGACCGTCCTCATTTGCCCCCAGTCGGGTACACGGCCTGCAACAAGTTCATGTGCTGGATGGGCAGCGTGCCTCCGTTTAACCTATTTCTCCGGGATGTGCTGCAGTATATAGACATCGCTCCTTCGCAGCTGCACCCGAATGGTCATGCGTTCCTATATGGGACTTATTTACTCTTCATGGCTGTCTTCTCCAGACCTCCAACCCCCGGTGATATTCGATACATTTACATGTTCAAGAGGCGGAAAGATAGCCCTTCCTTCATCTTCCTCGAGCCGTATCACAAGTGCCAGATCTTGACAGGGGCCTGCAGCAAGTTCGCCCTGTACAAACAGGAATGGTTCTATGTGCGATGCCCGTCTGGTTTTGCTAGGAGATGGGTTGAAGGCAGTAAGTCTCTCTGCTGAACCGTTACTCGTACTTAATGAGAGTCATGTTTTTCTTAACTCTTCGTTTCATCTTTTCAGGTATTAACCCGCGTCCGGAAGGCCGAGGATATTCTGATGCTGTCGATGCGATTAGAGCTCTTCCGACCGAGGACCGAGATATTCGAAATATCATTTCAAATGAATCGCTGTCGGGATTCGGCTTACTAGCTCCCGATCGTCGGGTCAGCCTTCCGGAAGGCGTTACAATTCCCAAACCTCCATCCGGTAAAGGGAAAAAACTTGCCGGCCCGTCGTCGCGTCGCGCTCCCGTCGCGCGCGAAGAAGGCGAGCGTAGAGAGGGTGATGCACCCGACACTCAGGGCGAGAACGTGGGTCCTGCTTGGAATCCGGCAATCGAAGTTCAGGATATTGAGACGTCATCCTCCCCTTCGAAGGGAAAGAAAAAGCTGAAATATACGGTTCAGAAAGAGAAAGTCGGCGACACCTCAAAACCTACGCCTATCCCTCCTGAAAAAGAGGCTTCTTCACAGCGTCTGGAGAGTTCTCTAAAGGGTCTCTCGAACCTCTCTATCCCCGAAGACATACTTAATTATGGGTTCGATGATCCTGAAGCTCTCAAATTCTCCTCGCCCGCTAGAGGCAATGTAGGAGTTCAACTCCCGGCTCGAAGAGATAATACCCCGATTAGCAAAGACAAACGAACGGGTCCGTTGGGGGGAACACTTAGTACACACACGCACACGCGCATTCCATAGCATACTTCAAGTCCTTTTAATTCGTGAATTCTCCTTAATTCGTTGTTATCTTCCTTCTTTGCAGGTGATATGGGCCGCTCCCACGGACTTGATCGTCTTCAGGGGTCTTCAATATTTCATCACTCTGGACGGGATTCCGGTTCGGGCAGACGCCGGGACCGAGGTGATTATGAGGATAGGGACAATCGTCCGCGCGAATCGTCTCATCGCAAGAAAGCGCACTATCAATCTTCTCAGTCCCGTGATCTTCCTCCTACAACTGAGCCGGATAAAGAGAAGTCTCTGCAGAAGGGCTATCAGTCCGATGCTGCTCGAGAACAACATTCCAGTTCATCGAGTACGAGGCAAGTTCGGGAGCCACGTAAAAGAACGGAATTCTCTAAGCCTCCTCCTCCTGCTCCTGCCGTGGACCCAACCGTTGCGGAAAAGATGGTCGACCTTAAGGCCAAGTTTCCGAAGATTTGTTTTGACGGTTTGAAATTCCTCCCGGCCATCCATCACATTCCTGGGCACGTGAAGCAAAGTGCCATTGCATGCAACAATGACGTCTATGTTCAACATGACGCATTCGTGCACTTGGTGGAGAAGATATCAGAAGTATCTGTTGAGCGTCAACACGAGATTGACCGTCTGACTCTGGAGGCTGACAGCGATAAGAAAATCATCAAACTCCAAGACGAAGAACTCGCCTCTTATAAGTTAAAGCTAGAAGCCGCTGAACAAGGCGCAAAAGATACTGCCGAGGCAGTTACTCGCTTAGAGGTGGCTCACAAAAAGGAGCTTGATGAAGCAGTTCAGCGCAGCGGCGCCCTTGCCCTAGAAAAAGATTCTGTTCAAAAAGAAAGGGACGTGCTCGCTATTCAAGTCAAAGAGCTGAAAGAACAACTCTCCAAGGAGAAAGAAGACAAAATAGCCGCTCAGGAAGAATCACAACGGTATTGCGATGAGATTGTTGCTACCCGGCTCCTCAAGGCAAAGCTCGACGGTGAACTTGCCGGGGTCAAGAGAATGAAGGATGAAGCCCGTGAGGAGGGTAAAAGAATGGCTGAGGAGGAGCTTGATTCTCGTCTTGAGGCGGCCGCAGAGACTGGCAGGGAAGAGGTCAAAAGTATGTTTGACCCGTTGATCGCCGAGTACGGAGCCCGCGTCCTTATGCACCGCGACCTAACATTCTTGGGCGACGGCTACCATGAATCCCTGGCTGAGGCATGGGAGACTCTGATAAAGATCAAGAAAGTCGAATCAGGCTCCGAAGAAATCGACGAGGATGCACTGGTGAAGGAGTTCCTGAGGGGGAATGAGCCATCGGATTTATCCGTAGCATTGGCTCTCTATGGCAAAGGCTCTTCTTCTTCGAAAGAGAAGAACAACGAGGCTGGCCCATCAGAGGCCGACACTACTACTCCTCACATTGCCTCTCCTTATGCTGCTCAATCGGCTGGTCGGTCGACGCTTGATCCATTCGAGCAACACGCCAGTTATGATCCCGAAGATCCCGGGCTTGGCGTTCATGTGCTGTCACCTATCCTGGAGGGTGAAACCCCGCGCGCCACCGACAGTCAACCTGATCCTGGTAGGAGATTCTTCTTTCTCTAGAAATCGAAGTGATCCCGTCATTTTTCAGCAGTGGTTATTCGTTCTAATGCCTACTTCTTATATTTCTCACAGGTTGTTCTGACACTGAGCTAACTCCGAGGAGCGATGACGCCAAGGAGGAAGCGGGGAAAACAAGCGACGCTGCTCACGCAGAGGTAACTCCCGGCCCAGACGCTCAAGTGATTGGGGCGCTTGACGATGACAAACTTGACACCTCGTCTCCGGCCGAAGGAAGCGACGAAGTTAAAATCACTGGCGCCTCTGAACATACTTCAGAGATGAGCATGAAGGATCGTCTTGCCGACGAGGAGAAGAGAAAGGTCAAAGTCAAAGTTGAATCTGAAGTCCTGGAACTTACTGACCCGCGGAATAGACCTTTGAAAATCATTCTCCAGGGCAGGTCCAAACCATTAGATGTTCCGTCTCCTACTCCTGACTCCGTCTCTCTAGCAAGCAAAAAGTCCAAGAAGAAACGTGAGGGAGAGGAGTCGTCGGAAACACCGAAGGCGGACAAGAAGAAGAAGTCGAAGAAATGATCGATGCACTTGTTCAACAAGTTTTTGCTTAAGTTTGTAACAGTTTCTACCTTTCATAACTTGTAGTTTGTATAGGCCCGAATTTTGTAGGAGTGATCTTGTATCCCCATTTTGGACTTATCGAATAAAAATTTCAGTTTCTTCTTGTTTGAATGATTCTCTTGTCTTTATTTGGTTTGCTGACACTGTGCTCGGGGACTTGGAGACTTGAGACTGTTCACACTCTAGTCCGCGCCCTGGAGATTCAGAGTCCTCCGCTCCGCACTCTGGGGACTCAGAGATTGGAAATCGTTTATACTCTAGTCCGTGCTCTGGGGACTTAGATTACTCCGCTCCGCACTCTGGGGACTCGGAGATTGGAAATCGTTTATACTCTAGTCCGTGCTCTGGGGACTTAGAGTACTCCGCTCCGCACTCTGGGGACTCGGAGATTGGAAATCGTTTATACTCTAGTCCGCGCTCTGGGGACTTAGAGTACTCCGCTCCGCACTCTGGGGACTCGGAGATTGAGAATCGTTTATACTCTAGTCCGCGCTCTGGGGACTTAGAGTACTCCGCTCCGCACTCTGGGGACTCGGAGATTGAGAATCGTTTATACTCTAGTCCGCGCTCTGGGGACTTAGAGTACTCCGCTCCGCACTCTGGGGACTCGGAGATTGGAAATCGTTTATACTCTAGTCCGCGCTCTGGGGACTTAGAGTACTCCGCTCCGCACTCTGGGGACTCGGAGATTGAGAATCGTTTATACTCTAGTCCGCGCTCTGGGGACTTAGAGTACTCCGCTCCGCACTCTGGGGACTCGGAGATTGGAAATCGTTTATACTCTAGTCCGCGCTCTGGGGACTTAGAGTACTCCGCTCCGCACTCTGGGGACTCGGAGATTGGAAATCGTTTATACTCTAGTCCGCGCTCTGGGGACTTAGAGTACTCCGCTCCGCACTCTGGGGACTCGGAGATTGAGAATCGTTTATACTCTAGTCCGCGCTCTGGGGACTTAGAGTACTCCGCTCCGCACTCTGGGGACTCGGAGATTGGAAATCGTTTATACTCTAGTCCGCGCTCTGGGGACTTAGAGTACTCCGCTCCGCACTCTGGGGACTCGGAGATTGGAAATCGTTTATATTCTAGTCCGCGCTCTGGGGACTTAGAGTACTCCGCTCCGCACTCTGGGGACTCGGAGATTGGAAATCGTTTATACTCTAGTCCGCGCTCTGGGGACTTAGAGTACTCCGCTCCGCACTCTGGGGACTCGGAGATTGAGAATCGTTTATACTCTAGTCCGCGCTCTGGGGACTTAGAGTACTCCGCTCCGCACTCTGGGGACTCGGAGATTGGAAATCGTTTATACTCTAGTCCGCGCTCTGGGGACTTAGAGTACTCCGCTCCGCACTCTGGGGACTCGGAGATTGGAAATCGTTTATACTCTAGTCCGCGCTCTGGGGACTTAGAGTACTCCGCTCCGCACTCTGGGGACTCGGAGGTTAGAAATCGTTCGTATGAGTCTGTACGCCGCACAGAATAATGTAATTTATCATTCAATTAAGAGATACAGAAACTTCATAGAAAATGTGGCTTCAAGCCTTTATTAATGAAAATCAACTAAATTGCTCGATTACAACTTCAAAAGGAAACTAAGTCATTATTGAATGGAAACATGCACAAAACAATAGTGCTTATAACAAGAAAGGGAAACATGCTAAACGTAATAGTGCCGCAAATGTTCACTGTTCCATGCTCGGGGGAGTGTCGCGCCATCAACGGTCGCTAGCTTGAAGGTTCCTTCTCCAAGCTTCCGTTCAATGGCGTATGGACCTTCCCAACTGGGATTCATGCGTGATGGTACTGGGAAGACTCGTTTCAGAACGAGATCACCCACATCAAAGATTCTTGGGCGGACTCTGCCATCGTAGTAGCGCTTGACTCGATGTCTGTGCGCCGCCGCCCTTAACTCAGCTTCTTCACGCTTTTCGTCGATGCAGTCCAGTGATTCCAGCAAGAGGTTTTGGTTCGTCTTGGGGTCATAGTATGTCACTCGGTGCGATGGAACTTCAAGTTCCACGGGTATTACGGCTTCAGAGCCGTATGCCAAGGCGAACGGAGTGTGGCCGGTCGCGGACTTGTGGGTAGTCCTATATGCCCATAATGCTGTCGGGAGTTCATCTACCCACTTGCCTCCAACCTTCTCCAGACGCTTCTTTAGTATGGACTTGATTATTTTGTTAACGGCCTCGACTTGTCCGTTAGCTTTTGGGTGTGCAACGGCAGCGAACTTTTTCTCGATGCCGTACTTCAAACAGAACTCTTTGAACTCTTTACTTTCGAATTGCGTTCCGTTGTCTGTAATGATGGTGCGTGGAAGACCGAAGCGGCATATAATGTTTCGTACAACGAAGTTAATGACTTTCTTAGAGGTGATAGTGGCCAAAGGTTCTGCCTCGGCCCATTTCGTGAAATAGTCGACTGCAACTATCGCGTACTTCGCACCACCTTTGGATAGAGGCAAAGAGCCGATTATATCGATTCCCCAGATCGCGAATGGCCAAGGGATGATCATTTGTGTGAGTTCCGTTGACGGAGCCCTCGGGATTTTTGCATATCTTTGACACTTGTCGCATTTTCTTGCGTAGTCCGCGGCATCCCGGTTTACAGTGGGCCAGTAATACCCATAGCGGAGGATCTTCTTTGCTAGCGTTTGACCCCCAGTATGGTCGCCGCATTCCCCTTCGTGGACTTCCCTCAAGACTCGCTTTGTTTCATCATGAGCGATGCATCGTAACAATGGGATTGAGAACCCTTTCCGGTACATGGATCCATCCTGCATTATGTACCGCGCAGCCTTTCGAAGGACCTGTCGTCTTTCGCTTCTTCTTTCTGGTAAAGTCCCGGTTGTCAGGTACAGTTTGAATGGGGTTATCCACGAGTCCTTCTCGATCTCTGTTTCCAACACAAGGTCGATTTTCATCTCGTCTGCACTCGGGGCATGCAAGACTTCCACGGGATACAATCCCATTTGTTGAACATCGTCGGTACTCGCGAACTTAGCCAACAAGTCGGCTTCTTTGTTTTGCTCTCGTGGGATATGTGAAATGTCATAGCGCTCAAGATTTGATAGTAGTTCCTGGACCTGAACGAGGTACGGAGCAAGTTTCCGTCCTTTGGCTTGGTAGTCTCCTCGTACTTGGTAAACCACTAACTGCGAGTCACAAAAGATTTCGATCGATTTGATTCCGAGTTCTTTGATAAGCTTCAAGCCAGCGATCAATGCTTCATATTCAGCTTCGTTGTTTGTAGCCGGAAAATCGAGCTTCAGGGCATAACAGATTGATCGGTTTTCCGGAGTTATAAGAACTACGCCCGCGCCGGAGCAACGGTCGTTTGATGCACCGTCAGTGTATAACTTCCATCGTATGGGGGGAATGATGTCGTGATCGTCCGGTTTGATGGGTATGGTAAATTCAGCGATGAAGTCTGCTAACGCTTGCCCTCGGATAGCTCTCCGTGGTAAGTACGCGATATCGAATTGGCTCAACTCGATGTTCCATTTTAGCAATCTTCCAGAAGTTTCTGGTCGCTGAAGTACCTGCCTCAGGGGTTGATCGGTATAAACGCCGATTGAATGCGCTTGAAAGTATGGGCGTAGCTTGCGTGATGCAATCACCAAACAATAAGCCAATTTCTCAATTTTAGGGTAATTCTTCTCTGCCCCCGTTAAACGCTTGCTAACATAATATACCGGCTTCTGGACTCGATCCTCCTCCCGGACCAAAGCTGCGCTTATCGCATGAGGGGATATAGCCAAGTAAACGTACAGCATCTCATGGTCAACTGGTTTAGATAGCATCGGCGGGCTCTCCAGATGCCTTACCAGGTTCTGGAATGCTTCCTCGCAGCTAGACGTCCATTCAAAATTCCTCTTTCCTTTCTTTATTATGTCGAAGAATGGGATGCATTTGTCAGTTGCCTTGGATATAAATCGACTTAGCGCAGCCACTTTTCCGTTCAAGCTTTGTACCTGCTTTACAGTCCTGGGCGCTTGTACGTCTCGAATGGCTTGGATATTTTCTGGGTTGGCTTCGATTCCCCTAGCGTTGACGATGAATCCTAAAAACTTCCCTGATGCAACGCCGAAAGAACACTTCAGCGGGTTGATCTTCATTCCATAGGACCTGAGTATGTTAAACATTTCAGCTAAGTCTTGAATGTGGTCGTTTGACTGCCGTGACTTCACGAGCATGTCATCCACATAGACTTCCATGGTTTTGCCCAGCTGGTCCTTGAACATTCGATTCACCAGACGTTGGTAAGTTGCTCCAGCATTCTTTAATCCAAAGGGCATCACTACATAGCAGTACAGCCCGACATTTGTAACGAAGCTGGTGTGTTCTTGGTCCGGAATATGCATTGGGATTTGGTTGTATCCCGAGTATGCATCCATAAATGATAATAATTCGTGTCCTGCTGTGGAATCGACCAACTGATCGATCCTAGGCAACGGGAAACTGTCCTTGGGGCATGCTTTGTTCAAGTCGGAATAATCTACGCAAGTCCTCCATTCCCCATTTGCCTTTTTCACTAGCACGGGGTTGGAGACCCACTCCGGGTAGAGGGCGTCGCGGACGAACCCATTTGCTTTGAGTTTGTCCACCTCCTCTCCAAGAGCGGCGGATCTCTCTGGATCCATTCCTCTCCTCTTTTGCTTGACTGGGACGTATTTCGGGTCTATGTTCAACATATGACTTGTGATGGCGGGAGAAATCCCACACATATCAGAATGCGTCCAGGCAAAAACATCAAGGTTTGCTCGGAGGAAGTCGCTAAGGTCTTCTGTCATTGCGGGGCCTAACTGTGATCCGATCTTCAGTATTCGTGAAGGGTCGTCACGGCTAACCGAAATGTCAATTGTTAATTCAGCCGGCGCCGCCTTCTCTTCCCTGGGTTTCTCATCGTCGTCTCTCGGATCTATATCTCCGTAGATCCGAGAACTATGCCCGAGCCAGGGCTCGGGCACTACTTGTCAATTATTCGCGTTGAGGATGCGGACACGATTGTCCGCACCCTTTCCTTTTTCCCTCCGGTGGGCTTCTCGGAGCTCGGCCACATAACAGGAACGACCAGCTGCTTGGTCTCCGTGAACAATGCCTACTCCTTTGTCAGTTGGGAACTTCAAAGACAAGCACCACGGGGCTAGTGCCGCCCTAAATTCAGCCAGGGCCGGCCGACCCAAGAAAACATTATATGGAGAGTCCACATCCAAAACTACAAAGGGTAGAATTCGTACCATCCGACGCTCGCCTTGTCCCAGTTCAACTGGTAACTCGATATATCCCACTGCATCAGTCGCAGCGCCGTTAAAACCGTGGATACGAGCTTTGGATGGTTTTAAGTCTTTTGTCTCTAGCTTCATCTGATCATATGCCTTCTTGAAGATGATGTTGACTGAACTTCCACAATCAATCAAAATTCTTTTTACATACGCTGGTCCGATTGTTGCAGATATGACCATGGGATCGATGGTCGGAGCCTCTATCTGATCAGCGTCTCTGTTTCGGAACACAATATCGTCTGTCATCACGCGCTGCTGCTTAGCAGGGGCCCCGTCCTCTACGTTTGAACAGCACTCGAAATCCGCATGCTTCAAGGAGCTCGCATATCGCTCCATCTCTTGCCAGTTCTTATCTGCGGGATGAGGTCCGCCGATAATTGTATTTATAACCAGTCTTCCAACAGTCCGGGCAGGTTCCTCTGGATGACGTGGAGCCGGTGCACGACCTGGGTCGGACGTTCCCTGTCCTCCTTCCTGCGGATCCTTCACAAATTCTTGCAACTTCTTTTGTCTGATCAATTTCTCGATAGCATCATGTAGGTGTTTGCATTCCTCCGTGTTGTGTCCATAGGTTTCATGGAAGCGGCAATATTTCCCAGTCCGTTTCTGTTCTTCAGTTGATTCTTTCGGACGTGGTTTTCTGTACTGAAAAGTATTGCATGTGGATAGGTAAATGTTCTCAAGTGGGGCGTTTAGCGGAGTGTATTCGTTGTAGCTTGGAATTCTCGACTTCCACTTTCCCGCTTCTTTCCTCTTTCCTTGACTCCTTCCTCCGGACTCTTTGGGCTGCACAGGCTTATTTTGGACGTTGACTTGGACTTTCCCTGAATTGTCTCCAGATTGCTTCACAGCAATGTTGCTCTTGATTGACTCTTGGGCAGGTCCCGATGCCTTGTCTCGTCTTACCCACCTAGCTTCCTCTCTTCTTATGAACTGGTGTGCCTTGGAGTAAAAACGCTCTAGCGTAGTCGGAGGTTTTCCTTCCAGCCAATCTCCGAATTCAGAATCCGGATCTATACCTCTCATTACAGCCATTAGAATTGCATGGTCGTTGGGATTACTGACTTCAGTTGCCGCAACGTGGAATCTCTGTAAGTACTCCTTCAGCGACTCTCCGGGATTTTGGATTACACTTGACAAAGACATCACGTCCTTCGGGCGTGTAGTGTGTATCCGGAATTGCTCAATAAACTTCTTTGCCAACTCCTCGAAATTTGATACGGATCGCGGAGGAAGTCGGGTGAACCACATAGTAGCGATCCCAGATAGAGTAATCGGAAAGCACCTACACTTGGTGGCATCATTTGCTCTGGCTGAATCCATCATCCATTCATACCTCATTACATGTTGTCTAGGGTCAGTCTTTCCTTCGTATGCAGGAATGGTTGGCATGCTAAACTTCTTGGGGTAGGACGCTTGCAGCACAACATCCGTGAACGGAGTATGGCTTCTTGACACTCCCCAATCGTCATTTGATAAGCCCTGATTTTCTTTCATCAGTTGCCTGATCATGGCTGTCAGATCAGGTGTCTGTATGGAAGCTGGGAGGTTGGAGTCAGTTCTACGTGCCTGTCCATGCTGATGCCTCCTTTCCTGGCGATCTGCCAATCGTGCGTCATGAGGTTCAACATTGTTAACATCTTGATGATCTGGAGCTCCCTCCTCCACCTGTACTCCGGTTGTTCGGAAGTTTCCAGTTCTGGCTTGGTCGCGGTCCCCTGCTGTTCGAACAGCAGCATCTGCCCTTGCAGTTTCAGTCTTACGGCGTCTGCGCCTGGGCGGCTCATCAGAAGAAGTTGAGCTGTCAGAAGAGGAATAAGCAGCTGGATTGCCCCCAGCATTCTGTTGCTGCTGTTGAGTGAGCTGTGCCATCAGGTTGGCATTAGCCTGCATCTGTTCTCCCAGTTGTCTCCTGCTTTCCCTAAGTTCCCTCATCAAGTCGTTGAACTCCACTCTGGTGACAACTGGAGTCTGTTCTTGAGCGGCAATCCCTGCACTCGGGATTGCCGGTTGATTGCTAGGTCCTGCTTGTTGTACGCTAGCAGTCTCTCGGGCATCCGCATTAAGAGAAGCTGACCTGGTACGTGGTCTTGCCATTGTAGAGTTATTGGTATGAACTCTGAGTAGAATCAACGGATGTCCTATCAGTGAGTCGGATCTTCTTTGGGGGATTTATTCAATCCAGTAGCTTCAAAGCAGATCCTTGAGGTCTGAGAATTCAATTCTCAGTGAAAGCACCAAAGTGTTAGCACCAAAATTGGTCACTAACCTCGTTGAGAATGATTGTGTAGAGATATAAGTGATGAAGTTAAATTAAACAGAGAAGACAATGCTAATTTAAATGCAGAAAGAAAGAACACCAAGTTTATAGTGGTTCAGCGTAATTGCCTACGTCCACTTTGTTCAACTTTATTGATTTCCTTTATAGTTGATTACAAATACAATTCGTGAATCAAATGCTTGAGTGAAGTTGTTAAGTAGAGAAGATGAGTCTTGAAAATGGCATAGTCTCCCCGGTGTTTTCTCTCCAAAAAAGGATCCCTTTCACTGTGACCCTGCCCCTCTATTTATAGGCAAAGATGGGCTGGACTTCCCAAGTGGGCTGATTGCCGAACGTCCCAGCCCGAGTACAGTGGTCGCCGTATGCCGAGCAAGGTTCGCCGAACGATCCCTGCCGAACCATTCCTTCCATGCCGAACGGTGTGCTGATTAGTTGTGTTGAATGTCTCCTGGATGACGAGTATTACGCCGAACACCATGGGATGCCGAGTACTCTTGTATGCCGAGTACTCTGGTATGCCGAGCGACCTTGTACGCCGAGCAGTCTTGATGCCGAACAGTCTTGATGCCGAGCAGTCTTGATGCCGAGCAGTCTTGATGCCGAGCAGTCTTGATGCCGAGCAGTCTTGGTGCCGAGCACTTATGGGATGCCGAACACTAGTTGATGCTGAGCATAGGTTGTTGCCGAGTGCCAGTTGATACCGAACACTACTTGGCGCCGAGTACCCTTGTTGCCGAGTACTACGCCGAGTAGTCTCGATGCCGAGTGCTTTTGATGTCGAGTGCTCTCGTATGCCGAACACTGCTGAGTACTACGTCGAACACTCCTGGATGTCGAGTGCCTCGCCGAACACTCCTGGACGTCAACACACTCTCTGACGCCGAGTTCCACTGGATGCCGAACGCTAGCGCCGAGCATTGGTTGTTGCCGAACACTAACTGACGCCGAGCACTACGGATGCCGAACGCTATGAATGCCGAGTCCCACTGGATGTCGCGCACTTCGCCGAGTCCTCCTGGATGCCGAACAGTCCTTCATGCCGAGTAGTGGCCAATGTCGAGCACTCAGTTGCCTGGTCAAATCTCCAGGAAACATGTATATAAATTGATTATGTGATTGTTGAAAATGTAAGAAAATATATAAGTAAATGAAAGTTGTTTGAATAAATTATATAAAAGCAACAATTGAATATGTATGAAATTATAATCAAAATAATTTACAACGATGAAATAATCTTGTATAAGTAAAGTAAAATAGTGAAATCATATGAGAAAGAGATTTATAAATGTGATTTATAAATAAAAAGGAAATTTTAAAAGAATTTAAGCACTGAATTCACTATTGTTGCTGGGAAATAATAAGGGTGATGACTGCAGCATCATCAGTATCATTTTCGAGTTTCTATGTGATGGATTTGCTACCATAGTAAATTGAAAAAAAATTGAAGTTTTGTTGTGATAAACAAATTTGAATTAAAAATCCAAGTTGTAATTGATAATTATAAATGAAATGAGTTTTGAAATTATGATAAGATAATAAATTTAGCTTTGATAAAAGTTAAATAGAATTTACTTTAGAATTGAAAGCTGAATTGGATTTATAAGAGGAAAATTAAGTGAAGTTAAACAAATGATGTTTAAATTGGAATATAACTTAAGTGATGTTAAATGAAGTTGATTTTGATATCAAGGTAAATTAATAAAGTGAATTAATGAAATGAAGTGATGAATGAGAACTTGAGTTATAAATGAAATTCAATTTTATTTGTTAAATGGATTAGCAATTGAATTAATAAATGGATTGAATGTTAACCAATCGAATGTAAGTAGATTGATATTAAATAATGAATGTAAGTGTTAATTCATTAAAGCTAATGTAATTGGAATTTGAATAAATTGAATGGAAACCAATTTAATATTGAACCAATTGGAATTAAAAGTGTTAAACCAAATTGAATGCAAATTAATAAATTTGATTGTGTTGATTATACATTGGTTGTTCTATGGTTGTTAGTTGCTTGTATTTAATTCATTTAAGTATTAATGAAATTGAATTGACAAAAAAAATTGGAAGCTAAGTAATTGAATTCAAATTGATAATATGTAAATTTGAATAGAATTGAATCTGAATTGGAAGTGAACCAACTTGAATGTAAATTAGTGAATATGAACTAATTGAAAATGAAAAAATTGAATGTTGTTATATATGAATTGGTTGTAAACAATTACAAATAGTGTCGAAATTATATAAGTTGCTTATAAACCTTGTTAGTATGCATTTCCCTTAATATGCATGTATTGTAGTTGTTTAAAAGAGTAAAAGTGTTAATAACTTTGTATATATGTTACTTACATGTTTAAACTGAGTAAGTACAGGTGTCGTGGCTGCCGTTCGGTTGGTTGGGTTGCGCTAAAATGCTAAATTAATAACTGCTTTGCTTAAAAATGCTAAAAAGGTACGCCTACGCAATAAAAAAAATAGGAAATATGAACTATTTTTTCTGCATTTCCGACCAGGTGGGTCGATGTATATATATTTATGTCTGTTGTGATCCTACTACGATCGAACCGCGCAAAGGAAACGCTGGCGAATTTTTGGGAAAATTTAAGGCGTTAGAAAATTTTGGAAAATTTTTGTTAATGAAAATTCAATTTCCGAATTGAAATGAACCGTAGGAATTAAAATAGAAAATGGAAACCATTGTTAAAGGTATTGGAAAAAGGTGAATATGAAATTTTCACTAAGTGGATTTCTGAAAAGTTAATGAAATTGGGGCATTTTTCTTACTTTGTAATTTCGAGGACGAAATTCTTTTAAGGAGGGAAGTTTGTAACGACCCAGAATTTCTGTCATTTGAAATTCAGATATTTAATTAATTTTAAATATTAATAAGTAAGATTTGGAAGTCGAATTAATTTAATTTCGATATAGTGATTTAATTGGGCGATTAAATTATTAATTTAATACATGAAATAGGGTAAATAATTGAAATCTGGATTTAATGTGTATAAAAATGATTTATAAAGTTATATTAAATCATATTGGAGTTAGAATGATGTTTGTAAACTTTTAAAATTAAATTAAAAGTTAAATTGTGAAAATTGAATATTTTAATATTTAATTGACGACTAAAAATAGTCATTTTTCAAACGGTCTCGGATTTCGACGAAACCAGTTTCATTGGATCTGTAATGTGATATTATTGTATGGTTTCAAATTTCGTGTCAATCGGATGTACGGTTTGTCCGGGGCAAGCCAAAATGCATCGAAATGGGTTTAAATCGATTTGATTTGAATTTGATCGTTTATTTCCGTAACTCGCACGGATGATCGAATTAGCTTCCGAAACATGTTCCATTGTGTTCGGAACACGGGGTAAACCTTAGAAACGTCAGCCGGCACGCTCGATTTGGAGTTCGGAAAATCCGGGATGAATAGTGTTTTGATCATTTTTCTATAAAAGCACTTCCATTTCTTCATTTTGCAAACAATAACAACTAGGGTTTCAGTTTTACCCTGGCCGCCATTAACATTTCGAACGGCCGAAAATCACCCTTCTTCCTCCTTGTTTTTCTTCAATCCGTGAATTAATTCGCGAAACTTCCTAAATGAAAGTTGTAAAGCACAACACGAACTATATATCCAACGGTCATGATCGCGATCGGGTCGATGAATCGTCGGAAATTTTGGCTCAAAGGCCAAGGGTTGCGCACATTTTTCTGGGTGGAGATGGCGACTGAGCTCCACCTAGCTCCGACCGTGGGTAGGGCTTGGATAGGCGAGCTGAACTGAGGTGCTTGATCGAGTGCTAGTTCGTCGGTGGAGTTGCGTGAATTAGGGTTAAAGCGGCGGCTCTTATGGGTTGTTCACGCAACTTTTGTTTTGGGGAAGAAAGCATTGCGTGCGGCTGGATCTGTATTTGAATAATCAAGGGATCATATGCGCAATTACAAGGATGAACGGCCAGAGATTGATTAGGTTTAAAGTTGAAATAAAATTGTATATTTATATTATATAAATTAGTTCGATCTTTAAAAATTCATAACTTTGTCATACGAGGTCGAAAACGCACGAAACGACTTGCGTTGCAATCGTATGGACGGGCACTACGCGATAAAGCTGGATTGGAACTTATTTGAGCTAGTGAAAATTTTGAGTAAAATTAAACGGTCGTTTAATTTTATTCGAAAAATATCGCTACGACCGTTATTGAAAGCAAGGTGAGAACTCCTCACTCAATCAAATTTTTTGTTTCGATTTAAAATTTTAAATAGTTAAATTTAAAATTGTTGATAGTGATTGATTGTGATGATTGAATGATGATTGCTATTTATTGTGTTAAATAGACCCTATACGCCGTATATTAAGCGGAGGTTATTTATTAAAAACATATACCGCGATAATTTCACATTGAAGTGGAATTGGTATTATATATGTATATAGCAATATATATATATATATATTGGAATATGTATATATTGGAGTTGTTGCTTTCCCGCATTGTATAGCGGATGAGACCCTATTGCGCCGCATAATAGCGGATAATATTTATAAATCCCATATACCGCGATAATTTCACTGCGAAGTGAAATTGGTATTGTGCTAACATCTGTGGATGCAGGAAAACAGGTTGGAGGGATCCAACTGGATTCCTCAAACATTTGAATTTATTTCATATGTTGTGTGTTGTTTATTTATAATCGCCATATGATTATAATTGTGAAATTGGAATTGTGAAAGGCTGTAATTTAGCCGAATATATTTTTGGTATCGATGGATACCAGAAATATTTAAAATTGAAATTTTGAAAATATAAGTTGAAAATTTATCGGAAAATTTATTGTAGATAATTGGATAAATTTAAAAGGAGTTTTAAAAGATAAAAGTATTATTTTTGAGCCGTATTGAATTTAATTTCAAATTTGGGAAAAAAAGAGCTTAATAAATGGATTTTGTATTTTTAAATAGATTTGAAGAGCTAAAGGAATTTATTTTAAAAGGAAATAATTTTGGAAATGTTTGGAAATTTATTTGATTTAAATTAATCAAATAATTAAATTAATCCTACTTATGGATGTTTGGATTATATTGGATGTTGAATTGTTTGACATCTTTGATGTGTGATACTTTGTGATATGTTCTGATTTGTTTGTGATTTATGATCTATTTATCTGAAATCTGTGAATGAAGATGCGTTACAATTTATACCGCTTATCAATTATATTGTTATATTTGATCTATGATGATTGAATGCTGTTGCACTATTGTGTTAAACCCGTGGACTACACAATACACACACAAATGTGGATTTCACATGGAAATCGGTTAAGTCACAGATTTTTATCAATTTTGGGAAGTTGAGATTTTGAATCCAAAATTGTTTTGAAATTGAAATTGAAAGTTTTTGAAAGTGAGTTTCAAAAATAAAAATTATTTTAAATAACTTAATAGAATTGGAATTTAAATCATTTGATTTAAATTTGAATTCAATATTTTAAATTAAATTCGATGAATTGGGAATTTTGGTTTAAAAGATTTTTTAAGTATAAAAGGTGTTATATGGGTTTTTAACCATTTTAAAATATGGTTTTGGAAATTTAAATGTATATTCAAGTTTTATACTTGAATGGATTTAACTTGTGTAATTGTAACCAGTTTTTCCCAAAACAAAAACTATCTGTTTTCAAATAATAAAAGCTTTCATAAAGTGAAAAGATTTCCAATTTTGTATTGAAACAATTCAAGTTGAAATGAAATTGTGAATAGTTTGGAAAAACTATAAATTAACCTTTGTGAAGATGATTAAGCTTTGTTTTGAAATCAAAGACGTTTTTAAAAAGGGGTATCTTTTATATTATAAAAGACTTGAATTGTGAATAGTTTTGAAAGCTATAAATTAAATCGTGATTAAAGATTTAATGGGTTAATTCAAATTAAATGGAATTGCTTTGGAAATCTGTGAATGAATCTTTGAGAAACTGGATAACCTTTGTAAAGTAAATCTTTTTGTTTAAAGATTTAAAATGGTAATTTGTTAAACCATTTAAAGGAAAGGATTTGGGTAATAAGTTGTGACTTAATTGAAATTCCAATATTCATATGTTTTGAAATATTGTTCTCACTATTCTGGTTAGCCGGGAAAAGACCTTTGTGTCATATAACCCATTCCGAATTTGTGATACGACGATATGGATCCTATTGAAGACCGGTGGTGAAGACCGGGTATTTGTAAAAATGATAGGATGACCTATCGATTGTCTCTGCATCGTTAGCTACGGTATAGAGATTTCCTTTGTGATGGGAAGTTTTATCGGGATTGTGAATACCCGGATTGCAAGGGCTTCTTTTGAAGTGCCTTCGGTTCTGTTCGAACCCGGAACAGACTTGTATGGTTACATGTCTTACATTTAATTTTGAGATGTAAAGCTGATTTCTTTCAAATACATTTCTGTTGGTGGCGGAGAATTTATCCTCTTAGCTTAACACCCTTCTCCGAGACGTACGAGCTCAAATGTTATGTAGTTGAAATTTATCAGCGATATATTCCCAATTTGGTAATGTGGCATGCTGAGTGTTGCTGTGTGATGATCATTTATTGATCATTTGTGATCAAAGCGTGGCTTTGTGAAAAAGCGTAGCTTTGTGAAAAAGCGTAGCTTTGTGGACGAGACTTCGTCAGGGCCTCAAAACCCGGAAATGGTCGAAACAGGAATGTTGCGGCAAGGTTATGAGGGTCGCGCCCTTTAGGGTATGTCATTTCCTTCTGGAAAGGGGTGGTATCATGGTATGGAGCCCAGATACTTACTCATGTGGACACACTTTATTTATTATGTGTGATGTTGTTACCGAGCGCTCGGATAAAGGTCCAAAAGGACCGGGGGATGGCATATTCGTGAGTTACCTAGTTACAAGGGTAACCCGGCCTTGTTGGCAGAGAGCAATTTATCTCTTGGAGCATCCAGCCAGAGGCGTTTCTTTCGTGGCATAGGAAGTTCCTTAGCCTGACCATTTTTTGGAAAATCTATTTTCCAATACGAACCTTGTACGGTTTTAGTTGTAGAACCTGCCATTTACTTATGGTGGCGCCCCACTGTTTAGATGGTAGCTATAGTAGGCATAGTTCGGAATGTCTATGTTGGCTAAGATTAATATTATACTTTCGAAAATGATTTCTTACACTATGCACTAATAATAATAATCCAATGATTTGCGTAGTAAGCATCTTTGACTATCATAAGAAGAAATATCCTCCAATTCTGCGTTTGCATTGTGTGTGTGGCGGGAGGTCTATGGTAGTTTCATTTTCCAAAAGCATTGCGGATATTTTCTACTTGCTTTGTTGTTGTTGTGTTTTAAAGATAAAACTGTTTTAAGTTCTCACACCAGTCACCATGACTGACCTGGAGTTTATTGTTTCCTTCCTAAACTTTGGGTGCCCACCAATTTCCACACGGGCAGTCAAGAGTCAGGTTATCAGGTCATTCTGGATTCGGAATGCTGTGGAGCTCATTGGCGAGCTGGATGACGAGATGTACCACTTGTATATGATATTATTTATTCCGCTGTGTATTCTGTATGAGGACAAGTTTATATAACTGTCCATTGATGTATTATTGTTGTAAACTCTGATGATGATGTAATGTATAAAATGATTAGTTCATTGATTTAAAGATTATTTATTTATCTATTATATGTTGTTCCGCTGCGAATGTGAGATTCTGATATTGTTTCTATTATTTCTTCTTTCTTTTTCTTCTGTTTTCTTCTACCTCTTCTTTTTCTCCATAACAATTCGGTTTTTCAGCATTTGATTGCTCGGCAGTTGATATAGTGGACGTATTAATGTCAATTTTCAAGCGACAAAAAGTCGAGTTCGTTACACTAGAATTATGTTAAAACTTCACAATAGCACTGAAAACTTCACTCCATATTTCTTTTGGGATGGAACCCATTTTTACCTTTTTAGTGGCTTACAAACCAACGACAAGTAGCTTACAAACCTACGACAAGTGGCTTACAAATCCACGAACATCCTGGTTTTGTACAAGTTCTCGAGTCCTGTCATGATGAGATATTCTACAGGAAGAAGCTTGCAAAACTACTTCAAAATGATTTTCAAAACTACTTCAGAATGATTTTCCAAATTGTTTTTCAAAATGATAGCCTTAAAAATTATCTTTTCAAATGATTTTCAAAAAGATGTTTTAGCATTAAATATTCTTGTTTTTAAACTTCGGTTGTTTTAAACTATCTTTTAATTATAATATATTTATACTTAGATTTAAATATAAAATTATAGTAAAATTATATATATTATTCTTTATATTCATCTATGTATTTTATCTATAGTCAAGTATATTTATAAAGTTTAAAATAGTTTTAATATAAGATAAAGGTTATTTTCAAAGAAAAACAAAACATTAAAATTTCCTTTGGGATGTCGACATGCTCTAGTACCCCATGTCGACATAGTGTCAGTTAGATTCAAAAATTTGAATTTCAAAAGAAGTGTCTATTCGCCATAACCTTTCACGAATGGACATGACTGTTGTTCTTCTATAAATAGGGGTTGGTTTCAACGAACTTTATATCAGATTTTCTGGTTTTTAACTTCTCTTCTTCTTTCACATTTTCTTATTCAAAATCCTATCATTACTCTGCCGAAATCAACATTGAATCTAACTATATCATCTCTGGTTTGATTCTCTATCACTATCTCAACAAGATCCAAGTACTATTCAGAGTTATAGGCTTCTTTGTAATCTATCTAGCGAGAAAAGGTGTGATTGTAGCCTTGGAAATCAATCAAGCGAGAAAAGGTGTGATTGTAGCCTTGGAAATCAATTGGGTGAACTTGTTGCCCCGGAAATCAAGTATCTCTACCAAGAGGATTGTGATTCTAGAGGGTGTACCTCGTAGCCTTGAAACCGAGGGTTGTAATTGTTGAATTGCTTTTGAAAGGAAATCCGTACTTAGTTGTGCGGGACTGGATGTAGGGTAACCCCGAACCAGTATAAAATCCGATGTGTTCTTTCCTTTACTGCATTTAATTTATTTCTGCATCTGTGTTTGTTTCTATGATCATCATTAAGAAATCTGTTAATGCATGCTTAGAAATATTCAGATCATCATTGTCTCTTGAGTTTGCATATAATCAATATTCAAATTCAAGTTGTCTACTAAGATTGTTTGATGTGCAAGAATCATGCTTTATGGGAATTGAGGAATCAATCCAGAACAAACAAACTATGGAGATCAAAAAGAACAAATGGATACTCGATAGTGGATGTTCTAGACATATGACTGGGAATCCAGATATGCTGAATGATATAATATACAAAGACGGAGGACTGGTTAACTTTGGAGACAATTCAAAAGGTTATGTGATCGGCATCGGCAAAGTCGGTTACTCTGAAACTCCTATTATTACTAATGTTTTGCTAAATTCGAAACACAATCTGCTAAGTATAAGTCAACTATGTGATAAAGGATATAAAATTAATTTTGAAAAAGATAAGTGTCACATTGAAGATAATAATTCAACCATAATATTTGTGGGCAATTAGGAAAAAGAATATTTATATTCTTAGTATGAAAATTTCAAATGATAACTTATGTCTTTTGGCAAATGCAAGTGACCCTTGGATTTGGCATAAGAGATTTGGGCATTTGAATTTCAAACTCTTATCTGGACTATCAAAACATGATCTAATAAGAGGTCTCCCTAAAATGAATTTTAAAGTAGATAGTCTATGTGATGCGTGTCAACTAGGAAAACTTATAAAAAGTTCCTTTAAATTAAAAGATGTGATTTCAACTTCAAAACCTCTTGAATTACTTCATCTTGATTTATTTGGTCCATCTCAAATTCCGTCATTAAATCACAGTAAATATGTTTTTGTAATTGTAGATGATTATTCTAGATTTACATGGACAATATTTTTGAAACATAAAAGTGATACTTTTAAATGTTTTAAGAATTTTTCAAAAAGGGTTCAAAATTAATTTTCTCAAAAAATTATAACCATCCATAGTGATCACGGTGGTGAATTTGAAAATGAAAAGTTTGAAGAATTCTGCAATAAAAAGGGAATAATTCACAATTTTTCATTTCCAAGAACTCCACAACAAAACAGAGTAGTAGAACGTAAAATTAGGACGATTCAAGAGTGTGCGAGAACTATGCTTTTTGATAGCAATTTACCAAAGTACTTTTGGGCAGAAGCAGTTTCTACCGCCTGTTATATTTTAAATAGAATTTTAATTAGACCTTTAACCGATAAGACATCTTATGAACTTATTTTCTCAAAGAAACCTAAGGTATCTTATTTCAGAATTTTTGGAAGTAAATGTTTTAATTTAAATACAAAAGATAACTTAGATAAATTTGATCCTAAATCCGACAAAGGTATCTTTATCGGATACTCTAATAGAAGTAAAGCCTACAGAGTATTTAATTTAAGAACTAATACCATCGAAGAAACAATGCATGTTTCATTTGATGAAAATTTCAAAAATTTTGAAGAAATAAATGATGAAGAGGATTTAATCACTCAAAACCAAGAGTCAACTGAAACTAATAATGAATTAAATCATCCTAATAAAAGGATTAAACTTTTAAAAGATCACCCTAAAGAAAATATACTTGGAGATATGCAATCTGTTGTTAAAACTAGAAACCAACTAAGTCAAATGAGTAATGTAGATTTTATATCAACTATTGAACCCAAAAATCCAGAAGAAGCATCAACTAATGATTCATGGATTTTGGCTATGCAAGAAGAATTAAATCAATTCACTAGAAATGATGTTTGGGAACTTGTTCCTAGACCTGAAAATAAAACAATAATTGGAACTAAATGGGTTTATAAAAATAAAATGAATGAACAAGGAGAGTGTAACGACCCTGAATTTTGAACAAATTAAATTAAGAATATTTAATTTATTTTAAATATTTGAACGATGATTTAATTTGAATCCCCGATTTAACTTTGAAATTTGCGATTAAACTTTAAAATTTAATCTATTAAATGCTGAATAAAAATTCGAATATTCAATTTAAAGTTGAAGAAAATTATTTCGAAAGCTTGTAAAATTTATATTGATAACACTGAAGATAACAGCAGCTTCAGAATTGAAATTTAAACTGTTTTGCTCAGTTTTGAATTTAATTGTTTGAACCGATATTTAAAAATAGTCATTTTTCAAACAGTCTCGGAATTCGACGAAACAAGTTCCATTGGGTCCGTAATATTGAATTATTGTCGGATTTCAATTTTCGTGTTTTTCGGTGCTGATACGTGAGCACACGACACATTAACGCGTTGATATAATATAACAAGATATTTTTGAATATAAAATATAAAGGTTAAATCAGTACCCACCCTAGCATCTGATTTCCGTCGACCTAGTTGTCTCCTCTCGTACCAAACAACATTATCTCGTTCCCCCCTCTTCCTCTATCTGTTCAAAACATTTCCTTCGTCAGTTCAAAAGAAAACGAGAAGCCCATTTTCCTTTTCCTCTGCAATACATTGAAACCCCTCTTCTTTCGTCTTAAAACAACCGAGCTCCTTCCTATTTCAAAACCAAATTCACAAAATCAATTACTGGCCACTAACAGTCGATTTTAAAAACTCTTTCAAATCGAAGCTTATTCTTCCTCTTCCTTTCAGTTTCACGAAAAAGAAAATCAAAAAGAAATAAGTCTACAGTGGCGTCATATCAATCGAGCAAGGGGTCGCGAACTTCGATCGAGTGTCGAGTGGAAGGCGAGAGGAGGTGGAGTCGCGTTCATACATGTGGCTGTTAACTCGAGCTCGTGGTCGTGCAGTGCCGCGTGAGGGGGCGAGTTGCCCCGATACCAGAATCGAGTGCGGCAGCGTTCAACGCGCAAGCGGTGGCGGAGGCAGTGGGTTCGCCTGGGCAGGCGACGTCGCGCACGAGGTAGATGAAGGCTCGAGTGGATCTGAGTGTCGCGATTTGGGACGAAGGGCAGTAAGGTATAAACATTTTATCTTTTATTTAATTTAATAAATATATATATATAAAGATTTAGGAATATATGCAAGGTTGAAAACAGAAAACTTTTTGTTTTTTTAGTACAGTTAGGTATAACAGTTTTTCATATGTATGTAAATATATATGTAAGGGTATACAAAGTGATATATGCAAAATTTTAATTTATAAATTAAAGAAAGAAAAAAATGTATATATATATTTCAACTACATATTGTTTAGGGGATTTTTACAGTAAAGTTTGTTAAATTAAATTTTTGTTTAAAACCAAATGTACGAGTTTAAATTAAATAAGTAAGTAGTAATTAATTATTCAATTTTATATAAGTATGGATATGCAGATAAAAAGAAATAGTAATGAATTGTTCGGTCAATTTAAATAGTTAATAGAAAATTTGTTTAAATAAATCATTTGATAAAATTAAATAATTTGTTTAAAGAAATTAACAAATGATAATTTATTGCCAATTTATTCAAATATTAATAGATTGTATAAATTATTTATACAAGGTTAAAAATCAAGCAGAAAAGGTCAAAATGGAAATGGATGGCAAATTAAAGCTAAGGTGAGATTTTTCTCACTCAAAAATTGAATGTGAAATTTTTGCAGTTATTGATTGATGATTGCTATTGGATGTGATATTAGATATAGTAGGATATATATATATATATATAGCAATATATACATATTGGCATATGTATATATTGGATTGATGATTTCCCGCCTTGTATAGCGAATGAGACCCTATTGCGCCGTTAGTAAGCGGATATATTATAAAAACCCATATACCGTGATATTCCACCTCGAAGTGGAATTGGTATTGTGCTAACGTCTGTGGATGCAGGGAAACAGGTTGGAGGGATCCAACTGGATTCCTCACCAGTATTTATTTATTTACCGATATTGATGTATATTCTGTTATCATATGTTGATATATGATGTTTGATGTTGTGATTGACTAATTGGTGCTGTTGCATCATCGGATTCAAGTTTTAAAAATAACGACTTTTAATTTAAAAGGATTTTTTAAAGTGATCTTTGAAATTATACGTTTTATTGAATTTTTGAAGTGATTTATTTTAAATAAATAAACGTTCAAATTTTAAAGTTATAAAAGTTAAGATCTTTGTGAAATATAACCGAAAAGTGATTGTTGGAATAAATAGTTGATTGATTTATAAAATGTTTTAAATTGAGATTTTTAAAATATTATAAACGGTTTACTTAAAAGGTTTATAAAGTGACATTTTATAAATTAAAATGTTGGTATTATAAAATGAGTTCTTATAAGCGTTAAAATGAATTTTTAAGAATTTATAAATAAATGGAATTTATAAATTGTGAACTTATAAATGGAGATGATTTTGTAAAATAAAGGAATTATAAGTATTTAACTTATAATATGGATTGTTGGTATAAGATTTGAGTTATGAATCGAATTGTTAATAAAGGGGATTTATTAAGTTGAAGTTGTTACAAAATAGAAATGGAATTTATGAACGTTGTTTCATAAATTCGAAAATAAATCAAATTTGATAAATTGAATATAGAAAGTGATTAAGGGAATTTTATCCACGATTTTGGATAGTGGATAATTCTTGAAATAAATGTGTAGAAAAGATTGAAATTGGGTTAAGTGAATTATAGTCACGATTTTGGACAGTGAATATATTTTTAAGTAAAATGGATATGGTTTTGGGGAAGTGATATTATAAAATGAAGTTAATTGTTTTAAAAGATGTTTTAAAACGTGTTAAGTATCGAATACATAGATTTCAACATTCATTGTTGAAATAGACGTTTTCGAGAAATAAGGAAATGATGGACTATAACACTGTTGTTATAGTAAATGATTTCCGAAAGGAAATGTTTTATATAGTATTGGGATTTATATATCTATCTAAATTTCGAATCCCTATACTAGTGATTTTGAGTCGTCGTAACGATGTTTTACGTAACATTCATTTTGACTCAAATAAATGTTTTTATAGTAAATGATTTCCTGAAAGAATGAATTTATACTTAAATTTGATTTAAGTATATTGAATATTTTCAAATATTGAAAATAAATGATTTGTGAATTACTTATTTTTAAATAAGTATGGAAATGCTTTTCCAATATGAAATGAACTGTTTTGAGATTTTATCTTCAAAGATAAAATGAAATGTGGAAATTGATTTGAAAATTGTTTTCAAATGGTGAAGAGTGGAAATTTTATATCTAGTAAAGATATTTTGGAAGATAAAATAATTGGGAAAATTATTTGGAATCTGATGATGTTGCGCATCTTTATTGATAGTTAAATAACCGACTATCAATAATTACCTTGAATAGATATTTGTTGTGAATTGGATGAATTTGAATGCCACACTTATTTATGAATAATCGCTCACTATTCGTGTTAACCGGAAAAGGACCATGGGGTCGTATAACCTATTCCGAATATGTGATACGTCGTTATGAATTGCATTCGAAGACCGGTGTTGAAGACCGGATATTTTTGAAAACGGAAGGATTACCGTCGAGTTACTCTACATCGACTGATCTCCGATTTAGAGGTTTTATCACCCTTAGTGACGGGAAGTCCGGACGTGATTAGAAATTTATCCGGATATGCAAGGGCTTCGTGAGAAGTGCCTTCGGTTCTGTTCGATCCCGGAACAGACTTGTATGGATTGTATGTCTGATGTTACAAATCGAGATATAAAGCTGATTTCTTTCAAATACATTTCTGTTGGTGGCAGAGAATTTATTCTCTTAGCTTAACACCCTTCTCTGAGACGTACGAGCTCAGAGGTTATGTAGTTGAAATTTACCAGCGATATACTCCCAATTTGGTAACGTGGCATACTGAGTGTTGCTGTGAAATGATCAGTGTTTGATCATTTGCGATATGATCATTTGTTTGATCTTATATCTTTGTGATCATAGGTTGATCATTTGTTTGACCCGAAGCATGGCTTTGTAGAAAGCGTAGCTTTGTGGACGAGACTTCGTCGAGCCTCACACCCCGGAAATGGTCGAAACAGGAAGGATGCAGCAAGGTTCTAGGGAGTAGCGCCCCTTAGTGTATGTCATTCCTTCTGGATAGAGGTGGTATCATGGTATGGAGCCCAAATACTTAACCTATGTGGTTGCTGCATTATTAATTTGATGTGGTTTGTTGGAAATCGGGGATCCTCGGGAAGATCGGTTACGATCGGGGGATGGCATACGCGTGTCAGTAGTTACCTATTTTTGCAGAGGTAACCCGGCCTTGTGTTGGCAGAGATCCGGTTAGGTTCTCGGGTCGTCTATTCCAGGGACGTACCCATCGTGGATAGGAAGTTCCTTAGCCTGACCATTTGTTGGAAATCCAAAGAAACAATATGCGACTTGTACGGTTTTAGTTGTATTACCTGCTATGGAATGTGGCGGTAACCTGCTATTGAACATAGTAGCTATAGTAGGCATAAGTGCGGAATGCCTATGCTGGCTAAGATTAATATTATACTTTCGAAATGTTTCTACACTATGCACTAATAATAATATCAAAAAAGAATTTGATTTTGCGTAGTAAGCATCTTTGACTATCATAAGAAGAAATCTCCTCCAATTCTGCGTTTGCATTGTGTGTGTGGTGGGAGGTCTTATGGTAGTTTGATTTTCCAAAAGCATTGCGAATTGACTTTAAAAATATTCCTTTGTTTATTTTAAAGATAAACTGTTTTACGATCTCACACCAGTCACCATGACTGACTCGGAGTTTATTGTTTCCCTTCTAAACTCTGGGTGCCCACCAATTTCCACACGGGCAGTCTAGAGTTATGTTATCAGGATATTCTGGATATTCTGGAGCTTTGGAAGCAAGCTGGATGACGAGACGTAGTATTTGTATCTGATATTATTTATCCCGCTGTGTATTCTGTATGAGGACAAGTTATATAACTGTCCATTGTTGTATATTGACTCTGATGATTGATGTATGTATAAAATGATATAGTTCTTTGTTTTAAAGATTATTCATTTATCTATTATATATTGTTCCGCTGCGAATGTGAGATTCTGATATTGTTTCTGTTTCTATTGTTCTTCTCTATTTTCTTCATCCTTCTTCTTCTGTTTTCTTCTTCTTCTGCCTTTTTCTTCTTTCTTAAACCATCACTATTGGAGTTTCCGGCACTCGATTGCTCGACAGTCGACTAGGGAGTATCGATGTCGAATTTTCGAAAGTCGAAAATTTCGGTCTGTGACAAAGTGGTATCAGAGCATATGGTTAAGCGACAACCCTGCTCTGTTGGGTGTTACTCATTAATAGAGTCAGTAGTACTCTAGAATGAGTTGAGTGTAATAATAGATATGAGCACGTATTTGTTATTGAATATAAAATTGTTTTGTATTGTGATGATTGGTTTATTGAGTGACATATGAACCTTCGTTGGCACAGTCTGCGCAACTGGATCGAAGGGGTTTCTAAACACTTGAATAGAACAATTCGACACAGGATTGTTTTAAAATAGGGTAAATGAAATAATTTTGCCTAAAACTATTTTTGTATAGAAAAGAAATGTTTTTCTATGAAGTACTATAGTATATGGTTGCATGGTTGTTAGAGGTGATAATATTAATCTATTATCATTGAAATTGAATAAGAAATTGAAATTATAACTCCAAAGTTAAGAAATAAATTCATATACAAATGAAATTTGAGAATATAAATTATAATTGTGACTTATAATTTGAAACGGAATTCCAGAGAAGTTTTTGGAAATGTTTTGAAAAGAATTCTGAAAATTTTGGAGATTTGGAAGTTTAAATCTTTTGATTTGAAAATGAATTTCAAAGGTTTTGAAAAGTATTTTGGAGAGATGAAAGCTCTAAACTCTTTTCGGTCGCTGGAAAATAACTTCGGTAATGACTGCAGCATCACCGGTGTTCATTTTCGGGTTTCCAGAAGAGGAATTGCTGCCAAATTGTTTTAAATGGAAGTGTTTGAAAAAATTGGATTTTGTTTTGGAAATTCAATGGATGATTTGAATTGTTTTCAAAAATGGTTTTGAAAAGGTTGAAAAGACTCTGGAATTGTGTATTGAATTATGAAAATAAAATTGTGAATGAATGAATCAATTTGCAATTGCAAGTACATGAATAGGTGAATGAATAAATTGAATGGAATCAATTGCAAATGAAGTGAACTAAAGATAATCGATAAAAAAATTCAATATTCAAAATAGAAGACAAAATTGAATTCCAATAGAATTAAAATTGTGAATTGAATTCAAATGAGATTAGAAATGTAAAATTGAATGGATATGAATATGTATAACTTCAACAGTGAAGTAAAAATGATATAAGTAGTTTATATTGAAAATTTTGTAATAGAATTTGCAAAATAGTTTGAATGTTGTAACTAGATATTATGGCTAGTAGGATATACAGGTGTTATAAATTGGATTTGATCTTCAAAGATGAATTTGAATTGCTCGACAAAAGGTAAGGATTTAAATTTCTATATGAGTTTTTACTGATTTCTGGTCTAGCCGCTTGGCATTTTTCTTTTCTTTTAGGAAATCTGAGAGTCCGTAGGGACGTTTTGTAGTCGTACCATATTAGCCGCGCAAAGGAGACGCTGGCGAAATTTTTCGAAAATTTAGGGCGTTAGAAAATTTTTGAGAAATTTTTGAAAACTTAAAATTTGAATTTGAATTTGAAATTTGAATTTTGAAGTAAAACAATATTGTTTGAAACTATGAAAGGTTTAGAAATTTAGTTGAATGATAACGAATCTTTAGTAGAAAGATTTGTTTTGAAAATTTGATAAAACTATTGGATTGTGAAAAATAGTAGACGAGTTAAGGACCTTTTTTCCTAACTTGTAATTTCGGGACGAAATTCTTTTAAGGGGGGAAGTCTGTAACGACCCTGAATTTTGAACAAATTAAATTGAGAATATTTAATTTATTTTAAATATTTGAACGATGATTTAATTTGAATCCCCGATTTAACTTTGAAATTTGCGATTAAACTTTAAAATTTAATCTATTAAATGCTGAATAAAAATTCGAATATTCAATTTAAAGTTGAAGAAAATTATTTCGAAAGCTTGTAAAATTTATATTGATAACACTGAAGATAACAGCAGCTTCAGAATTGAAATTTAAACTGTTTTGCTCAGTTTTGAATTTAATTGTTTGAACCGATATTTAAAAATAGTCATTTTTCAAACAGTCTCGGAATTCGACGAAACAAGTTCCATTGGGTCCGTAATATTGAATTATTGTCGGATTTCAATTTTCGTGTTTTTCGGTGCTGATACGTGAGCACACGACACATTAACGCGTTGATATAATATAACAAGATATTTTTGAATATAAAATATAAAGGTTAAATCAGTACCCACCCTAGCATCTGATTTCCGTCGACCTAGTTGTCTCCTCTCGTACCAAACAACATTATCTCGTTCCCCCCTCTTCCTCTATCTGTTCAAAACATTTCCTTCATAAGTTCAAAAGAAAACGAGAAGCCCATTTTCCTTTTCCTCTGCAATACATTGAAACCCCTCTTCTTTCGTCTTAAAACAACCGAGCTCCTTCCTATTTCAAAACCAAATTCACAAAATCAATTACTGGCCACTAACAGTCGATTTTAAAAACTCTTTCAAATCGAAGCTTATTCTTCCTCTTCCTTTCAGTTTCACGAAAAAGAAAATCAAAAAGAAATAAGTCTACGGTGGCGTCATATCAATCGAGCAAGGGGTCGCGAACTTCGATCGAGTGTCGAGTGGAAGGCGAGAGGAGGTGGAGTCGCGTTCATACATGTGGCTGTTAACTCGAGCTCGTGGTCGCGCAGTGCCGCGTGAGGGGGCGAGTTGCCCCGATACCAGAATCGAGTGCGGCAGTGTTCAACGCGCAAGCGATGGCGGAGGCAGTGGGTTCGCCTGGGTAGGCGACGTCGCGCACGAGGTAGATGAAGGCTCGAGTGGATCTGAGTGTCGCGATTTGGGACGAAGGGCAGTAAGGTATAAACATTTTATCTTTTATTTAATTTAATAAATATATATATAAAGATTTAGGAATATATGCAAGGTTGAAAACAGAAAACTTTTTGTTTTTTTAGTACAGTTAGGTATAATAGTTTTTCATATGTATGTAAATATATATGTAAGGGTATACAAAGTGATATATGCAAAATTTTAATTTATAAATTAAAGAAAGAAAAAAATGTATATATATATATATTTCAACTACATATTGTTTAGGGGATTTTTAAAGTAAAGTTTGTTAAATTAAATTTTTGTTTAAAACCAAATGTACGAGTTTAAATTAAATAAGTAAGTAGTAATTAATTATTCGATTTTATATAAGTATGGATATGCAGATAAAAAGAAATAGTAATGAATTGTTCGGTCAATTTAAATAGTTAATAGAAAATTTGTTTAAATAAATCATTTGATAAAATTAAATAATTTGTTTAAAGAAATTAACAGATGATAATTTATTGCCAATTTATTCAAATATTAATAGATTGTATAAATTATTTGTACAAGGTTAAAAATCAAGCAGAAAAGGTCAAAATGGAAATGGATGGCAAATTAAAGCTAATGTGAGATTTTTCTCACTCAAAAATTGAATGTGGAATTTTTGCAGTTATTGATTGACGATTGCTATTGGATGTGATATTAGATATAGAAGGATATATCTATATATATATAGCAATATATACATATTGGCATATGTATATATTGGATTGATGATTTCCCGCCTTGTATAGCGGATGAGACCCTATTGCGCCGTTAGTAAGCGGATATATTATAAAAACCCATATACCGCGATATTCCACCTCGAAGTGGAATTGGTATTGTGCTAACGTCTGTGGATGCAGGGAAACAGGTTGGAGGGATCCAACTGGATTCCTCACCAGTATTTATTTATTTACCGATATTGATGTATATTCTGTTATCATATGTTGATATATGATGTTTGATGTTGTGATTGACTAATTGGTGCTGTTGCATCATCGGATTCAAGTTTTAGAAATAACGACTTTTAATTTAAAAGGATTTTTTAAAGTGATCTTTGAAATTATACGTTTTATTGAATTTTTGAAGTGATTTATTTTAAATAAATAAACGTTCAAATTTTGAAGTTATAAAAGTTAAGATCTTTGTGAAATATAACCGAAAAGTGATTTTTGGAATAAATAGTTGATTGATTTATAAAATGTTTTAAATTGAGATTTTTAAAATATTATAAACGGTTTACTTAAAAGGTTTATAAAATGACATTTTATAAATTAAAATGCTGGTATTATAAAATGAGTTCTTATAAGCGTTAAAATGAATTTTTAAGAATTTATAAATAAATGGAATTTATAAATTGTGAACTTATAAATGGAGATGATTTTGTAAAATAAAGGAATTATAAGTATTTAACTTATAATATGGATTGTTGGTATAAGATTTGAGTTATGAATCGAATTGTTAATAAAGGGGATTTATTAAGTTGAAGTTGTTACAAAATAGAAATGGAATTTATGAACGTTGTTTCATAAATTCGAAAATAAATCAAATTTGATAAATTGAATATAGAAAGTGATTAAGGGAATTTTATCCACGATTTTGGATAGTGGATAATTCTTGAAATAAATGTGTAGAAAAGATTGAAATTGGGTTAAGTGAATTATAGTCACGATTTTGGACAGTGAATATATTTTTAAGTAAAATGGATATGGTTTTGGGGAAGCGATATTATAAAATGAAGTTAATTGTTTTAAAAGATGTTTTAAAACGTGTTAAGTATCGAATACATAGATTTCAACATTCATTGTTGAAATAGACGTTTTCGAGAAATAAGGAAATGATGGACTATAACACTGTTGTTATAGTAAATGATTTCCGAAAGGAAATGTTTTATATAGTATTGGGATTTATATATCTATCTAAATTTCGAATCCCTATACTAGTGATTTTGAGTCGTCGTAACGATGTTTTACGTAACATTCGTTTTGACTCAAATAAATGTTGTTATAGTAAATGATTTCCTGAAAGAATGAATTTATACTTAAATTTGATTTAAGTATATTGAATATTTTCAAATATTGAAAATAAATGATTTGTGAATTACTTATTTTTAAATAAGTATGGAAATGCTTTTCCAATATGAAATGAACTGTTTTGAGATTTTATCTTCAAAGATAAAATGAAATGTGGAAATTGATTTGAAAATTGTTTTCAAATGGTGAAGAGTGGAAATTTTATATCTAGTAAAGATATTTTGGAAGATAAAATAATTGGGAAAATTATTTGGAATCTGATGATGTTGCGCATCTTTATTGATAGTTAAATAACCGACTATCAATAATTACCTTGAATAGGTATTTGTTGTGAATTGGATGAATTTGAATGCCACACTTATTTATGAATAATCGCTCACTATTCGGGTTAACCGGAAAAGGACCATGGGGTCGTATAACCTATTCCGAATATGTGATACGTCGTTATGAATTGCATTCGAAGACCGGTGTTGAAGACCGGATATTTTTGAAAACGGAAGGATTACCGTCGAGTTACTCTACATCGGCTGATCTCCGATTTAGAGGTTTTATCACCCTTAGTGATGGGAAGTCCGGACGTGATTAGAAATTTATCCGGATATGCAAGGGCTTCGTGAGAAGTGCCTTCGGTTCTGTTCGATCCCGGAACAGACTTGTATGGATTGTATGTCTGACGTTACAAATCGAGATATAAAGCTGATTTCTTTCAAATACATTTCTGTTGGTGGCGGAGAATTTATTCTCTTAGCTTAACACCCTTCTCTGAGACGTACGAGCTCAGAGGTTATGTAGTTGAAATTTATCAGCGATATACTCCCAATTTGGTAACGTGGCATACTGAGTGTTGCTGTGAAATGATCAGTGTTTGATCATTTGCGATATGATCATTTGTTTGATCTTATATCTTTGTGATCATAGGTTGATCATTTGTTTGACCCGAAGCATGGCTTTGTAGAAAGCGTAGCTTTGTGGACGAGACTTCGTCGAGCCTCACACCCCGGAAATGGTCGAAACAGGAAGGATGCAGCAAGGTTCTAGGGAGTAGCGCCCCTTAGTGTATGTCATTCCTTCTGGATAGAGGTGGTATCATGGTATGGAGCCCAGATACTTAACCTATGTGGTTGCTGCATTATTATTTTGATGTGGTTTGTTGGAAATCGGGGATCCTCGGGAAGATCGGTTACGATCGGGGGATGGCATACGCGTGTCAGTAGTTACCTATTTTTGCAGAGGTAACCCGGCCTTGTGTTGGCAGAGATCCGGTTAGGTTCTCGGGTCGTCTATTCCAGGGACGTACCCATCGTGGATAGGAAGTTCCTTAGCCCGACCATTTGTTGGAAATCCAAAGAAACAATACGCGACTTGTACGGTTTTAGTTGTATTACCTGCTATGGAATGTGGCGGTAACCTGCTATTGAACATAGTAGCTATAGTAGGCATAAGTGCGGAATGCCTATGCTGGCTAAGATTAATATTATACTTTCGAAATGTTTCTACACTATGCACTAATAATAATATCAAAAAAGAATTTTATTTTGCGTAGTAAGCATCTTTGACTATCATAAGAAGAAATCTCCTCCAATTCTGCGTTTGCATTGTGTGTGTGGTGGGAGGTCTTATGGTAGTTTCATTTTCCAAATGCATTGCGAATTGACTTTAAAAATATTCCTTTGTTTATTTTAAAGATAAACTGTTTTACGATCTCACACCAGTCACCATGACTGACTCGGAGTTTATTGTTTCCCTTCTAAACTCTGGGTGCCCACCAATTTCCACACGGGCAGTCTAGAGTTATGTTATCAGGATATTCTGGATATTCTGGAGCTTTGGAAGCAAGCTGGATGACGAGACGTAGTATTTGTATCTGATATTATTTATCCCGCTGTGTATTCTGTATGAGGATAAGTTATATAACTGTCCATTGTTGTATATTGACTCTGATGATTGATGTATGTATAAAATGATATAGTTCTTTGTTTTAAAGATTATTCATTTATCTATTATATATTGTTCCGCTGCGAATGTGAGATTCTGATATTGTTTCTGTTTCTATTGTTCTTCTCTATTTTCTTCTTCCTTCTTCTTCTGTTTTCTTCTTCTTCTGCCTTTTTCTTCTTTCTTAAACCATCACTCTTGGAGTTTCCGGCACTCGATTGCTCGACAGTCGACTAGGGAGTATCGATGTCGAATTTTCGAAAGTCGAAAATTTCGGTCTGTGACAGAGAGGTTGTTAGAAATAAAGCCCGGTTAGTCGCTCAAGGTTATTGTCAAGAAGAAGGAATAGATTTTGATGAAACCTTTGCCCCCGTAGCAAGATTAGAAGCCATTAGGATTCTACTTGCTTTTGCAAATCATAATAATTTCAAATTATTTCAAATGGATGTTAAAAGTGCATTTTTAAATGGTTTTGTAAAAGAAGAAGTATTTGTTGAACAACCACCACTTTTTGAAAATGATAAATTTCCAAATCATGTTTACAAACTTAAGAAAGCTCTATATGGTCTAAAGCAAGCTCCTAGAGCCTGGTATGATAGACTAAGATCTTACTTGTTACAATCAAATTTTGAAATAGGTAAAGTAGATAATACTCTTTTTATTAAAAGAAATAAAAATGATATTCAACTAGTACAAGTCTACGTAGATGATATCATTTTTGGATCAACTAATTTTGAAATGAATAAAGAATTTTCTGAAATAATGACAAAAGAGTTTGAGATGAGTCATATGGGTGAATTAAACTTCTTTTTAGGATTACAAATAAAACAATTAGATAATGGTATCTTTGTTAGTCAAGAAAAATATGCTAAAGACCTAGTTAGTAAATTTGGTTTGACTACTACGAGTGGTAAACCCACTCTGTGACGCCCCACCTCTATGCTCACAATAACAAAGAGTATTAAAAGAAATACTGTCTGTTATCGCGAAGAATAAGGCTAGATAGGAGCGGCCATCCGTAGTTGGCCTTACACTAGTATTGGTTATCTCGATAGGAGTGGTATATATTTTTCAATTTTCATCTCTTATTTATTTACTCCCATCGACATACCCAATTACCAGTATAAAACGAACTACGACGGTTCATAATAGTTTAGGACAATATATATAATAATAACACAGATACAAAAGAATGCGGAACACACATAACAAAAAGTCTCATGTATATAATAACTGATGTCAGTTACAATACAATTGACACAATACATATGATACAACTACAACTGTCGACTCTGAAAGTTATATATACAAGTACATTATCGACTAATATACATGAATACATATCAACCCCAAAAAGACACACTGACTACTACAACAAGATGAAAACCACTTCAAAAAATGTGAAAAGTCTTCATAGCTCAACAGCAATTCAAAGCAGGAAACCTACAACCTGAAATAACTCGGGTCTGACCCGAGTATTAAATTCAAAAGAAAATAATACACGGGTCAGTCTAATTCAAACTCAGTTATTAATGCACAGAAGCAATAACAATCAAATAACAATTAGACGACAGTCACAAAAATCTCGTATATCCAACTCTTCGACAAGAGAATCAGATAACGGCGATATAACACTAAACAGTGTTAAACAGCAAATCAGCAGATCCAAATCATCACAAAGATAAGTGAAAAGAATATCAATGAAGATAATTTAGAAAACGTCAGAATTGTCTAATTGGCAATTAACAACAAAATCATCAAATTAAACTAAATCAAAATACAATTCAAAATATTGAATCGGCAACACAAAACAATTTCAACAAATTGAAATATCAATTTAAAATGTCAATATTGTATGGCTGCAGTACACGCACGCGTGCATTGCCTCGCCATATTAAAAGGTGTGGCTGCAGTACACGAACGCGTGTACTGCCTCGCCATCACAGTACAAGATGTCACCATAACTCTAACCATTGACAGCAAGTCAATACTACAGAGGTCAAGTCACGGCTATCTGGACTCAACACAACTGCAAACAAATTGAAACAGAAGAAGTGCAGATATAAAGCAATAGCAAACTCGAAATAACACAAAAGTCTTCAAATTCTACACGACAGTAAGCATCAGTGCACAAAAGCAATGGCCCGCACATATACTTGAATCAGCAGTAGCAATGGAAGTGCTACCGTGAAACAACAAGGTACAAAGGCTATAAGTGGAACAAACATGTGTAAACTCAACTGGATCAATGCACCAGCACAACAACCAAATCAAATTACAATTCAAAACGAATTGAATTGAATAAACAACACAGTTCAAACATTTGAAATATCAGTTCAAAACCAATACCTCCAGACTAAATACAAATGCCAGAAAATACCAAACCAAGCTTCAGACATATACAGAATGCGCAGACTACACAAAAGTGAAGACCACAAAGGCAATGCAAATGCAAACCAGGCCAGATACAGAGGTGATGGAGATGTGGTGATGGAAGTGTAGTGGTGGGTCCAAGAATCCAAGTTTATATGCAATTAAATAGTGCAGTAAAAACATGCACACTTATATAAATGTATGCAAGAAACAATACATATGTACTCAGGTGGGCTGCAAACCTAAAGAGGTCGAAACTGTTGCAACTTAATGAAATCAAGGCCATGACAAAATCAAATGAATGCAACTACAGGTTATACTATAGAGATGTACAACTCATGAATGAACATGTAACAATGACAGTTCAAGTACAACAATATAGCAGCAGTTAAGATATAAGACCCAATGCCTCAAATGATCAAGTGACAAAGCTATCAAGAACAATAACAACTATATCAGTGAAGGTCAGAAAAGAAACAAGTCGGAAGTATGATGATCAAAAGATGAACCAGACCCAAAAGTCCAGATTCAAAGTCGCAGTTTCCAATTGAGAAATGCAATGTTAGAGACAATAATTATTATGATGAAAACAACCCAACCAAATCAAAGACTACTGCAAATCCAAAAGCCAGATTTTCCACAGCTAAATCAGAGTGACCGAAGTCAAATTCACAGCAATGCCAAAGTCACAATTTCAAGTTCAAATGCCAGAAATATGAAGCCGAGGTGGTCAAAAATTCGTGAAACCGACATAAGCAAGCAACAGCAGTTTTAACAAAATCAAACAAGGTTAACAATACTTCTCAAGGCACTGAACCGTATGGCCAAAATCGAACAAAAATCAACATCGACAGGAATCAAGTCAAAGCCGAAGACAACCAAAAACGCAATCAATACCATGACAATCAAATTGAAAATATCAGTAATCAACCTCAAGCATCACTGCAAAATCATACGACCGAGGCGAAGTCAAGCAACATTCAGACGACACAAAACAAAATAGGCAAATACGTTCGAATTAGATGTGAGTGGGAAGAATCACTCACCTGTGATTCGAACAATCTGAAGCCGCCAAGCATTTTTGGAGACAAGGAACTAACGAGATCGAATTAGCCGCCATTTTTCTTCGTTGTTTTGATTTATTTCATTTAGGGTTTTCTTTTCTCGAATGGAAAAATGGAGGGGGTCGGGTTTAATTATATCACGGCCTCAATTTAAAAGGAAGAAGGACAAATAAGCTTTAAGCCCGCATCCATTACACTATAACAAAGAATTTTAACTTGACAAATCCCAAAAGCACTTAACAACTAATTCTAATCATCATACAATGATAATTAATTTTTGTGAATAATTTCGGGTTGTTACAGACTCCCCTCCTTATAGAAATTGCGTCCCCGCAATTTTCATAATTAAGGTCGTCAATACCAATAAATTTTCTAACCTAAACTGGTTAAGCTAGAAAAATAAAGGTAGAGAATTTCAAACATCAAAGAAATCTTTTAATCCCATAAGGAAAATTTACAGATTCTCAACAAAGTCTAATTATCAAAAGATAATCAGAAGACAGCAAAACTGAATAAATGCAAACATCAGCAATATTCAATTACCAATAAATAATTAGAATACAGAAATCACAAAACAGCAATATCTAATTATCAATACGATAATTAGAAAACAACAAAATCTAATTATCAACAAAGATAATTATGAAACACAAATCACAAATCGCAAACTGCAAATATCTAGTTATCCAACTATTAACTAGAAAACACAAATTCCATGATCAACAAACTCGAACTATTACCAGAATTAGATAGAAAACAGCGATTCAATAAAATCAGCATACTCTAGAATCAATTGGAGACTAGAAAATCTCATATCAATAAAATCAGCAAACATCCAATTATCCAAATGATAGTCAGAAAACAAATCAACAAATATTTAATTACCACAAACGGTAATCAAATTTCAAATCAACAATTATTCAATTATCAAAACGATAATCAATTTTCAAATCAACAAATATTCGATTATCAAAAACGATAATCAAATTTCAAATCACAAATATTCGATTAGCGAAAGCGACAATTAAATCCCAAATCAGCAAACATTTAATTATCAAAAGCGATAATTAAATCTCAAATCAGCAAACATTTAATTATCAAAAGCGATAATTAAATCTCAAATCAGCAAATATTTAATTATCAAAAGCGATAATTAAATCTCAAATCAGCAAATATTTAATTATCAAAAGCGATAATTAAATCTCAAATCAGCAAATATTTAATTATCAAAAGTAATAATTAAATCTCAAATCAGCAAATATTTATTTATCAAAAGCGATAATTAAATCTCAAATCAACAAATATTTAATTATCAAAAGCGATAATTAAATCTCAAATCAGCAAATACTTAATTATCAAAAGAGATAATTAAATCTCAAATCAGCAAATATTTAATTATCAAAAGCGATAATTAAATCTCAAATCAGCAAATATTTAATTATCAAAAGCGATAATTAAATGTCAAATCAGCAAATATTTAATTATCAAAAGCGATAATTAAATCTCAAATCAGCAAATATTTAATTATCAAAAGCGATAATTAAATCTCAAATCAGCAAATATTTAATTATCAAAAGCGATAATCAAATCAACAAATATCTAATTATCACAAGCGATAATCAGAAACAACAAATATTCGATTATCTAAAACGATAATCAAATTTTCAAATCAACAAATATTCGATTATCAAAAACGATAATCAAATTTCAAATCACAAATATTCGATTAGCAAAAGCGACAATTAAATCCCAAATCAGCAAACATTTAATTTTCAAAAGCGATAATTAAATCTCAAATCAGCAAATATTTAATTATCAAAAGCGATAATTAAATCTCAAATCAGCAAACATTTAATTATCAAAAGCGATAATTAAATCTCAAATTAGCAAATATTTAATTATTAAAAGCGATAATTAAATCTCAAATCGGCAAATATTTAATTATCAAAAGCGATAATTAAATCTCAAATCAGCAAATATTTAATTATCAAAAGCGATAATTAAATCTCAAATCAGCAAATATTTAATTATCAAAAGCGATAATTAAATCTCAAATCAGCAAATATTTAATTATCAAAAGCGATAATCAAATCAACAAATATCTAATTATCACAAGCGATAATCAGAAACAACAAATATTCGATTATCTAAAACGATAATAAAATAAACAAATATCTAATTATCACAAGCGATAATCAGAAACAACAAATATTCGATTATCAAAAACGATAATCAAATCTCATATCAATAAATATTTAATTACCGATACGATAATTAAATCTCATAACATCAGATATCTAATTACCTGTAGATAATTAGAAACAACAAATATCTAGAAATCAATTAAGAAGACTAGAAAATCAACATAAAAGGTTGGATCGATCCCATCAGATGGCGAGTTTTTAATTCGCCGCACGTGCATCTCATATGGCCGAAGCCTACCAAGTACTCAACATAATTTTGGCGCCCAACAAATGACCCGTAGGTACAACAAATGACCCGTAGGTCTAGTACTGGTATTTGACCCGAAGGTCCATCATATGACCCGAAGGTCCAACATAGTGGCTCGAAAGCACACAAAATCATCAAATATTTCAATTAACGAGTCCGGAATTAACCGAAATAGCAAACGCACATGTCCCATACCACGTGTTTTACTAAATCGTTTGATTCTCTTCATCTTTTCCTTGAAAGTGCAAAATCATCAAAATCATCAAAACATCAGATATTTCAATTAACGAGTCCGGAATTAACCGAAATAACAAACGCACATGTCCTATACCACGTGTTTTACTAAATCGTTTGATTCTCTTCATCATTTCCTTGAAAGTGCAAAATTTGTGTATTTTGTAAAAATACATTTTACATTCTCAAACGGACAAGTCCGGAATTAAGCGAATGAGTAAAAGAAAGGGGTCATAATCCTCAATTTTGCTGAAACGTTTAAATCGCTTCCTCATTCTTTTGAAAGCGCAAACTGTAAAATTCTTGAAAACAATTATTTTTTTCATTTTAAAAAAAATAACAATTCACATTCTCAACTGGACAATTCCGGAGTTAAGCGAAACAGTAAAAGAAAGGGGGTCATAATCCTCGATTTTGCTGAATCGTTTAAGTCGCTTCCCCATTCTTTTGAAAACGCAAACTGTTAAAAATTTATAAAACAATTTTTCATTTTAAAACGATTTTCCAATCACGTGCTTAAAACAGCAAATCAGTAACAATTTCGATAAGGAAATTATACTTCTCAAAATACCGTAAAAACAAATCTCAAAATCAGCATTGCGAAATAACCGCTTGAAAATCCACTTTTAAAATTTGACGGTTACTGAAGTCGAAGCGACAGTAATTTTAAAACGTCAAAATCTCATCAAAATAATTTACATCAAAATGTAATACCAGTGAATTTTCATTCATCAAAATGGTCAACTAAATACTATGCTTCAAAATATAGCACTAGTGTAAAAATCCCGTTATAAAGGTAACGGCAACAAAATACGTTTCATAACCAAGCATCGGTTCAACGTAAAATTAATGCGGTAACGTGCAATTCATATTTGCACGCACACTACAATATAAACAAAGAAATTACTCTATTATCTTCAATGAAGATAATCTAAAATAGCAGAAATCTAATCAACATGTGATTAGGGTAAAAGAAAACCAGAAAGGATCTCAACAAAATCACATAACTGCAATCGTTTTGAATCCTCAATTCGGATTCAAAATTCTCAAAGAAACAAAATAAGCACAGCTATGCAAACAACAAATGAAATTTATTTCAATTCCATATTTTGATTTTTAAATCAAAAAGATTATCAGTCGTACTCAGCGAAGACAGTTTCACTGTTTCCGCTGCGTACTCTGATAAACAGAACACAATTTAATCAAATCAATAAAACTTCATCAAAATTTCAAAATTTTAGTTTTGACTCAAAGAAAAAATAAAACATCGACCGATAGTTGTAACACATGTTCCATCTAAGTTATGTTTTATATTATGTCCATAAACCCGCAAGCTCTGATACCAACTGTGACGCCCCACCTCTATGCTCACAATAACAAAGAGTATTAAAAGAAATACTGTCTGTTATCGCGAAGAATAAGGCTGGATAGGAGCGGCCATCCGTAGCTGGCCTTACACTAGTATTGGTTATCTCGATAGGAGTGGTATATATTTTTCAATTTTCATCTCTTATTTATTTACTCCCATCGACATACCCAATTACCAGTATAAAATGAACTACGACGGTTCATAATAGTTTAGGACAATATATATAATAATAACACAGAGACAAAAGAATGCGGAACACAGATAACAAAAAGTCTCATATATATAATAACTTATGTCAGTTACAATACAATTGACACAATACATATGATACAACTACAACTGTCGACTCTGGAAGTTATATATACAAGTACATTATCGACTAATATACATGAATACATATCAACCCAAAAAAGACACTGACTACTACAACAAGATGAAAACCACTTCAAAAGATGTGAAAAGTCTTCATAGCTCAACAGCAACTCAAAGCAGGAAACCTACAACCTGAAATAACTCGGGTCTGACCCGAGTATTAAATTCAAAAGAAAATAATACACGGGTCAGTCTAATTTAAACTCAGTTATTAATGCACAGAAGCAATAATAATCAAATAACAATTAGACGACAGTCACAGAAATCTCGTATATCCAACTCTTCGACAAGAGAATCGGATAACGGCAGATATAACACTAAACAATGTTAAACAGCAAATCAGCAGATCCAAATCATCACAAAGATAAGTGAAAAGAATATCAATGAAGATAATTTAGAAAACGTCAGAATTGTCTAATTGGTAATTAACAACAAAATCATCAAATTAAACTAAATCAAAATACAATTCAAAATATTGAATCAGCAACACAAAACAATTTAAAATGTCAATACTGTGTGGCTGCAGTACACGCACGCATGCACTACCTCGCCATATTAAAAGGTGTGGCTGCAGTACACGCACGCGTGTACTGCCTCGCCATCACAATACAAGATGTCACCATAACTCTAACCATTGATAGCAAGTCAATACTACAGAGGTCAAGTCACGGCTATCCGGACTCAACACAACTGCAAACAAATTGAAACAAAAGAAGTCCAGATATAAAGCAATAGCAAACTCGAAACAACACAAAAGTCTTCAAATTCTACACGACAGTAAGCATCAGTGCACAAAAGCAATGGCCCGCACGTATACTTGAATCAGCAGTAGCAATGGAAGTGCTACCGTGAAACAACAAGGTACAAAGGCTATAAGTGGAACAAACATGTGTAAACTCAACTGGATCAATGCACCAGCACAACAACCAAATCAAATTACAATTCAAAACGAATTGAATTGAATAAACAACACAGTTCAAACATTTGAAATATCAGTTCAAAACCCAATACCTCCAGACTAAATACAAATGCCAGAAAATACCAAACCAAGCTTCAGACATATACAGAATGCGCAGACTACACAAAAGTGAAGACCACAAAGGCAATGCAAATGCAAACCAGGCCAGATACAGAGGTGATGGAGATGTGGTGATGGAAGTGTAGTGGTGGGTCCAAGAATCCAAGTTTATATGCAATTAAATAGTGCAGTAAAAACATGCACACTTATATAAATGTATGCAAGAAACAATACATATGTACTCAGGTAGGCTGCAAACCTAAAGAGGTCGAAACTGTTGCAACTTAATGAAATCAAGGCCATGACAAAATCAAATGAATGCAACTACAGGTTATACTATAGAGATGTACAACTCATGAATGAACATGTAACAATGACAGTTCAAGTACAACAATATAGCAGCAGTTAAGATATAAGACCCAATGCCTCAAATGATCAAGTGACAAAGCTATCAAGAACAATAACAACTATATCAGTGAAGGTCAGAAAAGAAACAAGTCGGAAGTATGATGATCAAAAGATGAACCAGACCCAAAAGTCAAGATTCAAAGTCGCAGTTTCCAATTGAGAAATGCAATGTCAGAGACAATATATATTATGATGAAAACAACCCAACCAAATCAAAGACTACTGCAAATCCAAAAGCCAGAAATTCCATAGCTTAATCAGAGTAACCGAAATCAAATTCACAGAAATGCCTAAGTCATAATTTCAAGTTCAAATGCCAGAAATATGAAGCCGAGGTGGTCAGAAATTCGTGAAACCGACATAAGCAAGCAACAGCAGTTTTAACCAAATCAAACAAGGTTAACAATACTTCTCAAGGCACTGAATCGTATGGCCAAAATCGAACAAAAATCAACATCGACAGGAATCAAGTCAAAGCCGAAGACAACCAAAAACGCAATCAATACCATGACAATCAAATTGAAAATATCAGTAATCAACCTCAAGCATCACTGCAAAATCATACGACCGAGGCGAAGTCAAGCAACATTCAGACGACACAAAACAAAATAGGCAAATACGTTCGAATTAGATGCGAGTGGGAAGAATCACTCACCTGTGATTCGAACAATCTGAAGCCGCCGAGCATTTTTGGAGACGAGGAACTAACGAGATCGAAGTAGCCGCCATTTTTCTTCGTTGTTTTGATTTATTTCATTTAGGGTTTTCTTTTCTCGAATGGAAAAATGGAGGGGGTCGGGTTTAATTATATCACATCCTCAATTTAAAAGGAAGAAGGCCAAATAAGCTTTAAGCCCGCATCCATTACACTATAACAAAGAATTTTAACTTGACAAATCCCAAAAGCACTTAACAACTAATTCTAATCATCATACAATGATAATTAATTTTTGTGAATAATTTCGGGTTGTTACACACTCCCATGGCAACCAATGAGTACCTTAGTAAAGGAGATCTCTCAAAAGATGTAGATCAAAAATTATATAGAGGAATGATTGGATCACTACTCTATATCACTTCGAGTAGACCTGATATCATGCATAGTGTCTGTCTATGTGCAAGGTATCAATCCCAACCTAAAGAAACTCACTTAAAAGCTGTAAAACGTATTATAAGATATGTTAAACACACATTTGATTATGGCTTATTTTATCCTAAATAAGATTCGTTTGACTTAATATCTTACCGTGATGTTGATTATGCTGGTTGTAAATCAGACCGAAAAAGTATAAGTGGAACTTGTCACTTTTTAGGCCATTCTCTGATTTCCTGGTTTAGTAAAATCAAAACGCAGTTTCTCTATCAACAACTGAAGCAGAGTATATTTCTGCTGCTTTGGCTTGTTCTCAAGTAATATATATGCAACAAACTTTAAAAGATTTTGGTTTAAATATCTCAAAATCACCAATTTATTGTGATAATACTAGTGCAATAAATTTATCCAAAAGTACTACTCAACATGCTCGAACTAAACATATTGATATCAGACACCATTTCCTCAAAGATAATATATGTAGAGAAGTAATTACTCTCGACTATATCAATTTTGAAAATCAAATTGCTGATATCTTAACAAAACCCTTAAATGAATCTACATTTACTAAATTAAGAAGAGAATTAGGTATTTGTTCATTAACTGAAATATAAAATATAAATAACAAAGTATAATTAAAAATTAATTCAAAATAAATTAAATAGGTAAAAATTCAAGAACCATGTCGACATCCCTCCTAGACTCATGTCGACATATAACGTTTTTAAAATTTTAAAATTTTCCCACCAAAATTCAAATAAGTGGTTATAAATTTCTCCTATTTTGAAATTTTCTTCATTCTCTCTGTTCTCTTTCTGTTCTTCCTTCTGAGATCAATTTATCAATGGCCTCCTCTTCCAAATCAAACTAAAAATCAACCTTTTTGTTCCCATCGCCTACTTCTGGTCCGTGTCAACAATCAACGCTCGCTCGTGTAACGAAAATGGAGGATTCTCTGAAAGATACCCTTCAGTTAATGACTGAAATCCAAGTGATGCAACTTCGAATGGCCAAAGAACAAGAGAGGTAAGGCAAAATCCTTAGGAATTTGCAAAAATTTCTTATGGATAATCATGCTAACCCAATCTTAATTGATGAGGACTCTTCAGAAGATCATGAACAAGAGGAAAGTGAAGAAGAAGAAGAAGAACCAATGGAAGAAGAGCATGCGGAAGACAACGACAAAGTTGTTTGCGTTGGCGAAGTGTGCTTTGACAAAGATGGAAATCTTGTTGAACAACGTGGAAATTTCTGTTTCCACTATCCAAATTGTTCGGTTCATAGATCTCCTATGTTCAAAGACACACATTAGTTTTTCTCTTTCTTTTCTATTTGTTGTTTGTTTTTACGGTCTCTACGAAAAATGTAAATATAAACAAATATATAATTAATAAATAATGTGTGTTCTTATAAATGTTCTATTAAAAGTATTATTATATAGATTCTTAGTTAGGAAAGTTTGTAATTTAGTACTCAGTTTTAGGTTTACAAGTAAGTATTGATGATAACACTATCATCATATAGAATATTAGAGTAAGAACTATATAGTTTGGAGTTGTATAGTTTAGAGATTTATTGTTTTTGTTGATGACAAAGGTGGAGAAATATAAAATAAGAGAGTTAGGCATAGATTAAGGGGGAGTTATTAGATTTAGGCGGAGTCAATAGGATAGAAGTAATATTTTATAAACAAAGGTTGTCATCATCAAAAAGGGGGAGATTGTTAGTGCATGAGTTGATGGTTTTGATGACAACAACCTTAGAATAAGATTATAAAATATAAATACTAACATTATAGTTTAGATATATATGTATATGCAGGATTTAACCATGCAGGTACAAAGAATGAAGACTGTACAATATAGAGATTCAAGATATCAAGATTGAAGACTCATGAGTATCAAGAATATCAAGATTATCAAGAGTTCAAGATTTCAAGATAAGTATTGAGTCTAGAATTATGTTAAAACTTCACAATAGCACTGAAATCTTCACTCCATTTTTCTTTTGGGATGGAACTCATTTCTACCTTTTTAGTGGCTTACAAACCCTCGACAAGTAGCTTACAAACCTATGACAAGTGGCTTACAAACCCACGAATATCCTGGTTTTGTACAAGTTCTCGAGTCCTGTCATGATGAGATATTCTACAGGAAGAAGCTTGCAAAACTACTTCAAAATGGTTTTCAAAACTACTTCAGAATGATTTTCAAAATTGTTTTTCAAAATGTTTTAGCCTTAAAAATTATCTTTTCAAATGATTTTCAAAAAGATGTTTTAGCCTTAAATATTCTTGTTTTTAAACTTCGGTTGTTTTAAACTATCTTTTAATCATAATATATTTATACTTAGATTTAAATATAAAATTATAGTAAAATTATATATATATTATTCTTTATATTCATCTATGTATTTTATCTATAGTCAAGTATATTTATAAAGTTTAAAATAGTTTTAATATAAGATAAATGTTATTTTCAAAGAAAAAAAAAACATCAAAATTTCCTTTGGGATGTCGACATGCCCTAGTACCCCATGTCGACATAGTGTCAGTTAGATTCAAAAATTTGAATTTCAAAAGAAGTGTCTATTCGCCATAACCTTTCACGAATGGACATGACTGTTGTTCTTCTATAAATAGGGGTTGGTTTCAACGAATTTTATATCAGATTTTTTGGTTTTTCACTTATCTTCTTCTTCCATATTTTCTTATTCAAAATCCTATCATTACTCTACCGAAATCAACATTGAATCTAACTAGATCATCTCTGGTTTGATTCTCTATCACTATCTCAACAAGATCCAAGTGCTATTCAGAATTATAGGCTTCTTTGTAATCTATCTAGCGAGAAAAGGTGTGATTGTAGCCTTGAAAATCAATCAAGCGAGAAAAGGTGTGATTGTAGCCTTGGAAATCAATTCGGTGGACTTTTTGTCCTGGAAATCAAGTATCTCTACCCAGAGGATTATGATTCTGGAGGGTGTACCTCGTAGCCTTGAAACCGAGGGTTGTAATTGTTGAATTGCTTTTGAAAGGAAATCCGTACTTAGTTGTGCGGGACTGGATGTAGGGTAACCCCACTACGCCATAGATGGCCTATTGCAACGAAATTACAAGGTGTTGCTAGCTACAATGTAACGATAGCTATGCTGATTTTTGTCTATTGCAACATTCACTTCAGTGTGTTAGCATAGATATCAGCAAAATGTTGCAGTAGCTATAAATATATTCAAATTAATAAAATTAATAAAATTTTACACCTCAGCGATCCACACCATCATTTAAAACAAAATCTCAACCATCAATCCACACCATCAATCCACACCTTAGCAATTTCCATTTCCCGCTTTACTTTTCTTTCTCGTTCCTCTTTGTGTGAAAATTAGGGCACGGCATTTTTCTTTCTCGTTCCACTCTGTGAAAACTAGGGCACGCGATTCCAGTTGCTTTGATGCTCTGATTGATCGAATCTAGTGTGAGAAACGTTTCTGGTAGCTTGCTCCTTCATTCTCCTTGATTGACTGCTCGAATTGCTTTGACTTCGTCGTCCGGTGCGATGTGATATTATTTGGTATGTTTTCTGCCTTCTGGTTTACTTGATTATTCTCGATTTTGGTTACACTCGCACGCTTTTGCCGATGATGAATTGGGATTTATTTATAGGCTTTATTTCCTATAATATCGAGTTTAATCTTTCTGTTGGACTTTGAGAAATCTGGTATGTTGGATTGCGATGATGTATTGATATGTTGGATTTTGGTTCACTGGCTTGATTTTGCTTTGCCGGTGATGAATTGCGATGTGATATTATTTGGTATGTTGGATTTTGGTTCACTGGCTTGTTTTTGATTTCTGATCTGAGCTTGTTAGCTCCTTTCTGCTGCATTTGTTAAACCAGAACTTGAACCTTTGTTAAACTTGTTCACATACCTTTGTACCTTGCTGCATTTGTTAAACCAGAACTTGAAGTATTTGTATTCTGTTGTCCTCTAGAAAACTGCTTCACTTGAAAACTTCTGCATTTTTGAAAATCAGAACTTTGAAAGTGATCTTTGGTTTTCTAAAACTGTTGACTAATCTGAACATTGAGTTTTGATTTCCACGATATATACAAACATATGTGTGTTGAGCTTTGTTGGTTTTTCTTGGTTTGGACTGAACTGGTACCATGCTAACCATGTTCTTTCACATGAACTGATGCTCCAAGTCCTCTGTATATCATATTACTGCCTATGTTTCTCTTGTACATTCCTGATGCATTCACTGTTTTTGCTTGATGGGCTGCCTATGTGTACTGCTGTGTTTCTTGCACTGGCTTGTCTACATTTTGCTGAACCTGGTTCTTGTTTGTTTTGTTGGTTGCTTGGCCCTGAGTTGAATCCAGTCGATGACTCGGGTTTGACCTTGTGCCGTGTCCATTTTTTTGGCTTGTCTACATATCTGGCTGCACTTGAGTATGAACTTGCACTTGAGTAGTTGCACTTGAGTAGTTTCTTGTACCAAGTCTTATGATGCATGTATGTTCATCCATGTACATGCATTTCTTCATCATGTTATGTTGCTTGCTGTGTTGAGTACTACTTTGTGCACTTGGCTTCTCCTTTGTGCATTTTTGCCTGAACTGTTGCTTGGTGTCTTCCATACTGTGTATATCACAGGTTGTCCGTGCAAATATTTGGTCCCTGTCAGAAAAAATATGAAAAGAAACAACCCAAATACCTGAGGCAAATAATATAACAAAAATATTTTCATTTTATGTTCAAGTTAAATATTATTTTCCAGATTACTGCTTTTGAATTATATGTGACAGGTATTGAAGACTGGACAGCTGGATACAAGCTTGAAGACAGAGTCAAATCAAATGTGCATGAGTGTATGAATGCATGAGCTTGAAGACAGGTTTCAAAGAAGGCTCGATCTTCCGAAATGTGCATGAGTGTATAAATGAGCTTGAATTATATGTGACAGGTTTCAAAGAAGGTCGATCCCCGCCGGGACTGCGGTGCCCCGGACCCCCGCCGGCGCTGCGCCCGGACCCGCTTCTCGGCTCGCCTTCGGCTCGGCACTCGGCTCTCCTTCGGCTCGGCACTCAGCTCGTCATATATTTGTCAGTGTCGGTGTCTGTATAAATTGAAACTGCATATGTAATGAGTGAACTGAGTGATGTAGTGAGGAATATCTGTATATGTAAATATCAGTGTTATATATCATTGAATTGTAAAATAGTGGAGTCGGGAATTTGTACTATTTCAAATGTTGAAATAAAATATTTATTTAAATAAATTACTGTTTGAATATCAAATTCTGTGCAATAGCATTTTATTAAATAAATATTTATTTCTATTAAAAAATCAAATATGCTCTACATTGTGGGCCCCACAAATTCAGAAAATTAATATCTATAGCAACATTTTTGAATGTTGCTACATGCACCTATGGATGTTGCTATAGACCCAAATAGGATTCTATTGCAACAATATTTCTTATGTTGCCTTAGATAGTCAAAGTGTTGCCTTTGAGGTCTGCGGCAACGCGGCAAAATGCAACACCGAGAAAGTGGTGCCTTTGCCCTTTTTTAGCCTATTGCAACATTTTTTGGCACTTCCTGCATCACTTCTTTGGTGTTGCAGTATGCAATCTATGGCGTAGTGCCCCGAACCAGTATAAAATCCTGTGTGTTCTTTCCTTTACTGCATTTACTTTATTTCTGCATCTGTGTTTGTTTCTGTGATCATATCTGTGTCTGAATATTGCATACATTTGTGTTCAAATTAACATAAACTCAAAACGATTTAGTAATTTCTTAAAAACACTATTCACCCCCCTCTAGTGTTATTCCTAGCCTTAAGATCCGTAATCCGCATTCCTCACAACTAGCTCTTGTATCTAAATACCCTGCATTGTCATTTTTATTTTCATCTCCATTACGTGTCCATAAAAATATATAGTGCTATTTCCCTTCTGTAACAAAATTAGATCTTTCTTGAATTTTCTTAGAAGTATATCTGCATTTAGAAGGCAAATGCCCAAATTTATCGAAATTATAACATTTAATTTATGACTTATCATACTTTGGCCTTCCGTTTTGATTGGTGTTTCCTCCTCGTCCTCGACCTCTTGTAGCATATGTATTTTGATTTATTTCTTCTTTATTGAAAAATTTATAGATGTATCTAGAATAGATTTGACCATGATCTCTTCCTCTTTAGTTATGATTTCTTCCACTTTTAAATGCATCATTCTCTCACAATGTGAGTTTGGTTGAAGAGCTTGCTCTAGTGGCTCTTCTTTGACTTTCTTCTTCTTCATGGACTTGAAGCAATCCCATATGTTGATCAATGGTCATAGTTTTTAGATATTTGGATTCTTCAATTGCTATAACTATGTTGTCAAATTTGAATCCAAAGATTGTATAATTTTCTCAACTATTTTAGATTCGTCTAATTTTTCTCCATACCATTTCATTTGATTGACAATAGATAGAACTTGAGAAAAATAGTCATCTATTGATTCCGATGATTTCATATATAAAGATTCAAACTCACCTCAAATAGTTTGTAGTCGAATTTTTCACTTTGTCAATTCCTGAAAAACATTCTCTAGAATCTCTCATGCTTTCTTGCTACTTTGCGTATTTGCAACTTTATTTTTGAACATAACTTCGTTTAAAACTTGATGGATGCTACTAATAGCATGATGATCCTTCTTCTTCAGTTTCTTCAAATTACCCCTTCCAATTTGAGATAAAATGCTCACATCGGTGGGTTCCTTAAATCCATTTTCTATGACATTCCACACATCTTGCGATCCAAGTTACGTCTTCATACAAATGTTTCAATTATCATAATACTTTTTTTGAGTTTGGGAAACTTTAACTAAACTCAATCCACTTGCCATTTTTCATCGATATCAACCTAGCTTGACATCGCTGTTGGGAGGGTTTTGATAGAAAATAGATTTGATTTTAAAAGAAGGTAATTGAGATGGATGAGTGCTTGGTGAAAAAATTACATTTTTTTTCATAAGAAGGAAATAACACTTTATTTTTAACGTTAGTTACAAATATTCTTACTTTTTACTTGCATACAAAAACGAGTGACTCCACTCATGTTTGTATTGATCCACACCTTAAATAACTGGAGATTCACTTGATCTAATAGTTTAAAATCATTCTTTAGAATATTGACATATTCTCCATATATTTCTCTAAACTCTCATGTATATTCTTACATATATTATTTCATAAATATTTAAACATATATTCCAGATACTTTCTATGTGGAAAAATCTAGATCAATCCAATACAAAATTAAGTTTATTTTTAACCGACTTTATCTTCCACGGCTGTGAAAGCTTGTTTCAAGTGAAAAAAAATCTTGATGAAGGCACCAGAAAAAAGATAGAGGAAGCATTTTCTTTTTCTAATAAGAAAAACGATGCTTATCACGTTAGAAGAGATGGTAATTACTTGTCCGTTTTGCAAAACCTTTTAATATGATCCTGCAGCATGTTTTGTGAGTTATTGTCGTATATTTCATAGTTTGTGGTTAAGCTTATATGAAACATTTAGTTTAATTATGGATTGTAATTTTTTTGGACGTTATCTTTTTTATTCAAATTACAATGACTATTTTTTTTTGAAAAACAGGAGAACCCGACGGGCCAGTAAAACTCCCAAAAAGGGTATAGTAAAGCCGTCCGCTAATCCAAACTCTGATAAATTTATATAGAATGGGAAAGCGCATGATAGAAATCGAATTTGGGTCTTTTTATCAGAACTCAAGGCTCATTTCCATTGCGCTGCACCCGCGGACTATTACAATGACTTTATAACCATGCAAATTACTGAATATTATGGCTGGTAGGGATGCCCTTATATGTGTTACCTTTTTTCATTTAAATTTATTGCTCGTTTATTGAACGTATGGGATGTAATTTTTTTTGATAAAATTAGTAAGAAAAATAAAATTATTCTTGAAGTCACACAGAACAATAATATCATTTTGTACAGTTATTTACAACAAAAATCCACAAACGAAAACCAGTCGAAATCTCAAACTCAATAAACATCTATAATAAAAGTTGGTCATGCTAAAAGCCAAAAGTCTTTGAGCTTTTTTGTTGTGATCAAGTATCCATTACTCTTGCTACTCCTTTTCTTAACAGCCATTGCCATACAGGTTGCATTTTGAATACAATAATCCACAACTCCATATTCTTTTCTATAACCTGCCCATATCATTAGCAGCCTCAAGGCAATTGATTGCCTTTTCTGACCCATTATTAACAGCGATATTTTCTGTTTTTGTGCTTCTTCGATTATGGCTGGACCTCTATCTTTTGATTCTACTAGTAAGATCTCAACTTGGACCTGTTTCATGTCCTTTTAGTGGCAGAACAATGTGCTTAAAGTACTAAGCTCTAAGAAGATAAACTGAAATACCTCCGGTCTTTTAGCCTTGCAGAAACTTCGCATAGCATTGAGTACCATAAATTCCTTTGCATTCTTCTTCTTTCCTGAATTTTCACCTTGTACACAATATAGATGATTAGAACATTGTCATTTTTCTCATAGTGTTAACAGAATTATACGAAAAGATATTACCACTTTTCAGTCTCTTTACAACGTGCAGAAGAAGTACAGTATCATTGCTTTGCACAGCATGAGACAATGTCCATTGCAAAGCGAATTTAGCTTCTCCACTTGAGTCTGTTACAATCATAACTCTCCTTCCTACATGATTAACCAACACTTCGTTCTGTTCATCTTTTTTTGAAGAATTACTTTCTTTTTTGCATGATTTATCACTGTCTTCATGCTGATTAGGTTGGATGACAATACCAGTCTCCACTGGATTTGATAACATTTTCAAATGGTTCCCAAAGATGCTCAAACAAATGCTTGAGCATGACCAAACCATGATTCAATTGGATCAAATTTAGTGGAAGAAGAAGAGGAAAGTGAAGATGTGCTAGAACATTTAGTTAATTACACAAATATTAAAAACAAAAGGTGACTTTGTTATATGTCATGTATGAATCTCATGCTTCTAATGCTTTTTAGAGTTTGGGCTCCACAGTCATGAACATGTTGGATAGGGTGGTGATGTGAAATTTCTTTTAAATGATTAGTACTGATTATGCATAGAATACCATACAAGTTCACTGTTTTCTATGTGGCGAGGAATATATGCTCAAATTTATGGGTAAATGTTCCTTAGAGAATGAGATGCATTGTTGATCCGATATGTAATCAGCATTTATAGAGCAAGAGGAATTATTTCTGTGTTCAACCCTATAAGAGAATACAAACAAAAACACATATAACTGAAACCAACAACAAAAATAAAAAATAAAGATGCAAACGGTAAAAACACCAAATTTTACAGTGGTTCAAAAAATACAAGGTCTACGTTCGCTTTAATTTCTAATTGTTTATACACACATGTATACACATATGTGTGTCTATATATATATATATATATATATTAGATGGTTACAATTATAAGAAACAGAAGTACAATTGAGTTTTGGTGAAAACAATAGGTTTTGCTAAAAAGAGTGGAGTTTTGCTTCCTTCACAAAACTTTGTTCTCTAAACCCTTGGAGCAATTGGTTATAGGTGAGAGCTCCTATTCAATATATCCTCATTTTATAAGAAGTATTCCACAAATCGCTTCATATTCCAAAATACTTCCACATCCATTTCTATAGGCAGATAGGTTGACTGTGCACACTATAACAACTTTTGGCTCGATAGGCGTTGGATTAGTACCGAAACAACCAAAGTACTTGAAGTAGCTATCTTGATACAAGATATTTTGGCACGTGCAACGCACCTGTATATAACCTCTTTATTAAATTTGAAAATTCTATGTAGTTTGATAAACATAAACTTAAAAATATACAGAAAACATGTAATTTTTTGCTGGAATAGAGTTTGAATTTGTAACCTTGTTTGTGTTTTAAAATTTCCATTTAAAGATAGATGTAACTTTTTGTTCACGGTGAGATTCGAATTCATGACTTCCCGTTTGCATGGAAGAGTATTTTTGAAATTTCATGATCGGACCAAAAAATTGTGTTTTTATTTCAACTATTAATAAGGATTAATAAAGATTTATAGATTGGTTGATTTATTTAAAAAGATCTTGCATTACCTATTCTAATGCAGCTATATATATTTGACTCGATCTTTGAAGTAATTATAATTTCATTTGAACAATTCTATTCTATGAATAATTGGAATCAACATCATTTGAATACGTCAAAATTAATTGTAGGAAGATTTTATCTCCTAATTTATTGGAGAGATCATAAGAAATAACAAATTGATATTTAAAAGTTACATATAAGGGTATTTTGGGAAGTTCATGGTCGGACCAAAAAATTGTATTTTTATTCCAACTATTAAAAATATATATTAAAGATAATAAATAAATTTGTAAAAACAGTTTATTTGTTAGATCCTATTTTTAAGTGATATTAAAAGTTGATAATATTTATGGAGGGGCATTTTGAATTTGTAAATGAGTTTAATGTTAGATCCTATGTTTAAGCGATATTTAAATTTGGTAATATCTGTATATGAACAATTTTGGTAGTACACGTTGATACCAAAAAAGTGTAAGACCAAAGGTATTACAGCTATTATTAAAGATAAAGATTATTCCAAGCACAAAGGTTTACCAATTTAATTTGCAGGATCAGTTGATGTCGGTTCGTCCTCGATCCATACGATTATAGTAGCAACCTTTGGGTAGGAAAATAATGTGGGTGACAATTCCCTCCTATCCAACATTTTAGCGATAGGAGTTGGTCCATTACCGGTCCTTAAATTTGGTTCGGTAATAACTTGTATGTAGAAATTTTTTTCATTCTTCCTCCTATCTTATTTTTCAACCTGTTCTTAGCTATGCATATTTTCCAATCCATTTCTTTGATAACCCTCTAGGATTTGACTTAGCACTGCAAAATTTCTTTGCCTTTAATCCATCAAAATATATATGGGTAAAACTGAAAGAGTTAGTGGTATTCTCTAGGGTAATTATGTAATTTGCTACATATATCAAACTCTGTAGTCAATCTTATTTATAGTAAATGTGTTTGTTTTTCTTTTATATATTTACTATATTGTAATATAATTAATTAATTAATTTAAAATATATTAATAAAAAAATCCTTAAATAAGTTGTTACATGGTTGTAGTTACGAATAGTTCCAATCATGGCTAATTAATCACAAAATAAAGTAATATGTTCTAAATATTTCTACCTTAATTTGTTTCGAGAAAAGATAATGATACATCCGTTGAGACCAGAGTACGTAACACCCTTCATATGTTAGGAAGTGTATTACTCATGGCTGCTGGGGGACCAAGAGGTTACGAACTCGTAAGTATGGGATAATTATGGAATGACTCGCCCGAGAGTTTTTTGTTGGTTAATAATAACCAAGTTAAACGGGAAATCTCAATATGACGATGTTACACAGTTTCCTTGACTTGAGAATATAATGGAACCTCAATGTGAATACTCCAGTTTGGTTATTGTTAAATCATAGCACGGCGATCCATCGAGCGACTATAGTTGATCTGAATTGAAGCATTGGGATTGAAGCACTCTTCAATAGAGAATTCGTCTCCTTAGTTGTATGAGTTTAATATCACGTTCATCTATTGTCAACTCAAAATTGAAATCCCTGACTAGAGTAGTACAATTAATAATAAATGTTACCATTGAACCAACGGCTTTGTGTGGATAATATTAGAATTTTGACCAATACCAAATTCCGTATATCCTACAGTGATATTGTTTTGATGACGAAAATATGTATAACTTATCGCTACTAAAGGTACCGCTTAAGAAAACGTGAAATTGAATTTTTATCTCAAAAACCTATGAGCGATGAATTCAGCCAAATGTCATACCACTGACTAGGATGACATGAGAATATTAATATTTGAATTGTTCAAAATCAATTGTCGACTGAATTCGCACCTTTGAGTCTCACAACAATATTGGTGAATTCTCTGAAAAATCTTGTTATTTGATTAATTTACAAAATTTAATAAATTGATTAAATTAATCAATATTTGAGAAATATTAATTGTTATTAATTTTTTTTATGTTATGGGTATTGTTAGTAATTATTTGAATGTATATATAAAAATTGTTTGCGTATCGATATAAGATATCAGTGTACTTTTAAACGGGGTTTAATGAGACATAATTACTTAAAGAGTTTTGAAAATTTTACATCATAAGTGGAAAATTATGGTCAGACATCAAAGGGGACAGATAAGGATGGATTGATTGGAAATTTAGGAGGAAATAATCAAGGAATTTTTAATAAAGAGAATTGGAAAGGTTTCCTTCTCATCATTAAAACAAATCCCTTGATTTTATTTCATACAGTTATTTTCTTTCTCCTCTTTTCTTCCATCCATGGTGGCTTTTTTATCTTCCCTTCTAAATAATTCAAATCCAAAACAAATTAAAACATCAAACAAAATTAATAGCGATGAGGTTCATCCGTCTCTTGTAAGACCGAGTGTTGATTTTAGAGATCGAAGGCGAATTCACAGATCAATGTATCACTGATTAGTCAGATCTATAAGGTAAAAATCCTTTTTTGTATTTACAAATTTTAGTTATATCACTTTAGAGAAATTATATATATATATATATATATCATTGCCTAGCCATGACTTATAATTAACATCCTAATCTAAACAATTTGGATTCAACAAATTGAAAACTAGCTTTAAATTAAGGACGAATCGAAAATGGTTTGTGATTTTGCATAATAGTTCATTTATAAATTTGAATCAAAACAATTTTCAAACATATGCAAAGAACAATCAAAATCAGCAAACATATAAAACATTGAATCTACTTTCAAAGCGATTTAAATACTTATATTTGTGTATGTGATAAAATACAAAACTACAACAATTAAATAAAATTATTTCCAATCAAATGATTTGGTTTTATATAAACATCAATTTCTAAAACAATAGCAAAATTAAATCGGATAACTTAGGCATATATAAATCCGTTGAAGATTGGAATCTAAAGTATGCATACAAGATGATCAAATAATCAAAGGAGATATAACATGTATGGGATTTGACTCGTATAAATATCGTCTATTTCATAATCAAATAAAATTAGAGAACTACGTTATAGATATTGCCAAAAGTCGTACCTTGAATGAAAAATTGAATTCCTAAATTTCATTAAACAGCCTTCAAAAATTGCAACGATTTGAAGCACCACCACCTTTGTATTTTTTTGTTTGATTTGATTTTAATTTGTTTTGGGAATTTTTCATCCATGAAGACATGGAATTTCAAACATGAGAGGGAGGGAGGAGAGAGGATAAAAAGAAAAGAGGATAGTCTGGAGAGAATAATGAATGTATGGAATGAACGGGAATTAAATTTGTTTTTAAAGGAAACACTGAAACCTTACAATTCTCTTCTTTAAAACTTTCCCTATTAAATTTCATATTAAATCTAATCAAATCCTCCCCCTCCCGATTAATGCGTGGCGGGCCATAAAAGGAGGAATATGGGCCTAAAAAATTTCCCAAAACTACATAGCAATAAATTTATTTAAATCCAATTTAAATATTCTATCGATATCGTATATCGATAAGCACATTTATAACTTTTATATATGCAATTTATTAAATACTAATGGTACTCAAACAAATCAAGTAAAATTTAATAATTAATATTTCATAAATATTAATTAATTTACAATAATTTATAAATTAATTAAATCGTATGATTTTTTTAGAGTATTCATCATTACGGTTATGCGACTCAAATGTGTAAATTCAATTAGTGATTAATATCAAGCAATTCAAATATTAACGTTCACATGTCATACTTAGCTAGTGGTGTGATATTTGGCTGAATTTATTGCTTACACATCTTTTCGGTAAAATCCAATTTCACTACTTACAAGCGTTACCGGGTAGTAACGATTATTACACCAATTCTCTTCGTCAACACACTATATCGCATTAAGACATGCAATTTGGTTTTGGTTAAAATTCCAACATTGTCCACATTCAACTTGATTAGTCCAAATACAAAGTCTTTGGTTCAATAATAATAATAATTAGTCATACTGCTCTGGCCTGGGACTTTGACTTAGAGTTGACTACAGTTGACCACGATACTAACTTCATATAACCGAGGAGACGAATTCTCTATTGAATAGTATTTCACTATCAATGCTTCAACTCAAACCCAACTATAGTCTTCAATGTATGTCATGCCACGATTTAACTATGATCAAAGTGGAGTGTCCACATTGAAGCTCAATAGTATTCTTATATCGAGAGAACCGTGTAAATTATCACTTTAAGATTGTCTGTTTGACATTAGTTATATTAACCAACAGAAAAATCTCGAATGAGTCATTCCATAGTTGTAATATCCCTTTTGAAAAGTTTAAACAAAGATATTTTAGCACAGTGGTTAGTGCGTCATGTTGCTTTTTAGGACGGTAGGGGTTTGAATCTCATGGTCGTCACATTTGGTATCAAAGCCTATACTTAACTGGAATTGTGTGTTGTAATGTTGTAGATGTCAACCGGTGTAAGACTAATGTGGGTTATAAGCACAATGTCTAGGTGGTGTGTGATGATGAACCAATGAGGACGTTGTGTTCTTTAAGGGAGCGGTCTATAACATCCCTTTTGAAAAGTTAACATAAAGTTCTTTTAACATAGTGGTTAGTGGTGTTGCTTTCCAAGGCGGTAAGGGTTCGAATCCCATGGTCGTTGCAATGATTATCCAATAGCTATAAGTACGTAACCCCTTGGTGCCCCCCAACAACCATGAGTAATACATTGCCCAAGATTTGGCGAGGGGTACGTAATCTAGTCTCAATGGATTTATTGATATCCTATCTCAAAACTGACAAGGAATATTCAAAATATATGTTATTTTAATGTGATAAATTTTTCATGATTACAACACTTTGTAATTTCTATCACATAACATATCATTTAAGGATTTTGTATTTAATTTACTTTAAATTAATTAATTATATTACAATATAATAAGTATATAATAAAATGAAAACACCTTTCCTTTTGAACAAGATTAGTTATCAAGTTAGATATATGTAACAATTTACATAATTACCTCTAAGGCATACTACTAACTCTATCAATCACCCACTTGCACTTGGGTCAATTATGGAAGATTATTCCAACTCCTTTGATCGGTTTTCCCAAAATTTAATTAGGTTAGTCCGTTGGTGAACGCGTATGCTATATAGTTTTAACTATCTACTCTGTCAAATAACTCTCGCTGACGCTGATAAACTACCTTTATCATATGGAAATTTTTGGAGTATATTTCTCAATTTCTAGTGAGCTTTAGGTTATGAACTATAATAGCATTGTTGTCATAAAAAATGTCACAAGATTCACACCAGTTTGAATCACCTATACCTCGGTTATAGATTTGTACATTTATTTATACTTCTTATATTGCAGCGCTATTTAAGGTGATGTACTTAGTTTTTGGTTGAATTAGCCACTACTTATTGTTTTGAACTTTTCAACCTTAAAGTCTTAACTTAAGTTTGAACATGAATTATGGTTGATATACTATACTCGATATCACATATGAAGTTTGAGTTCGCGCACTCCTTCATAAGGAGTTTGTTATATCTACAAAATGTTCTCTAGTATTTCGTAAGTACTCGAGAATACTCTCAGTTTTCATATAGTAATCTTAGTTTAGATTTAATACTTGCTTCATGTATCTAATACATAAGCAAAACGTGATATTGTAGACAATACCTCATATACGACAATTCGTATTGCCAATGCATAAGGAATCCATCTTTCAAGCTTCATATCAAATATTTTAATATGATGTCTGTGTATATCATTTTGGGACAATCCCAACATCCTTTTATACAAATTATAAAAGGCATCAATTTCAAATCTAATGTCGAGAATTAAACAACCAAACTAAAATGATTTTAACACGAGTACATCGTTAACAATCATAAGTCGCTTACTTATAGTTTTAGAAATATTTTAGTACATATTAATGTTCTCTCTTATAAGCACACACTTTATCTGCATTTTAACCGAAATTCAAAATAATTGATTTCTCTGTCAAAATACTTGACTAACTTTTGATGCTTATCGAAGTATCGAACGATACTTCCATATCAGTTCTTGGATTATATCCAATAACCCACAAACTTAGAATCACTCCCACTAACTTTGAGACACTTTGGTTATTAAGCATAAACAACATATTCAAAATCATTATTTAGAATTTTTGTTTCAACATACATGTACCAAAACCCAAAATCATATTGAATAATAATTTTGTGAGCGAAATCCAAATTAACTTAAGAATGTTGAATGAAGAATATGTTACATTAATTTTAAAAATTGAAATTTATGAAGTTATTCTATCAACGTAGCTTACCATACCCCAACTGCATTGGTCTTCTTCTCGTAGACACTTTTATAGCTGATCGATCATGACCCTTTAGGTACAATGATCGAAATCATATTTTCATCATTTACTTGGAATCCATTCCGGATTTGTGTATCATGCCATATGGTAGAGTCAATACTCTTAATGGCTTGTTGACAACTGAGGAAATTTCTTTCTCGACGTTAATAAGAAAATTATCATTTCACTTTAATGTGCGAGAGTTCTAATAAGACATTCTAAGTACTTGTTTCCATTTAGGCTCGGTCAATTTCATTTCATCATTTTAATCAATTTATCTTTGATCATATCCAAATCATTTTTACCACTATTAATTTATAAAGAAATTCCTTCATTATGAAGTTGGTATTTTTAGAAACAAAAATTATTTCTTAGAGCAATGGGACAGGTATCCATAAAATTTTATGAATCGCCTATATTTATGTATAAAACTGATTTGGTTTTTAAGTTATAAAAATTATGTTCATAATATAAATTGGTCAATCAATTGATCAATCCAAAACTCATTTGGCATGGTCCACATAAGATCCCTTATGTATAAGTATTACGTGCAGTCTCTCGACTCACAACCCGTGGACTCCTTAACCTATGATATATAGGTATTTCTATTAAACTTTTATCTTTTATGATCTCATAAACTTTGTCTTAGATGAAATTTAGCCTTTGTACTTACTCTTAATTACATGACCATACAAAAAGAAGTTAACTCAAGTTCACTCATCATTTGTCATACTTTGTCTAACAAAGTCCAATTACTCATCATCGATACATCATTATGTGCATAGGAAAGAGGGACTTTTGAGATTGAATCTTATTCATTTTCAGATATTTAAGAACCTTTTCCAATACGCTTACCTATTCGATCAAATCAATTATTTATTTTCTTTGTATGATATATATTTTATTTCTGTTTTAAATTCTATAAACTTATCATAAACATACTATTTGTTTATTAAATACACATGTTCATGTTTATGATAATACACATGTGAATTTGACAAAGAATATGGAACTATTTTGGAATCATTAGACCTACGATTATATATATCTATATGTATCAATCCAAAGAATCCACCAACTGTTTCATTTCTCCCACTGAATGGGTGTTTTGCCCTTGGTCATTTACGATAAACTCATGAGTACCATATGATTCATGATCATACGTTCAAAGAATTATTTCTTAAAGGTATGGCTCAGTCTATGATTCCAAAATAATAGTAAAACTTTAGATACTTCTATAATATGTATCTCATGCAACGAATACAATTGTTATAGATTCATTTAATATTCATAATGTTATCCATCCTTGTGATCAGGCCGCATTCGAATGAATTTGATCACGCTTAAAGGTTATCAAGGAAGAGAGCCCAGATAGATAACTAGCAAACTTAGATCGCAAATACAGTCAAGGGGACAGGCTCTATCCCAAAGCATAACAATCAACTCATAAAATAAGGCTAAAACGCCCTATAACTACAAGCAACAACACAAGAGCCAATCACATGAAGAAGTGTGGGATCAGCACCGATCCCCATCAGGGTTCGTTACCGATCCCTAAAATTTTTCCAATATCACCATTTACCCCCATCAACTTCCAACCCGAGATGCACATGACCCTTTTCCAAGCCTTAATGGGTCGTTTGCAAGTAATTGTCATCGAGCACCATGTACCCATGAAACTACTCACTGTCATTCCACCACCGAACCAAGTATTTAACCTAGGAACAAGCTTCTAGCAAAGCAATCAAGGTGGGAAACATAAAGGTGCAAGCAAGCCACACTCACTCAAGGCAACAAACTTATGGATCGGTACTGGACCATCGATCGGTACTGATCCTTGATGATAGTAACCGTGGCCAAGATCTCCATAGCATTTCTCTTCTTAAACATGGGGAAAGTGGGTGCGAACGTGATGGAGATGATTTCAGCAACATGCAGTTATAAAAAGAGATGTAGGGTGATGTTTTGAGGGATCTTTTTTGGTTTTTTACGAATTTATATATTGTTCTTGTAATTTCAGGGATCATTACCGATCCATACGAATACCACTTGTAAACAACAATCAAATCAACAACAAAGTTAATTGGACATAGGCAATGATTAGTTGAACAACTATAAAGTTTGTGTGTCTTACTTTTCCCCATTTTAATTTAATTTATTCACTTGTTTTCTCTACTTTCTCTTTGGGTGTTTGTACCGTATTTTGGTATAAACATTTTGGTGTTTTTACTGAGAACATTGATCTCAGTCTGTTAGAATCTATTTTCTACTTTTTCATAGCTAAAAACCCTGAGGTAGATCCGTTAGGCTTGTTATTGCAATCCGTGACTACTCAGATTCCAGCAGAATCTATCATATGATTAATCTAAGCCATAGCCCCTCTAAAAAAGATATATAGCTTCCAGACCTGTCAATGATGTTAAGAATGTCGACTCTCAACATGTGGAAGGGGTTGGACAACCAACTACTATTGAAGTTCAAAACCCGTCGGAGGTGATAACGAGGGTTGAGATGGACCATATGATGAAGCATATGGAGGACAAGTTGCAGGACAGTCGCAATGAGATAATGCAACAGATGTAGGAGAGCATTGATTTACTAAATGAATTAGCCCGTGGCTATAGAACAAGTGAAAATGAGTTGATTCCTTCCAATTTGGAGTATCACTGTTCCTCATCATCAAGCCAAAGACAGAGGGAAAGGAAGCAAAAGGTGGTCAGAAAGGAGACCGGCACTTTAAGGCAGAGGCCGGAGGCCAATCGTGGACAAAATGTGGGGATGGGTACCGAACCCTATGCAAGGATCGATACTGAACCATCCTTTCCCAATTTGGTGAGTCAGCGAGTTGATGTTGCGAATGATGATGTTGGAGGTACATCTGGTTGTGCTTTTTATGGTTAAAATTTTGGAGATCAGGCGGCTGTTATCGATCCACCTTGTCGAAACCAAACTAGTAAGGTTGTCAGATGAACAGTTCTCCCAGAATCAGGAGAACCTAGGTATCGTGAACCTAACCGAGAGCATTTGCTAGGCCAAACACTCAGGCTGGACCACGATTACCACCATTCGTTAGATTCTAGAAAGTCGAATTATTTGGATGAGATGGTAAGAAGGTTAGTAAGTGGAAAACAGCATTGGAGTAATGATGAATGTGGCTCTTCCCCTAGTCAAAACCCACTCACCGAACATATACTACGTAAAGAATACCCCATAAGATTTGTAATGCTAACAATATCGTCTTATAATAGAAGGATGGATCTAAGGCAACATTTGATGAAGTATAAATAACATATGGATTCGGCCAGAGCAACCGATGCTATTAGATGTCATTGTTTCCCAATTTTCCTTGAACGCATCGCGATGATGTTTTCACTCGGCTTCCACCAAGGTCCATATCTTCTTTTGATCAATTAGCACAGAAGTTTATTGAGCAATTTCATTTACACACCACTCATCCTAAGGATGTAATGTCACCGTCAAACCCCTTCTAGGAAGTAGGGGAGTCGTTGAAAGATTTCTCGAGCAGATTCCACACGATTGTAACGGAAGTTAGTAATGTAGTGGAAGATATTATTCTGATGGCTTTGATAAGGGGGATCCATCCATGTATCAACTTTGAGAAATGGCTGAAAATGAAACCCCACCAATGATGGATGTGTTTTATAGAAATGTGAATCAGTTCTTGCACTTGGAATAGGCAAGTACTACCGCTAGGAAAGTCAGTATCGGGCAATCGGCCGAGGTGATTTAGTGCAATGTTCAAATGAAGAAATCCGAAGGGAATTCCTGAAATGTTGATGTTAATGTTGAGAATAAGAGTGGTGGTGAAAGAAGTAATGATCAAGAAGCAAAAGGCAGAAAACCTGATTCTAGGAGGCATACCAAGTTCCCAAAGTATGATGGTTACACCTAGCTAAATAATTCAATCGAAAACATCAACCTTGCAACCCAAGGTACGAAACAGTATAAGAAACTGGCTTTGGGGAAGTAGAATTAGAAAGAGAAGAAGTCTGGGAAGATTCGTAGATTTAATAAAACTCACGGTTACAACACAAACGAGTTCAGACACTTACATGATGTGATCAAAGATCTAATAATGAAGAAGAAGTTACAACAGTTTGTCAAAGTCCTATAGGATGGCGGGTAAGGAATTTCTAACCCCTAAGGATCATCGTTCCAACGGGGGCAAGTAGGGTCAGGTGAGGACGATCCTAGGCAGATTGAAAAAAGATTGATTAATAAAACAATTTCTAGAGGGCCACATCTAGCGGTGAAGAGCTAGAATGAAATGGAAATATACGCAAGTGCTTTGAAACATGTGGTCAGCGAGAGTTGCTTTGCTGTCGAAGACGGAGCTCGAGCAAGCTGATCCGGAAGACGACTGAAAGGAACAGGAATGCTGATGGGGTTGAAGCCCTGACATTGGATCCTTTGGTGATATCGACCATGATTGGGCCGACAGTTGGAAGGAAGGTGTTAGTCGACTGTGGCAGTTCATTCGACATTCTGTTTAAGAAGGGCTATGATCAGATGATGTTGGATGGCGATGATCGAAAATCGTGTAAATCTCATATCCAAGGATTTAACGGTATAGATACAGAACCTATTGGATGTAAAGATTTGCCCGTTGTGTTAGGAGAAGGTGACCGCAAGAGGGTGTGGTTGTGACCTTCGTCATGTTGGATATATTTTCTGCTTATAATGCTTTTTTGAACCAGTCGGTTATAGCCAGTTTTTGAGTAGCCACTGCCTCATGGTGTTTGACAATGAAGTTCTCTATAAATAATGTAGTAGGAGTTGTCCATGGAGACCAAAGGCTCGGACATAAATGCTACGTCATGAAGCTGAAAGAGGCAAGGCAGCGTGAGAAAGGAAAATGTAACAAGCCGTATCTTAATTGGCCTAAATTTCGAAAAAAATTGAGACCCAAGTCCACCAAAGCATAAATCGTTGGATTTGGTACTTGCAAATAAGCATAAGCATTATCAGAGATTGTTAGAATCTAAACTCACAATGGAAACAATAATAGGATAAGAATACTGATTATGACTACTACCATGGAATTTATAGTATTCCTTGGATAGCAGATTATCACATCAGCATCAAACCTGAGAGAAAAGAAGACTTCTCTAACAACCAAGCACATCCGTCTCCAGTGACCTGTTCCTCTAAATCTATCTTGTGGGTTGTAATGAGGAAGAGGTCAGAACAACGTTCCGGTGACTAGAAAAAAATCTATAAACTGTCCATAACATAAATTTATATCGATTGGTTTCCATTTATAGTTATGTCTATTAAGGTTAGCAACTCTAACCTTGCATTGCATACATGATTACTTACCTCTTCCTAAGGTACAAAATACTGCTGAAACCTTATCAACCATCCAATACTTCCAAACCCATTTGACACTTAATACTTCTAAATATGAAGCAGGCTTCTATAATTATCATAGAATACTTTTAAAAGAGAAATAGGTAGACTCTTCCATTTAAGACCTTAATTAAGGTAGATCCCGTCATTTATGACCTATTCCCGAGGTGGTTTTCTAACAATGTTGTCAATGGTCGGTGGGTCCTAGCTACAAAGACCTCTAACCACTATTTAAGGCTTCCAAAATTTAATGTCCAGCAATTACTGCATCTATCGCCAATAAAATCGTAGCCATGTAAGAGACAGTACCCAAGCCACTTAATACCTTAAAAAGGACTAGGCGAACTTCTAACCATGTAATATCTATATTCCAGGCAGGTCCTACATCACTTAGTAACTATCCTCAGGCGGACTCCTCACTGGTACTATCGTTACTACGACCTTATCAATGTGAGAGACTATACCCAAGCCACTTAATACCTCACTAATAAGGACTAGGTAGACCCCTGATCAATCAACACCTATCTATAAGTAGGCCTTTGTCATTTAAATACCTAACCCCAAGGCGGACTCCTCATTTGTACTATCTAGCTAACATTGCTTGGAATCTCACTAGATTATTCTTTTTAGGAGAGTGGCGAACACATAGATCAGTCACTTAATACCTTAAACCCGAAGCGAACCATTCTCGAGATATCCACCATCACTCTTAATTATAAATATCGAATCTCATCAGGTTACGTCTTTCGGTAGGGAGGCGGGCCCTAAAATAGCCACTTAAAACCTCAACACTAAAGTAAACCCTTTTAGAGACGTCCTTATTTATTTGGAATCTCACTTGGTTACTTAATACTTCCTTTTAGAAGAGAGGCAGACCCCCAACCACTTAATACATCAAACCTAAAGCAAACCTTTATGGAGATAACCCTCAACGCTCCTAATCCAAATTTGGACCATTTAATACATTTCAGCTAAGATAGAACGTCCAAACTTTCACGTTGTCATGGGTCCTAGGATTAGTGGTATCTCACATCGGCAATAAGTGCACCCGACTGCTAGTAGCCTTAAAGTGAAGGGCAGTCTTCCATCGAGTTACTCTACTGACCTCGCATCACTAAACTACTAAGTCCAATTAACTATCCCAAGTCTTTACTTATATCTAGGTAGACTTTGGACTTAGCTTATTAATTCTCTTTTTATTTAAAGCAATAAGATTTACCTTAAATACTTATTTACCCATAAACACCTTTTATGCTTATAAATGTCAATTTGTCCATAAAATCCTAATGAACATTTCCTAAGACATTTATGTATGATTACTAATTTCAAATTAATAACCTTTCTAAATATTCCATAGTTATTAATTCAATTTCTTTATTTATCAGTTCCATTAATCCATTTACCCTATCAAATTATTACAACTCCTATATTACCATTTATTTCCCATTTATTGGAGATACAACCTTTTAAATTCCTTTCTCATTAATTAGTTATCCTAAATGAGAATATTATGTGTAAGTGTTGTTATTAGCTAATTTTTATTTAATTATTATAAGCATAGTAAATTACGTACAAATATCTACTTTTATCAAATATTTCTTGTTATATATCTTCACTAGGATATTCTTTTCCATGTTAAATTGTTGGAATCATATCTAAAATGATTATCCGCTATAATTTCCTTAAATTAGTCCAAAACAAAAGATTTAACATTAAAATATAAAAGATTACATCATTTGAAATTACAAGGAATGTTCATATCTATTTATTACTAAAATAGACAGTGTAAACTACAATGAATTCACAGTTTACACATCTCTTTCTCTTTTTATTTGCATATATTCCTTGTTAGATCAAATGCTTGTATTTTTCTAAAAGGGAAAGAAATAAAACTAATTTACAAATATTAAACGGATCTAAATTCTAACAACTCCAAATATAGAAAAGTTTGCATTTCAACAAGATTAGGGCAATAATCCAAATTCATATTATTATTATACAACCTATTTTCAGATCTAGATTAAATTTCATTTGGAACTATATTCTAAATTCATACTTTTGGGATTGGTTTCCTGATAAGGTTGTAAACAATTCTAAATCAATTATAAACAAGAATTTGTAAGCGATATTTATTATATTCAGATTATATTCAATTTTTTTCCTACAATTCATATACAATTATCCAGTTAGGCATAATAATCAAATAAACACCAATAGGATAATTTTCATATTATAACAATCTATAAAAATTTCCACCCACCTTTTAAAAGCAATCAAAATCTCCAGATCTGAAGTAGAACCTTGGATTCATCTCTAAATCCTTTTTAATCCAAGAAATATGGATAAAATGGGTATATACATACATTAGAATTACAGATCTGAGTAGAGATTTGGGATTGGGAGAAAAAATAAATACAAATATTTAAATTACCTCAAATATGCGTATAGTTGATTCTCTTCTCTTCTCCTTTTAATTAGATTTCTATTCTTCTCCAATTTGTATGAATATAGACACAAATATCTTATTTTTATAATTTAGTAAGAAAGTGGAGAAGAAGAAATAGCAGAGCTTCGCTACTGCCTTCCGAAGAATATAAACGAAGGGTTGGGTTTGAATTTATAGGCAGAAGAATCAACCTCAACCGTTAGATCAAAATATATATTAAAACCGGACCATACACCGCCTAGGTTTATTGGAGTCGCCATATATAAAGCGGTCGACGGCTCCCTTCCTAAGGTTCGACCGCCCCTAGTCAACCACTCCTATATGCGGGTCGACCTGTGGGCCCCGGATAATTAATTAAAACCATTAATTTTTCTTATTTATTTATTTATTTTCGTTTCGAATTTGTTTTTCGTCCATGGTTTCTCTGTTTGGACTCCAATCGCAAAACTCCAAATATGAAAGTTACTTGGAATTTCACCACGAACACAATGGTGCAAGTTTCACGACCAAATTCCATCGTTTAAACAAATTCCATTTTTGGAGCCTAATTAATTAACTAACTAATTAAATAACTAACGCTAAATTACTGGGTGTTACATTCTTCTACCTTAAAAAGAATTACATCCCCAAAATTTCACCAATGACTAAGTCATGATTTTGGCTCTTAATTATCCTTGACTACACAACCAATGAGTGTATAACCAATTTTGCAACCAAACTTGCACAAGTGCGTAGCGTGTTACTATATAACCATATAGAAAATATATATGCGGAATGATTCTAAATCGGATCCTCCTATATGAATGTGTTTCTTTTGAAAAACATTTTTGAAAACATGATGCAAGCAACCTATACATATACTAGCAGCTCTATATGTATATAGCTTTTTGAAAAATCTTTTCAGCTAAAACCCCCGTACTCCTATGAATAGAAGTATGAAGCAACCAATTTTGCATCCACTTTCTAACATCCAATAGTCTAACGCATCGAAAAATCACTTCCTAAACTTTACTCCTATGCCGAAAAAAGGAATTTAGGTGAAGAATTTGACATCCTTACCACTTTATAATCTTCTTATTACCTTAGTATAGTGAAAATTTTCCCCGCTGCCCTAGATTTACTCCAAATTTTCCACATACAAAATGCATATGGAGGCTTATTTCAAGCTCTAAAACGGAACTAATTCTAAAAATAGACTCGTGCCCATCGTTGTTAAGGTATGAAAATAGAAATTCCAAGGCTAAAATGGCTTTTTCCTTGTTATCGCATGCATTTATCGCATTGTCGATCCTAATGCAACTCTAAATCCACAAACTCTAATTCTATTTGCCTTCCCTACATCCAACATGTAGCCTTAAAAATCAAAGATTTCACAAAAATCTTTCTCACTTTTCAAATTCGTATGTCAAAATATGTTTAGACGCACATCTTCCCTTGAAATTAAATTTTTGGACAAAATCTCTAAAAATAATTTAAGAGTCAAAAATAACTAAATCACAAAACTTTTTTTTCAAAAGAGAACTTTTCAAATCAATGGAAACTTTTCAAAATATTTTCCTTCTTAATTTTTTTTATAAACCAAGCCACAATCTCAGCGTAGTTAGAAGTCGGTTATGTGCTAAATGCATAAACCAAATTCCAAATACTACTACTAATCTTTACCCATAAAACCTGACATTTTATTTAAAAATGTCAACACATCTATTATTTCTAAAAATTTAGCTTTAAGGAACATGAGCAATGACCCGTGATACCAAAACAATTTTATCTTGTCCTTTTCTAAAATTTCCCAACCATTCTAAACTTCCAGTCTTATATTGCATTTACTGTTGGTCAAGTGTCTTTATGAGATTCTCATATTTACACTGGTTCTTTACTATGCATATATATGAGCGGTTTACATAACTAGAAACAATAACATAGTGAAGACATAGGAACTCACAATATCATGCATGCCTTTTACAAGAGACAACTAATAGTTTTACAACCTAAAAAACCTACAAAAAAGGAAAAATGCTGGAAATAAAAAAATACAACAACCCTAAATAAAACACCGCCTACGAAATGTGAGAAGGTCTCGCTCCGCGGTTGGAGCTTGAGCCATTGCCACAACCGTGGAATGGTTGTACCATGACGGTTATGCACCCAATCTCACACCCCTAGCACTACTGCTCCGCTCTAACAACCCATAAGTCAGCGACTGGCCACTCTCCATTCGCCTTAGCCTATGGATAAAAGGCTATAATTCTAGTTGAAATGGAAGTACCTTCTTATTGGGTAACTCACTACAATCCATGGATGAATGAGAAACTCCTATTGGAACCTCTGGACATACTCGATGAGAAAGCGATGAAGCTGATTTGAGAGCAGTTGTGCACCGAAATTGAGTCACCCAATATTATAATGCCAAGGTTAGGAATCAAACATTTGAGATTAGCGACCTGGTTCTTAAACGAATCTTCCTAGGCCCTAAAAACTTAGGTTCGACATGGGAAGGTCTGTATGTTGTAGAGAAAAAGCTTGGAGATGGTACTTTCAGGCTAGCAACGGTTGACCAGATCTCACTCCCGAAGTCATTGAATAGCTAGCACTTATGATGCTATTGCACTTAGAAATAGATTTGTACATAATTGGATGAAACCATGTAATAAGACATAACCTATCATTTCCCCATCTTCAATAAATGAAGTGGCTTTCCAGATCTATGTCTCTATCTTTATATAGCTTAAGAGTTGTGAAATATGACCGACTTGAATGAATTTGCATGTGCAGAATGTAAGTATGTAGGTACCCGGAGTTAGGTTCCACTAAACTTCTATGGTCCATGATTGGACCCTTGAATTTCAACCAATCTTGGGGCCCAAAGATTGATGCTAGTTAACTCTTTCCCTTGATGTGAGGGTATGAGTATAAACCAAAAAGGACATGATTTGACCATCCACCAACTAACGCTTGTCCTTGATGTGGGCCGAAGCATAAACCAAATAAGACGTGATTTGACCGTCCATCAGCTGACTCTTACCATTGATGTGAGGGCAGGAGTATAATTCAAAATGAATGTGACATGACCATCCAATCACCAAAATCTTGCCAGGAATAGGCGAGACGGAAGATCCATGCTCAGCATAAGGTGGGATCTTACATATAAACTTTGATCAATGCCTAGAGTTAGGCGTGATTGAAGGTAAACATCTTGGATAAGGATGTGCAAACTACGAACCTAAGTGGTTAGCGTAAACCAATGCCTGGTGCTTGGCGCGATCGAATGCCACTATCCTGGAAAAGGATACCTGAACTGCTATATTAAATGGCTTACCCCAATCGATGCCCAGAGCATGGCACTTCAATAATTGCTTTACATTCGCTAGACTAACAAAATGCCAATGGATGACGAAATGGGCTAGTAAATTAGTCTGATCATAATCTTGAAAAGAAATGGATCATAAGTTAATAATGGAAAGCACGTTTCTTAAATACTTAAACAAAATCATGCAAAGATTTGGAAAAACAAAAGTCTTTGTTATTAACAGTCAAAATAAGGCTTAAAAAGAAAGAAATGATATAAGTGTTATTCATACTGGAACTGAAAAACAAAAACTGAAAGCTAGAAAGTTCCTAACTGTACAACCAAAAAAAAACAAACTAAGGATCAGTTCTTATGCTTTTACCTCTTGGACTTTTTGTTCTTCGAGGGAGGTATGACTTGATCAATCTTCTTCCTGCTTCTTCTTGCTTCTTCCTTAGCTCTTTGATGGAGTGCTCTACAATGATCCAGCAGGCATGCTTTGAGTGCTCTCAGGTGGAGGAAGAATGATTGGAACGAAGATAGTCGGATCAGCCAAAGCTATGGACACAGGAGAAGGGATGACCTCTATCTTCTCTAGCTTGACCTCATTGTCTAGGAGAAGTTCTTGCTTAAGCATACTCATGGTGGGACCCGGCAGAGGCTCGAAGAATCTAGTGATAACAACATCACCTTCGGTCCAAGCTTCCTGAATTCCACCAATCCCTTCATTCTGTAAAGCATCTATCATTTTCTTATTAGGCCTTGGAGTCTTGCCAATTGGAATATTCAAGACCGTTGTTGAAGTGGTCATGGTCACCAATTCTATTGTAGGCATTTGTTGTCCCAACTAAAGACCTTTATTGGGAAGCGGGAAGACCTGGGTTTTACCTGAAACTTAAGAAACAAATAGATAGATTAGCAACGTCAATCGAAGACATATAGACTCTCTCGAATATTGGTGAAATTATTGAGATACCTCCTTCAGGCTGGGATTTAGTGTCGTCCGATGTTCAGCCAAAATTCCCTTCCAAGATGGTGGAAAGGATGGTGGACACTTGCATTGGGGGTTGATCTGGATTATTTCTCGTGACTGAAGATGAGTCATGAGCAATGTTAGGTTCAGATGTGTCCCCATGAGTGGCATCTTGAGGTGATGATCCGAAGCTTTCGCCCATGTCTTTTTGTACAGTATCAGCCAGCCGGGATGAAGAATAAGCTCACCCTCACTTAGAACCCTAGATTCATTTCTATGCGGATCTCGTTTTCTAACTGAGCCAGGTCTACCTCACTACCCTTTAGAAATTACTTCTCTTCTGTAACAACTTGTTCCCAGGCAAGAGACAGAGTCTTAAGGTAATCATCATCAAACCACTCTATGTTACGGAACTTGAGCATGTTAGCATTGTACTTGATGAGCATCAGTTCGAATTTCTCCATCATCCGCTTCTCCATGGCTTCAACCTCCCACTTGATAAGCACATCCATATCTCTAGCACGTTCAATAGCTTTGTCCCTTTCCTTATGAGTAGTAACCAGCTCTTCGCAATACCCTTGAGCCTTTTTTGCTTTGTCATGCTCTTGAGCTTGGATGACAGCTCATCTACTTTCTTTTTCAAAGCATCTTTCTCTAGACCAAGTCACGGTTTCAATGATGTGTAGTCTATATATCATCATGATGCTTGGTCCTTTCACTCTCGAGTACCTTGATGGCATCCTCGGCCTTTTCCTTGGCTTCAACTTGTAATTTTTTCAAGTTTTCAACCTTGGTGTCGAGATGAGAGATGATCCTTTTATCTTGTGTCTCCAAGAGTTTCAGATTATTGATCTCAAGTTTCTTTTCCCTCAAAACCTTAGAGACCTTCTCATCTACCTACCTCCACTCATTATACTGGTTATAAGAGTCTGCTACATAGGCAATTGTCGTGTCGTTGACCTTTAGTGGAATGTTATTTAGGTTGGTCATAAACATAATCCCATCAAAGCATACATCTGGGAATCGTTCCTTCAGCTCAGCCATTTGGGCATCAACAACAAGTTGTTGCTCCACGGTGACGACCGAACTTTGAGCATTTTCTTACTAACCTTATGATGAGAGGCCTCAAAACTTCCTTATGGTATTTGCGATCAAAAAGTTACTAGTATGAGTTAATGTCAAGTGTTGGATGGGAATGTAAGCCAGAGGTGGTGCATGAGAAACATCGCCCGATTAAAAGTCATCGCGGCGATCAGAATGTTTGTCCGAGCTTCTTAGTGGAGGTGACCTAGGCCTAGAACGATATCTAGAGGCAAAGTCATGAGATGGATAGTCTCTTTCATGATTGCCTTGGGTCGCGGCTAAACTGATGGTTAGACTCAGAATCTCGACCGCTACCTTTATGGTATATGCTTAGACGATGCCAATGTGGTCGGGATACTTTATCCTCCAACTACTAAAACATACTCTTTTTCCTCTCCATGGAACTAGCAAATGAAACAGGAATAGGTTAGCTTTAACAGAGAAGGACACGAAACAGGTTTAATGCAGTGCATGTGTGTGAGTGACCTAGTGTCTCAACCAACGGACCTTGTACTGGAACTTTTCTCATAGGAGTGATCTCTCTCATGCTAACGGGAGGTATATCCTCATCTAAGCAAAGAGTTGAGTCAAGACCCTCAAGGCTCATATTACCAATGCGGAAAGAGCCGAACTCGATAGGAATCAGCCCCAAACCAATGAAGGCATCTTCAGAAGGGAGTGAAGGAATTTTTCTTCGCGGTTGTCGCTGATAGGGGCTGTGTAGAAGATTGTCATTTAGGAAGTTTCACGACGAGCCATTTTTTCAGAACGAACTATTGGTCATCCTTGGACTGTTCAACTGAAGGTTTGTGGCCTACATTAACATCATTGTGGCCAGCTTCGCCGCCACCTATGATTTTTCCTTCGATGTGTTCTTGCTCTCTTTCAACTTCAGCCCTTGGACTTGGGACTGGAGGCACGTCGAGATTTACATCGCCACCTCCAGGTGATTTATTATCATCTTCGTCATCACCGTCATCGTCAAGAGCCACTTGGACTTGACCAATGTTATAGCCCGGTTCTAGCAAAGTATGAGCTAGGAGATTCTCATCGGAAAGAAGAACTCCAATATCTCTATCCTCCTCCGAAAGTGCCATAAAAATTTTGACGGCATCTGCAAGAGCCACGCTACCGAGTCTCGTTGGAACATCTAAATGACAGAAAGAATATGAGTTGAGCTCGTAAAGTCACAAAGCGGGTTCACAATAAACAAATGAATTGTAACTTACGTCCAAATAGCCATCTTCATGCAAATCCAGATGGACAACGGACATAGAACCATTCACTCTTGAAATAGCTCAACTTATTCCATGTGCCGGTAATAACTCTACAGCTTTTTGTCAGATCTAAATAAATCAAAGAAGGGCTTTCTTTTTAGCTCTTGAAACTATATATATACACCAAATCTCCTCATCACTGGATACTCGGTGCAAACGTCGAGCAAAGACAATATATGTGCCATGAAGGAAAGCATAGCTATTTAGATGTAGTTGCATTGGAGCTATTCTCATGAAGTTTAGAACTTCGAATGAATTGATTGAATGGTAGGACGCATCTCGCCGGACACATATATCTACTGCAAGCAATATAAGCCTCTAGGGGATTATGAGCTCTCTGGTGTCAAGAAGGGACTAGCGTGTCCTCAAATGGAATCCCGTGTTTATCTCAGATTCTATGGAGTGACTCCTCTTCTATCTTTGAAGTAATGGAATCGATAGGATCATTTAGAATGATAGCATCCTGGAGAGCGTTGGGAGCAGCTTCTATTTCTACTTCAAGGCCTTTTGCAGGCATTTGAGGAACCTTTGAATGAGGTCGATTCGCTTGTGGATTATCAACTGAAGGTATGGACTATGCTAGAACTTGTTTTGTAAGTGGAACTGTAGTCGAGCTCAACTCGGTATCGGATTCGGGATATTTGGAAGTAGATGGACCTATAGCTTGAGTGGCGAGATGCTTAGAACATCTACGATCCATTTCTATAAAAATGCAATGGATAATCAACATTAGATTAATCATAAGTTATGCCATAATACTAAAGTGAAACCTAGTGTAATGTCGTGCAGTGTAGATTTCTGATATTATATAACTGTTTTAAACCGTGGATATCGCTCGAGTGATCGTCATTGCTGACCATCGCAACGGACTTCACATTGGTAGCTAGGCATTAGACACGTCACAAGAATTAAGAGAAATTGGCTTATATGCATTATCATGAAGGTGTCTAAAGTTTCTCAAATGAGTCGAAAGTGGAAAAATCACTAAGGGTCGGATTGGTACCGATCCGAACCCTTGTTGCAAATTTTCCACTTCACCTCCATCCACACCGAGCTCAAGCACGACCACTAGTACAAGGTTAACCCACATCAACCTCCCACCTTATCAACATCACCTTCACCTACCTAAGAATGATGGAAATTAAAGGTCAAAGAGTTAAGTATCAGATTTAGGACTTGGATTAGTGAATTACGTCCAGTTTAGGAAATGCGGCAATGTCGAGTTTAGGCAAGGTTTAGGTGGTGGCACAAGCATCGTTGAGGTCAGGGATGATAGACGTTGGCGGTCGGAGGAAAAGGGAAGTTCAATTCAAAAATGGAATTTTTAATGGTAGAGGCGAGCTCAAGCTTTGGATTAGCAAAAATAAAGTGAGAAGAAAGAGAAAGGAATCAGGTTATATAACCCAATAGGGTAGACATTTCAAGCCATAGAGTTGGAGACTTTCTCCAAGTCTTAGATCGGTAACGCCCCAAGAAGTTGGATCGGTACCGAGTTACGATTTTATTTTAAAAAAAAGGGTGGGTGATGGAATTGAGCTATATACATATGCCTACATGAGTATGTGCGCATGATAATGGATTTATTTAAAACTTTCACATGAATATGTGTGCATGTATGTATCCAGCCCCGAACGATAAGAGTCAAAGGAAAATCAGATTCAGACCTGAAAAGTTTATGAAAGGAATCAGTTCAAAACCGCCGAGCTTGGAATGATAAATCATGAGAGCACCTTCTAGAGTTATAGTACCAGATGCTAATAAATCATCGCGATGGATGGCTATAGACATAACTTTTCATATAAACAATCTGTAGGAAGGATAACAACCATTCAGAGCGTAGAGTGGAGTCCTTTAAAGAACTCCCAACTTGTCTTAATTCAAAGCACATCATATTTGAAACAAGATGTACTTTGAAGGGTAAGTGTCATCCCATCTTTTGACCAGCAATATTCGGACAGAGTGGATGAAATGAACTTGAAAACTATCAAGGCAGGAAGCTTGAAGACATAGCCCAAGTGTCCAGAAACCATTATAAACAGAGCCATGGGATGAAGACCAAGACAACATAAGAAAAAGGCCCAAGATCCAACAATTTCTTGGATCGGTACCGATCCAACACTATATATCAGTACCGATCCAACTTCATTCATGCATTCTTTCCCATCCTCCTACTATCCACTCGACTTTATGCTAGGAGTCTATTTCAAGTACTACTTTATTGATTCCATGCAATTCTCTATCGATCTTCATGAGCACTCAAAGTTTGCAACTCCATTCTTCCACCGATCCATCATTTGGACTCAAAAACCAGCTAATAATTGTGCAAACAAGTGTGGAATCATGAAACTAACCACGAATCAAACCTAGATTAAGAGTTAAGACTACCCATTTGACCATCTCACGGATCAATACTGATCTAAGCTCATGGATCGATACTTGTCCACGCAAATTGATGTGGTGCTCACCTATTTTTTGGGAGAAGTGGTATATGGCATAGAAAACGAGGTGAAGATCGCGGAGGTGAGATTTTGGGCCTTCTACGTCTATAAAAAGAGGGCATGGCTCATTTTTATGAATTTTTTGGCTCTGTTCCTTTCTTACTTTAATTTCTTGTAATTACTCGTGGATTTATATATCTCAGTAAGAACAGCTGCTTGTGAACCAGTGATATAATCAATAAAATCACCAAGTGGACGTTGGCCAAGATTAGCCGAACCACTATAAATTGTTGTGCATTCTTTTATTGCTGTTTTTCATTTATTTTCTTCACTTTTTATTTTCTACACAATCTCTTGAGTGTTTGTGTCATTTTTGGCTCATACACATACACTTATACATAATTAATTTAATAAAGTAAATTTGGTTAATAAAAGTAAGTGTGATTGAAGTGTTTAAAAAGTAATTAAGTAAGAGTAGACTTTTCTTTTTCTTTTAAAAATTAACAAAACACAAGATAATAAGACAAAAGTACAATAAAAAAAGGAAATGTGTAGGCTTAGTACCATGGCATGATGAAAGAGTGGTGAGTTGTCAAAATGTTAAGGGGCGTATTAGCTTAGGATAGTTTGGTAACTGGCCACTTTCCATTTTCTATAAAAAAGAACACCTCTTTTCCACCTTCTACTTTACTTCGTTTTGTTTCAGTTTCCATCTTTTTACTCTCTTCTTTTCCACTTTCTTTACTACTTTTTCATCTTTGTTCCCAAAAGAATATCACTAAAAATTCACTTCTTTTCACTTTTAAATCCACTAACAAGATCCTAGAACCATTACCATCACTATCTACTCCCTAAAGTCACAAACTTTTTTGCCCATTCCCTATTTTGGCTTAAGGCTATGAGCACTAGAGAGAGGAGGGGGTGTGTGTGTGTGAGCTTCTAGGTAGAAGGGGTTCGAAGCAAAGAAGGTAGTGGCTTTGTGTTTGGTTTGAATTAAAATGAGATATCTCACTTTAAAACAATTTAAAAATTGACAAAATTTTGTAATAATTTAGTGCTTATAGTATTTTGTGTATGTAGTTTAATGTGCATTTATTGTTGTTTGTTGTTTGATTCCCGCTTGAAAGTGGATGACATAAATAACCATTGTGTTACAGGTGACCAAAAGCGATGAATGAAAATCGAAGTATCTTCATAGCGAATAGGTCACTTCGGAAGCACTTCGAAGAACAAAAATATGTAGAGGGATCCAAAAGGATTCCTTGCCCGTTGTTTTACATTTTGTTCATTTATGTGTACATGAAATGATAATATGCTATGGCTTGGTAATGTTGAATATAACTCGGAAAGTTGAATTCGTTTGGGAATAAAAACAAATAGTAGCTTGTTTAAGTACCATAGCGTCGCAAAGCATCTTTTCGAATTTGAAAAGTTGTGGATTTCAAATTGACTTCAACTTTATAAAATATTGAAGTGAAACGTTTTCTATGTTTATAATGGTTTAAAATATAGAAAGAAATGTGGTTTTAAGGTTATTTGACTTACAAATCAAAGTTTGAAAAGTTACGGTCCATGTAGCAATAGTTGCTATGGATGCACTTTGAAATCCAAGATTTTAGTAAGGTAAAAGGAGGTTATTTATTTTAAACATTTTATAAATTCTTTTTGAAAGTGTTTTATAAAAGTTATATAAGTATTCCAAAAGGAGTTGAAGTTATTAAATATACTCCGAGTATTTAAAACAAGTGATTTATTTTAAAGAAATTCCTTTACTTTTTCAAAGTCGGATTCTTTCTAAAAGTGATGATTTTTATTTATGATTTGGATGGAGGTTTGTACTTTATTTAAAAGAGGTTTGGAATTTATATAAATGATTTTTATGGATTTTTATTTGAAGTATCTAAGTAACTGGCTCATTCTTACATAAAGGGAAATCTTATATTTCTAAATCAACTTTAGTTTAACAACGATCTTCAAGTGATGTTTTGGATAAAAGTTTTGAATTATGATTTGAGTAGTTTAAATTTTAAGGAAGAACAAGTAAAAAGGATTTAAGTTTCAAAGGGATTTAATGTGAGATTTTTAAACAAGGGGTTTGTTTAAAGTAAATCCATTTGTTTTCCAAAGTTAAATTCTCTTTTAAAGTGATGGCTTTTAACTTACTTTTTCGAATGGAAGTTTAAACTTTGTTTAAAGTGTTTTAAATGGGATTTGAAATTTATGTAAGCATTTTAAGGGATTATTTGATATAATAAATATGTAGTATTTTTATAAAAGGAATCTAGGTTTCCAAATCAACTTTGGTTTAAATAAAGATTTCAAGTAAGATTTATATGAAGGGATTAAACTTTGTTTAAAGAAGTCTCTTTTGAAATATTTTTAAAAGAGGAAGAAGTCATGGATTACAACACACTTGTTGTAATAAATGGTTTCAAGAAAAAGGAAGAGATTATGGACTATAATATTTTTGTTATAGTAAATGATTTTGGAAAGGTTGAAAAGAAGTTTTGTTTTATAATAATTTGCTTGTTATAAATAGTATATGGAATTTATGAAACTTATACTCGATATTAAACTTTGAGGTAGGTAGACATCTACCTATCTTGAAAGTAAGAATGTTGTCAAGCCAAGGTTTGAGAGGTAGTAGTAACCCAACTTGAATGGCTTCATTGTTAATCAAAGGATAGTTTAAGTTTGAAATCGAAAATTGATGTTGTGCATATGAAGTATTATTTTATGTATTCGAATTTTGATTTCCATGACTAACCATTTTAACTTATGGTGGTATGGAAAATATTCTTTTCATACTAAACACCAAATTCTGAGGTATGGAAACTCGTCTCTATCTTGAGAATTAAGAATGTATGTCGAGGTAATGATAGTTTTCTAACTTGTTCGATTTTATTGTTAATCGAGGGATAATACTGTTTGAAATTGGAAGGTGGTGGTAAGTATATTTGGTCTAATTTTCATACGATCCATTTACTAATATTAGAATTAAAAAGTAGTTTAATTAATGAAAGGATTAATTAAGGAGGCTTAGTGGTTGCTTATGTGCTTAATTATGCAGGGTTTCCATGCAAAATTAAATCTCTGATTGTTTTATGAGTATATTTGATAGTTAATAACCGATTATCAAATGTTGGCCAATTTTTAAAACTATATATTGTTGGTTTGGAGAAACCGGGATCAGATAAGCATGAGTTATCTGAAAACCACTTCGAACCGGCATAAGCGTTCGAACTGAAGACATCTTGAAGATGATGGAATCGAAGATGGAGTTCTTTGAAGTGCAAGGGATACTTACCACTAATCTTGTGGGTGAGTCCAAAAAGGATGTAGTATAATTAGTGCCTTTGGCTTGTTCATATCCTGAACAACTTGTATATATGAATGCGGCACTGCATTGTTGCCTAGAGGGCAGTGTTAGCATTCCAAGTAGGATTTGTCAAAAAGGTAAAACGAAGCCTCAAGCCTCAGACCCGCTAATGACTAAAACATGGGATATGCTTTAGGGCTATGTGGGTCACACCCTTTAGGGTATGGTTGTCACCCGATCTAGATCGATATTTATAGATTTATGTATGCACGGGGCCCATTACGGTTGTATGTTGCAACTGGGATGATGACATATTTGGTACTGTTTAGGAAGGGTAGGCCAGTCTTGATTCGTAAAGGGTCCATGTGAGGCCTTTGGTATATTTTTATAGTGGTGTCTATGACAGACGGTACCCTAGTAGCCTGGTCATTGTATGGAATCCATTTTTCAATACATGCCTTTGTGGACTTAGTTATATACTATATATGTTGTTGAATGTAATTTATGTAACCATGCTAGCTATGATTAAATATTTATTTTAAACCCCAGACATTATTATAGTATCTAAAGATTTCTTATAGAAATGGTTTGGCTATCGTAAGGTAAAAACATGTTCATATTTATGTGCGTCATGGTCTTATGAGATACCTTTATTTTTAAACAGGTTTTATAAATATAACATTCTATATGATTTGAGTTTCTCACGCTAGTTTACCAGACTGATCTGGCTGTTATTTTCTTAAAATATTCGAATCAGACCCGAGTATTTTTCCAAAGTTAGATTTGGATGCTTTGGAGCTTTAGGAGACGAGCTGGATGCCTCAAAACCTGATGTAGTTTATTTTTCGTATATCTCTTGTTTTGTATTAATCGGGATTTGTAAGGACATGCTATTATAAATGTCTATGCCGATGATAGGTTAGACTCCGATTGTTGTATTTAAAGTTCCCTTTTATAAAGATCATTTGGATATTATATATTACTTGTTACGATCTGAGATTATCTTCTACCTTTTCTTTTCTTTCACACCAACAATATGTCTTTTCGGCACCTGGTATGTGAATACCATGAATGTATTAGTGTCGAATTTTGAGGGTCAAAAAGGTGGGGCGTTGCACTAGTAGTGTGACATTTTGGCTGAATTTATCGCTTAAACATCTTTTTAATACAATTTAATTTTACTTCGTATAAGCAATACTAGTAATAACAATTATTACAATAATTCTCTTTGTTAACACTATATCACATTGGGACTTACGGAATATGGTTTTGGTCAAAATTCCAACATCATCCACATTAAACTTGATTATTTCAAACACAAAGTCTTTGGTTCAATAATAACAATTACTATTAACTATACTGCTTTGGCCAGAGACTTTGACTTTGGATTGACTACAGTCGGCTGTGGTACTAACCTCGTATAACCGAGGACACAAATAGTGTTTCACTTTTAGTGCTTCAAATCAGACCAAAATATAGTAACTATATTCGTAACATCCCACTATTTTGGACCATTCAAATCGACAATAAATCCACACATGTCAGACTTGAATACTTCAAAACAGTGGATTGTCAAGAAAATTTGGCAAATAAAATCAAACACAGAATCACAGACACAGAATATCAGAATAACTCACAGCGGAAAATAAAATACCATAGTAGTTCATGAAGCTACTATATACATATACAAAATCTCATAGTCTAAAAATGATACAATAGAAATCTAGATACAAAAGTCACTAATACAGAAGCAATACCGAATAAGAAATAACTGGAATAGAAACAGATGACAGATTGATAAATAAGCTCCAACAAATCTCTAGCTCCAAAAGATGAATCCAAATCTGTGTTACTCAGGCGGACCCGAGCGTAAAGTAAAATACAAACACTCGAGTCAGGACATACATACTTATACAATGTAAACCAACTCAAGTGAACTATAATAGCAATTCACAATAACTTAAAGGATGCTTGGGATCGCCCATCCTTTAAGGATCCGTTAAACCATCAATTAAGCAGGAATAAACGCTATCATAGAAATGTCCATATTAAAGTAAATAATGAAATAATAGTGTTAATGTGTGCATCAAAACAAACACAAGGAAATCAAATGGCCCACAAAGAAGTGTACCCGTGGTTATAGATTTCAAAATGGTTTATAATTTCGAATTAAATTCATTCATTTAAACCATTAAAAGATGAAGTCATTATACCTTCAAATCAAATATTAAATTCCCAAAATTTTAGCCTTTCTGAACTCATTTATTTAGTTAATATTCCAAAACAATGAAATTTTCAACTTTCACAGCACTTAGGAAATGCTGCGGTAAGTTATATTTGAAACAATTCAATTCAGCAAAGACAACATTTATAAACTGCTGCAGTAGTTCAATTACCTTTGAAAACTAGTTAAATTCAAAAAAGACAGCATTTACAAAACTGCTGCAGTAGTTCAGTTACAATTAAAAATCTTATTTTCAACCAACTGCAGCACTTATCAAGTGCTACTGTAGCCCCTTTATTAGTTTCATATTTTAGATTTTCTTTCTGCAACCACAGCACTTACCAAATGCTGCAGTAGCACTTAGTTAATTTAGCCTTTAGTTCATTTGCATCAACCATAGCACTTACAGAGTGCTACAGTACCTTTTACTTCAGATTTTTAAGTTAATTTCAGAAATGATAGCATTTCTGAAGTGCTACAAATTCAATTTCCAGATTTATAATAAAATTTCAAAAACAATTAAACTTCAATTTTAACCATTTTAACTTATAAAAATCATATTTTTCCACTTCAAAAATGTCCATTTAAATACCCTTTAACTTATGATTTTATAAAGAAAAATTTTACAATAAAAATCATATTTTTCCACTTCAAAAATGTACATTTAAATACCCTTTAACTTATGATTTTATAAAGAAAAATTTTACAATAAAAATCAAATTTTCCAATAATTTCACTTATTATATTCAAGTGTACCATTTTCCCATTCTTTTCATTTTTTACAATTTACCTTAACACTTAAATTTAAATTTCCATTTCATAAATAAAACTTAATTTCCATTTTTATTTAATTAACTTAAACTTCCATTTAAAAATCAAATCACAAATTTCCAAATTAGTTATGTTTCAAATCACAATTTTTCCATTCATTTATTTAACATTTTTAATACATAGAAAAATCATTATCACTTTATTAAATCATTTTAAATCCAAATTTAACTCAAAATATCAAATTTTACATTTTAAAAATACTAAAATTTTCCAGAAACTGTATAAATAACCACGGGTCTGTATAATATTTTCTAGCCTAAGTCAAGTGATACGGATAATATATCATTTCAATCCGTAATTTACAAAGAAAAATCCGGGTTCTATCATTTCAAATCCACAATCCCAAGTTAAATAAAATAAATAAAAATCGCTCAGGCCTATCATTTCAGCCCATAACGATTTTTCCCTATTCTAAATTCTGTTCGGGTATGTATCATTTCAACCCATAGTGATTCTATTTTACAGGGAACTTGCAGTGTGAGAAACAGAAATAAATAAACCGTATAGCAAAATATAACATATCAGATGATGTGATAGGTTTATAACAGGGTTTAACATCATAGGTAGGTATAACATGATATAACAGTTTCTACACATTCACTTGTTGTCACTTCACAAATTCTATAAGTATGAATGTCATGCGTGAATAACTCACCTTTTTAAGCTGGAGTTCGCAAATCAAAACACACAGATAAATTCCAGAAAGCACGATATAGCACGACTTTGGATTCAAGTGGAGAGAGAGAGTCAAGATATTAATCTTGTATAAAAAAAAAAAAAACACTATATAAATGTATATACAATATAAATATTAATTGAAACAAAATGGAAATAGAATTTACAAAAGACATCACCAAGTTTTTAACACAAGATTGCTTGACCATTCTCTCAACATGGCTCAGTCATACATGTTTTGTTGATGGTAAGGCTTGGTTTAGGACTCAAAATGGCACGGCTAGCATAGAAGATGAAGAGTTTGGAGTTACAAGGCATGGAATGCTAAAGGTCAAAGCAAGAGAGAGGGGTTTGGTTCAACATAGGCTCGGCCTATGGTCAATATGACTTGGCCATGGTCAGGTACAGGTCAGGTCAGAGGCTGATGTGATGTCCAGAGGTGATACACGTGGTGGTGGTGGAGCTAGAGGTGGTGGCCGAAGTGAAAAATGAAGGGGATGGTGGAATTATGGCTCGGCTATGTAGTTTTCAAGGAGTTTATGCAAAGTTTTTGAGGTGTTTGGTCCACTTGAAGGTCACGGCTTGGTCTGGTCAAAGGAGGAGAGTTGTTGGCCATGGAAGATGAGGGAGAGGAGATGATAGTGGTGGTCGGTGGAGGAGTGGATGGGTAGTGGCCGAGCAAAGCTAGAGAGATCAAGCAAAAATACAAAGAAAAAATAAAGAAGAAAAGGAGAAAATGGAAGCCATTACTTACTTTATTTTTTTCCAGAAATGTTATGGTCGTGAATTGTGATGAGAATGAGGAAGCATTCACGTGAAAAGCAAATGAAATGCATGGCTAAACAAGAGAAAATGAAAGGCCAAGACAATGAAAAGACTAGAAATGAAAAGTCACAAACAAATGAAAAGACTTTGTCTCTTTGAATTTCCAATTCATTTTAATTCAATATGAAAAATAAAAAATCAATTAAACAAAATAAAGTAGAAATGAAAATAAATAAATATTCTTAGGAAAATAAGAAAAGAAATAAAGAAAATAGTTTAATTTATTGAAACTAGAATTAAAAATTGTAAACAAAATACAACTAATATAGGAAAATTCCAAACACAACAAAATTCACACAATTTAATTCAAAACCCAAAACAAAATAAAAGATGGAAAAAAATAGAAAATGGATAATAAAATGCAGATAAAATTCTACGTGTAAAAAGCTGAATTCATCAAATTCTAAAAAGTTTAAAACGGAATTCGACGAAACGAAAAACAGAACTGATATCAGAACCAATTACTGTTTCAAAGAAAAAGATTAAAATTTAAAATTTAAAATTTAAATTTAAAAGTCATAGTTTGACAAAATATAACATTTCCAGAAAATCAATATTTAATTGTATTTGGAAAAAAAATAGAAAAAAAAATCCAAAATACACTGGAAAATTTCCAAACTTCAATTTAAAATTATTTAAAAATCAAAGTTTCAAAATAAAAATTAATTTAAAAATATTTATTAAAATTTGGGTTGTTACACTCTCCTCCACTCAAAGCTTTTCTTCCTCGGAAAGGAAGAAGGTAGGAGCATAGGAATAGCTAGTAGGAAAAATGGTGAATCGGGAATAGCTAGTAGGAAAATATAGGTTGAAAGAGAAGGATGAACCATTAATTTAAAACTATATAATTTCAATTAGAATTCTTTAATATTTAATAATTTGGTTAAATCCATTTTATTATCCATAAAAGTCATTTAATTCAAATTGTTAGTTAAAGAGGTAAACAATATTTAAAACACTTTAAAATCGTTTGGAAAGGAAAATAACTGATCAAAATATCCTTTATATAATACTTTACCAAAATACTTTTATAACTCGAAGTCTTAACAAGTTTATCCTTGTTCCTGTAGACTCTGGCCATGCGTTGATCAGGCGCAAAGCTAGAATTCTCCAGGTACTTAGTAGACTTGTTTCAACACCCAGTGAAAATACTGGAAAACTTTTAAAAACAGATATGGAAAGTACAATCCAAACAAATCAACCAAAACATTGTCTAACCATGGATCGCAGATACACAATGGTTACGCCTGGATCCCCCAGGAAACATCTGTATCCGTAAGCTTTCTCAGCCCTGCGAATTTCGCCATGATGACTAGTAGACCGCAGATACACAATGGTTACGCCTGGATCCCCCAGGAAACATCCGTATCCGTAAGCTATCTCAGCCCTGCGGATTTCGCTACTAAGAACGACCTACATAGATCGCAGATACACAATGGTTATGCCTGGATCCCCCAGGAAACATCCGTACCCGTAGGCCATCTCAGCCAAGCAAATTACGCTATGCAGTCGCGCTAGTAAGACCATGGAGATCTCCATGGACTTCGATGGACAATCGAGTATCATATCTGGAAAACCAAATCAGAGAGAATAATATCGATAGAATGAATCCACAATGTGGCCACAAAGCGGATATCAAGCAGAAGGCACTTTCCATATCTTTACTTCGAAAATATGTATCATATGGTACCTTTTCAAATCACTTTCAAATATCATACTTATATAAAGTCCATTATATATAAGATTCATTTTTTAAATCGAATACTTTCCAAAATCAATAGTTTTCGAATCAACTTCATACTTATACAAATCAATTTTATATAAGTTCGGTAACTCCCAAATCAAGTATTTAGTAACACAAGGTTCTCAAATTTCAATTTGTTTCAATATCAATACAATTTTCAAAATCATATACGCTTTCACCAAATTATTCTTCCAAATCAAATATCTTCAGTTTCAAAGTTTCCAAAATAATAAATTTAGAAAATAATCCAAGTTTCTAAATCATATAATTTAAGTCAACCAATTCATTTCCAAAATCAATGGTTTTCAAAATCATCTTATACTTACATAAGGTCTACCTTATATCAGGATCAAAAATTTTCAAAATCAATTACGCTGCATGAAGAGCCATATGGGATTGAACATCTTTGCTTTATAAATGGTTTTGAATTTAGAATAGTTTTGTATATAAAATAGTTTGTAAAATAGTTTTGTATATAAAATAGTTTGTAAAATAGTTTGTAAAATAGTTTTGTAAAATAGCTTTGTATGTAAAATAGAATAAAATAGTTTTTTTAAGAAAAATAAAAGAAAAACGTTTAAAAAAATGGTTTTAAATTAATAGTAAGAAAAAAAATTCCAATTAAATTACAAAGATATCCAACCCAACAACTTCCAATTTCAGCGTCAAGTATATCAATGATATTAGAATATAAGATGTACATATGTCATCATTTCACAACATCACATTCGATTGCTTGCTCGATTACACAAGTTCGCTTTCGAACTAGTATTGTCCATTCGACTTCCCTAATGCGGACTTCGATATGGTTTCTCGACTAGAAGGCATCAGTATCCTTGCATAGCCATATACTATGATAGAGAATTCTAGAATCAAGCCCAAAATCCATATCAAATATTCGCCATCAAGAATCAAATGAAAAATCCTAACACGAAATGGTGTAATTCACCTTGAACTTGTGTACTCAAACATGGATCAAATTAATTATGCGAATAAAACAGCATACATACAACTTCTGTATCTATTCCAACTTGTTAAATATATAGTTTTATAAAGATGTTACTAAGTTAAAACATTTAAACTAAATTTTATTCAAAATATTTTAAAACTAAATTTCATATTAGTATAATTCAAAATAGTCTTATTCATTTACTTAACAAAACAGTTTCAAACTTATTTAAATCATATTACTACATACTTTAAACATACATACCAAACTTATATACTTTATACTTTTCAAAATTACTTAGCTTTGAAAAGTTAACCTTAATTTGGAAGTGCTCGAACCTTCAAAATAGTCGAAGAAATCATATTTTCAATCTAAGAGTTGGAAATCATCAACAAATCAGTACATCAATTCCAAAAGATAGGGTTATATCAATCAAATCCGAAACTCAAGGACTGAACACCGGCTCTATTCAAACTGTTCAAATATATACATATATCTTTCGAATATCAAATCATACTTCGGAATTTGAAATCAAAATTGGTTTCACAAATCAATTGCATAACAAAGCTACCAAAGTGGCCTCTCCCCCACTCAGAAACTCGAAAATCAATGTCGATGATGCATGCATTCATCACCAAAATTATTTTCCAACGACATAAGTGGGTTCTGGACTTCTATTTTCTCTAAAACTTCTTTTGGAATTTCTTCGAAATCATTTGAAACTTATTAAAATCATTTGAAACATTTCTTATTGGGAAAATACTTTCGAATCGTATTATTATATATTTTCAAAACCTTAAACAAATTTAAAAATGCCGGTTCAATCACTCAAATTCACATTCAAAACCTTCAGTTATAAATCATTTTATTTGAATCAATTTCTTATATAATTTTCAAAATTTCAAATCCTTTCGAAACTTCAAATTTTCATTTTAAAAAGGTATATAATTCTTATCGAAAACATTTCACCTTTATATAAAAATATGGTCATCTTTATCAAAATAATAACTTCGATGTATACACAATTTCCAAAAATACAATCAACCACAAATTTTCCAAGGGATGATTCAAGGATGGATTTCAAAACAAAAAAGAGATTCAAATTTAAAGGTACCCTAATCAATTAGAATTCTGATTCGAAGATAAGCTCGAACGAAGATGAGATAATTAAATTACCAATTAGAAGATGGATAACCATATATAAATCGCGGGCGACCTTAACCGGGTCAACCGTGACTTCAGGGATATAATAAATGCGGAAATCTAAGGCAAATCGACCTTCGATTTCCAGAGATAGAATCCAGGTATAGCAGAAGATAGATAGCATCGTAAACCGAGGATACAGAAATCTCCGGTGAATCAATGCCAATTGTAAGGGAGTTTCACCCCTTTACAAATCATTCAAAGATTTGCGGAATCGCTGATCTTTATAGATGTCATTCGAAATGGGTTATGCAATGCTCCAAAATCAAAAGAATACAGATAGGGGAGACAGGAATGGATTCAAAACAAGTAGGAGTGTTCCAAAGTTCAAAGGAATCCTAATCGATAAAAATCCAAACCAAGATTAGAGATATATAACCTATATCAATACGAAAGAAATACCATTCATAATTTGGAAAAAGCTCAAATTCATATCATATGAAAAACAGAAGCATAAATATCTTTAGTTTGACAACTTCAGCTAAGCAAAAGATACAATAGAGTTTACTCCATGCAACCTAACATACTACTGATAACAAACAGATCCACAGATTACCACTCCTACATGAACAAAGAATTAGTATTAATTCTTCTGGGTGGTACTTCAATAGGTCCAGAACACTCTCCCTCAATGTGCCCCCAACTTCTACATTTCAGGCACAAGTGCACTACATTCCCATCTTCCTTAGTGAACTGCGGGTACACAGCTTTCTTTCCATGCTGTCTCTCAAAACAATTCCTGGATATATGCCCAGCCCTCCTACAGTGGTAGCAAATAGTTGAAAAGCCGATTGATGTAGTGGGTGTAGATTTCACTTTCTTCACCTTTTGGCAGCGACTTGGAAAGTGCCCCTCCTCACAGCATCTAAAACAGAAGATCTTGGATCGAAAACGCTGGCCCTCCTTCTTCTTTCCCTTATCTCTCTTCCCACACATGGCGGCATAGTGTCCATTTTCCTGACACCGATAACAAATGACATGGTCATAAGGACCAGGTCCTGCCTTTTCCTTCCACAGCTTTTCCCACTTCTCGATCACTTCCTTCCGTTCCTTACGGGTCAGAGCTCTTCGTGCTCTACGAGCTACTTTCTGCTCTTCCGATTTTTCCATACTCAAATAGCTTCCTATCAACAAAGAATCCGAATCAAACAAGATAGAAGTTCAAAATTCTAGCGAACCTAATTGAAGAGATTACTAATAAGGTGGATACAGAATGGATGAAGTTTAGAAAATTTTGCTTTCGAAATAAAAATTTATAAAAAATAATCTTTAAAAATCCTTTAAAATCATTTTATACTTCGAAAATACGTTCTCTCCCAAAGGAATGATTCTGGGATTGATTTCACTCATTCTAGGGTATTTTTACCCTATCTCTAATGAGGTTTTTGCTCCGCAGGCTAAGATTTGCCTAAAACCAAAGCTCTGATACCAAATGTAACATCCCACTATTTTGGACCATTCAAATCGACAATAAATCCACACATATCAGACTTGAATACTTCAAAACAGTGGATTGTCAAGAAAATTTAGAGCAAATAAAATCAAACACAGAATCACAAACACTGAATATCAGAATAACTCGCAGCGGAAAATAAAATACCATAGTAGTTCATGAAGCTACTATATACATACTCTCAAAACATATACAAAATCTCATAGTCTAAAAATGATACAATAGAAATCTGGATACAAAAGTCACTAATACAGAAGCAATACCGAATAGGAAATAACTAGAATAGAAACATATGACAGATAGATAAATAAGCTCCAACAAAACTCTAGCTCCAGAAGATGAATCCAAAGCTATGTTACTCAAGCTGACCCGAGCGTAAAGTAAAACACAAACACTCGAGTCAGGACATACATACTTATACAATGTAAACCAACTCAAGTGAACTGTAATAGCAACGCACAATAACTTAAAGGATGCTTGGGATCGCCCATCCTTTAAGGATCCGTTAAACCATCAATTAAGAAGGAATAAACGCTATCGTAGAAATGTCCATATTAAAGTAAACAATGCAAATAACAGTGTTAATGTGTGCATCAAAACAAACACAAGGAAATCAAATGGCCCACAAAGAAGTGTACCCGTGGTTATAGATTTCAAAATGGTTTATAATTTCGAATTAAAATCATTCATTTAAACCATTAAAAGATGAAGTCATTATACCTTCAAATCAAATATTAAATTCCAAAAATTTTAGCCTTTTCTGAACTCATTTATTTAGTTAATATTCCAAAACAATGAAATTTTCAGCTTTCGCAGCACTTAGGAAATGCTACAGTAAGTTATATTTGAAACAATTCAATTCAGCAAAGACAACATTTATAAACTGCAGTAGTTCAATTACATTTGAAAACTAGTTAAATTCAGAAAAGACAGCATTTACAAAACTGCTGCAGTAGTTCAGTTACAATTAAAAATCTTATTTTTAGCCAACTGCAGCACTTATCAAGTGCTACTGTAGCCCCTTTATTAGTTTCAGATTTCCGATTTTCTTTCTACAACCACATCACTTACCAAGTGCTGCAGTAGCCCTTAGTTAATTTAGCCTTTAGTTCATTTGCATCAACCACAGCACTTACAGAGTGCTGCAGTACCTTTAACTTCAGGTTTTTAAGTTAATTTCAGAAATGATAGCATTTCTGAAGTGCTACAAATTCAATTTCCAGATTTATAATAAAATTTCAGAAACAATTAAACTTCAATTTTAACCATTTTAACTTATAAAAATCATATTTTTCCACTTCAAAAATGTCCATTTAAATACCCTTTAACTTATGATTTTATAAAGAAAAATTTTACAATAAAAATCAAATTTTCCAATAATTTCACTTATTAAATTCAAGTGTACCATTTTCCCATTCTTTTCATTTTTTACAATTTACCTTAACACTTAAATTTAAATTTCCATTTCATAAATAAAACTAAATTTCCATTTTTATTTAATTAACTTAAACTTCCATTTAAAAATCAAATCACAAATTTCCAAATTAGTTATGTTTCAAATCACAATTTTTCCATTCATTTATTTAACATTTTTAATACATAGAATAATCATTATCACTTTATTAAATCATTTTAAATCCAAATTTAACTCAAAATATCAAATTTTACATTTTAAAAATACTTAAAATTTTCCAGAAACTATATAAATAACCACGGGTCTGTATAATATTTTCTAGCCTAAGTCAAGTGATACGGATAATATATCATTTCAATCCGTAATTTACAAAGAAAAATCCGGGTTCTATCATTTCAAATCCGCAATCTCAAGTTAAATAAAATAAATAAAAATCGCTCAAGCCTATCATTTCAGCCCATAACGATTTTTCCCTATTCTAAAGTCTGTTCGGGTATGTATCATTTCAACCCATAGTGATTTTATTTTACAGGGAACTTGCAGTGTAAGAAATAGAAATAAATAAACCGTATAGCAAAATATAACATATCAGATGATGTGACAGGTTTATAATAGGGTTTAACATCATATAATACATATCACAAGCATGTATAACATGATATAACAGTTTCTACACATTCACTTGTTGTCACTTCACAAATTCTATAAGTATGAATGTCAAGCGTGAATAACTCACCTTTTAAAGCTGGAGTTCGCAAATCAAAACACACAGATAAATTCCAGAAAGCACGATATAGCACGACTTTGGATTCAAGTGGAGAGAGAGTCAGGATATTAATCTTGTATACAAAAGTAAAACAAAACACTATATAAATGTATATACAATACAAAGATTAATTGAAACAAAATGGAAATAGAATTTACAAAAGACATCACCAAGTTTTTAACACAAGATTGCTTGACCATTCTCTCAACATGGTTCGGCCATACATGTTTTGTTGATGGTAAGGCTTGGTTTCGGACTCAAAATGGCACGGCTAGCATAGAAGATGAAGAGTTTGGAGTTACAAGGCATGGAATGCTAAAGGTCAAAGCAAGAGAGATGGGTTTGGTTCAACATAGGCTTGGCCTATGGTCAATATGGCTCGGCCATGGTCAGGTACAGGTCAAGTCAGAGGCTGATGTGATGTCCAGAGGTGATGCACGTGGTGGTGGTGGAGCTAGAGGTGGTGGCCGAAGTGAAAAATGAAGGGGATGGTGGAATTATGGCTCGGCTATGTAGTTTTCAAGGAGTTTATGCAAAGTTTTTGAGGTGTTTGGTCCACTTGAAGGTCATGGCCTGGTCTGGTCAGAGGAGGAGGGTTGTTGGCCATGAAAGATGAGGGGGAGGAGGTGATGGTGGTGGTCGGTGGAGGAGTGGATGGGTAGTGGCCGAGCAAAGCTAGAGAGATCAAGCAAAAATACAAAGAAAAAATAAAGAAGAAAAGGAGAAAATGGAAGCCATTACTTACTTTATTTTTTTCCAGAAATGTTATGGTCGTGAATTGTGATGAGAATGAGGAAGCATTCACGTGAAAAGCAAATGAAATGCATGGCTAAACAAGAGAAAATGAAAGGCCAAGACAATGAAAAGACTAGAAATGAAAAGTCACAAACAAATGAAAAGACTTTGTCTCTTTGAATTTCCAATTCATTTTAATTCAATATGAACAAATAAAAAATCAATTAAACAAAATAAAAGTTAAAACAAAATAAAGTAGAAATGAAAATAAATAAATAGTCTTGGAAAATAAGAAAAGAAATAAAGAAAATAGTTTAATTTATTGAAACTAGAATTAAAAATTGTAAATAAAATATAACTAATATAGGAAAATTCCAAACACAACAAAATTCACATAATTTAATTCAAAACCCAAAACAAAATAAAAGATGGCAAATAAAATAGAAAATGGATAATAAAATGCAGATAAAATTCTACGTGTAAAAAGCTGAATTCATCAAATTCTAACAAGTTTAAAACGGAATTCGACGAAACGAAAAACAGAACGGATATCAGAACCAATTACTATTTCAAAGAAAAAGATTAAAATTTAAAATTTAAAATTTCAATTTAAAAGTCACAGTTTGACAAAATATAACATTTCCAGAAAATCAATATTTAATTGTATTTGGAAAAAAAATAGAAACAAAAATCCAAAATACACTGGAAAAATTCCAAACTTCAATTTAAAATTATTTAAAAATCAAAGCTTCAAAATAAAAATTAATTTAAAAATATTTATTAAAATTTGGGTTGTTACAATATTCAAAGTGGAGTGTCCACATTGAAGCTCACAGTATTCTCAAGTTAAGGAAACTGTATAATATTATCACTTTGAGATTCTCTGTTTGACCTTGTTTATATTAACCAACAGAAAACTCTCAAGTGAGTCGGTCCATAATTATCCAATAACTATAATCACATAACCCCTTGTTGCCCCCAACATCCATGAGTAATGCACAGCCAGCATTTGGAGGGCATTACGTACTCTAGTGTCAAAGTATGTATTGATATCCTATCTTATAACATCTTGACTAAGAATATTTAAAGTAGTATATTATTTTAGAGTGATAAATTCCTCATGACTATGATACTTTGTAATTACTATCACATAACATATTTTTTAATGATTTTCTATTTAGTACTCTTTAAAACAATTACTTAATTAATATATCATAATATAACAAGCATACAATAGAAAGAAAATGGCTTTACTTTTTAGCAAGATTGGTTATCGAGTTAGATATATGTAACAAATTACATAATTGCCAATAGGGCATACCCCTATCTCTATCACATGTTTCATGGGTTGTTGTATTAATGACAGAAATAGTGGCATCTTATCATATAACACTTATTAGTGGATGCATCCAGATACAAAAGATTGTTTTCGTATACATACGAAATTTTATTTATGAAATAATAACTATTATTCAGTATTGACTTAAAATAAATATAGATTTATTTTGTTATGAATTTTATAAATATCTACAAATAAATCTATAATGGTATTGTCTTCGTAACATTAGTGAAGCATTAGCAATAGAAAATACAGAAGTATATAAAATTGTAACAATTAGTTTAGAATTAAAGACTAGGTCATATTTTTGAGAATAACGTTTGATCATATAATTATGAATAAAACGACATCGATGAATTGTATCTCAAGCAATTAAGGGAAAAGCACCCATTCAGTGGGAGTGATAAAAGAGTTGATGAACTCTTTGGACTGAGACACATAGATATACACAATCGAAGGTCTAATGATATTAAAATGGGTCCACATACTTCATTAAATTCACCAATGAATTATCATAGACATATACATGTATATTTCATACACAAGTCGTATATCTATGACAAGTTCATAGAATATAAAAACGGAAGTAGGGAAACATAACATGCAATGGAAATAATATAATTCAATTTTATTGAATATGTGAGTATATTGGAAAGAGTTACAAAAATAGCTAAAGCGAATAATATTTAACCTCAAAAGTCGCTCCTCCCAATTATACATAATGATGGATCAATAAGGAGTAATCGGACTTTGTTGGACAATGTACGATTGATAATGAGTAATGTTTAGTTAACTTCTTTCTATATGAATATGTACTTAAGAGTAAGTAGGCATGTTAAATTTAATTTCATCTAATGCATAGTTTACGAACTCATATAAGATATCAGTTTATAAGTAACCGCTACATGTTCTAGGTCTAGAAGTTGACATGTTGTGTGAGTCGCGAGGCCACATGAAAAATTCAATTATGAGGGATCTTGTGTGAACCACCCTAAAGGAATTTGGGACTAACCAATAATGGTTGACTAATTTATGCTATGAACATAAATCTCATAAACCCAAAATTCAGTCAGTTTTATGTAAGTATTGGATATGGTCCAAACATTCTAACATGGAAATTGAGTATATAAGATGAAAAGAAATTAACGGAGCCTTGCATAGAAATAACTCATTAAAATGTTTAATAGGAGTTCTCGCATATTACAGAGAAACTATGATTTTCCTATGGATGTCAAGAAAAGGAAAGGTTAGTACTAATAGTTTCCTCAGTTGCTGATAATCCATAAAGAGTATAAACTCTAGTGTATGGCATGATGCTTAAATCCAGAATAGATTCAAAGTACATTGTCAAATTAAAATTTCGATAGTTGGACCCGAAGGGATATGATCCATCGGTTGTAGGTGATTCTTCGAAAGGAAGACCATTGCAGTTGGAATATAGTAAGAAATATTAATGAGAATAACCTTGTAAATTTTGAAATTAGCATAATAGATCTGTCAGTTAACATGCTTGAGTTAATTCGAATTCTACTCATAAAATTATCGCCCAATATGACTTTGAATTCGATATATCTTTGTCGAACAAAAATTATGAATAATGATTTAGAATATGCCGTTTTCACATGATAACCAAAATGTCACGATATCAGAAGGAGCGATCATTGAGTTTGTAAGTATTGGATAAGATCCAAGAACTGATATAATAGTATCATTCGAAAAGCACCAGAATTGAGCAAACAATTTGACAGGGATATCAAATGATTTGATTGTTACTCAAAATACAGAGGAAGCTTGCGTCCATAAGAAAGAATATTTAGTACCAAGAACATTTAGAGGTACTAAAATGTTTCTAAAACTGTAAATAAGGATCTTGGGATTATCCCAAATGACATACAAAGACACCATGTTTAAAATTTTAACGTCGAGCATATGAGATGATTCCTTATGCATTGGTAATGTGAGTTATTATATATGCTATGTTTTCTACTATACGTTATTCCCGTACGCACCCGATGCACTGAGCAAGTATCAAATCCTAATCAATATCGCTAAATGGTATTTATGAGTATTCACAAGTATTTAAGAAATACTAGAGAATTGTTTATGGAAATAATGAACTTTAACACCCCACGTTTTTACATTAATTAATTTAAAATGGAACTTAAATAAATATATAACAAATGGTGAAAATATTTTTTACAAATGTTGGAATTTGGCTACGAAACTTATACCATTGGACTAGTAGCGTTTTTTGATCAATTTCTATACATAAACTTTTCCAATCGGAGTTCAAACGAAAAAGTTATTAGCGTTTGAATTTTCATCATTGGAAATAATTATATATGCAATTAAGGAATTAATTTAAAATAAATTAATGATTGACTAACACCGTTAAAGTTAACGGTTTCTTAATAGTCAAGAAAATTTATTAAGGCAGGAGGTAATATTAATTGAGTGTTAAAGGAAGCAAATCAACCAGAAATCAAATGGGATCGAAACGCACCAAAATTCATGGGTCAGGTCAACCATGACCTATCCATGGTCGGCCATGAGCGGTCGACCTGGGTTGGGGCGGTCGACCCACCTTGTCTTGGAGGCGGCAATAACTAGAGGCTGTGTGGCCCAAATCTAATTTAGTTCACATCTGACAGTTAGTGCTAATTTGAACCTCTATAAATTAGGGCCTAGGGCTTCACTTCCAATTATTTTTCTAATGAGCACAAAAGCTCTATCATTTTCCTTTCTCCTTCAAAATTTCTAAACACGTGGAAATAGATGTGGATAGCATGGATATACATTCGAGAAGAATAATAAAGATTAGACGACGTGAAACAGGTTCAAATCAGATTGTTATATCAAAAGGTAAACTTTTAGATCTGGTTCTGATTAATATATCTAAATCCAATTCTCTTCTATCTAATCCAATCTCTAATAGATCTGTATGAAATATTGTCTGTGGATCTAAATAGGGAGTCAAAAAGTGGAGAATACAGATAATAGGGTCAGATCTGGATTAAATCAAGAGATTTGGGAGCATTAATTATAGGTGAGTGGGAATATTATATATTTTATACAATACTAGATTATATCATTGAAAATCGATTCCTATACGTCTAAAATCTGAATTTAACTTGTAATGAATTCGTAAATGTAAAATTTAAGATATGAACTTGCCTATGTAATTATGTGATGGTTAGTTTTAATTCTACAATCGCATAATGATTAGTTTTAGTTCTATAATTACGTAATGATTAGAATTGTTAGTTTCTACATCGGATATTAGTTAACTAAAACATAATGAATTGGGATTTCATTTTATTGATGAATAAAGTTTGGAAAAAAGTTAATTTTACTTTTGGGAATTTTGTAATATTTTAGTTTACCGGAATTTGTATTGTCGCAAGTAGATTTTCATATGTTGTCTAGTCTAAATTTATAAATGTGCGATTTTTGAAATGATAAGGAGTAAATAAATGCCTATAAAAGAAAGAGGTGTACAAAATAGGGATGATTACCGTATTTTGTAGTGCCTATTTCAATAAATAAGAAGAGAATTCATTGTAATTACAAACACCACACAAATACCCTCTTTTATATAAGATATGGAAAATTACTGTGTAACAATTAATTAATGAAGTTTAATTCCAACTTATTGAAATATAGTAATCCCAAAAGTGGAATATTGAAATAAGAATGTAACTAAAAAGTTAATAAAACAAAAACTGATGAAACAGGAAGTATGAGTAATGGGTAAGAGTAAAAAGCTAGGGAAATGAAATTAACTAAGTCTAATAATCTAATGAAATGGACTAAGTATGATAATCTAATGAAATGGATTAAGTCTGATAATTGAATGAAATGGAATAGAGATCAAAGTTGAACTAATGAATGTAGTAGCAATGATATTGATGTTTGAAATTGAGAAACAGTAAATGAAATTAATGAAATAAAAGATAAATGCATCGTAAGAGTGAAGACTTTAAGTCAGACATAAAAGATGTTAAGGAAATAAAGAAAATAAAGAAAATAAAAGAAGAATAAGTCTACATAAATCTAAAATATGTATATAAGTAGCCTCGGATATGCATTTGTGACGGGTGTGAATAGTTATAAATTGTCTGTTATAATTATAATGGACCAATGTCTGAAGGTTGTTAGACTAGGTTGGAATGCTAATAAAATATCCATCCAATAGGACCCATGGCGAGTGCATAATTTTGTACTAGAGGGGTACCCCCAAGTCTGGACCGTGTTTATACAGATTTTCCGTTATAATTATGTTGAGTGCACAGTCAAATTAGGTTTGCTTCAATGTTTTTAAGTAGGGGTATTTCCTTGATTGCACTAAGCAATCTAAATGGACAATAAGTGAGATCGGACTTATGCGATGTGGCACGAAAAGTCTGGTGAGTGTAGGTGCCAAAATGAGTTGCAACAAGTGTACGTAAAAGTTTGGCATACTTGGGTACCATAAACTATGGTAGGAGTTACATATTTCTCGAGCTCGGCATCCGTCTCTTGCGGTCAACGAGAAGGACAGGGTTACACCAAATAGATCTCTTTCGCCTACCAAGATTAGTTCAGTTGGGTTGCAAAGCCATAGTTGTTAGTTAGTTTATTTGATAGTGTGATGGCGCCTGTAACTGATTGTATGAAGGGCAAGCAGTTTTCATGGTCGGAAGAAGCAGGGGTTGCTTTTGAACGAATCAAGGAACTCATGACGTCAGCCCCAATTCTAGTATTGCCGGATTTTCAGTTGTTGTTTGAGTTACATACTGATGCATCTAAGGTTGGAATTGGAGGGGTGTTAAGTCAAAGAGGCCGACCAATTGCATATTTCAGTGAGAAGCTTTCGGGAGCTAAGATGAGATATAATACTTATGATGTGGAATTCTATGCTATTGTGCAAGCTGTGAAGCATTGGAGACATTACTTGTTCCATAAGGAGTTTGTCTTGTATACAGACCATGAGGCGTTGAAGCATTTGCAAGGGCAAGATAAAGTCAGAGCTAGACATGCTTCATGGATCGCATACTTGCAACAGTTTACATTTGTGGTGAAGCATAAGTCGGGAATTACAAACCGTGTGGTAGATGCATTGAGTCGAAGGAATCATTTGTTGACTACAATGAAGGTTGAAGTGACGGGGTTTGATGTGTTGCCAGAATTGTTTGTCGATGACCCTTACTTTGCCAAGGTGGTTGATGAAGTCGAGAAGGGGAAGACGGATGAGTATGTGTTGGTGGATGGTTTTCTTTTTAAAGGGAATCGATTGTGTGTACCAGAGTGCAGCTTACGAATAAAGATTGTGAAGGAGTTGCATGAGGAAGGTCATGTGGGTAGAGATCGTACTTTGCAGTTGATTTCTGAATCATATTTTTGGCCATCCATGAGGAAAGAAGTGGAAAGATTTGTGCGGAGATGTCATATATGTCAAATTTCCAAAGGGACAGCTACGAATGCAGGGTTATATATGCCATTGCCCGTGCCTACTAGACCGTGGGTTGATATTAGCTTGGATTTTCTTTTGGGTTTGCCGAGAACTCAACGTGGTAATGATTCCATATATGTGGTGGTGGATAGATTTTCCAAGATGGCGGATTTCATAGCTTGTAAGAAGACAGCTGATGCCATCCGTGTTGCTCAGTTATTCTTTAAGGAAGTGTATCGACTACATGGGCTACCTGAATCCATTGTTTCTGATCAGGATACGCGATTTCTAAGTCATTTTTGGTTGAGCTGTGGAAGATGGTCGGAACGAAGCTGAATTTTAGTAGCGCCTATCATCCGCAAACTGATGGGCAAACGGAGGTGGTTAACAGATCGTTGGGAAACTTGTTGAGATGTCTTGTGAAAGATAACTTGAAGAGCTGGGATATGAAGTTATGTCAGGCAGAGTTTGCACATAATCATGCAGTCAATCGAAGTACTGGATTCAGTCCGTTTCAAGTTGTATACTCAGCAAGTCCGAAAGGACCATTGGATTTGACAACAGTGCCACATCAGAAGGGAGTTGTTAAGCGAGCTTGTGATTTTGTGACTGAGTTGCAGGAATGCCACAGAACTGTTCATGAACGATTGCTTGCATCAAATGAGAAGTATAAACAACTGGCAGATAAGAAGCGAAGGAGTGTGAACTTCAAAGAAGGTGATTTGGTTTATGCCGTTTTGACGAAAGATCGTTTTCCAGTGGGACCTTGCAACAAGTTAAAAGCTTGAAAATTTGGGCCAGTGGAAATCTTGAAGAAGATCAATGAGAATGCATATCAGTTGAGATTGCCGGATAATGTTCATACTTCTGATGTTTTCAATATCAAATACTTGATTCCGTATTATGGGGAAAGGTTTGTCGATGAAGAGGAAAATGTGAATTCGAGGTCGAATTCTTTCCAACCCGGGGAGGATGATGCAACACACCTTATGATGCGACCTAGCAACTTATACCCTAAGTCACGCCCGAGTTATGACAACCAACAACATAGCATGTTATGCTTTAGGTCGCGCCTTCTTGAGTCGCTTACGCGACCTAACGGGATAGATGAAACGATGGAAGAAGTTGCAGCACATCAAGGGAGGTCGTTTGCCTTAGGTCGCTTGCGACCTAACGATGGTGCAGTGAAACATGAGGCAGCGCTTGAGTTATGCCCTAGGTCGCTAGTGTGTTATGACCTAACGAAGTCTCGACCTATCAAACCACGATCCAACGAGATAAGTAATGTAACACATTGTGATGCCTTAGGTCGCGAGGCCTTAGGTCGCTCAAGAGTAGGTCGCGAGACCTTGGGTCGCTGAGATACCTTAAGTCGCTGGAAGAGGTTTCCTTAAGTCGCTCAAGTGTTAGGTCGCGTGAAGATTTACAGAAGCTATTTTCTTAAGTCGCTGATCTTTAAGTCGCTGGAACTTCTGATGTAAGCATTCCTTAGGTTGCTGCTGTCTTGGGTCGTGTTGTATATAAGTTGAGTCGCATTGTTTAAAGTCGTTGTATTTTGTTATGTTGTATTTTGTTATAACTCGTGTCTGTTAAGGTCATGAACGACCTATGTTAGATCGTGTGGTCTGTACAAAGGTTGTGTGAGTATAGGTCGTAGGTTGAGATGTTTAGGTCGTTCGCGTCCTATGTGTGGTCAGGTGTTGAGTCGTGTGAGTTGTAACCCTATAAATAGGGATGTTGGGTCATTTGTAAAGTTATTTGATTTTGAGTAAAACTTTGTTTGTGTGCTTTGTGCCAATTTGAAATTGGAAGTTGAGTGTGATCTCCTTTCTCCATTTGCTGTTATTCGAGTGCGCTCGAATCAACGGAATTGAAGCCGATTCACGGTATCTCGTGCGCGAGATCAACGTTCGAAGAATCGTAGATCTTTTAACACAGTATCGTGCGCGATCAACATGTTGGAGATAGCTAGAATCCGGTATCTTTGAGATCAACGGATTTGGGCATTCAGTATTTTTCAATCCATCGATTTCTACTTTCATCGTTGTATTCATTTCTATTATTTCCGCTGCGTCACATTTCTAAGATCATAGTGCATTAATCTCTACAATGTACAATTGTTGGTGGTGTAGGAGGTAATCTCTCCCATACTTAACACCCTTCTCTGAGACATACAAGCTCAGAGTTGTACTTTTGTAGAAACCAATAGTGTGTTGTTGCAAATGGCAATGTGGCATATACGTGAAAATGTTCTAAGAAAGGTAAACGTTACCTCAAGCCTCACACCTGAGGAATTGTGAAATAGGGGCTGCTTTAGGACTAAGTGGTTCGCTACCATTAGGGTATGGTATCAGCTTTCTAGATTTATTTTGCTTCCACTATGACATTGGGTAAAAAATATGTGGTGTATGGTATGAGAGCTCTCGGATAAGTCGAGAACAGCTGGGGTAATATCATATTCGGTTCTATCCGCTACCAGATGGGTTTGCAGGTAGGCCGGTCAAAATTAGCAGAGGTTTCGAAGATGTCGATCCTCGGTACATTCCTCTAGAAATGTACTATATGAGAGGTAGTCCCTTACCTCGCTATTCATTGGAAATCTTAATCTCCAATAAGTGCCTTGGGCTTTAGTTGTAAACTTATTATGCTGGAATTTAATAGTTTAACAATTTCAGCTATTTGAATATGTTTATTTGAAAGGTTTTCAAACAATGTAATTAAAAATAATATCACTGGATTTTACGTAGAATGATTAGGTTATCATAAGATAAAAACTTGTTCCGTGTTTATGTGCGGCGTGCTCTTATGAGGTACCATTTGCATTCCAAATACTCGTATTTTGAGTTTCTCACATCAGTCCCATAACTACCCGGAGGTTTTTTCCCTTAAACTCTAGGTGCCCTATTTTTTTGGGCAGCTTGGTAGTTAGGTTTTGTTTAGAGCATTTTGGAAGATCTCGGAGCATGGAGTTATAAGATTCTTTTAAAGATTGTTATCCATTTCCAACACACTTATGTACTATTGTATTCCGCATTTGTAAGGACAGATATTTATAATTGTCCATGTTGATGTTAAGTTAAACTATGGTAAATGTAATTAAAATTTTCTGATGTAAAGATTATATGTTGAAACAACATATGTTATTCAATTCGTGTAAGATTCTGTTCTACCTTTATTTTCTTTCAACCCTTACTGGTCGGGTTTCCCAGCACTTGAATTGCGACATATGAATACCGAGGATGTATCTGTGCCAATTTCGACGGTCGAAAATTCGGATCATCACATTTGGTATCAAAGCTTAGGTTGAGCAAACACTTGAGTCTGCTAGGGGTAAAGTCTCATCAGAGATAGGGTTAGTAACACCCTAGGATGAGTAACTCATTAGAGATAGGGTTAGCAACACCCTAGAATGAGTTAAGAGTATATTATATAAGAGAGCGTATTTGTTAATGATATACAAATTATTTTTGTCCTGGAAATATATGGTAAATGAAATAATTTTACCTAGGATTATATTTTCAATATAAAGAAAATATTTTGAAAATATATATAGTTAGATATGTTATAACTTGAATGATAGTTTGAAATCAAGGTTAGTAAAATCTAAGTATAAAACATCTTGTGATTAGAATTTCATAGTTTGACTATAACGTGTTTAATAACAACACTGAGAAGATTAAGAGTATTATTTGAAAAACTATTTAGATAATGAGAACTTTTATCTAAAAAAGGTCTTTGGGAAGAAAATTTTCAAAGGATTTTATTTGAAATATTCTAAGTATTGGTTTGGAGAAACAATATTATGTGCTTAGCAAACTATCACCCTTAACATTGTATAATTAAAATGAATCCATGTTGGGATAAACTTAGATTTATAACCTAACATTAGAATTAGTAAAGATGATTAAAATGCTTAGTAACTAAGTGTTTGTTGTTGATAATTAAAGAAACCCTCAAGCTACAGGAGAAAGTATTCGAATGGGGAGACCTCAAGAACGAACTAGGGTGAGAAGAATGATCTAATCATTCTTTCGAGTGACATGGAGGAACCCGGGAAATGGCCACTTAGCAATACTAAGCCCATTATCAAAGAAGAATTAGATCCATGCACCCGACTAGATAAAGAAGGTTACCTTATGACCGAAATTGCTATATCTTCCTCGACTTCGGAACTTATTATAGTGTCTAGTGACGAAGAGACCCCTCATGGATCATTGACCCAATAAGTTCAGAACTTGAACCAGAAGAAGAAATTCCTGAGGAGGATCCGATGGAAGAAGAATTTGAACTTGAAGAAAACTCAAACGTTATGATATCCCATGAATCAAATAACAGCGGTAGAGACAGGAACGTCATATGAGAGATGGACGATGACCATATTATTTGGTGCAAGGAGTCATCATATTCCCCCATTCATTGGGACAACATGGAAAGACGAAGAGGAAGAATTTGTGGATCTCGAGGAAGAAGAAGTGCAAGGTTTAGAAGAACTAGAAGAAGGAGAAATTATGCAAGAAATGCCAACCGGACTGGGGCATGTGCCATGGAACTAGCCCTGGTTATGATATGAAGTGGATGTGATACCACAGATTAAGGATGGAAACAAAGCAGATAACAAACAAGATGATAGTGATGACGATGAAGAAGTCTTGTTTGATTTTGGATACGGAAGTGGACTGTCAGCATCCGACTCAGAAGAGTTATTATGATGTGAGATTGGAAGATTGGAAATATCTATCCAGTATTAAGTAGTAGCATATATATGTACGGCTTGTAAGGTAGTTATGTTGGTATCAGTATTATGAAAACCCAAGTAGGTTTAGAAGGACATAAGAATGGTTTAAGTTTGAAAGGAGAAATGATGTGCGTAAGATAAGGATGGATGTAAAATATTAAGCATGTATCATATAATTATGTCCTTTGTTTATGACTTTGTTCAAATGTAAATACAGAAACCATTTAAGAAAATTTCATAAGAATAAAACCATATCTTTATGAAATGGTTAAAAACTTAAACCAAGATTTTTCTAAATATTTTGAAAAGGATAAAAAGTATATGCATTTTACACGAAATATTTTGTAACACAAATTTGGCCTAAAGATTTGAATATAGGATTTTGATATACGAAAAGTATTTATCACTCGATGCTTTAGGGAAAACATTAATGTGGATTTGTAGCCGGCACTTACATTTTCAATCATAGTTGAGAGCTATGCAAGGAAAATAGAAGTTTCCGAGCCTGATCAAAGTCCGCACTAGAGCATCGAAGGATCAATACTAGTTTTGAAGTAAAGTTATGTATTTGAATAGTAGATCAAATCAGACATTACGTACAATCTACATACATTATACAAGTGTAATTTTAAAAAATAAATATTTTGGGCAAACACCTTTGGGTTTTGCATTGTAATATCGAGGACGAAATTCTTTTAAGAAGGGGAGTCTGTAATGACCCGCAAATTTATCACTTTGATAAATTATATTCATTTTTAAAATATTCAACTATAAGCTTTTTCACATAGATTATGTTAACAATAAATAATGATGGAAATCTTATTTTGAATAAGTATTTACAAAAATATACACTTTGAAAAATATCGAGAAAATGACCGAAAACGTTTTATCAATAAATAGCTCTATAATTATTAGAAGTCGCGCACGGAGCTGGATACATACATATATTTATCCATATAAACAATAATATGAAATAAAATATTTTATTTTATTTTTGGGAATAAAAAGTATTTATGACATCATCAATAATGGTGTCATATTTAATAATGGATTTATGAAATTAAATTAAGATTTAATGACTTAATAATTACTATAATTATTCAAGAATTTGTTTTTAAATGGTAATAATTCATTTTAATTAGTTATATAGTGATAGTAAATCATTTATAATAGTTTTATATAGATATATACATGAATTGAAAATATAAGAAAATTTGTATCGCTTTACCAATATAACAGCACTTTTTGTAAACAATTGTTTATTATTAATTTATATGGTTTTATAAATCAAATGTGATAATTTTAATTAGTTAAAATTGATAAGAAATTATATTTCAGCATTTATATGTAAATTAATTTATAAGTGAAAATGTGACCGGGAATCGGCTTCTCGATTTTCAACGGTTAAACGAACGGAAGTCGTTCAAAGTTGTTGCAACCTTGTTTATATCATTTGTGCACATATATAACATACACATGCATGCCCTAACATATACATGAACACACACACACACATATATATACATATATATATACACAAAAATACTTACCATTTGCATTTGAATTTACATATAGTAAAAAGTATAACTATCTTTACTAAACAACCAACTTTTAAACATTATTAAACAATAGTTAAAAATTGTTAATCATTGTTAAATGATAGTTAAAATATTTCTAAATGATTTAGCAAAAGGAAATAAAAAGGTTAGGGTAAGTCAGAGAATTTCCAAATCTGCTTAAATAAAAATATTTAGAAAACCCAAATATCAGGATTTGAAATCATTCTCCAAATCATAAACTAATTTCAAGCCAAATAGCAATTAATAGTATTTTAAAAATACTAAATTGAGGTCAATAGCCACCAATGCACTTAACCAATATTGTTGTTGATTTTTATCACTACAGGGATTAAGTTTTGAACATATGCCAATGTCATAACTAATAGTGCCAATTTCCTGTATTTCACTTTTAAATGACAATCGCTTTTAAAAGTGGAAATTAAACTAAATTAGCCAATAATTTTAACCAAACACAAATAGTAAATTTTTTTACTACATATCTTACTATTTAACCAAAAAGGCGAGTTTAACTCACCGAAATTCTAGATGCTGTTGAAGCATTTTAGTTCCCACTAAAGTCGACAACATTCGAATTAGCTGAAATTTCTACAAGCTACAAATTCTATGAATCCAATTCCTAAGCGTAGCTATCATCGATACGAGTGCAATGCGACCGACCGCGTTCAATTGGGACCTAGTATAAAATAGATATTGATTTTACAAAATTTTGAATTAATTAAAATAACTAATTAACTAATTAACTTAATTAACCTTAATCCCACAACTTACTAAGCCCTACTCTCAACTCAATCCCGATCGAACAAAACTCAGGTGTGCTCTCCTCTACTTTAGAGGATCACACATTTTTCTTAAAAAAAGTATAAATATCTAAGATATTTTCTATCCTGAAAAGAAAATATCAACTCACTTACACGCCATCATCATCACACACACACATGGGAGCACAAAGGGGGTGGCCTTGCCGTGCATTTGGAAGGGATGGAGGGGGTGTGGGCAAAGGGCAAAAGTGTAATTATACATTTAGATATTTATTTTCAAATTTTTTCTATAAATATCAACCGTTCTCTTCATAATTTTACACACTTTTCTACTTCATCTTCTTCCTCATTCTCAAAGTTTTCCATGGCTTCCTACCTTAAGGAAATTATGAAGAAAAATATTGCAAAAAGAAATTAAATTTATATAAGTATATTTACATAAGAAATCCACTTCAAAACAAAGGCAAATCATTCTTTTCCCCCCACATAATCCACGGCCACCACCTTCTACAACCAAGGCCGAGCTTAACTCTTTCCAAGCTAGGGAGAGCCCATTCCAAGGTCCAAGGCTCGATTCCGTAGGCTTTAATTTGATTGTAGCGAAGCTGTAGCAAATTTTCGAGAAGTTAGAAACCAATGAAGGTGAGAAACTATATATATATATATATATATATAAACACACACATATATCTGTATGTATGTATTTATGTATATAATGATGATGTGATATGATTGCTATGGATGTTTACTATATTGTGATCATCAAGTTTGGTTGTTTTAATATAGTTGTTTAATTGTGTAAACAAGTCACGTTAAATATACATTGATATTACATAAGGAAATCACTTTCCGAATCAAGTTATAAAAGTGATATGGAATCACTAAACCCCTTTAAAATGGTTTATAAATGTTTTATAAACAATAAAACCCAATTTTATGAAGTTTGGACAAGTTATGAAAGTTGAGTCAAAAATAAGCGTGTAACAGCAATTCACGATTTCACGTCGTAAAAGTTTAAATCCATTTATACGATGGATTTAGAGTCAGAATTATTTGTAATAAGAATTTCCAAACTCTTATACTCATAATTTTCAGACAAAAGGAAAAATCGAATTTCGTTTAATAAATTTTGAAATATGAGCAAAACAAGTTTTCAAAATAATCGCGGTTTGACAGTTCAGAAACCAAAGCGATAAATTCTTTATAAATGATATTTTGATTCTTTAAAAATATAGAATAAATTTCATAAATAAATAAAAATGTTTTAAAATAGAATTGAGGCACAAAAATGGATTTCTAACTGATCGAAAAGTTGTTTTGGAGTTTCTTGTTGTGAAAAAAAAATTAAATTTAATAATAAGAAATAACTAGAATAAAATGTAATAGTATTCATTTAAGGTAATTGCTAACTATTTTAATGTAACTCCAATTAATTGAAATGATTAAAAAGTTATAATTGGTTATAGATTGTAAATTAATTGTAATAAGGTGTGTATTAATTGATAATTGGATCAAAAGAATAATAGATAATTTAAATGTGGTATTAATTAATGAAATAATATGTAATAAATTGTAATTGGATGAAATTAGTGTTATTTAAGTAGTTATGACATTTATGTGTTGATAACAAACTTACAAATGTTATTAAATGTAGAAAAGGTGACAATTGTTAGTTGTTACCAATTTATTTAATCAATTACAAATAAATGTAATTAAATGTTACATTAATATGAGTTAAGACGATAACTGTAAAAGGTGAATGCAATAAATGTAAAGAAATGTCAATTATATTCATAAGGCAATAATTGATTTAATAAAAAGATTTAAACCAAGATAAGTTAATTTATTGGGATTTAAAATTTTATTTAATGTGAAAATCGACAAAAATTCAATATAATTGGAATATTGCAATTAATATGGTAAAAGATGATAATTGGAGAATATTAATGTAATAAAATATAAACCAATGTTAACTATGTCTATAGAGTAATGATTGATTGAATAAAAAGATTGAAATCAAATTAAAACAATTTATTAGAATTAAATTATAATTAATTGGATTTAATTGCAGTTGAAACTGAACACTGTAATTAGTGTAATATTTAACACTGAATTGATATGTAAATTTGTTTTAAATTATTGTAAATGTCCAAGTAATCAAAAATAATGAAAATTGCTAGTTATTAAAAGTGGAATTAAAAAGTGATTTAATCAATTTAATAATAATTTATTTAATTAACGTAAAAATGGCCATTTTGTCCACTATCTCGGATTTCGACGAAACTAGTTTCAATGGATCCGTAATGGTGAATTATTGTAAGGTTTCAAGTTTCGCAGTGATCGAACTTGTCGTTTGATCGTACAGACTCGAAACGCGTAGAAATCAATTTAATTAAATTCGAGTGGAATCAATTTGAAATTAGCTGATTTTAGAGCTAACTTCTTCATATGATGGAATTAGGACTTGAAACCTGTTCCATTAAGTTTAAAACTATCGAAAACATATATTTTGATATATGGGATGACTCAATTTCGTTTCGGAGGCAGAACGGGCTTTTTGGTTCGCTATTCGTCGTTCGTACAAATTCGGTTGTGTTTATTTTTCTTATTAGGCTTCGTTAATATAAATAGATTCTTATAAACCCTAGCAAACTTTCATTCCTCATTTCTGTATGTACAATTCTCTTTGACCTCTTCTTCTTCAATCTCCAAACCAATTTCAAAAATCAAACTTCTCCAAACCATATCAAATTATATACCGATTCGAAGCTCGCGACGAGCGCAACTCATATCTGCAATTCGTTTTTGCAATCAAAGCACCATTTTTCCAGAAATCGAAGATGAATCTCAGCAGTCCATTCTAGGTTTTGGACGATCCAATGGTGGATCTTCACCCGATCGACGATCAGGAGGTGGGGTTGGGAAGATGGTTGTAACGACCCTGAAATTCCGACCCAAATTTTAAATTTTTGAATCCATTATTTTAACATAAAATTATGGAACTGTCTTACGATTTCGATTAGCGCCCAAACTTTGTTTAAAAATTGCGCCTAGATAGTTATAGATATGGGAAAAGTTTCGTCGGAAAATACCGCAACAAATTTCGTTCGCGTTTACTTCACATCAGTTCATTATAAACGCGAAATTTTTTATCTTCTGAACCGAAATATTTTGTAACGACCCACTATTTTGGACCATTCAAATCGACAATAAATCCACACATGTCGGACTTGAATAATTCAAAACAATAGATTGTTAATTTAAATTGGCAAAACTCAGCATATACAGTAAATAAAATAATCACAGATCACAGACACAAAGTAAGATAACAATAATGCAGCGGAAACAAAAGAATAGTAGTTCATGAAGCTACTATATATATAACAGAGTTAAACAAGATACAACAGAAGTCTCGAATACAATAGACATCTCAATACAATAGTCAAATACAAGATCTGAATACATCCCTGGAATCAACTGAATAACTGAAAGCTGGATAGATAGCTGGATCTCCAAGCGAAGCTCCAACTCCAAAGGTGAGTCTCGAATACAGTATCACTTAGTCTGACCCGAGCGTAAAGAAAAACAAAACACTCGAGTTAGGATTAACATTCTTATATCAATAAATCCAACTCAAGTGAAATAACAACTGAAATACAAGTAACTCCAAGGATGTTTGGGATAACCATCCTTTAAGGATCCGTTAAACTATCTACTATGTAGTAGTGTACGCTAAGTAGATAATGTCTAATCAGTAAAGTATGATATCAAAATAGCGTTAAGTCATGGCCCATTCCACCCTTAACACATTTTTATTCCCAAGAGCATATACAAGACCGTAGTTTCCCCAAAACCGGAAGTCACCAGAGGGAAATCCATATACTAAAGGTACAAACCAAAATCGTAGTGGTCGCGAATAGAATAATCAGTATGACAAGGTACATGAGGCAATACCAACTAGGATACTAGTAGTTGCGTGATCCGGACTGATGTTGGGCATAGCAGCTACTACCCCAACATCGCGAAACAACACTCCCATAATCGAGGGGTGCACCCAAATCGAATCACAAAAGTAATAGATATGGTAACGAAGAAGTGTGTCCGCTAGAGGTGGCGAACATCAATGGCCCGGCGCGTCTCCTGTTTTAGTCATGTCAGGGTTATCCAAAATCGTTCTCTTTCTTCAGTCAACGCGTTCATCAAAACCATCCACTTCGTTCTAGATCAACACTCCGCGTATATTAGTTATTAAAGTGATTTTCGGTATCGACAGAGAGTATGTCCATATCCGATCCCGATCTCTTTAATAACTACAAATTATTACACCGATGGTCATTTAATAAACTTTCAAAATAGTTATATTTCAAAACCGACATAACATTGCCATTTCAAAAATATTCACCTCCAAAATCATAGTACTTTTCCAAAGTTATAACACTTTCGAAATCATAGTCTTTTAAAAATCAAACACTTTGGAAATCACAGCTTTGAAATCATAGCATTTTGGAAATCATAACTCTTTTCTTTTAAACGGTTTAGATATTAAAATTTGTATATATAATAAAATAATTTATAAATAAGATAGTTTATATAAATAGTTATAAGTTAAAATAGTTTAAAATAAAATAATTTATATTAAAAATGATTTATATTAAAATAGTTTATATTAAAATAATTTATAAAGTAAAATATCCATAGTTTTAAATATAATTTAAAATTTCTTTATAAAATAAAATAGTTCCTCAAATTTCACAAATCGATTCAAATCAACTTAAATTCCAAAATTTTAATTTAATCAAATCTCAAATCATCAATTTCAACTCGATTCCATTTCTCAATAAATCATTTCAAATTATATCGATTTCAAATACAAATTTGAAACCCAAATTTAACCATTTCAATTTCAATATATCTCAAAGCTTTAAATATTCAACATTTCAGAACTAAATTTTATAATTCCATTCATATCTAAATTTAATTTCATTACATTTAGTTTCTGAGATATTGCTTTAATCATTTCAATACATCTAAATACAACTTCAATTTACAAATTTTTATAAACAAATATCCCATTTATTTTTATATAAGTTTGAAATATTCATTTAAGCTACTATTAAATCAAGTTCAAGTTATAACACATATCTTACAATTTCAAATTTAATAGATTTCAAATCAAACTTATTTAAGTATAATTCTTAAATAATTAAGAATTCCAAATCAAATTTAAATTTATCTTTCAACCTGAAACATTATAAACTTTATATTTGAAAATATAAGTTTTACATAAATACTCAAAACATATTTTTATATTGATTCAAATCAACTTAAATAATCTTTAAAATCAATATTTATTACAACCATATATTTCCTTCAAAACCATAGAAATCATTTTTCAAATATTTATATATAGACCAACGGTGTCTGCATATAATTTTCTACCCTATGGTCAAGTGATGCGGATATTTATCATTTCAATCCGTGGTTTAAATTATATTCGGGTCTATATCTTTTCAACCCGAAATCCCAAATTCAATTCAATTGAAAATCGCTTGGGTTTATCATTTCAACCCATAACGATTTTCTCCTATTCTAAAGTCCGTTCGGGTTTGTATCATTTCACCCCATAGTGATTCTATACTAACAGGGAACTTGCAGAGTGATAACAGATATGATAATAATACAACATGCATATATCATCAATATAAATAATTGATAATGGTGCCAGATGTCACATGTGAACTGATACAGGTAATAGCATATATATAACAGTGCGAATAAATAACATCAGCATATTTCAATTGTCGTTTCAATTGAAATCAAATTTAATAAATAAAAGAACATTAATCGTGAGTGATTGCTCACCTTTTGAGGCTAGAGGATAGACAAAGAAATGAGCTACGAATTCCAAAGCAATGCTAGCTAGATGGACACGATTCGATGAAGGAACCAGGAACGACGGACGAAGCTGATAACAGAAATCGATGACGAATTAGAACCAGATTGACGAAGGTGGATGGTATAAGTGAACTCATGACTATAACCAACATTTATATGCAGACTTGCTTTATATCGTATATACTTTATGTTTAATATAAAACAATGTTATATCTAAGTTTCAAATACAATATTTATATAAAACGGTATTATACTATGCTTAATATACAGTAACCTAGACTATCAACATGTATATGTAGACAAAGAATGCGAACAATAATTACGAACAAATGCAGACCACCCTTCACAACCAAACAGGTATTAAATATATATATATATATATATATATATGCCTACCTTCAAACAACCTATGCAGATAATGATATGTACATGCATGTCCTAAACAAACAAAACATCTATGTTATGTACACACGCTTAAAAATATGAATTTTGAAACATATACAAAAAAAAATCTACGTATAAATTTCAAATCAACGTCTATTCAAAATAGAATCCTCCCCAAAAATCATATATATTATTATTATCTTCAACTATATATATTGCAGTATGAATGCAAAACTTTTTAAATGCAACAAGACAAATATCTGGCTAACATGTGTGCAGACCAACTCATATATTCTAAAATGAATATCATATTTGAAAGTCCGAACCTATGCAAATCTCTATAACAGTTCATGTAACTAATATGTAATATGCAACCTGTACACATGTATATCTAATTAGTAAACGCAAACTTATATAATTATAAACTTGCAGAAATCTTATATACTGTATAACAAATACTATCAAAAATATAATATGCTATAGTATATCACAACACACGCAACTCCAATATCAATACATACTTGATCCCAGAATCAAAAGGAGGTGTCGCGCGGAACGGTGGACGGAGCCTGCTGCCTGATCGGCGGAGGGCAGATTGGGTGTGAGGCTGCTCGCGGGGAAGAGAGAGGGGTGGTGGCTGTCGTCTTCGGCTGAAGGAAGGTGGGAAGGTTCTGGGCTTCGGTTGGTCGCGGCATGGGGTCTCAAGGCGGATGTGGGTGGTTCGGTTGGGGTTGCTCGATCGAGCGGTAGAGAAGGGGAAGGCGGACTGTGTGGGCGGTGGGTTGAGCATGGAGTCAGCAGTTCAAATGGTGGAGTGGGTGAGCACATGGGCAACCGGGTTCGGTTGAAGATTGCAATGACGTGGTGGAGATGTGTTGCTCGCACGTGAGCAGGATGGTGGCCGACTGGGCTACGTGGGTAGGTGGCCGTGGCTGATGGGGTTCAAAGTGGTGGTCTCGGCCATGGACCAATGTATAAGGCGGAGGGGAAGAGGGTGGTGGAGGAAGAACGGCGGAAGTGGAGGTTGGTCAGGGCGGCTTCGGCCTAGGCATTGGGTGAATCTGGAGGCGGTGGGTGATGAGCTCGAGGCGGAGGGGTCTGATGTGCGGCGGTGCGGCTCCGGGAGGAAGCGGAGTTGTGCTATCACATGGAGAGAAAAGAAAAATGGTGCCTTGGGTTGGAAGAAGATGACATGAATCAGAAATAAGAAGAAGAAAAAACATGGCTGTTAAAATATATACATAGGCTATAGTGGGAGCAATAGGAAACGAACAGACCAAAGGAGAACGTGAATAAGTATTGGGACCAGGAGAAATGAAAACCAAAAGACAGCTGTTGGATTCAGAAAATAATAATTGCTAGTGACTGACAGTTTTCAAAGGAAAAGCAAACAAAGAGACACATGAAACAAAGGGTTCAAATGTGTACTTTGAACGGATGGAATAGTAAAAGCAAGTATCAGAATTCAAGAAAAATAAATACTAAACACTATTGGAAGTTACGCGGTGGAATTTGAATAGCCACACGAAACCAAAATGACACGAAACCGGTATCGATACAATAACCATTTCTGTGGATTCTACTGTGAACCGGACTTCAAAACACAGAAATAAATATACCGCAGAGATCAGCACGACGAGACGATCAAAACGGTATATGGATATCAGTGGTACGATTGAATTTTAAAATTTTGAATTTTCTACTATCGAAAAATGCAAGAAAAACGCTGAAAAATAAGATCGACGGAGCCAAAGATGTCCGAATTTGGAAAACGACAAACTAACATCTTGCTCAGAAGATGGTTTAGAATTTTTCTATGTAAAAATATTTAGGTTCCGAAAATATTTTATTTTCATCGCTTTTTAACTGATTAAATTGAAGTAAATTTACGCGCGAAATAAACTTTCATATTTTCGGACGAAAATTTACCAATTGCTATGTTTAACTAGACGCATTACAAATACCAAATTTATATTTCAAAATTTTATCGTTTAAAATTTCGCAAAATTTCAATTAATTACGTTATTAAAACAGTTGAAATTTACGGGTCGTTACACTCTCCCCCACTCAAAACTTTTCGTCCCCGAAAAGGAACGATGTAGGAGAATAGAAACAACCAGAAAGAAAAACAGATTTGAAATACAAAGTAACAATTAATTTAAACCATATAAATTCAAATTTTAAATTAATTGATATTCAATAATTGATTTAATCCATTTGATTTCACTAAAATCAATCTCAACTATTTCTAAATTCATTATCTTATTATCCAATTATCTTCAATTTACAATTTCTAAAACCATAAATTTGAATAGTCTTTTATTATAATCATATTTTCTTCAACAATTTTAAATTCTTCTTTATTCCAAATTACTGTTAAATTTATTCTACTTAATATATCTACTCACATATATTTAACCCATATAAATTAATTTAAAACATAAAAGTTCCGATTTAAATTAATTTACATCTATTAATTTCTTTTAAATTCAAGGTATTTTCACATGTTGATCAAATTTCAATTTATTAATTCTTTCAAAACAAATTTATTTCATTATTAACTGAGTTTACTAATTATCCTATCTAACTCTATTAACATCTTTATAATCAAAATTTAGTGTATAACATTTATTATAACCACCCAAATTTCATTTATAAAATTATTTTATATTGTATATTATCCAATTACATTTTAACTTCTGAATAATTTAGGTAAGTTATTTTGAAATGCAATTTTGTACTATACAAATAAAATTTTCAAATTCAATTATTTCAAGTTTAAATACTTATTCCAAATTTAGCTTTATTTATAATTGACAACATCTTTTAACATGATTTTAAGAATTAAATTTCCGTTTTATTTCAAATCCTTTAGAGATAATTATGTATATACTATATATACTAAATCAAATTAAATTTAAGATAATATACCTATGTATATATAAATCAAATCATACTTAAGAAATTCAAATTAAAATATTTTCCAAACAAAACTGTAGTAAAGCTACAAAATGGTTTCTCCACTTCGAAACTCAAAAATGAATGTCGATGATGCGGCCGCCATCACCGAAATTATTTTTCAGCGACAAAGAGAAGAGCACTGGTTTCAATATTTTAAAATTCTTTGAAAATGATTCATATTCGAAAATATTTTAAATACTATACACTTTAAAACTTTCAAATCAAAGTTGAAATCACCAGAAATTAAATTCTCAAATTCTTTATTTAAATTCCTTTCAAAACCCAAATCAAATTATAACCTAGTTTCATAAATTCATTTATTTATATTATGCAATAATCAATGGTTTATAAAACAATAAATGAAAATCAAATATTATCATTTTTGACAACAGATTCATTAACAATTTTCATAATATAATCTTACAAAACTTTATTTTATTTACCAAATTTGAAAACGATATTGTGTCAGTTTGCTCTGTTCAAGTGTTTTGGAAATCCTATCGATAGCGTTGATCAGACGAATCGATCGGAAACCCAAATCAACATCAACAACTCAAACAACACAGTATATATTAAAACATTTATATATTAGTTTACAAATACATTTCTTTACTCGACGATACAGGAATGAATTTTCAAAATAAGGATAGGGACTCAAATTTGATGGACTCAAATTAAAGAGAATTCTGATTTGAATACGAGTTCGAAAGAAAGATAAGATGATTCAATTAACAGAATCGAAAGATGGATAAGCTTATTTAATTTACGGGCAACCTTAACCGGGCCGACCGTGACTTAAGGAATAAGATCGATGCAGAATTCCGAGGCAAATCGACATTCGATCTCGAGAAATAGAATTCAGGCATAGCAGGAGATAGATAGCATCGTAAACCGAGGATACAGAAATCTCCGGTAAATCAATGCCTATTGTAAAGGAGTTTTGCTCCTTCACGAATCATTCGAAGATTGGCGAGACCGCCGATCTATTATAGATATCATTCAAAATGGAGTTATGGGGTGCTACAGAATTGAAAGAAGACGAATAGTGAAGGACACGAATGAATTTCGGAACCGAGGGGAACGTTCCAAAATTCAAAGGAATTGAGTCAAAGGAAGAGATTGAAACTCGAATGAGAGTGATTCTGTAAATACATTTACCCTATATGCTGAGTTTTGCCTTGAGCTACCAAAGCTCTGATACCACTTGTAACGACCCACTATTTTGTACCATTCAAATCGACAATAAATCCACACATGTCGGACTTGAATAATTCAAAATAATAGATTGTTAATTTCAATTGGAAAAACTCAGCATATACAGTAAATAAAATAATCACAGATCACAGACACAGAGTAAGATAACAATAATGCAACGGAAACAAAAGAATAGTAGTTCATGAAGCTACTATATATATAACAGAGTTAAACAAGATACAACAGAAGTCTCGAATACAATAGACATCTCAATACAATAGTCAAATACAAGATCTGAATACATCCCTGGAATCAACTGAATAACTGAAAGCTGGATAGATAGCTGGATCTCCAAGCGAAGCTCCAACTCCAAAGGTGAGTCTCGAATACAGTATCACTCAGTCTGACCCGAGAGTAAAGAAAAACAAAACACTCGAGTCAGGATTAGCATTCTTATATCAATAAATCCAACTCAAGTGAAATAACAACTGAAATACAAGTAACTCCAAGGATGTTTGGGATAACCATCCTTTAAGGATCCGTTAAACTATCTACTATGTAGTAGTGTACGCTAAGTAGATAATGTCTAATCAGTAAAGTACGATATCAAAATAGCGTTAAGTCATGGCCCATTCCACCTTTAACACATTTTTATTCCCAAGAGCATATACAAGACCGTAGTTTCCCCAAAACCAGAAGTCACCAGAGGGCAATCCATATACTAAAGGTACAAACCAAAATCGTAGTGGTCGCGAATAGGATAATCAATATGACAAGGTACATGAGGCAATACCAACTAGGATACTAGTAGTTGCGTGATCCAGACTGATGTTGGGCATAGCAGCTACTACCCCAACACCGCGAAACAACACTCCCATAATCGAGGGGTGCACCCAAATCGAATCACAAAAGTAATAGATATGGTAACGAAGAAGTGTGTCCGCTAGAGGTGGCGAACCTCAATGGCCCAGCGCGGCTCCTGTTTTAGTCATGTCAGGGTCATCCAAAATCGTTCTCTTTCTTCAGTCAACGCGTTCATCAAAACCATCCACTTCGTTCTGGATCAACACTCCGCGTATATTAGTTATTAAAGTGGTTTTCGGTATCGACAGAGAGTATGTCCATATCTGATCCCGGTCTCTTTAGTAACTACGTATTATTACACCGATGGTCATTTAATAAACTTTCAAAATAGTTATATTTCAAAACCGACATATCATTGCCATTTCAAAAATATTCACCTCCAAAATCATAGTACATTTCCAAAGTTATAACACTTTCGAAATCATAGTCTTTTAAAAATCAAACACTTTGGAAATCACAGCTTTGAAATCATAGCATTTTGGAAATCATAACTCTTTTCTTTTAAACGGTTTAGATATTAAAATTTGTATATATAATAAAATAGTTTATAAATAAGATAGTTTATATAAATAGTTATAAGTTAAAATAGTTTAAAATAAAATAATTTATATTAAAAATGATTTATATTAAAATAGTTTATATTAAAATAATTTATAAAGTAAAATATACTTAGTTTTAAATATAATTTAAAATTTCTTTATAATATAAAATAGTTCCTCAAATTTCACAAATCGATTCAAATCAACATAAATTCCAAAATTTTAATTTAATCAAATTTCAAATCATCAATTTCAACTCGATTCAATTTCTCAATAAATCATTTCAAATTATATCGATTTCAAATACAAATTTGAAACCCAAATTTAACCATTTCAATTTCAATATATCTCAAAGTTTTAAATATTAAACATTTCAGAACTAAATTTTATAATTCCATTCATATCTAAATTTAATTTCATTACATTTAGTTTCTGAGATATTGCTTTAATCATTTCAATACATCTAAATACAACTTCAATTCACAAATTTTTATAAACAAATATCCCATTTATTTTTATATAAGTTTGAAATATTCATTTAAGCTACTATTAAATCAAGTTCAAGTTATAACACATATCTTACAATTTCAAATTTAATAGATTTCAAATCAAACTTATTTAAGTATAATTCTTAAATAATTAAGAATTCCAAATCAATTTTAAATTTATCTTTCAACCTGAAACATTATAAACTTTATATTTGAAAATATAAGTTTTACATAAATACTCAAAACATATTTTTATATTGATTCAAATCAACTTAAATAATCTTTAAAATCAATATTTATTACAACCATATATTTCCTTCAAAACCATAGAAATCATTTTTCAAATATTTATATATAGACCAATGGTGTCTGTATATAATTTTCTACCCTATGGTCAAGTGATGCGGATATTTATCATTTCAATCCGTGGTTTAAATTATATTCGGGTCTATATCTTTTCAACCCGAAATCCCAAATTCAATTCAATTGAAAATCGCTTGGGTTTATCATTTCAATCCATAACGATTTTCTCCTATTCTAAAGTCCGTTCGGGTTTGTATCATTTCAACCCATAGTGATTCTATACTAACAGGGAACTTGCAGAGTGATAACAGATATGATAATAATACAACATGCATATATCATCAATATAAATAACAGATAATGGTGCCATATGTCACATGTGAACTGATACAGGTAATAGCATATATATAACAGTGCGAATAAATAACATCAGCATATTTCAATTGTCGTTTCAATTGAAATCAAATTTAATAAATAAAAGAACATTAATCGTGAGTGATTACTCACCTTTTGAGGCTAGAGGATAGACAAAGAAATGAGCTACGAATTCCAAAGCAATGCTAGCTAGATGGACACGATTCGATGAAGGAAACAGGAACGACGGACGAAGCTGATAACAGAAATCGATGACGAATTAGAACCAGATTGACGAAGGTGGATGGTATAAGTGAACTCATGACTATAACCAACATTTATATGCAGACTTGCTTTATATCGTATATACTTTATGTTTAATATAAAACAATGTTATATCTAAGTTGCAAATACAATATTTATATAAAACGGTATTATACTATGCTTAATATACAGTAACCTAGACTATCAACATGTATATGCAGACAAAGAATGTAATGACCCTAAAATAAAATTAAAATAAAATGAAAAATATACATTTATATAAAGAAATTCTGAAATTATATATATATATATATATATTACATCAAAAAAAATTGGAACTCAAAAATAAATATAGCTCTATGTCCAAAGAATTATGCAAATACATACATATGGGGTGTTTTTTTTTGTTTTATATAAAGATAGAATAAAAATGAAGTTTAATAAAAAGGTTTATATGTCTTATAATTGTGCTAAAAATAATTAGCATAATATATGTGATTTTCTGTTCAAAGGATTAAGGCAGTGAAAGGAAAACATTAGGTGAGTATTTATCCTTTGTATGCAATGGCATTAAGTCCTATTGCAGGCAGCCTAAAATATTATTATGAGTCATTTAAATCTCTGAATTGATTTGTTATGGGTGATATGGATGTTTGTTTGTGCATTTTTGTTTGGAGTATTAATCTGTAAGTGGGCTTTTAGAGTTAACATGATTTGAGCATTCTTGTTCTATCTTATTATCATTAAACATGGATATAGATTAAACAGGGGAACATGGGGTTGAACCAGAAAAATATACAAGCAGTTATATCTTTCTGAAATATGAATGAAAGAAAAACTAAATTGGTCACTTGGGAGTTAGTCAATGATCTGTTTACTTCAGGTGGGAGCAAGTATATGCATGGTGCAACTGCACCCTGAGGCCTTTGTGTGTTGGAATAATTTAAACAACCTGGGAGTTTCCTTCACAATGCATACATAGTGTTCATTTGACAAGGAGATGTAGACCATAAAATAAATGGGGACAGGGGTTTAAAAATCTGGGTTATGAACATCCAGATATGGTGTTAATTTAATCAAGATAAACATTGTTCATTGGTTAGTTGCCGGATAAAAATTTGGAGTATAAAACCTGAGTTTACTTATCTAGATTTGGAAAGAATGAATCAAGAATTGTACATATGTTTATTTTAACTGTTTGCTGTGTATTGTTTAAATAGATGAATGTGTTTGTATCTCTTATGAACCAAAACATGCTAAGTACAAAATCTGTTAAACTAGGAAGGCACTGCAAGATTATCAAAAAAAGTTATGAATATATATACAAAGTTTATAAATGCTCATACCAGTGAAAACTGACCCTTTTGGTTGCCCTTGCAATCATCTAGGTGTCTCAAAAATTCTTTGGGGCAGCTAAATGAATTGCTTGTAGGAAATTGAAGTTGGCTTGATGAGTAAAGAAGGCATTGGCTGCTAGTATAAATAAGAGAGACTTGTTTTAAAAATTTGCAGTTGCATTGTAATGAAATTACTAGTCAAGTTCTATTTCTGTAATTGAAGTTACTGGTAGGAAACTTTCTAAGTATTTGGGTTGAAAATATGTACTTAAGCAAAACCTGTTGTGAGTGATCATTGATGATGTTTGGTTAACTACTAATTTATTTTATGAATGTCTGATTTGGAGAAAATAAGGAGATAGACATATCATATACATATGATATGTGCATATATATATATATATTTGATCTCTGATTTTTATTGCTTATATTTTGTCTTATGGAAATTAAAAAGCTAAGGGGATTGATTTTTTTTTAAATAAACTCTCAAGATTTTAGTAGAATATTCAAGTGAAATGAATTTGTGCATGGCAGGTAAGTGATATTGGCATATGCACGAATTCTGGAAATTTGTATGTAATTGAGTATGTAAATTTAACCTCTGAGACGTCTGTCATAAAAATTTAGACGTCTGAGATCAAATTTAGACGTCTGTCATAAAAATTTAGATGTCTGAATTTAGTTCAAAATGTTTTTTACTCTCTGTTTCAATTTTAGATCTCTGAGCCGTCTATCATAAAAATTTAGACGTCTGAGATCAAATTTAGACGTCTGAACTGCTGATTTTGCCTAATTTGCCTATTTAGAAAAGAAATAAGTGGCTATGTCAATAGCTTGTATGGTATTTTGATTTCTATTTGATTCAAATTCCCTCTGATAAAAAAATAATAATAAAGAAACAATTGTATATCATCAAATATACAGTTGACTTAATTTGTTTGTACACTGATATGATTATATTGGTAAAACTAGGGTCTTGGGAAAAATATTTGGAAATTATATAAATATTCAAATATAAAAGAATTGGGGTTTAGTGGTGAATTCCTCTTGAAAGTTTAGAGAAAAAAAATTCTATGGGTTATAGAGTGAGGGTCACCACAGTTGGTATCAGAGCTATGTTTTAAATAACATAGTAAATGTTGTTGTATGCATATGGATGTTTGAATGCATTGTTTGAATTATTGGTGTTGAATGCTTTTGTTTTATGTCTAAAAAAAATATATGTGTGTACATGTGATACATGCACAGTGTGCACAGAAATAAAAAAATGAACCAAGTAAAGACACCAAAAATGATAGGGGTAAATAAACTAACATAAAAATCATATTTATAGCATTATGGTAGGACCAAGGCATCACACAGGTGCAGGATCATCACGTGAGCCACCTATGATGAGCATGGAGGGTTTTGTGAGAGCTTTAAGGGATGGAATGGCACCAAGGCAAGACAATCCTCATGAAGAACTCTCCAAACTGCTTAAGACATGTACCACTTTGGGAGGAAAGGATTTTGAAGGTACTGAAGGAGCTATAGGTGTTCAAACTTGGATAAGAACTATGGAGAGGGTCTTCACAGATATGCAAATCAATGACTAGAGGAAGAGACAGATTGTAACGACCCGGCTTTCCAGACCCGGAAAATCGAACCATTTGTGTTAAAGAAGAAGAGGTAGAAGAAGAAGATAAAAGAAAATCAACAACAAAATCTCACATCGCAGCGGAATAAAATATAATATATACAAAACAGATCTTTACTCAAACAGAAAAATATATCTGTTTATACAATATATTTACAGAATACATCATCAGAGTTCATCACATCAATGACATACATCCAAATACACAGCGGAACAATAAACAAATACGGAAGTACGTATCGCCATCCAGCTCGTCTCCTGAGCTCCACAGCTACAATCTGAACCTGTTTATCTCGGTCTGACCCGAGCATCATATAAAACAATACCCGAGTCAGTCTGGAAAACCAGCGTGAGAGAATCACACTCAATTGATTATTAAAGTTTCAAAAATCCTTTTGAAAATAAAAGCATCTCGTAAGACCACGCCACAAATAAACATGTCGGGTTTTTACCTTACGATAGCTAAACACTTTTTATAAAAATCCTCTGATATTATAATAGTGTCTATTCACAAATACTTATTTAAAATAGCTGAAATTGTTACATGATTAAATTCCAGCATACTAGGTATACAAACAAATACCGTACAAGGCACGTAGGGAGAATGGATTTCCAACGAATGACTAGGCACTGGGGTACCACCTGTCACAGTACGTGGCCTAGATCACAGTACCGAGGAGTACGCCCGCTCCTCTGCAACACAAGGCCGGAATCACCTATGGGCAATTCCGAATATGATCACCCCACGGTTGGGATCAGCAACCGCACCACTAAGCCGAAATAAAAGGGACATCTAGACAGGAATGATCATACTCTCCAGTGGGCGCTACCCACGAAGCCTTGCTGCATAACCCCTGATTTTCAGTCATTCCCGGTTGATGAGGCTCGAGGCTAAACGATACCTTCAGAACGTTTCACTTAGAATGCTCATCGTCCCCTGACGATGTCCGATAGCATTCATCCATACAAGTCCGTTCCAGGTCCGAACAGAACTGATAACACTATCCCCTTATCAATATTACCCTCGTTTTCCCATGAAACGTACAAACCGAATCGAAGTGGTATTCGAGTCTCCAGACCTAGAATCCTGGTATACGGAAACCCGATCCCGGTCTCTTCGAAACGATCAGCGCATTTGGCCAATATTGATAGTCGGTTGTTTAACTATCAATTAACATCCATAACAACCATCAACAATCAATAATTTCTCCAAATTATTTATATCCCTCAAATTATCTTCACAAGATATTATTTCCATTTCAATTCCCATTGGAAACAATTTCAAACTATATTCCTCTCACGGAATAATTTCCCAAATATTTATTTTCATTGGAATACCAAGTACAAACCATTTTAGATTTTTTTTTTAAAAAAAAAAAATTAAATAAATAAATTTTTAAAACTCTTTATTTTAAATATACTTTATAAAACACCTTTTTAAACTACTTTAATACTTAAGTTAAAATATATATTTAAAAACATTTAAAATAAAACCACTTTTAAAAATAAAAACAAATTTCCTTTAAAACATATTATCAATTCACTTTTATATCTACTACAATAATAGTTTTGAAAAATACTTACTCTTGAAATTTAACATTTAGAAATAATATATTTTCTAAAAGAATGATTTTTTTTAAAATAAAAATAAATCCTTTAACAAATATTTAAAATTGCTTTTAAAACAAATTGTACTTGGCTATCCAGAAAATACTTCTCTTTCACTTCTTTAAAAAAAATAAATCATTATTTATTCTTAAACCAATTCTCCTTCCCTTATAAATTCCCATCCTGAATTTATATTTAAAATGCCCATCGACATTTATTTCATTTTATAAACCCAGTTTATAAATTTCCAAATTCTCATTTCTCTTTAAATTTCTAATTCCAAACATTTACATCAATTCTGCAATTGATTTCAAATTTGCTTTACTTTGGGATAAAATTTCCTTGTTTACTTTATTTATTTCAAATACCATACCCTTTTAAATTTTATTTCTCTAAACCAATATTACTTGAGTTTTCTAATCTTTATTTCTCCTTCATAAATTTAAATTTCTTTTTCCTGTATTTACTAAAATTCCAATTCTCTTTATTTTATCTTATTTACAATCCACTTTTAAATTTATTCCAATTTACTTAAATTATTATTCTTTATTTTCTTCAAAAATTCAATTCCATAGATTTTCAAAATTTATTATACTGGGAATTCAATCAACCACAACATCCAATATCAAATCATCACAGGATATCAATATTCAGATTACAGAATAATAAAATAAATTTTTGAGGAATCCAGTTGGATCCCTCCAACCTGTTTCCCTGCATCCACAGACGTTAGCACAATACCAATTCCACTTCGAGGTGGAATATCGCGGTATATGGGATTTAAAATAAATCATCCGCTATTATGCGGCGCATAGGGTCTCATCCGCTATAAAATGCGGGAATATCAAATCCAATATATACATATGCCAATATGTATATATTGCTATATACTACTATATATATATATATAGCACATCAGTCAATGCAAACATCCAATCAAAGATTTAAATTTAACCATTTAAATTTAAATTCAACTGAGTGAGATTAACTCACCTTTGATCTATTAGCATCTCATTTCCAATTGAGCTTGCTTCCTTCTCGAATTTTAAACCTTGAATAACATTATACGATTTATTAATATTTGAACTTACCAAACAATTCATTACCACTTAATAGGTTTAAATTTTAACTTATAATTTGATTTAACCCAATTTTCCCTCTATATAAAATTTTATCAACAAAACACATATCTATATTATTTTTTTAAACAACAGTAGTTTATTTTAGTGTATACATAAATCACTATTTAATAAAACCTACTGTTATCTTATTATTTCCTTCTGTAAATAACAAACATTATTTTGTTTATTGTAAAACTTCCTTCCTTAATATATATATATATAGTCGTAAAGAGAAACAACACATCTGGTTTTAAAAATTTATTTCTCTGTATATATATATACATTTATTCATTCAGTTTTAAACTTATAACAAACAGGAGATCGTTACCTTACTAAATTATTTTTAGATTTTAAACTAGTGGTTTAAAATATGTATCTTTACTTTATTTTTCCCCTTTAAACTGTTTACAAAAATAATCAATATCCTTTTTAAATGAAAATATATTTCTGTTTATATTTTTAAATGGAAATATATATTTATATAGTTGAAATTAAAGTCAAAGAATACCTAACCTTACTGCCACCAAGATTTTCCCCAACCCTAGCCTCGGTCATCGCGAGTGCCTGCCCCTACTTGCATTCGATCGACCATCCACTGCTTGAACGCCATCGTAAGCCAATCCAAACCCTCCTCACCATCGTGGCTTCAAAATCAACTCGCGACCTCATCAGACTTCACACCATCGCCTGCTGTCCATCGCCGCCCTATCACCCACACGCTCCGCCGAACAACTCCTCACGAGTCTCTCTGGCACTGCTGCCTTATCTTGATCGAATGACTCGCCATCGTTTATCTCGAATCGACGCAACACTTGAGAATCGGCTAACCCTAGCTTCTATTATCCTTAATTCGATTTCGATTTGGGTCGACTAAATTGGAAATTGAACGAAGGAGGGGTGCGATTCTTATTAGCAGCCATTTTTTTTTACTGAAGAAAAGAGGTCGCGTGATAAATAGAAGGAGAAACGAAACTTGATTTCGTTTTAACTAGGGATGGAATAGAAAGTGGCGTGCAGGAGAAGACGAGTTACAGTGACAATTGAAAGAAAGAAAACTACGATGGCGTACAAATGTAGGCTGATGTTGATATTTTTATGTTTACATTTTTTTTTTAAAATGTTGTTGGTGAAAGAAAGGTAGCTGATGGAACGTATTTGACCAATCAACCATATATTTATATTTTAAATTTCCAGTGCGTTTATATATCATACGATCACATGATAATTCCAAAACTTCTGAAATTTGAAATCCGGTAATAATACAATATTACGGATCCAATGAGACTGGTTTCGTCGAATTCCGAGACCGTGCCTCGGAAGGCTATTTTTAAATTCAATTTAAACGTAAAAATTTGAAAACTGAGCGAATCACTTTTAAATTCGATTTTAAAAGTTCCGTTGCCTTCAGTATTATCAATATAGATTTTACAAGCCTTTAAATTATTTTTAACTGGCTCAAAACTCTCAATTCAACATTTTATCCAATTTTTAATTGTTTAATTCAAAAATTAAATTATCCAGTAAATGTTGATATTTGAAATTCTAGTTAATAATTTACTTTTGAATATTTAAAATAATTTAAATATCCAATTTCAAATGCTCAAAAATTCCGGGTCGTCACATTCCTCCCCCCTTAAAAGAATTTCATCCCCGAAATTACCAGTTAGGAGGAATGGTCCAATTCCCGTTTATCATTTCTCCTAAACAAAACGATTTTATCAATTTATCACCTCAAATCTTTTATTAAAGGTTATCATTTCAATTAACTGTCCACATTTTAACCATAGTTCACAAACAACTTAATTTTACTTCACAATTCAAATTTAAATTTAAATTCAAATTCAAATTATCAAAATTTCTCAAAATTTTCTAACTCTCTAAACTTTCGAAAAATTTTGCCAGCGTCTCCTTTGCGCGGCTAGCTCGGTACTACTACAAAATGGCTCTACGGCCTCTTAATCTCAAAAAGAAAACAAAAAGCCAAGTGGCTGTATCAAAAACCCAATCAAATTTCATATAGAAATTCAAATACATACCTTTTTGTCGGGCCATTAAATTTTATCTTCTAAAATCAAAAATCCCAATTTATCCACTGTTTTTATACACCTGTATATCCTATTAAGCAATAATATTCAATCACAATTTCAAAACCATTCTAGACATTTCTTTACAAATTTTCAATATTTGCTTTACTTAAGCCCGTACGATGCACATATATCATCCGTACGCAATATCACATTTGATCGCTCAATCGATCACACAATTTCACTTCCGAACTAGTATTGTCCACCCGACTTCCTAGTGCGGACTCAGATCTGGTTTCTTGATCAGAAACCGTCATTCTCCTTGCATAGTCATAACTACGATAGAGAATTACCAGAACCAACCAACAATCCATATCCAGGTTCGCCGTCGAAAATCGAGTGAAAAATCCTAATTCGGATCGATAAAACTATCTCGAAATTCTGTGTTCGAATCTGGATCAAATCGTTATGCGAATAAAATAATATACGTACATCCTACGTATAAATTCCAATTGATTACCAATTATATCTATTCTCTTTTATTCACATTCAGTTTGATTACATTCACTTATCCACAATTTTCTCATTTCACAACTTCAAATTTTAATTGTTATTCAATTATTCATCTAGAATAACTTTCCTCAATACCAAATTACTTAAGAATCTCACCATATTCCTTAAGTTCAAAATAAATATTCTACATACTGCTTATACTTATTTTCACTTCATTATTGAAGTTCATATCCATTTCTATTTACTCTTGTCTTTACAATTCCATTTGATTTCAATTTGGCTTTCACCCGAATATTTAATTAGTTGCACTTACTAATTAATTTAAATTTCAATTAACAGTTTATTCGCAAACTTCACTTCTTTAGTTCCTTCGATTTCACTTTACTTTACATTCACATTTGAATTAGATTTCAATATCCAGTTTCAATTTTATTTGCTTAGCAAATTTAAATCATTTATCGTTAATGAAAATTTTCAAAAATCTCAAAAATTTTCTAACTCCCAAAATTTACGAAAAATTTTGGTAGAGTCTCCCTTGTACGGAGGGACTTCTGCGATATCGCAGGATGCACAAATATGTATATATACATCGGCCTCAGGCCGGAAATCACAATATATCAATATAAACAGTTCATATTTCCTATTTTGAATTCTTTTGCGTAAGCGTACCTCATTTTTAGCATTTTAAAGCAAGCGGCTTATTATTTAGCAATTAGTGCAACCCAAAATCAGCTATACGGCTTCCCCGAACCTGTACTTACTTAATTTAAAGATGTAAGTGCCAAAATCATGCAACTTAACAACATTTTTCATATTTAACTAGCAACATAAGCGTTTTAATAAGCAATGCAAGTTAAACAACACTTATAAGCAATTTATAGGGTTCCACCATTAATTTAAATTGTTTACACTCAATTCTCACATTCGATTCATTTTAGCAAAACAAACTCATATTTAATTCAGTTGATCTCAAAATCAATCTATTTAACTTCTATCAACTTATAGAATTTTAACTTCCTTGTTTACGTCAAACGACGATTTATTTAATGCAGCCTCGTCCATATCCATATGAATAAATGATTATTTGGGTTTTACAACCAATTTGAATTGATTCCAATTCAATTTATTTTAATCCCATTACACTCATTATTTAATTGGTAAATTCACTGAATCCAATATAAATTCTAATCCGCATTTGATAATTTATTTCTGAATTGTATTTTATTACTAACAAGTCTACTTCAATCCATTTCTACTTACTTGCAATTATTTACAACTCAAATTATCACTATTATACTTCAACTCCATTATTCATTCACACCTTCACTTTTATTACCAAATCCAAATTCCATTAACATATTTGATTTACTAATTTATTCCAAATTAGTTTATTTCCATTTTAACCAATACAATATTTGATTTTCATCCTTACAAATCACCCTAGTTAATCTCCTCGGGTTTTATAATTCAAGTACTGGATCTTATTCATTCCCAAAATACCAAACAAATTTATTTACTTAGCTATAACTTCCCATTCAAGCCACAATTAATTTAATTTTCCAATAAATTTAATTCCTTTACCATTATCCAAGCTAAATTTAATCTAACCCAAATCTCTATTCCAAACTGCACATCTCTTATTCATCTTACTCTTACTTGTTAATGTAAGGATTTTAATTTCACTCAATATTATTTATAATTCAACTGAATTTCATTACAATTTAATTTTATTTAACTTAACTTCAGTCAAATCATATTATTCTCTTAATATCATTTCCATCACAATTTATTTCAATTCGATTCCAACAATCCAAATACAACTGGATTTATTTTTCTCAGTTTGCTTCAAATCCAACTCAAAATTAAACTTAGTTTAAGCTCATTTGTCTCAACTTAATTTTATTTCTCCATCTGATTCAAATAAAGATTTAGAATTCTTATGTACCCGGCTTTTAGTTTCAAATCATTTTGAAATCTCCACTTATTCCAAAATCACACTTCTCACGTTTTTAAACCAATTCTGGATTTTTATTCCATACAAATTTCATTTGAAATTTCAAAAACAAAACAAATTTCCTTTGGAAATTTCAAAAACAACTAGCTTTTCTGAATAAATCAATTTGGCAGCAATTCGTCACTCAGGAGTTCGAAAATAAATTCTGAAGATGCGGCCGTCATCCTCCGAATTATTTCCAGCAACTGAAATGAATTTATTGCTATATCCCTTTCAAAAATTTATTTGAAACAATTTTCCTTCCAGAAATACTTTCCAAAATAATAATGCTTGTGTTTATCTTCAAAACACTTTGAAAACACTTCCAAATATCCAGGGTTTAAATTTACCGTTTGATTAAATCAAATTTTTAGTTATATTTCATTTGTACAATTCATATTTATACAAATATCCATTGGTTAAGTAAATCATTCTGATTTTACAATCTTACCATATTTTTTTTCAATTTTAATTTGTCAGAATATTTTCATCCAAACATCCAAATATATAATAGTTTAAAGAAATATTTCTTTTATATCAAAATACATTTTTCGGGTAAAATTATTTCATCTAACCGTTTCAAAACAATATTGTGTCGAATTGTTCTATTCGAGTGTTTAGAAACCCCTTCGATACAGTTGCGCAGACTGTGCCGACGAAGGTTCATATGCCACTCAATAAATCAACCAACACAATATAAAACCATTTTATATTCACTAACAAATACGCGCTCATATCTATTAATACTCTCAAAATTCCCACCAGAGCCAAGGTTATCGCCAACCTAAGCTCTGATACCACTGTAACGACCCGGCTTTCCAGACCCGGAAAATCGAACCATTTGTGTTAAAGAAGAAGAGGTAGAAGAAGAAGATAAAAGAAAATCAACAACAAAATTTCACATCGCAGCGGAATAAAATATAATATATACAAAACAGATCTTTACTCAAACAGAAAAATATATCTGTTTATACAATATATTTACAGAATACATCATCAGAGTTCATCACATCAATGACATACATCCAAATACACAGCGGAACAATAAACAAATACGGAAGTACGTATCGCCATCCAGCTCGTCTCCTGAGCTCCACAGCTACAATCTGAACCTGTTTATCTCGGTCTGACCCGAGCATCATATAAAACAATACCCGAGTCAGTCTGGAAAACCAGCGTGAGAGAATCACACTCAATTGATTATTAAAGTTTCAAAAATCCTTTTGAAAATAAAAGCATCTCGTAAGACCACGCCACAAATAAACATGTCGGGTTTTTACCTTACGATAGCTAAACACTTTTTATAAAAATCCTCTGATATTATAATAGTGTCTATTCACAAATACTTATTTAAAATAGCTGAAATTGTTACATGATTAAATTCCAGCATACTAGGTATACAAACAAATACCGTACAAGGCACGTAGGGAGAATGGATTTCCAACGAATGACTAGGCACTGGGGTACCACCTGTCACAGTACGTGGCCTAGATCACAGTACCGAGGAGTACGCCCGCTCCTCTGCAACACAAGGCCGGAATCACCTATGGGCAATTCCGAATATGATCACCCCACGGTTGGGATCAGCAACCGCACCACTAAGCCGAAATAAAAGGGACATCTAGACAGGAATGATCATACTCTCCAGTGGGCGCTACCCACGAAGCCTTGCTGCATAACCCCTGATTTTCAGTCATTCCCGGTTGATGAGGCTCGAGGCTAAACGATACCTTCAGAACGTTTCACTTAGAATGCCCATCGTCCCCTGACGATGTCCGATAGCATTCATCCATACAAGTCCGTTCCAGGTCCGAACAGAACTGATAACACTATCCCCTTATCAATATTACCCTCGTTTTCCCACGAAACGTACAAACCGAATCGAAGTGGTATTCGAGTCTCCAGACCTAGAATCCTGGTATACGGAAACCCGATCCCGGTCTCTTCGAAACGATCAGCGCATTTGGCCAATATTGATAGTCGGTTGTTTAACTATCAATTAACATCCATAACAACCATCAACAATCAATAATTTCTCCAAATTATTTATATCCCTCAAATTATCTTCACAAGATATTATTTCCATTTCAATTCCCATTGGAAACAATTTCAAACTATATTCCTCTCACGGAATAATTTCCCAAATATTTATTTTCACTGGAATACCAAGTACAAACCATTTTAGATTTTTTATAAAAAAAAAAAAAAAAAAAATTTTAAAACTCTTTATTTTAAATATACTTTATAAAACACCTTTTTAAACTACTTTAATACTTAAGTTAAAATATATATTTAAAAACATTTAAAATAAAACCACTTTTAAAAATAAAAACAAATTTCCTTTAAAACATATTATCAATTCACTTTTATATCTACTACAATAATAGTTTTGAAAAATACTTACTCTTGAAATTTAACATTTAGAAATAATATATTTTCTAAAAGAATGATTTTTTTTAAAATAAAAATAAATCCTTTAACAAATATTTAAAATTGCTTTTAAAACAAATTGTACTTGGCTATCCAGAAAATACTTCTCTTTCACTTCTTTAAAAAAAAAAATCATTATTTATTCTTAAACCAATTCTCCTTCCCTTATAAATTCCCATCCTGAATTTATATTTAAAATGCCCACCGACATTTATTTCATTTTATAAACCCAGTTTATAAATTTCCAAATTCTCATTTCTCTTTAAATTTCAAATTCCAAACATTTACATCAATTCTGCAATTGATTTCAAATTTGCTTTACTTTGGGATAAAATTTCCTTGTTTACTTTATTTATTTCAAATACCATACCCTTTTAAATTTTATTTCTCTAAACCAATATTACTTGAGTTTTCTAATCTTTATTTCTCCTTCATAAATTTAAATTTCTTTTTCCTGTATTTACTAAAATTCCAATTCTCTTTATTTTATCTTATTTACAATCCACTTTTAAATTTATTCCAATTTACTTAAATTATTATTCTTTATTTTCTTCAAAAATTCAATTCCATAGATTTTCAAAATTTATTATACTGGGAATTCAATCAACCACAACATCCAATATCAAATCATCACAGGATATCAATATTCAGATCATAGAATAATAAAATAAATTTTTGAGGAATCCAGTTGGATCCCTCCAACCTGTTTCCCTGCATCCACAGACGTTAGCACAATACCAATTCCACTTCGAGGTGGAATATCGCGGTATATGGGATTTAAAATAAATCATCCGCTATTATGCGGCGCATAGGGTCTCATCCGCTATAAAATGCGGGAATATCAAATCCAATATATACATATGCCAATATGTATATATTGCTATATACTACTATATATATATATATAGCACATCAGTCAATGCAAACATCCAATCAAAGATTTAAATTTAACCATTTAAATTTAAATTCAACTGAGTGAGATTAACTCACCTTTGATCTATTAGCATCTCATTTCCAATTGAGCTTGCTTCCTTCTCGAATTTTAAACCTTGAATAACATTATACGATTTATTAATATTTGAACTTACCAAACAATTCATTACCACTTAATAGGTTTAAATTTTAACTTATAATTTGATTTAACCCAATTTTCCCTCTATATAAAATTTTATCAACAAAACACATATCTATATTATTTTTTTAAACAACAGTAGTTTATTTTAGTGTATACATAAATCACTATTTAATAAAACCTACTGTTATCTTATTATTTCCTTCTGTAAATAACAAACAGTATTTTGTTTATTGTAAAACTTCCTTCCTTAATATATATATATATAGTCGTAAAGAGAAACAACACATCTGGTTTTAAAAATTTATTTCTCTGTATATATATATACATTTATTCATTCAGTTTTAAACTTATAACAAACAGGAGATCGTTACCTTACTAAATTATTTTTAGATTTTAAACTAGTGGTTTAAAATATGTATCTTTACTTTATTTTTCCCCTTTAAACTGTTTACAAAAATAATCAATATCCTTTTTAAATGAAAATATATTTCTGTTTATATTTTTAAATGGAAATATATATTTATATAGTTGAAATTAAAGTCAAAGAATACCTAACCTTACTGCCACCAAGATTTTCCCCAACCCTAGCCTCGGTCATCGCGAGTGCCTGCCCCTACTTGCATTCGATCGACCATCCACTGCTTGAACGCCATCGTAAGCCAATCCAAACCCTCCTCACCATCGTGGCTTCAAAATCAACTCGCGACCTCATCAGACTTCACACCATCGCCTGCTGTCCATCGCCGCCCTATCACCCACACGCTCCGCCGAACAACTCCTCATGAGTCTCTCTGGCACTGCTGCCTTATCTTGATCGAATGACTCGCCATCGTTTATCTCGAATCGACGCAACACTTGAGAATCGGCTAACCCTAGCTTCTATTATCCTTAATTCGATTTCGATTTGGGTCGACTAAATTGGAAATTGAACGAAGGAGGGGTGCGATTCTTATTAGCAGCCATTTTTTTTTTACTGAAGAAAAGAGGTCGCGTGATAAATAGAAGGAGAAACGAAACTTGATTTCGTTTTAACTAGGGATGGAATAGAAAGTGGCGTGCAGGAGAAGACGAGTTACAGTGACAATTGAAAGAAAGAAAACTGCGATGGCGTACAAATGTAGGCTTATGTTGATATTTTTATGTTTACATTTTTTTTTAAAATGTTGTTGGTGAAAGAAAGGTAGCTGATGGAACGTATTTGACCAATCAACCATATATTTATATTTTAAATTTCCAGTGCGTTTATATATCATACGATCACATGATAATTCCAAAACTTCTGAAATTTGAAATCCGGTAATAATACAATATTACGGATCCAATGAGACTGGTTTCGTCGAATTCCGAGACTGTGCCTCGGAAGGCTATTTTTAAATTCAATTTAAACGTAAAAATTTGAAAACTGAGCGAATCACTTTTAAATTCGATTTTAAAAGTTCCGTTGCCTTCAGTATTATCAATATAGATTTTACAAGCCTTTAAATTATTTTTAACTGGCTCAAAACTCTCAATTCAACATTTTATCCAATTTTTAATTGTTTAATTCAAAAATTAAATTATCCAGTAAATGTTGATATTTGAAATTCTAGTTAATAATTTACTTTTGAATATTTAAAATAATTTAAATATCCAATTTCAAATGCTCAAAAATTCCGGGTCGTCACACAGATAGCTTCAAGGAAATTGAAGGGGGTTGCACTGGATTGGTGGGAAGTTGTGACAGTAGGAAGACAAGAGGATATTATCACTTGGAATAATTTCAAGGACATGCTTGAGGCCAGATTTGTCCCAGCATCTGCCAAGGCCACACTGCTAGAAGACTTTATTAGATTAAGGCAAGGAAGCATGAGTGTGAATGAATACACTCAGAAGTTTGAAGCATTATCCAAATATGGAATGGTGTTGATAGGGAATGCAGAAGCAAAGAATGCAAGGTACATTCAAGGCTTGAACCCTAGTCTGTCAAGGGCAATGTTGCCATACAAGGACAAAACCTTTGATCAGGTAATTGATCTAACTCTCTCATTTGAGCAACATGACACTGCAAGGGAGAAATTCAGGAATATGAAACTCAATAAGAAGAAGGGTGGTCAGAACAAAGTGCAACCTTATGACAAGAGAAATGCAAGTAAAGGAGTTAAGAAAGGGGAAGGAGCAATAGCACCTGAAAGCAAGAAATTCACTCATTGTTTTAATTGTGGAAAAGCTGGACATTATAGTAACCAATGCCCTGACCCTAAAATACCTAGAGGAGGCTGCTATAATTGTGGAAAGATGGGTCATCTCAAGAAGGATTGCCCAGAAACCAATAGGGGAACAGCAAGGGTAGGAGCTTTGGCAGCAAGTAACACTGGGAATGTTGGGCAACTTGAAGGTATAATTTTTATTCATACCCAACCAATATCAGTAATATATGACACTGGTGCCTCACATTCACTAATATCTTTGGAAATTGTAAAGAAGTTAACACTTGCCTGTGTTTCTATTGATCAACCCTTGATTGTACACAGTCCCATAGGGAGTCATTGTATGTTAGGGATGAAGTGTATGGGTCTGAAATTAATTATAGGGGGTTATGAATTTAATTCAGACTTATATACCTTAAATTATCCTGGTATTGGGATTATTTTGGGGGTAGATTGGTTAATGAGAAATAAAGCAATTTTAAATTTAGAAAACCTTACTATTTCTTTGGAGACAAATGAAGGTAAAAGAATTACCATCTTAAGTGAAATAGCAAAGAATACATGTTTTAATAAAATACGGAGTATTAATGAAGTTCAAAAGGAATTAAAAATAGAGGAAATCCCAGTAGTCAATGGATATATAGATGTGTTTGGAGAAGTGAAGGGAATTCCTCAAAATAGACCAGTTGAATTTAAAATAAAATTAATGCCAGGAACAAATCCAATCATTAAGAAGCCTTATAGAATGGGTCCAAAAGAGTTGGTAGAATTAAAACGTCAACTAGAAGAATTAGAAGAGAAAGGATTCATAAGATCAAGTAGTTCCAGTTGGGGTTCCCCAGTGCTTTTTGTCAAGAAACATGATGGAACAATGAGGTTATGTGTGGACTATAGGGATTTAAACAAGGTAACTATTAAAAATAAGTACCCACTGCCTAGAATAGATGATCTATTTGATCAATTGCATGGAGCTAAAATATTTTCAAGGCTAGACTTAGCCTCTGGATTTCACCAAATGAAAGTTGCAGAGGAAAGCATTGAGTACACAGCCTTCAACACAAGGTATGGCCTTTATGAATTTCTAGTAATGCCATTTGGTTTGACCAATGCTCCCTCCTATTTTGTAGACTTGGTGAATAGAATTTTTAGAGACTTTTTGGATAAGTTTGTCTTGGTATTTATAGATGACATATTAATTTATTCAAAGTCAGAAAATGATCATGCTATGCACCTACATTTAGTATTATCCAGACTTAGAGAACATGAATTAAAAGCCAAGTATTCGAAGTGTACATTTTGGCAACATGAAGTGAAATTCTTAGGACACATAGTGTCATAGCAGGGAGTAAGTGTAGATCCAAGTAAGGTCATTGCAGTTCAATCATGGAGTAGACCCAAAACAGTGACTGAGGTGAGGTCATTCTTAGGGTTGGCAGGGTATTATAGGAGGTTCATCAAGGATTTTTCAAGAATAGCAGCACCAATGACCAAACTAACCAAGAAGAACCAACCATATGTGTGGACTGAGCAGTGTGAACAAGCTTTTGAGAAATTGAAGCAAGCATTGGTGGAAGCTCCTGTCCTACAAATCCCAGAAGCAAATGAAGGAATGGTCGTATACACTGATGCTAGTGGGTCTAGGTTAGGTGCAGTGCTTATGCAACATGGCAAGATAGTGGCCTATGCATCAAGACAGCTTAAACCCAATGAAACCAAGTATGCAACTCATGATCTAGAATTAGCTGCAATAGTATTTGCACTAAAACTATGGAGGCATTATTTGCTTGGGGCAAAATTTGAATTATTCACAGATCATCAAGCACTGAAATATTTATTTTCTCAAAAAGATTTAAATATGAGGCAAGCAAGGTGGTTGGAGTTTCTAGCTGCATATGATTTAGATATTTTGTACACTCCTGGAAAAGCTAATAGAGTGGCGGATGCTTTGAGCAGAAATCATGTTAGATTAGCCAGTTTGATGATTGATGAATTTAAAAACCTTGTAGTGCTTGGGGAGGCAGATATATATAGCAAGGATGAAGTGAATTTTTAAGAACATGGTGATATGGTGGAGTATGGTACATTGGGAATAATCATAGTGAAGTCTAATCTGGTGGAGAAAATTGGTAGCATGCAGGATCAGGATCAAAGCCTAAAGGAGAAGAAAGAAATGTTATTAAATAACCTTGAGTCAGAGAATTTTAAAATAGATTCCAAGGGTTATTTGAGGAAAAATGATAAGCTTTATGTACCAAACATTGCAGAGTTGAAGGAAGAAATCATGAATGAGCATCACAAGACCAAGTACACCATACACCCTGGTGGTACTAAAATGTATCATGATTTAAAAAGAAGCTACTGGTGGCCAGGAATGAAGCAAGCAGTGGCAAGATATGTGGCAAAGTGTTTCACATGTCAACAAATTAAAGCAGACCACCAAAAGCCTTCTGGCATGTTGCAACCTTTAGAGGTACCTCAGTGGAAATGGGAAAGTATTTCCATGGATTTTGTGGATGGTTTGCCTAGAACTAAGAAAGGCAATGATAGTATATGGGTAATTGTTGATAGACTAACCAAATCAGCTCACTTTGTCCCTGTCAGGTCAGATAGAAATGCATCTAAGCTTGCACAATTATTTATTAAGGAAGTGGTGAGGCTACATGGTATACCCAAGACCCTTGTAAGTGATAGAGACACTTTGTTCACCTCAAGATTTTGGGAAAGCATCCAAGAAGCAATGGGAACACAACTTTGTTTAAGCACTGCCTACCATCCTCAAAGTGATGGGCAAACAGAGATAGTGAATAAAATATTGGAAGATTTACTTAGAGCATGTGTGCTTGATTTTGGGGGTAATTGGGAGGATCATATTCACTTGGCAGAATTCACTTACAACAATAGCTATCAATCAACAATAGGAATGGCTCCCTTTGAAGCCTTGTATGGGAGACCCTGCATGTCTCCTGCCTGTTGGTTGGAAGCAGGAGAGGGTGTAATATTGGGGCCAGATCATGTTAAAGAAACTTCCAACATGATTGAATTAGTTAGGCATAGAATGAAGGCAGCACAATCAAGACAGAAGTCTTATGCAGATAGAAAGAGAAAGCCAATGGAGTTTGAAGTAGGAGAGCATGTTTTTCTGAAGGTATCACCAATGAAGAAGGTGTTCAGGTTTGGGAAATCTGGTAAGCTGTCACCAAGGTTTGTAGGACCATATGAAATTATGCAAAGAATTGGTGCTATGGCCTACAAACTTAAGTTACCTGAGGAGTTGAGTGGTGTGCATCCAGTATTTCATGTTTCTCAATTGAGAAAATGGGTGCATGATGAAGGAGCAATTCTGGAGTCACCTACTCAAATTCAAGTCCAAAAGAATTTGATTTATACAAATGAACCAGTAGGGATAGTTGCCAAGGAAGAGAAAAAGTTGAGTAATAAGGTGATCAAACTGGTAAAAATTCAATGGAGCTTGGACACTAATGATTGTACATGGGAGGTTGAAGATAAAATGAGGGCTAAATACCCCAATTTGTTTACTGATGGAGAGGTATGTTTAAGCAGCTTATGATGATTTTTCTAAAATATTCTTATATATATTGTTTGCTTTCATAAACTGTGAGTATGGGGTTATGGAGTTAAAACAGGCTATAGATTAGTGTTTCTTTTTTAATTGGAGAAAAATTATGGGGACATAATTCCTTTAAGGTGGAGGGTATGTAATGACCCTAAAATAAAATTAAAATAAAATGAAAAATATACATTTATATTAAGAAATTCTGAAATTATATATATATATTACATCAATAAAAAATTGGAACTCAAAAATAAATATAGCTCTATGTCCAAAGAATTATGAAAATACATACATATGGGGTGTTTTTTTTTGTTTTATATAAAGATAGAATAAAAATGAAGTTTAATAAAAAGGTTTATATGTCTTATAATTGTGCTAAAAATAATTAGCATAATATATGTGATTTTTATTTAAATATAGAAGGAGTTACTGATTTGACAAAGAGGCAGAAATATATATATATATATATATATATACATACAGAATCAAATAAAAATTTCCATATCTTATATTTATTTCAAGCAAATAATATGGGTGAATGATTTTTACATTACATAATAAGGTATGATAGTATGCATGATTGAATGGAGATAATAGATAGGTAGAAAATACAAAGGAGATTTTCAGATTCCTTAAACTTATAAAAAGAAATGAATAAAGGATCACATGCATATGGCATGAATACAATGGAGACATGAAAATAGCATGCAGTGTTAAAAATGCATGATCCCCGAAATAACTAATTAAAGTAACCCAATGTGTGCATTTCCAACTTAGGACCACACAGGAATGTGATATGTACATGAACACCTAAGGGTATCAGGGGAACTACCCATTTTCTTAAACCCTAGAATGGATTTATAAATAACTGCACATAACCAAATCCATCATTCTCTCGGGATCAAAAAAAAAAAGATAAAATAAACTAGGAGAAACACTAGCTTGAGGCTTTGGGGGATTTGCTGTTCAAAGGATTAAGGCAGTGAAAGGAAAACATTAGGTGAGTATTTATCCTTTGTATGCAATGGCATTAAGTCCTATTGCAGGCAGCCTAAAATATTATTATGAGTCATTTAAATCTCTGAATTGATTTGTTATGGGTGATATGGATGTTTGTTTGTGCATTTTTGTTTGGAGTATTAATCTGTAAGTGGGCTTTTAGAGTTAACATGATTTGAGCATTCTTGTTCTATTTTATCATCATTAAACATGGATATAGATTAAACAGGGGAACATGGGGTTGAACCAGAAAATATACAAGCAGTTATATCTTTCTGAAATATGAATGAAAGAAAAACTAAATTGGTCACTTGGGAGTTAGTCAATGATCTGCTTACTTCAGGTGGGAGCAAGTATATGCATGGTGCAACTGCACCCTGAGGCCTTTGTGTGTTGGAATAATTTAAACAACTTGGGAGTTTCCTTCACAATGCATACATAGTGTTCATTTGACAAGGAGATGTAGACCATAAAATAAATGGGGACAGGGGTTTAAAAATCTGGGTTATGAACATCCAGATATGGTGTTAATTTAATCAAGATAAACATTGTTCATTGGTTAGTTGCCGGATAAAAATTTGGAGTATAAAACCTGAGTTTACTTATCTAGATTTGGAAAGAATGAATCAAGAATTGTACATATGTTTATTTTAACTATTTGCTGTGTATTGTTTAAATAGATGAATGTGTTTGTATCTCTTATGAACCAAAACATGCTAAGTACAAAATCTGTTAAACTAGGAAGGCACTTCAAGATTATCAAAAAAAAAGTTATGAATATGTATACAAAGTTTATAAATGCTCATACCAGTGAAAACTGACCCTTTTGGTTGCCCTTGCAATCATCTGGGTGTCTCAAAAATTCTTTGGGGCAGCTAAATGAATTGCTTGCAGGAAATTGAAGTTGGCTTGATGAGTAAAGAAGGCATTGGCTGCTAGTATAAATAAGAGAGACTTGTTTTAAAAATTTGCAGTTGCATTGTAATGAAATTACTAGTCAAGTTCTATTTCTGTAATTGAAGTTACGGGTAGGAAACTTTCTAAGTATTTGGGTTGAAAATATGTACTTAAGCAAAACCTGTTGTGAGTGATCATTGATGATGTTTGGTTAACTACTAATTTATTTTATGAATGTCTGATTTGGAGAAAATAAGGAGATAGACATATCATATACATATGATATGTGCATATATATATATATATTTGATCTCCGATTTTTATTGCTTATATTTTGTCTTATGGAAATTAAAAGGCTAAGGGGATTGATTTTTTTTTTAAATGAACTCTTAAGATTTTAGTAGAATATTCAAGTGAAATGAATTTGTGCATGGCAGGTAAGTGATATTGGCATATGCACGAATTCTAGAAATTTGTATGTAATTGAGTATGTAAATTTAACCTCTGAGACGTCTGTCATAAAAATTTAGACGTTTGAGATCAAATTTAGACGTCTGTCACAAAAATTTAGATGTCTGAATTTAGTTCAAAATGTTTTTTACTCTCTGTTTCAATTTTAGATCTCTGAGCCGTCTGTCATAAAAATTTAGACGTCTAAGATCAAATTTAGACGTCTGTCATAAAAATTTAGACGTCTGAACTGTTGATTTTTCCTAATTTGCCTATTTAGAAAAGAAATAAGTGGCTATGTCAATAGCTTGTATGGTATTTTGATTTCTATTTGATTCAAAATCCCTCTGATAAAAAAAATAAAATAAAGAAACAATTGTATATCATCAAATATACAATTGACTTAATTTGTTTGTACACTGATATGATTATATTGGTAAAACCAGGGTCTTGGGAAAAATATTTGGAAATTATATAAATATTCAAATATAAAAGAATTGGGGTTTATTGGTGAATTCCTCTTGAAAGTTTAGAAAAAAAAAATTCTATGGGTTATAGAGTGAGGGTCACCACAAAGAATGCGAACAATAGTTACGAACAAATGCAGACCACCCTTCACAACCAAACAGGTATTATATATATATATATATATATATATATATATATGCCTACCTTCAAACAACCTATGCAGACAATGATATGTACATGCAGGTCCTAAACAAACAAAACATCTATGTTATGTACACACGCTTAAAAATATGAATTTTGAAACATATACAAAAAAAAATCTACGTATAAATTTCAAATCAACGTCTATTCAAAACAGCATCCTCCCCAAAAATCATATATATTATTATTATCTTCAACTATATATATTGCAGTATGAATGCAAAACTTTTTAAATGCAACAAGACAAATATCTGGCTAACATGTGTGCAGACCAACTCATATATTCTAAAATGAATATCATATTTGAAAGTCCGAACCTATGCAAATCTCTATAACTGTTCATGTAACTAATATGTAATATGCAACCTATACACATGTATATCTAATTAGTAAACGCAAACTTATATAATTATAAACTTGCAGAAATCTTATATACTGTATAACAAATACTATCAAAAATATAATATTCTATAGTATATCACAACACACGCAACTCCAATATCAATACATACTTGATCCCAGAATCAAAAGGAGGTGTCGCGCGGAACGGTGGACGGAGCCTGCTGCCTAATCGGCGGAGGGCAGATTGGGTGTGAGGCTGCTCGCGGGGAAGAGAGAGGGGTGGTGGCTGTCGTCTTCGGCCGAAGGAAGGTGGGAAGGTTCTGGGCTTCGGTTGGTCGCGGCATGGGGTCTCAAGGCGGATGCGGGTGGTTCGGTTGGGGTTGCTCGGTCGAGCGGTAGAGGAGGGGAAGGCGGAATGTGTGGGCGGTGGGTTGAGCATGGAGTCAGCAGTTCAAATGGTGGAGTGGGTGAGCACATGGGCAACCGGGTTCGGTTGAAGATTGCAATGACGTGGTGGAGATGTGCTGCTCGCACGTGAGCAGGATGGTGGCCGACTGGGCTATGTGGGTAGGTGGCCGTGGCTGATGGGGTTCGAAGTGGTGGTCTCGGCCATGGACCAATGTATAAGGCGGAGGGGAAGAGGGTGGTGGAGGAAGAACGGCGGAAGTGGAGGCTGGTCAGGGCGGCTTCGGCCTAGGCATTGGGTGAATCGGGAGGCGGTGGGTGATGAGCTCGAGGCGGAGGGGTCTGACGTGCGGCGGTGCGGCACTGGGAGGAAGCGGAGTTGTGCTATCACATGGAGAGAAAAGAAAAATGGTGCCTTGGGTTGGAAGAAGATGACATGAATCAGAAATAAGAAGAAGAAAAAACATGGCTGTTAAAATATATACATAGGCTATAGTGGGAGCAATAGGAAACGAACAGACCAAAGGAGAACGTGAATAAGTATTGGGACAAGGAGAAATGAAAACCAAAAGACAGCTGTTGGATTTAGAAAATAATAATTGCTAGTGACTGACAGTTTTCAAAGGAAAAGCAAACGAAGAGACACATGAAACAAAGGGTTCAAACGTGTACTTTGAACGGATGGAATAGTAAAAGCAAGTATCAGAATTCAAGAAAAATAAATACAAAACACTATTGGAAGTTACGCGATGGAATTTGAATAGCCACACGAAACCAAAAAGACACGAAACCGATATCGATACAATAACCATTTCTGTGGATTCTGCTGTGAACCGGACTTCAAAACACAGAAATAAATATACCACAGAGATCAGCATGACGAGACGATCAAAACGGTATATGGATATCAGTGGTACGATTGAATTTTAAAAATTTGAATTTTCTACTATCGAAAAATGCAAGAAAAACGCTGAAAAATAAGATCGACGGAGCCAAAGATGTCCGAATTTGGAAAAAGACAAACTAACATCTTGCTCAGAAGATGGTTTAGAATTTTTTCTATGTAAAAATATTTACGTTCCGAAAATATTTTATTTTCATCGCTTTTTAACTGATTAAATTGAAGTAAATTTACGCGCGAAATAAACTTTCATATGTTCGGACGAAAATTTACCAGTTGCTATGTTTAACTAGACGCATTACAAATACCAAATTTATATTTCAAAATTTTATCGTTTAAAATTTCGCAAAATTTCAATTAATACCCAAACTTTGTTTAAAAATTGCGCCTAGATAGTTATAGATATGGGAAAAGTTTCGTCGGAAAATACCGCAGCAAATTTCGTTCGCGTTTACTTCACATCAATTCATTATAAACGCGAAATTTTTTATCTTCTGAACCGAAATATTTTTACAAAGAAAATTCTAAACCATCTTCTGATCAAGACGTCATTTTTCGTTTTTCAAATTTCGGACATCTTCAGTTCCGTCGATCTTATTCTTCGGTGTTTTTGCTGCATTTTTTCAATGGAAAATTTTCGAATTTTATAATTTAATCGTACCACTGATATCTTTATACCGTTGCGTTCGCCTCGTCGCGCTGATCAAAATGGTATATTTGTTTGTGTTAATCGGAGATCGGCGCTACGAACTATAATTATTTAACGGATTGCAAACGGGCCCGTTACGCAGCATAAAACGGTACCCATTCTCTCCAACGTTCAGCATCCTAACAGCCTTTGTCTATTCAATTACCTTGGAAAGCCAACAGCCATTCAGTTACCAAAGAAATAAATTGGAGACTCTTGGTTTTGTTATAATATTCATTTTATACTGGTTCACTTCATTCACTTGTTTGCATTTTACATCTCTGGTACGTGATTCTCTTCCTCCTCCATTCTCTTTTATTTTTCTTTTCTTTGTCCTCAGAAAATGAAGCCCCTTCGCCTACACCAGACCCCACCCGCCTCTGCCCTCCGCCTGACACGCCAGCCACCGCCCAGCCCCTTCGCCTACACCAGACCCCACCCCTCTGCCCTCCGCCTGACACGCCAGCCACCGCCCAGCCCCTTCGCCTACACCAGACCCCACCCCTCTGCCCTCCGCCTGACACGCCAGCCACCGCCCAGCCCCCTTCACCTACACCAGACCCCACCCGTCTGCCCTCCGCCTGACCTGCCAGCCACCGCCCAGCCCCTTCGCCTACACCAGACCCCACCCACCTCCCCTTCCACCAGCGACCCAGCCCGCACCCACCCCACCCGCCTCTCCTTCCACCAGCGACCCAGCCCGCACCCACCAGCGACCCAGCCCGCACCACCAGCGACCCAACTCAAACTCGCCTTCTCCGACCACCGCGACGTCCCGCTCCGCTGCCTTGTTGTCCTCGCCTTGGCCGCGGTTATATTTCAGAGTTTGAGATATATAAAAATATATGAAATATATATAGCAGTATAACTTTGGAAATTCTAGTTGCTCACATACAGTGTTTTACTGTGTTTTGTTCCAGCTACTGCTTCGGTGACTTAGGCTTCCATTCAGCTTGTCGGATCTATCTAGTTTCTTTGCTTTGGTATGATTATATATAGAATCTATATATATTGTATTGAACAAATTGTCAATTTAATTATTTTTTTGATTTCAGTTTGTGTCCGTTTTTGGGTCGTGCTTGTTAGTGTCTCTTATCTATTCGTCTTCGTGCTTCGCCATCTTCTCTAACCACGCAAGGTGAATATTTCATTCACGACTCAATCTATTATGCTATGATAATAAAGTGATAGATGTTATTGATATTAATTTGAATGTTAAAATGGTTGATGTTAAATTGTGATTTGAAGATTAGATATGAAAATAATTATGACATTAAATTTGTTATGTGATGTTGAATTTGGTTGTTAATATAAGAGATAATTAATATGAAATTGGAATTGATATAGATAGTCTAAATTTCAAAATAGATTATATATGTTGAACTTGTCCCTTTAAATGTTAAATAAATCGACACGTAGAAATAGGATTAGTTATACTTTGAACCATTGAATGTATGATTGCTGTAATAATTTGATAATAAACGACAAGTGGAAACCTATAATGTAATAATCTTTAATCCGCATGAAATGATAATGTGGATTCTAGGAATAATTTTATTAAATGTACATAAATAACAAATGTAAATTAAATACGATTATTTCGGGATTATTTAAATAAACGGTTAAATTGTTATGTATGGTTGCTATTGATTGTTTATTTACTTTGACACCATCCCAGTTATCACACTGCAAGTTCCCTTTGTTATGCTTTGTTTTATTTATTTATTTATATTGGGTTGAAATGATAAATACCCACATTGAACAACTTTGGCCTAGGATAGATAATTAAAGATAAGAAACCCGATTGGTCAACAAAAATCATTTTGGAATTGAAATCCATTTTGAATTAAGAAATGAACTAAAATTTTGTTGGAAAGTAAGTAACGAACTAATGGATTTAATTGTAATAAATCAATGGGTTTAATGGTATTAAATTTATAGTATTAATTGTAATAAATCAATGGATTTAATGGTATTAAATTTATAGGATTAATTGTAATAAATCAATGGACTTGATTGTAATAAATTAATAGGACTAATTGTAATGAATTAATAAGTGGACCTAATTGAAATAAATGAATGGACTTAATTGTAATAAATCAATGGATTTAATTTTAATAAATAAATGGATTTAATTGTAATAAATCAATGGATTTAATGGTATTAAATTTATAGGATTAATTGAAATAAATCAACGGACTTGATTGTAATAAAATTAATAGGATTAATTGTAATGAATTAATAAGTGGACCTAATTGAAATAAATGCATGGACTTAATTGTAATAAATCAATGGATTAAATTTTAATAAATAAATGGATTTAATTGAAATAAATCAATGGATTTAATGGTATTAAATTTATAGGATTAATTGTAATAAATTAATGGACTTAATTGTAATAAATTAATAGGATTAATTGTAATGAATTAATAAGTGGACCTAATTGAAATAAATTAATGGATTAAATTGAAACGGATTAATAAATCTATTTAATTAGATAAGCGGATTGACACATCTAATTTAAATGAGATTTGAATAAGCAAGTTTTAGAATCTAATAAATTGAATTTATTAGATTCGAAATAAAATCTAATTTGAATAAATTTAATAAATTTGGAATTGGTTACAAATTTAATCTGAGATTAAGTAACAAAGTGACTAAAAGGGAATGCAAAACCAACTGAAGTTAAGGATTTGATTTAGCTGTTGAACTTGTTTAAATCAAAGTTTTGATTAAATTTAATGTAACGATGAATGAGAATAGGAATTAAATTGAACTTGAATACTTAAGTATCGTCAACTCAAGGGCTTGAACTAAAACTCCATTTGGAAATATGATGTTAAATGTTCGAAATAAATTGAATTGTGAAATGTCAAATTTTGAAAGTCAAACTTGCAACTTGACTTTTGGACTTTGATTTGTTTAAACTTTAATATTAAATGACCATCGGGTAATTAGTGCGTAGTTATTAAAGAGACCGGGATCGGATATGGACATACTCTCTGTCGATACCGAAAACCACTTTAATAACTAAATATACGCGGAGTGTTGATCCAGAATGAAGTGGATGGTTTGATGAACGCGTTGAATGAAGGAAGAGAACGATTTTGGATGACCCCTGACATGACTAAAACAGGAGCCGCGCCGGGCCATTGAGGATCGCCATCTCTAGCGGACACACTTCTTCGATACCATATCTATTACTTTTGTGATTCGATTTGGGTGCACCCCTTGATTTAGGAGTGTTGTTTCGCGGTGTTGAGATAGTAGCTGCTATGCTCAACACCAGTCCGGATCAGGCAACTACTAGTATCCTAGTTGGTATCGCCTCATGTACCTTGTCATACTGATTATCCTATTCGCGACCACTACGTTTTGTTTTGTACCTTTAGTATATGGATTGCCCTCTGGTGACTTCCGGTTTTGGGGAAACTACGGTCTTGTATATGCTCTTGGAAATAAAAATGTGTTAAGGGTGGAATGGGCCACGACTTAACGCTATTTTGATATCATACTTTACTGATTAGGCATTATCTATTTAGCGTATTCTATTGTATATATAGATAGTTTATCGGATCCTTAAAGATGTGAACCACATTCATCTTTGAGTTATGAACTTTATTATTTGCACCTGATTATCCTGTATAAGATTTTGAGTCCTGACTCGAGTGTTTCTTTTGTATATGCTCGGGTCAGTCTGAAGCTATCCAGTTGCTGATCAAGGTTGGTTGAAGATGCTGAAGACTTAGCATTTATCTTTATCAGTTATTTCCTTTCTAGTATTTGATGAACTTATGTATTGAACATCTTGTATTTCTCTTTGTCACTTTATGTTGAGACATTGTTGTATCCCTGTAGTAGCTTCATGAACTACTATTATGATGATGTACTTTCCGCTGCATTATTCTATGACTATTCTGTGTCTGTGATGTTGTATTGATTCTCATTTACATTAATGTATTCATAATCCCATAATGATTCGTGTTTTGTATTATTTAAGTTGATATATGTGGATTATTGTCAATTTAAATGGTCCAAATATGCGGGTTGTTACAGTTGGTATCAGAGCTTCGATTTCCCTAAAAACCTTAGTTCGAGATTATGAAACTCATTAGAGATAGGGTAGCAATACCCTAGAATAAGGAGAATCGATTCAATATCCAAGTCCTTTCTATTCGAACTTCTTTGATTCGTCGATTAAATTTTCCCTTTGAGTTCTCTGATTTTATCCTTGGTCCTAAATTTCTTTTGGAATTTCAGGATGAGTGCCAGAAGAAACAATAGGGGTGGAAGAGGCAATGGTCCTGCTCATGCTGCACCTGCCGCTCCAGCTCCTGTCAGATTCACCATTCTTAGTAAGGAATATTCACAGCTTGGAGGTATTAAGTTTTCTGGATCCGAGAACATTATTGAGGCTCAACAATGGCTTAAAAGCTTAGAAAAGATATTTTCGGGTCTAGAGATCACTGATGCTCAGAAGCGTCAGCTTGCTGCCTGGCAACTTTAGGATGCCGCGCAAGATTGGTGGGAATCAGTTACTTCTCGTATCGAAGAGGACACCATCACTTGGGCCCAGTTTAGGTATAAAATTTAATTAGATTCCGTAATCTAAATTCTCCTTTAATCTTTGGAATGTTATTCATCTTGCCTATCTTTTAATTAGGGATACTTTCTCGCCACAATGGAGGCCAGCTGCTGGAAAAACCCAACTTTATAGAGCTTTCATGGATCTTAAGCAAGGCAGTATGACTTTTTCTGAGTATGAGAGGAAATTCAACGAACTCTCAAAATTTGGACCTGGCTTGATCGATACACCACTTCTGAAGAACGAGAAATTCATTTTGGGAGCTAGACCAGAATATTATGACTTGCTTACTGGCCACACTCACTGCACCTTCACAGAGCTTGCTGACTATGCTCTTAGATATGAGGCGAACCCTAAGGGACCTACTGCCAAGGCCACTCCTACACAGCCCTCCTCTAGCCAGCCCGGGAAGAGGAAGATGAACTTTGATCAACAAAAGAAAGCTTGGCAGAAGACTACAGGATTGGGATATGCTCAGAAAAGCCCTATCGACCTTGCTAATATCACTTGCTTCAAATGCGATAAGAAGGGCCATTATGCTAATAGTTGTCCATCTACCGGAGCTGCTGTTCCACCACCTTCTACGACTAGGAAAGATTTATGCTATGTCTGCCTCCAGCCGGGTCATTTCAAGAAAGACTGCCCACTGTATAAGCGTGGCACACCATCTGGAGTATTTGCTATCACCACACCTGCACCCCCTGCACCACCCACCCAGGATGACCAAGGTACCTTACGAAGTGTTTTTCATTTACATGCTACACCTGTTAGGGTATTATTCGATACTAGTGCTCCACATAGTTTTATATCCATTGACCTTTGTAAAAAACTCAAATTAGAACCTACTCTGGCTACTACCTCTTTATGTGTCTCAAATCCCATTGGAGGACCCGCTAACCTCCGAAGTGTTTGCAAGGGAGTTGCACTTATGTATGATTTTTCTCGATTCACTTGGGATTTCTATGTACTTGGATTCCAAGCATTCGACTTTCTTTTAGGAGCGGATTGGTTAAGCAAATTCGATGCTGTTATTTCCTGCAAAACTCGTTCGGTTTCTTTGGTAAGCGACATGGATCAGCCACTTGTCATTGAATGCAAATCACCACAGAAATATGCCGGAAGCTTCATATTCTCTCTTGATGCTCATCCGGATGATCTTAATATTACCCCTATTGTTCAGAAATTTCCCGATGTTTTTGGAGAGGTCAACTCTCTACCGCCCAAACGGGAAATCAATTTCCGTAGTTCTCCCACACCGAAGGATGGCTCCTAAAGAAAAAGCTGAACTAAAAACCCAAATTGATGATCTATTTGCTAAAGGCTTGATTAGGAGAAGTTGTTCTGAATGAGGCGCCGCAGTTGTATTTGTCACCAAATCAGATGAATCTCTTCGCATGTGTGTTGATTACCGAGAACTGAACAAACGCACTCTCAAGAATCGTTATCCGATGCCTCGCATCAACGATTTATTCGATCAGCTCCATGGGGCTAAAATTTTCTCACAACTTGATCTAGCCACTGGATTCCACCAACTTAGAGTTGCTGAAGATAGTATCCATAAGACAGCTTTCCGTATTGAGAATGGATTCTATGAATGGTTGGTTATGCCATTCGGTTTGACCAACGCACCTGCTTATTTCGTTGACTTGATGAATCAAGTCTTCCGTGATGTGCTTAACAAGTTTGTTCTTATTTTCATTGATGATATTCTCGTCTTCTCCAAAGACAAGAAGGAGCATGAGACACACCTTGCTTATGTTCTGGAAACTCTCCGAAATCATCAACTTAAGGCCAAATTCTCTAAATGCCACTTCTGGTGAGATGAAGTGAGATTCCTGGGCCACATAGTTTCTGAAAATGGGATTTCGGTCGATCCAGCTAAGATTGCCGTAATCAATGTAAGTTCTATCCTATTCGCTATTTCTATTCAATTCCTCTTATCCCTTTCTAATTTGAAATTTATCTACAGGATTGGGAGACTCCTAAAACTCCTACATATATTCGTAGTTTCCTGGGTTTAGCCGGTTATTATCGCAGATTTATTGAGCACTTTGCCCGGATTTCTACCCCGCTTACTGCTTTAACTCGGAAGGATGTTAAGTTTATTTGGAGTGAGAAGTGCGAATCAGCTTTTAATGAGTTGAAGCGTAAGTTAACTTCAGCCCCTGTTCTTGCGGTAATCGATGGAAGTGAAGGATTAACCGTCTATACAGATGCTTGCCGAGAAGCTTTAGGCGCTGTCCTTATGCAAAATGGAAAGGTTATTGCCTATGCGGGCCGTCAATTGAAGACCCATGAATTAAATTATGCCACACATGACCTAGAGCTTCTTGCCGTTGTATTCGCTCTGAAACTATGGAGGCATCATCTTTTGGGAACAAAATTCGAATTATTTACTAATCATAAGTCCTTGAGATATATCTTTTCTCAGAAGGATTTGAATCAGAGGCAAGTCCGATGGCTTGAATTTTTAGCTGCATATGATCTCGACATCACTTATACTCCTGGGAAAGCAAATGTTGTAGCCGATGCATTGAGTCGTAGCAAAGCATTGTCTTGCTGTAATATTGTGGAAGGCATGTTATTTCAGCTTGTCATCTCTCCCTCTCTTATGGATCACATAAAAGCTAAACAATATGAGGACACTTTGCTCTATCGTATGAAGGAGTTGGTTCTTGGTAGAGTTGGAAATGCCGACAGTAAAATAGGAGCGCAGATTGATAGTAATGGAATTCTAAGGATCGACAACCGTATTTGTGTTCCTAATGTCGATGGATTGAGACAAGAAGTACTTAGGGAGAATCATCAGTCATCACTTTCACTTCATCCTGGTGTCACTAAGATGTATCGTAATATGAAGCGTTTATATTGGTGGAGTGGGATGAAGAGAGATATTTCTATATATGTCAGTAGATGCACCACTTGCCAACAAGTTAAGGCCGATCATCAGAAGACCGCCGGTTTACTTCAATCCCTAGAGATTCCTTGTTGGAAATGGGATCAGATTTCTATGGACTTCATTGATGGATTACCAAGGACCAAAAAAGGGAATGAGAGTATATGGGTGATCGTTGATAGATTGACAAAATCTGCTCACTTTATTCCTGTTAAGACCACTCGTACTGCTTCGAGTTTGGCAGAGATTTATATGAGAGAGATTGTTAGACTTCATGGGGTTCCATCTAGTATTGTATGCGATCGAGACCCTATATTCACTAGTAAATTCTGGAAGACATTTCAGGACGTCTTGGGCACTAAACTGAATCTGAGCACAGCTTATCATCCTCAAAAGGATGGCCAAACTGAAAGGGTAAATCAGATTTTGGAGGATCTGCTCCGAGCCTGCATTATTGATTTTGGTGGATCTTGGGAAGACCATCTCCATTTGGTTGAATTCACTTATAATAACAATTATCATGCGAGTATCGATATGGCACCGTTCGAAGCTTTATATGGACGACCATGCAAATCGCCAGCTTGTTTGATTGAGCCTGGTGATCGATTGGTTCTTGGCCTAGATATGATTATGGAAGCATCTGAGAAGGTTAATGAGATCAGAAGGAAGATGAAGACCGCACAGGATAGGCAGAAGAGCTATGCAGATAGGCATAGAAGAGATTTGGAATTCCAGGTTGGGGATGAGGTATTTCTGAAAGTATCATCTTTGAAGAATGTTATTCGATTTGGTCGTAGAGGAAGCTTGCCCCAAGATTTGTCGGACCATTTACTATCACCGAAAGAATTGGCACACTGGCTTATAGAGTTGCATTACCAGAAAAGTTTGAGGGCGTGCACAACGTATTCCATGTTTCACATCTCCGAAAAGTCATGCGAGATCCATCCATGACCATTCCAATTGCTCAGTTGGATGAAGTAGATATCGAGCCAGATTTGACTATCGAAAGGAGACCACTTCGAATAGTCGATCGGGAAACAAGGCAACTAAGAAGGAAGTCTATAAATCTCGTAAAAGTCCAATGGAGTGCAGATGAGCGAGATTGCACGTGGGAAACTGAGGATAGCATTCGGGATTCAAACCCCGAATTACTGATTTCAGGTATAAATCAAATTTTCTTAAAAATCTATTTTGACTTTTCCGCTCACTCAATTCTTACTTCACCGTCTCGTTCTTTTCGAGGACGAAAAGTGTTGAGTGGGGGAGAATGTAACGACCCTGAAATTCCGACCCAAATTTTAAATTTTTGAATCCATTATTTTAATATAAAATTATGGAACTGTCTTACGATTTCGATTAGCGCCCAAACTTTGTTTAAAAATTGCGCCTAGATAGTTATAGATATGGGAAAAGTTTCGTCGGAAAATACCGCAGCAAATTTCGTTCGCGTTTACTTCACATCAATTCATTATAAACGCGAAATTTTTTATCTTCTGAACCGAAATATTTTTACAAAGAAAATTCTACACCATCTTCTGATCAAGACGTCATTTTTCGTTTTTCAAATTTCGGACATCTTCAGTTCCGTCGATCTTATTCTTCGGTGTTTTTGCTGCATTTTTTCAATGGAAAAATTTCGAATTTTATAATTTAATCGTACCATTGATATCTTTATACCGTTGCGTTCGCCTCGTCGCGCTGATCAAAATAGTATATTTGTTTGTGTCAATCGGAGATCGGCGCTGCGAACTATAATTATTTAACGGATTGCAAACGGGCCCATTACGCAGCATAAAACGGTACCCATTCTCTCCAACGTGTAGCATCCTAACAGCCTTTGTCTATTCAATTGCCTTGGAAAGCCAACAGCCATTCAGTTACCAAAGAAATAAATTGGAGACTCTTGGTTTTGTTATAATATTCATTTTATACTGGTTCACTTCATTCACTTGTTTGCATTTTACATCTCTGGTACGTGATTCTCTTCCTCCTCCATTCTCTTTTATTTTTCTTTTCTTTGTCCTCAGAAAATGAAGCCCCTTCGCCTACACCAGACCCCACCCGCCTCTGCCCTCCGCCTGACACGCCAGCCACCGCCCAACCCCTTCGCCTACACCAGACCCCAACCCTCTGCCCTCTGCCTGACACGCCAGCCACTACCCAGCCCCTTCGCCTACACTAGACCCCACCCCTCTGCCCTCCGCCTGACACGCCAGCCGCCGCCCAGCCCCCTTCGCCTACACCAGACCCCACCCGTCTGCCCTCCGCCTGACATGCCAGCCACCGCCCAGCCCCTTCGCCTACACCAGACCCCACCCGCCTCCCCTTCCACCAGCGACCCAGCCCGCACCCACCCCACCCGCCTCCCCTTCCACCAGCAACCCAGCCCGCGCCACCAGCGACCCAACCCAAACTCGCCTTCTCCGACCACCGCGACGTCCCGCTCTGCCGCCTTGTTGTCCTCGCCTTGGCCGCGGTTATATTTCAGAGTTTGAGATATATAAAAATATATGAAATATATATATAGCAGTATAACTTTGGAAATTCTAGTTGCTCGCATAAAGTGTTTTACTGTGTTTTGTTCCAATTACTGCTTCGGTGACTTAGGCTTCCATTCAGCTTGTCGGATCTATCTAGTTTCTTTGCTTTGGTATGATTATATATACAATCTATATATATTGTATTAAACAAATTGTCAATTTAATTATTTGTTTGATTTCAGTTTGTGTCCGTTTTTGGGTCGTGCTTGTTAGTGTCTCTTATCTATTCGTCTTCGTGCTTCGCCATCTTCTCTAACCACGCAAGGTGAATATTTCATTCACGACTCAATCTATTATGCTATGATAATAAAGTGATAGATGTTATTGATATTAATTTGAATGTTAAAATGGTTGATGTTAAATTGTGATTTGAAGATTAGATATGAAAATAATTATGACATTAAATTTGTTATGTGATGTTGAATTTGGTTGTTAATATAAGTGATAATTAATATGAAATTGGAATTGATATAGATAGTCTAAATTTCAAAATAGATTATATATGTTGAACTTGTCCCTTTAAATGTTAAATAAATCAACACGTAGAAATAGGATTAGTTATACTTTGAACCATTGAATGTATGATTGCTGTAATTATTTGATAATAAACGACAAGTGGAAACCTATAATGTAATAATCTTTAATCCGCATGAAATGATAATGTGGATTCTAGGAATAATTTTATTAAATTTACATAAATAACAAATGTAAATTAAATACGATTATTTCGGGATTATTTAAATAAACGGTTAAATTGTTATGTATGGTTGCTATTGATTGTTTATTTACTTTGACACCATCCCAGTTATCACACTGCAAGTTCCCTTTGTTATGCTTTGTTTTATTTATTTATTTATATTGGGTTGAAATGATAAATACCCACATTGAACAACTTTGGCCTAGGATAGATAATTAAAGATAAGAAACCCGATTGGTCAACAAAAATCATTTTGGAATTGAAATCCATTTTGAATTAAGAAATGAACTAAAATTTTATTGGAAAGTAAGTAACGAACTAATGGATTTAATTGTAATAAATCAATGGGTTTAATGGTATTAAATTTATAGGATTAATTGTAATAAATCAATGGATTTAATGGTATTAAATTTATAGGATTAATTGTAATAAATCAATGGACTTGATTGTAATAAATTAATAGGACTAATTGTAATGAATTAATAAGTGGACCTAATTGAAATAAATGAATGGACTTAATTGTAATAAATCAATGGATATAATTTTAATAAATAAATGGATTTAATTGTAATAAATCAATGGATTTAATGGTATTAAATTTATAGGATTAATTGAAATAAATCAATGGACTTGATTGTAATAAAATTAATAGGATTAATTGTAATGAATTAATAAGTGGACCTAATTGAAATAAATGAATGGACTTAATTGTAATAAATCAATGGATTAAATTTTAATAAATAAATGGATTTAATTGAAATAAATCAATGGATTTAATGGTATTAAATTTATAGGATTAATTGTAATAAATTAATGGACTTAATTGTAATAAATTAATAGGATTAATTGTAATGAATTAATAAGTGGACCTAATTGAAATAAATTAATGGATTAAATTGAAACGGATTAATAAATCTATTTAATTAGATAAGCGGATTGACACATCTAATTTAAATGAGATTTGAATAAGCAAGTTTTAGAATCTAATAAATTGAATTTATTAGATTCGAAATAAAATCTAATTTGAATAAATTTAATAAATTTGGAATTGGTTACAAATTTAATCTGAGATTAAGTAACAAAGTGACTAAAAGGGAATGCAAAACCAACTGAAGTTAAGGATTTGATTTAGCTGTTGAACTTGTTTAAATCAAAGTTTTGATTAAATTTAATGTAACGATGAATGGGAATAGGAATTAAATTGAACTTGAATACTTAAGTATCGTCAACTCAAGGGCTTGAACTAAAACTCCATTTGGAAATATGATGTTAAATGTTCGAAATAAATTGAATTGTGAAATGTCAAAATTTGAAAGTCAAACTTTCAACTTGACTTTTGGACTTTGATTTGTTTAAACTTTAATATTAAATGACCATCGGGTAATTAGTGCGTAGTTATTAAAGAGACCGGGATCGGATATGGACATACTCTCTGTCGATATCGAAAACCACTTTAATAACTAATATACGCGGAGTGTTGATCCAGAACGAAGTGGATGGTTTGATGAACGCGTTGAATGAAGGAAGAGAACGATTTTGGATGACCCCTGACATGACTAAAATAGGAGCCGCGCCGGGCCATTGAGGATCGCCATCTCTAGCAGACACACTTCTTCGATACCATATCTATTACTTTTGTGATTCGATTTGGGTGCACCCCTTGATTTAGGAGTGTTGTTTCGCGGTGTTGAGATAGTAGCTGCTATGCTCAACACCAGTCCGGATCAGGCAACTACTAGTATCCTAGTTGGTATCGCCTCATGTACCTTGTCATACTAATTATCCTATTCGCGACCACTACGTTTTGTTTTGTACCTTTAGTATATGGATTGCCCTCTGGTGACTTCCGGTTTTGGGGAAACTACGGTCTTGTATATGCTCTTGGAAATAAAAATGTGTGAAGGGTGGAATGGGCCACGACTTAACGCTATTTTGATATCATACTTTACTGACTAGACATTATCTATTTAGCGTATTCTATTGTATATATAGATAGTTTATCGGATCCTTAAAGATGTGAACCACATTCATCTTTGAGTTATGAACTTTATTATTTGCACCTGATTATCCTGTATAAGATTTTGAGTCCTGACTCGAGTGTTTCTTTTGTATATGCTCGGGTCAGTCTGAAGCTATCCAGTTGCTGATCAAGGTTGGTTGAAGATGCTGAAGACTTAGCATTTATCTTTATCAGTTATTTCCTTTCTAGTATTTGATGAACTTATGTATTGAACATCTTGTATTTCTCTTTGTCACTTTATGTTGAGACATTGTTGTATCCCTGTAGTAGCTTCATGAACTACTATTATGATGATGTACTTTCCGCTGCATTATTCTGTGACTATTCTGTGTCTGTGATGTTGTATTGATTCTCATTTACATTTATGTATTCATAATCCAATAATGATTCGTGTTTTGTATTATTTAAGTTGATATATGTGAATTATTGTCAATTTAAATGGTCCAAATATGCGGGTTGTCACAATGGTGAAGTGCAGGTTATGGATCACATAGCTGTTTGTCCCCAGGTGGTTATGGGTGACCCGAAAATGGCCTCAAGGATGTATGGTGGTGGTTCGTCTCTAGTCGACCAGAGATGGTTGCGAGGTGGCCTTAGGTGCGGCCGGAGTCGCTTGTCTCGGTGGTGGTCGTGAATCGTTCTGCAGTCGCATGTAGAGGCGGTGGAAATTGATTGAAGGGTGGCGGCCGTGGTCAGGTGGGGTTCGAACGCGATGAGAGAGGGAGAGGGGTTTTCGCGTGTTGCTGAGTAGGTGCTGACGTATTGTATATTAAAATTTACTTATTTTATTTTATTTAATTTAAATTTTATCGTATGGTGTTCTAAAATATGTATCTTTTTCATATGTTCTCCGTTTCACGTGCGGTTTGTTCTGTTGGGATTGTATCGAAATTCCGGACATTATGAATCTGGTTTGGACGAATTCTAATAACATTCAAATTTGGGCCCTATTTTGGATATCAAATCGATTTGAAATCAAAGGTGAGTGTTTTAACTCACTCACAACTACTAGATTATCTTATGTTAGTTAAATTGAATTAATGATGCAATTAGAAATTGATTGGTTGACGTTGGTATATACAAATTTTCATTCTAGTTAAATTTGACTTTTATTGCATTAAATTAATGTTTAATTTAATATTGAATTCAATTGTCAATTTAATACATGTTAATGATAATCGGTTATCAGTTGATGTTTATTGGTTGATTTGGATAATTATTTGCGATGTATGTTTGATTGTTGATATTAGGTGACTGGATGTTATATTTTATACTGTTATAACACTTCAAGTTCCCTATGGGTTGAATGATACGTACCCGAAAGATTGATAGATTAGGGGAAATCGTTATGGGTTGAAATAATAGACTCGAGCGGTTTCATGAATTTGAATTAAAATTTGGGATTACGGGTTGAAATAATATATACCCGTAAAATATAAATATAATTGCGGATTGAAATGATAAATATCCGAATCAGTTGACTATAGGGTAGAAAATTATACACGGACACCAGATTTGTTAAATTAAATGATTTTTTATCTTTAAACTTTGAATCCAATTAAGCGATATTTTGAAATAGAATTTGATTGATATAAATTAAATTGTTTTAAGTAATTATTTAAAGGATTTAAATTGAAATTTTAAACTTGAATTTGAAGTATAAACGAAATTTATCGAAATTGAGTTGTTGAAATGTTTGAAACTGTAACTTTGAAAATCTATTGAAATTGAAATAATTAAATTTGATATTTCAAGATTTGAAATTGGGTTTTGATTTGAAATCTGGATATGGTTCAAACTTGTTGAAATGGAAGAAATGGTTAAATTTGATGTTAATTTCAAATTTATTATCTTAATATAAACTGTAAAATGTTCTTTTAAATTCTAATTATTAAGATTTTCAACTTTTAAACTAAATTTAATCTATTTTAATTATTGTAAACCATTTTAATCTATTTAGAGTATTTTAATTTATTTTAATCTATTTTAAGTCTATTTAAGTACTTTAATCTATTTTAAATCAATTTAAAGTATTTTAATCTATTTTAAATCTATTTAAAGTATGTTAATCTATTTTAAATCTATTTGAAGTAATTTAAATCTATTTAATCTATTTTTAAACTATCTTAAACCCATTTCAATTATTTAATCTATTTTTAAACTATTAACCTAATTTTAATCTATTCTAACCTATTTAATTTCAAATGTGTAAAGTTGAAGTTTTATATTTAAATCCTTGATCTAATGGTAAATACGGTTAAATGATGTTATACACAAAATTGAGATTTTAAATTGATATTTTCTAGTGAAACGACATATTTGAGTAAATAAAATGATTTTGAAATGAAGGTTTAACCTATTTGGTCGATATGATTTCGAAAGTGAACGTAATTTCAAAAGTAATATGGTTTGAATCGAATATGATATTTTGATATAAATTATGAATTGACTTTTGAAATGTAAAAGAACCATCCAGTGTGAAATAAGCGTTTGGTTGTTAAAGAGACCGGGATTGTATATTGTCGTACTTTTTGCTAATACCGAAAACCACTTTAACAATTATGCACTTGGTGGAGATTCCAGAAATGAAGTAGGATGGTTTAGCGAACGATTCTGTATGAGGTATTTACGTGACCCTGACTCCCCTGAGTCAGCTTAGATGTGACTAAAACAGGAGCCATGCTAGGCGAAGTGAGGTCATTCCTTCGATCGAACACATTTCTTCGATACCATATTATGACTTTGTGATGATTCGGCGGCCATCCCTCGATTTTGATTATGGGAGTGTGTTCCGAGGTGGGCGGTAGTAGCTGCTATGCGTTACCACCAGTCCGGATCCGCAATTTGTAGAATCTTACCCTGGCATTGCCTCGAGTGCCGTATTCACATGCCCTAGCGCGCCTTCTACGAGTTTGGTTTGTACCATACCTATGGAGTGCCCTCTGATAGCCCTCCAGTTTACGGAGGAATTACGGTACTGTGTAGACTATGGGAATATATAAAAATGTGTTAAGGGGGATATGGGTAATGTCTTAATGCTATTTTAATACTTTACTTTACTATAGACACTATTATAATAGCGTATTGTACTATGTATGTAGATAGTTTAACGGATTCTTAGGAGATGGAATCCCGAACATCTGTTAAGTGATTGCACTCACGTTAGACACTGGATATGAGATGTCAAAACCCGTAAACATCTACGATGCCGTTACACTCATATTTATTTACTGTTGATTTAACTTATAGAAGATCTTTTAGTTCTGACCCGAGTGTTTTGTCTTTTCAATTCGCTCGGGTCAGTCTGAGCTTTTCAGTGTATCGAAGATTGCTTTTCTGGAGGACGAAGACGAAGATTTGTACTATTACTATTTATTATATTCATACCACTGCATCATGTTATTCCGCTGCATTTGTTATTTATTACTGCTGTATGTACTCTGGTTCTGTATTGTAAAAGTGTAATCAAATGTTATTTATAAAACAACTTCATGAACTGTTTATTTGATTATTATATTTTGTCATTCCACTGTGAGATTTTGTGTTTTGTTTTCTTTCTTTCTCTGCTTTTTCTTATTTACCCCCATAACAATCTGCCCTATAAATGGTTTGAGTCTGACGTGTGTGTCAAACTGTCCAAAAATTACGAGTCGTTACATTTGGTATCAAAGCTTTGGTTTAGCGATAACCTTAGCTATGTGGGGCCTGACTCTTTAGAAATAGGGTAGTAATACCCTAGAATGAGTCGTTGAGTGTATATATATGAGAGATCGTATTTGTTAGTGTTATAAAACGGTTTTTGTATTGTGTTAATTTGTTCTGTTTAGTATTTAAAAATTCCAGTCGGTACATAGGATGCTATGGCATTGATAGGGATTTCTAAATACCTAATAGGGTAAACCGACATAATATTATTTTAAAATATAGGTAAATAAAATAATTTTGCCTAGTATTATATTTTGTATATAAAAGAATAATCTTTATAAAGGTATATAATTATATGTGATATGTTTGGTTGCCTGTTAGTAAGTGAGATTTTATAAACATTGATTGAAAAATAAGATTTACAGATAAAGTAAATAAAAACCAAGGATTTGAGAACTTAAGTTCCGAGAGTTTGAAAATTTCTTTCGAATGATTTTGGAATATAATAATAATATTTATAAATATTTCAATATGATTTGAAAGAGATGTTTAAAGGAATTTTAGAAGGAAATAAGATCTGTACTCCCCTCTGTAACAACCCGTGATTGCGGTTACCAAATAATAAATTAAAGTTGGGATTTTAATTTAATTGGAGCTATTAATGAATTTTTAATGTGGCTAATTTGTTCAAAATTTAGTCATTTTGAATAAATTAATATTTTTGGTCTCGTTGGAAAGGTGGAGTTTCGAACTCCATCTCTGTAAAATTTAGGCATCATCGGCATTCTTTTGGTACTTCGAATTTCGTGTCGAAGTTGAACTCTTGTCGCTGTTTGTAAACAGTGTGAATCTTGTTCTGGGTCCAACTTTGAGACGTCACTGCTACTTCGCCTCAACTCGGATTCCAGAAATTCTTTTTGCATCTTATAGTAGGGATGTTGGACTATATTCCTACCAGTTTTCATATCATTTGGATTCAGTTTGCTGGTCCAAATAAATTGCCGAACTTGGGTTCGCAGCAGTTTTTGAATGGTCAAACACTTAGAATGAAAATCAAATATCCCTTCTGTTTCCAGCTTTTGAGCGCCACTCCGCGATGCCTCCACGTTCGCATCGGAAGTCGGAATTCGACGTTTTTGGTCTCGTTGGAAAGGTGGAGTTTCGAACTCCATCTCTGTAAAATTTAGGCATCATCGGCATTCTTTTGGTACTTCGAATTTCGTGTCGAAGTTGAACTCTTGTCGCTGTTTGTAAACAGTGTGAATCTTGTTCTGGGTCCAACTTTGAGACGTCGCTGCTACTTCGTCTCAACTCGGATTCCAGAAATTCTTTTTGCATCTTATAGTAGGGATGTTGGACTATATGCCTACCAGTTTTCATGTCATTTGGATTCAGTTTGCTGGTCCAAATAAATTGCCGAACTTGGGTTCGTAGCAGTTTTTGAATGGTCAAACACTTAGAATGAAAATCAAATATCCCTTCTGTTCCCAGCTTTTGAGCGCCACTCCGCGATGCCGCCACGTTCGCATCGGAAGTCGGAATTCGACGTTTTTGTTCTCATTAGAAAGGTGGAGTTCCAAACTCCATCTCAGAAAAATTTGGACAACATTGGAGTTCGTTTGGTACTTCGAATTTCGTGTCGAAGTTGAACTCTAGTCGCTGTTTGTAAACAGTGTAAATCTTGTTCTGGGTCCAACTTGGAGACGTCGCTGCCACTTCGTCTCAACTCGGAATCCAGAAATTCTATTTGCATATTAAAGTAGGGATGTTGGACTACATGCTTGCAACTTTTCATGACATTTGGACACAGTTTGCTGGTCCAAATAAATTATCGAACTTGAGTTCACAGCTGTTTTTGAATGTTTACAAACACTTAGAATATTTTTGATGATTTTCTGGTTTTCATTGATTTCTTTGAGATTTGTCTCTAGATTTCGTACACGGGTTTTATGAATCGTTTTCAAAAGATTTTTCACTCCTAAATGGCTTTTGAAAATTATTATATAATATTATTTTAATTATTAAATTAATTACTCCATAATAGGAGACCTTTCAAAAGACCGTTTTAAAAGTGATTCCGAAAATCAATTATAAATCCGTTTTACACCATTATTTTCTATAATAAAAATCTCACACTCACTTTTAGCACGTCGAGCGAAGTCGAAAGGTGCTTAAACGGTTAGGAAATCTCCGGCCTATGGAAACCGTGTGTATTTTCTTTCCGGTTAATCCCCGATCTATTCGATTGATCGTTTTGACCTTTGGGTCTAGTTTACCGATGATATGAGGTAGACTTTTTATTGTTTGGAGTGTGAGCTTGCTATTGGTTAGGAAACCGTTTAGTGCGAACGTGGGGTATGGGACTCATTGTTAACACTTTGCGGGTTCCTCTCCAAGAAGTTAGTGACACATTAGCCTCTGGGCGGCCAGTACTGGACCTTTGGGTCACCACGCCTCTGGGCAACCATCTCTGGACACCTGCTCTATGGAGCAGTTTATTTTTCGGCGTGTGCCTCTGGGCCTTTATCCTTCTGGGAAGGATCTCGCCGTCTCGCGCGTTTCGCATCGGTGCGAGTGATCGATCACAACTCTATAGTACTTGACAACAACGACTCTGGTCGGTGCACGTGCAATACTTGTATTATCTGATGATTTTTATATCCATTCGAGTACCGCCATTCGGTGTTGGTTCTATGGAACCATACGATGTAAGTGCGATTACCTTGTGGATTCACAGTGTCTCTGGACACTGCCTTTCAGTGTTTGATTTCATTGATTTTTCAGTATATCCCCATTGCTCTTTGGAGCATCGATCTTTGCTTGGGCATTGATTACAGACTCTGGTCACTCTTGGGATTATTGCCCATGGGCATCTTTTTATAGCTTTGGCTACGCCGATGATATGAGGCGATTTTATTTATTCTACACTTTGGTGTTGATTTCTCTTTGGAGATTTTTATCGTTTATTGATGATTAGGGATCATCATTTTATTCATGTGGTTCATAATATACTTCTCTTTGGATAAGTACTGTTTTATTTATGTACCGCATTATTATATATCTCAGTTATTACTGATTGTTTAGCTAGCCTGACCCGAGTGTTTTCGCTCGGGTCAGACCGAGTTGTTTCAGGTTAGGTCTCTGGACTTAGCTTCTGTGCTTCCGCTTGGACATTATCTGCTATGCTGATAGATAGCGCTTTTATTTGTCCACCATTCCGCTACTCTCTTATTATTCAGACTCTGATATGTACATATTTGACTCACATGTGTGAGCAGTGGCTTTGTACCCACTTATGATATTTGGATCTGTATTGATGATGTATTGTTCTGGGATTTTATATCTGTTATGTGATTCTGTTCTGTGATGTTTTTATCATTTATTATTATGCTTTGTCCTGATAGATCTTTAGCCATTTGTAATTTCGTTATAAGTATTTACCGAATATGTCGAACCACCTGATTGAGAAAAATTTAAATAGATTCCACCTTTCGACGTATTCGGTAGATAGTTATAGCTTGATTATAGATGGTCGCTTCCACTATACTCTATTCTCCGCTTTAACAGACAGTATTACTCCCGTAATACTCTTTGTTACAGGGGGTCTCGGAGTGGGGCGTTACAGCTTGGTATCAGAGCCAAGGTTCAGGAATAAGCATAATAAACACATAACAGATACACTTAGTACAATACATTTTAAATTAGATTCGACTTAAATCAAATCCCTTCCTTATGTTTATTGATAGATAAGTTAGGAATATGTATAGGAATCCGTTATATTCCGTAGTATTCCTTAATTAATTATCTATCATTGAATCATGTCTAACTCAAATTCCCGTTACGACATGTTTGACCAATTAAGCGGTGTGAAGGTCTTCTCTTAGCTTGACCTTGCCACCGGATTCCATCAGCTACGAGTCATGGATGACAGCATTCCTCTTACAGCATTTCGCACTCGTTATGGTTCTTTTGAGTGGTTGGTCATGCCGTTCAGCTTGACGAACGCTCCGGCTTTCTTCGTCGATCTTATGAATCGAGTATTCCGGGAATACATCGATAGATTCGTTCTGGTTTTCATCGACGATATTCTTATTTATTCTAGATCCGAGGCAGAGCATGCTCATTATTTGCGGATCGTTTTGGATGCTCTTCGTCAGCATCAACTTAGGGCCAAGCTCTCCAAGTGCCATTTTTGGGAGAGCAAGGTCAAGTTCTTGGGCCATATTGTATCATCTGAGGGTATTTATGTCGATCCTGCCAAGATCGAAGCTATTCAGAATTGGAAGCAGCCCGAGAACGTTCATGATATTCGCAGCTTCCTTGGACTGGCGGGTTATTATCGTCGGTTTATCAAGGATTTCTCTCGAGTTGCACTTCCCCTTACGACGCTGACTCGTAAGGGTGTTCGCTTTATTTGGTCTGATAAGTGTGAAGCTTCCTTTCAGCGACTGAAGGAACTTCTCACACATGCTCCTATTCTAGTGGTTCCTGAGAGTAACCATGATCTTGTTGTTTACACCGACGCTTGTGGTAGCGGCCTCGGTGCTGTGCTTATGCAGAAGGATCGGGTAGTTGCTTATGCTTCTAGGCAGCTACGTCCGAATGAGGTTCGCTATCCTACTCATGATCTTGAGTTAGCAGCTATTGTCTTTTCTTTGAAGACGTGGCGTCATTATCTATTGGGCGAACGTTTCATTCTCTACACCGATCATAGGTCTCTGAAGTATTTATTCAGTCAGAAGGATCTCAATATGAGGCAGCAGCGATGGCTTGAGTTCCTCGCCTCATATGACTTAGACATTCAGTATACCCCTGGCAAGGGTAATCGTGTGGCTGATGCACTCAGTCGCAAACACTTGGCAGTAGTTTCTATGATGATAGCCGAGTGGGATATTCTTGAGACTCTTTCTATGTGTGATATTCGAAATCAAGCTCCGTCTTCTGATCCGTAGATCTTGTTATTCAGCTTGGAAGCTCGACCTATTCTATTGGATCGCATTGCCCATGCTCAGCGGCAGGATCCAGACTTGTTGCGATACATTCATCTCCTTGAGTCGGGATCCAGTGATGAGACATTGTTGGATTATTCTATTGATTCTCATCGGTGTCTTCGCAGGAAGAACCGTATTTTGGTACCATCTGATTTATCACTTAGGCGTGACATTCTAGACGAGTGTCATCGCACTAAGTACACTATTCATCCCGGGTCGAGTAGGATGTATGTCGTCATGTGTCGTCTATTTTATTGGGAGGGCATGAAGAGCGATGTTGCAAGTTATGTAAGCCGTTGCATGACTTGTCAACAGATCAAAGCTGAGCATCAGCGTCCCTCTGGTCTTCTTTAGCCGCTAGAGATTCCATTGTGGAAATGGGATCAGATATCCATGGATTTTATTGACGGTCTGCCTCGATCGAGATCAGGCCATACTTCTATTTGGGTCATCGTCGATCGCTTGACCAAATCAGCTCATTTCATTCCTGTTAAGTCCACTCGGACTGCACCTCAGTTGGCCAAGCTCTATGTCGTTCGACTTCATGGCATTCCTAGCTCTATCGTCTGTGATCGAGACACTATCTTTACTAGTCACTTCTGGAAGTGCCTACAGTCAGCTTTGGGCTCAAAGCTGAATCTCTCGACTGCTTATCATCCTCAGACCGACGGTCAGACGGAGAGGGTGAATCGTGTTTTAGAGGATCTTTTGCGCTGTTGTATTCTGGATTTCGGAGGTAGTTGGGAGGATCACTTACCGCTTGTAGAGTTCTCCTACAACAACAGCTTTCAGTCTAGTATCGGCATGGCACCTTTCGAGGCTCTTTACGGAAGGTCATGTCGCTCTCCTGCTTTTTGGTTAGAATCTGGTGAGATGCACCTTCTTGGTCCAGATTCAGTTCGGGAATCTTCTGAGAAGATTATTCTTATTCGTCAGAGAATAAAAGAGGCGCAGAACCGTTAGAAATCCTACGCGGACAGCCGTAGGAAGCCTCTTGAGTTCTCCATTGGTGATCATGTCTTTATTCGGATATCTCCCATGAAGGGGGTTGTGCGTTTCAGCTCTACAGGGAAGTTGGCTCCTCGCTATGTCGGACCATTTCCTATTACGGAACGCATCGGCCCCGTTGCTTATCGTGTGGCTCTACCTGCTCATTTCTCTGGAATACATGATGTGTTCCATGTTTCTCAGCTTCGCAAGTGTGTGTGCGACCCTGGTTCTATTATCGAGCCTCATATCGTGCCCGATTTGGAGATCTCACCCGATCTATCTATAGAGCAGCAACCTCTTCGTGTGCTTGATTCGGAGATCAGACGTATTCGAAACAAAGAGGTTCCGCTTGTGAAGATTCAATGGTCGTCTAATCCTAAGGACTGCACTTGGGAGACCAGAGAATTTATCAAGCGTACTTATCCTGGTTTTCTTCCATCTTCCGGCACGAGTGAGCATCTATATTTTATCCTCTATATTCCTTCGTGGATTAGATGTTATAGACGACTTCTATATTTAAGGAATTGCGGGGACGCAATTTTCTTAAGGGGGAGTCTGTAACAACCCGTGATTGCGGTTACCAAATAATAAATTAAAGTTGGGATTTTAATTTAATTGGAGCTATTAATGAATTTTTAATGTGGCTAATTTGTTCAAAATTTAGTCATTTTGAATAAATTAATATTTTTGGTCTCGTTGGAAAGGTGGAGTTTCGAACTCCATCTCTGTAAAATTTAGGCATCATCGGCATTCTTTTGGTACTTCGAATTTCGTGTCGAAGTTGAACTCTTGTCGCTGTTTGTAAACAGTGTGAATCTTGTTCTGGGTCCAACTTTGAGACGTCGCTGCTACTTCGTCTCAACTCGGATTCCAGAAATTCTTTTTGCATCTTATAGTAGGGATGTTGGACTATATTCCTACCAGTTTTCATGTCATTTGGATTCAGTTTGCTGGTCCAAATAAATTGCCGAACTTGGGTTCGCAGCAGTTTTTGAATGGTCAAACACTTAGAATGAAAATCAAATATCCCTTCTGTTTCCAACTTTTGAGCGCCACTCCGCGATGCCTCCACGTTCGCATCGGAAGTCGGAATTCGACGTTTTTGGTCTCGTTGGAAAGGTGGAGTTTCGAACTCCATCTCTGTAAAATTTAGGCATCATCGGCATTCTTTTGGTACTTCGAATTTCGTGTCGAAGTTGAACTCTTGTCGCTGTTTGTAAACAGTGTGAATCTTGTTCTGGGTCCAACTTTGAGACGTGGCTGCTACTTCGTCTCAACTCGGATTCCAGAAATTCTTTTTGCATCTTATAGTAGGGATGTTGGACTATATGCCTACAAGTTTTCATGTCATTTGGATTCAGTTTGCTGGTCCAAATAAATTGCCGAACTTGGGTTCGTAGCAGTTTTTGAATGGTCAAACACTTAGAATGAAAATCAAATATCCCTTCTGTTCCCAGCTTTTGAGCGCCACTCCGCGATGCCGCCACGTTCGCATCGGAAGTCGGAATTCGACGTTTTTGGTCTCGTTAGAAAGGTGGAGTTACGAACTCCATCTCAGGAAAATTTGGACAATATTGGAGTTCGTTTGGTACTTCGAATTTCGTGTTGAAGTTGAACTCTAGTCGCTGTTTGTAAACAGTGTAAATCTTGTTCTGGGTCCAACTTGGAGACGTCGCTGCCACTTCGTCTCAACTTGGAATCCAGAAATTCTTTTTGCATATTAAAGTAGGGATGTTGGACTATATGCCTGCAAATTTTCATTACATTTAGACACAGTTTGCTGGTCCAAATAAATTATCGAACTTGAGTTCACAGCTGTTTTTGAATGTTTACAAACACTTAGAATATTTTTGATGATTTTCTGGTTTTCATTGATTTCTTTGAGATTTGTCTCTAGATTTCGTACACGGGTTTTATGAATCGTTTTCAAAAGATTTTTCACTCCTAAATGGCTTTTGAAAATTATTATATAATATTATTTTAATTATTAAATTAATTACTCCATAATAGGAGACCTTTCAAAAGACCGTTTTAAAAGTGATTCCGAAAATCAATTATAAATCCGTTTTACACCATTATTTTCTATAATAAAATCTCACACTCACTTTTAGCACGTCGAGCGAAGTGGAAAGGTGCTTAAACGGTTAGGAAATCTCCGGCCTATGGAAACCGTGTGTATTTTCTTTCCGGTTAATCCCCGACCTATTCGATTGATCGTTTTGACCTTTGGGTCTAGTTTACCGATGATATGAGGTAGACTTTTTATTGTTTGGAGTGTGAGCTTGCTATTGGTTAGGAAACCGTTTAGTGCGAACGTGGGGTATGGGACTCATTGTTAACACTTTGCGGGTTCCTCTCCAAGAAGTTAGTGACACATTAGCCTCTAGGCGGCCAGTACTGGACCTCTGGGTCACCACGCCTCTGGGCAACCGTCTCTGGACACCTGCTCTATGGAGCAGTTTATTTTTCGGCGTGTGCCTCTGGGCCTTTATCCTTCTGGGAAGGATCTCGCCGTCTCGCGCGTTTCGCATCGGTGCGAGTGATCGATCACAACTCTACAGTACTTGGCAACAACGACTCTGGTCGGTGCACGTGCAATACTTGTATTATCTGATGATTTTTATATCCATTCGAGTACCGCCATTCGGTGTTGGTTCTATGGAACCATACGATGTAAGTGCGATTACCTTGTGGATTCACAGTGTCTCTGGACACTGCCTTTCAGTGTTTGATTTCATTGATTTTTCAGTATATCCCCATTGCTCTTTGGAGCATCGATCTTTGCTTGGGCATTGATTACAGACTCTGGTCACTCTTGGGATTATTCCCATGGGCATCTTTTTATAGCTTTGGCTACGCCGATGATATGAGGCGATTTTATTTATTCTACACTTTGGTGTTGATTTCTCTTTGGAGATTTTTATCGTTTATTGATGATTAGGGATCATCATTTTATTCATGTGGTTCATAATATACTTCTCTTTGGATAAGTACTGTTTTATTTATGTACCGCATTATTATATATCTCAGTTATTACTGATTGTTTAGCTAGCCTGACCCGAGTGTTTTCGCTCGGGTCAGACCGAGTTGTTTCAGGTTAGGTCTCTGGACTTAGCTTCTGTGCTTCCGCTTGGACATTATCTGCTATGCTGATAGATAGCGCTTTTATTTGTCCACCATTCCGCTACTCTCTTATTATTCAGACTCTGATATGTACATATTTGACTCACATGTGTGAGCAGTGGCTTTGTACCCACTTATGATATTTGGATCTGTATTGATGATGTATTGTTCTGGGATTTTATATCTGTTATGTGATTCTATTCTGTGATGTTTTTATCATTTATTATTATGCTTTGTCCTGATAGATCTTTAGCCATTTGTAATTTCGTTATAAGTATTTACCGAATATGTCGAACCACCTGATTGAGAAAAATTTAAATAGATTCCACCTTTCGACGTATTCGGTAGATAGTTATAGCTTGATTATAGATGGTCGCTTCCACTATACTCTATTCTCCGCTTTAACAGACAGTATTACTCCCGTAATACTCTTTGTTACAGTGGGTCTCGGAGTGGGGCGTTACACCCTCTCTATCGTTGGAAAATAATTTCGGTGATGAGTGCACGCATCATCGACGTTCATTTTCGAGTTTCAAAGTGGTAAGACCGCTGTAGTAGTTTTACTACATGTTTGTTTTGATAAATAAATCTTAATTTTGAATTTCTAAATATGATTTGATCTATAAATGATGAATATATATGTATATATATATTATTTTAAAATGATTTGGAAATATAACCCAGAGTTAGTTCTTAAACCTTTTGATAATTAGTAGTTTTCAGTTAATGTAATAAAATGAAACCTTAACTATTTTAATGTTTGGAAGCTGCTAAGATGTGAAATATGAAACTAGATGTTAAGAGATTAATGAAATATAAATAAATTGAAGGTTTTCATTTATAAATTAAGAAATGGAAATGAGAAAATGTAACTATTGAACAATTTGTTAATTAAAATAAATATGATAACTTGTGTAACTTTTTATTGCATTCTTAAAACATATATATATATATACATATATATATATACACATATATTTACATATACATATATATATATATATAACTTACCAAATTATTAAAAGTTGAAATGTTAATAAGAATATGTAATAGAATATTATACAAGTAAAACTTAATTAATGAAAGTGTTATGATGAAATTATTTCTATAATAAGAATTAAGATGTATAAGAATGTTATAAACTTATGTTAATAATTGGGGATATGATTAAAACTTAAGTTAATTATTGAAATCACTTATAAAGAAAAGTGAATGTTATATATGAGAGGAATAAAAGTGAAAAGAAAAGAAGAAGAAAAACTCTATGTATGAATGCTTCACGAATGAATATTGATGTTAAAAGTAAATAATAAATGTGAAGTAAACTGAAATAAAAAGTATGCAATATTAATAATGAATTCATTGATTATTTTAAAGAATTGAATGGGAAAGGTGATCATCTAAGTAAATTGATGTAAAGAAATGAAAAAAAAACATTGTATGTATAAATGAGAAATGAAAGATTTGTAAGTAATGAATGTTAATTTTGAGAGGATAATCATTGTTTGAAGAAAAATGATGAATAGTAAATAATGTGAAAAGAAAAAAAAGAGAATAAACTTAAGCGATTTAGCGATATTTGAAATTATTGTTGTTTTGGCTTATGGATGTTTGGGAAGAGATACTTCTAACTGTATGAAGATATGTAAATCATCTATTGAGTTTTATCTAAGACCGTTGAGTGTATGGTATACTTAGTAGTTTATTTATCATTTTATACGATTAAAAGTTTCTAAACCCGAACAAACCATTAGTTGGTTGTTATGGATGTATAATTGATATCTTTGAGCGCATGTGATGATTGTATGTTTTTGTTTGCAAGTGGTTGTTGCTATGTTTTGTTGGTTTGTTTACTATTGATTGAAATAACGTAAATATTTCTCTTTTATATAATTATTAACTCTTTTGGATTATATAAGTGAAATACAGGTTTATGGAAGCAATTGCTACCTCTTTTGATTTTATAAATAAGCGTTATTTGGCCGACAAATAGGTACGTTCTCGGATTATGGTTTTCTAGCGATATTATATTGTTTTCCCGTGGTTCGGGATATATTATTTTGAAAAATGTGGTATATATTTTTGTTATCGATATTATTATTTCTCCCAGACCACTCCGTACAAATGAGAGTGCCAAAATTTTCCGTGAATTTTGGACTTAGAAAATTTTGTGAAATGTTTTCAAACTTTTATTAACTTGAATATTAAAGGATTTAATTGTTTATAAATTGGTATTTTATTTAAATTATTTAATTATGTAAATTAATTATTTATAAATTCAATATTTTGAATAAGATATATCAATTCTTTATCCATTCTTTTCCTTTTTCCAGGACGAAAGTTTTTGAGTGGGGGAAAGTGTAAAGACCCGTAATTTTTGATAAATTAAAATATTTAAATTAAATAAGTTTTGGAGTTTGTTGTTATTAAAAAAGAAAAAAAATTAAGATTTAATAATAAGAAATAACTAGAATAAAATGTAATAGTATGCATTTAAGGTAATTGCTAACTATTTTAATGTAACTCCAATTAATTGAAATGATTAAAAAGTTATAATTGGTTATAGATTGTAAATTAATTGTAATAAGGTGTGTATTAATTGTTAATTGGATCAAAAGAATAACTGATAATTTAAATGTGGTATTAATTAATGAAATAATATGTAATAAATTGTAATTGGATGAAATTAGTGTTATGTAAGTAGTTATGACATTTGTGTGTAGATAACAAACTTACAAATGTTACTAAATGTAGAAAAGGTGACAATTGTTAGTTGTTACCAATTTATTTAATCAACTACAAATAAATGTAATTAAATGTTACGTTAATGTGAGTTAAGATGATAACTGTAAAAGGTGAATGCAATAAAATGTACAGAAATGTCTATTATATTCATAAGGCAATAATTGATTTAATAAAAAGATTATAACCAAGATAAGTTAATTTATTGGGATTTAAAATTTTATTTAATGTGAAAATCGACAAAAATTCATTATAATTGGAATATTGCAATTAATATGGTAAAAGATGATAATTGAAGAATATTAATGTAATAAAATATAAACCAATATTAACTATGTCTATAGAGTAATGATTGATTGAATAAAAAGATTGAAATCAAATTAAAACAATTTATTGGAATTAAATTATAATTAATTGGATTTAATTGCAGTTGAAACTGAACACTTTAATTAGTGTAATATTTAACACTGAATTGATATGTAAATTTGTTTTAAATTATTGTAAATGTCCAAGTAATCAAAAATGATGAAAATTGTTAGTTATTAAAAGTGGAATTAAAAAGTGATTTAATCAATTTAATAATAATTTATTTAATTAACGTGAAAATAGCCATTTTGTCCACTGTCTCGGATTTCGACGAAACTAGCTTCATCAGATCCGTAACGGTGAATTATTGTAAAGTTTCAAGTTTCGTAGCGATCGGACTTGTCGTTTGATCGTACGGACTCAAACGCGTAGAAATCAATTTAATTAAATTCGAGTGGAATCAATTTGAAATTAGCTGATTTTAGAGCTAACTTATTCATAGGATGGAATTAGGACTTGAAACCTATTTCATTGAGTTTAAAACTATCGAAAACATATATTTTGATATATGGGATGACTCAATTTCGTTTCGGATGTAGAACGGACTTTTTGGGTCGTTATTCGTCGTTCGTACAAATTCGATTGTTTTTATTTTTCTTATCGGGATTCGTTAATATAAATAGATTCTTATAAACCCCAGCAGTCTTTCATTCCTCATTTCTGTACGTACAATTCTCTCTGACCTCTTCTTCTCAATGGCAGCAAACAGTTAAGTTACAAACCCTACAATTCAATCTCCAAATCAATTTCAAAAATCAAACTCCTCCAAACCATAACAAATCATATACCAATTCAAAGCTCTTGACAAGCGCAACTCATATATGCAATTTGTTTTTGTAATCAAAGCACCGTTTGTCCAGAAATCGAAGATGAAACTCAACCGTCCATTTTAGGTTTTGGACAATGCAACGGTGGATCTTCACCCGATCGACGATCAGGAGGTGGCGTTGGGAAGATGGTGGAGTGCAGGTCATGGATCACATAGCCGTTTGTACCCAAGTGGTCGTGGGTTGCCAGAAAATGGCCTCAAAGATGAACGGTGGCGGTTCATCTCTAGTCGACCGGAGATGGCTGCGAGGTGGCCTTAGGTGCGGTCGGAGTCGCTCGTCTCGGTGGTGGTCGTGGATAGTTATGCAGTCGCGTGTAGAGGCGGCGGAAATTGATTGAAGGGTGGCGGCCGTGGTCAGGTGGGGTTCGAATGCGATGAGAGAGGGAGAGATATTTTCGCGTGGTGCTGAGTAGGTGCTGACATATTGTATATTAAAATTTACTTATTAAATTTAATTCAAATTTAATCGTATGGTGTTCTAACATATGTATCTTTTTCATATGAACTCCGTTTCACGCGCGGTTTGTTCTGCTGGGATCGTATCGAAATTCCGGATATTATGAAACTAGTTTGGACGAATTTTGAGACCGTTCAAGTTTGGGCTCTATTTTGGATTTCAAATCGATTTGAAATCAATGGTGAGTGTTTTAACCCACTTACAACTACTAGATTGTCTTTGTAATGACCCACTATTTTGGACCATTCAAATCGACAATAAAACCACACATGTCAGACTTGAATAATTCAAAACAATAGATTGTAAATAAATTTGGAGCAAATAAAATCAATCACAGAATCACAGACACAGAATATCAGAATAACACGCAGCGAAAATAAAATACATAGTGGTTCATGAAGCCACTACAATACATAGTCTTAAAACAGATACAAAATACCATAGTCTGAAAAACAGATACAACAGAAGTCTGAATACATAAGTTCACAAATACATAAGCAAAGCTGAATAAAATAACTGAAATGGAAATAGACAACTAGATAGACAGATAAACTCCAGTAATCTCTAGCTCCAGAAAGTGAATCCAAAGCTGTGATACTCAGGTTGACCCGAGCGTAAATAAAAATACAAACACTCGAGTCAGGACATACATACTTATACAATGTAAACCAACTCAAGTGAACTGTAATAGAAATGCACAAGTAACTTAAAGGATGCTTGGGATCGCCCATCCTTTAAGGGTCCGTTAAACTATTTACTATGTAGTAATATACGCTATTATAATAATGTCTAAAGTAAAGTAAACTTAATTAAAAATAGCGTTAAGGCTTTACATTTTCCACCTTAACACATATATAGTGCCAATAGTCTATACAGTAACGTAGCACCTCCAGATCGGGAGGCTACCAGAGGGTACTCCACAGGTACAACACAAATCAAACTCATATAAGGCGCGCTAGGGTAGGTGACACGGCACAACTAGGCAATGCCAGGGTAGATATACCAATTACGCATCTGAACTGGTGGTAACGCATAGCAGCCACTACCGCCCACCTCGAGCCACACTCCCAAAAATCAAAGGGTGCACCCAATCAATCACAAAGTAATAGAATGGTATCGAAGAAGTGTGTCCGATCGGAGGAGCTACCTCACTTGGCCCGGAATCGCTCCTGTTTTAGCCACCTTATGCCAACTCACGGGAGTCGGGTCCACGTATATACCTCATATAGGATCGTCGCCACCATCCTACTTCATTCTGGAATCTCCACCGCGTACACAGTTGTTAAAGTGGTTTTTGATATTGACAGAGAGTATGTCCATATCCGATCCTGGTCTCTTTAACAACCAATCGTTATTATAACCCGTGGTTATAAATTTCAAAATGGTTTATATTTCAAATCAAAACATATTCATTTAAACCATTAAATTTAATGTCAATATCTTTCAAAATAATATTCATTTCCACAGTTGTAGCATTTCTAAGTTCATTCATTCAATTATAACCATTTCAAAACATTGTATTTTAGCATTTGTAGCACTTGGAAAATGTGATAATACGTATAGTAGTAGTTCGAAAATATTATCCTTTCAGAACTATTGTCTTTTCAGAAATAGCAGCACTTATAAAATGTTACTGTAGGTATAATAGAAATCCAGAAATACAGTTCATTTCAGAAACAGCAGCACTTATAAAATATTACAGTAGGTATAATAGTAATTCAGAAATACAGATCATTTTAGAAACAACAGCATTTATAAAATGTTATAGTAGGTATGTTAGTAATTCAGAAATACAGTTCATTTCAGAAATAGCAGCACTTATAAAAATGTTACCTTAAACCATAGCATTTCTGAAATGCTACAAATACTGTTATAAGTTTTACTATAACATTTTTAAAACAATATATCTTCAATTTTTATCATTTTTTAACTTATCAAACTTATTTCACTTTTCAAAATTATTTATTTGGATATCATTTAACTTATAATTTTAATGAAATACAATTTTATTAATAAAATATCCAATTAAACTATAATTCATTTATTAAGTCAAAGGTACATTATTTTACTTTACTTTTACATTAACAATAAACTTAATACTTTATTTTTAAAAATACCCATTTCATAAATAAATATTCTTATTACTAAGTTAAGCTTAAAATTCCATTTAAAAACTAAATTTTCAATTATTAAGTCAAGTCATATTTTAAGTTACATTTTAAACCATTTATTTACTTATACATTTTAACTTATAGAAAATCACTATAAAATTTATTTAAATCATTTAAATCCAATTTAAGTTAAAATTTCATAATTTATATTTCAAATACTTAAAAATTTAATAAAATATTTTAAAATTAACCACGGGTTTGTATAATATTTTCTAACCTAGGTCAAGTGATACGGATATGTATCATTTCAATCCGTAATATATAAAATCCCGGGTTCTATCATTTCTAACCCGCAATCACAAGTCAAAATAAATAAAAATCACTCGAGCCTATCATTTCAGCTCATAACGATTTTTCCCTATTTTAAAGTCCGTTCGGGTATGTATCATTTCAACCCATAGTGAAAGGGAACTTGTAGTGTGAGAAACAAAAAATAAAATAAACATTATAGCATCTCTTATGATGTAAGGTGATGTAGCAGGTATATAAATAGGTTATATCATCATATAATGTCAGATAACAGGCAGATGTGAACTTATAACTTAGCATATCAACTACTACATATCCAAGTGACATTGTTTCACATTTATATAAGTACGATTTGTGAAGAGTGATAAACTCACCTCTAAAGCTAGAGATCAAATTCAAAACACAAATCCAAACTCTACAAAGCACGACAAAGTACGAATCAAATTCGAGGAGAAGTAGCACCCAAACCCAAATCTTGTAAACAACAAAAATAGAATATATATAAATATATATTTTAATTCACAAAAGAATATAAGAATTTTCAATGCAATAAGATAGAACAAAGTGGAAAAGTGGTCCGGCCACTTCACCCTAAGGGCTCGACCATCACAACCTGGCTCGACCATGATCAGATTTGCCTGAAATGCTCGGCCAATGGTCAACAAATAGAAGGCAAAGAAATGGGATGTGAAGAGGTAGGAGTTCATGAATACAAAGACGCAAGGTAGGTTAATGGTCATGGGGTTCAAGTGCATTGGTTTCGGCCCTAGGCTAAAGGTCTCGGCATGGGTTCAAGCATGGTCAGGTGGTCTGATGATCAAGGTGGTGCGGCCAGTGGTCATGTCAGTCACAGCAAGGTGCTGGAGGAGGAGTAGGTGGTGGAGGCCGAGGCAAACAAGGTGGAGATGGTGAACAAAATGGAGTTCGGCTAGGGGTTTTTGAATGTTTTGGTGATGGATTTTGGATCATGGTGGTCATGGCCTGGCTGGAGATGGTGATGGGGAGATGAAGGCCGGTCATATGGTGGTGGTAGAGGAGGAGGTGATGGTGGAGAAATCGGCTAAGGGATGGAATATGGTAGAGGCCGAGCATAGTTTAAGGAGGACAAAAGAAAATGAGAATAAAAGAAGAGGAGGAAGCCATGAAACTTACTGCAATTTTTCTTTCAAGAATGCAAATGAGAAATGAGAAGCTGAACAAAATTTTTGTACGTGTAAAATGAAAGAGTTTTGAAAGGCAAGAAGTGATTGAACGGCTAGGAAAATGTGAAGGCAACCATAGAAAAATAACTTAAGTCTCTTGAATTTCCAAGCCCAATATCGCAAGCCCAAATCAAAACAATTTCAACACACACAAAAAAATTCAAAGCCCAAACAAATAAAAGATGGAAAATAAATAGAAAATGAACAATGAAAATACAGAGAAAAATTGCGTGTAAAACACTGAATTTTATCAATTTTAAAAAGTTTAAAACAGAATTTGACGAAACGAAAAGCAGGGCGAATGTCAGAATCAAATACAATTTCAAAGAAAAAGATTAGAAATTAAAATTCAAATTTAAAAATTTCAACTGAAAGTCAAAGTTTGACCAAAGTTGACCAAAATATAAAATTTCCAAAAAATCATTATTTAATTATATTTGGAAAATAAATTGGAAACAAAATCCAAAATACTTGGAAAAATTCCAAAATTCAAATAAAAATGATTTAAAATCAAAGTTTCAAATAAAATTAATTTAAAATATTTGTTAAAAATATGGGTTGTTACAATCTTATGTTAGTTAAATTGAATTTATAATGCGATTAGAAATTGATTGGTTAATGTTGGTATATATAAATTGTTGTTCTAGTTAAATTTGACTTTTATTGCATTTAATCATCGTTTAATTTAATATTGAATTAAATTGTCAATTTAATACCTGTTAATGATAATCAGTTATATGTTGATGTTTATTGGTAGATTTGGATGATGATTTGTGATGTATGTTTGATTGTTGATATTGGATAACTAGATGTTATATTTTATACCGTTATAATGCTGCAAGTTCCCTATGGGTTGAAATGATACATACCCAAACGATTGATAGATTAGGGGAAATCGTTATGGGTTGAGATGATAGACTCGAGCGGTTTCATGAATTTAAAATAAAATTTGGGATTGCGGGTTGAAATAATATATACCTGTAAAATTTAAATATAATTGCGGATTGAAATGATAAATATCCGTATCACTTGACCATAGGGTAGAAAATTATATACGGACACCGGATTTGTTAAATTAAATGATTTTTTATCTTTAAACTTTGAATCCAGTTAAACGATATTTTGAAATAGAATTTGATTGATATAAATTGAATTGTTTTAAGTAATTATTTAATGGATTTAAATTGAAATTTTAAACTTGAATTTGAAGTATGAACGACATTTATCGAAATTGAGTTATTAAAATGTTGGAAACTGTAACTTTGAAAATCTATTGAAATTGAAATAGTTAAATTTGATATTTCAAGATTTGAAATTGGGTTTTTTATTTGAAATCTGGATATGGTCCAGACTTGTTGAAATAGAAGAAATGGTAAAAATTGATGTTAATTTCAAATTTATTATCTTAATATAAACTGTAAAATGTTTTTTAAATTCTAATTATTAAGATTTTCAACTTTTAAACAAAATTTAATCTATTTTAATTATTTTAAACCATTTTAATATATTTAAAGTATTTTAATTTATTTTAATCTATTTAAAATCTATTTAAAGTATTTTAATCTATTTTATATCTATTTAAATTATTTTAATCTATTTTAATTTATTTTAAATCTATTTAATCTATTTTTAAACTATCGTAAATCCATTTAAACTATTTAATCTATTTTTAAACTATTAAACTATTTTTAATTTATTTTAACCTATTTAATTTCAGATGTGTAAAGTTGAAGTGTTATATTTAAATCCTTGATCTAATGGTAAATAAGGTTAAATGATGTTATACCCAAAATTGAGATTTTAAATTGATATTTTCTAGTGAAACGACATATTTGAGTAAATAAAATGATTTTGAAATGAAGGTTTAACCTATATGGTCGATATGATTTTGAAAGTGAACGTAATTTCAAAAGTAATATGGTTTGAATCGAATATTATATTTTGATATAAATTATGAATTGACTTTTGAAATGTAAAAGAACCATCTGGTGTGAAATAAGCGTTCAGTTGTTAAAGAGACCGGGATCAGATATTGTCATACTCTCTATCAATACCGGAAACCACTTTAACAACTGTTTACGGGGTGGAGATTCTAGAAATGAAGTAGGTTGGTTTGGCAAACGATTTTGTATGAGGTATTTACGTGACCCTGACTCCCATGAGTCAGCTAAGATGTGACTAAAACAGGAACCATGCCGGGCCAAGTGAGGTTATTTCTTCGATCGAACACATTTCTTCGAACCATATTATGACTTTGTGATGATTCGGTGGCAACCCCTCGATTTTGATTATGGGAGTGTGTTCCGAGGTGGGTGGTAGTAGCTGCTATGCGTTACCACCAGTCCGGATTCGCAATTGGTAGAATCCTACCCTGGTATTGCCTCGAGTGCCTTATTCACATGCCCTAGCGCGCCTTCTATGTGTTTGGTTTGTACCATACCTATAGAGTGCCCTCTGATAGCCCTCTAGTTTACGGAGAAATTACGGTATTGTATAGACTATGGGAATATATAAAAATGTTTTAAGGGGGATATGGGTAATGCCTTAACGCTATTTTAATACTTTACTTTACTGTAGACACTATTATAATAGCGTATTGTACTATGTATGTAGATAGTTTAACGGATCCTTAGGAGATGGAATCCCGAACATCTCATAAGTTATTGCACTCACGTTAGACACTGGATAGGAGATGTCAAAACCCGTAAACATCTCCGACACCGTTACTCTCATATTTATTTACTGTTGATTTAACTTACAGAAGATCTTTGAGTTCTGACCCGAGTGTTTTGTCTTTTCAGTTCGCTCGGGTCAGTCTGAGCTTTTCAGTGTATCGAAGATTGCTTTTCTAGAGGACGAAGACGAAGATTTGTACTATTACTATTTATTATATTCATATCACTGCATCATGATATTCCGCTGCATTTGTTATTTATTACTGCTGTAGGTACTCTGGTTCTGTATTGTAAAAGTGTAATCAAATGTTATTTGTAAAACAGCTTAATGAACTGTTTATTTAATTATTATATTTTGTCATTCCGTTGTGAGATTCTGTGTTTTGTTTTCTTTCTTTCTCTGCTTTTTCTTATTTACCCCATAATAATCTGCAAATTTGAATGGTTTGAGTCTGACATGTGTGTCAAACCGTCCAAAAATTACTAGTCGTTACATTAAACTCTGATAAATGTATTTAAAATTTTCCGCTGCAAAGATTATATGTTGAAATAATATATGTTATTCCATTCTTGTAAGATTTTGTTCTGTCTTTATTTTCTTTCTATCCTTAACGGTCGGGTTTTCTGGCACTTGCATTTGCGATACGTGAATCTTGAGGACGTATTATTGTCGATTTTCGAGGGCCAAAAATTCAGGTCATCATAGTATTCATATTAATTATAAACAGCGTAGTAATTATAGGACTAGGATTTATGCACGTTAATTACAGATTTACTGGACAATGAATTTGTAATTAATAAAGAATAAAAAGGATTAAATAGTAACCGATTAAGGAATCTGATATGGTATTTATGGAGGAATTGAATACGCATAATAAGTCATCTTGAAACCGGTAATAGGTTGAAAATTTTGACATCAATGACCAGTTATTAGGGGTAATTGATTTTTATTAGAATTAAGAAGGTGGGTAATGGTGGAATGACACTCGAAAAATGTACATCTTAAATTGGTAAGAAGCATTAGGACTCTAACATCATTAACGCTACTTAATGATTAAGGGCAGCTTCTAGTAAAAATTTCGTTTAGAGTTTTTAGGTTGGAATCGCTAGTTGCCTCCTTTAGGAAAAGTGTTTGATATGGTTTAAGGCATGTTCCTGTTTTAACACTGTGTTGATTTTAAGGACGAGACTAGACCGCTAAATATATATATATATATATATATATTAAGGAACATCATAAATAGGGAAATTTCATAAGGACACTTAACTAGCGATAAACCGAAAATAAGACTGGAAATTATTAAGCAAATTAGATTGGAATGCTTCAAACCCAAAACTTGAGTAGTGTCACCATTCACCCCGAATGTAATATGGTGTATAAAGATATGAAGTCAATTTTCTAACTTGCCAAGGATGAAGAGAGAGAGAGAGAGAGAGTCGTCGAATTTGTTTTCAAATGTTTGGCGCATCGAAGGATTAATGCTAAGTAAGGCAAGCTTGGAGGATTGTTATTTCCATTGGAAGCTCTGACTTAGATATAGGAGCATATATTGATGGACTTTATAGATGGATTTCCTAGGAGTCAAAAAGGCAATAATGCTATTTAGGTTATAATCGGTCGGCTTACTTTACTTCCATTGGATGTAATAGGATTACAACGTCTCTAGCATGGGTTATGTTAAGGAAGTGGTGCTACTACTTAGAGTTCCAGTTAGCATTGCTGGAGACCCTTTGCTTACTAGGGAATTTTGGAGGAGTTTGCAATCTGCTTTGGAAACGATTTTGAATTTAGAAGATTTGTTGAGAGCTTGCATCATGGAATTTGGAGGACTATGGAAAAGGTAGAAGTTTAGATGGCGAATGAAGACTGCATAGTACTATTAGGGGTCCTTTGCTGACAAGCAAAGAAAGTGATTGGAATTTTTAGCTAGGGACATGCTATTCGTTAAGGTTGCCGCTCTTAGAAAGGTTATGAGGTTTAGTACATCTGGGAAGTTGGCGCCAAGGTTCTTTAGGCCTTTTTCGAATTTAGAGAAGGTGGGGAAAACTTTCTTATTCGGTGGAGCTCGCGGACTAGTTAGCTGGAGTCCATGGCGTCTTTCATGTTCCATACTTGAGGGAGTGTATGCATGACATTGCCTTTGCAATAGAGCCTAATTAGTTAATTGATATAGAAATGGAGCCCATCGCCCCCCTTCCCTTGCTGCCGCATGCATTGTTGAGCATGGTATTAAAAGGCTTCATAACGAAGAAAATTAGGTTGGTTCGGGTAGATGGGGAGATAACCTAGCGAAAAGCACACGGAAAACCGAAGAAAAGATGAATGTTTCTCATCCCGAGCTTTCCTCTGGTAAATTTTTCTCTCCAAAAATATAGGTATTTGGTTGTATCGTGGTTGCTAGATTGAATGGTAGGAGATGGTTGCCATACTTTTTACTGTTGTTTTTGCACTCACATAGAATTTTATGTATATTTAGGATGCTTGCATACATGCCTATACATCACGACCTTGCATTCATGCTAGGATTGAAATCACATATAGTATGTTGCATACATAATCACATTGCATTTTTTGTTGTGTTGATGGTTGTGTAGATAATTATAAATAAATAGGTTGTATAACATGGTTATAGAGTGCACATTACACTATCTTACCTTGGTGATTTCGAGGGCAAAATCCCTTTTAAGGGAGAGGGGGAAGAATGTAACACCCCGTCATAAGAAATTTAGTAATTAAAATTAAGGTTATAAATGGAAATTTGGTAAATGTCAAAATTTGATCATGGAAGTAGCACCATTGCATCCGTGGTGATTTTTTGATTAATTTTCATATATAATATATTGAAATCAGACTTTAAACGGAGAAGTTATGGACGTTTGAAGTTTTTGAATTTGAAATTATTCAAACAAGTTTAAATTTGAAATTTTAATTTTAATTTGAAATTAAATGTTTGAATTCAAATAATAGTTAATGTTAAGGGAGACTTAACATTTATGTAAATGTTAATTGCAAATCCAGTCAACGTATAAATTAAAAAAGGTATTTAATAAATAGTTAACATATATTAAACCATGCAAAATCAACAGTCTTAGAAGGGAGACCGGTCGACCGCCCTTAACTGGTGGTCGACTTCTATCAATCGACCGGTGGGTTGTAATACAACTAGGGTTTATGTTATTTTGAACATTCCGGATTTGTCTATTTTTAAATCCAATGGCTCTCATTCCTTCTCACCTCTATAAATAGACCCCTAGACCCCCACTTTTCCTTCATAAAATTCTGTAGCAACATTGAAGCTTTGTCAAACACTTTCTTGTTAGGGTTTCAGAAACACTAAACTTTTTGGTAATTAATTCTAATTTCTGATCTCTAATTTAAATTAATTCTTATTCTCACTATCTTTTGATTTCTGAAATCTAATACACACACACACATACAAAATCTATTTGTTGTATATTCAGAAAAAGGGAAGGATCAAATAGAGAATTATGAGCAATATAAATCAAATCTCATCCTTTTCTTCTTCTTTAGATTCTAGAATTAGTTAGGGTTTTCAGAGGGAGATCTATAAGGGAATTAGGCATAATGGAATCAAATCCAATTAGGAAGCAAACAATTCTCTGTAAGTGGAAATATCAAGTTTTTCACATTTTTGTAATTAAATAGTATTTATTTTGATTTTATATATGCCTTAGGAAATTTTGGTAAATGAAAACATAACATCTAAAACCCCCTAAATTTCCCTAAATAATGTAAATCTATGAATAGGTTGGAATTTCGATTGTCTGTGTTAACATAGTAGGATAAGATTTGTACTTGAGATTTAGATAATTCATAATCTATTCCACTTTATTTCTTTTAATTTCGTTTGAAGTATAAAAAGGGTTCTAAGAGAAAATAAATTAGAAATAGTGTGCAAAGTATGAATTTTATTGTAGTTTGCACTACCTATTTCTGTAAATTAAACATGTATGACCCTTTTTCGCTTCAAAGTGCTTTGTGTAAAAGTTGAATAGAATATGAAAGGTCAAAATTATAAGACTTGTTTTACGTGGAATAAAAAAGGTAAATTCTACTATGTAAATATGAGATGAGATGAGTTTGGTATTATTCCTTTTTGTATAAAAGTCAGTTGTTGGCTAAGCATATTAGCTATATATTTTGTTGGAATTTGGGATTTGTATAAGTTTGACATCTAAATTAATAAGCGTTTTCTTTACGTGTGATTGGAAATATTTTATTCGAATCTTATGTGTATGTGTGTGTGTATTAAAGTATTTATTATTAAAGTAATAATAGTGTAATAGTTATAGTGTATTGAACATATTGATTAGAATTAATAGGGCAACAAATAACATTAGTTTCTTAGGAATGTAGTTAATGATAATTTTGGGAATTAATCCATAATTAAAGGCGTAACAAGGGGATACCTTATATGGCTTTAATCATTATTTTGGTGTGATGGTATATGTATACAATTGTTATACATACGAATTTCGACTAAGTTATAGGGATGTGAGGTCAGTCCAAAATTACATAGAAGTCTACCCAGTTAAATCTAGCTACGAGTGTTGTGGCTTTGCGGACTGATGTAAGACATTGTCTATAATAAATAACTAGTGGACGCGAGGTTAGTCCTAATTCTGTAGGGTAAATCTGCCCAATCAATCTGGCTATCAGTACCTACAAATAGTCGGATTAATCTGAGATGTCACCGTTGGATTATGGGTCATAATTTATGCTCATCATATGGTAGGTTAAATATTTAGAAGGGACCACTTTGGGTTAGAGGTATTAAGCAGCTACGGTAGGATCTGTCTCTTTTTAGGAGAAGTATTGAGTGACCTGATGGGATTTCTTACGATGTCAGTTAGTGATAACCATGTAGGGACCCGCCTTGAGTTAGATTTTAAATGACGGGGACCTGCCTATTTTATAAGTCTTAAGTGGTTTGGAGATTCTCTCTCGATTCATTAACGATAGTTTCATTAGAATTTGAAAATAGGTTAGGTATTAAAGGACGGGACTGCCTATTTCATAGGTATTAAATGGTTAGCATTTTCTTAATCACCAATAAAGGGTATAAGTGGTTTAGATGCTTTCTCTTCCATCATTGATGTTAGTTGCATTAGAATTTTGGAATTGGACTGGAAGGGCCTTTGGGCTTATAGTTAAAGTTATTAGTATTTGTAGCACCACCGTTTAAGGTCACTCTTACATTTGGTATATTCTTAAATATGTAAGACACATTTCTTATTTAAATAATATGGCCCAAGTACAATTATGGTAAAGTTGAGATTTTCATTTCACCAGGCATTTGTTGTTTTGACCCACTCATCATTATAACACAGGTTAGAGAGAGTAATGCTGATTTAGGAGACGAATGTAGAGGTGAAGATTTGTGGTAGTTATCTATATATTTATGCTTTTTAATTATTTTTATTGTACCCAGTTTAGACAGTTATGTTATTTTGGAATATTGTACTATGGAGGCTTTATGCAAACATGTTGTCAAATTAAACATGTTATGTGTTGGATATGGTTTTTTATAAGATGGGTACTTTTTTCTGATATTATATTTTATTCATTCTGCTATAAGATTCTGAAAGTATATATAGATAGCTCTGTGTATTATATATTGTGTATTTTTATTAAATTAATAGCTCATCTTGAGATGGACCTAAGGTTCGACGGGCTTTTGTTTGGTTGAAATTAGGTCCTTATCTGGATGGGTTGTTACAGAAAGGTTCCATTCTCTCAATTAAAACAAATTCCCTGATTTAATTTCCAACAGTTGCTTTCTTCCTTCTCTTCTCTGCCATCCATAGCCACATTTATTTTCTTCCCTTCTAAATAAAATCAACTTTAAAACAAATCAAAGCTTTGAATAAAATTAATAGCTACGTAATTTATTTGACTCTTGCAAAGACCGTGTGTTGATTTTTGAGATCTAGGGAGAATTCACATATCATGGTGTCACTAATATGCCAGATCTATAAGGCAAATTCCTTTTTCGTATTTATATATTTTAGTTGTATCACTTTATAACGATTATATATATGTATGCGTGTGTGTGTGTGTACGCGCACGCATGTTTGCGTGTATGTGTATGTATCATTGCCTTGCAATGATTTACAATTAACATCATAATCTAAACAATTAATTGGACGATGTGATTCAATTTAATTTAGTTGTTTAAAACTGAATGTGTATATGTATGTGTATTTGCATAAAATTATGATTTGAACTATAAATACGATTTAATACACATGTAATGGTTTTCTAACGTAATATACAATTCCAATGAGTCAACTAAATTTTGATTTGAATCAATTTTGAAACATGAATTACATTAACTTCTTGTTCAAAAATAATTTATATGTTTCATTTTGATTTTTTTGTAAATTGACTTAGATTTAGGTAATAAAATTAAATTATACATATACATATATATATATATATATTAAAAGTATTAAGTAATATATGAATCTTATGTTTATATGAAACAATTTAATATAATATATACATATATATCTGTGTGTGTGTGTAAAGATGTAAGTATACTTTCAATTGATTGAAATTATTTTTAGCTTCATAATTATATATCTGTACATATACACAATTTTAATATTAGTACTTAATTCATTAAGTGTTTTTGACTGATCAAATGTAATCTATAGCTGAATCTGACTAAACGTTACCAATCAAATTTTGTTTTTTAACCTCAAATTTGAATTTTGAGATTTCAATTTGTCAATTTATGTTAGATTTAGTCAAATCATTCTTTGTTAATAATATTCGGTTTCAGAATATTTTGTAACCATACATACATGTTACATTAATTAATTAAATAAAGGAAACTAATATATATATATATACATGGTAAATATTGAACCCAATATCTACATCTGTATATATTAACCATGTTGTTGTTTTGTTATTATATGTTATGTAACGACCCCAGATTTTTAATTAATTTAAATTGATAATTAAAGGGATTTTTGAATAAAAATTTGTCAAATCTATTATAAATGGATTGCGAGTTTCCCCGCCATGAATATATATGTATACGGGCATGTATAAGTTATAAAATATAAAGTAACAAAAAGATAAGAATTTATGATAATTTGAATTTATAAAATATATATATATATAGAAATACGAAATAGTTTGTAGTAAAGTAAACTAATTTAACAACAAAATAACAATACAAATATAAACAAAGCAAAGATAATAGAATATCTTTGTACAAATGAACAAGTATGCAAACCATCCCTATATCATATATCAGCCGAAATTAACAAATACAAGATCACTTCACCCATGCCTTAGTACAAACAACATTATAACATATTGTACAAACAAAAGTATGTGACCAGACAAAAGCAAAAGCAAATACAAAGATCAGTTTGAATCAAAGCTGGCAGAAGAAAAATAAGCAAAGGAGAGAGGCTTGCAGGCTGAGAAAAGAAATGACAACAAAGCAATTAATGCAGCCACCACAATGAAATCTTCAGCCCCCATTTGTTTGAAATATCCCTGTATTGTTGTACAAAACAAATACAAATATCACTTACATTGTACAAATCTATTCATCACCCTATGCAAAGACTTATCACCAGCAAACTCTTCTTTTTATCAAACTCCTCAGTTCATTTTTGCCTCCTCCATTTCAAACTGGAAACAAAAAAAATCTGAAGCAAACAATATCATTCAAAACTTAAACAAAGCTTCAATATAAACAACACAATTAAGACAAACCAGAAATCAAAGAAAGAAAGAAAAAGTTCAAGTATGTTTCAAAGAGGCTCTGTTTTCTGGAATCTAAGGTGAGCAAACTTTCTTTAAAAGCTCAAATCTTCTATCTTGTGTTCAGTGATGATGAATGAAAAATTTTGTAACTTGTTTGAATGCATATTTATGTGTATATATGTACAGAGTTGATGATGTCTGTAGACTTTAGGTATGCATATGCCTCGGATAAAATATACAGGCTCTAAAGAAAACAACTTCAAAAAAAATCATTTCCTAATTCTCTAATTCATTTCAGACAATAGAATCTAAGCAAAAGATGTTAGTTTAAACAAGATTCAAATTTTAAAAATAGTTCAAAGATAAACAAAGCAAAATCTCTGGAAAAATTTGGAATTGCAGTCAAAGTCTAAAATATGTTAAAATTCAAACATCAATATTTATTGTTTCCAGATTATAACTTGAATATATTTAGGAAGTTATGACTTTTAAAACTAAAATCAAATTTTTTAATAAAGCATTGAGGTTGCATTTTGGGTTTGACTGGAAATTGAATTTGAGGCATCCTATGGCGATCGATGATGATTTGGAGTTCGGGGCTATTATCGAAGATGGCTTAGGGGATGTTGATCTCTAGAAAAATGGTCGTTGAGTTTATCAGTGACTATGGTGATCAGACAACGGCGATTTAGGGTTAAGTGGCAGTTTGGTCGATGTTGAAAAACGTGGATTGTTCACCGGCGTGGGTGAATCGAGTTGAGCCGGACCTAGGGGGATCGGAGTAGGGGAGATAGACGAAGCTCCTGTTGGGATGGCATGGATGATCGTGGACGAGATCGTTGGCAATGATGGGTTTTTTTCGATCGTGTTGGTTCCAGTTTCGAGTTGAAGTGCTCGATGTCGATCTACGTCAAGGTGGGAGTTTCTGGGTTGTGAGAATTGACGATGACGATGTCGTCGATGTGATGGTGGTGGCGATGATGACCAGGGAGTCGTCGTCGAACTGTGCACGTGCACAAGCACGGTAGGATTTTGCTCCTGGTGAAGTTGATTTTGAGGAAGATGGGTACTCAAGATTTTCTCGAGAAATTTGATGTTTGGCCTGGAGTTTTTGACCTTTGGACTCGAAGCAAGGGTGGGTTGCGAGTTTACTCGGGGATGGACCCGAGAATTTTAGTGGCTGGCTTGGGGATCATACTCGTTTGTCTCGAGTCAAGAATTTGTTCCAGTTTTTTTACCTGAACTGTTCTATTTTGAAAATTAAAACTAAATTTAAATTTTTAATCAAGTTTTAAAACTAAGTTTAAATCAAATAGCTTTTTAACGTAACTTGTCTTCAAATAAATATTTGAATCTGATTTGGATAAAGTTCTTGTATAAGCTGATATTTAAATTTGGTGAATATTTAAATAAATGATCATTTTTGAATCTTAAGTTCAAGATGAAATTTAAATCTAAATTGTGAAGTGTAATGTTTTAAATACACTTTGATATTAATAAAGTCATTAATAAAAGAAAAGGAGTACCTTAGAGGTAATTAAGGTAATTAAGTGATTTAATTAATAATAAAGAAAATGGTTTATCTTTTAGTTGATGAAACCTTAAATAATTATTAATTGATTAATGAAAGTGATTAAGGTTAATTAATTCATTATTAAAGGTTAATTAATAAATGATTAAGGGATAATAAATCAGAATGATTTGTAATTAAGTAATTAACCAAGATTTGTAGTTTATTCATAAGTAATTAATCTGGTATAACTTAATTATAATCATATATTAATTTATCTTACTTATGGATGTTTGGATTCTACTGGATGATTTGACTGTTTGATATCCCTGTTTGTGATTGTGATGCTTTGTAATATGAATTGTTTTGTGCTGAGCTGTTATATCTGTGATGAATATACTGTTATATGAATATGAAACCCCTTGACCCGTAAACGACATTTGAATTTCGATGCGACAGGGAGTCGGATTCCAGTGGTTATCCGAAACCCATATCGAATTGTAATAGTGAATCTTTGTGACTGATAAATTTATTTTATCTATGAATCTGTGAATGAAGATAAGCGTTATCGATTATACCGCTTATCGATATATCTGTGATGATTGATGTTGCACTATTGTGTGAAACCCCTGGACTACACTCTTACACACACAAATATGGATTTCACGTGGAAATCGGTTAAATCACAGATGATGTAAATTTGATGTTTTTGAAATTGAAATTTTAATTTCAATTGATTTTGAAATTTGAAATTTGGGGTTTAATATGAAAAGCTTTTGAAATGGAATTTCAAAGATAAAATTTATTTTGAATAACTTAATCGAGTTTTGAAAATTTAAATAATTTGATTTAAATTTGAATTCAAGTTTGAAATTGAATTCTATGATTTGAAACTAGGGATTAAAGATGATGTACAAGTTATATATGGGTTAAACCATTTTAAAGGTATTGATTTGGGAATTTGAATTTAATTCAAGGGTTTTAACTCGTGTAAATATAACTGGATTTTTCTGAAACGAAACTATTTGTTTTCAAATAGTAAAAGCTTTCACATAAGAAATGAACTTCCAATTTGTGTTGAAAGAATTTCAAGTTTGAAATGGAATTGAAATGTTTTGAAAACTATGAAATGAGTCTTTGATTTCAAAGACCGGATGAGTTAATCTAACTTGAAATGGAATTGTTTTTGAAAGACTATGAATGAACCTTTGGAAATGAGTTTTGAAAGCTATAAGTTGAATCTTGACTTAAAGATTTAACGAGTTAAATCAAGTAAAATGGAAATTGTTTTGAAATCCATGAATGAATCTTTGGGAATGGGGTGAACTTTGTGAATTAAATCTTTTGTTTAAAAGATTAAAAGTGTGGAAATTGTTTAAACCATTGAAGGTTTTTGAAATGAATCTTTTTGTTTAAAAGATTGGAAATGGTAATTTGTTTTACCATTCGAATGAAAAGTTTTAAGCTTTAAGCTATGATTTAACTCAGACCCCAGTATCCATATGATTTTAATTGCGCTCGTTATTCGGTTTAGCCGGGAGAGGACCTTTGTGTCATATATCCCATTCCGAATAGTGATACGACGATATGGATAGCATCTGAAGACCGGTGGTGAAGACCGGGTATTTGCGAGAGCGATAGGATGACCTATCGATTGTCTCTGCACTGAGTAGCTACGGTATAGAGATTCCCTAAGTGATGGAAGTCCGATTGGGATTGTGAATACCCGGATTGCAAGGGCTTCTTTGGAAGTGCCTTCGGTTCTGTTCGAACCCGGAACAGACTTGTATGGATGTGTGTCTGACATTACACTTTGAGATGTAAAGCTGGTTTCTATCAAATACATTTCTGTTGGTGGCGGAGGATTTATTCTCTTAGCTTAACACCCTTCTTTGAGACGTACGAGCTCAGAGGTTATGTAGTTGATGGTTACTAGTGATACATTCCCAATTTGGTAATGTGGCATACGAAGTGCTGATGATCATTTGTTGGTCAAAGCGTGCTTTGTGAAAAAGCGTTGCTTTGTGAAAAAGCGTTGCTTTGTGAAAAAGCGTAGCTTTGTGGACGAGACTTCGTCGAGCCTCACAACCCGGTAATGGTCGAAACAGGAATGTTGCGGCAAAGGTTTGTAGGGGTAGCGCCCCTAGGGTATGTCATTTCCTTCTGGATAAAAGGTGATATCATGGTATGGAGCCCAGATATTTTACCTATGTTTATTATACTTTGTGGTTGTTGCTTTATGATCGGGATCCCGGATAAAGGTCGGTAACGACCGGGGGATGACATACTTGTGTGTTAGTTACCTAGTTACAGCTTTACAGCGTGAGGTAGCGTCAGTGTGTTAGTTACCTAGTTACAGCTGTACAGCGTGAGGTAGCGTCAGTGTGTTAGTTACCTAGTTACAGCTGTACAGCGTGAGGTAGCGTCGGCCTTTTGTTTGCAGAGATCCGGTTAGGATCCGGGGCATCTTTCCAGAGGCGTTTCCTTTTCGGTAAGGAAGTTCCTTTGCCTAATCATTTGTTGGAAATCCAAAGAAACAATACGAACCCTGTACGGTTTTAGTTGTATTACCTGCTATGGAATGTGGCGGTAACCTGCTATTGAACGTAGTAGCTATAGTAGGCATACAATAATGGTTGTATGCAGGCTAAGATTTATATTATATTTTTGAAATGTTTTTTTTCGACACTATGCACTAATGATAATAATATCGAATGATTTTGCGTAGTAAGCATGTTTGACTATCATAAGAAGAAATCTCCTCCAATTCTGCGTTTGCATTGTGTGTGTGGTGGGAGGTCTTATGGTAGTTTCATTTTTGAAAAGCATTGCGGATTTAAATGTTGAAAATTCTTTTGTTTAAAGATAAACTGTTTTTGTTTTGCTCACACCAGTCCCACGACTGACCTGGAGTTTATTGTTCCCTTCCTAAACTCTGGGTGCCCACTATTTTCCACACGGGCAGTCTAGAGTTGGGTTTTTCAGATATTCAGGTTGAGTAGATTATCTGGAGCTAGTCAGTCCTTGGACGACTGACCTTGCTTTCCACTAGCTATGGATTGGAGCATTCTATTGGAGATATTCTATCCACTACTGGTGTTATCTATTTTCTTTCCGCTGCTATTTGTTGTATCATATCTCTGATGTATATTGATATTCATTGTATCACTCTGTTGTATCAGATATTGTATCTGTCATTGTATCATTGTTATGTAATTGATATATTCTTTTTCCGCTGTGTTGTTTACTTAATGTTGTTATAAGCTGCGGCGACTCGGATTTGAACGGTCGAATCTATGACATTCGAGTACGATGTAAAGTATGGATGTCGATTTTCGAACGTGAAAATCCGAATCGTTACATGTTATGTTGAACATATTATTATCTACATCATCCTTGTATAAAGATTTGGTGTTATATCATTTTAATGTTTGCAAGAGAGGAAGATGGAATCAATTAAATATGCCACCTTTATCATTTTCCTTTAAATCTTGATGTTATTATATCCTGATCTAATTTCATGTTTGTTCCATCTTTAAACACCAAGCAATTATATTCTTATATGTTTTAAATGTATCTCACGCCATTTAGAAATATGAATATATTTGATGTATTTGTACTTTTTCAAATAACATGCTTAATTAGCATAAATTTAATTAATTAAAAAAGACAATATTAATAAAATATGAGTTTACTAAAATAACACGATTGGATCTAGTGTTAAATATTAGATTTTATAGGCCCACTAAGAACTAATTAAGGAGATTTTTTGAAATTTACCAATTTCTGTTGCTGCTAAGACAGGCGGGACTCAACAAAAATCACTAGAGAACTCGCCCTCGAAAAGTATGTTTTTTATGTGTAAAAGCTTACTTTATTCAGAAGACAAATGCTTCAATACTAAAAACATCATTTTGTCAATAGCTATATCATCCGAGAATGAGTAGTTATCCAAGACTGAATGGTCACTACCTTTAATCTATAAAAATTCATTAACATCTTCCTGGAAAATTACTTCACTAAGAGAAATCATTTGCATTGAAAAAGCAAGATTTTCGCTTGGGAAAAAGTTGTTGCAAAATAAAAAAGCTAAGGCTGCGGTTGGTTTACAGTTTTTAGTTTTAGGTTTTCGTCTATACAAAAATGCACATGACACATGTATATTTTGAAAAAAGACCAATTTAGAAAATGAAGTTAACATATAAAATAGAAAAACTTTTTTTATCTTTCATGTTTTGAGAAATAACGGAAGCATAAAAAACAGTTCATCCTTCCGTCATCCCTCCATGTCTTCTGTCATCCACTCTATCTTCCTTCCATTCCCTCCGTTGTCTCTCCACTATTCTTGTATTTTGTAATTAATGCTAAAAATCTAAAACACAAAATACAAAATACCAAACGAACCCTAGGCTGTGGTTGGTTTACCCATTTTAGTTTGAGTTTTCATCCAAACAAAAATGCGCATGACGCATGTATATTATGAAAAAGACCAATTTTGAAAATGAAGTTAACATAGAAAATTGAAAACAACTTTTTTTATTTTTCATGTTTTGGGAAATACCGGAAGCATGAGAAACAATTCATTATTCCGTCGTCTCTCCATTCCCTCCATGGTCCCCCTCTATCTTTCTTCCATTTTCTCGATCGTCCCTCCACTTTTCTCATATTTTATCATTAATGTTAAAAACTCAAAACATAAAATATAAAATAAACCAAACGGACGCTAAGTTTTATATTGGTTTCCATAATCAGGTGGACATGTTCGGTATATTTGGTTCAAACCGATCCATAATGATCCAGTGGATAAAGAGCTTCACACTTAGCCACACATCTCTTCTTTAACTTTCAATGAACCGACCTTTTATTTTGGAATCATGGTCAACCCGATCAAATTTAACACCTCCAAACTCATAAATCGAATTTCATGTATCGTTTTTAAAATTATTTCAGGATCAATTTGTACTTTAATCTATCAATTTTTGCACTTTAATTTAAAAAGACCATACCAAGGGGTTTAGGTAAGTCGGTTCAAATTTTGGGCTTCTAATAGCTGATTTCATGTCCATTCAATTTTGTTAGATTATATAAACAATCATCTTTACTCTTCAATAAATACAACCCGAATTCACACCAAATCTTGATTTTTTCAAAATATACTTGAACCAAATTTAAGACTTTTCTGCCCGCTCAAAAATCTTGGATTTTTGACGTGCAATTTCGATTATGTCACATGGTATGCATTGTAAAGACGATCCCTTTACATACATATTTGTTCAAGAACTCAATTCTTGCCTGAAAATGTCAATTAGATATCTAATAAATATTCCTTATCGGTAACTACATGGTTCAGTTTTAATTGTATTTTGCATACATTTTTTTTTCTCGTATTTTCATTTATATACATGTTGGAATAATTCAACATAATGGGGCCACATATTTTAATGTTTGAATGTGTGCGCTATCTTGTAATTAAGTCTAATTACGTGACCTATTTTTAGAATAAACATATTAAAACTTAAGGGGTATATTCATCATGTAAAATTATAACATGTGGATACCGGAGTGACAATTATAGTTTGTTGAAGGGCTGAAATAAAAAATGTCACACATTATATATGTGGGGTTATGGTCCCCAAATTACACAAGTCTTATCATATTCTCTCTACCCTCTTCTAAAGAGAATTTACAGATCTAAGCATGTGTCAATTTGAAAGACCTAATGCAAATTAATCTTCACATCAATTAAGAATCGATGGATTCAGGTACGCCTTCCGCTGTTAATTTCATATAGCTATTTCTCAATTGAATCAATATGGGCTATATGTATTCAGATCTAATATAGATTAATAATCAACAAGTGGTATCAGAGCCACCCATCATTGATTTTATCGAGAAATTTCCTGATTTTAAGTATATATGAAATTAGGGTTCTGAGATTTACAATTTTGGTTTATTCATCCGTTGCCTTTATTTCGGATCTGTGAGATTTGCTCTTTTCTTATTGATTCATATGATGCCTTTATTTCAGATCTATATAAATAATTCATGAATTAATTCCGCTTGTTCAGATCTGATGCCTTTAATTGTTGCTACTCATATTATTCATATTTTATTGTCAATAGTATCGCGACTATACAATATTTTTTATTGCTGTAGATGATTATCATGTTAAGTTTTGTTTCATTCACACATATGGAAGCATCTTCTTGTCTTTTAATGTTCCTGTAATACGTATTGAATCACATAACGGTCAATTGCATTTATTTTTATCATAATTGCATTAAATGTGATTGTTATAGTAATAAATTAATTAATTTATTATCATAAATGTAGTAAATGCGTCAGTTGCAATAAATTTTAACGATGCAGCATGTTTGTATTTGGAATAAGAAAAGACATATTGTTTATTATTTAATGCATTTATATTTTATAGATACATATATTTTATATGTATGGCCCGCTCATTAAAAATAAGTTTCACTTTTTGTAATATTATAACACATGTATTGATATTTGTTTATTCAAATAACCTTCCATAAAAAGCTAATCACCTGTCGCGCTGATATAATAAGCTATTTTGACATAGACTATTTATTTTCGTTGCTTCCTACTATGTTTGGGATCAACCACTGGTACAGTTTTCAGCAATTCATTTTCTTGCAATATCACATGTATGGACCATGCTATGTTAAAATTTGTTTTATCTTATGTCTTGAATATTGACAGTTAAATAAAGATTGCAATATTTTATCATTAATTTTTATTGAAATACCATTTGTTATGTATTGTTACAATTTTAGTTGATGTCAAATTTTTTTTATTACGGCTATTGAACCATATTTTCAATATGTATGAAATTGAAAATTGAAATTTATGGAATAGGCATAAATTAATGAGTTAAAATAAACCAATTCAAATATTATTTTTTATCTCTTTGCAAACTAACTGTAAATATCCTACATTACAAGTGAACTAATTGAAATAACATGTCACCAAAGTGACCTCTCTTATTTTAGTTGTTCATGAAAAATGTTTGATGTTTGTGTGTATTTATTCATGCGAATATTAGCCGGTCCAAAGGAAGACTAATATTTGGCCGAATCATTTATACATGTGTGATGATAAATATGTGACAATTATATAGTTTTGCAAGTGAATATATAATCGGCCCAAAGGAAGATTGATATTTGACTTGAACTTATTGTCAATGTTTGATCATTACAACAAGAGTACCACTTTCAATTAATATTATTGTCCAAAGGCTTAATATTGATGTTGTGCTAGGTATCTTGAGAAGAGACTTACTAATTATTTGAATTTACTGCAGTTTTGTTTACAATGTGAGCATATTTGATTGATTCTTATGTTAAAATTATAACTAATTTAACAAAGGTATCTGCCAATCTTAACAACATTCCTATTCTGACTGGAACAAACTTTATGGATTGAAAAGAGAACATATTGTTTGTTCTTGGCTGCATGGATCTTGACCTTGCACTTAGGATGGATGCACCCACCCCTCTTACGGATGAAAGTTCTTCTGATGTTATAAAGAACTTTAAGAGGTGGGATCGTTCAAATCGCATGAGTCTAATGATCATAAAGCGCGACATTCCAAAGGCATTTAGGGGTATGGTATTTGAAAAGATAACTAATGCTAAAGATTTCCTTGCTGAGTTTGAAAAATGTTTTGCTAAAAATGATAAGGCGGAAACAAGCATGCTTTTGCAGCGCTTGATTTCCATGAAGTATCAATGCAAAGGGAACGTAAGAGAGTACCTTATGGAAATGTCTAATGTTGCTTCAAAACTTAAGACACTTAATCTTGAGCTTTCAGATGATTTGCTCATGCATTTGGTACTAATCTCTCTTCCTTCACAATAAAACCAGTTTAAGATCAGTTATTACTGTCAAAAGAAGAAATGGACTCTTAATGAGCTCATTTTGTATTGTGTACAAGAAGAAGAGAGATTGAAGCATGATAAGACTGAAAGTGCTCATTTGGCATACACCCCTGAGGGAAAAGACAAAAAGAGAAAGAAGGATAAGGAAACTGCTAAGGGTCCAACGGAAAAGAAAAAACATAAGGAGGCGGATGGTTATTACTTTATAAGAAGGCTGGACATTTAAAGAAAGATTGTACCAAATATCACGCATGGCGTGTTAAGAAAGGTACATCTTTTGCTTTGGTCTGTTCTGAAGTAAATTTAGCTACAGTACCTAGAAACACTTGGTGGTTAGATTCCGATGCTTCTACTCACATGTGTGTTTCTATGCAGGGTTGCCTGAGCTACCAAAATCCAACTGATGCTGAAAGATACATCTATGTGGGTGTTGGAAAATCGGTTAAAGTGGAGGCTATTGGGCATTTTAAGTTGTTATTGAGAACTCAGTTTTATTTGGATTTTTTTGATACTTTTGTTATACCGTCATTTAGACGGATTTTGGTTTCTATTTCTAAGTTGGACAAATCTGTTTATTCTTGTTCATTTGGGAATGGTATTTTTAGTTTATCAATAAATTCAAATCTTGTTGGAACTGGTTCTCTCAATGTTTATGATAACTTATATATGCTTAATGTTAATACCTCTTATTATGAAGCCTTGCATGTGGAATCGTGCGTTACTAAAAAGCTAATAAGGAAAATTCAGCCACATTGTGGCATAAGCGCTTAGGTCATATATCTAAAACTAGAATTCAAAGGCTTGTGTCAAATGGTATTTTGGAATCTATTGACTTTTCAAACTTCAATGTTTGTGTAGAGTGCATCAAGGGAAAACAGACCAAACATAAGAAAATAGGTGCCAATAGAGTAACCGACGTCTTAGAATTGATACATACGTGTGGACTATTCCTATGGCATCATGGAATGGTCAACAATATTTTATCACATTCATAGACGACTACTCAAGATATGGCTACCTATATTTTTTACATGATTAATCAGAATCCTTAGACATATTCAAGAAATTTAAAGTAGAAGTTGAGAACCAACTAACAAAAGAATTAAAGCTGTCAGATCTGACCGTGGAGGTGAATATTATGGTAAATCTGATGGATCGGGTGAACAATGTCTAGGACCATTTCCCTAATTCCTAGTGGAATATGGAATAGCCCCATAGTACACCATGCCAGGTTCACCTAGCATGAAAGGTGTTGCTGAGAGACGAAACAGAACTCTTAATGACATGGTGAGGAGTATGATTAGTCATTCTACCTTACCAAAATCACTTTGGGGGGAGCATTAAAGACAGTAGTTTATATCCTTAATAGGGTACCTACTAAAGCAGCTACCAAGACACCTTATGATCTTTGGACAGGCAAACAACCCACTCTAAAGCATTTTCATATTTGGGAATGCCCAGCTGAGGCAAGGTCTTATAGGCCAAATGAAAGAAATTGGACTCTTAAACAGTGAGCAGCTACTTTATTGGTTATTCTGAGCGATCTAGGGGCTATAAATTTTACGATCTCACACTAAAGAAATTATTTGAGACGGGAACTGAAACATTTTTTGAGGATGTTGAGTTAAGGGGGAGAAATGAAGTAAGGAACATTGTTTTTGAGGAGGAATCATCATCTATTATTCCTACTACAGTTACTTCTTTTGACAATGTATAGATTATCATTCTTATCATTAATGAAGAAGTTAATCCAGAACCATAACATAACAATATGAAGAAAACCCTCTTCAAGATGAGGACAATGTTCCACAAGAACAAACTCAACAACCTCAAAATGAATTGCCACTAAGGAGATCCACTAGAGAGAGGAAAGATGCCATTCCAGATGATTATGTGGTATTTCTTCAAGAAATAGAGGATAATAATGGATTAGTGAAAAATGATCCTATCAACTTTCACCAAGCCATGCAAGATGCTGATTCTCAAAAGTGGATTGAAGCTATGAACGAAGAGTATAAATCCATGCAAGACAATAAATTTTGGGATCTTGTCTCTTTACCTGAAGGTAAGAAACCCATTAGTTGTAAACAGATATTTAAAACCAAGAGGGATGCAAAAAGGTAATGTGGAAAGATATAAGGCTCGTCTTGTTGCAAAAGGTTTTACTCAGAAGGAAGGCATCGATTTTAAAGTGACTTTCTCTCTGATTTCATCGAAAGACTCTTTTAGAATAATTTTGGCGCTTGCTGCACATTTTGACCTTGAGTTACATCAAATGGATGTTAAAACTGCGTTTCTCAATGGAGACATTGAAGAAACAATTTATTTGCTACAACCGGAAAACTTTGTGTTCGAAGATCCAAAGAATGTGGTTTGCAAACTAAGAAATCCATTTATGGTCTCAAACAAGCTTCTTTTCAATGGTACCACAAGTTTCATAAAGTAGTTACCTCATTTGGTTTCGAGGCAAACATAATTGATAACTGTGTGTATCACAAGTTCAGTGGGAGCAAATTCATATTTTTGATTTTAAATGTTGATGATATATTGCTTGCCTGTAATAATTTGCATATTTTGCATGAAACCAAGAGATTTCTTTCAGATAATTTTGAAATGAACGATTTTGGGGATGCTTCTTTTGTATTAGGAATCCAAATATATTGTGATCGCTCACGGGGTATTCTTAGATTGTCACAAAAGAACTTTATAGAAATAGTGCTTAAAAGGTTTGGCATGCAAGATTGTAAAATGGGTGATACCTCTATCGCTAAAGGAGATAAATTTTGTCTCAAATAATGCCTTAATAACATCCTTGAAGCTAAAGAAATGCTGAAGATCCCTTATGCATCTGATATAGGGAGTCTAATGTATGCTTAAGTGTGCACGCGTCTGGATATTGCGTACATTATAGGAGTGTTAGGCAGGTATCTTAGTAACCCTGGAATGGATCATTGGAAAGCAGCAAAAAGGGTTATGAGGTATCTTCAGAGAACAAAGGACTATATGCTTACATATAGAAGATCAGATCAGTTGGAGATCATTGGGTATTCTGATTCTGATTTTGCTGGATGCTTGGATAGCAGAAAATCCACTTCGGAATACATATTTCTATTAAGTGGAGGGGCTATATCATGGAAAAGCGTTAAACAAACACTCATAGCTTCTTCTACCATGGAAGCAATGTTTGTGGCTTGTTATGAGGCATCTAACCATGTGAAATGGCTGCAGAATTTTGTCACTGGGTTGCGCATTATTGATAATATTGAAGGCCACTAAAGTTATATTGTGATAGTATATCTGCAGTATTATACTCTAATAACAATAGAAGCTCAAGCAAGTCAAATTACATTGACCTCAAGTTTCTAGTTGTAAAGGAGAGAGTGCAGAATGAGTTAATATCCATAGAGCATATTGGGACAAATTCTCTACTAGCGGATCTGCTTACAAAAGGAGTACCACCCAAGGTCATTCATGAGCATGTTGCTAAATGGGTGTATCTTTTATTTAAGAATATTTTGGTTTAAGGGGAGTTTGTACTTAGTCACTTATTTCACGACACTGCTCTATATTTTGATTATGAACATGCTTTGGTTTTTCTGATTAGAAATAAAGTATTCTTTTGCACTTCAATTGTTTATAAATATTATTTGGAATTTTGATATCATTAAAGTAAAGTAGGACCAGTTGGAAATAGACATGTAAAGATCACATTTCATGTAATTTTCACGCTACACATACATGTTTGATCTAGGTCATTTGATTGTATTGATATCTATGACCATTGATGGGTTTAGTTACAAAAACAGTAATGAAAGCCACTTTGGTTCTATGTTAACACAATCAATGGACGAGATTGTTTTGAATATACCATATTATCAAGATAGCTATTTAAGAGCTCATAAAGTTAAATACATTCTATAAAGTTACATATGTGGCCCAGGGGGAGTTTGTTGGAATAATTCAACATGATGGGGCCACATATTTTAATGTTTGAATGTGTGGGCTATCTTGTAATTAAATCTAATTACGTGATCTATTTTTGGAATAAACATATTAAGACTTAAGGGGTATATTCGTCATGTAAAATCATAACATGTGGATACCAGAGTGACAATTTTAGTTTGTTAAAGGGCCAAACTGAAAAATGTCACACACTATATATATGGGGTTATGGACCCAAATTACACAAATCTTATCATATTCTCTCTACACTCTTCTAAAGAGAATTTAAAGATCTGAGCTTGTGTCAATCTAAAAGATCTAATCCAAATTAATCTTCACATCAATTAATAATCAATGGATTCAGGTACGCCTTCCCCTGTTAATTTATATAATTGTTTCTCAATTGAATCAATATGGGTTATATGTGTTCAGATCTAATATAGATTAATCACCAACAATGCATTTATACAATATCATCATCCGTTATGCATTTCATTCATATGTGCATTTACGCTAGTGTGTTGGCCCCAGTCAAAACACAACAATTAATCACTCAATAGTCATTGAGATCCATACAATTACCTTTTGACTGGTTTGTGATAAAGTAGCTAAAATCTACACCATAAGTATTATTGTTCCCAAGATAAACGTGACTTACCTTATCTTATACTTCACCGTAAGCATTTGTTTAATATATAGATCACAGAGCAAGGATCACTTCTCCGTTCTGACGTTCCAACTTTGCTTCTACTTCACCCTCTTCCACTACTACAGCTCCTAACACTACGTTGGCATAGCTTCAACCATTATTTCTTGGCCCTGACTCTCTTAGGCTCTAGCATAAGGTTAGTCTTCAGTATCTTCGTTACTCCTTATCGATCCTCTGGATTTAGTACCCAACACGCGTACTGATCAAAATCTTGATGTTATAGCTTACACATACCGTTTTACCTAAGGGGAAATGCTTCCACTACCTCTTGGATACGTGGATTATAGTGGCTACCACTCTATGGTTGGTGCTCCTCATCCCTTGAACATTTACTACGTCAGAGTGACTGAGTTAAGGATAAGCCCTATGGGTTTTTATGCAATTTGATTACATAACTTAAATCATTTAATAAATCTTATTTGAAATAAAAGCATTCTTTTTTGTTTTTATTTCTATTATATGTAAATATACATAATGTTAAGAGTATATTATAATATATAAGTAGAAATCCCTAGGAGAAAGTGTTTAGTCGATTGTAGCACTTACGAAAGAGTTTATAACCATGAGTATTGGATCAAAAAATAAACATAAACACTTATCTTAAAATACTCTTAAGCATTGGGTATTTCAAGAATGAGGTACTGATATATCGAGAAAACAAGTGTACATAATGTTATTTATATGATGGGTAGTGGTTTAATCATGATCGTTGGAGGTACCAATAGGTTAAGTACTTATGACGACCTACCTTTTTGTATGATTCAAGTCGACAATGAACCATGCATGTCTAACACAAACCGTTCAAAAGGGCAGATTGTCAATGGGGTTTAATGAGAAAATAAGAAAAAAGAAGGAGAGCAATACACAAAATCTCGCAGCATATGACAAAATATAATAATCAAATGAACAGTTAATGGAGCTGTTTTACAATATACATTTGATTCAATTTTACAACATAATCAGAGTACAATTAAAAACAGACCAAAATATTGCAGCGGGATAATAATAAATATGATCTAGTAAACTCCATCTTCATCTTTAAGGAATAATGTCTTCAACACTGAAATACTCAAGCTGACCCGATCGTAATGAAAAGACAAAACACTCGAGTCAGAACTAAAATTTCTTATTTAAGTTAAATCAATAACAAGTAAAATATGAGTGTAATAGCTTCAGAGATCTTTACGGGATTTTCCATCTCCTATAAGTGTACAACGTGAGTGCAATAACTTAAGAGATGTTACAGGATTTTCCATCTCCTAGGTATCTGTCAAACTATCTATATATAGTAAGATACACCATATATGTAATGTCTATTAATAAAATAAATATTTTTCATAGTGTTATGGTTTTACATTGATACCCCTTAATGTGTTTTTAAGCATATAGTCTATGCAGGTCCTGTAACACATCCAATAGAACGTCAGTAGCCAGTGAGTCCCCTATAGGTACATGCTAATCCAAACTCGTAGTCGGCTTGTATAAGGATAAGCATATGACAAGGCATATAAGGAGATTCCTAAGGTAGGATACTACCGTTTACCATTCCTACCTGATCGTAACCACTAACGGTGGACCGCGTATCATCACTCCTATAATCGAATCAAGGTGCACCAATTGAGTCTCACAAATCAAGATAGTAACAGTAAAATGAAGGAGTGATGTCCGCTAAAGGTAGATAACCCCTTGCTATAGGTATAGGCTCCTGGTTTTAGTTATTTCAAATTGACACAAGTGTCGGGGCTATCCATCATCGTTCTCTTTCTTCAAATCCAGCAAATGCCTCCAATTCAACCTTTACATTCTGGATAACATCCATTGCATACATGGTTATTAAAGTGGTTCCAGTAGAATAACAGAGAGTATGCCATTCATCCGATCTCGGTCTCTTTAATAACCAATCGTCCATTTTACACGCTAGTTGCTTCTTTTGAATTTCAAGAACGAGTCATATTTCATATCAAAATTTCAGATTCACTTCAAAATCATTTCGAATTCAAAATATGTTATACCTCATATTAAAACATTAGTATTTAAATCATTGATTTAAATCTAAATAGTTCCCAATTTTAAAACAGTTTGAGTATTGAAAATAGTTTTGATAATTAAAAATAGTTTGAATATTGAAAATAGTTTGGATAATTAAAATAGTTTGAAGACTGAAAATAGTTTGAATATTGAAAATAGTTTTGATAATTAAAAATAGTTTGAAGATTGAAAATAGTTTGAATATTTAAAATATTTTTGATAATTAAAAATAGTTTGAAGGTTGAAAATAATTTGGATATTGAAAATTGTTTTGATAAATAAAAATAGTTTGAATATTGAAAATAGTTTATATATTAAAATAATTCGATTATTAAAATAGTTTATATATTAAAACTGTTTCTTTCTTTCACAATAGTTTGAACTCAGGTTCAAATTCCAAATCAAAGTAATTCAATTTTCTCATTTCAATTTAATCGACTTCAAATCCCAAATTTCAATTTAAATCGACCATAATTCAAAACAATTTTAATACTTTCTTTAATTTAAGTTTAACGATTCGACTCAAATGGCTAAAAGTTTCAATTCAAATTTTTATTTAAAACAATTTAATTCAAATCCATTTCACATCCAAAATTCAAAATACCAATTTAAAGCACTTTAATTGAAATAAAGTCAAAGTTAAAATTAAAATTTAAACTTTTCAAATAATCCAATTCCGATAAATTAAATCATATCTCAATTTCAACTTTAGGATTTCAAGTTAAATCCTTTAAACAATTTCATTTAAGCAGTTTCAATTTCAACTTTTCAAAGCTCGAATTAGGAAATAATTAAATTCATATAATGCAAATTCAAGATTTTAAAACCATTTAATTTAACCAAATCCGACGTGTGTATATAATTTTCTACCCTATGGCCAAGTGATCGGTTATTTCAATTTTAATTGCATGGATGGATATATATCATTTTAACCCATAAGTAAATGACATAGGTATATATCGTTTCAACATATTTCTTAGTTCATTTCAAATAATACAAATGACAATTTATATAACGTCAATAATATATAGGGTAATAACCAGGGATATATCAAAATAAATAAACGATCATATATCCAACATCAACCAATAGGCACCCAATAACAATCAACATCCAAATCAACTAATATATCACAACAGTTACTAGTTATCAATTATCGGTGTTTAACTAACAATTTAAATTTCAATATTAATTTAAATGTCAATTCAATTCAACATCAATATCAATTTCATTTTAAATGTAAATTTAAATTACCAAATATCATCAATAAAATTTATCACTTCATGATTTTAATTCAACTAACATCATAAAATTTAGTATTGCGTGAGTGAGTTTAATCATTTACCATTGATTTAAGCCCATTAAAAATCCAATAGATGCCCAAAATCTCAACAGGCTCAAAATTCAACCAAACCAATTTCATATTGTCCGGAATTTCGCTACGAATCCAATGGAAGAAACCGCACATGAATTGGAGTTTGTATGAAATTCACGTTAGAACATTTGAATTTTAAATTTAAAAAAAATAAAATAGAGGGCAAAATTGTAATTACCAAACCCTATCGTATCGATCAACCCATAGTCGCCATTCTTTATCGACCAACCGCCGTTGCCCTACGCCGCAGTTCAACCATTGGACTTAACCACCAGAACCACCATGCCCTGCCGCCCCTACGCGAGCTCACGGTCGCCTGCAGCGTCGCCATCCACCTTCGAACGAGACCCAAACACATCGCCTATAAAACTAAGATCCGGCGAACTCGAGCACTTATGACATGATAAACTCCGGTGGATGAATTTGTCTTAGTCGCCTCTACGCTGCAGTGCTCCTCGATCGTCGAATGGTCGACGTTTCACCGTTAATCGTGAAACTCTAAGATGAATGGTCGAAAATGCTTCGCCCAATTTTGATCAGACTGAGACTCGATTGGAAAAACGAATTGCAGATGCTGATTCCATTCATCGAGAGCTTCACGACAATATATAGCTTGAAAGGGTTTGAGCTGTTTGGATTTAGAATTTGATTTTGAAATCAGTAATTAGGGTTTTAGGATATTGACCAATGAAAAGGAACAAGTTAGATCAAAAGTACAATCTATTTATGGACAAGAGAAAGGTTGATTTGGGCCAGAGCGATTACAAGACCTGAAAACCCTAAGATGAATGGTCGAAAATGTTTCGCCCAATTTTGATCAGACTGAGACTCGATTGGAAAAACGAATTGCAGATGCTGATTCCATTCATCGAGAGCTTCACGACAATATATAGCTTGAAAGGGTTTGAGCTGTTTGGATTTAGAATTTGATTTTGAAATCAGTAATTAGGGTTTTAGGATATTGACCAATGAAAAGGAACAAGTTAGATCAAAAGTACAATCTATTTATGGACAAGAGAAAGGTTGATTTGGGCCAGAGCAATTACAAGACCTGAAAACCCGTTTCGTTCTCGAAACGAATATAGTTCATCCTACATATTGATATATAGGTTTTTAATATTTCTAAACCCAATGAAACTAATTTCTGATCCTAATTCTATTTTATATAGAAGTTAGCTTTAAAATCAAATTATACTTATTTTTACTCGTTAATTAAAATGAATTATTGATAAACTGGTTTAATCACTTTCAAATTCTAAATTAAGTGTTTTCTATCATCGTCCTTGATAAAAAAAATTTAATAATCTTTTAAAATCAAAATTTTCCATGGTAAACTCAAGATTTTTAATTATTAAATTAATTCCAACATTTAATTTCAACCGTAATAAAATCCTGGTTCATTATATTTTAATTTCCTACAGATTCTTTCATTTTGGTTTAAATGTTCTTTATATTAAATCACAATTCCCTTATGTATTTATTAAACATAAGTTTTCATTTATTTCAGTCATTATTCTACAGTTAACGTCTCCTTCCATGTTAACTGCAATATATCAATTACATTAAATTCCATTGATTACCAAATTAATCTCAAAATGGATTAAATAATAAAATGAGAAATAGAACAATTGTTACATCTTAGTAATTCATATCTATTAATTTATTGTTTATAAACAAGGATTATAAATTTCTTACCACATAACCGATTTCTTATTCTATGCTAAAACCAATTTCAATTAAATAACATATGATTTATCCTTTAATGCATCATTTATTTTATTCCTTATTAAACTTTACAATTATATTCAAACTTTACATTTATATTCCAATTAGAGAAAAACATTCATTTTATTCTTTACAACGTTAACATTTGTTATTTCAAATCTTGTTGTTAATATGCAACCCAACATTGTTTCACTTCCAATTGATTTGGATTATCATCTTTTTACTTATTAAAATTTGTTATTTAAGAATTTTATCTTAGATTATAACATACATCCAATAACATTTCCATTAATACAACATAAAATATTTATTCGTAACCGTTTTTATTCAACAATTATATTAAATTTAATATTTCTAAATGGTTGAAAATATGGGTCGTTACAATACTTTTAGTCATTTGGAGTAAAATTGTATGACTCACTGAAAGTTTTTTATATGTTAATGAATCTAAATCAAATAATATCTAATATGACGATGTGCATAAGTCTTTCAATCTGAGGGTAGTGTTGAATTTATTGATATAGTTAAGGGTATGCCCTTGCGGCAATTATGTAAATGTTATATAACATAACTCTTGTAAAATAATCTTGTTCAAGATAAAGTATGCTTTTAGTTTTTTTTCCGATTATATGTTATGTTATATTATGATATAAATAATGATATGGATAATTAAACATTTATAAGTCAAAAATCCTTAGAAAATGTATTTTATCGATGTGTTCATAACCATGTGTTTCGAATCAAACACTCAAAATACTTATCCTTAAATGTTCCTAGTAAAGAAGTATCAAGAAAAGGATATCGATACATAATTGAGGTTAGTATACGCAATGCTCTTCATATGATGGTCGATAAATTACTCATGACCAATGCGGATACCATGGACTATGTACTTGTGGCCATTTGGAACAATCATAGAATGACTCAATGAGAGGCTTCTATAGGTTAATACAACTAAGTCAAAATAGAAGATCTCATGTAACAACGTGTAGTAGTCTTCATGTAATGACCTATATTTTGCGTTTCAGAGAATCGTACAATATTATTTTTAATTCATATGTGGTCATATGACTCTATGACTTTACGAATGCATATTAGAGACATTTCCCATTATAATTTTTTCGGACAATTTTACCCCTAGAAAGCTTGTATCGACTATAACTTTTGATTAGAGTCGAATTAGTATTCGAGACTACTTCCATTGGAAAGATATGATGGTTTTCCTTTCCATAGAGTGGTTATAATAGCGGTTTGGACTTTCCGAGATATAGCTATTTGAAGATTTGGCTCTAGTCGGTGCTAGGCGTGATCAGAGCTTGGTGAGGAGCTGCCTTGGTTCGGCGTGCTCGGTTGGCCATGTTCTGTTCAACATACCTCTAGGGAGGGGGTGCTTGGGGTTTTTCTTATAAATAGGAGTGCAATCCTTCTACAAATCATTTTTCTTTCTACCACTTCTCAATCCAGCGCCAACCTCCATATTCCTCTCTTCACCCAACTTCTTCCATTTCTCATCCAAACCATAGATAAGCAATGGAATTCATTAGGGAGCTTCAAATCTACATCTTTGTGAATGAAATCTGATCTTAGTTGGGATTTTCGGATTTGCCATGGCATGCTTGCAAATCTCCATCTTTGGGTGTTTGTTGAGTGATTTATCATCCCTCGCTTTCCTATATATATATATATATATATATAGGTTTTAATATGTGTTAAACTCATTTTTAAAGTCAAATTAATGTTTTGAACCTGTTTTCTAAACTTAAAAAAACAAATTTTGTGATACCTAAAGCATTTTAATTATATTGCTTATAATATGGTTGCCTTTGTATGTGACAGGCTATCTTATGGGTGTATTATATGATGAATTGCTATGGTTTGATGTGTATTTGGATGTTTGGATGTTGATTTGCATTCTTACGCATGTTATGTTTGTATGAATGCTTGAATGATTGAAATGCTTATCAGAGCGACTTAGAATTAAGGACCGTGAAACCGAACTTCAATGAATCGACTCAAGATTGTCGAGAGTTGTATCATTGCATATGGAATGCACAAGGTCTGATGAACGCGGCATAGCAGTGAAATCGGTATAAAGTATGAACTCGACAGAGCTATAGGGAATCGGTTCGGCCTAGGCTTGGTTCAGTGAGGTAGATGGAATAGTGGTCGATCACAGAGTTCGGTAAGATGGTAGGGTAGGCTCGAAGACTAGACAAGTTTGGTGGTTCGATGGTGGTGAGTGCTCGGTGGCCGGGCAGGGGAATCTGTTCGGTGGTAGGGTGGTTAGGTGGCCGGTCAAAGTGCTGTTCGGTGGTAAGGCAGAGCGACGATCGAACACAAAACTCGGTTCAGTGGTGAAAGATGGACCGTGAAAGGTGGATTGGCTAGGCATATGTTGGCTTGCATTTAGCTTAGCTCGATCGTAGGATGGATCGACAACGGTCGAGCATGGAGTTTGGCTATGAACTTCAGACATGGCGGCGGAGTTTGGGGTCTTTGATGAGTTATGAAGGGTAAGGGTAGTTGACTCTGAGTGACTCGAGATGACCTTGTACTTTGTGCAATGACTAGTGAAGTAATAGCAGGGGTGCTTTGAGGTTGCCAATGTGATGACTTCAGGACTTAGTACGATGACTTTATGACTTACGATGGGTGTCAAGAGGCATTCTGAAGATGGCGACTTAATAATGGGAGCCGTGGCGGTGATCCATATGGGCAATTTTAACGATATGGACCTGCAAGCGGGATTTGCGATGGTGTCCTACTATGGAGATAGCTGGGATGGAATCGTGATTAGTTCCATTTTGGAGGTGCGTGCAAAACGGTCATTGATAACTTGAAGGCTTCTAGTGTGCTCATAAAGAAGGGTATGTGGGGACGTCCACCTGGATCACGATTGCATCCGGATCTTGCGATAGTAGATTACCATGGGCTTTGCGATTGCGGACCTTATTCCTAGCCTTTCGGAGTAGCAAGGATTCGAGCACCAATGAAGCCCAGATTACGATTGGGTCTTTGGTTTGCGATTGTGACATACGAGTTATCATGTATTTAATGCACACGAGCGGTGGTGAGGACTATTTGATGGATGCTATGTTTGCCATGGTTGTTGTTACACTAGGATGTCACCCTATGTAGGTATTTTCGATTGTATATCTAAACATTGGGCATTGTACTTCGATAGTAGTACATTTATATCACTTTGGTAGTAGATTAGCATATATTGATTGCTATGTGCTAACTCTTTGGATGCAGGGACATGTTAGATGTAACGACCCACTATTTTGGACCATTCAAATCGACAATAATCCACACATGTCTGACTTGAATAATTCAAAATAACAGATTGTAAATAAATTTGGAGCAAATGAAATCAAATACACAGAATCACAGACACAGAACATATCAGAATAACTCACAGCGGAAATAAAATACCATAGTAGTTCATGAAGCTACTATATACAAACTCTCAAAACATAATACATAATATCATTCTGAAAACATATACAATAGAAATCCCAAATACATAGAAGTTTATAAATACCAGAACTAGAATAGAACAACTGAACTGAAAGGAACAGATAACTAGACAAGCAGAATCTCCAGCGATTCCTAGCTCCAGAATGAGATCCAAAGCTAAGCTGTAAATACTCAGGCTGACCCGAGCGTAAAGTAAAACACAAAACACTCGAGTCAGGACAATATATACTTATATAATGTAAACCAACTCAAGTGAACTGTAGTAGAAATGCACAATAACTCAAAGGATGCTTGGGATCGCCCATCCTTCAAGGATCAGTTAAACTATAAATTAAATACACCCCGTGGTTAAAATTTCAAAATGGTATTTTATACTTCAAAATCAAATATCATTTCAAAATTCAATATCCTTCAAAAATCCATTTCAAAATATCAAAATATCATATTTCAAAATAGTTTATATTTCGAAACAAATTACTTTATTTTAAACCATAAAAATAAAGTTATTATTAATAATTAAATTATTAAATTTCCAAAATTTTAATCTTTCATTCGTTCACTTGAATTAATTAAAACAATGAAAATTCAACTTTTGCAGCATTTAGAAAATGCTACGGAAAGTCACATTTAAAACAGTTCAATTTAACAAAAGACAGCATTTAAAATGCTGTAATAGGGTTACATTAGTTTCAAATAAACTTAGTTAAATTCAAACATTATAACATTACAAAAATGCTATAATAGCCTTTAATTAAATTTAGCCCTTTGGTTCATTATTATCAACTACAGCATTTACAAATGTTGTATTATCATTTACGTTAGAATTAATAGCATTTCAGAGATGCAGTTAATTAACTTCAAATATTCAGTATAATTTCACAAACAATTATATTTTTATATAAATCATTTTTAACTTATAAAATCATATATAATCATTCAAATACCCTTATATTCATGATTTTATAAAGTTAAACCTCCATTCAAAAATCAAAATTTAATAATAATTCACTTATTAAATTCCAATTTAAATTATAAATTCATTAAATTAAATTAACTTAACACTTAATTTTAAATTTTCAAATATAACTTAATTCCATTTTTATTTACTTAACTTAAAATTCACTCTTAAGCCAAATTCACAAATTTCCAATTTTAGTTATATTTCAAAATTTCAACTTAAATATTCATTCATTTCACATTTTAACTTTATTCAAAATCATTAATATAATATAAAAATCATTTAAATTCACTTTAATCCAAATTATCATGAAGTTATCACATTTCATATTTAATTTAAAATCCAATTATCACCCAATTAAAATTTTCCAAAATAACTTACATTTCAAATTTTCTAGTTTTACCAATAATTTATTTCACTTATAAATTTTCAAAAAATCAATAATGCTTACATAAATCATTTTTTTATTTAGTTTAAATCAAATATTATAATATTTACATTTCAAAAATATTTTTAAGATTTTTATAAAAACATATTTTAACAACGGGTCTGTATTTCATTTCTAGTCTAGGTAAAGTGATACGGGTAATATATCATTTCAACCCGTAATTTACAATGAAAACCCGGGTTTGATCATTTCAAACCCGCAATCCCAAGGAAATGAAAAATAATTGAAAATCATTCAGGCCTATCATTTCAGCCCATAATGATTTTCTCCTATTCTAAAGTCCGTTCGGGTATGTATCATTTCAACCCATAGTGATTCTAATCTAAAGGGAACTTGCAGTGTGATAAACTAATAAAAATAATAGAACAGCATAATATAACAGTAACATATAATATAATAGGTGTTTAAGCATGGGTGAACATCATAAAATCATAACATAGCAAGTGTAACATGATAATGCATTTTACAGATTCAAAAGGGGTCAATTCACTAGTTATATATGTACATATTGTCTGGTGAGAATAACTCACCTGTTAAGCTGGAGATTTGCCAACAAAGCTCACAACACAAAGATTATGAAGGCACGACAACTATAATACAATTTGAGTGTGGAGAGCAAATCCAATGATATAGATCTTGTGTTACAACCCAAACAAAAATCAAAGCAAACCATAAATTTCAATACACTAGAAATGACATAACTTTTAAATAAAAAGAGATACGAATGCCAAATCTTTTGCCTTGCTTTCTCTATTCTTTTGTCATGGCCTAGGGATGTTTTTGGCTCTGGTTTGAACAAGTTTGGCTTAGGTTTGGTCATGTGTATGCATGGCCTAGGTAGTAGAATATGAGGAGAAAGTTTATACAAAGGAATATGAAGAGTTTAAGGCAAAATTGGTGGGTTTTGTTCACAAAAATGGCTCGGCCATGGGCTTGTGTGGTCAGGTCACAGAGGTATGGATCAGGTCAGTGGAAGGAAAGGTGTGTGGTGGTCTGGCCAGAGGTGGTGGAGGCGGCCTAAGGTGGTGGTGGTGGTGGAAAATGAAGTGGTGAACAAATAGTGGTCAAACAACATGTTTTTATGGCTTGTGTTGCAATTTTTGTGGAGTTTGGGCATCATGGTGGCTCGGCCTTGGTCAAGACTAGAGGAGTAGCTGGTGGTGATGGCAGGGAAGAGATGTAGGGGGTCGTGGCCGTGGATATGGAGTGGAGGCCATTCAAAGAAGCAAAGAAAACAAGGCAAAATACATGAAAAATGAGAAGAAAAGTGTAAAAAGTAGCCATTACCCATAGATTTTTCTTGAAGCCATGAATGAATGAGAAGGTAAAATGTTTTTGGGTGAATGGAGGCTGAAAAATCACGGCTACAAACCAAAAATGCACAGCCAAGATGGTAATTGAGGAGTTATGGCAAATGAAAGGACAAAGGAGATGAAAGGACTTAAGGTAAATAAGCTTTTAAAACTCTTCATATTTCTTTTTCTTTAAATTCAAATAAAACAAAAATAAAATCAGTAAATTGACTTTAAAACCGAAACAAAGTAATATAAAATAAAAATAATTAATTAATTTTAAAGAAAATGGAAAAAGAATATAAGAAATTGCTTAAAAATTGAAAACAGGGTCCAGAAATTACAAATAAATCACTATTGACTTTGGAAAATTAAAAACTTCATTTTAAAAATATTTTAAAAAAAAATGTGAAGTAAAATAATTCATTTATATTTTAAAAATGAAATAATTAATTAAATTTAGAGAAATTAGAAAAAGAACTAAAGAAATTGTTTAAAAATTCAAAACAGGACTTAAAATTTACAAATAGAATATCACTAGTTTTAGAAAATTTCTATTTCACTTTAAAACAAATAAAAGGTCAAATAAATAAAATAAATGAGGAAAAAAATAAAGTGGGAATGAGAATAAAATAAGATTTTAAGAAAAAAAATAGAAAAATAAATAAAGAATTACTTTAATTAATTGAAACTGGAAATTAGAAATTGTAAGCAAAAATACAACTGACACTGGAAAATGTCAATTATACTTTTAAAAATGTTTTAAAACCAAAATATATGCATAACATGTTATTTTACCCATATAAATATAAATTAGAACATTACATGACCAAATAAAATATTATTTATACAATTTAAAATAAACAATTTGTTAAATACAATAAATTACACACAATATTGAAAAAGGCATAACATTCACATTATAAATCAGATTTCAACGAAACGAAAAGCATTATTCTTAAAATTTTATTTACTTTCATAATAAAAGATAAAATTCAAATTTTCAAACTTTCAAATTTCTAAATTAAAAGTCAAAGTTTGACTATATTGACCAAAATTCACTTTTCTGGAAAATATTCTTTTTAGTCATGTTTGGAATTCTAATTCACATCAAAATCAAAATTTATATTTAAAATAACAAAATTTATTCATTTTAATAAATAAAATAAAGTTTTTAAATCAGGAAATTAAATTAAAGAAATTAATATATATATATAATTAAAATAATCACAAAATACAGGGTTGTTACACTCTCCCCCACTCAAATCTTTTCGTCCTCGAAAAGAAAAAAATTTCGGAGAAACAACTAGGCAGAACAATAGGTTGGAAGACATCCCTGAAAAGAAGGTAGAGGAATAGGGATATCTAGGAGGGAAAATGGGTTGAAAGACAAGGATGAGCCATTAATTAAAATTGTTGGTTAAAGAGGTAAAATATTTAAAACACTTTAAAATCCTTTAGGAAGGAAAATAACTGATCAAAATATCCTTTATATAATATTTTATCAAAATACTTTTATAACTCGATGTTTCAACAAGTTTATCCTTGTTCCTGTAGACTCCGGTAGTGCGTTGATCAGGCGCAAAACTGGAATTCTCCAAGTACTTAGTAGACCTGTTTCAACACCTAGTGAAAATACTGGGAAAACCTTTAAAAACAGATATGGAAAGTACAATCCAAACAAAACGAATCAAATCATGGATCGCAGATACACAATGGTTACGCCTGGGTCCCCCAGGAAACATCCGTACCCTTTAAGCATTCACTGCCTTGCGAATTTCGCCATGCAACAAAACAGTGGACCGCAGGATACATAAAAATGGTTACGCCTGGATCCCCCAGGAAACATCCATACCCCTTAAGCAATCTCTGTCTTGCGGATTACGCCACTAACACGACCATAGATCGCAGATACACAATGGTTACGCCTGGATCCCCCAGGAAACATCCGTACCTTTTAAGCAATCACTGCCTTACGAATTACGCTATGCAGTCGAGTTCGTAAGACCATGGGTAACGCCATGGAATTCGAAGGACACTCGAGTATCATATCCGAAAAACCAAAAATCAGAGAGAATAATATCGATAGAATGAATCCAAGATGTGGCCACAAATCGGATATCAAGCAGAAGGCACTTTCCATATCTTTACTTCGAAAATATGTATCATATAGTACCTTTTCAAATCACTTTCAAATATCGTACTTATATAATATCAATTATATATAAGATTTCACTTTCAAATTGAGTACCTTTTCAAATCTATAGTTTTCGAATCAATTTCATACTCATACAAATCAATTTTATATAAGTTCGACAACTTCCAAATCAAGTGTTTAGTAACATAAGGTTCTCAAATTTCAATTTGTTTCAATATCAGTTCAATTTCAAAATCATATACAATTTCACCGAATTATTTCTTCTCAAATTAATTATCTTTAGTTTCAACGTTTCTAGAATAATAGATTTAGAAAATAAATCCAAATTTCCAAATCAATAATTTAAGTCAACCAATTCATTTCCAAAATCAAATGTTTTCAAAATCATCTTATACTTATGTAAGGTCCATCTTATATAAGGATCAAATTTTTCAAAATAAATTTCGCTGTATGAAGAGCCATATGGGATTTGAATATCTTTGCTTTTATGGGTTATATATCTTTGTAATTTAAATTGGAATTTTCTTTTAGTAAGCAAAGATATTCTAACTCGACAGCTTTCAATTTCAGCGTCAAAATATATAAATGATATTAGGATATAAGATGTACATACGTCATCATTTCGCAAATCTACATTTGATCGCTCGCTTGATCACACAAGTTCGCTTTCGAACTAGTATTGTCCATTCGACTTCCCTAATGCGGATTTCGATATGGTTTCTCGACTAGAAGCCATCAGTCTCCTTGCATAGCCATATACTACGATAGAGAATTCTAGAATCAAGCCCAAAATCCATATCAAATATTCGCCATCAAGAATCGAATAAAAATCCTAACACGAAATGGTGTAATCCACCTCGAACTTGTGTACTCAAACTTGGATCAAATTAATTATGCGAATAAAACACCATACGTACAACTTATATATTTATTCCAACTTGTTAAATATATAGTTTCATAAAGATGTTACTAAGTTAAAACATTTAAACTAAATTTTATTCAAAATATTTTGAAGACCAAATTCTTTTCAAAGCATTTCCAATCTAAATTTCATATTAGAAAATTTTAAAATTTCCTTATTCATTTACTTAACAAAACAGTTTCAACTTATTTAAATCATATTACTTCGTACTTAAACATTCAAAACAAATTTATATACTTTATCAAATAATTCATACTTTTCAAAAAATTTAGCTTTGAAAAGTTAACCTTGATTTGGAAGTGCTCGAACCTTCAAAATAGTCGAAGAAATCATATTTCAATCCAAGAGTTGGAAATCATAATTAAATCAGTAAATCAATTCCAAAATAGGGTTATATCAAATCAAATCCAAAACTCAAGGACTGAACACCGGCTCATTTCAAATTGTTCAATATATATACATATATCTTTCGAATATCACATCACGCTTCGGAATTTGAAATCAGAATTGGTTTCACAAATCAATCGCATAGCAAAGTTACCGAAGTGGCCTCTCCCTCACTCAGAAACTCGAAAATCAATGTCGATGATGCGTGCACTCATCACCGAAATTATTTTCCAGCGACACAAGTGGTTCTGGACTTCCATTTACTTTGAAAACTTCTTTGAAATTCCTTCAAAATCATTAAAACCCATTAAAATCATTGAAACATTACTTATTCGGAAAAATAATTTCAAATCATATTATTTATTATTTCAAAATCTTAAAACCAGTTCCAAAATGCCAGAGTTCAATCACTTAAATTCAGATTCAAAACCTTCAGTTATAAATCATTTTATATGAAATCATTTCTTATAAAATTTTCAAAATTTCAAATCCTTTCAAAACTTCAAATTCTCATTTTTTTTAAAAGGTACATAATCCTTATCAAAAACATTTCACCTTTATATAAAAATATGGCCATCCTTATCAAAATAAAAACTACGATGAATACACAATTTTCAAAAGACAATCAACCACAAACTTTCCAAGGGACGATTCAAGGATGGATTTCAAAGCAAAACAGAGATTCAAATTTAGAAGGACTCTAATCAAATAGAATTCTAATTCAAAGATAGGTTCAAACGAAGATAAGATAATTAAATTACCAAATAGAAGATGGATAAGCCTATATGAATCGCGGGCGACCTTAACTGGTCAACCGTGACTTCAGGAATATAATCGATGCGAAAATCTAAGGCAAATCGACCTTCGATTGCCAGAGATAGAATCTAAATATAGCAGAAGATAGAAAACATCGTAAACCGAGGATACAGAAATCTCCGATGAATCAATGCTAATTATAATCATTCAAAGATTGGCGGAATCGCCACCCTATAAAGGTCATACAAAGTGGAGTGATGCAATGCTCCAAAATCAAAAGAATACAATTAGGGGATACAGGAATGGATTTCAGAACAAGTGGGAGCGTTCCAAAATTCAAAGGAATCTTATTCGATAAGAATCCAGACGAAGATTAGAGATATATAACCTATATCGATACAGAAATATTCCCATAAAAATTTGGAAAGACTCGAATTCATAACATATGAAAACAGAAGCATAAATATCTTCAGTTGGACAACTTTAGCTAAGCAAAAGATACAACAGAGTTTACTCAAAACAACTTAACAAACTACTGATTTTTCCATACTCAAAATAGATTCCTATCAGCAATGGATCTAGATCAATCAAGAGAGAAGTTCAAAATTTTAGAGGATCCTAATCAAAGAAATTACTAACAAGGTGGATACGAAAGGAATGAAGTTTAAGAAATATTTTACTTTCAAAGCAAGGAAATTTATATCAAAATAATCTTTGAAAATTCTTTAAAAATCATTTGAAAATCATTTTATACTTCGAAAATACGTTCTCTCACAAAGAAATGATTCTGAGATTGATTTCACTTATACTAGGGTATTTCTACCCTATCTCTAATGAGTTTTTGCTCCGTAGGCTAAGGTTTGCCTAAAACCAAAGCTCTGATACCAACTGTAACGACCCACTATTTTGGACCATTCAAATCGACAATAATCCACACATGTCTGACTTGAATAATTCAAAATAACAGATTGTAAATAAATTTGGAGCAAATGAAATCAAATACACAGAATCACAGACACAGAACATATCAGAATAACTCACAACGGAAATAAAATACCATAGTAGTTCATGAAGCTACTATATACAAACTCTCAAAACATAATACATAATATCATTCTGAAAACATATACAATAGAAATCCCAAATACATAGAAGTTTATAAATACCAGAACTAGAATAGAACAACTGAACTGAAAGGAACAGATAACTAGACAAGCAGAATCTCCAGCGATTCCTAGCTCCAGAATGAGATCCAAAGCTAAGCTGTAAATACTCAGGCTGACCCGAGCGTAAAGTAAAACACAAAACACTCGAGTCAGGACAATATATACTTATATAATGTAAACCAACTCAAGTGAACTGTAGTAGAAATGCACAATAACTCAAAGGATGCTTGGGATCGCCTATCCTTCAAGGATCAGTTAAACTATAAATTAAATACACCCCGTGGTTAAAATTTCAAAATGGTATTTTATACTTCGAAATCAAATATCATTTCAAAATTCAATATCCTTCAAAAATCCATTTCAAAATATCAAAATATCATATTTCAAAATAGTTTATATTTCGAAACAAATTACTTTATTTTAAACCATAAAAATAAAGTTATTATTAATAATTAAATTATTAAATTTCCAAAATTTTAATCTTTCATTCGTTCACTTGAATTAATTAAAACAATGAAAATTCAACTTTTGCAGCATTTAGAAAATGCTACGGAAAGTCACATTTAAAACAGTTCAATTTAACAAAAGACAGCATTTAAAATGCTGTAATAGGGTTACATTAGTTTCAAATAAACTTAGTTAAATTCAACCATTATAACATTACAAAAATGCTATAATAGCCTTTAATTAAATTTAGCCCTTTGGTTCATTATTATCAACTACAGCATTTACAAATGTTGTATTATCATTTACATTAGAATTAATAGCATTTCAGAGATGCAGTTAATTAACTTCAAATATTCAGTATAATTTCACAAACAATTATATTTTTATATAAATCATTTTTAACTTATAAAATCATATATAATCATTCAAATACCCTTATATTCATGATTTTATAAAGTTAAACCTCCATTCAAAAATCAAAATTTAATAATAATTCACTTATTAAATTCCAATTTAAATTATAAATTCATTAAATTAAATTAACTTAACACTTAATTTTAAATTTTCAAATATAACTTAATTCCATTTTTATTTACTTAACTTAAAATTCACGCTTAAGCCAAATTCACAAATTTCCAATTTTAGTTATATTTCAAAATTTCAACTTAAATATTCATTCATTTCACATTTTAACTTTATTCAAAATCATTAATATAATATAAAAATCATTTAAATTCACTTTAATCCAAATTATCATGAAGTTATCACATTTCATATTTAATTTAAATTCCAATTATCACCCAATTAAAATTTTCCAAAATAACTTACATTTCAAATTTTCTAGTTTTACCAATAATTTATTTCACTTATAAATTTTCAAAAAATCAATAATGCTTACATAAATCATTTTTTTATTTAGTTTAAATCAAATATTATAATATTTACATTTCAAAAATATTTTTAAGATTTTTATAAAAACATATTTTAACAACGGGTCTGTATTTCATTTCTAGTCTAGGTAAAGTGATACGGGTAATATATCATTTCAACCCGTAATTTACAATGAAAACCCGGGTTTGATCATTTCAAACCCGCAATCCCAAGGAAATGAAAAATAATTGAAAATCATTCAGGCCTATCATTTCAGCCCATAATGATTTTCTCCTATTCTAAAGTCCGTTCGGGTATGTATCATTTCAACCCATAGTGATTCTAATCTAAAGGGAACTTGCAGTGTGATAAACTGATAAAAATAATAGAACAGCATAATATAACAGTAACATATAATATAATAGGTGTTTAAGCATGGGTGAACATCATAAAATCATAACATAGCAAGTGTAACATGATAATGCATTTTACAGATTCAAAAGGGGTCAATTCACTAGTTATATATGTACATATTGTCTGGTGAGAATAACTCACCTGTTAAGCTGGAGATTTGCCAACAAAGCTCACAACACAAAGATTATGAAGGCACGACAACTCTAATACAATTTGAGTGTGGAGAGCAAATCCAATGATATAGATCTTGTGTTACAACCCAAACAAAAATCAAAGCAAACCATAAATTTCAATACACTAGAAATGACATAACTTTTAAATAAAAAGAGATACGAATGCCAAATCTTTTGCCTTGCTTTCTCTATTCTTTTGTCATGGCCTAGGGATGTTTTTGGCTCTGGTTTGAACAAGTTTGGCTCAGGTTTGGTCATGTGTATGCATGGCCTAGGTAGTAGAATATGAGGAGAAAGTTTATACAAAGGAATATGAAGAGTTTAAGGCAAAATTGGTGGGTTTTGTTCACAAAAATGGCTCGGCCATGGGCTTGTGTGGTCAGGTCACAGAGGTATGGATCAGGTCAGTGGAAGGAAAGGTGTGTGGTGGTCTGGCCAGAGGTGGTGGAGGCGGCCTAAGGTGGTGGTGGTGGTGGAAAATGAAGTGGTGAACAAATAGTGGTCAAACAACATGTTTTTATGGCTTGTGTTGCAATTTTTGTGGAGTTTGGGCATCATGGTGGCTCAGCCTTGGTCAAGACTAGAGGAGTAGCTGGTGGTGATGGCAGGGAAGAGATGTAGGGGGTGGTGGCCGTGGATATGGAGTGGAGGCCATTCAAAGAAGCAAAGAAAACAAGGCAAAATACATGAAAAATGAGAAGAAAAGTGTAAAAAGTAGCCATTACCCATAGATTTTTCTTGAAGCCATGAATGAATGAGAAGGTAAAATGTTTTTGGGTGAATGGAGGCTGAAAAATCACGGCTACAAACCAAAAATGCACAGCCAAGATGGTAATTGAGGAGTTATGGCAAATGAAAGGACAAAGGAGATGAAATGACTTAAGGTAAATAAGCTTTTAAAACTCTTCATATTTCTTTTTCTTTAAATTCAAATAAAACAAAAATAAAATCAGTAAATTGACTTTAAAACCGAAAAAAAGTAATATAAAATAAAAATAATTAATTAATTTTAAAGAAAATGGAAAAAGAATATAAGAAATTGCTTAAAAATTGAAATCACTATTGACTTTGGAAAATTAAAAACTTCATTTTAAAAATATTTTAAAAAAAAATGTGATGTAAAATAATTCATTTATATTTTAAAAATGAAATAATTAATTAAATTTAGAGAAATTAGAAAAATAACTAAAGAAATTGTTTAAAAATTCAAAACAGGACTTAAAATTTACAAATAGAATATCACTAGTTTTAGAAAATTTCTATTTCATTTTAAAACAAATAAAAGGTCAAATAAATAAAATAAATGAGGAAAAAAATAAAGTGGGAATGAGAATAAAATAAGATTTTAAGAAAAAAAAATAGAAAAATAAATAAAGAATTACTTTAATTAATTGAAACTGGAAATTAGAAATTGTAAGCAAAAATACAACTGACACTGGAAAATGTCAATTATACTTTTAAAAATGTTTTAAAACCAAAATATATGCATAACATGTTATTTTACCCATATAAATATAAATTAGAACATTACATGACCAAATAAAATATTATTTATACAATTTAAAATAAACAATTTGTTAAATACAGTAAATTACACACAATATTGAAAAAGGCATAACATTCACATTATAAATCAGATTTCAACGAAACGAAAAGCATTATTCTTAAAATTTTATTTACTTTCATAATAAAAGATAAAATTCAAATTTTCAAACTTTCAAATTTCTAAATTAAAAGTCAAAGTTTGACTATATTGACCAAAATTCACTTTTCTGGAAAATATTCTTTTTAGTCATGTTTGGAATTCTAATTCACATCAAAATCAAAATTTATATTTAAAATAACAAAATTTATTCATTTTAATAAATAAAATAAAGTTTTTAAATTAGGAAATTAAATTAAAGAAATTAATATATATATAATTAAAATAATCACAAAATACAGGGTTGTTACATTAGATATGGTTCTACATACCTTATGTCCATATTTACTATATATGATTTTTATAGTATTTTTGAGACGATATGTCGCTCACACTAGACTGTTGCGTGACTCAAGGTTTTATGCTTTGCTTCTTATTACCTTAGGTACTCTTAAATGAGTAGATTAGAGATAATAGTTCTGGATAGCGCATAGAGCTATATAGAGTACGAGAAGGAGGCTATGTTTTCATATACTTATACTTGGAGCTTACTATCGGTTATATTCTGCTGTGCAGTACTGTGGAGCTATGTCAGTACTCGTACTATTAGAGATAGTTTTAGAGTTTATTTTGGTGATGTGGGATTTATAAACTCTTTATTTCAGTTTTTGTACAGTCGGTGATCCTGATGCACTATGTTGTTCTTATCTATGGTTCATTTGATTATATCACAGTCTCCCCTGTTTTACATCTATGTTGTTATATTATATTTTATCTGTGCACCATAAGATGTTCTATAGGTTTTGTGCTAGAATTTTTTCTTTCTTTTAACCCTTGGCTATCGTTCTGCATCGGCCAACCACTCCCACAACACTCTTTTCTTGTATATAAGGTAATGGAGGTGGAGGGCGGTCGTCATACTTTAGACTTAAGAGTACCATTGATATAAGCAGTTAGGTTGTACTTTGATTATGGTCAATCACATAACATCACAATCATGTTATGGCTATAGTTGGGTACATGTTGAACTACTTGAAGTGAAACACTACTCAAGAGGGGACTTCATTATAGAAGGTTAATATCACGATAATTGGTAGTTAACCGATAAATGTTATCAGATTGAACCAAGGACTTTGAAGTGGTCTATTCAATTAACTATTTATATTATTTGAGTTTTTGACCTTTGAACAAACTCTAGATGTCTTGGAGATATAGTGATGATGAAAGAAAATGCTTACAAAACATCTTTACAAGGTGTGGCTTAATAAAGACTAGAAATTGAATTTCGCCTAAATGATCTATAAGCAACTAAACTCGTGCTCAATATTGTACTTCGTCAAAGTCTGTAAATTCTTTAGATAGGGAACAACTAAACAAAGGAGGAAAAAGGAAGTTTTGACTTGGACTTTGGCTCTAGATTAGATCTAGATTCAAATGAGAGGAAAATATGAAGATATTATATTTCCTAATGGTTATAAATAGCTCCACCTTTTCTCACTTTAAAGACACAAGAAATTACAACCCTGGCCCATATAAAAATTAGTTGAAGCCTTAAAATTAGGATTTGCACACCAAGCTCAAGGAGAACGAACAATAGTGCAAAGAGGAATAGCTAACTACCAACATGTCTACAACCGGTAGATCTAAGGTACATATTTCTTTTTAAATTTTATACATAAATACATGATGTGTAAATTCTGTTTTTATTTTTGGAAAAAAAAATTTCAAAATTAAATCAATAGTGTTTTGTGTGTGTGTGTGTTATACACATTACTATTTAATTGTACATACATTAATATATATGTATATATATAGTTGCTCACGGCCTACATACAAAATACATACTATACATATATAATCAATACAAATATTTACTGTATCTTTTCTGTTTTAAAATTAAAAAACCAATTCTCTTTCAGTTATATATATATATGTTACATTCTTTTTGGTTTAAATAAAAAATAATAATTCTAATATATATACATATATATTGGAATTAGTCAAATTAAGATATAAAATTTTAATTTTTAATATATGTATGTATCAAAACTTTAAGATAAATACGTGTATATAAATATAAATATTTCGCCTATTAAAATATATATGCACATATAAATTTGATTTTAATATATATATATATATAAATCCAACACTAATAAAACTAAATAAAATTAATGTTGCTAAAACAAAGATAAATAAATGCATTGATGGCCAAAAATAAATTCTTTTTGTTTGTATGTACCTTCATGAAACTATATATACATATATAATATTGTTCATAGTATTTTCCCCTTTAACCATAAATCACAATAGTTATACACACATATATTATATATTGATATTCATATGAATGTCCTAGGTTATTTTATAAATTAAATAATAGTTAAATATAATAAACTAAAATTAAAATACACTAAATTACAATATATGTAGATAGATTTAAATCATGACATGCATATATATATATATATAAACACACATATGTACATACATACATACATACATACATACATATATATATTGTAAATTTAAAATAAGCTAACACACAACTAAATTAAATAAATAACTTCTTTAATGATATTCACTAAGTATGATTTATTGTAAATAAATTATTCACCTAACCACAAAATATGATCAAGTGCAAAATTAATAAAAGGATTTTATTGTAGAAATTTCCCCTATATCCTTCACTACCAATGTTTCTAATCCAACAACGGTATCGGAGCCTACATTGTGTTTACATGAGTAATTGACCAACATGTAGGGCGGTTGCTTGAAAAATCCTATTGAAAGGGTGTCTAATGTAATGGCGCTTAACTATGGAGAATGTCACTCAAATTAAGGAATGTTCTTATGATAGGAAAACCTCCCTTCTTCCGACCCTTAAATGGCTCATCGGGGTGATTCATTTCAAAGGTATGCCCTCAGTGGAAGGTCCAAAAATATTTTGTGTCTTAGGTTGATTCAAACATGTGTATCTGAATATCACAAATTTAAATTTAAAAATGTTGTGTATTTGAATAAATTATACTAAATTTTTATAAAGTGTTAAAAATACAATTTTAAAATTGTTTTAAATTTACTTAAGTATAAATGTTAAATTTTGATAAATTAAAAGGTTAAATGAATAAAGAATTACATATGAATACACACACACCTTATTGAATTGTAAGTGTTATAATAAATATAACATATGTTTAAGAAAAGGGAAGTTAAATGAATCAAAACCTATGCAAACTTAAGGGAGTATACATAAGATGTAGGGACATATGATATCATGGTATATTGTACTTATCTCCTTCACGATGTCGATAATACTCATCTAATATTATTTTTAAATTATGGATTTAAAATAAAGTTGCTCTCCATTATTACAATATGAATAGAGTACTATACTTACATATGGTTGTTTGATTAATACATAAAAGTGTTTATTTTTATGCTTATATTTTATCTTTATTGTTTATAAATAAATGTTACACCGGGTATTTGTAGTGTTTTTACAAATAGTTGAATCAAAATCTTATTCACTTCAATATAAAACAATTACAGAGAAGAATGTTTTTTTCCATGTCAACACCAATGAAGGCTTATGCTCTAGAGGTTCTTGTTGAAAGTAAGTTGTAGCTCATTGGAAAAGGTGTAGAAATTTGTCAAGTTGTGTTGAGTTCGATACTTGAAAGTGCGTTATATTTTATGAGAAAACGAAAGATCAAATATTACGCATTTGCCGCCTACAAAATGTCAAATATATGTGCTATTTGCATGTTTGTATATATATTGTATGCATATATAAGTACATGTGTATATATGTATGTATATATGCACACAAATAAATGAGGATAATTGGAATATGTGCATATGTTGATTTCTTCTTGGAAAAGAATTGAAATTGTTTACATCTACAAATGATTCACCATGTCACCTGACATAGACTTGGAGATTTGATAAGATGTTTTAATGGAAAGAAGAGTCCTTGATTTCAGTTAGATTCATATTAATCAGCACATCACGTTTAACACTCTACCAATGCCACACGTCAAAAATTGAAAGGAAAATGATCTTAGCTTGAACTCTCAAATCCAACATAATGAAGAGAAGATATTTCTATTTTGTAAACTAAACATACAGCCGGATTTGACTAGAGCCATACAGGGAAGACCTCATTCACTAAAAATATCCAATGTATTCATTGTAAATGGATGCTTGAATTTTAATATCTTATGTAATAAAAGTTTTGTTCTTATTTCCTTCATTTTTATTTCGCATTATTCTTTCGCTGTCAATTGTGTTCTCTAGTCAATTAGATTTGAGCGAACACAATTACTATTCTATTCATTTTCTTATTAGGATTAACCATGCAGTTAGTTTTGGTGGTAATCCTAATTTTTATTTTTATTTTGCTTTGCACTTATTCAATTTAGTTCCATTTTTATATTTTGCAATCCTTGTACTTTTGTTTGATTTCCTTTCATTTCTAGTAAGCTGAAATAGATTTGATTAAATCTGTGTTTGAAAATTTTAATTAATTTGAATTCTACAATAATTATTTTTGCTTAGTTTCAAAACGATTGGAAATTTGAATTATCTTACTTGAATTGATATTTGATTTTTAGTTGATTGATTCAATTAGGTTTGTTTCAGACCAAATTTCAAAATTTGTTTCTAATACTTTTGATTTTATCAATTTCTATTTTTCATCACTGTAACGACCCCGAATTTTATATAAATTTAAATTGATAATTTATTGGATTTTTGAATAAAAATTGTGAAATTAATCGATTAAATGGAAGCGAGTTTCTCCGATTCAAATCGAAAATATATTAAGTCATATGCCTAGTATCATATAAACAGAAGCTTCAACTCAAACAAAAGTTCAAAGCTGTGTCAATTCCCAAGTGTTCTGTTCTTCCTCTTTAGATCAGGTGAGCAAACTATAATTTAAAGTTTTTAAATCTGGTTTGGATAGTTATCTGTATGTGATGGCTTTATATGATTACATATGTGTATATATAAGTATGAATACTGTGAGCATGTCTGAAACATGTCTCTGTTTAAGTTTAAATCAGCCAAACATACTTCTAAATTCAATATCTCTTCATATACACTAAGCTGGATTAAAGTGATTGAAGGAAAACTGTTTGTATTAACCAATCTTGTTTAAAAAAAATATTTATGAATAAAATTAGAAAGTAATTAACTGTCAATGGGAATATACAGTGAAAAAAATCATTTCTAGATAAAAAATTCAAGTATGTTAATTTCAAGTTTGGATTACATGTTTGGATTCGAACTCGAAAAATAGGATTTTTGATGAAGATTTCATAATTTTTAACGTTGGGGTTGTCGAGATTTCTAGTGATGAACGGAAAACTTGGTATCGTCAATTTCTGATGGACGACAAAGTTTGGGAAGTCGTGCCTGACATCGAGGGTAGCTAGGAGGTTGTAGATCACGGGAAAAATATAGTTGTATTTTTCTGATCGTCGTTGTCAACGTTACGGCAAGAAGTAGGGTTTTAGGGATAGGTTTGTTCGATTGGGTTTGCAAGATAAATTCGTCGTCATTGATGGATTATGGTCGATCGGACCAAGTGGGAATGGAGCATAGGGGTTCGACGAAGCTCTGGTGTGGTTCGCGTGGCCTCTGGCGATCTTGGGTGGCGAGGCGTGATGGTTTTTGGTGACCAAGTTAGTTTCAGGTGGTGATCCTGTAGCTCGTTTTTTTGATTTTGGCGTGATCGATCGATTCTAGGTGTTCGTGGCGACTATGGGGAAGGCCGATGACTCGCCGGCGATGTGACTATGATCGGAGCAGCAGTCGATGACGTGTGCACGTGCACGTGTGGGTTGTGTGTCAGATTTATGGTTTGGGTAAGGAGACGAAGTCGAACTTGAGTTTATCTCGAGTAATTCGAGTATTCAACTCGAAGCAGGATTTTGCGAGTGTCTCGAATATTTTCTCGAGCAAAATGACTTTGGTCCCGAAGCAGTTTTTGGGGTGGCCCGAGTAGGAAATAGTCTACAGCTTTTGCAAACTGACTTTAATTATATCTTGAATTGAATTTCAGATTTTGAAATGAAATTGAGTTTTTATAAATTCAAATCTTTAATAAGGTTAAAAGTTAAGGTCTTCTTTTAATATGTGAAATTTAAAGTAGATTGATTTTTTTTTTACTTTATTAAAGTTAAATAAGAATTCATTTCAATCTTGAATTTAAATTGAAATTTGAAAATGAAATTTGAAACAATGTTTTCAACATATTGTTAATAACAATTAATCATAAATATGGATGAGTTTACTCTAATTAATGAATGATTAATCAATTAAAGATAATTAATCAAGGGGTTTATGTATAATTACTCGATGTAATTAAAATGTGATAAGTAATTAAAGATAATCACTTATTGTAATAATTAAGAATAATTAATTAAATGATAATAAATTAAAGGTTGATTAATTGTAATTAAAGGTTAATCAATTTATTATTAATGGTTAATTAATAAATGATTAAAGAGTAATTAATCAATTGATTTGTAATTAACCAGGATTAGAAATTCATAAGAAATTAATCTGATTTAAATTAATCAGATAATTCATTGATTTTACTTATGGATGTATGGATTTCATTGAATGATTGAATTGTTGATATCCCTGATATATGATGCTTTGTGATATACCCTGATTTGTGTTGTGATCTGTAATTTATTTATCTGGGATAAATGTAATTGATTATCTGCGATATATATATATATATATATCTGTTTCTGTGATATATTACTATGTGAATATGAAAACCCTTAACCCGTAAAACGACATTTGAATTTCGATGCGACAGGGAGTCGGATTCCAGTTGGTTATCCGAAACCCACATCGAATTGTAATGATGAATCTTTGTGACTGATAAATTTACTTTATCTATGAATCTGTGAATGAAGATAAGCATTATGGATTATACCGCTTATCGATATATCTGTGATGATTGATGATGTTGCACTACTATGTGAAACCCCTGGACCACACTTTTACACACACAAATATGGATTTCACGTGGAAATCGGTTAAGTCACAGATGATTTAAATTCAATGTTTTTGAAATTGAAATTTTAATTTCAATTGATTTTGAAATTAGAGATTTGGGTTTAAAGTGAAAAGCTTTTGAAATGGAATTTCAAAGATAAAAGTTATTTTGAATAACTTGATCGAGTTTTGAAAATTTAAATAATTTGATTTAAATTTGAATTCAAGATTGAAATTGAATTCTATGATTTGAAACTAGGGATTACAGATGCTGTACAAGTTATATACGGGTTGAACCATTTTAAAATTATTGATTTGGGAAATTTGAATTTAATTCAAGGGTTTTAACTCGTGTAAATATAACTGGATTTTTATGAAACGAAGCTATTTGTTTTCAAATAGTAAAAGCTTTCACATAAGTAAAGGATTTCCAAATTGTGTTGAATGGTTTCAAGTTTGAAATGGAATTGAAATGTTTTGAAAACTATGAAATGAGCCTTTGATTTCAAAGACCGGATGAGTTAATCTAACTTGAAATAGAATTGTTTTGAAAGCTATAAGTTAAATCTTGATTTAAGGATTTAACGAGTTAATTCAATTGAAATGGAAATCGATTTGAAATTCTATGAATGAATCTTTGTGAATGGGGTTAACTTTGTGAATTGAATCTTTTCGTTTAAAAGATTAAAAGTGTGGAAATTGTTTAAACCATTGAAGGTTTTTGAAATGAATCTTTTTGTTTAAAAGATTGAAAATGGTAATTTGTTTTACCATTCGAATGAAAAGTTTTGGGCTTTTAAGCTGTGATTTAACTGAGACCCCAGTATCCATATGATTTTTAATTGCGCTCGTTATTCGGTTTAGCCGGGAGAGGACCTTTGTGTCATATAACCCATTCCGAATAATGATACGACGATATGGATCGCATTTGAAGACCGGTGGTGAAGACCGGGTATTTGCGAGAGCGATAGGATGACCTATCGATTGTCTCTGCACTGAGTAGCTACGGTATAGAGATTTCCTAAGTGATGGGAAGTCCGATCAGGATTGTGAATACCCGGATTTGCAAGGGCTTCTTCGGAAGTGCCTTCGGTTCTGTTCGAACCCGGAACAGACTTGTATGGATGTGTGTCTGACGTTACACTTTGAGATGTAAAGCTGGTTTCTATCAAATACATTTCTGTTGGTGGCGGAGAATTTATTCTCTTAGCTTAACACCCTTCTTTGAGACGTACGAGCTCAGAGGTTATGTAGTTGATGGTTACTAGTGATACATTCCCAATTTGGTAATGTGGCATACGAAGTGCTGATGATCATTTGTTGGTCAAAGCGTTGCTTTGTGAAAAAGCGTGCTTTGTGAAGAAGCGTAGTTTTGTGGACGAGACTTCGTCGAGCCTCACAACCCGGAAATGGTCGAAACAGGAATGTTGCGACAAAGGTTTGTAGGGGTAGCGCCCCTAGGGTATGTCATTTCCTTCTGGATAAAAGGTGATATCATGGTATGGAGCCTAGATATTTTACCTATGTGGATGCTGCACAGTTATTATACTTTGTGGTTGTTGCTTTGTGATCGAGGGCCCTCGGATAAAGGTCGGTAACGACCGGGGGATGACATGACTCGTGTGTTAGTTACCTAGTTACAGCTGTACAGCGTGAGGTAGCGTCGGCTTTTTGTTTGCAGAGATCCGGTTAGGTTCTCGGGGCATCTTTCCAGAGGCGTTTCTATTTCGGTAAGGAAGTTCCTTAGCCTGATCATTTGTTGGAAATCCAAAGAAACAATACGAACCCAGTACGGTTTTAGTTGTATTACCTGCTATGGAATGTGGCGGTAACCTGCTATTGAACGTAGTAGCTATAGTAGGCATACAACAATGTTGTATGCTGGCTAAGATTTATATTATATTTTCGAAATGTTTTTCTACACTATGCACTAGTAATAATATCAAAAGAGTTTCGATTTTGCGTAGTAAGCATGTTTGACTATCATAAGGAGAAATCTCCTCCAATTCTGCGATTGCATTGTGTGTGTGGCGGGAGGCCTTATGGTAGTTTCATTTTCGAAAAACATTGCGGATTTCAATGTTTAAAAAGCCTTTGTTGCTTGTTTTAAAGATAAACTGTTTTTGTTGCTCACACCAGTCCCATGACTGATCCAGAGTTTATTGTTCCCTTCCTAAACTCTGGGTGCCCACTATTTTCCACACGGGCAGTCTAGAGTTGGGTTTTCTCAGATATTCAGGTTTGGTAGATTATCTGAAGCTAGTCAGTTCTTGAAGTTCATGGACTGACGTTGCTTATCTTGGAGTTGTGGATTCATTCTTGTCTGAAGATCATTTTGGAGTTATCACTTCTATTGATATTGTTCCGCTGCTGAAGTTATCATTTTCTTTTCCGCTGCTATTTGTTGTATCATATCTCTGATGTATATAGATATTCATTGTATCATCATTGTATCTGGATATTGTATCAGATGTTGTATATCTATATTCTTTTCCTTTTCCGCTGTGTTGTTTACTTAATGTTGTTATAGCTCCGGCGAATCGGATTTGAACGGTCGAATCTGCGGCATTCTAGTACAATGTGAAGTACGGATGTTGATTTTCGAGCGGGCAAAACCCGAGTCGTTACAATCACTTTCCAAATCTTTTTGTAACATGCCTAAGATTTTTAATTTAAGATTTTAAAGATTTCAAACCAAGTTTGTGTTCGACCTGCATATTATACACCTGTGCGCTTACAGTATTTATAACAAATTGTGCTTTTCTAATCCAATATAAAAGTAGGAAGCTAGCCTTTGGTGTCGTTGCCATGGATTTGTGTTTTAAGTTTTGAAATTTGATTTTGAAATCTATTCTTGTTATTTATTTGTTTATTTTATTTTTATCTTTTTTATCTTTTTTATCTTTTTTCCTCCTTTTCATTTCAGTAAAAAAGATTCTTGTCAAATCAATTTTGCATACAATTTCTATATAGGATACAACCATTTCTAGAACAAGATACAAAAAAAATCTTCACTTTTTACTATTTAATATTACGTTACACTTTCTTTCTATCTTGCACCTTTTATTGAAAAATAGAAGAAAAAAATCATTGTTCTTAATTTTCTCCTTCTTCTTTAGAATCACTCTTCATACTCTAACTGCCTCCTCCTACCACATCCTACAGCATCAACAACAATCTCCAATTCCACCGACGTTAAATCCGCAATCGCTTTGGGTATAATCGCTTCCTCTTCGCCCTTCAACAGATCAAAATCAATCCTAACTTCCTATCCACACGCACTTAGGCTGCGTTTGTTTTCAATAAAAAGTTCTGAATCCAAATTCTGATTTAAAAATCAGAACTTTCTACATTGTTTGTTTTTTATCAGTGTTCTAAATAAAGTCATCTATTTAGACAAAATAATTCAGAACTTTTTTAGTGCTTATTTTTTTGTTCTGAATGCTGAATATTGTTTTTTGTTCTGAATGCTGAATGCAAACAAACAAGTAAGTGATTATTCAGAATTCAGCATTCAGCAATCAGCATTCAAACTTCAGAATTCAGCAGTCAGAATTCAGAATTCAACATTTTTAATAAACGGAGCCTTAAAAGCCATAGTAGCTCCTCCCGCACCTAAACGATCTACTGCTCAACCCACTTAACCATGCACCTGCTCCTCCATAATGAGTAAAAACCAATTCACCTTTGCCTAAAATAGCCGCTACAGCCATCCACCTCTACGACCCGACTCTGAACCACCCAGACATGAATCCCAACCGCCTCCTCCCTCTCGAGCAGCCATAAATTCCCAACCACCAGATTCACCTCTCCACTACAATTTGTGAACCCAAACCCTAGCTTGCCTCCTTGTTGTGTCGGAGATTTAAAGAAGAAGAATGCGACTTTGTTTGTGTTTTGAAAAAAAGGGGGCAAAGTTTTTTTTCTTGTTTCTTTTGTGTGTACTTAGAAGTAGGATATTTGTGTGTGTTTACGTTAGTGTAGGCAATCCTATTTCTTGTTCTACTATTTTCTTACTTTTTTTTGTTTTTTCTTTTTACAACTTCATATTTCTATTTATTTACTTAAAAACAACAACAGAAAAACAAAAGGGAGAGAAGGACAAAAAAGAATTTGAGCAACAAAACAAGGATCTAGGGGTCGAGCGATTGCAAATAGTGGAGTTTGAATCACTAACGCTACTCAATTGCTCTAGACAGACTACCATATCCCACTACAGGTTTTCTTTTTCCCTACAGGTGCTCTTCTTTGAAAGAAAATTGCTTGTAAAAATACAGGTGGTTGGAATTTAAAAAAAAATCAGCGTCGCTTGTACATTTTTTTATTTGCAATTAATATTTGATATCTTCGGCTGCAATTTCTTGAATATATTTTTTATGTTGCAAAATAATTATAATTGAAAATTTGTATTTTGTGAAATTGGTTTTCTTAAAGGGTTGGATCATGGGTATATAGTAGAAATTTTATAAAGGTTCTGCAAAAAATCTCAATGATTCGCAAACCCTTATAATTGGACTACTAACAAAAGAGGTTGTATACTACCCGTAAAACATTAATCGTATCCCTTTGTGAACGGCTAAGAGACCCTCTTCCCCTTTCCAATTGAAATTATTAACTAATAGAATATTGTTGAGTAAATTATTTTATTTTGAAATAGGAGATAAAAAAATTTCAGCCATAAGTCTAGGATTTTCTTTGCTTGCATTTGATTGAAAGTGACTGAAAATAGTTTAAGCTACCATAATTCTCCTAGGGGATCTCAAGTACATCAAAGAATTTCAAATGAGATAGATCAACCAAATTTAATGAATTGAAAATTTCAAAATCTCAACTTAGGAGAGAATGGACTCTTATCTCTTAAGGATCGATGCTATCCAACTAAGACTATTCAACCTTCGGTTATAATCTTTCCATCAACTGAAGGATTTGAGCAAAAACATTTTTATTCAAGGGGTACCAAAGTTTATCGGTTCTAAAAACGATAATGAATTTCTTAGCGAATTTGAATTGTATGCATCTACAATTAAAATGCAACAATTATCTAATAAATTCATCAAGCTAAGGCTAATTCCATTTGCACTTCTAGAGAGTGCAAAAAGATGGCTGGTTTTCTTCCACAACACTCGATAAGGAATTGGAGTGAATTTGTCAGTATGTTTTGAAAAAGTTTTTCCCTTTATATAAGACTTTAAAAATAAGAACTAAAATAAATCAGTTTTCACAGAATATGGGGGAAACTGTTTTAAAATACTTTGAGAGATTCAACTATTTATTATATAGTTGTCCTTATCATGCAATCCCTAAGCACCATTTGTGCAAAATCGCATATGAAAGGCTAAACTATCAAACTAGAACCCAACTTAAATCAATGTATAGAGGAGATTTTATGTCTAAAATAGCCGATGAAGCTTGGGAGTTCTTAGAGGACTATTTCGAAAAAGACATGCAATGGGAATCAATTCGTGTCTACATCCTTGCTTCTACAAAAGCAGTGCATGTCATAGATCCAACTCATCTTTCCTTAAAAACTCAAACTCCTCAAATAGGAGAAGGACTACCCCATTATTACACTCAAGACCAAATCAATGCTATAGCTCAAAATAGTCCTTACTCATCCACTTATAACCCTAATTGGAAGCATCATCCAAATTTCTCCTAGGCAAACAATAATAATTCAGCTAATCAATTTCACATGCAACACATGATATTTAATTCGAATTATCAAGCTTTATTTCCTAGTGCCCAAACTTCGCAAGTTGCACCTCAATCCAAATCTTCGAATCGATTAAGCATCTAATTTCCGTTCATCAACTCAGCCTTCTCAACCTTCATAAGAAATCGTTCGGCAAAAAAAACATATAAACAATCAAGATGCTAAAATTGAACAAATGATGAATATGACAAAAGAATTGATGAAAAGTAATGAGAAAGGAAATTTTCCTAGTCAAGTCGAAGTAAATCCAAAATACAATTCTCAATTGCGAATCGTGTGAGGACGAAAACTACAATCAGATCAACACTGTTACCATTCTTAGTTTTGGAACGAAGGTTAACAATAATATCGATAATCCTACGAACACTTCATAGTCAACCCCAACCCAAAATCTTAATGTTTTTCCAACGACTACTAATGCCTATTCTTTCAAATCTTTACCATCCTTAAATGTTGGCAGTCCCAACATATCTTCTTCAAACACCGGCAATCCCGATACATCTTTATCACCTAATGTTGGCACTACTAACAATCAACCTTCTTTACCCACTTCACATTCTTTTCCAAGTGCAACGTCTTCTTCTTTGATGAATGATAAAACCACTGAAAGAGTCTATAAACTGTAGCTTCATTTCCTCATAGACGCAACAATAAGAAGAAAGATGCAAATTTTGACAAAATTCTTGAAATTTTCAAACAAGTTCGTGTCAATATTCAACTCTTGGACACCATCGAACAAATGCCTCAATATGTCGAATGTCTTAGGGAGCGGTGTACTCAAAAATGAGCCACTAACATTTCTAAAACCACATTTCTAACTGCGAATACTAGCTCTGTTCTTTCAAATGTCTTAAGGACCTCGGTTGCCCTATAATAGGTTGCAAAATAGACAACACTCGCATTTGTTATGCCATACTTGATCTTGGCACAAGTGTCAATTCACTACCTTACACTATTTACTATCAACTAGGACTAGGGGAACTAAAACCAACCAACATCACAATTCAACTAGCCTATCGATCTATTAAAAAGCCATTGGGCATAGTTGAAGATGTTTTAATTCAAATTGAACAATTTTACTTCCCTGACATTTCGTAGTCCTAGAGACTGAACCTATTTTAAATCCAAATGGAAAAATTCCCTTGATATTAGGTAGCCCCTTCTTAGCAAACTCGAATGCTATTATAAACTATAAGAATGGTCTACTTTGACTTTCTTTTGTGCACCTAACCGTTGAATTAAATATTTTCGACTTTAATAAACAACCAAGGGATTTTGAGATAGAAAAAGTCGAGTTGATTCAAACAATCGTAGAAGGTACATTTAGTGATACGTATGAACTATTTGTTCAAAAAACTTTACTTACTTTTGTAGACTTATCCACTATATCTTTTGAAGAACTATTTGAAGATGAACTTAATTTTCTAAACAATGGGAATGAATCTTGGAAATGTCTAGAAGATAATCTTAATTCCATATCACTAAAAGAAATTGTGGTTAAACACTCAAACTTATAGGATTGCAATGATCATTATCTGAATTGTCTAAATTACCGTTGTGATAAATTCTTTATGGGGAAGGTTTTAATTTCAAAATTCACTAACATGCCTTTGTACTTCACAAATATAGAGATAAGAACTCATCATGCATCATTTTTTTAGAAATAAGTGTAGGGGGAAAGAGGATATCATTCTTCACAATTCATCCATCGTTTGCATAAATCTCATTTTGTATATGATCAACATTTGCATATAGTTGTTAAATTGCATCTTATTTTACCAATCATTTTACATCACATTCATCTTGGGTACTCTCATTTAAGTTTAGGAAACATTTTTATAGTGCAGACATTGTCTTAACCTAGTGTATGAGGAGTCTGCATTGCATTGTAAACAGGAACTTCATGCATATTAGATCAAAGTAACAAACATTTTTTTAAAAACAATTTTTATAGCATAGATTATTATTGAAAAAGGGATAAGCTAAAAATCATGAACCGCAAGTTAATTCATTTGAATATATATCAAATTTTCATTAATGGGAAATGCACTTAAACTGTTCTTTGAAGTATAATGTGTCTTTAAAGATGCTAGCTCAAAACCGACGAATAAGCTAGTCGTATTTCAATAAGATTGATGTTAGGAGGTAAGTGCCAATCATGTTAAAATATATTTTGGAAGTGTAAGTAAAAATAATCAAAAAGAAAACAAGAATTTTTGAAATGCACATGTTAGAAAATTCTGTAATGAGTTGCTATTGTGCATTTTATTTTCTTTTGGTGACATCAATTACTAAATCCACTTGGCCTAAAAGGAGAAATGACTTAGGTAGCTTTCTTCTTCAATTTACCCATGTTGATTCGATCCAAGTGAAGTCGATCTCATCCATGTTTCGACTAAAGAAAATCTTATATTGGTATACCTATATGACCTTGTTAATTATCAGATAATTTTTAAGGTTATGCACATCATGAAAAATACTAATATTATCATGAAAATACTAATATTACTTACCCATTTTTGTACTTGGCTTTAAGATAAATAACTATATAAACGGTCTTATCTTATGAGTTATTTCTTTTATTAAGCATTGCTTATCTTTCCATTCAGCTTTTTAATTATGTAATTCTAGAATTGTGAAATATTGAATTACAAAATTGTAAGAGTAAAAGTATTAAGGCACAAATAGAGAATTACTTTCTTGAAGATTTTATTATGACTCACCAAGGAGAGGAAGGTCCACATACCACCATCATTACCACGCCGTTCCATTCTCACTCCATATTTCATTTGCTGAGAGAAAAAAATTGAAATGCATGTAAAACTAAATCCTAAAAAAGGTTTAAAAAAAGGGAAAAATAAAAGAAAAATCAATGAAAAAAAAATCATGTTCTGATGTCATTCCATTGACCACTTACCATGCCTTGAACTGTTTTCATTTGACGAGGAGGATAAAAGGAAGGCAACAATTACAATAATGCCTTAGTACCTTTTATTTCTATTTTTCAAAGATTTGATATTTACACTTGCCCTCTCATCAAAATGTTTAGAACTTGAAAATTTTCTTTTAACTATGCATAAACTCATTTTCCAATCACACATCACATATTTGTGCAGTTTCAGAGAAAAACTAAAGAAAAAATTGGGTACATGTTCTTAATTGTGGAAATGTGGTTGAGACCTGTAACGACCCGTATTTTTGATAATTAAAAACTATTAAATTAAATAAGATTTTAAAATTTAATACTGTGAGAAATTAAAATTTACGATTTATTAATGAAGAAAATCATTAGAATATGATTTAATAATGTTGTTTGAATGTAATTGACAACAATTTTAATGTAATTTCAATCAACTGAAATAATTGTAAAGTTAATTTGGTTATAACTGTAAATAAGGAATAAAATCAATGTTGTATTTGATGTTGAAATTATCTGTTATTAATTGGAATAGGTTTATTATGGAATATGAAATCAATTAATTAGTACGTAAATTTATTAGTTTCTGTTTGTAAACAATAAATTTAGGAATGTGTTAGAATTACTAATGTGTAATAATTGTTTTAATTATTATTTTATTATTTAATCCATTTGAAATTAATTTGGAAGTCAACAAAATTAATATAATTAAATATTGTCGTTAATATGAGTTAAGATGATAACTATAGAATATGAATGTAATAAACTGCAAACTAATGTTAATTTTATTCATAAGGTAATAATCGATTTAATAATAAGAGTGTAAATCTAAATAAAAGAAATTAATTGAAATTAAAATATAATTACCTAGGATTTTAGTGCAGTTGTAATTGAACGCTGAAATTAGTGCAATATTTCAATATGGTATTTGACGTGGAAAATTTATTTTAAAAGATTATAAATTTCTATGTAATCAAGAATGATAAAAATTTTAACTTTTAAATTTGAATTTAAAAGTGATTAAACCAATTTAATAATAATTTAATTAATTGACGTGTAAAAATAGCCATTTTGGCCACTGTTCCGGATTTCGACGAAACCAGTTTCATCGGATCCGTAACAGTGAATTATTGTAGGATTTCAAGTTTCGTAGCGATCAGACTTGTCGTTTGGCCATGCGAGCTTGAAACGCGTGGAAATCAATTAATGGAATTTGAATTAATATAATTTGATTTTAAAAGCTAACTTCTGTATACAATGGAATTAGGGTTTGAAACTAGTTCCATTAAGTTTAAAAATATCGAAAACCTATATTTCAATATATGGGATGACCTACTTTCATTTTGGGAATGAAACGGGCTTTTCGGGTAGTGTTATCGTTTCGACCCAATTCGATCTGTCCATTCGTTCTTATCCATCTCTACCTATATATATTTTTCCTGAATCTCTAACAGCTTCTTTTATTCTGATTCCCATACATACAATTATATCTGTCTATTCAATTATCTATTCCTTCTCCAATGGCTTTCAATTCCAAAAACCCTTGTTTCAATTTCAAATCAAAATCGTAAATTCAAACTCATCAAAACCTATCAAATTATATATCGTTGGAAAGCCCTCAATGAGCGCAACCTACTTCTATGATTTGTTTTTCGATTGGAGGTTTGGTTTGGCCAGAAATTAGTAGTTTATTCTCGGCCGTCCATATTAGGGTTTTGGATTCGACGGTGGATCTTCAACGATATGGCGATCAGGTGGTGCTGGAGCATAAAGGAGGCCAAGAGGAGTTGATCCATGGTGTTCGTTCATGTCAGTGGTCGTCGAAATTGCCAAAAATCATGGCTTTAGGCATACGGCCGCGGAGGTGTTTGGGGAAGTCGCGGCTGGTCGCGTGGGGTCCAGGTGGGCGGCTCGTCGAGGTGGTGGCGGCGATGGTCTCTGATCGGAGTGAAGTTGTGTGTAGGTGGCGCAGATCCATTGTGTACGTGGCGGCTGAGAAGGGTGAGGTGTGGTTCATTCATTACTGTGCACGATAGGGTTTAGGTAGGAGAAGGTAATTTACGTTTTTGCCCTGAGTTTAATTTTAATTAATAATTCAACCTTCTAGCAGATATAACTTTTCCATACAAGCTTGGATTTGGACGCGGTTTCTTCTATTGGGATCGTATCGAAATTACGAACAATATGGAACTAGTTTGGCTGCATTCTAAGACCATGGAAATTTTAGGCTTTATCTGGATTTTAAATGGACGATAAATCAAAGGAGACTGATTTAACCAACTCATGAATAGTAAACCATCTTATGTTAGTTAAATTAAATTTAAGATTTATAAGAACATCATTAGTTGTTGTTTGGTAGTTTAATCCGACATTTTAATTGAAATTGAATTGCCATTTAAATTAATATTGAATTTAAATTGTTAGTTAAATACCTGGAAAATGATAACTAGTTAGTTATTGTGATTTATTGGCTGATTTGGATGTTGATTGTGATGTATGTTTATTTATTGACATTTTTGGATGATTGGATGTTTATATCCGTATTAAGCACTATTGCTTGAAATGATACACACCCGAACGATCTTATAGATTAGGGAAAATCGTTATGGGTTGAAACGATAAACCCGAGCGATTTTGTTGATTTGGAAATTGTTGATTCGGACACGGATTGAAATGGTATATACCCGGGAAATTTAACTCTTTGGGGTTGAAATGACACATACCCTATCACTTGGCCATATGGTAGAAAATTATATATGGACACCGTTGTTCGGTTTTAAATTATTTTCTAAATGGTAAAGTATGTTTGATTTATAAATTTGATTTTTAAATTTAATTTAATGATTTTATTTAAAATTTATATTTGGAAAATAATTTATTTTATATGTTTTAAAAGTTTCAAATTATAAGTTAATATATGGTTTTAAATGTAAATTAAGATTTTAACTTATAGTTTTATTTAGTTTTCAAATATGTAATTTAAATAGTTTAAAATTAAATTTAATAAAATATTTAATACAGTTTAAAAGATTTATTTTAAATTTAATTTCATATAATAAATATAGATTTTATAATAACTTTAATAAATAAAAATGTAAGAGGATTTGTAAGGAATTTATAAAAGTTTAGTAAGAGATTTTATAATGGATTTTATAAAAGGATTCTTATAAAAGATTTTATAAAGAATTTTATATTGGTTTTATATATGTTTTAAAGGATTTTATAAAGGGTTTTATAAAAAAACTTGTATAAAGGGATTTGGAAGCATATAAAGGAATTTGTGTAAAAGTTTATGATAAAGGGAACAGTTGTAAATTGTTTTGGGAATTTATAAATAGCTTTATAAATGGTTTTAAAGCATATAAATAGTTTATAAATGGTTTAGAAGAGATGTATAAATTATTTTCGAAATTGATTTACAGAAATCTTCCTCAATATTTATGAATATATTTATAATTTTGGAATAAGTATATGGATATCTTAATGTGAAAGTATAAACTATTTTCTGGATTTATTATTATAAATGTTTTAAAAATGACCATGGTGTGAAAAATATAACGATTGGTTGTTAAAGAAACCGGGGTTGGATATTGTCATACTCTTTGCCAATTCTTAAAACACTTTAACAACTTGCACGTGGTGTAGAATCCAGAACGAAGTAGGATGGTTGGGCGAACGCTACTGTATGAGGTAAGAACGCAGCCCTGACCCCCTCAGGTCAGCTTGATATGACAAAAGCAGGAGCTATCCTGGGCGAAGTGAGGTGCTCTTCCAATCGAACATGCTTCTTCGATACCATATATATTACTTTGTGATTTATTTGGTGGCTACCCTCGATTTGGTTATGGGAGTGTGTTCCAAGGTGGCGATAGTAGCTGCTATGCGTTACCACCAGTCCGGGAGTGTAAAACGGTAGAATCCTACCTTTCCTCGCGTGCCTTGTCATATGCCTTATCGAGCCCAGTATGATTTTGGTTTGTGCCGTACCTATGGAGCACTACCTGATAGCCCACCGGTTTGGTGAAGTTTACAGTACTGTATAGACTACGACATTTATAAAATGTGTTAAGGGGGATATGGCTAACACCTCCACGCTATTTTAATACTTTACTTTACCGATAGACATTATATATATAGCGTATATTACTACATATAAATAGTTTAACGGATCTTTAGGAGATGGAAATCCCGAAACATCTCTTAAGTTATTGCACGCATGTTATACACTGGATAAAAGATGTAAAATCCCGTAAACATCTCTGAAGCCATTACACTCATATTTACTTGTTGTTGATTTAAATTACATAAGATCTTTTAGTTCTGACTCTAGTGTTTCGTCTTTTCATTACGCTTTGGTCAGTCTGAGCATTTCAGTGTTGAAGACATTATTTCTGGAGGACGAAGATGGAGATTTGTATACTATATATATATATATATATTCCACTACATCATGTTGTTCCGCTGCATTATCCTATTATACCTGCTGTATGTATAACTCTGATTTTATTGTAAAAGTGTAATCAAATGTATATTATAAAAAAGGTTCATGAATTGTTTATTTGATTATTATATTTTGTCATTCCGTTGTGAGACTCTATGTTTTGTTTTTCCTTCATTTTCTCTTATTTCTTATTTACCCCATTAACAATCCTCCCTTTTGAATAGTTTGGGTTGACATGTGTGGTTTATTGTCAATTTAAACCGTCCTAAAAGGTGGGTCATTACAGTTGGTATCAGAGCTTTGGTTTAGCGATAACCTTAGCTTTGTGGGGTTTGACTCATTAGAGATAGGGTAGCAATACCCTAGAATGAGTTGTTTGAGAATATATATATGAGAGAGCATATTTGTTAGTGTTATAAAATGTTTTTATATTGTGTTAATTTGTTTTGTTTAGTATTTATAAATTCCGGTCGGTACATACGACGCTATGTCATCGATAGGGATTTCTAAACACTTAATAGGGCAGACCGACACAATATTGTTTTTGAAATATAGGTAAATGAAATAATTTTACCTAGTATTATATTTTGTATATAAAAGAATAATTTTATAAATGGATATAGTTGTATGTAATATGTTTGGTTGATAGGAAGTGAAATTTTATAAATATTAGTTGCAAAATAGGATTTACGAATAAAGTGAATATAAATTGGAAATTTGAGAACTTAAGTTCTAAGGTTTTGAAATTGGTTTTCAAAGATTTTGGAACATAATATTAGTATTATTTCGAAGTATTTCGGATATAAATTTTTCAATGTGATTTGAAAGAAATTTTTTAAAAGAATTTTTAAAGGGAATAAGTTCTCTACTCCCCTCTTCTGTCGTTGGAAAATAATTTCGGTGATGACCGCGGCATCATCGACATTCATTTTCGAGTTTTAAAGTGGGAAGACCACTATAGTAGCTTTACTACAGATTTCTTTTGATAAAAAATTTAAATTTATATTTCCAAGTATGTTTTGCTATACAAAAGATATAAGTATATATATTATTTTGAGATGATTTGCAATGAAATCCAATATTTAGTTCTTAAGTTTTTTATTAATCAATGATTTTCAGTTATTGTAATAGAATGGAATCTTAACTATTTTAATAAGTTGGAAACTTCCAAAATTGGAACCTGAAGTAAAAGGTAATTATTTAATGAAGATATAAGAAATTGGAGATTTGTAACTTGTAAGTTAAAAGATAATGAAAATTAAGAAGATGTAATCTGTTGAACATTTTTGTTAACTTAACTGAATAAGATAAATTTGTATAACATTCAATTACATTCTAAAAACATATATAAAACTTACCAAAAATGTTTAAAGTTATATTGTTCATATGAATGTGTAATAGAATTTTAAACAAGTAAAACTTAAGTAATGGAGTTATGTCTACAAATAAGAAATTATGATGTACAAGAAATATTTTAAAACATAGGCTAATATTTTTAAATGCTAGTAATTAAATTAAAAAGAAAAGTGAATCCTATATTAAGTAACTGATTATAACTTCAGAAAATGTTGAAATGATTTAGAAATAGATTTAATATTCAATAATACTATATATGAAAGAAATAAATGTGAAAAAAAGTAGAGAAACTTAAGTATGAATTGATTCACTAATGAATATTAATCTTAATTGGAAATCCAATTATATAAGTAAATGAATGTGAATTAAACTGCAAGGAAACTTATATAATATTTTAAGAATTGGTCTATTGATGTTCTAAATAATTGAATGGAAAATAATTTATGTAAATAAATGAATGAAAGAGAAAAAAGATAATATTGTATGAATGAAGGAAAGTAAATAAAAGGTACATAATGAGAAAAGAAACCAATAGAATAAACAAATAAATTTAAAATTCTTTGTTGTTTGGCTCATGGGATGTTTGGAAAATGATACTTCAAATTGTTTAAGGTTGTATAAATAATCTATTAAGTAATTATCTAAAGCTGTTGAGCATAAGGTATACTTGGTAGTTTATTTATCACCCTTGAACGATGAGAAGTTTCTAAAACTGAATGAACCATTAGTTTTGATTGCTATGGATGTATGATTGATTCCTTTGTTGCATATGATGGTCGTGCTATTTTGTTTGCATCTGTTTTGTGTTGATTTGCTTTTGTTACTAATTGAAACAACTAAAATATTATTCTTTTACATAATTTTAACTCTTTTGGATTATATAAGTGAAATACAGGTTTATGGAAGCAATAGCTACTGCTTTTGGTTTCATAAATAAAGTTTGTTTGCCCAACGAATAGGTACATTTTCGGATTATGGTTTTCAACGATATTTTATTGTTTTTCCCACGGTTTGGGATATTTAATTATTGAAATATAATATATATTGAAATTATTGATATTATTATTTTTTCGGACCTAACCGCGCAAAGGAGACTCTGCCGAAATTTTTCGTGAAATTAGGACTTAGAAAATTTTGTGAAAGTTGAGTTATTTTCAAATTTTTATTAAACAAAATTTTGTAAATTAATTGCTTATAAATTGATAATTTGAATAAAATTATATCAAGTTTCTTAATTCCTTCTTGTTCCTTTTCAAGGATGAAAAGTTTTGAGTGGGGGAGAGTGTAACAACCCGTATTTTTGATAATTAAAAACTATTAAAATAAATAAGATTTTGTAACTTAATATTGTGAGAAATTAAAATTTATGATTTATTAATGAAGAAAATCATTAAAATATGATTGGATAATGTTAGTTGAATCTAATTGACAACTATTTTAATGTAATTTCAATCAATTGAAATAATTGTAAAGTTAATTTGGTTATAATTGTAAATAAGGAATAACATCAATGTTGTATTTGATGTTGAAATTATCTGTTACTAATTCGAATAGGTTTATTATGGAATATGAAATCAATTAATTAGTACGTAAGTTAATAGTTTCTGTTTGTAAACAATAAATTTAGGAATGTGTTTGAATTACTAATGTGTGATAATTGTTTTAATTATTATTTTATTATTTAATCTGTAACAACCCGGTTTTTCGCGTCAGTTTATAAATGACGATTAAATCATTGTTAATCGCTAGTGTAGATTTTAATCGAGTCGGAATCCTTTTTGTAAAAGTTTGTTACCGTCACTAGACGATTGAAATTGAAAACAAATTTCTATCGGGAAATTTGATCATATGGAAATTCTTTTTAGTTGTAAAATTCTTTAATAAATGTTGGGCTTTAAAGAAAAGCTTGGCCTTGTTCTTTTGTTGCCGTGATAATTTATTAAGGCCAGAACTCGTCCATTTTTCCCTCAATTCAATTTCACGAACCCTAAATCAAAAACGAAAAGAACGGCGGCCACAATCCTCTTCGTTCGTTCTCGCGTGTCCCCCTGAATCAAGTTAGGGCATCGGAATCGAAGACAACGGCCGCAAGGGGTTCGAACTTCGCTCGTCTTCCCTCGATTGCTACAACTTCGACTCGTTTCTGGACTTCGTGTAGCATCACTCGAGACTGTTCCAAATTGTGGCTAAGGTGAGTGGTTTGCCACTCACATCTAATTCTAGTCTTTTTGATGATTTCTGGCTTGATGTTGTTTCTGGAGACAATTTTGGCTTTGTATAACTTCGACTATACTGTGCATGGCCTCTGGTCCTTGAATTTGATTAAGTTAGGTTTGTTTCGATGTTGGTTTTGAACTATTCATTCGTCTCTGTCATCACTGTGTGATTTTTATTTTGACGAAGCTGATTCGTTTTAGCCTTGGGTATTGCTTGGTATTAAACTGTTGACTTCGGTCTTGATTTTGCGTAAGTGACATTCCATAACTTTGGCCATATTGTCCATCGGCTCTTATAGCATTTTACCCTCGTCCGATTGTACCTGTTGTTTCACGACTCCGGTCATTTGATTTTGAATTGTTCGACTCTGTTCATTGTCGCCTTGGTCACGGCATTGATTTTCCTTTCGAACTTGTTTTTGTCTGTGATAAAATACTGCTTGGATTTCGACTTGTCTCAATTTTGTTTCTACTTCGAGTTGTTTTTAACATTACCTGAATTCGGCTTTGACTCTTGGTAGTACTGGCCTTGAATCGACTTCACTTGACATTGTGAAAATGCGCTTCATTGTTTGATATGGTTTTACATTCTATGGAATATTAGTACCTCTCTTGTTTAGGCAGGATAAGTCGTACTACATACCTTTGCAGTACGCTGTTTGACTTCGTATACTTGGTCCTTGACCATTTCTGAGTTTGTTTCTTTTGAACTGTTTTCCGAAATAATTGTTCCTAGTTACAATTGATGGAGATAAGCTCCACTTGTTATATTGTATATCTGCACTAGGTGTAGCTTGTCAATACGTGCATGTTCCATGTTGTCATCTCTGTTTCATTTTTGTCCTTGGTTTCAGTATGCAAACTATTCTATGGCATTTTGATTTTCTTCTTGCTGCTTGAGTATTTTTGTGTGTCTTCACATACGTGCATACATACCATTGTATGTGTGCATGCTTATGTTGTTGACCCTACACAAGTGGTTGCACCATTACTGTTTTAGTGTGTTTATGATACATGTCTGTAGCTCCATGTATTGATCTTGGCTGTTGTGTACACCACACTTGAGTTTTGTTACTTGTTAGCATTTGGCCTAGTGCAGATGCACACTTGGGGCTACACTTCAGTTCACTGTACTGTATAGTTTGCATTAATCTGGGACACTTGTTACCTTGATTTCCAATTTGACATTTTTAGAATTTGTTGCTATATCATGCTTGATCTTGGCCGCACTATCCACATGAGTTCAATTAGCTGTTTTGTATTCTGGTGCACTTGTGACCATTCACTGCTGCACTCAGGTCTGCGACATTTGTAACCTGTATATTCATGTTGGAGTTGTTCATTGAAGTTCATTCTGTCCATGTTAGCACTGGATTCATTTGTATAGTGGGTCTGGGTTGTTGATTAGTTGCTTTTGATTCCCTGTGTCACTTTGTTCACTGGTCGAATTCTTTACTTGATGTTATTTGATCTGTTTCACCGTTGTACCCATGATTCCTTTGCCATGTGCAGTTTGTTATGTACCATCACTTGTGTACATATTTCGTATTCTTCTAGATAAAGCTTTATGTTGCTGCACTGCCTTTGTTCTCGAATCCGATACACTGCATTGTTGCTTTGTATCCATTTGTATTTAGTCATTGTGCTTCACGGATGATCTTATTTTCTAATGAGGCTGATCCGCGTCTTTTCTGTTGAGTGTTGTAGTGCCATATCTTTGGTGCTCTCGCCTTCAGTTTGCTATTTCCCTGTGCCTTGCTTTGCGACATTTGAACTTGTATATAAATTAGCTGTCTTGACCACTTGAGATATTAGATTTGTTTCCGAACTTCCTTGGGTTGAATCCCGATTTCGGGATTTGACCTTGTGATCATTTGTGATTTCTCTGAGCTTTTGTGTACCTCCTGTGATAGTGGCGAGGCAGTACACGCATGCGTGTACTGCAGCCCTATCAGTTTTGACAGTTTTAAATTGATGTTTCGATTTGTTGAATTGTTTCGTTGATTAATTTCAGTGTTTTGGAGTTGTATTCTGATTTGGATTGCTGATTTGTTGTTTAACACTATTAAGTGTTATATATGCCGTTATCCAATTCTCGTATCGAGAGTTGGATATACGAGATTTCTGTGATTATCGTCTATTAGACTATCTGATTATTATTACTGCTATGCACTAATAACTGAGTTTGAATTAGACTGACCCGTGTATTATTTTCTTTTGAATGTAATACTCGGGTCAGACCCGAGTTATTTCAGGTTGTAGATTTTCTTCTTTGAGTTGCTGTTCAGGATATGAAGACTTTTCACATCTTCTGAAGTTGTCAGTGTCAATTTGTAGTAGTCGTGTCATTGTATAGAACGATATGTATTCATGTATATTAGTCGATAATGTACTTGTATATATAACTTCTAGAGTCGACAGTTGTAGTTGTATCATATGTATTGTGTCAACTATGTATTAACTGACATCAGTTATATATATATGAGACAATTTGTTTTTATCTGTGTTCCGCATTTATATTATCTGTGTTATTGTTATATCTAATGTCCTAAACTATTATGAACTATCGTAGTTTGTTTTATACTGATAATTGGATATGTCGATGGGAGTAAATAAATAATAGATGAAAAATAAAAAGTATATACCACTCCTACCGAGATAACCAATATTAGTGTAAGGCCAATTACGGATGGTCGCTCCTATCCAGCCTTATTCTTCGTAATAATAGACAGTATTTCTTTTAATACTCTTTGTTATTATGAGCATAGAGGTGGGGTGTCACAGTTGGTATCAGAGCTTGGGGTTTATGGACATAATATAAAACTTAACTCGGATGGAACATATGTTACAACTATTGGTCGATGTTTTATTTGTGCTTGAGTCAAAACTAAAGTTTTGAAATTTGGATGAAATTTTTAAATAACTTTATTTAAAAATAATAGTGAAATTGTGTTCTGATGATTTGATTGATTTGTGTTCTGTTTATCAGAGTGCGCAGCGGAAACAGTGAAACTGTCTTCGCTGAGTACAACTGATAATCTTTTTGATTTAAAAATCAAAATACGAAATTGATATGAATTTCATTTGTTGTTTACATAGCTGTAATTATTTTGTTTCTTTGAGAATTTCGAATCCGAATTGAGGATTCGAAGAAATTGCAGATATGTGATTTTTGTTGAAATTTCCGCTGGCTTTCTTTTGTACTAATCATCTATTGATTAGATTTTTGCTGTTTTAAATTATCTTCATTGAAGATACATTTGAATGATTCTTTGTTCATTTTGTAGTACGTGCAAAAATTTAAATCGCACATTATTGCATTTATTTTACGTTGAACCGATGCTTGGTTATGAAACGTATTTTGTTGCCGTTATTTTTACAACGGAATTTTACACCAATGCTATATTTTGAAGTACGGTGTTTTGTGGCATTTTGATGAATGAGAATTCACTGACATTACATTTTGATGTCGATTGTTTTGATGTGATTTTGATGTTTTAAAACTACTGTCGCTTTGGCTTCCGTAACCGTCAAATTTTAAAAGTGGATTTTCAAGCGGTTATTCCGCAATGCTGATTTGTAACCATTTTTACGGTATTTTGAGAAGTACAATTTCCTTATCGAAATTGTTACTGATTTGCTGTTTTAATCACGTGATTAGAAAATCATTTTAAATTGAAAATTGTTTTATAAAATTTTAGCAGTTTGCATTTTCAAAAGAATGAGAAAGCGACTTAAACGATTCAGCAAAATCGAGGATTATGACCCCTTTCTTTTACTGATTCGCTTAACTCCGGACTTGTCCAGTTGAGAATGTGAATTGTTATTTTTACAAAATAAATAAAATTGTTTTCAGAAATTTTAACAGTTTGCGCTTTCAAAAGAATGAGGAAGCGATTTAAACGTTTCAGCAAAATCGAGGACTATGACCCCTTTCTTTTACTGATTCGCTTAATTCCGGACTTATCCGTTTGAGAATGTAAAATGTAATTTTACAAAATACACAATTTTGCACTTTCAAGGAAACGATGAAGAGAATCAAACGATTTAGTAAAACACGTGGTATGGGACATGTGCGTTTGCTATTTCGGTTAATTTCGGACTCGTTAATTGAAATATTTGATGATTTTGTGTGGTTTCAAGCCACTATGAGGACCTTCGGGTCATTTGTTGGACCTTCGGGTCATTTGTTGGGCTTTCGGGCCACTCTACGGACCTTCGGGTCATTTGTTGGGCTTTCGGGCCACTCTGCGGACCTTCGGGTCATTTGTTGGGCTTTCGGGCCACTCTGCGGACCTTCGGGTCAAATACCAGTACTAGACCTTCGGGTCACTCTGCGGACCTTCGGGTCAATCTGATGGGCGCCAAAATTATGTTGAGTACTTGGTAGGCTTCGGCCACTCTGAGATGCACGTGCGGCGAATTAAAAACTCGCCATCTGATGGGATCGATCCAAGCTTTTATGTTGATTTTCTAGTCTTCTTAATTGATTTCTAGATATTTGTTGTTTCTAATTATCGCTTGTGATAATTAGATATTTGCTGATATGAGTTCTGATTATCGTTTTTGATAATCAGATATTTGTTGTTTCTAATTATCGCTTGTGATAATTAGATATTTGCTGATATGAGTTCTGATTATCGTTTTTGATAATCAGATATTTGTTGTTTCTAATTATCGCTTGTGATAATTAGATATTTGCTGATATGAGTTCTGATTATCGTTTTTGATAATCAGATATTTGTTGTTTCTAATTATCGCTTGTGATAATTAGATATTTGCTGATATGAGTTCTGATTATCGTTTTTGATAATCAGATATTTGTTGTTTCTAATTATCGCTTGTGATAATTAGATATTTGCTGATATGAGTTCTGATTATCGTTTTTGATAATCAGATATTTGTTGTTTCTAATTATCGCTTGTGATAATTAGATATTTGCTGATATGAGTTCTGATTATCGTTTTTGATAATCAGATATTTGTTGTTTCTAATTATCGCTTGTGATAATTAGATATTTGTTGATATGAGTTCTGATTATCGTTTTTGATAATCGGATATTTGTTGCTTTTAATTATCGCTTTAGATAATTAAATATTTGTTGATTTGAGATTTAATTATCGTCTTTGATAATTAAATATTTGTTGATTTTAGATTTAATTATCGCTGTTAGATAATTAAATATTTGTTGATTTGAGATTTAATTATCATCTTTGATAATTAAATATTAGTTGATTTTAGATTTAATTATCGCTGTTAGATAATTAAATATTTGTTGATTTGAGATTTAATTATCGTCTTTGATAATTAAATATTTGTTGATTTTAGATTTAATTATCGCTGTTAGATAATTAAATATTTGTTGATTTGAGATTTAATTATCGTCTTTGATAATTAAATATTAGTTGATTTTAGATTTAATTATTGCTGTTAGATAATTAAATATTTGTTGATATGAGATTAAATTATCACTTTTGATAATTAAATATTTGCTGATTTGAGATTTAATTATCGCTTTTGATAATTAAATATTTGCTAATTTGAGATTTAATTATCGCTTTTGATAATTAAATATTTGCTGATATGAGATTTAATTATCGCTTTTGATAATTAAATATTTGGTGATTTGAGATTTAATTATCGCTTTTGATAATTAAATATTTGCTGAATTGAGATTTAATTATCGCTTTTGATAATTAAATATTTGCTGATTTGAAATTTAATTATCGCTTTTGATAATTAAATATTTGCTGAATTGAGATTTAATTATCGCTTTTGATAATTAAATATTTGCTGATATGAGATTTGATTATCGCTTTTGATAATTAAATATTTGCTGATTTGAGATTTAATTATCGCTTTTGATAATTAAATATTTGCTGATTTGAGATTTAATTATCGCTTTTGATAATTAAATATTTGCTGATTTGAGATTTAATTATCGCTTTTGATAATTAAATATTTGCTGCTTTGAGATTTAATTATCGCTTTAGATAATTAAATATTTGTTGATATGAGATTTAATTATCGCTTTTGATAATTAAATATTTGTTGATTTGAGATTTGATTATCGCTTCTGATAATTAAATATTTGCTGATTTGAAATTTGATTATCGTTTTTGATAATTGAATATTTGTTTTCTGACTATCGTTTGAGATAATCAGATATTTGATTTGTCTTCTGATTATCGTTTGAGATGAGTAAATATTTGCGATTTGAAAATTCAATTATCGTTTTTGACGATTGAATATTTGCGATTTTTGAGATTTGAGCTTCGTCTTTTTCTCTGGCGATTCAGGTGAGTAATTTGATTTACTCACATTCAATTCGTGCTCTGTATGGGATTTCTGCTCTGTTTTTCCTTCTCTTTTAGTTGCTGGAACTCGATTGTTCTTGCTTTTGTTAGTCGTCTGATTTTGATCCCTGATTCCCACGATGTTGATTCTTTTGATTTGAAGCAGTCGAACCTCTTGATTTCTTATCTAATACTTCCCCGCTGACACTTGCTTTGCTTATACATTCGACATTGCCATGCTCTTTTGGTTGTTACCTTTTATCCATTTATTCCCTATGATTGCGTGGACGCAATTTCTTTAAGGAAGGGAGTCTGTAACAACCCGGTTTTTCGCGTCAGTTTATAAATGACGATTAAATCATTGTTAATCGCTAGTGTAGATTTTAATCGAGTCGGAATCCTTTTTGTAAAAGTTTGTTACCGTCACTAGACGATTGAAATTGATAACAAATTTCTATCGGGAAATTTGATCGTATGGAAATTCTTTTTAGTTGTAAAATTCTTTAATAAATGTTGGGCTTTAAAGAAAAGCTTGGCCTTGTTCTTTTGTTGCCGTGATAATTTATTAAGGCCAGAACTCGTCCATTTTTCCCTCAATTCAATTTCACGAACCCTAAATCAAAAACGAAAAGAATGGCGGCCACAATCCTCTTCGTTCGTTCTCGTGTGTCCCCCTGAATCAAGTTAGGGCATCGGAATCGAAGACAACGGCCGCAAGGGGTTCGAACTTCGCTCGTCTTCCCTCGATTGCTACAACTTCGACTCGTTTCTGGACTTCGTGTAGCATCACTCGAGACTGTTCCAAATTGTGGCTAAGGTGAGTGGTTTGCCACTCACATCTAATTCTAGTCTTTTTGATGATTTCTGGCTTGATGTTGTTTCTGGAGACAATTTTGTCTTTGTATAACTTCGACTATACTGTGCATGGCCTCTGGTCCTTGAATTTGATTAAGTTGGGTTTGTTTCGATGTTGGTTTTGAACTATTCATTCGTCTCTGTCATCACTGTGTGATTTTTATTTTGACGAAGCTGATTCGTTTTAGCCTTGGGTATTGCTTGGTATTAAACTATTGACTTCGGTCTTGATTTTGCGTAAGTGACATTCCATAACTTTGGCCATATTGTCCATCGGCTCTGATAGCATTTTACCCTCGTCCGATTGTACCTGTTGTTTCACGACTCCGGTCATTTGATTTTGAATTGTTCGACTCTGTTCATTGTCGCCTTGGTCACGGCATTGATTTTCCTTTCGAACTTGTTTTTGTCTGTGATAAAATACTGCTTGGATTTCGACTTGTCTCAATTTTGTTTCTACTTCGAGTTGTTTTTAACATTACCTGAATTCGGCTTTGACTCTTGGTAGTACTGGCCTTGAATCGACTTCACTTGACATTGTGAAAATGCGCTTCATTGTTTGATATGGTTTTACATTCTGTGGAATATTAGTACCTCTCTTGTTTAGGCAGGTTAAGTCGTACTACATACCTATGCAGTGCGCTGTTTGACTTCGTATACTTGGTCCTTGACCATTTCTGAGTTTGTTTCTTTTGAACTGTTTTCCGAAATAATTGTTCCTAGTTACAATTGATGGAGATAAGCTCCACTTGTTATATTGTATATCTGCACTAGGTGTAGCTTGTCAATACGTGCATGTTCCATGTTGTCATCTCTGTTTCATTTTTGTCCTTGGTTTCAGTATGCAAACTATTCTATGGCATTTTGATTTTCTTCTTGCTGCTTGAGTATTTTTGTGTGTCTTCACATACGTGCATACATACCATTGTATGTGTGCATGCTTATGTTGTTGACCCTACACAAGTGGTTGCACCATTACTGTTTTAGTGTGTTTATGATACATGTCTGTAGCTCCATGTATTGATCTTGGCTGTTGTGTACACCACACTTGAGTTTTGTTACTTGTTAGCATTTGGCCTAGTGCAGATGCACACTTGGGGCTACACTTCAGTTCACTGTACTGTATAGTTTGCATTAATCTGGGACACTTGTTACCTTGATTTCCAATTTGACATTTTTAGAATTTGTTGCTATATCATGCTTGATCTTGGCCGCACTATCCACATGAGTTCAATTAGCTGTTTTATATTCTGGTGCACTTGTGACCATTCACTGCTGCACTCAGGTCTACGACATTTGTAACATGTATATTCATGTTGGAGTTGTTCATTGAAGTTCATTCTGTCCATGTTAGCACTGGATTCATTTGTATAGTGGGTCTGGGTTGTTGATTAGTTGCTTTTGATTCCCTGTGTCACTTTGTTCACTGGTCGAATTCTTTACTTGATGTTATTTGATCTGTTTCACCGTTGTACCCATGATTCCTTTGCCATGTGCAGTTTGTTATGTACCATCACTTGTGTACATATTTCGTATTCTTCTAGATAAAGCTTTATGCTGCTGCACTGCCTTTGTTCTCGAATCCGATACACTGCATTGTTGCTTTGTATCCATTTGTATTTAGTCATTGTGCTTCACGGATGATCTTATTTTCTAATGAGGCTGATCCGCGTCTTTTCTGTTGAGTGTTGTAGTGCCATATCTTTGGTGCTCTCGCCTTCAGTTTGCTATTTCCCTGTGCCTTGCTTTGCGACATGTTGAACTTGTATATAAATTAGCTGTCTTGACCACTTGAGATATTAGATTTGTTTCCGAACTTCCTTGGGTTGAATCCCGATTTCGGGATTTGACCTTGTGATCATTTGTGATTTCTCTGAGCTTTTGTGTACCTTCTGTGATAGTGGCGAGGCAGTACACGCATGCGTGTACTGCAGCCCTATCAGTTTTGATAGTTTTAAATTGATGTTTCGATTTGTTGAATTGTTTCGTTGATTAATTTCAGTGTTTTGGAGTTATATTCTGATTTGGATTCCTGATTTTTTGTTTAACACTATTAAGTGTTATATATGCCGTTATCCAATTCTCGTATCGAGAGTTGGATATACGAGATTTCTGTGATTATCGTCTATTAGACTATCTGATTATTATTGCTGCTATGCACTAATAACTGAGTTTGAATTAGACTGACCCGTGTATTATTTTCTTTTGAATGTAATACTCGGGTCAGACCCGATTTATTTCAGGTTGTAGATTTTCTTCTTTGAGTTACTGTTCAGGATATGAAGACTTTTCACATCTTCTGAAGTTGTTAGTGTCAATTTGTAGTAGTCGTGTCATTGTATAGAACGATATGTATTCATGTATATTAGTCGATAATGTACTTGTATATATAACTTCTAGAGTCGACAGTTGTAGTTGTATCATATGTATTGTGTCAACTATGTATTAACTGACATCAGTTATATATATATGAGACAATTTGTTTTTATCTGTGTTCCGCATTTATATTATCTGTGTTATTGTTATATCTAATGTCCTAAACTATTATGAACTATCGTAGTTTGTTTTATACTGATAATTGGATATGTCGATGGTAGTAAATAAATAATAGATGAAAAATAAAAAGTATATACCACTCCTACCGAGATAACCAATATTAGTGTAAGGCCAATTACGGATGGTCGCTCCTATCCAGCCTTATTCTTCGTAATAATAGACAGTATTTCTTTTAATACTCTTTGTTATTATGAGCATAGAGGTGGGGCGTTACATAATCCGTTTGAAATTAATTTGGAAATCAACAAAATTAATATAATTAAATATTGTCGTTAATATGAGTTAAGATGATAACTTTAGAATATGAATGTAATAAAATGTAAACTAATGTTAATTTTATTCATAAGGTAATAGTTGATTCAATAATAAGAGTGTAAATCGAAATAAAAGAAATTAATTGAAATTAAAATATAATTTACTGGGATTTTAGTGTAGTTGTAATTGAACGCTGAAATTAGTGCAATATTTAAATATTGGATTTGACATGGAAAATTTATTTTAAAGGATTATCAATTTCTATGTAATCAAGAATGATAAAATTGTTAACTTTAAATTTGAATTTAAAAGCGATTAAACCAATTTAATAATAATTTAATTAATTGACGTGTAAAAATAGCCATTTTGGCCACTATCCTAGATTTTGACGGAACTAGTTTCATTGGATCCGTAGTAGTGAATTATTGTAAGATTTCAAGTTTCATAGCGCTCGGACTTGTCGTTTGGCCGTGCGAGCTTGAAACGTGTGGAAATCAATTAATGGAATTTGAATTAATATAATTTGGTTTTAAAAGCTAACTTCTATATACAGTGGAATTAGGGTTTGAAACTAGTTCCATTGAGTTTAAAAATATCGAAAACCTATATTTCAATATATGGGATGATCTTCTTTCGTTTCGGGATCAAAACGGGCTTTTCGGGTCGTGTTATCGTTTCGACCTAATTCGATCTGTCCATTCGTTCTTATCCATCTCTGCCTATACATATATTTTTCCTGATACCCTAGCAGCTTCTTTTATTCTGATTCCCGTATGTACAATTCTATCTGTCTATTCAATTATCTATTCCTTCTGCAATGGCTATCAATTCCAAAAACCCTAGTTTCAATTTCAAATCAAAATCGAAAATTCAAACTCATCAAAACCTATCAAATTATATATCGTTGGAAAGCCCTCGATGAGAGTAACCTACTTCTATGATTCGTTTTTCGGTTGGAGGTTTGGTTTGGCCAGAAATTAGCAGTTTATTCTCGGTCGTCCATATTAGGGTTTTGGATTCGACCATGGATCTTCACGATATGGCGATCGGGTGGTGATGGAGCGTAGTGGAGGCCGAGAGGAGTTGATCCATGGTGTTCGTTCATGTCAGTGGTTCTCGAAATCGCCAGAAATCATGGCTTTAGGCATACGGTGGCGGTGGTGTTTGGGGGAGTCGCGGCTGGCCGCGAAGGGTCTAGGTGGGCGGCTCATCAACGCGGCGGCGATGGTCTCTGATCGGGTTGAAGATGTGTGTAGGTGGAGCGGCTGCATCGTGTACGTGGCAACTGAGAAGGGAGAGGCGTGGTTCGTTCATTACTGTGCGCGATAGGGTTTGGGTAGGAGAAGGTAATTTACGTTTTTGCCCTGAGTTTAATTTTAATTTAAAATTTAAAATTCAATCTTCTAACTGACATAACTTTTCCATACGAGATCGGATTTGGATGCGGTTTCTTCCATTGGGATTGTATCAAAATTCCGTACAGTATGGAATGTGTTTGGCTGCATTCTGAGACCGTTCAAATTTTGGGCTTTATTTGGATTTTAAATGGATGATAAATCAAAGGTGAGTGATTTAACCAACTCACGAATACTAAACCATCTTATGTTAGTTAAATTAAATTTATGATCTGATAACAATATTATTGGTTGCTGTTTGGTAGTTTAATTCGACATTTTAATTGAAATTGAATTTTGTTGAATTGAATTGCCATTTAAATTAATATTGAATTTAAATTGTTAGTTAAATACCTAGAAAATGATAACTAGTTAATTGTTGTGATTTATTGGCTAATTTGGATGTTGATTGTGATGGATGTTTATTTGTTGACATTTTTGGATGATTGGATGTTTAAAATTTAAATATATAATTTAAATAGTTTAAAATTTAATTTAATAAAATATTTAATATAGTTTTAAAAGATTTATTTTAAATTTAATTTAATATAATAAATACAGTTTTGATTTAATATAATAAATATAGATTTTATAATAACTTTAATAAATAAAAATGTAAGAGGTTTTATAAGGAATTTATAAAAGTTTTGTAAGAGATTTTATAATGGATTTTATAAAAGGATTCCTATAAAAGTAAAGGATTTTATAATGGTTTTATAAAAGTTTTAAAGGATTTTATAAAGGGTTTTATAAAAGAACTTGTATAAAGGGATTTCGAAGCATATAAAGGAATTTGTGTAAAAGTTTATGATAAAGGGAAGAGTTGTAAATTGTTTTGGGAATTTATAAATAGCTTTATAAATGGTTTTAAAGCATATAAATAGTTTATAAATGGTTTAGAAGAGATTTATAAATTATTTTCGAAATTGATTGAAAGAAATCTTCCTCGGTATTTATGAATAGATTTATACTTTTGGAATAAGTATATAGATATCTTGATATGAAAATATAAACTATTTTCTGGATTTATTATTATAAATGTTTTAAAAATGACCATAGTGTGAAAAATATAATGATTGGTTGTTAAAGAGACCGGGGTTGGATATTGTCATACTCTCTGCCAATTTCGAAACCGCTTTAAAAACTGTGCACGTGGTGGAGAATCTAGAATAAAGTAGGATGGTTTGGCGAACGCTACCGTATGAGGTAAGAATGCAGCCCTGACCCCCTTGGGTCAGCTTGATATGACTAAAACAGGAGCTATCCCGGGCTAAGTGAGGTCGCTCCTCCGATCGGACATGCTCCTTCGATACCATATCTGTTACTTTGTGATTGATTTGGTGACCACCTTCGATTTGATTATGGGACTGTTCTGAGGTGGTCGGTAGTAGCTGCTCATTACCACCACTCCGGGAGTGCAAAACGGTAGAATCCTACCCTGGGCATTGCCTCGCGTGCCTTATCATATGCCTTATCGAGCACACCACGATTTTGGTTTGTGTCGTACCTATGGAGTGCTCCCTGATAGCCCACCGGTTTGGTGGAGTTTACAGTACTGTATAGACTACGTCATTTATAAAATGTGTTAAGGGGGATATGGGTAATGCCTTAACACTATTTTAATACTTTACTTTACTGATAGACATTATACATATAGTGTATATTACTACATATAAATAGTTTAACAGATCCTTAGGAGATGGAAATCCTAAAACATCTCTTAAGTTATTGCACACACGTTATACACTGGATAGGAGATGTAAAATCCCATAAACATCTCTGAAGCCATTACACTCAGATTTACTTATTGTTGATTTAACTTACATAAGATCTTTTAGTTCTGACTTGAGTGTTTTGTCTTTTCATTACGCTCGGGTCAGTCTGAGCTTTTCAGTGTTAAAGACATTATTTCTGGAGGACGAAGACGGAGATTTGTATACTATTTATATATATATTCCACTGCATCATGTTGTTCCGCTGCATTATCCTATTATACCTGCTGTATGTATAACTCTGATTTTATTGTAAAAGTGTAATCAAATGTATATTATAAAACAGCTTCATGAACTATTTATTTGATTATTATATTTCGTCGTTTCGCTGTGAGATTCTGTGTTTTGTTTTTCCTTTTTTCTCTTATTTCTTATTTACCGCATTAACAATCCTCCCCTTCGAATGGTTTGGGTTGACATGTATGGTTTATTGTCGATTTAAACCGTCCAAAAAGGTGGGTTGTTACAAGACCGAATATATAACCTTTCGGTGATTATGGTTATTGAGAAATTATATTTCAGCTACAAAGTTTTTGTTCATTCTTGCACCAAAAGTAGGTTGAAACCCACTGATCTTAACAAGCGACAATCGTAATAAGATGAATCCTTATCGACTTAAGAAACTATGGTGGTTTTTCATTACATTCATGTAGTTGCATTAGTTCATAACATCAGCATTTGGATTTTGTGGGTAGTATCTGCTGAAAATCCTCACGAGACACCACTCGTTCTACTAGGGACACCTAGATGTTTAACGGCTTATTGCATATGCTCAATGCAACTGTGTTACCTATGAAAGGTAACCTATCAAGTTTTAGTTTTCTTATTTATTTACTCGAGGATGAGTAAAATATCAGTATGGAGGTGTTTGATTTAACAAATAAAAGTGTTTAGTTTATGCTCATATTTTATCTTTATTGTTTATAAATAAATGTACACTGGATATTTTAGAGTTTTTACAAATAGTTGAATCAAAGTCTTCTTCACTTCAATAAAAGAACAATTGTAGATAAAAAGTTGTTTTTCAATGTCAACACCAATGAAGATATATGCTCTGGAGGTTCTTGCTCAAAGGAAGTTGTAGCTTATTGGTAAAGGTGGAGAAATTTGTCAAGTTCTGCTGAGTTCAATCCCTGAAAGTGTGTTATTTTTTATGGAAAACTGAAAGATAAAATATTATGCATTTATGGCCCATGAATTGTCAAATATATGTGTTATTTATATGTGTGTGTGTATTGTATACAAATATAAATACATGTGTATATATGTATGTATATACACACAAACAAATGAAGATAATTGGAATATATGCATATGTTGATTTCTTCTTTGAAAAGAATTGGAACTGTTTACATATACAAATGATTCACCATCTCACCTGCCATAGATTTAAAATTTTTGCAAGATATTCTGATGAAAAGAAAATACAATCCCTACTTTCAACTAGATTTATATCAATCAGCGTATCACCTTTTACCCTCTACCATTGATGCTGCCACATGTTAAAGATTGGAATGCAAGAATCTTAGCTTGAACTCTCAAATCCACCATAATGAAAAAAAGCTATTTCTTTTTTGTAAACTAAATATACAAATGGATTTGACTAAGGCCATATAGAGAAGACCTCATCCACTAAAAATATCCAATGTATTCATTGTAAATGGATGCTTGAATTTTAATATCTTCTTTAATAAAAGTTCTATTCTTTCCATCATTTTTATTTTGAATTTTTCTTTCATAGTCAATTGTGTTATCTGATCAATTCGATTTGCTAGAACACAATTACTATTTTATTTTCATTTTCTTACTAGCGATTAACCACACAATTAGTTTTGGTGGTAATCCTAATTTTTATTTTTATTTTACTTTGCACTTATTCAATTCTGTTATTCTATTTTTATGTTTTGCAATTCCTGTACTTTTGTTTTACTGTTAATTTCCTTTCATTTTCTAGTTAGCTAAAATAGATTTGATTAAATCTTTGTGTTTGAAAAAGTTAAGTAATTTAATTTTCTATAATAACCTTTTCTGATTAGTTTCAAAAAGATTGGAAATTTGAGTTATCTTACTTGAATTGATATTTGACTTTTAGTTGTTTGATTCAATTAGGTTTGCTTCAGACTAAATTTAAAAAATAGTTTTTAATACTTTTGATTTAATCAATTTCTATTTTTCATCACATTCCAAATCTTTTTTTAACACGCCTAAGATTTTTTAATTTAAGATTTTAAAGATTTCAAACCAAGTCCCTGTGTTTGACCTATGTACTACACACCCGAGCACTTGCATAATTTATAAAAAATTGCACTTTTCTAATCCAATAGAAAAGGTGCAAACATTGTTAAGCACCCTTAGGCCATAAAATATTTGTAGGATGGTTATATTATCTCTATATTGGTAAGAATATTTTCTAACTTTGTAGAGCGCCCTCAAAGGTCACAAATTTATCCTTAAGCTGTCATGAAATGTTGGGTCTAGAGTATCTAATGTACTTTATGACTTGTTAAGCACCCTTATGGTCCAAAAGTTGATTTGGAGAAAATAAATTTATGGATAGAAATTATGTATGAGATATAATTAGTAAAGTGTTCCTTATCGTTTATAGGGACTATGATTTGTTGAGCACCCTTAAGGTTGTAGTAATATGATAAATGAATCCTAAAACCCATTAAAGGAATTTGATAAATTTCCCCATTCTTTTTGTTTTTTTTAAGAGATGAGAAATCTGGTGGGAGACTTATCAGATAAATATAATAAACCAATCTAATAAGTACAAAAACATTGTGACATTATCTACTTTACCCTAATAAATTTATGTAGATAAAATGGTAATAAAGAAGCTATTTCTATATAAAGCACACTAATCGACACGAACTATAATTACTAATTAAGGAATGTAAAAATCGCACTCACCTACAAAAAACTTTAGCATGTAGTCCCTAATTAGCCAAAGGCTAAATAAGGTAAAGATACTATGCTTAAACAATTACCCTCCTACATGTCATAGTCAATAGGCTATGAACTTACTTAATGGTACATGCTGTCAACAAGAGCATCAAGCTCCAAAGATAACATGAGAACATGGATATTTGATCCATATTTAAGCAAGTCTCATACTGCATGGTATGAGACCTCATGGAAACTATATTATATGAAAATGAACAAAGGTGATCCTGTCCAAGATTACGTACTCAATATGATTCAGTACATATAGAGATTGGCTGAGTTTGGAATGACTTTAAACATAGAGTTACAGACTAAGTTGATTCTTGGATCATTGACCCTGCAACTTGATCGTTCATATTGAATTCCAATGTAAATTCAATAAAGCGTACTATCATGGATCTCCTCAATATGTTAAGCACAGCCGATAGTACGCTCATGAAAGAAGGCCGTACTCGTAGACAAGGGCACATATTCTTCGAATAGTATGAAGAAGAGAAAGCATAAGCCAAAGGGTGGCAAGGGTAAAGTTAAGGCTAAAGAAGAGAAGGGTGAATATTAAAATTGCTCCAAGAAGGGACAATGGGAAAAGAACTATCTGTATTTTCAGATGATGCTAAAGGGGAAGGAATCTGATTCTTCTTCTGAAGGTATTTTCCGTATAGAAAATTGTTTATCTATAAGTGCTTCATTTTTTGTTTCAGATATTGAATTTGGAGCTCATAAATATGATTTGTTACAGGGACTTGAGAGAAAGAGGCTCGTTGTAAGAGGGACCATGGAATTCAAAGTTGCAAATGGAGCTATTATAGTTGTCATAACAGAGATTATCATGTGATACTTTCTAGTGGACATGATTTAGCTTTATATAATTATTATTTTGCACCTAACTTTATTGGTGGAATAATCTTTGTTTACTACTTGATATAAAATGATTATAGTTTTATTTGTAATGACAATGTTATGAATATTTGTTATGATAATAAAACTATTTGATTTGGTACTCTTAAAGATGGCATTTATAAACTTAACTATAATCATGTATTTGCTGTTGAGAATAATAACACGTCTAAAATAATTGACAACTACCTTTGCTACTGTAGACTATTCCATACAAGTAAGAAATGATTGAACAAGTTAAAAACCAAGAGTTTCTACCATCATTTGATTCTGAACCATTAATTACTTGTACATCGTGTTTTATAGGTAAAATGAATGACAAGCACCCATTCAGTAGGAGCAATGAAACAATTGTTGGACTCTTAGGACTAGTACATACAGATGTATATGATCCTATGTTTATAATTGTCAAGGATGGATCCTTATACTTTGTTACATTCACCCATGATTTACCTAGATATGGATATGTGTATCTTATGAAACACAAATCAAAGGTCTTTGATGAATTTATAGAATATAAGCATGAAGTTGAAAATCAGATATGTAAGAAAATTAAAATACTTCAATTTGATTGAGGCAGTGAGGATAGTAGATATGATCTCCAAGAGTACCTAAAAGAGAATGAGATTCTCTTAAGTCACTCCTCCCAATACTCTTCAACCCAACGATATTTCGGGAAGGTGAAATCAAACTTTGTTTAGACATGGTTCGATCGATGAAGAGTGTTACTAAGTTGCATCTTTCCTTTTGGGGATATGGGTTTGAAATCACAACATATATATTGAATTCTATATCGTCTAAGTCTGTGCCTATGACCCTTTACGAGTTATGGTTTGGTAACAAACCCCACCTTTATTACCTTAAGGTATGGGCTTATTAGGCTTATGTTAAGAACATGAACTGTAGTAAACTTGAGGCAAGATCTATTATCTGTAAGTTTATATGGTATCCTAGAAAATCTCATGTATACATGTTCTATCATATCGGGAAACAAAAAATGTTTGTTTCATGACATGCCACCTTTTCAAAGAAGGAATTAATAACTCAAGAAATTAGTGGTGGTAAGATAGACATGGATGAGATCCAAGAAACACCTATAGAAACTGAATATTTAGATAGTAATTCTACACACGTAGAAGACATGCAACCAATTAGAAGGTTTAGTAGGGAATCTCACATGCTATAGAGATACTATGCATTTCTCATTGATGGTGAGAAAGAGGATTGCATCATCCATGATAATTATCACTTCACATACTTACATTCCTTAGAGACCAAAGACTAGCCTTATAGCTTGATGTGATGAAATCCGAAATGAATTCCTTGTGCAAGAACAAAGATTGGACTTTGGAAAATGTTCCCAAATGTGTAAAACCCATTAGCTACAAATGTATCATTAATAAAAAGATTGGTGCATATGGAAAGGTCAAGACCTATAAAGCAAGGTTGGTGGCGAAAAGGTTTTCGTCAAATTCAAGGTGTTGACTATGACAAAACGTTTTCGCCTGTCGTCGTGCTTAAATCAATTTGGATTCTATTTGCAATTGATTTTTATTATGACTATGAAATATGGTAGATGGATTTTAAAACAACATTTCTAAATGGTGATTTAGAAGAGACTATTTACATGTCGCAAAAATAGGGTTCTAATGTTATTGGGCACATCGACAAGGTAGTAGACTCCTAAGATTAATTTATGGTCTTAAGTAAGAAGTAAGGAGTTGGAATAAATGTTTTGACAAGATAACCAAATAATTTTGTTTTAGTCAAAAACATAGGAGGCATGCAAATATAGGAAAGAATAAAACGCTGCGATTACATTTTTAGTTTTATACGTTGATATACTACTGAGTGGTTGAGATGTACCAATAATACAATCACTGAAAGCTTGGTTGTCCAACAGTTTTTCGATGAAGGATTTGGGAGAGGCACCCTTCATACTAGGTGTAAAGATTAATAGAGATGGATCTTGAAGGTTATTAAAATTTTCCCAATCAATGTACAAAGATACCATACTAAGTTTAGTATCGAAAATTCCAAGAGTAGAAATATTTAAATGCGGTATGGAATAAGGAGAGAAAGCACATGATTAGGATTCCTTATGTTTCGGCAATATGATCTGTCATCTATTCGACACTCAAGATGAACCAAATTATCAAGTGGTGCAACCCCTTTCATTAAAGCAATACATGAAAGATTATTACACATCCTGCTATGAAAAGGAAAACTTATACAATAGTTAGATCGCCGATTGTCAAAACTCTCGAATAAACAAAATAACCAGGTCTCAACTTTCCTTTCCTTTCGAACATAACTCATTCTCCAATAAAGAAAACTTTACTAATTAATCATTATTAAAGGACAATCTACAAATGCTTGGGCTCGCTCGGGTTCAAACTCACCTCAAGCGCACAATGTTAGTACAGTTAACTAACTAAGTGTACCATGATGCTTGCTTAAGCAAGTACCATATTGCGACTTAGAACATCATCTGAATCTTCGCAAAACTTGTTAAGAAGTCCTTCTTCGAACTATCACAAACTACCTTAACTAGCTATGCTATAAGTAATTTTTCAATGAATAAAGATCTTCCAAAATAATATACAATGCCCGTTCCAATCCTTTGTTCACTCGCATGATTTCTTTGTTAAACTAGCATCGGCCACCTAACTCTTTTCATGCATACTCCAATCTGATTCCTTGGTTGGACCATTAAAATTTCCCCACATGACTAGAGTCGTGCGTCGAAAACCTCTAAGTCACCTCAAGAATCCAAGATATGTGCTCACCTTTACGAATCGAGTGAAAAACCCTTACCAACTGGTGCAAATCACCTAGAAATACTATGCTCGAACCAGAGGCTAGGTATTAGTACATAAATGGACTACATAACTGGACCGATCTTTACAAAATATCTCTTCAGCACATGGGATTAACCCCACCATCAAAGGTTTACTGTCATAAGGACAAATAACTTCTAACATGAAGGACTCTATGCAAAATGCATATAAATCATCTGCTCAATCTCTTCTCATTACGGGGCATCTACCAAATCATACTTGGATGAAAATCCAAGTCACACTTCATCAATCAACCCCACTCAACTCGAAAGCTTGTGCATCAAATCCGAATGGCAGTACTCTCGGTCGCTACACCACCTTCAACACCTATTGCAGCTGCTTGTGTATCATGTCTGCCCATACTGATAGCCTGAATTAACATACCTAAGAAGTTGGCGATAGAAATAATTAAAGTTCAAAAGACAAATGGTGTATGCAATATTATATAGCAGAAAAATATTAGTATGCTTTCTCTACATATCTCCTTCTACCAGGTTGTTTTAACTCAAATTGATCTACTTGGTTATGAGCGTTGAACCTAGGTTCTGATACCAAAGTAACAACTAGTCCATTATAATGCCCAGAAATCAACGTTGAATGATAACGTTTAACTTATGATACCACAAAAGACAGTTTTTCAGGGTAAAATTAAACATCCTAACAAAGGCACATTGATAGAATCTCACAACGGAATGATAACATATAATATAATGAACATACATGAACATAAATGAATAAACAATATATAAAAGACCGCACTAAAGAAACCAACTGATAAATAAATATCAATATGGAAAATTAGAATACATCAACTCTATACAAATGGAGTTCTAAATATAATATCTAATACAGTAAGTCTCATATATAAATAACACATATGTCATGCACCACTATGATTACATATACAAAGTATCGACATCGCCTCGAAAATGCTCTAGCTGCACCACTCTAACAGCATATCCCCAAAAGCACCTAACTCCTAAACTACTCAATCTAGCACCTAAGAATTGTCATAATATAAATAGACAAAGCATGGGTGTGAGGGGAACTATCACAAAATATTGTATATCAAAACTATATACATGTATAAAACAGGAAGCTACTAATGCACATTCGATCCTCTACACAAATATGGTTCAGGGATACTCTGGAAAGGCCATAAACAAGTAAGTAAATCCATCTCAAAGGTAGGGAATCATACCATAACCTACTCTTCTATTATAATCAACAAGTCGGCATAGTTAATATAACATTACTAATACGTATCGGTATACCATGATAAGGTAACCCAACATACAAAGGTAGGTTAATATAGATATCATAATATAAGTCTATCATGAAGTACATAATGATGATAATAATACATACTAACTAATAATACATGCAAAACATAACGATAAGCAAGAAATAGATAATACAAATTTATACACAAAGATCATTGCTGACGAGTAGAGTCTGCTATTGACATCTAACATGACCTAGGACTTCTCATCAAGGGTCCAAAATAAATAGAGTTAGCACCTAATCGTACCATAGACCCTGAATCGCATCCAAAGTGGTCAAAATCGTGTAGATATCACCATGTCCTACATCGAGCATAGGTGATATATGACCTACTCTATATACCTGAAACCTAGTCCCTAAAATAAAAGAGTTGGCACCTAATGGTACCACAAACCCCGAGTCGCATCCAGTGTGATCGAACTTGTGTAGGTCTCACTGTATCCTACATCGAGCATAGGTGATATATGACCCACTCTATATACCCGAGACCTACATGGATCTTACTGTACCCCATATCAAGCATAAGTGATATTTAATCTACTAGTAGATGGACGTCATCATCCTCATCATGAATTTCTCAACTAAAATGCATACTCCTCTATCAAAAAGAGAACGACGGTTAAACCTCATATAATACGCTGTTGGGACCACAAAGGGACACCGAAGTCGTATAGATATATGTATACATCGAAATATAACATCAAGTAATCATATATGCCTCTCATAAATGAGGACCAATATCACATCATCATCTATGCATACGTATGGTCACTACTAAAAGACCAAAAATGTGTATGGCCACTAATATAAGACCAAACTAGACTATGATAAAGCTAGATATATTATGATGAACCCCTTCCTAGTGCTCTTAATCGTCCTTGTTTATCATACCTCAAGGCTTGTGCAATAGTAACTTTGTAACCAATCGTAATATCAAGGCTTGTCCTTGAGCCATTCTTGTAAAGAGGACTGGATGGTATTCTGCTTGGTTCCTCTGCCATTGTGGTTTGGATAGATGACGTGTAACTCCTCACCTCTATACCTATACTACCAAAGAGTATTACTAGGTAATACTATTTGATATTCAAAGAATAAGGGATGTTGGGCTATCACTCATGAATAATCCCTTGGGCAAACAGTGGTACGTATTTAAAAATCACATACTACACAACATATGTACTCAATATCAACACAAAGCAATAAACACATGCGTTTTTAAGATAGAAAATACATAGTATAAAATAGAGAACATGGAGTCATCAATGCAGCGATAATATACAAGAAGTAACATATACAAGAACCACTAGGTCTATATAAAAAGAGTAAATACCCACTATCTCTCAAATAAATACAATGTCCAACACATACATCCTGTCAACATATATATATATATATATATAAGAGGCTATATTAAAATAATGGATAACTAATCTGCAAATATACTAGTCTCCAACTAAGCCTAACTACCAAAAGCTGGTCACGTCGTCTTTAAACCTGAAATGCCCCGAACTGACTTGAGTATTAAATAATAACACACGGGTCAAACTATGTCTAGAATGTTGATGTCCATATAGATAATAACTACTGGCATGGAGTAACCAAGTGTAACTCAAAGCAATATATAAACACCTCAATTGTATCAACATCCTCCAACATCATGCATACAAAATGTCGCTCATCTTAACGAACAGTCAATCATCACATCAAACGGCATAAGAATAAAATGGGTGAAACATCATCAAACATCTAACAACTACAACAATCTCTAGTGCACATCTCGACTGCCAGCCATAATGAGAGATAAGAACCCTCGACTGCATGGCCCTAAGAGATATAAAAACAATATAATATGCAGACTCAAAATATAACACATAAACATGAAATAACACACAAATAAACACAATTATCTATCTCGACCAACAATTCTAATGAGAGCAAATACTCTCAACTGAAAGGCCCTAGGAGATACATATACATCACATCAATGGATCTCTCAACCAAAATCTCTAAGTGAGAATGGCAGATAAGCGTACTAAAAGTCTCCAATGTCACAGAAAGACAACACATAAATGTCTTAGGCTAGGCTATCTCAAATGATAGATGAGCATACAACCAGCCTATAATGCCATATAATCATCGTCTTTAGTGACGTGTTAACATCAAATGTCTTATAAGAAATCAATCTACCTAGGTCATCCAGATGGGAGACTGACGTACCAAGCACAGCTCCAGGAAACGCTAATAATCGCAGCCCATTTCTTACAGTCCCTTAGTTACTCCTAGAATTGCGACGCTTATATCCATTGCATGTCATAAACACACTACAAGTCTATGTTATGCATTAGTCATGGCTTCTTCTTGCCTTTAGTAATGGACTATTGGTCCTTAAGTGAAATCTGGGCAATGGTTATAATGAAGGTAATATTTCTCAGCCTTAAAATCATCAACTCATCAAATTGATATCACAGATATGGGGCACGACCTAGCAATCAGAACAGCTAGGATGGATACTAACCTATCTAGCGGGTCCTAAACACGTGCTCTCCATAGTGGCATGAGCCCTATGATATAGATTTCTAACAAATACTCTCGACCTAAGAAGTCACAATGAGAGTAGCAACCAATACTCTTGACTCAATAAGTCCTAATGAAAGCAACAACAAGTACTCTCAACTCCAAAAGTCCCAGTGGGAGTGTCCCAACATAATAAATCCTTGACTACTAGCCCTAAGAGTAAATGATAATACTTGACTAGTTAGTCCTTGGTGGTTAAATCTACAAATCCTAACATAATCTATCTTGTAGCCTTGGAGAGTAAAAGACTCTCGAGTACAAGTCTCTACAAAAGAGTCACCTCTAGACGATATCATTAATTCCTAAACCACGATACAAACAAAAGTGACATTTACTTACAAAAAGTAATTGTATAACTATTAACGTAGGCGTCCCATGCCACTTAGTATTACTCGTTCGTTTACTCAAAGCTCGTAAACTGCACTCACTACATGCAATAATATTCTATGCAACAAGTCCAAAGAATACCGGAGAAATGTTACTGAAAGTCTCAAACCGAACATTATTATAACTTCGTTTATCCCATATCTTCATCATTTAGAAAATATTACAAGTGTTCTAAAAGCCTTTATGTACTTTAAAAAATCAAAATTCCATTTTTCCTATTTGTATGAAACCCAAAATAAGGATTTTAAGTTTTACAAATAACTTTTAAAACTCTTTTATGTATTTTAAATTCTATGGAACCTCTTATATAACAAAATATTAATTATAATGATCGTTCGATAATTTTCTGTAAATAAATATGATTTTTATTTGAATTTATAACTCTAAACATATTTTCTTTTATTTCAATTCATAGAATATATATTTATTTTTCCAAACTCCTGTTTATTCCCATAAATCATGAGTTTGCACTTTAAAACTCACATAATATTAGTTAGAAATCATTTTATATTTTTCTAGAATTTTATAGGATTCAAAAATCAAATTTTCCTTTAATAAATTAATATCTTTAATGGTGTATTTAATACAAATTTAAATAAAACTTTCTCACAAAAATAATTTCATAATTGCAATGCATTAAATCTCTACTTTCAAAATCAAATTTTTATTTAACTTTTCAAGAATATTTTTTTAACAACTAATTCACTGACCTGGAGTAGATATGTGCTCCAGGTTCACACCGGTCCACCGGTCGGACATCGACTGGTGCACCGGTGTCGTGACCTAGAGCATGCATCCACTTTAGGCCATGAGCATTTCATTATCTAGTACCTTTATTTGCTTGCACGAGCGAACTACGCTCCATTGCTACACCCAAATACAATCATATACGCACACATACACATGAATACAAGCAACATACCATTATGAATTAAAGGCATTAAGTGTGATTTCAAATTTATATAAATGGGTTTTAAGAAATCTAATTTCAAACACAACAATAATTCAATTCAATCAAAGCATCTAGACAAAGATTTGTGAGTGGAAAACACTCACCTTAGCTGAGAGAAAAGCTATTTCCCATAGCATCTCCAAAAACCGAATTTTCCCATTTACTAAAAGTGCAACATGACACAAAACTAGCTCAAAATCAAACTTTGATTACTCCTAAAGGTGTAGGTCCTTGTTGAGAAGCTTAGATTAAAATTTCATGATATATATAAATTTATTTAATTTTATATGAATTTTTAAAGATGTGGATTAGAGTTTTCATAATTGCGTTTAGAAAGATGAAGTTGGACATGGGTATATAGGAGGTGAATTTGAAGGCAATGAAGAGGGTTCTAGACTCCTCTTGATAATGAAATGAAGAAGATATTTTACTACCTGTTGAGATGGGCTAAATGGGCTTGCTTTTCACTTAGTTTAATTCTTTTTTTTCATTCTTCTTTGCTAATCTAGTTTAAAAGTCATTATAAGTTTATATATTTAAATTTACCCTCAAAATAATCATAATTATCATTTATCAATAATTCATAACTTTGAAAAAATTTAGCACAAAAATAATTCATTTCATAATCATCTTATTAAATAATTCTTGCCAATATAATTAAGTATCACCAAATAAACCATCTTTTTACTTAATTTTACCAATAGATAATTTATCAATAAATTTTCATCTTCGCAAAATGCTTTATCATTAAATCCCAAATAAATTTTATATTTTCAAATAATCATAAATCCTAAAGTATTCACATTTTATCATTAAAACTCATTTAATAATTTATAAATTTATTATTAATTTTAAGTAATTGCATCTCAACATTAGGTTGTTACAAATTCGCCCTTAAGAAAATTATGTCCTCGCAATTTCTTGTAGGGAAAATCCATGACAAACTTATACTTCTAGCTGTATTACATCCATCTACAATAAAATAAACATACAATCATTTAAATTAATGCAAAACATCCAACACAAAGCTTATCTAATACAAGAACAATTATTAGACCCTTCGGTGGATTCTCATAACAATGGATTATCATGCTTTGTCCATCATCTATATGGCTATGGGCTACGAGTCAAATAACTCAATTAGGACGATACCAAAATCTAACAACCAAAAATAAACTTTAGATGTTGGAATTTTTAGAAAACTTTGGAGTAATCTCTATGGCATGAAGTGTATTATGAGAATCCATAACACAAAACACATCACAAAAATTTTTACATTTATAAATGCAAAGTCTTTTAGTTAACTTCTAGCTGTTAAAACATCTAGTTATTCACTACTTTTCAAAACTTTTTAAATATGCATGTACGATATAAAGGACCCAAAAATATACATAAACATCAAAACATTTAAATTCTAGAAAAACCCTTATCTTTATAAAGCATTTCCTCATCTTAAAATCTCAATTCCACAAAATATATCTCAAAATTTTTGTAAAGCACTCGAACCAAAATTTATGGCTTACACTCATAACTTCTATAAAATCTCAAACCATCAAAATATTATGGTTTAAAATCATGATCAACAACTTCAAAATTTCAGCTTAAGATTTTTCTAGTGTTTACAATACTTCAAAACCTCTAAAGGTGATTAATGCATAATTTGTTTTATATGGGAATACCTTTCATACCAAAGAAAGATCATCCCAAATTGGAATATGGGATCAAAAGTTATAGTTGCTTTAACATAGTTTTGAAATTTCAAGTTTTAATTCCCTTTAAATTCAATTTTCATTTTGTTTCAAGTAAGCTTACAAAACTACTTCCAAATAATTCTTTAATTCAAAAACCAAACTTCCCAAAGTGTTCTTTTACTTTCGAAAGCTTAGTTTTCCCCAAATCAAAAAATTCAACTCTTTAATAAAAAGTCCCAACAAGGCATATAAGTAAGAAAATTGCTTCCTACTTGGAAACTTTCTTCCAATTTCATAATATTAAACTCATAAACACACATTCACATATTTTTCGAATTGTTTATACTTCAAAAACTCGTTTTACTTAAAAATAGTATTTATTAATCACTTAAGGAAAATCTTAATCAATGCATGCAAATATTACAAAACATAAGTTCTTGTAATATTCTTTTCAATATCATAATTTCAAATTCGTAAAATACCTTTTCGTATTTTCTAAAATATTTATTATTTTATTCATTATAAAGTTACTCTTTACCATAATAATTCACAAACTAAATACTTTACACCAAATATAAAAATGAAATATAGTCTCATTTCAAAATTACTTCAATTTGAAAACTTATACATATACTTTTTATATCACAATGATTTATGTTACATACATATTTAGAACATTCATCAAGTCACAACCAATCATACAACATGGCAAGCATACAATCACAACATCATATAGCATACATTTTTAAATTCTAAAATGCCTACAATTTAACGATAATACCTTGTCATAAATTTTAACGACTCACTACATTGAAAGGCTATAGTGTTGACCGCATGATCAACACTGCCACACCATCGATCTTAGCTGTCCACTAATGCTCGATGGCTGCTACCATCATTTTAATGATATCCACTTATAAAATATCTTTATTATTTTCATGATAATTATTCACTTTACCAGAATAATACTTATCAAATATTTCCTAGAACGATATTTCATAATAATACTTTATTTCGCCGGATAATAACTTATTTTCTTATCAAAATTCTTTATTTCATTTCCCAAAATATCTATGATATTGTTTCCAAAAATAGCTCAAAATTCTTCTTTAAACTATTGTTTTTCTTTCAAAACACTTTTTTTAAAATACAACTTGTGTGTCAAAATATCTCGCGCCAAGTGTTTAGAAATCCCTGTCGATAACATTGATTGGCGCATTGATGAAAATTCATAAGCACTCAACGAAAAAATTAACATGAAATCAATCTTCACAATTTCCTTAAGTATTTACTTGTATATTCTTTTATAAACTTGTTTTATGAAAATAACTACTTGCTATACTTAAACATTTCTAGTACAGTGTGTGCGTCTATATATTTAAAGGCATAAATATACTTTAACCAAAGAGATTTTTAATTAAGACATATTCTTGCTTGCATTAAAACATTTACAAATAATCTTTATAAATCAATTAAATAGTTAGTCCCTTCCAACCATCCAAACAATCACTCATCATCCATACATGCATAACAACAAGCAAGCTTTCATTTTCAAGTTCATTTTACTCACATTTTGATTTTTATATAAAATGTTTTTGTTTTATATGAAAAGATATATCCCCAAATCCCTTATATCAACTTCACTAGTGAAGACATTGTTAAGTTCAAAATATCAAGAATTAAGTCAAATACTCTCCTCGAGCGATGGCTCCTACAAAATACCACACTCAAGGTTGATCCAATATAAATCAAACAATCATTGCATTAACATAATGAAATTTAAACCTTAGTCAACCAATCAAAACAACCAAATAACCAAGATGCTCAGTGGAAAGTAATCCGTCGGCTTCCACTGCGCACTTTGATCCTTAATGAATCAAGCTACTCTATTCAAAGCCACACAGAGGTCTAATATTCATCAACAAGACCCAACCACACTGGTTGGACAACTACTCTGCATCTCATATAGATTTTTAACTCTCAGAAGGTAGAGGAGATACTATTATATATAATAAGAAAATACAAATATGTCCCACGATGATTACCCCAGTAATCATCGTATACTCCTACTATCCCTTACTATAGGTTAACTACCTAACACATCCAAAGGAACAGGAATACTAAGCCTTATCTAATGTCAAGACTCATATCTGCAATATATAATGTATTATTCTGAATCTGCTTTGATGCCAACTGTAACACCCACCTCTATACTCATACTACCAAAGAGTATTATTAGGTAATAGTATCTGATAATATGAAGAAAAAGGTGATTTTGGCCTATCACACAAGAATGTTCTCTTGGGCTAATACCGGTACATATTTCAAAATCACATACTACACAACTAGACGTACTCGGTATCGGCACAGAGCAATAAACACACGTGTTTCTAGGATAAAACAATAGCAATATAAAATAGAAAATAGAGAACAAGTCATCAACACAGCGATAATATATAATAATATCATATACAAGAACCAGTGGGTCTATATAAAAAGAGTAAATACCCACTATCTCTCAAATAAATACAATGTCCAATACATACATCTCGTCAACATATATACATAAGAGGCTACATCAAAATAATGGATAACAAATCTAAAAATATACTAGTCTCCGATTAAGCCAAACTCCATAAGATGGTCACATCGTCCCTGAACCTGAAATGTCTCGGATTGACTCGATGAAACACCCCACACCCTTAGTATTCCCAAAAAGGGCACACCAAAGGATGTGGTGCGTTATAGGTATAGCTAAAGCATCACAGAGACTAAGATTCACAAGACAATTAAGTAAAAGCAGTGGAAAACATTTAAGTAGTAACTCATTATTCAGAATTAAACTTCATAAAATAAGTTGTAAAAGCAGAATATGTCTCAAAAACCAAATACTCATATCTTATGAAAAATACATCTCAGTCTCAGAATTAGAGTACAAAAATAATAACAATCATCCCTCTCATAAGTGCTAGTACGCCAAAAGCCAAATGGAAAGTAAAATGAAAGAAGAAGAATACATGAAAAACTCCGAGAATATATCTCCAAGCAATCTGAATCTACTGTCCTCGACTCTACTGGCCTATAGGGGAAAAGAGGAAATAGAGGAGTGGGTTAATTACTAGCATTTCTAAGCAAGATAAAGATAATAGACTAAGCAACAGTTCTAGTTTAAATGGAAAGATAAAACTCGCATAGAGTACTGTTTGACTGTTTGCTTTGATTATTTGCTTTGATTGTTCCAATTGTTTGCACTTGTCTTAAATTTCTTTGATTATGCTGAAATCCTAATTCTACCCACTGATCGGTCTTCCTATCTCTGTTATGCCACTTTGAGCCAATCATGTTGGTCCCACAGCAAAAGACACCTCTTTAGCGCTTAGGACGCAGTAGCGAATTATTTACCCTAATCGATGTCGCCTGCTATTGTGAGACCATTAGTCCTCGACCTCAAAGGGAATGCTGCCGATACTGGTCATAACAAACAATCTTTCTAGCTTTGCGCCCCTTGCCCAAATTCCCAGATTTGAGCTTCTATCTATTGGTCACTTATTTATCCTAATCAGCATAAGCGTGTCCCGGCCTCACCTACCATTGTGAGACCATCAGTCCTAGATCTGAAAGGGAATGCTGCTGGTACAGGCCACTACTTCTATATTTGCTTATTAACTTAATCTAAGTTTTAAAATAAGCCTCTTCTGTTATTTCTGCTATATTTTCTTATTAACTTAATCCAAGATCTAAGTTTTAAAATAAGCCTCTTCTGCTATCTCTTTCTTTCTAATTATAACCTATGTTATAATTGTTACTCTTTTATTTTCTCTTTTTAGTTATAACCACTTGTTATAATCATGCTTGCAAATATCTTAAATTTGCCTATTTTAGTCTATCTCTATTTTATTTCAGTTTTTCTTATTTTACATCTGATTTCTGTAAATTTAGTGTTTTTCTATTTTAATCCATATTAGTGAATTCTTTTCTTTTTAATTTATTCGCATAAAAAGGGACTAAATCTCTATAAAAAGGAACTAACATTTACAGGCTAAATTCCAACTTCAAACATATGTTAATAACTGTAAATAACTGAATATAACTAAACAAAATAGCTGAATAAAAATAGACTGAAAAGAAATTCTAAAATTTACTTAAAAACTGACTGTAAATAAACTTCCATTAAAACTGTCTCAAAATTGTAGAAAAAATACAACTATTGGGAACCCTATTATTTTAAATTACTTAAAAATCTAAAATAATTAAGAAACACTCACCTGTGGCCCTTAGCTCTAGTCCTTGGCCTTCCCGGATCCACTTCTAGGACGTAGAATATTTTTATCAAAAAGATTTCCTCCCTAGAAAACTTTCTATTTAGGGTGCAACCTCTGGCAATGAACCCAAATGGGAGAAAATCTGAATGAGAAAAATAGCTAGGCCTACGGTTCTATTTATAGTGTGACTTAGGGATCTCAGACCGTTGGATTTGAAGATTAAATCTGGAGCAACCACGTCATAAGCTCTCTAGGAACCATCGGATGCAGCTACAGACGCACGAGATTTGACAAAAAAGCAAAATATGGTTATCGGCTCGTACTTGGACGTTTTCACGTCCAGGCAAAAATGCGGGTCGACCCATAGGTCGACCTGACCCTAATGCGGGTCGACCTATGAACGTGTATTATTATTTTTTTCATTTTCTTTTTATAAAATTCTGATTTCTTATTTCTTTCGTAACTTCTTCATACTAGCTCGGATTTCGACAAGTTATATATGGAAATTGTTCAGAAAATTACCACGGACCCAATGTGCAACTCTCGTAGCTCAATTCTGACAATTTCACAAACTTGTTTAATTATTTAATTAATTCGTTAATTAATTATTATAGCTCAAATTATGGGTTGTTACATTCTCCCTTGAAATCTCTAAGGACAGAAGAATAAAATAAATATTTTCATCCAATTTTTACAACCACATATTCAACCATCATCCATTATATCGATTGTCCTTAAGCTTTCTAATGCAATTTATGTCATATGCAATAGCGTAGTGTTAATGTCCCTAACTAATGCAAAAGATTAGGCGGTCTACTGATTCATTCGACCTCCTTTTTATGCAATCATGTCTGTGCCATGTATCCAAATGAATGCAAGTTTCCTAATGATAACTGATAGTTTTATATGCATGCTACAATCATCATCCAAATGCAACAATCATTATAATCATCCATTCATAGAAACCATGAAATAAAATTGCAAGTGCACACACATCCATATGCATATGCTTTAGTGACCTGGTTAGGCCGATCCCTAAGAGGTAATAGTGCTTAGTGTGTTTATATGCATCCATTAGCATCCACTAGCAACCACTTGCAACCACGAGCGTCCATCATACATAACATGTTCTAGTAACATGTTTACATTCAGTCCTACCATTCATAGGTTAAATCCTAATATCTACCCTCCCAAAGGATACTAAAGGAAAGAACCTATTCAAAACTAAAGATGGAAATAGGAAATTCAAAATGTACCATCGAAGAGATGCGAATAAGAGGTACCTATTTTCTCCTCAGCCTCCCACGTAGCATCCTCAATACTATCTCCCCACTACACCTTAACCAAAGGGACTTCCTTATTCCTAAGCTTCTTGATATCATGTCCAACGATCTTGGTAGGAATGCGACAAACCGATGCCTCTCTCTCCACTTCAACTTTTTCAAGTTGGTTAGGTTCCACTACCTCTGCTGAATCATGCAAGCACTTTCTCAAGTGCGAAACATGAAAAACATCATGAACTCCCACGAGCCTCTCCGGTATCTTTATCTGATACACCATCTTCCCTACCCTTTCCACAATGGGGAACAGTCCTATGAATCTGGGAGCAAGTTTCCCACTTGATCCAAACCTCACTACCTTTCTTAGCGGAGATACCTTAATGAAAACCAAGTCTCCTACCTCGAACTCAATATCCCTTCTCTTCTTATCTGCATAGGATTTTTGTCTATCTTGGGCAATCTTCATTCTTCTTCTAATCAAATCAATCTTTTCCAAAGTCTCTCCAACCATGTTGGGACCAAGTAGCAATTTTCTGTAGACTCCAACCAACATGAAGGTGACTTGCAAGGTCTTCCATAAAGGGCATCAAAAGGAGCCATCCCAATGCTAGCCTAAAAATTATCGTGATATGTGAACTCCACTAAAGGAAGGTGCTCCTCCCAAGTTCCTCCAAAATCAAGAATGCACATCCTCAACAAATCCTCAAAAACTCTATTAACTCTCTTTGTTTGGCCATCCGTCTGAGGATGATAGGTCGTACTCAATCTAAGCTATCTCCCTAAAGCCTCTTGCAAGCTTCTCCAAAACTCGCTAGTAAAGATAAGGTCTTGGTCACTCACTGTGCTAGAGGGAACTCCATGAAGTTGGACTATCTCATGAACATGTATAAATGACAAATAAGGTGCTGTCCTCTTACTCTTGACTGGAATGAAGTGGGTGCTCTTAGTCAAATGATCTACAATCACCCAAATACTGGTATTCCCCTTCCTAGATCGGGGTAAACCATCTATGAAGTCCATCGAAACACTATCCCACTTCCATTTGGGTACATCCAATGGTTGAAGCAATCTACCGAGTTTTCTACTGCTCCGCCTTAACTCTTTGGCACACAAGACACTTAGCTACAAACTCTACAACATCCTTCTTCATGCTGCTCCAATAAAACAGTCTCTTCATGTCCCTATATATCTTATCACCACCCGGATGAATAGTCATTCGAGAATGGTGTGCTTCCTCTAGAACTGCTCTCGTCAAATCACCAATGCAGGGACACAAAGTCTTCCATCTCTCCTTAGCCACCCTTTAATATCGATGGAATAGCGTTGGAGATGTCTAGAGACCATTCCAATGCTAATCCTATCCAGAATATCCACAAGCTCTAAATCCTCTTGTTGTCTTGAGCCAACCTGATCTATGAGGGTAGGCTTAACCTCAAGTGCTGCCAACAATCCAGAAGTAATGTCCGTAGAGGGCTTAAAATCAAAGGTGGAAATAAAATCTAGGCTCTTCCACTCCACGAACATTGGACTAAGGGTTGCTCTCTTCCTACTTAACGTATCCGCAACCACGTCCCCTTTACCAGGGGTGTAAGATATCTCAAAGTCATATGATGCTAGAAACTCCATCCAACGCTGCTACCTCAAATTTAAATCTTTTTGTGAGAATAGGTACTTCAATGATTTATGGTCAGCGAAAAGCTCGAACCTCTCTCCTAGTAAGTAATGTCTCCAAGACTTGAGCGCGAAAACAATAACAGCTAACTCCAAATCATGGGTAGGGTAGTTCTTCTCATGGGTTCTCAACTGTCTACTTCCATAGCATACTACCCTCCTCTCCTGCATCAATACTGCTCCAAGGCCAGTCCCACATGCATCGGTGTATACTGTAAAAGGCTTTGCTCCATCGGGTAAAACTAACACTGGTGCATTGGTAAGGGGCCCTCTTTAGCATCATGAAGGAATTCTCACAATCCACGTCCAACACTAATGTCGCATTCTTCTTAGTGAGGCGAGTAAGCGGTGCTGAAATTTTAGCAAAATCTCTAATAAGCTTCCTATAATAACCAATCAAACCTAGAAAGCTTCTAATTTCAGTAGCGTTCTTACGGGCCTTCCAATCTTGTATTGCTCTAACTTAGCAGGATCCACAACTAAACCCTCTCTTGAGACTACATATCCAAAGAAACGCACCTCCTCACGCCAAAAGTGACACTTCAAGAATTTCGCTTTCAACTGATGAACACGAAGTGTGCGAAGAACCTCCTAAAGATGAATAGCATGCCCTTCCATACTCTTGGAAAACACCAAAATGTCGTCAACAACGAACTTATTTAGGACATCTCGAAAAACACGGCTCATCAAGTCTACAAAATAGGCTGGGGCATTGGTCAGCTCAAACAGTATAACCAACCACTCAAAGAATCCATCGGGTGTCCTAAATGATGTCTTATCGATGTTATCGTCAGCGACCCTTAGCTGATGAAATATAGTGGCTAAGTCAAGCTGAGAAAATACTGAAGAGCCAACCAACTGATCGAAAAGATCGTCTATCCTAGGAAGTGGGTAACTGTCCTTCTTCGTGAGCTTAGTCAACTCTCTATAGTCTACGTAAAGTCGAAGGGAACCATCTGCCTTTGTAGCGAAGACGACTGGCGCTCCCCACTCAGATATGATCTATCCGATGAAGCCTTTCTTCAGTAGCTCACCAATTGCTTACTTAACTCCTTCCTCTCCCTAGGAGCCATATGTCTCATGGGCAATGCCACTGGCTTAGCATTGTCATTCAGATAGATCCTAAAGTCGATCTCTCTCTTAGGGGGTAGTCCCTAACCTCCTCAAAAACGTCTAGGAAATCTCTAACAACTAGAACTGAATCTAACTCTCCTAGTGATGAATCAAAGGAATAAAGGAAGCTCAACACGACTGACCCCTGTGGATCCCAAGAAACCTTGAGAGTCCGCCCGCTACATGTCTCTAGCCTAATGACTCACCTCTTGCAGTCCAATTTCGCACCATAAGTGGATAACCAGTCCATCCCCAAAATCATCCCATATCCCAAAAATCCCAGTACATAGGTGTCACAATCAAACTCTATGCCCAGTATAAAAATTTTCATACCCCTATAAATCATGGATAAATGTGTCGATCCTCCTATGGGGTTTGAAACAACTAGAGGGTCAACAACTAGAGAAATATCTAAGTGCAAACAATCACCCAAGGAACTAGAAATGAAAGAATGCGATGCTATAGAGTCAAAAAGAGTTCGAATAGGAAAATCTGAAATAGAGATCAAACCTTCAAAGACTTTCCTATCTCGATCCGGTCCACAACTAGAAGGTGTTGCATCCAAAGCCTGTAATTGTGCCATAGGTGCGCCTGCTCTCTGCCATGTCCTCTGAGGACATGCTCTACTAAGGTGTCCAGGCTGCCCACAGTTGTAACACCTCCCCTTCATCGTGTCCTTCTTACAGTCCTTTGTGAAATGCCCAACCAATCCACAACTATGACATTTCTCGCCTTTCTTGATCTGTCCCTTTTGAGGTCCTCCTCCTTTCTTCTTATCCTTATCTTTTTTTCTCTTCCACCATTTCTTCTTAGAGTTTTCTGATTTAGGAACCTCCTTAACCTCTTCTTCCTTAGCAGCATCTGTCATGAGACCCATTTCCACAAGTGACTCATACGTCGCTCCCATAGGTACATGTATCAATGCCAACCCTTGGAGGGGCTAGTTCAAACCCTTACCAAACTTGATGGCCTTCTTATGCGTTGTATTAACAAGCTCCATCCCGAACCTCGATAACTCATTAAACCGATTTATACACTCCTTCACTGAAAGACTCCCTTGCTTCAGACTAATGAACTTCTCCACTACATGCTTTTCTCGGCTTACGACAAGAACTTTCTCTCAAACCTTTCCCATAATCCAAACCAACCTATATCTCTACCTTCCATCTCTACAATTTCCCACCAGTAAGAAGCCTCTCCCTTCAGTTGCCAAGATGCAAGCTAAACTCTCTGTCGGTCCTCCAATCCTAACAGCCCAAATATCTGCTCCGTATTCCTCAACCAAGTTCGTGCCCCCATGAAATCATCCATGCCAAAAGATGTCTTGCCTCCTAGATTAGAGAATTCCTTGCATATCTTAGAAAAATTGGCTGCTGCAGGTGGATTAACGGGACCTCCACCCTCCGGTGCTGCATTGGGCGCTTGCCCTTGCACCTCTGATGCCTAGCTTGGAGGTATCTACGGAATCAGCCAGGGACTTGGACACCCTCTGGAAGATTTAGGGCGTCCACCATTCTATGCAAAGAAAAGAAAATTTAGGCCCAAAAGAATCGGAAAAAGGTTGAACTGGACTTTGAGGGGATTTCTATAAAAACTCTTTTATACTTGAAAACCATTTCTATAATAAGAGTTTCTTTCTGAAAAATAGTTCGAAAATACTTTACTTTTTAAACAAGTTTTTAGGAATCCTGTAACCTTAGGCTCTCTTATGAAAAATACATCTCAGTCTCAAAATCAGAGTACAAAAATAATAAAAATCATCCCTCTTATAAGTGCTAGTACGTCAAAAGCCAAATGAAAAGAAAAATGAAAAGAAGAAGAATGCATGAAAAACTCCAGGAATATATCTCCAAGCAATCTGAATCTACTATCCTCGACTCTGCTAGCCTTTGGGGGAAAAGGGGAAATAGAGGAGTAGGTCAAACAAAAAGTCTGGTGAGTGAAAGTAATTACTAGCATTTCTAAGCAAGATAAAGATAATAGACTAAGCAACAGTTCTAGTTTAAAAGGAAATAAAGGAAAGATAAAACTCGCATAAAGTACTGTTTGACTATTTGCTTTGATTATTTGCTTTGATTGTTTCGGTTGTTTGCACTTGTCTTAAATTTCTTTTAATAGGCTGAAATCCTAATTATACCCGTTGATCGGCCTTCTTATCTCTGTTGTGCCACTGTGAGCCAATCCTGTTGGGCCCACAGCAAAAGACACCTCTTTAGCGCTTAGGACGCAGTAGCGAATTATTTACCCTAATCGATGTCGCATGCTCGGTCCTCGTCGGTACACACTAACTGTCGCCCCCTATTTGACGCTTTATTTACCCTAATCATCATAAACATGCCCAGCCTCACCTGCTATTGTGAGACCATCAGTCCTCAACCTGAAAGGGAATGCTGTTGGTACTGGTCCTAACAAACAAATTTTCTAGCTTTGCGCCCCTTGCCCAAATCTCCAGATTTGAGCATCTATCTATTGGCCACTTATTTACCCTAATCGGCATAAGTGTGTCTCAGCCTCACCTACTATTGTGAGACCATTAGTCCTAGATCTGAAAGGGAATGGGCCACTACTTCTATATTTGCTCATTAACTTAACCTAAGTTTTAAAATAAGCCTCTTCTATTATTCTACTATATTCGCTTATTAACTTAATCCAAGATCTGAGTTTTAAAACAAGCCTCTTCTGTTATCTCTTTCTTTCTAATTATAACTTATGTTATAATTGTTACTCTTTTATTTTCTCTATTTAGTTATAACCACTTGTTATAATCATGCTTGCAAATATCTTAAATTTGCCTATTTCAGTCCATCTCTATTTTATTTCAGTTTTTCTTATTTTACATCCGATTTCTGTAAATTTTGTGTTTTTCTATTTTAATCCATATTAGCGAATTCTTATCTTTTTAATTTATTCGCATAAAAAGGGATTAAATCTCTATAAAAAGAAACTAACATTTACTGGCTAAATTCCAACTTGAAACAGATGCAAATAACTGTAAATAACTGAAAATAAGTGAATGAAATAGCTGAACAAAAATAGACTGAAATGAAATTCTGAAATTTACTTAAAACTTACTGTAAATAAACTTACATAAAAACTGTCTCAAAATTGTAGAAAAACTACAACCATTGAGAACCGTATTATTTTAAAATGCTTAAAAATCTAAAATAATTACAAAACACTCACTTGTGGTCCTTAGCTCTAGTCCTTGGCCTTCTCGGATCCACTTCTAGGGCATAGAATATTTTTATCAAAAAGATTTCCTCCCTAGAAAATTTTTCTATTTAGGGTTTAGCCTCTGGCAATGAACCCAAATGGGAGAAAATCTGAATGAGAAAAATAGCTAGGCCTAGGGTTCTATTTATGGTGTGACTTAGGGATCTCAGATTTTTAGATTTGAAGATTAAATCTGGTGCAACCACGTCATACGCTCTCTAGGAACCGTCAGATGCAGCTACGGACTCACGAGATTTGACAAAAAAAAGGCAAAATATGGTTATCGGCTCGTACTTGGACGTTTTCACGTCCAAGCAGAAACGCGGGTCAACCTGACCCCTTTGGGGGTCGACCCATAGGTTGACCTGACCCTAATGCGGGTCGACCTATTAACGTGTTATTTTTTTCATTTTCTTTTTATAAAATTATGATTTCTTATTTCTTTTGTAACTTCTTCATACTAGCTCGGATTTCGACAAGTTATATATGAAAATTGATCAGAAAATTACCACAGACCCAATGGTGTAACTCTCGTAGATCAATTCTGACAATTTCATAAACTTATTTAATTTTTTAATCAATTCATTTATTAATTATTATAGCTCAAATTTTGGGTTGTTACACTCGAATATTATATGAATAACACACGGGTTACTCTATGTCTAGAATGTCTATGTTAATACATATAATAACTACTGGATGAAGTAAACAAGTGTAACTCAAGGCAATATATAAGCATCCCAATTGTATCAACATCACCCAATCCAATACCATGCATATTAAATGTCACCCATCGTAATGAACAATCAATCATCACATCAAATGGCACAAGAATAAAATAGGTGAAACATCACTAAATAATCAAACATCTAACAACTACAACAATCTCTAATGTACATATCAACTACTGGCCCTAATGAGAGATAAGAACCCTCGACTACATGGCCCTAAGATGTATGAAAACAATGTAATATATAGACTCAAAATATAACACATAAACATGACATAACAACAAATAAACACAATGATCTATCCGACCAATAGTTCTAATGAGAGGAAGTACTCTCAATTAAAAGGCCCCAGGAGATATATATACCGCACATCAATGGATCTCAAAACCAAAGGTTCTAAGTGAGGAAGATAGAAAAGCATACTACAAGTCTCCAATGTCATAGAAAGACAACACACAAATGTCTTGGGCCAGGCTATCTCAAATGATTAACGAGCACACAGCTAGTCTCTAATGTCATATATTCATCATCTCTAGTGAGGTGTTAACATCAAATGTCTCATAAGAAATTGATCTACCTAGGTCATCCAAATGGAAGACTGACGTACCAAGCACTACACCAAGAAATGCTAATGATCGCAGCCCGTTTCATACAGTCCTTTAGTTACTCCTAGAATCATGATGCTCATATCCGTTGCATGTCATAAACACGCTGCAAGTCTATGTTATGCATTAATCATGACTCCTATTTCCCCTTAGTAATAGACTATTGGTCTTTATGTGACGTCTAGACAATGACTCTAATGAGAGTAATAGCTCTCAGCATCAAACTCATCAACTCATTAAATTAACATCATAGTCATATTACAACCCTCTTCGAAACGGGCTTAATTTTCCACCTAACAAAAGCCCATCAAACCTTAGGTCTATTTCGGAGTTTGCAATTGTTGGTATAATAGATTTAACAAACAATATGAAGAGCTATCTATCTATGCTTTTAGAGTCTCACAACAGAAGAAATAAAACATAATAATAAAGTACTCATCTGATAAAACCAAATCATAGGAGTATAATGTCACAATAGTGTATAAAACACCTTTGATACATAGTCTGGAACATCATAATAACATAAATAGATAACTATAGCAAATAACTGCCCACCAAGTCTCCACCATCTTCTCCACACTCATCATTATACCTATGTTATATGTTGTAATGAGGAGGGAGTAAAAAAACAATGTTTGGTAAATGAAAACCTCAAGTTTTACAATAACAGTATATAGGCAGTAATTGATTGAACAAGTATCATGTCTCACGTATTTATTATACTTCCCTAATTATATCTCTAACTATAGCATAATGGCTCTATGTGTCTGTGACTATAAAAGCGGCTGCAATGAAACTATGGAGTTTAATTGGGCTCAACAACCAGTCTCTCATCTGATCATATCCTAACGATGCTAGAGGAAATACTTGGGTCAGTTAATGACTATTAGATAGGAAATAGGCAGCTCCTTCAGCCATTTAATACTAAATCCATGCAAAACCCCTCTTGGTACTCCCTAACCGACATCGTACAAAATCTTATAGACCACTTAATACTTCTTAGATAGGAAAGAGGCAGACCCTAACAACCATTTAATGCCTTAAACTCGAAGCGGATCTCCCCTAAGAGATTTTCACTAATGCCCTTAAAAAATAATCCCTACCTTATGGCCCATAACCCAACTATGACATCCCCAATTAGTCCGACTACTTGTAGGTGCTAATAGCCAGGTCAGCTCAGCAGACTTACCCTACATAATTGGGACTAACCTCACATCCACCGTCGTACATATAGGCAATGTCCCACATCAGCTACAGAACATAAAGGTGGTAGTCAGATGAGTTGGACAGACTTCAGTGTGCTTTCAAGTGACCTCGTATCCCTATAACCTAGCTATATTTCCACTTCCCAAAATTTAGTACAGAATTATGCAAACATATATGTATATACAGACACACACACACCCACCTCCACACACACGCGCGCGCGCACACACACACACACACACACACATATATATATATATATATATATGGGAGCGCGCGCACCCCTCACCCGTATTTATGCATTAAAGACCTTACAAGGGAAACTCGTCATTTCGCCTTCATTTATGGATTAACTTCCATAGTTGTCCCTACTTCATTTTATTAGATTGAATGTTAACTTTTAATTGCCATTTATTTACCATTTTCTCTATTTAATGTCTTGATTATTATATATGTTACAAATTTACAATTATGATTGTCGGTTGAATTTAAAAGAATATGTTACTATTCTATTATTGCCTAATATTAAACTAACCCTAATTATTTTTATGCGTATTCGATTTATTTGTCCATTACATATTCGAGGTTTTATATTATTTTAATATTAACCACAGCAATTTCTACACTAGTCCTAATTTAGTACAATGATTACATAAAAGCTAGTATCATCAATAATTTAGTTATACAAAGTATACTTGTATATATATTCGGAAGGGAATCTAAAACGTACAATATTTCTACGTTAATATAGTACAATTATGGTTCTTCTTTCCAAAGAAATAGATTTACAGTACAAATCTTTTATATTCGATTGAACTTTTAAACAAACAACGTTGAAATGAAAACAGAATCATGCTTATTTTAATTGTACAAATAGTCGATGCAAAATATGGAAAAGAGGAAAAATATCTCTTTTCACTACTTTTCACACCTCTTTCTATTTTTTTGTTTTGGAATTCTCTGTCATTATAATCACAAGTTGAAAATTGGAATCAAATAGAATACAAATATTTTTATTGTAAATATTATTGAATCAAATCCTATTATATTAAAATCAAAGAAATAAGATTCAAAACAATTCAAAATTTACATGTTATGGGGAGATTTTGCGGAACTGGGTTTTTTAACCCAACGGAATTCAAAGGAAGTCAAAACATCTACAACAAGTCAAAACAACTTAGGAATCAATCAAGAGGACCAGAGGAAGGAATGAAGAACGTCTCAAGAGAAGGAAACCAAAATTTGGCCAGGATGATGGATCGCCAACGATCCATCGCCTATGGATCGATCCATAAGGTTTGCTCATGGATCCTTCAATCCACTTACATCATGATCTAATATGTTCCCTAGAGATGCTTGCCAAGTTTCATAGCATGCCAAACAATCTAGCTTGAGAAGTGAAGACTTATTTGATTCAAGCTGTTTGACTAAAATCAGCTAACTTAAAATGGACCTACATAACTCATACGAAGTCAGATTGATTTGAAATTTTTGGAGAACACTTATAAGACATAACAGAAGGCTTAAAGAAAATATGAGATCATTTGAAGTCGATTTGATGGATCGCTAGCGACCAATGTAGAGTGGGCCCCACCACCTCAAATTTTTATGGTAGGTTCCACACACCTCAGAGAGAGTACCTGCGAAGTTTCGCCTGATTTCGTTAAGTTCTAAGTGAGTTATGGACGATTCTTCTGGACTAGATGACCCATGAAGACGGATGATCAAACTAATTCCAAACAACTTGATATTTGGAGAAGGCAGTTAAATAGAGGATAGGAAGACAACCAAATTAAGATTACTCAAAATTACACTAAGTGGATGGATAGCTAGCGATCCATTCCCTATGGATCGCTAGTAGTCCATTCCCTACGGATAGCTAGCGATCCATCAAGATAGCTCGGATCGCCCTCAAACTTTCCGAGCTCCTTCGTAGCACTAAGTAAAGGCTTCTGGTAGAAAAATATGCTAAGTTGATGGATAACTAGTGATCCATCCTCTATGGATAGCTAGCGATCCATAGAAATGACTCAAATTGATTTGATATTTTCAGTGATGACTTGGCATAACAATTGGACTCTTCTGCACCTGGACTTCTGGCCCAATACTCACTGAATTTCCCTATAAATACTCACCTACCTACAACTAGAGATGGATCTTTTTTCCGAGGAGAGGGCCACCATTATTCTATTGGAATTCCTTCATTTCTTTAACTTTCTTCTCCCTTACAACAGTCATCAAGAGGGTTACCGTGATTTTCCTATCAACCCTTGTACTTGTGACTTATTCTAACTCATATTAACTTAGATCTAAGGACTAACTAGTTGATATCTAGAGAGATTCAACTAGTATAATCATAATAAAGATTGATTAAAGTGGGCATAGGCTATAGTCAGCCAAACCACTACAAAAATTATATGCCTCTTTTCTTACTTCTGCTTTTTATTTGTTGTTTATCTAAGATTTGTGCTACTGATTATTTGCACTAGTGCTTTCACATTCGATCCAAGGTGTTGATCCATTTTTTGGGTTAACATTTTGGTGCTTTCTACGAGAACCTTGAACGAGATCTGAAGAATTGAAGTTTGAATCTAAGATTTAGAGAAGATAATAGACCTAATACTAGATCTAGAGCTGTAGCAAGTCAACCGGAGCCCAGGGGTAGCTAAGAGGTGTCCTCAATTTCCCATCAACCCATCTATGTGATTAGAGAAGAAATGGAAAGGATGATGAAGGATATGCAAGATGGGATCTTGTCTAGGCAACAAGAGATGATGGATAGCTTCTTCCATAGGATGGAGCGGCAAGGGATAGTTAGATCTGCAGGGAATATAAATCAAACTCTAAGAAATAACAACAAGAGCTGCTGGAACTGGATTGGAACAAGCTGGGATACTGCCTCCACACCTAGAACGACCGGTACTCGGGGGCAACGCTGGAATCAACAATAAGACCTAATGCAAGAGCATCTGGAGTTAGAGAAAAACAAACCAAAACAATGCCCACACGACTAGGCGCACGATAGATTTAGATATAGGATGAGCTTTAATGCCTGGAACTGGTAACGTTAGAGCTAGAGTAGCAAATCAGTATGAATACATGACCGCATGAGCCGAAACCAGAAGTCCATAGTTGGAACAGGGGGCAGGTTCATCCCCTAGAGACACTTGCCAAGTTTCATAGCATGCCAAACAATCTAGCTCGAGAAGTGAAGACTCCTCTGATTCAAGTTGTTTGACCAAAAGCAGCTAGCTTAAAATGGACCTACAGAACTCATACGAAGTAGGATTTACTTGAAATTTTGTGAGAACACTTAGAAGACATAATAGAAGGCTTATAGAAAAAATGAAATCATTTGGAGTTGATTTGATGGATTCCTAGCGACCTGACGACATGGATCGCTAGCGACCCATGTAGAGTGGGCCCCACCACCTCAAATTTTATGGTAGGTCCCACACACCTTAGAGAGTACCTATAAAGTTTCATCTAATTTTGTTAAGTTCTGAGCGAGTTATGGACGATTCTTCTTGACCAGATGACCCATGAAGACGGATGATCAAACTAACTCCAAATGACTTGATATTTGGACAAGGCAGTTAAATAGAAGATAGGAAGACAGTCAAACAAAGATCACTTTAAAATATGCTAAGTGAATGGATGGCTAGTAATCCATCCCCTGTAAATAGCTAGCAATCCATCAAGATAGGTCAGATCGCCCTCAAACTTTCTGAGCTCCTTCATAGCACTAGGTAAATGCTTCTGGTAGAAAAATATGCTAAGTTGATGGATAGCTAGTGATCCATCTTCTATGGATAGCTAATGATATATAGAAATGACTCAGATTGATTTGAGATTTTCAGTGATGACTTGGCATAACAGCTAGACTCTTCTGCACCTGGACTTGCGGCCTAATACTCACTGAATTTCCCTATAAATACCCACCTACCTACAACTAGAGATGGATCTTTTTTCCGAGGAGAGGGCCACCATTATTCTACTAGAATTCCTTGACTTCTTCAACTTTCTTCTCCCTCACAACAGTCATCAAGGGGGTTACTATGATTCTCCAGTCAACCCTAGTACTTGTGACTTATTCTAACTCATTGTAACTTAGATCTAAGGACTAACTAGTTGATATCCAGAGAGATTCAACTAGTATAATCATAATAAAGATTGATTAAAGTGGACATAGGTCATAGTCAGCCGAACCACTATAAAAAATTTGTGTCTCTTTTCTTACTTTTTCTTTTTATTTGTTTTTTATTTGAGATTTGTGCTACTGATTATCTACACTGGTGCTTTCACATTCAATCTAGGGTGTTGATCCATTTTTTGGGTTGATAGTTTTAGGTTGATAAATTTTTGCATACAAAATCTCTCAAGGTACAGTATAAATCCAAACATCAAACTACACTATTAGGAAAAATTAAGATTTCCACTCACATATAATTCCCAATGAAACTCCTTCGATTTACTTCATGTGATAGCCTTATCACTTCCTATAATTCATTCTATGTTTATTGTATACCATACAATCGATTTATTTATATATATTAGATTTAGAATTCGTAGATTGGGGAAGAGACACACACACACATACATATATATACACACATACATATACATACATACACACATATATATATATATATTATGTTTATTACCTTTCTCTTTGGCTTACTTCTTTCAAATCTTCTCTTATCCTTGAAGACATATATTTTTTTTTGATTTTTAGTTAAAGAGATTTTTGTGGAGGAAGAGAATTGGCAGAGCATCATTCCTACCTTTAGATTTATGTGAGAAGAATAAAGGGGGCTATCCTCTGATTTACATTTCCTTGGATGCACTAGAACCGTTATATTGAGAATCTTGTAATAATTAAAGATTTGGGCCGTTCAGGCCACTCAAAACCCTAGCAGGCAGAGCACGTCCGGTCGACCGATGCCTATAGGCAGTTGATCGATGGTGGTCCATCCGTTTATTAACTTTAACTTTAGCATTTTCTTAAATGTTATGATGTTTTTCTTAATGTTAACTTTATTAATATTTATTATCTTAATTCATTTAGATTACCTTCGATTCGAAATTTTAAAATGTTGCTAACGTCTTCGTTTGAAATGCAATCGTGAAGCTTTATATATGAAAGTTGCTTAGAAGATCGCCACGGATACAATAGTGCAAGTTTCATTGTCAAATTCCAATGTTTGTTGAATTTCCATTTTTAGCATTATTATTAATTAATTAATTTTTCTTAGTTAATTTCCTATTAATTTTTTGGGGTGTTACATTCTCCCCTATTAAAAGAATTTCATCCACGAAAATCCTAAGTGACGGATAGTATAATGCACACTCTAAAACCATGTTGTACAACCAAGTTATCTACACAACCATCTATTCAACCATAAGTGCAATATGATTATGCATGCAATATATCTATAGGTGAGCTCAACCCCAACATGAATGCAAGATTATGACATATAATCATGTATGCAAGCAACCTAAATATGGATAAAATTCTATATGAGTGCAAAAAATAGAAAAAGTGTGACAACCATCCCCTAACATTCAACCTAGCAACCATGATGCAACCAAAACCTATATAACACAAAATCTAGAGGGAGAAAATTTATGAGAGAAAAACTCTGGGTGAGAAGCCTTCATCATCTCTTCTTTCCTAGGTTCTCTTCGCTAGATTATCTCGCCATTGTACTCAACCAGCCTAATTTCTTTGGTACAAAGCTTCCTAATTCCATGCTTTATTGTGCTTGTGGTGGCACGTAGTGCTATCGGCTCTGTCGTATATCTACCAACTGGTCGGGTGCTGTTGTGGTGGCTATATCGTGCAGATACCTCCTTAGATGCAATACATGGAAAACATTATGGACTCTGGCCAACTTAGCTGGAAGCTTTACCTGATATGCAAGTCTCGCCACTCTTTCCAAAATTGGGAAAGGCCCAACATATTTTGGCACTAAATTCCCCGAGGTTCCAAATCTCATAACCTTCTTAAAAGGGAAATCCGAAAAAATACCATGTCCTTAACTTAGAATTCTAACTCTGTCCTTCACCTGTCAGCATAGAATTTATGTCGATCATGAGCGGTCTTCATTCGCTTCTTGATTACCTCAACCTTCTCCTTGGTCTCACATATCAAATCTGGCACACATAGAATTTTGTTTGTATTCTCCCCCTAAAAATAAGTTGACTTACATGGCCTCCCGTATAAGGCTTAAAACGGTGCCATACCTATCGTTGCATGAAAATAGTTATTATAGGTGAATTCTAATAAAGGTAAATGATGCTCCCAATGTCCTCTGAAATCCATGATGCAAGCACCCACTAAATCCTCTAATATCCTCTTCACCCTTTCCGTATGTCCATCTATCTGAGGGTGGTAAGCAGTGCTAAGATTCAGTGTCGTCCATAAAGCTGACTGCAAACTCCTCCAAAACTCACTAGTGGATAAAGGGTCTCTATCACTGACAATACTGATTGGAATTCCATGTAATCGAACCACTTCCTTGATGTAAATCTATGCTACTAATGTTGTGTACCTATTATTTCTTACCGGAATAAAGTAGGATCTTTTAATGAGCATATCCATTATAACCAAATAGCTTTATTGCCATTTTTAATTCTAGGAAACCAATATTTGAAATCCATCGATAAGCGTTCCCACTTCCAAGCTGGAACCTCCAACACAAATAACAAACCTTCAAGCTTTCTTTATTTAGTTTGATCCGTTGACATGTCAAACACCTAGATACATACTCCATGGTTTTACTTTTCATTCCCGGCCAATAGAAAATCCGGTTCATGTCTCTATACATTTTATCTTCACCGGGATAAATAGTCATCCCAAATCGGTGGCACCCGGCGAGTACTTCCTCTAGAACATCCTCCACCACTGGAACACATAGGCATCCATCTCTCCTTAGCCTTCCTCTTTCATCGGCCGAATACCTGCTTTGATGGGAGAAATTCTCTCCCTAATCATCTTAGCTAAAATATCAACTATTGCCGCATCCTTCTTCTGCTCTTGACCGATGCGGTTCATCAGTGTTGGCCTTACTTCCATTGCTGCCAGATATCCTAGAGTGAAACCTGATAGCGATTGGAAATTAAAATCCAAGAGGAACTCCAACTGTCACTGCTCATATATAGCACCTAGAGTAGCAAGCCTTCGACTAAGGACATCGACAACAACATTCACTTTTCCAAGGGTATACTGAATCTCAAAGTCATATGATGCTATAAACTCCATCCACTTTTGCTGCCTAAATTTCAAGTCTTTTTTGGGAAAATAGTTATTTAAGAGCTTATGATCAATAAATATCTTAAACCACTCCCCTAAAAGATAATGCCTCCATATCTCCAAGGCGAATACAATAGCCACTAATTATAAATCATGGGTGGGATACCACTTCTCATGGTCTTTCAATTTCCTGATTGCATCAGCTATCACCTTGCCTTCTTGCATAAGAATAGCTCCTAACCCTGTACCGCATGCATCGGTGTAAATAGTTAATGGTTTTGATCCATCCGGGATCATTAGTACAAGTGCACGGATTAATAGCTCCTTCAGCTTTTCGAAGACTTTCATGCATTTCTCATCCCATGTAAAGAATAAGTTTTTCTTGGTTAGGCGAGTCAATGGTACTGCTATCTTGGCAAAGTCCTTAATGAACTTCCTATATTAACCAGCCAAACCAAGAAAACTCATAACTTCCATAGCGTTCTTTGGAATCTTCCAGTCCTGAATATTCGCTACCTTTGCAGGGCCATAGATAACCCCTTCTTAGAGGTAATGTGATCAAGAAATTATTTCTCTATAAATGACACTTTGAGAATTTGGCTTCTAGCAGGTGCCTTCTTAAGGTCTCGAATTCTTCCCTTAAGTGGTTTTCATGATCGCCTTTACTTTTTGAGAATACTATAACATCGTCAAAAAATACTACGATAAACTTGTTTAGCTACCCCTAAAGACTCTACTCATCAAATCTACAAATATCCAGGGGCATTTGTCAATCCAAAAGGCTTAACCTCCCATTCATATAGTCTGTCTGTAGTGCAAAAATTGTTCTTCTTGCTATCTTTGACTACGCTTAATTGATGGAATATAGTAGCTAAGACTAACTGAGAAAAGACTTTAGCTCCAACAAGCTGGTCAAATAATTCATCTATTTTAGGTAAGGGATACCTATTCTTCTTGGTTAGCTTGTTAAATACTCGGTAATTGGCACATAGCCTTGTAAAGCTGTCTGCCTTAGTAGCAAAGACAACTGGTGCTCCCTATTCTGAAGTACTATGGCAAATAAAATTATTCTATAATAGCTTCGAAATATTCTTATCTGATTCTCGCCTTTCTTTAGGGGTTATATGCCTCAATGGTAGTTTGACTAGTCTAGCATCTTTCTCCAAATCATTCCTAAACTATATTTCTCTTTGGGCTCAGAGAATGGAGATTTCTTCAGAAACATCCAGAATATTCCCAAACTACTATTACAGATATGAGCTCATCTTATGATAAGCTAAAGGAATACAAATAGCTCAAAATAGTTGATCCTTGGGGCATGCAATTAACGTCTATATCTTGCCCCCAACAACTCCACAACCATACAATCTTCATATCACAATCGAATACAACCTCGTAGCAAGATAACCAATCCATTCCTAAGATAATACCATACCTTTCAAAACCTATAACATACGCATTACACATAAAGTCTACATTACATATCTCCACCACTAGGTCTTTGCAAATTATAGAAAGGTGTGCCAACCCCCTATAGGATTCGACATAGCTTTAGGGTTAGTGACAAGTCGGATTTCTAATTCTAAGGCTTTAACTACATTTCTGGCTATGAATGAATGTGATGCTCCTAAATCAAATAGGGTATGAATAATATTCTCGGAAATAATATTTATACCTTCCATGGCAGCTTTTCCCTTGTCCTTGGGAGGAGGTTTTCTTGAGACGGGTACAACTTCAATAGCATAAGTTTACAAGACCCGCCCTTTCTTGGCCCGCTCTGGACACTGGTTCTGTAATGCCATTCTTTGTGGCAATGATAGTATTTTTCTTTTAACACCTCCCTTATCAAGATCACCCTCCAATCTTTAGTGACGTGTCCCTTATTGTAGCATTTGCAGCATATTAGACTTCCCTTTTGAACTTTCCTTTGGCCTTCTTATATTTCCAGAACTTCCCTTTCTTTGATCTAGCTTGGTTATATGACTGCCCTACTTTCTCCTTTTATTCTTTACCAACTGTCTAAAGCAGGGCCATTTTGACAAGAATCTCATAAGTGGTTCTTACGGGTTCTTGAGTTAAGAGCAGTTCCTTAAGGGAGAATTTAGGCCCTTTATAAATTTCATCGCTTTCTTCTCTTGGGTGTCAATAAGACTTATCCCAAATTTGGCCAACTTTGTGAACTTGTCAATATACTTGTTTACCGTAGAGTCCCCTTATTTCAACTGGACGAATTTCTCCAATTGTAGATTTATTCTGCATTGGATATGAATTGCGACTCGAAGCGAGTCTTAAATTCAGCCAAAGTATGCCTTCCTCGACGTTCTCTTTAGTCACTATAGTTCACCAATTCAGCACATCCCCTTTCAAGTGCCATGTAGCTAACTTCCTCTTTACTCGGTCTTCTAACTCTAGTTCCTTGAATATGTGGTCACGATCATCAATCCAAGATTTGGTTTCTGCAAAGTCCTCTAAGCCTAAGAGTACACGTCTACTTATACTCTGAAAATCCTTACATAGCCTAGAGAAGTCTAGTAGATGGAATGCTAGCATAGTGGGCAAAATGAACGACACTGTTGGCGTAGCTTGCTGGGGAATAGGCGCTTGCCCCATGATTCTTAAGTATTACCAAAACCATGTAGGAATACTTGGTATGGTAGGTATCTCTTTGTCGGTGTGGTTCCCGGCCTCGGAGCCGTTGTTTCAGCAATTATTAATTATCTACAAGTTCGATTTTTTGAATTAGTCACGACTCCCTACGATTGTATTACTTGCTGAATTAATAATTTTTCTAGGGCGTTTGCGTATGTCCATATATGTATACTTACTTAGATAGTAAGGTTTTGAAAAATATTTTCGAAATAACAAACATGCACTCTTGCTTATTAATATTCCCATTGATCAGGTAACTTGGCTCTGGTAACAAATGTAACAACCCTATCTGAAAGGGACCTAATTTTCGACCCAATAAAAGCCCATCGCACCTTAGGTCCATTCTGGAGTTGGTTGGAGCTGACTGTTGGTTGGTATAAATGATTTAACAAACAATATGCATAGTTATCTATGTATGATTTTAGAGTCTCATAGTGGAAGAACAACATATAATAATAAAATAAACTATCCATCTTATAAAACCAAATAAGAGGAATAGAATGTCATAATAGTGCATAAAATACGTCTGATGCATGGTTTGGGTACAACATAACAACATAAATATATAACTATAATAGTAACTGCCTGCCAAATCTCCACCATCTTCTCCACACTCATCGATGTACCTATCCTGTATGTTTTAATGAGGAGGGAGTCAGAGCAACAATGTATAGTAAATGAAAACCTCAAGCTTTACAATAACAGTATATGGGTAGTAAGTGATTGAACAAGTATTATGTCTCATGTATTTATTATACTTCCCTAAGTATTTCTCTAACTGCAGGATAATGGCCTTACGAATCCTACTTCATGATATTAAAGCGGGTGCAACAAAACTATGGAGTGTAATTGGATTCAACAACCCATCTCTCATCTAATCATACCCTAATGATGCGAGAGGAAGTACTTAGGTCACTTAATACGCTTTAAATTGAAAATAGCCAGACCCTCCAACGATTTAATACCTAACCCCAACCAAACCCCTCCTAGTTTTCCCTAACCATCATCAGACCACATCTCTTATAGGTCACTCAATACTTCTTAGATAGGGAAGAGGTAGACTCCAACGGCCATTTAGTACCTCAAACCTGAAGCAGACCACCATATGAGATTTTCAAAAATGCTCCTATAATATAATCCTTGCCATATGGCCCGTAATCCAACCATGACATCCCACATTAGTCCTACTATTTTTAGGTGATGGTAGCCAGGTCTGCTGGGCAGGCTTCCCTACAAATTGGGACTAACCTCACATCCACCATGGGTACTTATAATAGGCGATGTACCACATTTGTCACAAAATTCACACTGCTGGTAGCTAGATTAGCTGGGTAGACTTCTATGTTTTTTCGACTGACCACGCATCCCTATAACTTAGCCATATTTTTACTTCCAAAATTTAATATCAAACTATGCCAATATATATCTATAACACACACTCACAGATACAGATTTCTCACCCGTATTTACGCATTAAAGAATTATATGGGAACCACCTCATTTTTCCTTTATTTATGGAATAACTTCCATAGTTATCCCTAACTAATTTTAGTATATTGATTGTTAATTGTTAATTGCAATTTATTTGTCGATTTCTTTATTTAATGTCTTAATTATTATTTACGTTACAAGTTTACAATTACGATTGCCAGATTCGAAGTTTAAAGGAATAAGTTATTATTATATTATTGCATAATTAGTTTTATGCATATTCAAGTAATTTATCTGTTACTTATTCAGGGTATTATATTATTTTAGTAGTAACAACTGCAATTTCTATACAAGTCCAAATTACGTAAAAGCTAATATCATCAATAATTTAGCTATATAGAGTAGACTTATATATATATATATATATTCAAAAACAAAATATTGATAGTGGTTCAATTCAATTTACTAAAAAAATACAGGAGACTTATAAAGGAAAAAAAGACATATCAATAAGGAAACACAAAAAGGATAGTGATTTATGTTATAGTTCGAGTTCAGCCAAATCGGTGAGAAGGAGTGCTCGTCTTAGTAGAGCGGCTAATAGAGCTTTTGATAGCTCTAGCTCAAATATATATTTTCTTTTAGGCAGTACATATAGTCCTTGTTCTTTGAGTAGATTATCCACTAGTGATATGCAGTATTTAGCTAGGAGTTTTGACTTTATTTTTGATGATATACAGATAGACACTGGGTATATTAGGAGTTGGAAATTAGAGTGGGTTAGATTGGTTGGACCATGAGATACATTAGTTGGAACATTAGGGGGTTACACGATCTAGGAAAATACAGTAAAATTAGGTCATGTTCTAATGATAATAACATTGATATTGTTTTATTATAAGAAACAAAAATATAACATCATGATTATTGATTTTGTAGATGTTTAAGGGGACTTTATATTAGTCATTGGATTCATCTCCCTACTAGAGGTAGCTTTGGAGGATTAATGGTAGGTTGGAAAGAAGACCGTGTTAAACTTTTAAAACCCATTATTAAATCCCATTCAATACACTTAATTTTTTCTAATCTTGATGATGGCTCTTTTTTAAATGTTACTAATGTTTATGGATCGAACTCTAAATTAGATCGTAGAGTTCTTTAGAGTGAGTGTCTAAAGTTAGAGCACTGGCTTCAGATCCTTAGGTGATGGGCGGGGATTTCAATGTAACTAGATTTTAAGAGAACGAACTCCTAGAGAAGATGATTTTTTTGCTATGGAAGAATGTGATCAATTCATTATTAATAGTAATTTAATTGAATTACAATTAAATAATAGACGAAACACTTGGTAGAATAAAAGAGATGACCCATCGATGGCCCTTTTAGATAGATTTTTTTATTAGTGATGAAATAGAAGATAAATACCTTGTTTGTAAAGTTATTGGGCTTTCGAGTATTTACCTTGACCATTGTCCAATTATCTTATTTTGTAATAACCAAATTAATAGAAATAAAATATTTAGATTTGAAAAATACGGTTGTTAGAGAATAACTTCTCAGAATTAATTGCAAATAAATGGTTGTCTCTGGGTAAATACAATTATAAATTTTCTGGAAACATAGCTAAGTATTTGTAAGTAAAATTAGAGATTTAAGAATTTTTCTTAAGAAATGGAATAAAGATGTTTTTGGTAATATTAGAATTAAAAATGATAAATTACTAAATGATACTTTAAAGTTAGCAAATAGAAGAATTCAAGAATTTAAATATTTCATAAAAAATATGCTTTCAAATTTAAAAGATGAATTAAATAAAATTTTACACAAGAAGTACTGTGAAAATAAAGATCTAGGATTAAATGGATGAATGAGGGTGATATGAATACTAAATTTTCCATAAAATTGCTAATGGTAGAAAACATGGTCATACTATTAATTCTATATTAATCAATAATGTTGAGATTTTTGATCAAAATAAGTTAAATGAGGCATTTACTAATTATTATAAAGAAATTTCTGAAACTAAAAATAAGCACTAGATTAGAGTTGAGTGGGATAAATTATATCCCTATGACACAAGAATTGATTTAGATGGATTAGATGTTCCATTTATAAAACAGGACATTCTGAAGGCTATAAAAGATGTGCCAAATGATAAATCACCTAGTCCAGATGGATTCCCCATATTATTTTTTGAATTTTTTAGTTTTTTAAAATAGACTTAATTAATATGTTTAACGAATTCTATAATGGTTCACGACAATTGGGTAGGTTTAATTTTGCAAATGTAGTCATATTACAGAAGAAAGTGGGTGCCAATGAGCTAAAAGATTTTAGACCTATTTCATTATTAAATTGTTCTTTTAAAATCATTTCTAAGATTTTATCTAATAGTTTAAACACTAAAATGAATGAATAATTAATATTACCCAAACCGTATTTATCAAAGGTAGAAATATTACAAATGGATTAGCGGTAGTTTTAAAAATTCATTAACCATTGTTGTAAAAACAATATCACTTGTGCACTTTTAAAACATGACTTTGCAAAAGCTTTTGACTCAATTGATTGGGATTTTCTTAATGTTTATTATTGGCCAGGGGTTTCAATATTAGATGGGGTGGTTGGATTATGTCATTACTTAAAAATGGAAGTTCAAGTATTATAGTTGATGGTACTATGAAATAAAATTCAATCAAAATGTGGACTTAAGCAAGGTGATCCATTATCACCACTTTTTTTAATTTAACTGTGGTTGTTTTTGCTAAAATTATGAAACTCGCCACAAGAAATGGGATTCTATATAATATTGATAAAGAAATGACAAATAATGGCATTTTCACTCTTCAATTTTTAAATGATACCATGCTCTATGCATCTCATCTACCTAGATATATTATAACACTTAAGTTTATTTTATATATATAGTTTTGAGTTGCTCTCAGGTCTAAAAATAAATTTTGACAAGAGTTCCGTGTTAGTTTTTAATGATATAGATAAGATTGAAAATCAAGTCGCTTGCACATTAAATTGTAAAATTATGAAATTTCCTATAAATATCTAGGTTTTTCAATAAGACCAACTAAACTCAAACATGATGATTGGTTATTAGTAACATGTAAAATTAACAATAGATTAATTAAATGGAATGGTAGATTTTTATCAAGGGCAAATATGATAGTCTTTATTACTCTTTTTTATGAGCATTACCCATATATTGGATGTCCTTTTATCATTTTCTAGAATGGGTAATTGATAGAATAGATAAAATAAGGAGAAATTTTCTATGGAGTGGTGATAATTCTAATAATAACTCAAAAATGCTTAGTTAATTGGAAATAGTATGTAAATCTACATATAAGGGAAGGTTAGGTATTACAAATTTACATAATTTAAACACTTATTAAATAAATGAATATGGAAATTTACCGATATTAATGAGAACTTTATTTGGAAAGAATTAATATCAAATCAATGGTACAATGGTGCATATAATATACAACATGTTTCTACTAATAATATAAATAACATTTCTTATTGTTTGAAATCTATAACAAAAAAATTATGATATTTATAAATTAGGAATTTATAATATGGTACATTCGGGGAAGAATACCTCTTTCTGGCATGATAGTTAAATATCAGTAATTCCCCTCAGCATAGAATTTAATGAAATTTATGATTTGTAATTTTAAGAATGTGTTAACCTCAGAAATATATAGACCAAATTTAAATTTTCTATGGAAATTTAGTTTTAATCGTAATTTAGCTGGAAATACATTATCTAAGTTTGCTATGTTTTATGCTAAATTAGAACTATATTACATTGATAATGGCAATGACATAAAAATATGGTGTTGGAATAATAATAAAATTTATACGGTGCACTCTTTTTCTAAAAAATTTAATTTTTCTGGAACAAAGTCAAATATGTTCAGGTATATTTGGAAAAGTAATTCTTCACCCAAAGCTAAATTACATATGTGGTTAATTATACATGGAAAACCAAATGCTATAGAGTTATTAAAAAAGAAAATTATAGCTATCGATAATAAATGTCTTTTCTGTAATACGAGAATAGAAAATATATCGCATTTATATTTTTAATGTCATGTCACTAAGTATATTCTTAAAAATTGTCTTAATACTTTTTTACTTTAATATACATATTAATGAAATTAATTGTGAACTATTTTGGAATAATCTTAGGTTTCGATATAATAGAATTTGTAGATTAGTAATAGATACGATTTTTACTATAATATGTTGGAATCGAAGAGTTTTTAATAATATTAATACTCCTACAGATAATTTAATATATATATATATAACTGCATTATTTTATTTTAACTAGATTTCAAAACCTAGTTATAAGAAAGGTAATATTAATTTTAATGAAGAACTTAATAAAGTTAGATCTCATATTAATTTAGTCAAGAAAAATGTAGTATTCAAATGTAGAAATAATAATAGCACTTTAAATGCCTTTTTAATTGACGTGTATGGTAATCAATCCAATTATATTTTGTATTTAGGAAATTACTTAGATTTCAGAATATAGCTTTCGTCTTAAAATTCATGATGTTTAGAAGTCGTAATTTTACTTCCTAGTGCTTAGTAGTTTGTATTCATTAATATATTTATCCATAAGTCGGTCTAAGGTTTATGTAGGTCATACCTAAATTACCAACTTCTCATAATTGGATTTATATTATAGCTTTTATTGCTTCTTATCTAGCTTATTCATTTTATTTTCTATTTTATTATTGCATATACATGTATATAAATATATATAAATTTATTTATATATGTATTGGTCTTACACTTTTTATATAGTCTTTTTTGGAGTTTGGATATGCTCGTGGTCAGGATGCATTCAGCTGTAGAAGATATGATCACTTATCATTTTTAGTGGCTTTCAGTATTTTTATTTTTATTTTTTATGGACCTTAGTTCACTAAGATTTGGATTTTTTAATGATTTTTTATATTGTAAGGGGTGGGTATTGCTACCTGCCAGGCATGTTGATAGTATATTTTTTTGTGTAAAATAAAATTACACGAGTGCTCTCTTCTTCTAATAGAGGATCACTAATTTTCTCAAAAAAATGGAATCCAAAATATACAATTTGTTTTATCTTAGTATGGTAGAATTACAGTTCTTCTTTCCAAAGAAGAAAATTTATAATACAGATCTTATATACTCCATTCAACTTTTAAAAAATAGCATGAAAAGACAAAGGAATCATACTTATTTTATTTGTAGAAATAGGCGGTGCAAACTACAGATAAGAGGAAAAATCTCACTTTTTCCCTACTTTGCACACCTCTTTCTATTTCCTTGTTTTGGAATTCTTTATCACTATAATCACATATTGAAAAGTGGAACCAAATATAATGCAAAATATTTTTATTATAAATATTATTGAACCAAATCTTGTTATATTAAAATAAAACAACTAGGATTCCAAATAATTCAAATTTTACATATTACGGGGAGATTTTAGGATTTTAGGTTGATAAATTTTCACATACAAAATCTTCCAAGGTACGGTACAAATCCAAACATCAAACTACACAATACACTTTTAGGAAAAAAATTAAGATTTTCACTCATATATAATTCTCAATGAATCTCCCTGGATTTTCTTCGTACGATAACCTTATCTCTTCCTCTGATTTATTCTCTATTTATTGTATAAATAATAGCCGATTTATTTATGCATATTAGATTCAGAATTATTAGATTAAGGAAGATATATATATATATATATAATTTATTACCTTTCTTTTTGGCTTGCTTCTTTCAAATCTTCTCCTAAACCTTACAAATACATATTTACTTTTGGTTTTGAGTTAAATAGATTTTTGTGGAGGAAGAGAATTGGAAAAGTGTCATTTTCGACTTTAGATATGTGTGAAAAGAATATGGGGGATAGCCTCTTATTTATAGTTGCTTTGATGTGTCAAAACCGTCGGATCGAGAATCTTTTAATAATTTTAAATCAGAGTCGTCCAGGCAGCTCAAAACCCTAGCCGTTAGAGCATTGGTCGACGACCTGCTTATAGATGGTCGACCGGTGGTAGTCCAGCCGCTTATTAACGTTAACTTTAACATTTTCTTAATTTTTAAGATAGTATTATTTAACATTAACTTTATTAATTATAACCTTAATTCATTTTGAATTATTTTCGATCCAAAATTTTCAAACGTCGATAACGTCTTTGTTTGAACTCTGATCGCGAAACTTTATATATGAAAACTGCTCAAAAGATCGCTACGAACATAATGGTGCAAGTTTCATAGCCAAATTATGAAATTTTCTAAATTTCCATTTATAGCGTTATTATTAGTTAATTGATTTTTCTTAATTAATTTCCTGTTAAATTTTCGGGGTGTTACAGATCCAAGAAGAGACCCCACAATTAGGACTACTAGGATGGATACTAGTCTTTCTAGCGGGTCTTAATCACATGCTCTCTATAGTGGCATGAACCCTAATGACATAGATTCCCAAAAATACTCTTTATCCAAGAAGTCCCAATGGGAGTAATAACCAATAATCTCGACTCAATGAGTCGTAACGAGAGCAATAACAAGTACTCTCGACTCCAAAAGTGCTAATGAGAGCGTCTCAACATACTAAATTCTTGACTACTAGCCCTAAGAGTAAAAAATAATACTCGACTAGTTAGTCCTTAGAAGATGAATCTACATTTCCTAACATACTCTAACTTGTAGCCCTTGGATAGTAAGAGACTCTTGACTATTAGTCTCAATAAAATATTCGCCTCTATAGGATATCATAAATTCCTAACCTACGATACAAACAAAAGTGACTTTTTTTAAACAAGGTTCAGGCCCTTTATTACTAAGAAAAAATGTGTAGTCCAAGTATTTACAAACAAAATCAAAAAATGAAATATATACAATGAGAATAATCTCCACATCAGCCCAAAAAATAGCCCATTACCAAATTACTTCATACTATCCAACCCCACAAATGAAAATAAACTCATAAGCAAGCTTAAGTAGATAACCCCCAAAGCTTCCCGAACTATTACATGTAATTATTTGACTCCTTCTTTCCAAATCCAAAGCATGGAGTAGAGTTTAAAAATTAAATGAACTCAGATTTGATAACTTCTTTCCGATCTAAACTCCATCTCATGTTCATATGTGATCTTTGGAGCTGACTTTAAGATACTACTTGAAGAATTTGATAATCCATTAGATCTACCTCCCTAAAAGCTTATGTTTGCAAGAGATAAGTTTTTTCACCATTCATGCTATATATCTACTCTCTCAACCACTTAGTGTTGCTCTGTAAGGACCTGTCTTTCTTACACCTCAAGACGACACTTAATACATCCACGGTATTTGTGCGCCGATCATATAAATGTCCAAAACTCATGTCATTAAGGGAAAGAAAGAAGATATAAGATAAGAAGAAACTAGTACAATCACAGAATTTCACAACGCAATGGAATAACATATATATATATATATATATTAATAAAGACAATACTTTACAAGTCATTTCCAAAAGATATATCAGAGTCATACTAATACGGATTCTACCATAGGAGTGTTATAACAGCCTGTCCCTACCTAACTGATACAATATACATATAGTACAGTAGAAACAAAATAGTAACTAGCTATTAATGAAGCCTCATGTTCTAAGCTCCTCCAAAATGCATCCGTGGAAACCTGAACTACTTGGTTGTCCATACAAATTTGAGCACCCAAGAGTTTTAGGAAAAAAATAAAACTCTGGGTCCGACATGGGTTTGGTATGAGTAAACTCAAAACAACTAAATTATTACTTTAAAAACTCTTTTAAAACCAAGGGTATCTCGTAAGACCATGCCACACATAAACACAGATGAGTTTTTACTGGTATGAGTAAATTCAAAACAACTGAATTATTACTTTAAAAACTCTTTTAAAATTAAGGGTATCTCATAAGACCATGCCGCATATAAACACAGATGGGTTTTTACCTTATGATAACCAAAACACTTTTATATAAAATCCTCTGATATTATCATAATGTCTTGGATACAAATACATGTTAATCACAGCCGAAATTGTTACATCATTAAATTCCAGCATACTAGGCTCTACAATCAAAACTGTAAGGCATGTATTGGAGAATTGGTTCCAACAAATGGCAAAGTAAGGGACTACCTTCCAGAAATGGTACACCCTAGATAAATGTACCAGAGTCAGACCTTGAACTTGTTCTACCCTTGCCAACACAGAACCGGCCTACCCTTGAACTTGAATAGTACCGAATATGTCATCACCACGGTTGTTCCCAACCTTTATCGAGATATCTCATGCATAACCAAATCCATAATAGGGTAATCTAGAAAGGTAATTACCTACCCTAATGGAAGCAACCCACATAGCCCGGCCGAATCTACCATGTTTTAGCCATTACCGGAGTGTGAGGCTTGAGGTAACAATTTACCTTCTTCTTAGCAGATCAATACTGCCCTCCAGGCAGAAATTCAATGCCAGCATTCATCCATACAAGTTCGTTTTGGGACAGAATGAAACTGAAGGCACTACCTCAACTACATCCATTTTGAAATCACCCTCAAGATTAGTAGCAAGTAGCCCTTGCACTTCAAAAGCATTGTCTTCAATCATTTTCAAGATATCTTCAGTTCGAAATGCATGAGATGGATCGAAGCGGTTTTCAGATAATTTATGCTTATTCGATCTCGGTCTCTTCGAAACAACATTCGATAGTTCCGATAAACTCAACCCTGGTTCTTTTGGAAATATTCAGACAATACATAGTAGCAGGGATCACCCTCTAGCCGTTTAAGTGAACGGATCTTCCTATCATTTGTCCTAGGAGAACAAAACGAGATTTATACACACATTACAACATCATCGAAGATGACCGTGCCATATAACTCATGTGTTTCTCCTAGATATTTCTAGAGTTATATTTTGGTCCAGATTTGGTAGTCGGTAATTTAACTATCAAATAAACAATCATTCTATCATTGATTAAATTCCACCTGAGATCCACTAAGCCCTAATTAATTAATCTCTAATTGTAACGACCCGACTTTCTATGCCCAGAAAATCGCATCATTATGAAGAAAGAAAAGGGATAGAAGAAGAAAAGAAAAGAAGAGAGAACAACAACACATCAGAAATCTCACAGCGGAACGAGAAATATATTATCACATAAGATATTACATAGTATCATATACATCAGAGTACACGATTTATACATCACAATATAGACAGTTATAAACTTCTGTCTATTATACAACACAACTACATAAATACGATACATCATACACAGCGGAAACTCTATATATCTACACGCTGAAGCCTCCTGCTCCACAGCTCCTCTAGTATTCGTCAAGACTAACCTGAATCCCCTTGACTACTCATACAAATTTGAGTACCCAAGAGTTTAATAAAACAGAAAATAAACACTTGGGTCAGACATGGGTCTGGTGTGAGTAAACGGTTTAAATTGCTTAACTTTGAAAACCTTTGAAAACAAAAGTATCACGTAAGACTCCCCACACATAAACATGGGTAAGTTTTTACCTTACGCTAACTAAAACATTTGATAGGAAATTCGATTGTATTATGATAGGGTCTAGGGTTTTCAAGTAAAATACAGAAATAGCTGAAATGCTTACATCTCACATTCCAACATAGTTGGGCACAACTAATACGTACGGCACTTATTGGAGTTTGGATTCCATACAATGGCAGGGCTACTGGGGTACCGCCCGTCACAGTACGTGGCCTAGATCACCGTACCGAGGAGTACGCCCGCTCCCCTGCAACACAAAGCCGGAACCATCCCTTACTGGATAATCCCGAACAAGACAATCCCGTGGTTGGCGCGACCAACCACACACTAAGCCGAATAAAAGAAAAGGGTCCTCTAGACAGGGATCTATCTTGCTCTCAGTGGGTGCTACCCACGAAGCCTTGCTGCACCTCCCCTGTTTTAGCCATTCCCGGTTGATGAGGCTTGAGGTTACGATTACCTTTAATCAGAACATATCACTTAGAATGCTCATCGTCCGCCTGACGATGTGCTGAAAGCATTCAATCCATACAAGTTCGTTCCGGGTTCGAACGAAACCGAAGGCATTATCTCATTACACTCGTTTTGGAATCACCCTCAGAGTTAACGACAATAACCCTTGCACTCTAAATCTTCATCTTCACTTGAGATTCACGACCTATCGTTAATTTGGATCGATGTGGTATTCGGGTCTCCAGACCTGGAATACCGGTATACGGAAACCCGATCCCGGTCTCATCGAAATCCAAAACGTATCTTTTTAAGGCCAAGTTGTTTAAAGTTTTAAACAATTCAATTCAATTATCTATATACACACAGATAGATAATTCACAATATCTTAATAGATAATCAACATTATTATCACAAAACAGATAATCCATATCATTATCACTATGCAACCAATACATCCATATCACACAATACTAATCTCATATCTGAGATTCAAACCATTCAAGGCAATCAATATCATCCATTTATAAGCAATGATTTATAATAACACCGTTTATAATTAATTTAAAATGAATTAAATTAATTACTTCCATCTCTAATTAATTTAAAGTGAATTAAATTAATTACTTATCTTTAATTAATTTAAAATGAATTAAATTAATTACTTCATCATTTTAAACCTTGCTTACTTAACCATCAATTGATTACAAATCAATTAGTTCATTATCCTCACATTAATCACCTTAATTAATCACCCTTGATTAGTATCCCTTAATTACATTCAAGTAATTATCCTTAATTAATTTTACAAATTAATTATCCTTAATCAAATACAGTAATTAACCTTTAATTACTTCATTAATTAATTAACTATAATTAATTACATTAATCTTTAATTAATTACATTAATTAATTACTCTATAATTACTTATTACTGATTAATTAATCTTAATTAATCAAACCTTAATTACATCATTAATTATATTAATTAATGATCCTTAATTATTACTTTAATTATTAATTTTATTTAAATTAATTATATTAAGTAATTAATCTTTAATCAAACCATATTTATTAATCACTCTTGATTAACCACATTCAGTAATTAACTATCTTTAATTACTTCATTTAATAAATTAATTACTCCTTAATTAATTTTAATTAATCCCTTGATTAATTTCAAAAAAAAAAAAATGATTAAATCCAAATTCTTCCATAAATATACTTAATCATTTCCATAATTGATTATCCTTAATTAATCTAATTAATTATTAAAATTAATCACATTAATTAATTATTATCTCAACTTAATGATCTTCATCAATTCTTTAATTACTTCTCTTAAGTAATTAAACTTAGATTAATCATTATTAATTACAATTTAATTTATCTTTAATGATTATTTAATTAATCACTAATTATTTAATTAATTAAGTGCTTAACTCTAACTTAATTAATTCTTTATTACTTGGTTAATTAACTTCTAATCATTAATTAAAATCTTAGTTATCTAATTAATAATCTTATTTCAAATTAATAACCCTTAATTAATTAACTTAACCTTAATTAATTAATTCAAACCCTTAATTACTTAATTAAATAATAAATAAATTTCCATTTTAATTTCCCTATTAATTTAATGATCCACAAATCATTAAATCTTTATTAACTAAAACATTTTCTTATTAATGATTTAATTATCATTCACAACCACATTTGAAAACATTTTACTTTCAAATTTACTTTCAAATTTTAAATTCATTTTAAACTTTAAAACCCCACACGTTTAAAACCTGGTAACAAAAACACATACAAAAAAAGAAAAAAAAAACCCGAGCAACTCACTTCGTTTTCCCGAGTACAACACGAGACAACTCGACCCTCATCTGCTTCGAGAAAAACCCACGCAAAACTCGAGAATGACTCCGGCTCTCCTCTTCTTCCCAAACTTCAACTCACAGTACAAACGATACCTACCCACACGTGCACGTGCACGACAGCTCCGGCCACCATCAGTCGTCACCACGACCCTTGCCAAGTCGTCGATTGCCTCCTCAGATGAACTGACCTCCCCGATAGCCAATAACCGCAACGAATCGAAATCGAGCCTACCCAGCAAAACTAAAACTAAACCCAACAAAGGAAATCATCCTGCCGCCGACGATCCCAGCCCTCTGCATCCACATCATCGCGTCCACGCATTCGCCAAAGCCTCTCCCTCCTGATCCTCACTGACCGATCACCAGCAATGCTTCGATGATGACGAATTGCCTAATTAAACGTTAACGACCAAACTGGGTGGTTAATCCCTACTTTACCCATTTCAGACCACCATGGCGAACGATCAATCTAGCGAACATTTTTCCTTTGATCGCCGAGCTACCTCCTTCTTCCAGACCAAAGCCCGATAACCCAATTTCTTCCATTCATCGGAATTTGGCGAAAATGCCCAATCCGATCAACTCAATTTATCACAATCATTACTATGTTAAAAATCATGATACTACCTTTAAAATTCATCAATTTTAATCACGAATCTGATAAGATAATTGAAACAGAGAATTAAAAAGTTTGATTTTTATCTTATACTTAGATTATCACTGCATTCCTTCATTGATGAGATATTTACTAAATATGAAATATTGAAATCATTTTTAAAATTTAGATTATCATGTTTCAATCCTTTTTCCCTTAAAGATTTTGGTCTAAATCTAATTCGTTTGGTATATATATTAATTTTTAAATAGATTTGGAAGCCTGTTGAACAGAGAAGTTCACAGAACAAATATTCACAGACATAAATATATATATATACAAAACATGCATTCACATCCATATGCCTATACAATCCATATTTCCACAAAAATTCTATCACAAGCATCTAATTATCATCACAGGTTAAACTGTTTTAGATTAAAGTTTACTTACTAAAAAAAACAGAGACCAGGTTTTATATATACAAGCCTGCTCACACACTATATATATATATATCAACACAAATTATATTCAACTGAAACCACCCATGCAAACAAATATTCACTCACAGATTAACTCATATATTAAGCAATTCAAGATTTTTAGTTTAAAAGCTTTTGTTTACTCACAAGAACAAGTAGAAATCCAAGATTTAAAACTGTTTTTAAAACTTAGGTTTACTCACCTGAATTTGTAAAACAGAGAACATATGTTGTTTCCAGGCTTTTCCAGATTTTTGAATTTGATTTCTTTTTGCTTTGTTGAATTTAAACTTGCTGTTGATTTCTTTATTTGATTGCATGTCTTCAGATCGAAATTGAAGATTTGAAGCTGCTATTTAAATTTGCCTTTCATCTCCTTTCTCTGATTTGCATTTCCAGTTTACAGATCTTCATTTCTACTTTGATTTCCAGATTTTCATTTCCAGATTTACTACTTCTTTGAATTTAGATTTCAGGTCTTTTATTTCTTAGACTATTTTGTTTTAGTTGAAAATGAGAAGAAGGATTTTTGAACTGAAAATGAATACAGATCTTTCTTCTTACATATAATTTTTTTATACTTTAATTTACAAAAGATAAAATTAAGCCACTTGTCCCCTTAAGTTGTTAATTAGCTTACACATATACCAACCAAGCCTCCATATGTTTACAAGTGTTAATTCTTATTTTAATTAATTTACTTAAGTCATTTATGTATTTATAAAATATCTATATGTATATAAAAATGTATTTATCTTTTATAATTAAGCTTTACATTCCTATATAAATTTACAAATGTGAAAACTATTATTTAAAATAACTTATACTTTAATCAAATATATATATAACATATTTATAATTGCTTGAGCTTAACTATATATATATTTTTACAAACCATTTTGACTTTTTTTTAAAAGGAAAGAATGTTAAAAACAATTGAATTTTAAAAGAGAAAAGATTATTAAAATGAACTTCTTATTTAAATCTTATTCTTGTTATTTTAAATCATAAATATTATTTTCAAAAGTATTAAACCAGATTACAAATTATATATATATATATGAGTTTGAAAACATCTTATTAAATTCAAATTCAATATTCTTTTTATTCCAACATATGCAAATATATATATTCTAAATGAAAAATACTTTTAACATTAGCTTGATAATTATCATATTGAATTTAATACATAACTTCAAATAACAATATATATGTTCATATATATTATAATTTGAAAACAAAATTTTATTAAATTAAAAGGTTCCCTATTCATAATATATATACCTATATATATATATTATAAATATAAACACTTATATTAGTTTTAGAAAGATAAAACTTCCCAATTTAAAATATTATTAACCTTTTAAAATGAATAAACTTGTCAATTTATAAAATAAATCAACAAATCAATTTAATTATTAATAAAGATTATTAAATTGATATTGCCAAATTTCCGGGATATCACACTAATTAATTAAAATCACTTAATAAAACTTGATCAAAGGGTTTTCTAAAAAACACTATTCCCAATCCCCTTACATCCCTTTATACTTGGAAATCATTTTTTATACTTATCTCAACCATATAAGTATATTACCAAAGCATTTGGCCAGTTTCCTCCTTTAAATTACCTTTTTAAAAACATTACTTGCTATAAAACCTAACCATTTATCCTTTATAAGAATTCTTTTTTGAAGCTCACTTCATATTTTAAAATAACTTTACAAATCTCCAAAATCAATTTATCAAACACTTTTTGATTTTTAAAACTCATTTTATAAATCTTCTTAAATGAAATTCTTTTACAAAAGATCATTTGCAAAACTCCCCTTAAAAATCACTTTAAATAAACTTTTTATTTAGAAAACCTCTTTTATAAACAAGTTATTATTTTTAAAACTTATATTAAATAATTAAATAGTTGGAAATCATTTATAAACTCTTAACCTAAATTTGATTGAAGAATTAAAGTTAATTCAAAACCATAACTTTAAGATAATTCAAAAGGAGGCTTATCAATCCTAATGGTAACAATTTAACTTACCATTTAATTCCAAATTTGAATTCTAGGTTACTTCACAATTATTTACATGTGTCAATGTATATGTGAATTCAATTCATATCCAATCAGAGAATAACATGTTAATTACAACTCAACTGGCATATACTAATACATAATGGCAGGATGGCGATTTTTCCTACTAATAAATGTCCAAAAAATTCACTGAATTACAGCAGAATGGGAATTTATATCTATTAATAAATGTCTAAACACATCAAACAATCAATTATAGGTGACTAGGGATTTAATCTGCTATTAGGGTCCAAACAATCAACAATCAATTTATAAAAAAATGAGGATTTATTCTGTTAATGAATGTCCACACAATTCAATTCCACTTAGTATAACTCATTCACATTCGTTTGGTTCTAAATGTCACAGACAAAAGATCCTTTGATATTAAATCAATGCACTTATAAAAGAAAACCGACTTAAAACATAACCAATAAAGTTTAAAATAACTTTTAATAATTAAATCTTAATTTAAATTATCAACTAAAGCTTAATTATAAATTAAAGCTTAACTAAATCTTCATAAATCTAGATTAAACCTTAATTAATCTTAGTTAAGTCCTAATTAACAAAAGATTATACCTTAATTAATTAATAATTAACTAAATCATTCATTTTCAATTTAATAATAATTAATTAATTAATTAACCTCTACATAAATAATAAATAATTAAACTTGATTAATATTAAAATTAATACTTAATTATCTCTTAACTTGATTGATCATTAATTAAAACTTCCTTAATTAATTAATAATAAACTTAATTAATACTAATTAATTACTAATTACTTAACTTCATTACTAATTAATTAATATATAATTATTCTTAATTAATAAATTAATTAATTATAATAGCATACTTAATTAAGTAATAATTAACTTATATGCGTAGTAATTTAGTTTGAAAATGGTTTTTCAAAAACATTTAAAAGAAACACTTTAAAACTTGAAAATCGCTAAATTCCCCGAACTGCATCTAGAGCGACTATCGCTATGGGTGTAATAACTTAGAATTACTTTTCTAAGTTACTCTCCAAAACTATAATTTTTCACTTTTGCTTACTTTTATACATAATTTAAAAGAGTTTTAAAAAAACTTTAACTAAAGTTAGAAACTAAAATAAAATAAAACAAAATATACACTAAATCAAAACAAGTAAACGATTTAATTTTTAAAATGGACCTCAAGTCCTTTTCAACATCTCAAGTTCTGACTTCCAAACCATTTAATCGCATATCCAAGATTATGAATACTAAATCATATCACCACCATGCATCACAAAGATAACAACTTTAAATCCAAACACATCGCTTTAATCCATCGATTCAAGTAAAATGCTAAACACAAGCTACCATATACATATACATCCAAATCGTATCATAATGCAAACATTAACATCATATATAAATAACATGTAACCATCAAACACAAAAAGGAAACATCTTTTCAAAAGTTAGAAGTTTACTCACCGAAAATTTGCAAAACCCTTTTGAAAAATTGAAATAACTTTAGAACTATGTAAAACTTGATCTTTGGACTTAAAAATTTGAAATAGGCTCGTCCATGGTAAAGTATGGTTCAGCCATAACATGTATAGGTGAGGTGAGGACTTGTTTTGGAGAGAAGGAGGGACTTCGGATAATGTTTAATTCATAAAACTGGTCCTAAAATTTAGTCATCTTCTCTTGGATTTCGGCTATGTTACTCTTGAAATTTGTAGAAGTTGTCAGAGAGAAAGTTCTTTTAAATTCTCTTCTCTACCATTAAAAAAATAAATACTTAATTTGGATTTTTTTGAGGAAGATATAGTCAAAAGAAGAAATATTTTTGGGCTTGAAAATATGGGTCCGTTAACACTCTGCAAAGAAATGATATTTTAGCATGGCTAAGCTCAAAATTTGAAGAAGTGGTACAAATGAAAGTCGTAGCCACTAGAATTTTCTATGGTTTCAAAAAAAATTTCTCCATTGGAATAAGAGATTAGGAGGATATGATAAAATAAAGAGGAGGAAAATTTTAAAGAAGTGAAGGGCTATTTATAAGCAAGAGAAAAGTAAATTACATAAATGCCCTTGTCCTTTACCCTCCACTACCCTTTTGCTACCTGACCTAGCCTCCTCCACCTCATGTAATCATGTCCATACCCTTGTTCCCTCTTCTCATTTCGATGCAAACATGTTTAAACATGTTTTAAGTACTCTTTGTGCTTTCAAATGATGTGACATTTATATTTTTATTTTAAACTTTATATACTTAGGTACGAATGCATATATACATACACTAATACACACATATATATGTACTAACTTATTTACAAATGTGTATACTTATGCTAAAGAGTTCACAACGTTTTCGATAACTTTTAGCCGACGAAAAGTCAAAAATTCAGAAAACGAATTCCGCTCACATTTTCGATCTTTCTTCGCACTATGTTTTTGTAAACAAATTTGGAAAACTATTTTACCATTATTATTCAGTATTTAAAAGATTTTTATTTCCATTATAAAATCAATTATTGAATATCTAAAATTAATTAAATATTTGCAAATCAAAGCAGTGAAATTTTGGGTCGTTACTGTGACGACCCGCCCTTCACGACCCTCGAAAATCGACACAAAATACTCAACAGTATAATATGCCGACGATCGAATGCCGGAAAGACAGACTGTAGAAGAATAAGAAAGTAGATAGAAGAAGAAAGAACTAAACAAAATCAGAACCTCACAGTCGCAGCGGATAAAATATAATATATAGAACAGATCTTTACACAAAATGAAACTATATCTGTTTATATACAATACATCATCATCAGAGTATGTCAATACAATCATCAATATCCAGTCAATCAGTTAATACAACAATCACAGCAGCGGAATAATACAAGTACGAGAAATACGTCTCGAACTCCAGCTCCTCTCCTGAGCTCCATAGCAACCTATCCTGTAAAATACTCGGTCTGACCCGAGCATTATAATAAAATAACACCCGAGTCAGTCTGGAATACCAGCGCATCATAAATACACCCAATTGATTATTAAAGTTTCAAAATTCTTTAAAAACAAAAGCATCTCGTAAGACCACGCCACAAATAAACATGTCGGGTTTTTACCTTACGATAGCTAAAACACTTTTATATTAAAATCCTCTGATATTATAATAGTGTCTATAGAAAGTAAAATAGAATCTAGCTGAAATGCTTGCATCTCACATTTCAACAATAGTTGGGCACAATCAAGACCGTACAGGCTCGTAGGGAGAATGGATTTCCAACGAATGACTAGGCACTGGGGTACCACCTGTCACAGTACGTGGCCTAGATCACAGTACCGAGGAGTACGCCGCTCCCCTGCAACACAAAGCCGGAATCATCCCTTACTGGATAATTTCAAGTAAAATCACCCCACGGTTGGGATCAGCAACCGCACCACTAAGCCGAAATAAAAAGGGACATCTAGACAGGGATGACCTTACTCTCAAGTGGGGGCTACCCACGAAGCCTTGCTGCATAACCCCTGATTTTCAGTCATTCCCGGTTGATGAGGCTTGAAGCTAAACGATACCTTTACAGAACATTTCACTTTGAATGCCCATCGTCCACCTGACGATGTCACGAAAGCATTCGTCCATCCAAGTCTGTCCCGGGTCCGAATGGAACCGAAGGCACTATTCCTACTACATCCATTTTGGAAATATCCTCAGGATTAGTAGCGACTAGCCCTTGCTCTTCACTGCTTCATCTTCGACTCCGAACACGTTACACGAAACGTACAAACCGAATCGAAGTGGTATTCGAGTCTCCAGACCTAGAATCCTGGTATACGGAAACTCGATCCCGGTCTCTTCGATACGATCAGCGCTTTGGCCAATATTGATAGTCGGTGATTTAACTATCAATTAATGTTCACAAACATCCATACACATCCATCACACAATAAATAATCTCCATATTATTTATTTCCTCTAATATCTTTCAAAGATATATTTTCACATTTTCAAAACTCGTTTGAAAACAATTTCCCAAAATTCTTCCTTTACAAGGTAAATCCTTTACCCTTTATTCCCATCGGGAATAACCAAGTATAAAACAATTTGCATTTAAAACAGTTAAAAATACTTTATACTGAAATATAATTTAAAATATGAAAATTACTTCTATTTATTTACTCAAAATATAATTTAGAATAGGTGAAGAAAAACTATTATTAAGATAAAAACTTGATTTAAAATAAGAGTTTTTGTTTAACTAATTCAAAATAGCGTTATAAGAAGAAAATGCTAATTTCAATAACTTAAGTCAAAACCAACTTTTAAATAAATCCATTCGTAAAAATATTTACTAATATATTCTCAAATCATTACGATTTTTAAATTATTAGTTTGTTACTTTAAAAATAACAATTTCTTAAAATATACTCTTTAAACAAATTTTAAAACTTAACTTTTAAATTAAATAAAACCTTTAAAAACACTAACTTGGTTTTCCCAGGGAAACACTTTTCCGTTTCAAAACATTTCAAAGTACTTTTTCATATAAATCCACTGATTTATTTCAAGTCAATTTATGATTTCATCATAAATTTCCAATCCCATACTTAACTATAACTTCCTCCGAAGTTAAATCACAATTTTTCATTTCCAGAAATTCATTTTTAAATTATAGTTTAAAACATTTTTAAATAAAACAGTGGAGAATTCTTAAATGAAAACCATATTTCAAATTTACTAAATTTTAAAACCCAAATGGGAAACAGCTTTCAAAATATTTTATTTACACTTAAAACTGTAAATTTAAAGTCGGAAGCTTCATTTTAACATATTTAATTTTTCCCCATTTCACTATTCATCATTAAAATAAACCACCGTTACTTTACTCGATTTATAATTTATAAAATTCATTTCCAGAAAATTTATATTTCACATTTATCCATTTTATAAACTTCCCATTATATTTTAAAATCCCAATTTGACCAAATTTACATTTTCTATCCAAACCTGATTTCCAATTCTATTCTTCGAAATTCTTAATTTAACAATTCATTTTATTTCGTAAAACCCAATTTAATCCATTTATAATTAAATTCTGTAATTATAATTTATACAACAATTTCATGGTACAATTTAATTTCAGATTTATCAATCACATCATATAAACAGGTATCATTATCAATTATAAAATAATTGCTACATTGTGAGGAATCCAGTTGGATCCCTCCAACCTGTTTCTCCCTGCATCACAGATATTAGCACATCACAATATAAATATCAATCCAGCCAGATAACAGCAGTTAAAGTCAACCAATCATTCAGATATTCAAATATCAATTATTTATAATGTCTAGCATCCAGATGTGAGTGAGAAAAACTCACTTTGAGTTCGGCGAGCGTTCGAAATTTTGAATTAAACCGGACGACGCCCGATTTAACCCAAATTTCTACTTGCCCGGAATGACTTCCGGATCTGTACCATCACGTAGCCCTCATTTCTGTGATTCCAACGCCACCAAAATCGTTAAATTCTGATAACGTAAGAGTTAGTTATGATTTAATAAAGTTTAGATCGAATTTAAAACAAAACTCTTTTCAATATAATACCATCCAATCTCAGCCGCTCATCACGCTACTCATCAGGCCCACGTTCCCTCTCCCTCTCTCGCGTACACTCCTCCAGAAATCGAACCCACCATGCAAGACTAGGGCTTGCCACCGCCCAACACACGATCAACGAAAGTTCATCAAACCACAGCCGCGCGAAACGTCTCGGCAGCCTCCCCCTTCGCCCCAAGCCACGTGGCGCTCGACGCTGAGATCGCCTCGATAAACGCGTCCAAACGCGACCTCCTCCTGAGTAGATTCTGGTCACTACGTCAAACTTCGTACCATTCCACCGTACGGATGTGAAGCTGGTTTCATGCTCTACGATTTCCATGTAGAAAGTTTTAAGAATCGTCGCATGAATTGATTGGGAATTGAGGAAGAAAGTAGACAATTTTCGGCCATTGAATGAAAGCAAGTGGCGGCTGAACGTTTAGCTAGGGTTTAGAAAAAATGCAATTATATAACATAGTTTTAATATTATTTAATTTATAAAATTTCTCAAGTTAACCACAAACGCAAATGAACTTCAAATTACGCGTTCTGACAGGCTATCCGGGGGTTTTTCCATGTTCCGGACACGATGGAACAGGTTTCGTGAGCTAATTTAATCGTATGCGCGAGATACGGAATTAAATGATCAATTAAAAATTAAATCGGTTAAATCGATTTCGATGCGTTTTGAGCTGCCACGGTCACACGACAACTCCGATAGCTACGAAAATTGAAATCCGATAATAACTAACTATTTCGGATCCAATGGAACTGGTTTCGTCGAATTCCGAGACTGTGCCCCGGAAAGCTATTTTCACTCGTCTATTAAATCAGACGATTTTCAAAATTGACGAAAACGCTTAAAATTTCACTTTTAAAATTTTAATAACTTAACAATAAATCATATAAAATGTATAACCACATTTAAAATCATTCTGGCTCATCCCAGACTCAAATCTGATTAATTTGCATTTTAATAATATTAAATTCATTTTTAAATTAATATAAAATTCCAAATAATAATTTGTCGACTTTTAAATTCATCTAAAATTCCAACAATATTATTTATAACCAATTGAACCTAAAAATACATTTAAACACCATTTTTATCACTATTTACATTCAGATTTACCCTTACCTCAATTCCGAATATTTAATTTATTATTTCCCCATTATTCGAATTCAACCAGGATTGCTATAATTAAAAATTATAGCTTATTTTATTGAATGAACCCGAATCCATTCATTCCAACATCAATTAAGAATCCACATTAAACATTTAAAATGAATTAAATGTTCAAATTCAATGGCTAAAAATACGGGATGTTACATTCCTTCCCCCTTATAAAAATTTCGTCCCCGAAATTTGCTAAGGTAAAAATATACTCTCAAACTCATTTACTTATCCAATTTGCTTAGTTAAAAACATATATCCACTTCCCAAAAAGTTTCAACTCCATTCCAAAACCATTTGCTTTATTTACTCTAAAGCCTTTATCTTAACACTCGTTTTCAAAATAACTTTACTTATTAATAAATTTTCCCAAAAACTCTCAAATATTTTCTAACTCCCAAAATTTCTGGAAAATTTTGGCGGAGTCTCCTTTGCACGGAGGAGCTTCTGCGATATCGCAGGATACACAAATATATATACATCGGCTCACATGGCCGGAAACCAAAATATATCACAATATATATATCATTTTCCCAATTATATTTGCGTAGGCGTACCTTTTAAGCAAATTTTAATAGCGAGCGGCTAATATAACGCATATACGCGCTCCAACTCTCTCGAACGCCTCCCGTACCTGTACTAAACTCAACAAACTCATCAGTTTCAATGATATGAGCATTTTAATAACATTTCCAATGTAAATGCAAGCCAAACATATCCATTTCATAACCAAGCCAAGCAATTTCATAGTTTAACAATGTCACTATATTTTCAACAATCCAAAGATTTCAATCACTTCCGAATCACTTATTCAAGTCTACTTCATTTTATTTCACTTGAATGATTTACATTCAAGTTTACTATATACCATTCATATTTATCTCAACCAATTCATTTCCACTTCAATATGATTACATATGCCTTTCTTACATTTTTTATTTTAACTTACATTCCAAATTTGATTTACAATCAAATTCCATTTTAAACTTGAAACATTTGCATTTCAGTTATGATCCATTTCCATTCATATGCAAAATCACTTATTTAACGACAATTTATTCCAATTGATCCAAAATCAATTCCATTTGCTATTCTTAACCAATTCACTCGAATTCATATACTAATTCTTTGAATTAGATTCCAATCCATATTAATTTATTCAAAGGTCAACTTCAATTGCTTTTTAAACAACTCAATTCTGAATACATGCAAATTTCCATGTCATTCAAGCAAAACAATTGTCACTTAAGCTTATAACCATTTAAAATTAATTTCAACTTGGATTCATATAAATTTTATTCCATTTTCATGGTTCACAATCCAAGTATTTTTATTCCAATGCAATTTGTTAATTAAATTAAACTTTCCTTACATTTTATTTCATTAACCAACTCAAGTTTATATTAATATCATTCCATTCTGGATTGTTTACAACCCGTACATCCTTATTTCATCTCAATAATTAATTAATACAATTACACATGCAATTCCATTCTATTATTTAACAAATTTCATTCAGATTTACTTAATAAAGCTCATCCACAATCATTTTGTTTTTCTTCCAAGTTACTTAAGTTCTTTCACAAAATTTCCATCATCTTCTTATATCAATTTTATTTTCATTTGATTCTCATTCAAATCAAATTTCAATTCCTTTACAACTTTAATGCTCTTTGTTTATTTATCCAATCTATGTACAAATTTATTTTATTAACAAAGAGACCATTTAAATTATTTCTCTCATTTGAATTTTATTTACAATTCAAACCATTACTATTATAAGCTAATTCCGTTATACATTCTCACTTCCAACATTTATTTCCAAACTTAAATTTCATTCAACAATTGGATTTTTCCCTTACTTTCTTAATTTTGACCAAACTATCAAAATTCTATTTATTGCAATACAAATTCCATTTAATTTAGCTTACACAAGATTTATTTCCAAACAATCATTTTGGATTTAGTTGAGTAATCATTTACTTCATTCATCATCACCTCAACTAAATTAAATTTCCATTAAACTAAATTCTTATCCCATTTTAATTCAAGGTTAACTAAATTATATATGCATTTTCAATTTAATTCCTTTCCAGAATTAATTCAAGTTCATTTAAATTTTATTTAGCCCACCTGAATTTAACCCATTTCCTTTACTACTTTAAATAAGAATTTAATTACATTCATTCTTATTCATAACACAACAGAAATTTTAATATTCAGCTTAATTCCATTTTAGTCGAAGTTAAACCAAATTCAATTTAATCTTAATTCTCCATATCCAAGTTCAACTTATTTACTAACTTCAGTTCACTTACCTCTTTTATATTTTATCATTGTTTCACCTTACTTTGCATTCCATTTAAAATTAAGTTCGAATTCACCATTCCATTTATTATTTCCATTTGTGATTATAATTCCATTTTACTTGAGTTAAAATCAAATCTTCCATTCTCAAGTTCTCCAACTTATTTACTTGTAAGTTTGTATTGCTCATTTCAACTCATTTACATTTTTTTTTTATAACCACAGTGTCAAATTATAATACTTAATAGCTTAAGAATATGAATTCATTTGCACAATCATAAGCATTTACATTTCACCTTTATATCAACTTCCATTTAATTCCAATTCATTTAGATTTAATTCAATTTCAAATTCTTAATTTTATTTAACTTATCATAAGTTAAATCCAGATATATTCCATTCACCTTCATTTATTCAAAGTAAATTTACATTCCATATATACTCAATTCTTCTTTAAATCAACTTTCCTTTACAAGTTATATAGTTGAATCATTTCAACTTTCACATTTTTATTTTAAAATAGAATTCCCAGAATTCAATTTACCCGGATTTATTTCAAAACCAATTTGAAATAAAAATCAACATATTCCCTTTTGATATAACAAATCAATTCCCAAATTCCAAAACAATCTGCTTTTACCAAACAATTTTCCTTTGAAAATTCCAAAATCACTTGTTTCCCAAACAAGTCCAAACAATGTCATAACCAACTATTTTGGTAGCAATCCATCACTTTAGAAACTCGAAAATGAATTCTAATGATGTGGCCAGCATCATCAGGATTATTTTCCAGCGACTGAAGTGAGTTCAATGCTTTCCACTTCCAAAATTCACCTCAAATCAATTTCCATTCGGAAATATTTTCCAAAATATACTCCATCATTGACTTCAAAAGCTTTGGAAAACATTTCAACATTCCCAAGGTTTTTAAATTTTTCCAAACCTTTGTTTAAATTCATTTGAAATCCTTTTCAAAATTCCCGGAGTAAAAATTCTGGTTTAAATCGAATTTTAATTTCATTTCTTCTTACTTAAACCATATTTAATTAATTTTATTCGGTTGTAAACCATTTTAATATTTGAATTCTTATTGGCTTATAAATCATTTCGAATTTTAGATCATGTTTTAATTTCTTATTTGATTATAGAAGAAACAACCAAACAAGCATCCAATACATATAATAATTTAGAAAACTATTTCTTTATATCAAAATATAATTTTGGGTAAAATTATTTCATTTACCCACTTTAAAAATAATACTATGTCGGTTTATCTTGTTTAAGAGTTTAGAAATCCCTATCGATACGGTTGTACTTCCCGCACCGACCAGAATTCATAAACACTCAACCGATAAGTCAACACAGTACAAAAACAATTTTATATCCACTAACAAGTACGCTCTCATAGCTATTATTACACTCAACTCATTATAGAGTACTTCTGACTCTATTTAACATGAGTAATTTTCCCACCAAAGCCTAGGTTGTCGCCAACCTGGCTCTGATACCAAGTGTGACGACCCGCCCTTCACGACCCTCGAAAATCGACACAAAATACTCAACAGTATAATATGCCGACGATCGAATGCCGGAAAGACAGACTGTAGAAGAATAAGAAAGTAGATAGAAGAAGAAAGAACTAAACAAAATCAGAACCTCACAGTCGCAGCGGATAAAATATAATATATAGAACAGATCTTTACACAAAATGAAACTATATCTGTTTATATACAATACATCATCATCAGAGTATGTCAATACAATCATCAATATCCAGTCAATCAGTTAATACAACAATCACAGCAGCGGAATAATACAAGTACGAGAAATACGTCTCGAACTCCAGCTCCTCTCCTGAGCTCCATAGCAACCTATCCTGTAAAATACTCGGTCTGACCCGAGCATTATAATAAAATAACACCCGAGTCAGTCTGGAATACCAGCGCATCATAAATACACCCAATTGATTATTAAAGTTTCAAAATTCTTTAAAAACAAAAGCATCTCGTAAGACCACGCCACAAATAAACATGTCGGGTTTTTACCTTACGATAGCTAAAACACTTTTATATTAAAATCCTCTGATATTATAATAGTGTCTATAGAAAGTAAAATAGAATCTAGCTGAAATGCTTGCATCTCACATTTCAACAATAGTTGGGCACAATCAAGACCGTACAGGCTCGTAGGGAGAATGGATTTCCAACGAATGACTAGGCACTGGGGTACCACCTATCACAGTACGTGGCCTAGATCACAGTACCGAGGAGTACGCCGCTCCCCTGCAACACAAAGCCGGAATCATCCCTTACTGGATAATTCCAAGTAAAATCACCCCACGGTTGGGATCAGCAACCGCACCACTAAGCCGAAATAAAAAGGGACATCTAGACAGGGATGACCTTACTCTCAAGTGGGGGCTACCCACGAAGCCTTGCTGCATAACCCCTGATTTTCAGTCATTCCCGGTTGATGAGGCTTGAGGCTAAACGATACCTTTACAGAACATTTCACTTTGAATGCCCATCGTCCACCTGACGATGTCACGAAAGCATTCGTCCATCCAAGTCCGTCCCGGGTCCGAACGGAACCGAAGGCACTATTCCTACTACATCCATTTTGGAAATATCCTCAGGATTAGTAGCGACTAGCCCTTGCTCTTCACTGCTTCATCTTCGACTCCGAACACGTTACACGAAACGTACAAACCGAATCGAAGTGGTATTCGAGTCTCCAGACCTAGAATCCTGGTATACGGAAACTCGATCCCGGTCTCTTCGATACGATCAGCGCTTTGGCCAATATTGATAGTCGGTGATTTAACTATCAATTAATGTTCACAAACATCCATACACATCCATCACACAATAAATAATCTCCATATTATTTATTTCCTCTAATATCTTTCAAAGATATATTTTCACATTTTCAAAACTCGTTTGAAAACAATTTCCCAAAATTCTTCCTTTACAAGGTAAATCCTTTACCCTTTATTCCCATCGGGAATAACCAAGTATAAAACAATTTGCATTTAAAACAGTTAAAAATACTTTATACTGAAATATAATTTAAAATATGAAAATTACTTCTATTTATTTACTCAAAATATAATTTAGAATAGGTGAAGAAAAACTATTATTAAGATAAAAACTTGATTTAAAATAAGAGTTTTTGTTTAACTAATTCAAAATAGCGTTATAAGAAGAAAATGCTAATTTCAATAACTTAAGTCAAAACCAACTTTTAAATAAATCCATTCGTAAAAATATTTACTAATATATTCTCAAATCATTACGATTTCTAAATTATTAGTTTGTTACTTTAAAAATAACAATTTCTTAAAATATACTCTTTAAACAAATTTTAAAACTTAACTTTTAAATTAAATAAAACCTTTAAAAACACTAACTTGGTTTTCCCAGGGAAACACTTTTCCGTTTCAAAACATTTCAAAGTACTTTTTCATATAAATCCACTGATTTATTTCAAGTCAATTTATGATTTCATCATAAATTTCCAATCCCATACTTAACTATAACTTCCTCCGAAGTTAAATCACAATTTTTCATTTCCAGAAATTCATTTTTAAATTATAGTTTAAAACATTTTTAAATAAAACAGTGGAGAATTCTTAAATGAAAACCATATTTCAAATTTACTAAATTTTAAAACCCAAATGGGAAACAGCTTTCAAAATATTTTATTTACACTTAAAACTGTAAATTTAAAGTCGGAAGCTTCATTTTAACATATTTAATTTTTCCCCATTTCACTATTCATCATTAAAATAAACCACCGTTACTTTACTCGATTTATAATTTATAAAATTCATTTCCAGAAAATTTATATTTCACATTTATCCATTTTATAAACTTCCCATTATATTTTAAAATCCCAATTTGACCAAATTTACATTTTCTATCCAAACCTGATTTCCAATTCTATTCTTCGAAATTCTTAATTTAACAATTCATTTTATTTCGTAAAACCCAATTTAATCCATTTATAATTAAATTCTGTAATTATAATTTATACAACAATTTCATGGTACAATTTAATTTCAGATTTATCAATCACATCATATAAACAGGTATCATTATCAATTATAAAATAATTGCTACATTGTGAGGAATCCAGTTGGATCCCTCCAACCTGTTTCTCCCTGCATCACAGATATTAGCACATCACAATATAAATATCAATCCAGCCAGATAACAGCAGTTAAAGTCAACCAATCATTCAGATATTCAAATATCAATTATTTATAATGTCTAGCATCCAGATGTGAGTGAGAAAAACTCACTTTGAGTTCGGCGAGCGTTCGAAATTTTGAATTAAACCGGACGACGCCCGATTTAACCCAAATTTCTACTTGCCCGGAATGACTTCCGGATCTGTACCATCACGTAGCCCTCATTTCTGTGATTCCAACGCCACCAAAATCGTTAAATTCTGATAACGTAAGAGTTAGTTATGATTTAATAAAGTTTAGATCGAATTTAAAACAAAACTCTTTTCAATATAATACCATCCAATCTCAGCCGCTCATCACGCTACTCATCAGGCCCACGTTCCCTCTCCCTCTCTCGCGTACACTCCTCCAGAAATCGAACCCACCATGCAAGACTAGGGCTTGCCACCGCCCAACACACGATCAACGAAAGTTCATCAAACCACAGCCGCGCGCAACGTCTCGGCAGCCTCCCCCTTCGCCCCAAGCCACGTGGCGCTCGACGCTGAGATCGCCTCGATAAACGCGTCCAAACGCGACCTCCTCCTGAGTAGATTCTGGTCACTACGTCAAACTTCGTACCATTCCACCGTACGGATGTGAAGCTGGTTTCATGCTCTACGATTTCCATGTAGAAAGTTTTAAGAATCGTCGCATGAATTGATTGGGAATTGAGGAAGAAAGTAGACAATTTTCGGCCATTGAATGAAAGCAAGTGGCGGCTGAACGTTTAGCTAGGGTTTAGAAAAAATGCAATTATATAACATAGTTTTAATATTATTTAATTTATAAAATTTCTCAAGTTAACCACAAACGCAAATGAACTTCAAATTACGCGTTCTGACAGGCTATCCGGGGGTTTTTCCATGTTCCGGACACGATGGAACAGGTTTCGTGAGCTAATTTAATCCTATGCGCGAGATACGGAATTAAATGATCAATTAAAAATTAAATCGGTTAAATCGATTTCGATGCGTTTCGAGCTGCCACGGTCACACGACAACTCCGATAGCTACGAAAATTGAAATCCGATAATAACTAACTATTTCGGATCCAATGGAACTGGTTTCGTCGAATTCCGAGACTGTGCCCCGGAAAGCTATTTTCACTCGTCTATTAAATCAGACGATTTTCAAAATTGACGAAAACGCTTAAAATTTCACTTTTAAAATTTTAATAACTTAACAATAAATAATATAAAATGTATAACCACATTTAAAATCATTCTGGCTCATCCCAGACTCAAATCTGATTAATTTGCATTTTAATAATATTAAATTCATTTTTAAATTAATATAAAATTCCAAATAATAATTTGTCGACTTTTAAATTCATCTAAAATTCCAACAATATTATTTATAACCAATTGAACCTAAAAATACATTTAAACACCATTTTTATCACTATTTACATTCAGATTTACCCTTACCTCAATTCCGAATATTTAATTTATTATTTCCCCATTATTCGAATTCAACCAGGATTGCTATAATTAAAAATTATAGCTTATTTTATTGAATGAACCCGAATCCATTCATTCCAACATCAATTAAGAATCCACATTAAACATTTAAAATGAATTAAATGTTCAAATTCAATGGCTAAAAATACGGGATGTTACAGTTACACTCTCCTCTCCTTAAGAATTTCATCCCTGAAATTACACCTCAACCTATCCTAGAAAACGCTCAACCCTATGCATCATTTCATATGATGTATATAGATCATTCATATGCAAAATCTAATTTGATCTCTGCTCGAATACATAATTTTACTTCCAAACTAGTATCGCTCATCTGATTCTCTAGCGTGGACTCCGATCAGGCTCCTTGATTAGGAACCTTTGTTTTTCTTACATAGCCATGTATATTATAGAAAACATTGGTCCCATACCAAAAATCCTCATCAATTACTCACCGTCAAAAATCAAGTAATATATCCTAATTTGGAATGGTGTGAAACACCTTAAAGCCATATACTTGTGTCTTAGATCAAATTTTATGAGAAGGAGAAATGATTTACGTCCAGCCTATGCACTTATTCAATTAGTTCTCACTACTACCAATCCTATTTCCACTAAATATATTTATGAAAACATTTCATAAACTGACTTAGGTTTAACTTGTATAATACTCCACTATATCCTGAGAGTATATAATCATCTTTGATTCAAATATTTCATTTTGAATTTATTTCCCTAAGAAACCTCAAGATTCAAATACCCAAGTTTTATTTCAAAAACTTTTTGAAATGGAACTCTATATTTTAATCATAGAAAATATGAATATTTTTAGAATGTGTTTTGTGAATGTGTTTGTCTTTGTATGTATGTCTTTGTATGTATTTTATGAAGTGAATATATAGCCTTTTGCACTTGAATATCTCCTTATTTGCTTATTCAGGACGAAATTCTTTTAAGAGGGGAGAGTGTAACGACCTAGAATTTTATTACTATTAAAATGGATATTTAATTATATTTTTAAATAATAAATAAATGATTTTTATTACCAAATATAACTATTTTTAATAATAACTAATGATGAAAATTCGTTACTAAATTTTGTTTACCAATATATATAATTTAGAAAAAAAATATAAAATGTGACCAGAAATTATTTTCCGAAATCTTGATTTTTCATTGGTTAAAAGTAATCTAAAATGTCATAGTACTATTGTAAACACATATATCACATTACAAACTAATTTAACATGATGAATACATGAATATATGCATGTAAATATTTGCTCACTTAAATATATAAACATATAAGATAAAAGGAGATTTTATTTATAAAAAGTGTGTGTGTATATATATTCACATATAAAAAATATTTTTTTCAAAACAAAGGACATGGAGCATGGCAAGAATATTTGAATGAGAGAGGGAGGGTACAAGGGTGGACGGAAATGGTGGAGGAGGTATGGAGATGCATGCATATGTATACATATTTAATTCAAGCACTTATACATTTTTAAATATTTTCCTAGGCCTATAAATACCCCTTACCTCTCATATTTCTTATTTTACAATCCTCTTCTTCACTTTAAATTCCTAAGAGCTTGAGAAAATATATCCATGGCTTCCCTTCATATTTTCTAATTTAAGAAAATCACTTCTTTCCACCCAAAATCTCTTCTTTAGTCCACTAAACCACTTCTACATATACTACAACACCTCCTCTTCCAAAGTTGCAAGCCCATCCACCCTAAAACTCTAAGGCCGAGCCCAATTTCCCCAAGGCCGAGCCTAAACTTCCCTATGGTCGAGCCTAGCCTATGTGATTTTGGCCATGAAGTCTTCATCTTACCAAATTCTAGCTCATATTCAAGTTTTAGCAAAAGTTCGCCTTAAGTTAGTAAAGTTTCAGTGAGTAAAACTCTTGTTTTTAGAAAAGAAAAAAACTTGATTTTGATGAACTATATGTTGTGAAAATATAGTGTTTGTTGTGTTAAAATATCATGTTGTTTAAATGGCATATGATTATAAGTTCGTTGTTGATCTTGGATTTGTGATTTGGATGTTAAATGATATGTTTCGATATCGATATGTGAATGGTTGGTTATGATATAATGGTAGTGTGTTATGAAGTAAAAACCAAGTGTATGTGATGTAAATGTTGTGAAGTTAGCACCTTTAAATGTCGCGAAGGACTTGAGAACAAAACCTTGTTTTCTAGTTTTGGATTTGATAAATGTTTTCCAAGTATTCACCTTTGTTTAAGTTTTCAAAACTCTTCCATTTGTGTTTCAAAACATGTAGTAGCTAGAGTTAAAGTGAGATTTTCACTTAGAAATTAATTCTAGCGAACTATGCTCATAGTGATAGTCGCTATGGATGTGGTTCGGGAAATTTCACGATTTCAACTTTTAAAATGTTTTCTTTTGGATTGTTTTTGAAAAATCATTTCAAACCAATTAAGTAAATAATAAGTTAAGTTTTATTATTTTTATTTATCTAATTATTTAATTAGCGTTAATTATTAATTAATTAATTAAGTAATTAGGTTAAGTAATTAGAGTTTAAGAAATTATTAACCAAGTTAAATATTTTTAATTAAGGAAGTTTTAAATAATGATAAATTAAGTTAAATGAAAATTAATTTTTATTTAATCAATTTAATTTACTTTAATTGATTATTTAATTAAAGGTTAATCATCCACTTAATTAGGGTTTAATTCTTAAATGAATGTAATTTAATTAAAGTTTAATTATAAACTTAAGGTTTAAATTGTGACTTTTGATTTAATTAAGATTAATTAAAATTTAATTAAGTTTCAAACTTATGATTTAATTAAGGTTTATTTATTTTAAAGTTTTCTTTCAAAACTCTATTGTTTATTTATTATTAACCAACTTTCTTGTTTAAGTAAATTGTTTTAAACCAAAGGATCTCTTGTCCATTGTATTAAGTAGCCAAATGAATTAAAGTAGTTGTAATAAAATTGACACATTTTATTGAAAGTAAGTTGACTTTTACTTATCACAAATACCACACTTCGGGAACGTGATGAATACAAGGGTGTTAATTTCGATAAGCAGGCCATGAAAATCTAAGAATATGTAACGTATGTTCATATGTAAATCTTACACCCTGATAGTGGAATGGTCCACTATAAACAACTTGACCCTTTAAAATTATTGAACGTTGGTTTGGAGAGACCGAGATCGGATAGTAGTTGTTATCCGAAAACCACTTCGAACCAACGTAAGCGTCCGAATTGGAAATAGTGGAGGCAAGGTCCAAGATGAAGACTTTGAAGTGCAAGAGCTATTTGTTATTAACCTAAGGGTGATTCCAAAATGGGTGTAGTGGAAGTATTGCTTTCGGTTTGTTCTTCTCCTGAATGACTTGTATGAATGAGTGCTGATATTGTGTCAACATCTAGAAGGCAATGTTAGCATTCCAAGTGGTAGTGCTATAGTAAAAGTAAACGTACCCTCAGACCTCATCAACCGGGAATGACTAAAACAGGGGATATGTAGTAAGGCTAAGTGGGTCACTCCCATTGAGGTAAGATCACCCCTATCTAGAGTCCCTACTATCAACTAGTGTATGCTTCAGTACGGTTGCCTATCCCAACCGAGGGTGATCATATTCGGTACTATCCAGCAAGGGGTAAGCCGGTCTTGTGTTGGCACGGGATCCCGGCGAGGTCCTAGGTGTTATTTTATCTAGGGATACATCGTGATGGGCGATACCCAAGTAGTGCGGCTATTGTATGGAATCGATTCTCCAATAAGTTCCATATGGAGTTAGTTGTACCCAAATATGTTGGAATTTGAGATGCAAGGATTTCAGCTATGTTCTATTTTACTTGAAAACCTTAGATGTTATCATAATATCACTAGATTTTTGTATAAAGTGTTTTGGTTATCGTAAGGTAAAAACCCGTCCGTGTTTATGTGCAGCGTGATCTTATGGGATACTTTTGATTTTCAAAGTGTTTTCTAAAAGTAAAATTAAGTTGTTTTGAGTTTACTCACACCAGACCTAGGTCTGACCCAGAGCTTTCTTTTCTTTTCCTAAAACTCTTGGGTACTCAAATTTTTATGAGTAGCCAAGTGATCCAGGTTCTTAGGATTACAATTTGGAGGAGCTAGAGTAGGTGGCTTCACCGGTAGCTAATTATTTCTATTTTCGTTGTGTATTTATGTATGATCAAAGTATTTTGATGGGCAGCTAGTTATAACTGTCCAGTCGAAGGTTGTAATGTAATGATTTTTATGTATTATTATTATGGAAATGACTATGTAATATCCTATGTTATATATTATATGTTACTCTGATGTGTGGTGAGATTCTATGATTGTGTATTTTCTTCTTATCTTTCCTCTTTTCTACCCTTAATGACTCGTCTTTTAAGGTAAGAAAGGAGGTTCGTTAAAGTTTAAGTGGACGGATCTCCCAATCATTTGTCCTAGGCGAACAAAGTGAGATTTATACGCACATTACAACATCATCGAAGATGACTGTGCCCTATAACTCACGTGTTTCTCCTAAATATTTCCGGAGTTATATTCTGGTCCAGATTTGATAGTCGATGATTTAACTATCAAATAAACAATCATTCTATCATTGGTTAAATTTAATATGGGATCCACTAAGCCTTCATTAACTAATCTTTAGTTAATTAAAATCACTTAATAAAACTTCGTCAAAGGGTTTTCTCAAAAACACTATTCCCAAACCCTTTACATCCCTTTATACTTAGAAATCATTTTTTATACTTATCTCAACCATATAAGTATATTACCAAAGCATTTGCCCAGTTTCCTCCTTCAAATTCCCTTTTTAAAAACATTACTTGCTATAAAACCAAACCATTTATCCTTTATAAGAATTCTTCTTGAAAACTCACTTCACATTTTAAAATACCTTTACAAATCTCCAAAATCAATTTATAAAACACTTTCCGATTTTTAAAACTCCTTTTATAAATATTCTTAAATGAAATTCTTTTACAAAAGATCATTTTCAAAACATCCCTTCAAAAATCACTTTAAATAAACCTTTTTATTTAGTATACCTCTTTTATAAACAAGTTATTATTTTTAAATACTTATATTAAATAATTAAATACTTGGAAATCATTTATAAACTCTTAACTTAAATTTGATTGAAGAATTAAAGTTAATTCAAAACCATAACTTTAAGATAGTTCAAAAAGCGGCATAGCAATCCCGATGGTACCAATTTAAGTTACCATTTAATTCCAAATTTGAATTCCAAGTCACTTCGCACTTATTTACATAGGTCAATATGTATGTAAATTCAATTCACATCCAATCAGGGAATAACATGCTAATTACAACTTAAATGGCATAAATTAATACACAGTAACTGGATGGCAATTTTTCCTACTAATAGATGTCCAAATAGTTCACTTAGTTATAGCAGAATGAGAATTTATTTCTACTAACAAATTTCTAAACAAATCAAACAATGAATTTAAAGCAGACTTGGGATTTAATCTACTATTAGGGGTCCAAACAATCAACAATCAATTTATAACATAATAAAGATTATTCTGTTAGTGAATGTCCACACAATTCAATTCCACTTAGTATAACTCATTCACATTCGTTTGGTTCTAAATGTTGTGGACAAGAGATCCCTTGATTTAAAATCAATTCACTTATAAAATAAAACCGACTTGAAATATAACCAATAAAGTTTAAAATAACTTTTAATAATTAAATCTTAATTTACATTATAAATTAAAGCTTAATTATAAATTAAAGCTTAATTAAATCTTAAGAGATCCAAATTAAATCATAATTAAACCTTAATTAATCTTAGTTAAGTCCAAATTAATTAATGATTATACCTAAATTAATTCTTAATTAATTAAATCATTAATCTCCAATTAAATAATAATTAATTAATTAACCTCTAATTAATTAATAATTAATTGAAATAATTAAACTTGATTAATATAAAATTAATACTTGATTATCTCTTAACTTTATTATTCATTAATTAAAACATTCTTAATTAATAAGAAACTTACTTAATTAATTACTAATTACTCAACTTGATTACTATTTAATTAATAAATAATTATTCTTAATTAATAGTTAATTATCAAAACATGCTTAATTAACTAATAACTAACTTATATGCTTACTAATTTAGTTTGAAAATGGTTTTTCAAAAACATTTAAAAGAAACACTTTAAAACTTGAAAATCGTTAAATTCCCCAAGCTGAGTCCACAATGACTATCGCTATGAATGTAATAACTTAAAATTATTTTTCTAAATTACCCTCCAAAACATTAACTTTTCATTTTTGCTTACTTTTAAAACATACCTTAAAAGAGTTTTTAAAAAAACTTTAACTAAAGTTAGAAACTAAAATAAAATAAAACAAAACATTTACTAAATCAAAACTAGTAAACGATTTGATTTTCAAAATGGATCTCAAGTCCTTTCCAACATCTCAAGTTCTAACTTCCATACCACTTAATCACATATCCAAGATTATTAATAATAAATCATGGCATTGCCATGCATCACAAAGATCACAACTTTAAATCCAAACATATAATTTTAATCCATCAATTCAAGTCAAATGCTAAAACACAAGCTATCACATACATATACATCCAAACCATATCATAATCCAAACATTAACATCGTATATAAATAACACATGACCATCATATTTGCAAACGCAACATCTTTCCAAAAGTTAGAAGTTTGCTCACCGAAAATTTGCAAACCCTTTTGAGATTTTGAAATTACTTTAGAACTATGCAAAAATTGATTTTGGACTTAAAACTGGAAATAGGCTCGGCAATGGTAGATTATGGCTCGACAATGACATGTATAGGTGAGTTGAGGACTTGTTTTGAAGAGGTGGAGGGACTTCGGATAATGTTGAATTCACAAAACTGGACCCAAATTTTAGTCATCTTCTCTTGGATTTTTGGCTATGTTACTCTTGGAATTTGGAGAAATTGTCAAAGAGAAAGTTCTTTTAAATTATCTTCTCTGCCATTTAAAAAAAATAATTACTCAATTTGGATTTTTTTGAAGGAGATATGATTGAAAGAAGAAGAAGTATTTTCAGACTTGAAAATATGGGTCCGAAAATATTCTCCAAAGAAATGTTATTTTGACATGGCTAAGCTCAAAATTTGAAGAAGTAGTACAAATGAAAGTCGTAGCCACTGGAATTTTCTATGGTTTCAAAAAAATGTTTCACCATTTGGATAAGAGATGAGGAAGAAAGAAGTGAAGGGCTATTTATAAGAAAGAGAAAACGTAAATTACCTAAATGCCCTTGTCCTTTACCCTCCACTACCCTCTTGCCACCTCACCTAGCCTCCACCACCACATTTACTCATGCCCACAGCTTTGTTCCCTCTTCTCATTTCCATGCAAACATGTTTAAGTACTCTTTGTACTTAATGTTTCAAATGATGTGACATTTATATTTTTATTTTAAACTTTATATACTTAGGTATGAATACATATATACATGCATTAATACTTTTATATATACATGTAATAATTTATTTACAAATGTGTATACTTATGCTAAAGATTTCACAACATTTTCGATAACTTTTAGCCGACGAAAAGATGAAAATTCAGAAAACGAATTCCGGTCACATTTTCGATCTTTCTTCGAACTAAATATTTTTTTAAACAAATTTGGAAAACTATTTCACCATTATTATTCGTTATTTAAAAGTGTTTTATTTCCATTATAAAATCAATTATTTGAATATTTAAAATTAACTAAATGTTCACAAATTAAAGCAATGAAATTTCGGATCGTTGCATGTTTTTTCCCCTATTGTAGTGATGTTTGTTATCAGGAGGACCTTTTCACCATTGGAATGCCGTTTCCATATTCTCTGTAATAAAGTTAATGTAATAATACATAATCTAATACAGGGAAGAAGTCATACTAGACCGTAGGATTCAAATTTGATAATAGATAGTTCATGTTCTAGTATATCCAACTTCCTTTATGTTACCCATTCATTGTAGATCTCCTAATATGTTTGATTGTGTCTGTTTTCCACGTGCTTTGATATATTTTCTCTTATGCTAGTGTATGCCTGAATCTGCTTGCAAACTGAACATTTTGAATTATGATTCCTTTTAAACACCCTAATATTCCTCTCACGCCAAATACACCATACTGTTGTTGATAGAACTAATCTGGCTATATCAATGCTTTTGTTACTAGCTATAAATCCGGTCTCAATGGCATTGATTTCATTTATGATAAAAGTTAGTCTGAATGAGCCGCTATCCATTTAGTTTAATGCAGCACCATTTCCAAATGTACACTGAATATTTTCATTTTAAAAATAAATGGTCTGTTTCTTCAACTTGTTCACCACATATAACACAATCTGGGCTAACATTCATATGCTGTTGAATTATTTGTACTTGGTTGGAATGAAATTTTTGATAGTTTTTTATAAACATATAACCAATTTTGGAATATGAATTTTATGCCATACTAGTTTAGCCCATGTTTTATTGTATGCACTTGCTCTGATTGTATTCCGCACGGTTTTAAAAAAAAAAGTTTACCATTTTAGAACATGACCAAACCCAGAAATCTTCATTATGGTCATTGTAGATTCTTTCAGCCTTAATATCATGTCTTATCACTCCCAGAAAACTAAGGTAGTGTTTGGTTTAAAAACAAATTTTTTGTTTTGGGTTTTCAATATGTATGTCAAATATGAGAAGAATCGAGGGACGACGGAGGGGATGAAAGAAAGATGAGAGGACGAAGGGTATAGAGGGACGATGGAAGAATGAATTGTTTCACGTGCTTGTGTTATTTCCCAAAACACGGAAAATAAAAAAAAAAGTTGTTTTCAATTTTGTATGTTAACTTCGTTTTCTAAATTGGTCGTTTTCGGCAATATACATGCGTTGTGTGCATTTTTATATGGACAAAAACCCAAAACTAAAAATAGCAAACCAAACACTACCTAAATTACTAGTTTTCCATAATCGGTCCTGTATATTGTTTCCAACAATCTCCATTGAGCTCCTCGTGATGAAAACCAGGTTTTTGTCAAGTCTGTTAATAGTTCTACCACCTTGAAGTCAGGAATCATAATATAGTGATATGGACATCCCGTCTACTATTCTCTTCCTTATACACATCATTGGTAAATGTCTCACCCCCAGAACAAACTTCCAAACATCTGAATAATCACTACTTATATCTGGTTCCTAGAAAGACTTATCTTTAATAGTCTTCTCCATCATCAGTTTTGCCTAGATTCCTTGTAGATTCACCACTCTCAAAACAAGTTTATACTCATCACACTATTAATATCTTCTAGCTTACGAAGACCCATTCCTCCTTCTTCGTTAGGCATATAGACGATTTCCCATGGGACCTTGCTCCTTCTACTTTTCCACAAAAAATTCAAATACACATGCTTTATCTTTTTTAAAGTGCCTACTGAAATTTTAAAACATTGCATCCAGTATCCTATAATGGGGTATATCATTGATTTTATTAGTTTCATGCGTCCGGCAGTGCTAGAAATTTTTTTCTCCCAACCCTCTAGTTTATGCTTTACCTTGTTAAGCAAAAAGTCCCATTACTTATCCTTAATGTCAACTTTCGATAATGGGGTACCAAGATACTTCGTCGGAAGCGAATCTTGGTTAACATTTAGGATATTAACTACTTCCTCTTTACAATTCACCCCATACCACCTAGTGTTATTCATTCATTTACTCGAAGCTCATAAACTACACCCACTACACACAATAATATTCCATATAACCAATCTAAATAATAATCGGAGAAATCTTACAGAAAATCTTATTCTAGACGGTATTATGACTTTGTTTATCCCATATCATATCACACAGAAAATATAACGAAACATAACACACAATTCAATTAGAAAAGAAGTTTGATTTATAAATAGTATTCCAAGTGTTCCAAAAGCCTTTATATACTTTAAAAAGTGAAAATACTATTTCCCATTTGTATAAAACCAGAAATAAGGATTTTAATCCTTACAAATAACTTTCAAAACTCTTTTTTATATTTTACAATCCTAAAAACCTCTTACATAACTAAATATTACTTATTAAGATCATTCCTAATTTCTTATAATTAAATATGATTTTTATTTGAATTTATAACTCTAAATCAATTTCCTTTTATTTCAATCTAAAGAATTTTTTTTCTTTTGAAACTCTTACTAGTTCTCATAAATCAAGAAATACACTTTAAAACCGACACAATATTAATTAAAAATCATTTAAATTTTTCTAAAATTTTATAGGATTTTTAAATAATTGTTTGATATCAAAAATCAAATTTTCCTTTAGTAAATTAATATATTTAATAATATACTTAATATCAATTTAAATAAGACATTTTCACAAAAATAATTTCATACTTGCAATGCATCAAATCCGTACTTTCAAAATCAAATTTTTATTTAATTTTTCAACAATAATTTTTTTCTTCTTGAACTACTTACTCACTGACGTGGAGCAGATACGTGCTCCAGGTTCACATTGGTCCACCGGTCGTATCTGGACTAGTGCACCGATGTCATGATCTGGAGCATGTATCCGCATGCCATGAACATTTCATCACCTACTACCTCCATTTCCTTGCACGAGCGAACGACACTCCATTGATATATCCAAATATAATCATATATGCACATAAAAACATGAATCCAAGCAACATATCATCATGAATCAGAGGCATTTAGAGTGATTTCAAATTTACATAAATGGGTTTCAAGCAAACTCATTTCCAACACAACAACAATTCAATTCAATCAAAACATCTGGACAAAGATTTTGAGTGGTAAAAACTCACCTTAGCCGAGAGAAGCTCCAATCTTTCTATAGCACTTCATAGCATCTCTAAAAATCCAAATTTCCCATTCACTAAAAGTGCAACATGACATAAAACTAGCTTAAAATCGAACTTTTATTTCTCCTAAAGGTATTCATCCCTGTTGACAAATTTAGTTTCAGAATTTAATGATTTATAGAAATTTACCACATTTTATATGAAGTTTTGAAGAAGTGAATTAGGGTTTTCATAATTGTGTTTAGAAAGATAAAGTTGGGAATGAGTGTATGGGAGGTGAATTTAAAGGCAATGAAGAGGATTCTAGACTCCTCACGATAATGCAATGAAGAGAATATTTTACTAAGTGTTGAGATTGGCCAAATGGGTTTGTTTATCATTTGTTTTAGTTCTTTTCTTTCATTCTTCTTTGCTAATCTATGTTAAAAATCATTAAACGTTTATAAATATCAACTAATCTCAAAATAATCATTTTTTTAATTCATAACTTTGAAAATATTTAACACTAAAATAATTCATTTCATAATCATCTTATTAAATAATCCCTACCAATATAATTAAGTATCACAAAATAAACCATCCTTTTACTAAACTTTACAAATAGTAATTTATGAACAAAATTTTCATCTTCGCAAAATGCTTCATCATTAAATCCCCAATAAATTCTATATTTTCAAATCATCATAAATCCCAAATATTCAGACTTTATCGTTAAAACTCATTTAATCATTTATAACTTCATTATTAATTTTAATTAATTACTTCTCAAAATATGGTTGTTACATGATACAAAAAGGAAGATGCTTATTCATAAAGAATTATAGCTGTTTGAGTCAAAAATGACCAAACACCTTAAACATGGGTCTATTAGATCTTAGGATCCTAAATGTGATCCTAGTGGTTGTTTTTAGGAGGTGGGATGTATGTTCGTCAAATATGTTAAATTATCACTCTAAATCATATCACAAGTCACTAGACGATTTACTAGAAAGCAAGAAATATAATGTAGAAAAAGTAAATGATGCACATAATTTTTATAGTGGTGCGATAATCTTGGGCCTACGTCTAGTTTATATCTTTTGTTATGATTTCTCCAATTTACAATTTCTATAACGCTTTTTAGAGAATTATGAGTTCTCTGATTTACAATTTCTACAATGCTTTCTAAATTTCTCTAGATTAGTTACAACAATTATGATTTATTATATCTATGATTGCTAAAGCTTTGATGCTACAAATCTTGAGGTAGGTCCACCACAACTCGACATTGGATAGTGGCCTAGATGATTGAAGGTGACCAGATAAGATTGGGATAATCCCATGCTATCCAAAAGTGCTCTAGAAATTCGATTTGGAAAATTCGGTTCGGTAGTTTCTTGTGCTCCAAATTTGTCCAACATTACTGTTCACCACGGGATATTCATAGGTATGAAGTACCTAAAAAATAAGCACATGTCATGTATGACTAATTTAGTTATGTAAGATTTGGTTCATAAAGAAATAGTTCATAAGCAAATAGTTCATAAGTAAATGGTTATTCATAAGGAAACGGTTCATAAAAAAGCTGTTCGAAAAGCACACCACTAGACCATTTTTCCTATTCGGTAGTAACCCCCTACCCAACCATTCTTGTTATTCCTTTCTATACCAACCTTCTTAATGTCATAACTTCTTTGTTTTAAGTGAAAATTGAACGAAACGTGGACCAATGGCTTTGTGTAAAACAATCCAATGCCTTTGGATGTTCCATTTGGTTGCAGTAGATAGTATATTTAGAATGTAGGACACAAATCAGTTAGGTATTGAACCAAATTTAAGATGACCGTATATTTCAATTTATAGCTCGGATTGAAATGCGGTTTCATCCAAGGTGCACGACTTGACATTAAGCATATTTTTCAAATGGTCGGGTCTGTTCCGAGACTATGCTAATTAACTTTAGTGGATAATTAAAAGCATAACCTACTAAGTATAGTGGTTTATGTGATCCTCACCTTTAATCATTAATGTCGTGCTAGTGGATAACTTAAAACATAACCTACTAAGTATTTGTCAACTTTTCGATAATGGTTTTTGAATTTCATTTGAAAAGAAAAGTGCAACATTTTAGAAAAAAAGAAATATTAAATTTTGAAGGTTTAAGAAAAAGTAATATTCACATTCTTAAAATGAAAGTTAATGTGACGACCGCTCTATACATATAGTACTCGATATACCTATAAAGTGCATTGCAACGGTACCTATCGATGTAAGCGATAGTCAAAGGTAAAGTAACTATACTCGAAGGCATAACTTGTCTTATATCGTACAACGTATATGATAATATATAATGATCCCATGGATATAGAACAAGCGATACAATAATATAACTAAAATGAACCATAGAATTAGAGCATAGTAGACTCATTATAGTTATACGAAAACAAGAAGTAGGGTTTAGATTGATAATGCTGAGATTGATAGTGTAATGATTCCTCCAAAGGAAGTGATTAACGCCGGGGTTGTTTATTGGAAAGATTTTTAGTTGGTTTTTTTCTTGACTCCAATCCTTCCTATCACCTTATCAAGGCAAGATGCAACCAGGTTTGGAAGCCTAGAGGGGGTTTGAGTTTTCATTTTGATAATGAAATGTTCTATTTTAAATTCTCGCGTGATGATGAAAGACGACGTATTCTGGAAGCTGACCCTATTCTCATTGATGGGAAACCTTTTATTATTACTTCCTGGAGTCCGTCTGTGGATCGGGCTAGAGCGCAGGTTTTATCCATTCCTGTTTGGGCCCATTTTTCTCACATTCCTTCTGTCCTACAGCCGCTAATCGGTGTCAATTGGCTTGCAGGTCTTGTTGGTAAGGTAATATGTTATGATACTAACACGGTGGCCAGAAAGAGATTAGTTTATGCCAAAGCTTTGATCGAAATAACTCCTCCCAAATCTCTTCCTTTGGTTCTAAAGGTTAGACTTGATGATGGACATTTTGCTGAGGTCAGAGTTCGCTACTCTTGGAAACCTGATATATGTACTACTTGTCAGTCCTTTGGGTACCTTTCCAAGGTGTGCTCTGCCCCGATAGTTCCTTTTCCTGCTCGGATTCCTCTTCCATGTCCTCCTATCCGAAAATGGGTTCCAAAGGTTGTTTCTCTTGTTTATGCCGCTCTGGTTTGTGTTGCTCCTAGTGATGTCCCCCCATTGTTCCTCCCCTTACCAGTTTATCTCCTGTTGTTTCTCCTGCTGTTGTGCCCCCTGCTAGTCTGGCCTAGATTGAGCATGATTCTGAGATTTTGTCTGATTCCATTTCTTGGAATTATGAGGAGCGGACCTGGGTTCATGCTCCTTCTGATATGCGCTACTCGCCTGAGTCTGATTGTTATTTTTCCTATATCAGTGATGTTGTGGGTGGGAGTCATTTTCTCATTTATCACATTGAGGGTGATGGTCTAACACTTACAAGGGAAGGAGAGATTGGTAAGAAAAATAAAAGTAAGTTTTATGATGTCAGTTGGGATAGGAAATTTATTTACTCACCTGCTTCAGAGGGTTATGTTCTGAATCTGGCAACTCTGTTCTCTGGGTATGTTCTTGTTATTGGCCCCTCGTTTGGAGTGGGTTGTGGGACTTCCTCTTCGGAGGGCGCGTAGGCTGGTTTTGTTAGTAGTTTAGGCTCTCTTTGCCTAACTCCCGTGCTTTTTTCTTTTATTTTTGTGGTCAGGGATCCTTGCTCTCACGTAGCTGTTCTGTGCATGTGCAAAGCACCTGTTTTCCCATTATTTATATGGTGGCACGACCCACTAAAAAGACGGCTAGCTTTGCTAAAAAAGCAGGGTTTATACATAATAAACTCAAATAAAACTATATCTATTCGATAATAGCATAGCATTAATAAAAGCTTCCTAGTGCTGCATAGAAAAACTACAATAAGCTCTAAATTGAAAGTACAGATAAGCACCAACCTCATGCTCGTCCTTTGAACAGCTCCATACACTAATCTCAGACCTGTTATTTAGTCTACTTATTTAAGTGTACCCGATATAATAAGAAGCAACGCATAAAACTTATAATTAGATAATAGTTTGGTGTGAGCAACCGATAGTCTCAAGGTATTATAAAAGCCGATATAGTAAGAGGAGCATAACGTATGGAGAATCATATCTGACATGTCCTTACATCCAACAAGTTAGCACATAACAAAATATATGATATACTATTATCATATGGGTGTACTACACTAAGTACAATATAAGGTGTCTGGATATCTAACATAGTATTAACTACATCATAAGACATCCATCCCAATATCGCGAAAATCAGAACAAATACAGCAATCATAACACATAGCAGTCAAAGCAATCATACAACCATCACTAAGGTTTGGCATCACCACTAAGATGCCTAGCGATATCTGATAAGTCATTCGACCATCATGAAGGTCAATCACACACAATGCCACATTCGAATATGGTGCTTGATCATATACCATTACATAGGTACTAGCCTCATTATGGCAGGTCGAACCATCACTAAGGTCTATGGTACACATGTCGGTGTCCTCATATACCCTTGTCCCACGAAACGCACCTCACATCCAAAGTCATCAACGATCCCTTTAACACAAGACTCGATAGTAGAACACACAATGTTCCACAACATTGCTTTATATCATCAAACGTTGTAAACACCTTCCTTTTCAACCCTTTGATTTAACGCATGAATCGACGTTCAAAGCTTGATGAGACATAAGACAAGTCGTGGAGAGACATTAACAAGAATCAACTATGACTTCTAGATATGAACATTTTTAATCTTGCACTAGAAGGAAGTAAAATATAATATAACAATAACTATCATTATTTCATGGCACCATGGTGTATCAACATTATCATATACATATGTCTTTAGAACAGTAATCAAACCCAATACACACACATAAGTACAATCATATCTAACACATATTTGCAATATGTATATTATATACAACTAGGCCCTCATTTCCTGGTCCAATACAACTCCAAGGCTCCATCAACCTAGTGATGTAAATAAAAAAGGTAAAATAGGAGTGGGTTAGATATAAATGTGAGTGAGTGAGTCATACCTACTCCACATATACTACGAAGATTTATTATAATGTGATATGTATCTAATGCATAAGTAGATACATCCTAAACTAGCCCGAGACCCTACAGGATCATACTACAATTGGATATATAATTCGTGGGTAAATACATCCTGGACTAGCCCATGACCTATAGGACTGTATTACCATTTCCTACCTAACAGACTCACGTGTGGACTAGCCTAAGGCCCTATAGGAATGCTTAACATCCTTTCCTTAACAAAATTGGACATATGCCCTAGACTAGCCCGAGGCCCTGCAGTTCACTTACCATTAAGTCTCCTCATAGCCCGTCGATGCACTACATGGGAGCATCATATCTTGGGTTGCCTACTTGCACCGTAGGTTCATACCATTCATATCGACATCAAACAATTCTATTAATAAGCAAATATATCAATCCATTTTGATACAACATTAAATATTAACGTATACTTACGTTCCTAAAGCATTTTATTCGTGCATATTTTAGTTTAAGGATCAATCCTTTTAGTGTTTGAAATTTATTTATTTTAGAGATAAATCATTCAATTTTCTTCGTATATAGATTCCTAATCATTAGTAAAGTGTTACAAAGATTATATGGTAACTATTGAAAGAATCATTCATATTATAACTATATTCATATATGCTGATTTTACTTGCTTTTTATCCTATTTCTACCCAAATCCATAATTTAATCTCTTAATTCCGGTATTAATATTTAATTACTTAGATTATAGACCACAAATCATATCATGATACTATTTATGCATTATATTGCAAGTAAGGAATAAATCACTCACGAAATCTCTCAAAATGCACCAAACCACTTTTGCCTTTCACCATTCTGTTCCTTTAATGCATAGAAACCTCCGTAATTTGCCTCAATTCCTTAGCTAGGTCGTAGTACTCGTCTTCACTATCATTTTGATTGGTAGATCACCAAAATCCATTGAAAATTTAGAGAGTAATGCCACTTTAAAGTTATGAAATGGAAAAGTAAGAATGGTAATGAATAGAGAGGAGAGTAATTAAATTTTTAGCCTAAAATGAGCTTATATAGTGTTAAATTCGGTTGACGGAACCGTTCCCACCATTTAAAATAGCTACATTTAATTTGAATTTAAAAAACTGAATTAACTGTTGCATTTCGACATATCTCTATGTGTATGTCAACATATGTGCAATGACTAGGTGTATGTCAACATATCATATCACGTATGTCAACATAAATGCCAAAATTTTCACTCAACCATTAATTTGTCTATTTCTCCTTCATACGCCCTCCAAATTGAACAAACTTATATACCATTTGATTAGAAAAACGAGCTAGTCACAATGGTGTAAGCCCCATTATCAAATTCAAAAGTTCAAAAAATGACTATTTAACCCCTACTTAATTTAAGTAAGATTATTTACCAATTTGTTCCAAGTGTTATAATTGTTATACCACTAAATTTTAAGTATATTATATCTTGAATTTTCAGGGTATTACATTTTCTCCCTTTAAAGAACTTTGTTCGTGAAATTCCTAGGGAATGAAAAATGTAATATAACGCCCACATTATGTATTGTCAAGCAAACAACAACCAAGTAAACAACTATAGCATCCAATATTTCCAATAGGCTTGAATGAGTCAAACTTAATAACATGTATAACATACAAATATAAATGATGCCATGGAACTTGTACTTCTATATTTATAATGAAAAAATGCAGCTAATGCATTCTATATGAAATGCGATAATATGACATTTTATGCATGAATGCACAACATCCTAATATCAGCATATATTTCTTCATGAATGCAACAATCATGTTACCACAATCAAATGTATATATAGAAATCCTAATTTGAATAATGACCTATCTAGCAACTCAATCCTAACAAAGCCACAAATTCAAGAACATACCGTAAAAGAGTTCAGGATGGGAGGCCTTCATCTTCTCTTCAGGCTCCCATGTACTCTTAACCAGGTCATTCCCCCACTGTACTGTAAGCAGCTTTACCACTTTATTCCTAAGTTGCTTCATCCCATGCTTGATAATGCAGGCTAGGAAACGAGATGAACTCGGCTTAGGTTCTAAATCCACCTCCTCCAAGACTAGGCTCAACTACATTGCTCGGATTATGTACATATTTTTGCAAATGTGATACATGCAATACATTATGAACTCCTACCATCTTCTCTGGAAGATCCACATTTTATACCAAACTTCCCATCCTCTCTAATATTGAGAAAGGACTAACAAATTGGGGTACCATCTATCCTAAACTTCCAGATTTCACTACTCTCTTCAATGGTGACACTTCTACTAAAGCCAAATTGTCAATTGTAAACTCCAAATCTTTCATCCCTTATCGGTTGTTTGTTCAAAAAATGGGTAAACACCTCCAATCAATTTATTGTGAAACTATGTATACTGAGCTTATGACACAATTTTATTATATATGGTGTAGTAGTTTTTCACGAGAGAGAAAAGAAAGCAATGAAATAAAGCATACAAGAATATATAGTGGTTTGGCCATAACGTGCCTACATCCATTATTCATTTTCATTATTACTCTTATCGATCGGTTACACAATGATTGGAATACAATATACAATGAATTAAAGTGAAATTTTATTCCTAAAAATTCTGTATGGCTTGCTTGTTTTGGATGTTTTTTGCTGTCTAGAATTTTTTTTCCTTTATTGCAGTAAGCTTGAGTATTTATAGGAGTCAAGATATATTGAGGATAGGGCGATCAAATAGGCAATTTGCTTTTTTAGCTTGCTCGACTCGGTTCTTTCCATATATGGAAGGTACGATCTAGTGATTCCATGTATAAAAATTGAATCCAAAGTTTCTTTGTATGCCCTATTTGGTTCGGTTCGACAAGTGGGTTCTGTAGCAACCTGGTCGGTAGATAAACATAGTCTAAAGCTTGGCCATCTTTAGTAGTTGGCACCTCTTGGTTCGTTATCTAACTATCGAACGAGGTTTCTTGTCTAGTAGTGACACTACCAGATAAGGAATTTTGTTTGGTAGTTCTACTATCGGATTACAATTCCTATCTGGTAGTGACTCTAAAGAATAAAGAATCTTGTTCGGTAGTTGTATTACTGGACATTAATTTCTGTCCGATAGTAGTCCTACCGGGCCGAAAGTGGCACTTGTGTTTTCATTATTTTCTTCCTTGCTTCTTCGCGTGCCATTTTGTGATCTACTTGCCTTCCTGCTTTCGGTTCTTAATTAAGCGGTGGCATTCCCATCACTGACATTTTAGTTATTCCCTACTTCGTAACAACCTTTCATATTTATCGTTCCATGGATGGAAATGCCCACAGCATTTACTCCCCAAAGTATGCTTTGTAGTATACAAAGTGTGCTTTGTTTTGCATTCTTAAGCAACGCTTGTCACTGAACATCATCTCTTTGAAGTCAATCCTTTTTTTCTTCTGTGTATTCTGCTCGATTTGAACTTGTTGGTTTAGTGATGTCCCTACCGAGCAAAGAAATGGGTTTGTATTTACTACCAAACAAAATTTTCCATTCGATCTCCCTTTTTTCGGCTATTCCTTAGTTCAGCAGTTTACTATAGAAAAACAAAAGAAATGTGGTTCGACATTAATTACCAAACAAAATTTTCGGTTTGGTCCATTTATGTCCGGTACCAAACACTATGGGTTTGCCTATATATACTCTCACACCCCCTCATCACCCACACTTTAATTGTTTCGGACGCCTGCTCCCGCAATTAAAGACTATTCATCTCCCTTTGGCTATGCACCCAAATTCAATTAAAATTTACTCCAGATTTTAGTCCCACCTTCCATACTCATAAACCCACCAAGGTAGTACTTCGATTTGTGATAGTTTATGAATTTTGAGTCGATTTTTTTTATCGATTTCCTGATAGATTGGCTCGGCGGTTTGGAGCATGATCGTGCTTGAGCACCACTTGAGCATTGCTATGTTTGTAGAACTATTATTAGGTTGTTACGTAGAAAATTTTCATTTAACAACCTTGGAATTTTTGGGTTTTAGGGTTTAGTTAAGGGTTTAACTACCGAACAAAGACAATGAGAATAAATTAAGTTGCTTATGTTGTACTGTCAAGACTATGACCTTACTTGTTATGTTTTGTTCCTATGAGTTTGCTTATATTTTGGAGTTTTGGTCTCATTAGCTTAGTTCACACTAGGGGCTACGAATGTAATTAAGCCTAATAGGGGTAATGTGTTAGTCATGTTACACAAGTATACATGATTAAGGGAAAGAATCATATTTTATAACTTGTAAACTTGTGTACACAAATCTGTCTATGGTTTTAGCACCAGGGGTTAGTGTATGGTTTAAATGGTTTGGCTGTATGGATTAAGGACTAGGATAGCCGAACCAAAATGGGAAATGGACCCTTGCTCAGTCATTGAAATTGTTTATGTCACCATAGTTAATAATCCAACAACCATAACCTTGTAGTTTAGTTTTGTAACTGGGTTCCCTAGTAAGTTATACAGGTATTGGTTTGGTAGTCCTACCACCAAACTAAAGACTTAGAAAACTTCGGGGGATGTTAAGGTATTTTCTGGTAAGATAATCTAACCAAACAATTAGTGGTGTTGGCTTGGACTAGCTTATTTTTTTTGGAGTTTTATATCTTGATATAGTTCCTAGGTACACACTTGGCTTTCCTTTTATCATATACTAAGGTATATATATTTTAAACATCATATTGCAAGTGTCACCACACATAGATATCCAACGATAGTGCATGAGACAGATTGGTATATTAGACAAGCATATCGGCCAGATGTCATACTCGATCATCGAGTGCCACTGGAGCTCAAGCTCCTTCTTCATCTACTGCCATGGAATCTTCATCATCTGGGGCTAGAGTTAGCCAACCCAGCAAAGGTCGCTCTTTGGTCCCTAGTTATGGTCCTTTTGATCTACTAGTAGATCCCGTAAAGTTAGTCGCTACTACAATGACTTCCAACAAGCAAGACTCTATTGTCGATGCTCATGGTTTGCCGATGGTGGATATGCTCTTACAAATCCCAGATCGATGGGCTCATGCTCCCACCAAGGGCTATATGGCTTATTCTCGATACCACTGCTTGGTAAGGGCTCCCCCTCCCCTTCACCAATGGTAGCTAAGGTTCTAGTATATCTAAAGATCGCTCAATTCCAGCTCCACCTTAATGGCTATGATATTCTAAAGCCTTTATGTCATGTTTATGAGGGATTTCAAGCGACCTTCGCTCATAGGATGATCAGATATCTCTATGCAATTAAGAGCAAGGCTGGGGCTATCCTTTTTTCAACCTTGAGGCAAGTAGTTAGTTCTAGCCTATGGAGGATTTATACTCTAAATACATCATGTTCAGATGGGAGTACTTCTTCATCATGGATGATTCTCCCTGCTTTCACTAATGGCATTTAGGATGTAAGTATATCATGATTATTAGCTCATTTTCCTTTCACATTTAGGCCTTCGTGTTGACTATTCTATTGACTACTTCTTTAGGTGTTGTGAAGGTTACTACCTATTTTGACTTAGAGGAGAAGTTGGAAGATTCGAAGAGGTCTCATTGGAGTCGATAACGGTTCCCCATCTTTTAGTTGTTGATTCCTGTAGACGGTATGGGCTATTAGCAGAAGGTTGTTCGATTGGAAAAGCCAAAGCTCCCTTAACCTAGAGGCTAGAAAGGAAATGGAAAAAACTTTGAAAGCTGGAGAGATAAGCGGGGAGCAACCAGTTCAACCCCACACACTTGATATTAATTTGACATTAGTCCTGTCTGAGAAAGGGGCATACACTGAGGTTAAGTATTTAAAGACCTCACTTTGACCTCGTCAAACTTGCCAACTGAAATTCCTTAGAGAATGGGAGGATGACGGCGTCGAAAGCACGACTGTTGAAGGAGAAGAATCACATCTGAGAGATAGCGAGGCTACCACTTCTTATTGGAATGAGCATCATTCTCCCGGGGCCATCGGGAGTGATCCATTGACCAACCTCGATGTTGGGGAAGCATCACATAAGACCTTTAGGTCAGAGGGCGAGGAACAATTTGTCCCTGGAGATATCATGATCCCCGATTACTTATAAGACTGAGAGTTAGGTATAAATTATAGGATTCTACATCTTTGGCAAAGCTTCAGCAACAACCGGATATTTGAGGAACCTAAGGGTTCGTCTAAACGTTACGTGCACTTCATACACATAAACATATATAGCCTTATATATGTTGCACTAATGAACTTTGTTTGCGAAGGAGTAGTTCTAACATCCTAAACCAATTTGTGTTTGCCAGAAGTATGAGTACTAAAAGGGGAAAGCTTTGATCTAAGTTTAAGCGGATGAGACGGGAGGAATACCCGAAGAAAATAAGGATGGAAACTTCCACTTTCGAACCGAGTCAAAATGTAGGACAACTGGACAGAAAGCTTAAGATGGGACAGATGGTGTCCTATCACCTGTTTGAAAATCTGGCCAACCCGGAACACAAGGATGTTTCTAAGAAGAGGTCTCATTCTTTGGAAAAATCAAAATTTAAAATGCCTCTTCCTCTTGCTAAATCTCCTAGGATGTCATCGTTTACTCGAGAGAATACCTACAAAATGGATATCTAGATATCCATTTTGTTTCTGGTTCTAGGTCTTCTAAAAATAGGGATAGGACAAATAGAAGGGGAAATGTCAATGTAACCCAATAGACTTCTACTTCAGGGGTGGTCGCCAAGGTTCCCATATGGGAGAAAGAGAAAAGGAGAGCTGCCATGATCACCGATCCCAAGGATCCAGATTATAATGAGTTTCAAAAGGAATATCAACCCATGAACCATGTAACATGATTCCTAGCAAGTTCTACTCCCGCTTCATTTAACGAAGTGATCAATATTTTTAGGAAAAACTTAGTGATGTAAGAGTACTGTCCAAGCTCCTTACTGTAACGACTCGTAAATTTTAACGGTTTTTATAACATAATTAACTGAAATTTTGTTCGGAATTTAATTATAAAATTTAGCAATGAAAATTTGATATTTGATATACGTTTATTTAAACGTAGCAAATGTCAGAAATTCATTAGAGAATATGGAAGTTTATTTTGTTGTGTAATTTTATTTCAATTTAAAATCAGTTGATTTGATTGAAATAAAATATTTTCGAAACCTGAATAGTTTTACATAATAAAAATGTAAATCATTTTCTAAGTAAGATGTCATATTTCGTTTCGCCAAATTTGAATGGCTCTAGCCCCGTTTATCTTATTTTCGATGGTTTAGCAGCAGTTTGGCAGCGAATATCGACTTTTGATAGGATGGTCGTATCGTTGATATCCGTGTACCATTATGTTCGGCTCGTCGTGCTGATCTCCGTAGTATATTTATTTGTACATTTTCGATGTCCGGTGCGCGGCGAAATCGGTAAAATGATTAGCCGTATTGGTTCCGCATTTGAGCCCTTTGTTTCTTTTTTCCATTCATTATCCACCGTATAATACAAATAGCCACTAACTATTGAAATTCCCAGAAATTAATATCGACTTTTGTTATTCGCCATGGTTTCAATTTATACGCTGGCTCGTCTTTTCACTTTTCATTTTCTCTCGTCCTTTCTCTTTCGTTCTGCCTTATTCTTCTGAAAATTAATAAACAAAGTATATTTTTATCTGAAGCCTATAACTAAAATTACGCATGTGAGATTGCTTGCCCATCATCTTATACCAGTAAACTGCTTGTTCGCCTCCATGCCTTAGCCCACCATCGCTTCGCTAGACAAACTGACCGTTGCACCCCGGCCTCCACCTCGCGTTCAACTCCAACAACCCATCTTCAACCCACATACATCTGATGTCAATCACCACAGTTCTCCCCTTCCAAACTTGTACACCACCTCCGCATCCACCTAACGCAACCCTCTCCGAGCGTCACCCCTGTGCCAACCCCTTCACTTCTTCCCCACGTGAGCGCGCTTCCCACTGCCAACCTAACCAAACACTCCACCGACCATTCGAACAGCTGCTTTTCTCCCACAACCGCCCACCCTCATCTCCGATGAACCATCCCGCCATTGACCTTCGCCTGAAACGCCACAGCTCAATTTCCAGTTCAGTCCTGCTTCCCTGTAGCCTGTACGCAAGAAAACTCCACAACCCAGCCTCACCTTCCATTTGACTTCAACATCGCCTCCCCTTTCCACCACCCTACACCTCACAACATATCACACATCACCTCCTCCCTTCAACTGAGAAATCCCCTCCTCTACCTATATCAGTTCGTCACTTCCGCCACTTACACCCTTCCACTGGCCTAAGTCACAGCCTTCACCACCCTGATCTGACTTCCCACTGCTTGCCCAAACCCATCTCAACCCCTCCTCCCTCTGACCAAACCCTCCACGTCAACACCGGATCCACCGAGTCTCCTCCCGCTCCACTTCCCTGTCGGCCGGCAGCCACCACCAGATCGCAACAGCCCTTATCGCCAAGAATTCACCCACTGCCTTCCTTCTCCGATACAAAGCAGTTCATATATACGTATGTATGTAAGGTTTGCTCATATATATTGCGTGTTTGATATATGTTATAAGCCTACTTGGTACTTCCTATAAAATATATAGAGTTCTCATATATGTTATATTTTAAAAGTAATATATTATAAGGTCCTAATCTTTTGTCTGTTCAAAAAAATATTTTGAAAAGAAATATGTGTTCAATATACAGTATATATGGATATTTGGATTTTTGAAATGTATATAGGTTTTACTTATATAATTAGTTTGTTTATATATACACACACACATAAGTCTGTTGTATGTATATATGTAAGTCTGTATGTTATATATCTAAGCTATCTCGTTATATATGTATAAGTTATATATAAAAGTTGTATGATCTGGTAGCATAAAATATAGGTTTATACAAGTTGTTCTATATTTAAATTTATAACTTTATATATATATGGCAGTATAGATATATGGTCAGTGTAGATTTTGGATATAATACATATAAGTAGGCTGATTTTAAATATATATAAGTATTGATTTTAAAATATATGTGTTAAATTTAATAATGATCTTGAAATATATATGGATGTTGATTTTGATATATGTATATATGTTATATTGATATACATACATACATATATATATATTATAAAGATTTTATTTTAAATACGTGTTTTAAATTTTAAACTTTTAAAAATATAGTTATATATATTTGTTTCATCGATCTCTGGTCCATCTTGACTTACCTTCTTAGAAATGAATTAGGATGGTCTGGTATGTGGTGGAGATTCCAGAAATGTAGTAGGATGGTCTGGTGTACAATTCTGTATGAGGTATTTACGTGACCCTGACTACCGTGAGTCAGCTTAGATGTGACTAAAACAGGAGCCATGCCGGGCCAAGTGAGGTCATTCCTCCGATCGGACACATTTCTTTGATACCATTATATTACCTTGTGATTTGATTGGGTGCACCTTTGATTTGGGAGTGTGTCTCGAGGTGAGCGGTAGTAGCTGCTATGCATTACCACCAGTCCGGATCCGCAAACGGTATATCTACCCTGGCATTGCCTCGCGTGCCGTGTTCACATGCCCTATCGTGCCTTCTACGAGTTTGTTTTATACCGTACCTATAGGGTGTCCTCTGGGTAAACCACCGGTTTGGTGGAGCTTACGGCATTGTATAGACTACGAGAATATATAAAATGTGTTAAGAGGGATATGGGTAACGCCTTAACGCTATTTTAATACTTTACTTTACTGATAGAAATATTCTAATAGCGTATATTACTACATAGTAGATAGTTCCATGGATCCTTAGAGGATGGAAATCCCAAGCATCCTTTAAGTTACTTGTATTTCAGTTGACATTTCGCTTGAGTTGAATTTACTGGTATAACAATGTTAATCCTGACTCGAGTGTTTTGTGTTTTGCTCTATGCTCGGGTCAGGCTGAGTGTCACAGCATTTGAGACTCACCTTTGGAGCTTTGATTGAAGATCTGTTTTTATCTATTCAGCTTCTCAGTTGTTTCCAATTGGTTTGTCTAGACTTGCCATTGTTTCTGTAGTAGATTCTATTGTAATTGAGATATCCATTGTATGTGTTTTAGACTCTGATGTTTATATAGTAGCTTCATGAACTACTATTTATCTATTCCACTGCTTATTGTTTTAATACTCTATGTCTGTGATTCTATGATTGGTTTTATTTACTGTATATGTTGAATTTTGCCAAATATAAATTTACAATCTGACATTTTGAGCAATTCAAGTCTGACATGTGCGGATGCGAATGGTTCGAAATACCGGGTCGTTACACTTGCCAAGGTGGTGAAGGCTGGAGACAAAATTTGCTAGCAATATATAGCTAAGAATATGAAGACCTTTGACCTTCAGATTGACATCCACCAAAAGATAAGGAGCACAAAGAGGTGGTAAGTCCCCTAGAGGAGCCAACACCACAGAGGTGGAAAGAATAAAGAAATCCTATCCATATGAGGTTGAAAACCAAAGAAAGGTTATGCGGAAGACTATAAGGCATTAAGGGGAAAGTATAACTCCAAGGCCATCGAGATTTATGAGACTTACAAAACTACCATGACCAAGTATAAGAAAATGGTTGTAACACCCCACCTCTATACCAATACTACCAATGAATATTACTAAGTGATACCGTTTGATAATACGAAGAATGAGGCGATGTTGGGTTAACACACGCGAATATTCTCATGAGCTAACACCGATACATATTTCAAAAATCATGAATTGCTCACCTGTACGTCTCTGGTATCGGTCCAAAGCATTAATCACGTGCGTTTCCAAGATAGAAAGATACACAATATAAACTTAATTACAGAGAACATAGAGTCAAAATGCAACGATAACATATAATATAAAATATATACAAATCCCAGTGAATCTACAAAAATAGTCAAATGTTCACTATCTATCAAATACATACAATATATATGTCCAATACCTACATCTTAACATCATCAACATACATGTAGCTACATAACTAAACAATGATAGACTGGTTAACTACTAAACTGTTTTCCATCTATGCCCCACAATCACAATTGGTCAGACTATTTCTAGAATAGGGCTATCAAGTAGTAATCTTAAATGGCATATGTAAAACGATGATAAAACAAATATAATATAAGGTAGAAGAGCACACAACTAATCTTACCTTTAGTCATTCACCCAATAAATCATACATTGGTGAGCACACTATTAATCTGAACAAATAAGACAATCACGCAGTTTAACATATAATGGATGAGTACACAACTAGTCCCTTAAAATGCACATACATATATACACATACATCTAATTACTAAAAGAGATAATCCTCGTTCATAAAAATAAACAATATAGTATAAGATAATCATACATCCAAACATATAAATGGAAATATATGCTAATAAAGAATAGATGGTGAGACACACCAATAAATGATCGTTGTCGACACACGCCAACCAAAGATAGTTAGTGAAACACGTTGATGAAAGATAGTTAGCGATACACGCTGATGAAATATACAGGGATTGACCATACGCTAGACATGCAGTCTTAGGTAAAATCATAGCTCGTCCTCTCAAGTGAGGAGTATGAATATTATATGGCTATCTTCCACACATATAAAGAAGAAGACGGGAGACTGGCAGTATACACCTGTTGCAGGAGAGACTACACACGTGCCCGTCCAACATGGCTCCTGCAGCCTTTAGTTACATCAAGGGCCATGGTGACCCAATATCCATCGGGTGCTAGTCAATGCTAAGCCTCGGTCACGACCCTACAAGTGCCCTATGGTAATAGACTGTTGGCCTATTTGATACTAGGACAAACACACACATCGATAGCATACAGCGATAGCAAACAGCTATATAATAATAAATGTGTCATGGATCTGGGATGCAACCCCGCAATCAGGCTGTTAGGATAGATACTAGCCTAATATGGTCTACTCCTCTACATATGATAGGAGCACAGAAAGTGATATGCATACCTATATATAGGCACATAGATATACATACATACATACATATATCGACACATAGCCATAGGTACACAGCCTTGCTTAGCACAGCGAGTGTCACCTCATATTCACTCTTATGCAATATCATGGTATTGCCATCATTATCCCATATGAGTGACATCTACTCATGTAACGACCCTGAATTTTTGACATTTGAATTGTGAATATTTAATTTAGTTTAAATATTCGAATGACAGTTTAATTTGAAATTTGGGATATCAGAATAAAATTGGTAATTAAATTATTGAATTTAATTATTGAAACTGGGTAAAAATTCGAATCTTTAGTTTTAAGCTGATTTAAAATAATCTGAAGGCTTTAAAAAATTCATATTGATTATACTGAAGATAATAGAAGTTTCAGAATTGAATTTGGAAATGCGTTGTTCAGTTTTGAATTTTATCATTTAAATCGGTATTTGAAAATAGCGTTCCGGGGCACAGTCTCGGAATTTGACGAAACCAGTTCCATTGGATCCGTAATATTGTATTATTATCGGATTTCAATTTTCGTAACATTTGAAGTAGTTGTGTGAGCGTACGATAAGCAAACGCGCTGAAATTAAATCGAAAATTTAATCTAATAACTGGTCTAAAAAGCTATCTTCTCCATACGATCGAGTTTGGACTCGAAGCCTTTTCCATTGTGTACGAAACAGGGGTATAACATTATAAACGCCTAGCGGCACGCCTCGATAGGAGATCGAGATTGTGAGTTGCGATAATCGAGATGATTTAAATTTGAATTTGAAATTTAAATATAAATAATAATTGTTGGAAGACCTCATTCTGGTTTTCAACACTTATCCTTCATTTTGAACACGCGTCACCCTCTAAAATAAACAACTCAATACGTATAACAGTTCGAAGAAATTTATGGCCGAAACCATATACCTTCTCAAAATTAATATCGCTCCAATTAAAAACAAAATCGAAATCGAATTTCCTCATTCGAAAAAAAATGGCCGAGCCTTATTCACGAAAATATCACGAGCACTATTCAGTCGAGTTGCCTCCATTTCGTTCGAAGCCAGTTCGAGTGGAAGTCTGGCGATCGCCAGAGCAACCTAGGGTTTCGCGAGGATATCAAGTTGCGACGAGGCCACGGTGGCAGGAAGGCGGCGGCGCGAGTTGGGGTTGTTGTTCGATTGGGAGGATAAGTGTTTCCGATTAACTATCGAGCGATGGAAGGGGCGACGGCAGGTGGAGCGGAGCAAGGCATCGCGGCAAGGACGCGGGGTCTTTCTCGAGCACGACAATGTTGCTGGAAGGTAGGAATTGTCGAAAGTGTTCGAAGAGGGATCGGTGAGTGGCTCGTGGAAGAGGCGTGGGATCTCGAGTCGATGTCAGTGAGGAAATAATCCCTGTTTTTAAAATAAAAGTTTGAATAAGTAAATATTCATATATATATTTGTAGGAAAAAAATGATGATGAAAAAAAATTTTACTGTAAGATGGAACTGCAGTTTTTATACACATAAATATATTTCAATTTAAATATATTTAAGAGAAAAAAAAAATTAAAAAAATTATTTTTTCGATTGTTTCGAATATTGATGAATTGTATAAATGTTTATACAAGGTCTAAACAGTGAAGAAAACAAACTGGAATGGGATTGGATTGCCAATTTAAAATCAAAGGTGAGATCTTCTCACTCAAATATGAAAGTGGAATTTTCAGTTATTGATTTGATTGACTGTTTTGATGTGATACTATATATAGTAGTATATAGCAATATATATATATTGGCATATGTATATATTGGTGATTGATTTTCCCGCATTATATAGCAGATGAGACCCTATTGCGCCGCATAATAGCAGATGATATTTTATAAATCCCATATACCGCAATATTCCACCTCGAAGTGGAATTGGTATTGTGCTAACATCTGTGGATGCAGGGAAACAGGTTGGAGGGATCCAACAGGATTCCTCAAAACATTTGAATTGGTTTCATATGTTATGTGATTGATTATTTATAATCTGTATATGATTATATCTGTGATTGAATGTGTTGAAGGCTAAAATGTAGCCGAATGTATTTTTGGTATCGTTGGATACCAGAAATGAATATAAATTGGATTTTGAAATTAAAGTGGAAAACTTTAAATGAATTTATTTTTAAGAATTGAATTTATTTGAAAGAAGAAATTTTAAAGTATTAAAATGAATTGTCGAAATCTTATTGAATAAATTCCAAGATATGGGAAAAGATTTTAATAAATGGATTTTGAATAATATTATTCGAAAGTTGGAAAATTTATTTGAAATGGAATTTTAAATGGTTTGGGAGATATAAAGGAATTTATTTTAAAGGCGATAAATTTGTTGAAATCCAATTGATAATTGATTTTGTATTGAAGAAATAAATCTTTGGGAAATCGATATAAAAATTTATTTGGTGTTTGAATGAAAATCGATTTTTGGTGTTGAGAATAAATTTGTAAATCGATTTGTAAAATGATTTGGTATTTAGGATTAAAATTAGAATCAATTTGAAATTTGATTCGGTGTTGAAGTAAATTTAGAAATCGATTTGGAATTTGATTTGGGGTTTGAAATAAAATTGAGAAATCAATTTGAAAGTCGATTTGGTGTTGAAAGTGAATATTTGAGAATGTAAATTTCGAATAGAATTTATAAAGGAAAGGGAAATTTGTTTTAAAAATAAACGTTGATTTATTTTTAAAGTGTGGGAAATATGATTTGGAATCGGTTTTCAAAGTGATGAAGTGTGGAAATAAATTTACAGTTTTGGAATGTAAATTTGAAATAAATCGATAAGGATTTATTAAATTGGTTTAAATGGACCATTTTGAGATGAAGTGTGAAAATATGATTTGAAATTGGTTTTCAAATGTGAAGTGTCTAAAATTTATATCTTATGAAGATATTTTGAAAATAAATAATTTGGGAAAATTATTTAAATTGGTTGATTGTTGTGAATATTGTTGATAGTTAAATCACCGACTATCAATATTGCCTTTGAAATGGCACTTGAATTGTTTTTAAAACAAACGCTTATTATTCGGTTTAGCCGGGAAAGGACCTTTGTGTCATATAACCCATTCCGAATAATGATACGACGATATCACTACGCTATAAATGACCTTCTGCAACACTTTTGCAAGGTGTTGCCAGCTAAAATGTTGCGACAGCTATAAAATTTTGGTCCTACTGCAACGTTGCATTTTTGGTGTTACCTTAGCCATAAAAATGTGTTGCTCTAGCTAAACAAGTGTAACACGATGCAACATTTTTATATAGTGTTGCAATAGATGTATTCAAATTAAAAAAGTAATAAAATTAGCAATCCGCGTGAATACGATCCAACGATCTACATTTAATCTGGTTGTTAAAATGGATCACCACTGCAATTTGGCCCAAAATTTCGTTTTCCCGCCTAAACTAGTTCAGATCCCCTTTTGGTTTTCATTTCAATTCGTCTCCTCCCATTCGCCTCCTCCCAGTCGCCTCCTCCCATTTGCCTCCGCCACCAAATTGTCTCCCTCCTTTTCTTCTGCTTCCTCATTCGCCTCCGCCACCAAATTGTCACCCTCACCCCCAGCTACCCCTTGACCCATCGCGACCATCTAGCTCCAACCAAAGCCCTGTCACGACACCAAAACCCAAAGCCAAACAAAGTTTTCCGTTCAAACCCCTTTTGCCACCGCTGTCGTCGCCATCAGCTCTCGCCTCCAACAGAAGACCTGCTCGCCACCAACCCCTCTACCTTTCTCCTTTAGACCACTTCACCTGAAAACCCTTCTAGCGCCTTAATTTCTCCCAAAACCCGAACTGCTCTCGAGATGTAGCTGTCATTCTCGCAACCATTAATCTGCTAATGGTAATAGATTGCAAGATGATGACATTATTAAGGATAAGCATGGGAATGGTACTGGTAATTTCAATAAGGTAGTACGCCCCCCATATGTTTGTGCAAATGCTCCTTTGGAACTTATATCATTTTCTAGTTATATTTTTGCAGGTATCATGTGTATATAATTCACATTATATCATTTTCTTCATGTCGGTTACTAGTTAATACTCACAGACTTGTATATATACATCCTCCTTATAGATAATTTTTAGTGTTTTATTTTTAAATTGTTGTTAAGGGAGATAGTGTTGAATTTAGGAGCTCCAAGTTCAGTTTTATAATCTAGTGCACGTTTTCATGTATTACTGCTGTTTGATGGTGAATTGATGATTACAATGTTCAGGTTGTGAGTGGCAGAGGTGATTGTTGGTAGAAGTTTTATTGTGGTGATGTGAGTGTTCGGCAGGGGTTGTTGACGGTTTGAAGGTGGCTGTTGGTCCAGTTATTACAGTTGCCTCATTTATTGTTGTAGTGCTTGCAATTACCATTTGTGCATCATTTTACGTCGTTTCAAAGAAGGCTCTTCCGAAATCGGATGAATCGGGCGGTGCCCCGGACCCCCGCCGGCGCTGCGCCCGGACCCGCTTCTCGGCTCGCCTTCGGCTCGGCATATATTTGTCAGTGTCGGTGTATGTATAAATTGAAACTGCATATGTAATGAGTGAACTGAGTGATGTAGTGAGGAATATCTGTATATGTGAATATCAGTGTTATATATCATTGAATTGTAAAATAGTGGAGTCAGGAATTTGTACTATTTCAAATGTTGAAATAAAATATTTATTTAAATAAATTACTGTTTAAATATCAAATTCTGTGTAATAGCATTTTATTAAATAAATATTTATTTTTATTAAAAAATCAAATATGCTCTACATTGTGGGCCCCACAAATTCAAAAAGTTCATATCTATAGCAACATTTTGGAATGTTGCTACAGATACCTATGGGTGTTGCCATAGACCCAAATAGGGTTCTATTGCAACAATATTACTTATGTTGCCTTAGATAGTCAAAATGTTGCCTTTGAGGTCTAAGGCAACGACAAAAATTGCATCACCCTAAAAGTGTTGCCATATGGCAACATTTTTCTGCCCTGAGCCAACATTTTTTTTGTGTTGTAGTAGGCCATTTATGGCGTAGTGTATGGATCGCATTTGCTATATTACAGCATGATGGGGGGTTCTCGCTTCGCGGTTTGGTGGCGAACGGGAGACTCTTACCCCTACATGTCCCTGAGAGGGATGGGTTGGTTATGCAGTCGAGAGGCTGGCCGTAAAAGCACTTGCGAGGTACCAGTGTAAGCCACGGTGGTGCTGGGATGGTTGCAAAGCCTACCAGTGTAATCCCAATTTGGTAATGTGACATGCTGAGTGTTGCTGTGTGATGATCATTTATTGATCATTTGTGATCAAAGCGTGGCTTTGTGAAAAAAACGTAGCTTTGTGGACGAGACTTCGTCAGGGCCTCAACAACCCAAAAATGGTCGAAACAGGAATGTTGCGGCAAGTTTATGAGGGTCGCGCCCTTTAGGGTATGTCATTTCCTTCTGGAAAGGGGTGGTATCATGGTATGGAGCCCAGATACTTACTCATGTGGACACACCTTATTTTTATGTGTGATGTTGGTTACCGAGCGCTCGGATAAAGGTCCCAAAGGACCGGGGGATGACATATTCGTGAGTTACCTAGTTACAGGGGTAACCCGGCCTTGTGTTGGCAGAGAGCAGTTGTCTCTCGGGACGTCCAGCCAGAGGCGATCCCATGTGGCAGTAGGAAAGGAAGTTCCTTAGCCTGACCATTTGTTGGAAATCCATTTCCCACTACGGAACTTAACTTGTACGGTTTTAGTTGTAGAACCTGCCATTTACTTATGGTGGTCACCACTGTTTAGATGGTAGCTATAGTAGGCATACGATACTGGTCGTATGCTGGCTAAGATTAATATTATACTTTCGAAATGTTTTCTACACTAGACATTAATAATAATAATCCAATGATTGGTGTAGTAAGCATCTTTGACTATCATAAGAAAAAATCTCCTCCAATTCTGCGTTTGCATTGTGTGTGTGGTGGGAGGTCTTATGGTAGTTTCATTTTCCAAAAGCATTGCGAACTAATTTTATCTTCTTTGTGAAAATAACTGTTTTACGATCTCACACCAGTCACCATGACTGACTCGGAGTTTATTGTTTCCCTTCTAAACTCTGGGTGCCCATAATTTTCCACACGGGCAGCCTAGAGTTATGTTATCAGGATATTCTGGATATTCTGGAGCTTTGGAAGCAAGCTGGATGGCGAGACGTACTCTCGTACTTGTTTATTTATTCCATTGTGTATTCTGTATGAGGACAAGTTTATATAACTGTCCGTGTTTTGTATTGAGTTGTATATTGACTCTGATTGATGTATGTATAGACTGATATAGTTCTCTGTTTAAAAGACTAGTGATTATCTATTATATATTGTTCCACTTCGAATGTGAGATTCTGATGTTGTTTCTGTTTTTCTGTTCTCCTTTTCTTCTGCCTTTTTCTACCTCTTCTTTTTAACCGTAATGGTTCGGTTTTACGGCATTCGATTGCGCGACAATTGATACAATGGACGTATTAATGTCGACTTTCGAGCGTCAAAAAATCGTATCGTTACATGTGGTATCAGAGCATCCAGTTAAGTGATAACCTTGGCTCTGTTGGGTGTTACTCATTAGAGATAGAGTCAGTAGTACTCTAGAATGAGTGTGAGTGTAATGATAGATACGAGTGCGTATTTGTTAGTGAATATAAAATTTGATTTGTATTGTGTTGACTTATCGGTTGATTGTTTATGAATTCTGGTCAGTGCAGTCTGGCCAACTGTAATCGATAGGGGTTTCTAAACTCTTAAACAAGATAAACTGACACGGTATTGTTTTAAAATAGGGTAAATGAAATAATTTTGCCCAAAACTATTTTTGTATAGAATAGAAATGATTTTCTATGAATTATTATAGTATATGGATGCTTGGTTGTTAGGAAGTGAAAAATTCTTGAATTATTATCACTGTTATATGAAAAACAAATAAGAAATAAAATGATATAACCAAAGATTTGAAGATAAATTCATTTAACAAATGAAATTTATAAATATGAATTGAAAGTATAATAAAATAAAATCCATATACGAATGAGATTTGGGAATGTGAATTGTAAATGTAATTTACAAATTGAAATGGGATTTGTAAATAAATTGTAAATGTGATTTATAATTGAAATGGAATTCCAGGAAGATAATTGAAAATAAATTCATTAATGGAATGTAAATAAGTTGATAACTTATAAAATATTTGAAATCTGATTGGAATGAGATTCAAATTGAAAAGGAATAAATTTGTGAATGAACAAATGAGTTTACATTTGTAAATAAATGAATTGAAGAAATGGAATGAAATTTGATTCGAATAAAGTTGAATAAAAAAAATCCAAACTTGGAAAAAATAAATAAATAAGATAAAGTGGATTGAATTCAAATAAACTAACTTGGTAAATTGTTAATTCACGAAGTAATGAATTGGAAGTTAGTTAAATTAAAGTTGAGTTGTGAACTAAATTTAAAATGGGTTGAATTTGCATTTAAATTCAAGTAAGTATAAATTAATTGTAATTTCCTTGTTACCGATTAAATAAATTCGAGATGAATTGAGAAGGAAAATTGAAATTTAAAAAGGATAAGCGAACGTACTAATTGAATTAAATTAGTGAATGGAATAGATTTGATGAATGAAAAATCAAATCAAAGATTGAAATTGGAAATTATTCACAAGGAAATGAATTTGAATTTTGAAGTGAAATAGCTTAAGTAAATATTGAATAAATGCTCGACTTAAGAAATTTTTTGTGAAATGGTTCAAATGAAATGAATGAGAATATGGAATGTAAGTTAAATTGAAATGGAATCAATTTAAATGATTGTTAGCTTAAGTAATCATTTAGTTGCATGAATATTAACGAATCTGAATAGAAAGAATTATCGTTTGACAAAAACGAGATTGTATAAATTCTATGAGTTAATAAAAGCAAATAGAAATTGAATTTTGTATCAATTGAAATAGATATGAGTTAGATTCATTTAAAAATGAATAGAATGGAAGAAAATGAATTGTAAACCATTGAATTGAATAAAAATGGTATGTGAATTGGTCGTAAGCAACTAAAGTTGTATTGAAATTTTATAAATTGCTAATGGAATTTATTTTGAATACATTGCTTATGAAATCTATGTATTTGCTATTGAAATAAGTGAAGTGTAAATGAATTTCTTATATTTGTTACTGACGTGTTTAAATTGAGTAAGTACAGGTTTTGAAGCCATTTGGCTGCATTTTAGGGTTGCGTAAATACTAATAAAATAAGCCGCTTTGCTTAAAAATGCTAAAAGGTACGCCTACGCAATAAAAATAGGAAATATGAACTGTTTTTCTGCTTTTCCGACCGAGTGGGTCGATGTATATATATTTATATCTTTTGTCAAATTGCAAAAGCTCCTCCGTACAAAGGAGACTCCGCCAAAATTTTCTGAAAATTTTGGGAGTTAGAAAAATTTTGAAAATTTGGAAAAAAATTTGTTAACGGAAATTTGATTTTCAAATTGTAATGGGAATCTAGGAATTGAACTAGAAAAGGTAAATAAGATTCAATCTTCGAAGTTAAAGATGAATCGATTTCAAGAAAATTTGAAATGAAAATCTGAATGAAAATTTGAAAATAAAAAGAATTCAAATTGAGTTGAAATTGTAAATTGAATTCAATGGAATTGAAAACGCAAAGTTAAAAGGAAATGAATATATAACTTTGTTTGTGAAGTGAAAATAAATATAAGAAGTATGTAAACACTTATATTGAACTTAAGAAATGAATTGAGGAAAATTCTTAAGTAAATTGGTTTTGGGGATCCATTTAGTAAAATTGGACATTGTTGTTAAGTGAATTATACAGGAGGTATAAAGGAAAATGGAATTGGATTTTGATTTTGAAGATAAAATTTATTTGCTCGACAAAGGTAAGTATTTAAAATTCCAGTATGAGATTTGATGTGATTCTGATTTTGCCACTTGGCATTTTGTTTTCTATTGAGATTTGAGAGTCCGGAGGGACATTTTGTAGTTGTACCGTGTTAGCCGCGCAAAGGAGATGCTGGCGAAATTTTTCGAAAATTTCGAGAGTTAGAAATTTTTTGAATAATTTACAATTTGAATTCGAATTTAAATTTGAATTGTGAAGTAAAATAAAGTTGTTTGAAAACTATGAAAGTATTTGGAAAGTTAGCTGAAGTGATAACGAATCTTTAATAAAAAGATTTGTTTTTAAAATTTGATAAAACTATTTGGTTTTGGTAAAATGATAAACAGGATGAAGCATTCTTCTTGACTTGTAATTTCGGGACGAAATTCTTTTAAGGGGGGCGATTGTAACGACCCTGAATTTTTGACATTTGAAATGTGAATATTTAATTTAGTTTAAATATTCGAATGACAGTTTAATTTGAAATTCGGGATATCAGAATAAAATTGGTAATTAAATTATTGAATTTAATTATTGAAACTGGGTAAAAATTTGAATCTTCGGTTTTAAGCTGATTTAAAATAATCTGAAGGCTTTAAAAAATTCTTATTGATTATACTGAAGATAATAGAAGCTTTAGAATTGAATTTGGAAATGCGTTGTTCAGTTTTGAATTTTATCGTTTAAATCGGTATTTGAAAATAGCGTTCTGGGGCACAGCCTCGGAATTTGACGAAACCAGTTCCATTGGATCCGTAATATTGTATTATTATCGGATTTCAATTTTCGTAACATTTGAAGTAGTTGTGTGAGCGTACGATAAGTAAACGCGCTGAAATTAAATCGAAAATTTAATCTAATAACTGGTCTAAAAAGCTATCTTCTCCATACGATCGAGTTTGGACTCGAAGCCTTTTCCATTGTGTTCGAAATAGGAGTATAACATTATAAACGCCTAGCGGCACGCCTCGATGGGAGATCGAGATTGTGAGTTGCGATAATCGAGATGAATTAAATTTGAAATTTAAATATAAATAATAATTGTTGGAAGACCTCATTCTGGTTTTCAACACTTGTCCTTCATTTTGAACACGCGTCACCCTCTAAAATAAACAACTCAACACGTATAACAGTTCGAAGAAATTTATGGCCGAAACCATATACCTTCTCAAAATTAATCTCGTTCTAATTAAAAACAAAATCGAAATCGAATTTCCTCATTCGAAAAAAAATGGCCGAGCCTTATTCACGAAAATATCGCGAGCACTATTCAGTCGAGTTGCCTCCATTTCGTTCGAAGCCAGTTCGCGTGGAAGTCTGGCGATCGCTAGAGCAACCTAGGGTTTCGCGAGGATATCAAGTTGCGACGAGGCCGCGGTGGCAGGAAGGAGGCGTCGCGAGTTGGGGTTGCTGTTCGATTGGGAGGATAAGTGTTTCCGATCAACTGTCGAGCGATGGAAGGGGCGACGGCAGGTGGAGCGGAGCAAGGCATCGCGGCAAGGACGCGGGGTCTTTCTCGAGCACGACAACGTTGCTGGAAGGTAGGAATTGTCGAAAGCGTTCGAAGAGGGATCGGTGAGTGGCTCGTGGAAGAGGCGTGGGATCTCGAGTCGATGTCAGTGAGGTAATAATCCCTGTTTTTAAAATAAAAGTTTGAATAAGTAAATATTCATATATATATTTGTAGGAAAAAAATGATGATGAAAAAAAATTTACTGTAAGATGGAACTGCAGTTTTTATACACATAAATATATTTCAATTTAAATATATTTAAGGGAAAAAAATTAAAAAAATTATTTTTTCGATTGTTTCGAATATTGATGAATTGTATAAATATTTATACAAGGTCTAAACGGTGAAGAAAACAAACTGGAATGGGATTGGATTGCCAATTTAAAATCAAAGGTGAGATCTTCTCACTCAAATATGAAAGTGGAATTTTCAGTTATTGATTTGATTGATTGTTTTGATGTGATACTATATATAGTAGTATATAGCAATATATATATTGGCATATGTATATATTGGTGATTGATTTTCCCGCATTATATAGCAGATGAGACCCTATTGCACCGCATAATAGCAGATGATATTTTATAAATCCCATATACTGTGATATTCCACCTCGAAGTGGAATTGGTATTGTGCTAACATCTGTGGATGCAGGGAAACAGGTTGAAGGGATCCAACAGGATTCCTCAAAACATTTGAATTGGTTTCATATGTTATGTGATTGATTATTTATAATCTGTGTATAATTATATCTGTGATTGAATGTGTTGAAGGCTAAAATGTAGCCGAATGTATTTTTGGTATCGTTGGATACCAGAAATGAATATAAATTGGATTTTGAAATTAAAGTGGAAAACTTTAAATGAATTTATTTTTAAGAATTGAATTTATTTGAAAGAAGAAATTTTAAAGTATTAAAATGAATTGTCGAAATCTTATTGAATAAATTCCAAGATATGGGAAAAGATGTTAATAAATGGATTTTGAATAATATTATTCGAAAGTTGGAAAATTTATTTGAAATGGAATTTTAAATGGTTTGGGAGATATAAAGGATTTTATTTTAAAGGCGATAAATTTGTTGAAATCCAATTGATAATTGATTTTGTATTGAAGAAATAAATCTTTGGGAAATCGATATAAAAATTTATTTGGCGTTTGAATGAAAATCGATTTTTGGTGTTGAGAATAAATTTGTAAATCGATTTGTAAAATGATTTGGTATTTGGGATTAAAATTAGAATCAATTTGAAATTTGATTCGGTGTTGAAGTAAATTTAGAAATCGATTTGGAATTTGATTTGGGGTTTGAAATAAAATTGAGAAATCAATTTGAAAGTCGATTTGGTGTTGAAAGTGAATATTTGAGAATGTAAATTTCGAATAAAATTTATAAAGGAAAGGGAAATTTGTTTTAAAAATAAACGTTGATTTATTTTTAAAGTGTGGGAAATATGATTTGGAATCGGTTTTCAAAGTGATGAAGTGTGGAAATAAATTTACAGTTTTGGAATGTAAATTTGAAATAAATCGATAAGGATTTATTAAATTGGTTTAAATGGACCATTTTGAGATGAAGTGTGAAAATGTGATTTGAAATTGGTTTTCAAATGTGAAGTGTGGAAAATATATATCTTATGAAGATATTTTGAAAATAAATAATTTGGGAAAATTATTTAAATTGGTTGATTGTTGTGAATATTGTTGATAGTTAAATCACCAACTATCAATATTGCCTTTGAAATGGAACTTGAATTTTTTTTTAAACAAACGCTTATTATTCGGTTTAGCCGGGAAAGGACCTTTGTGTCATATAACCCATTCCGAATAATGATACGACGATATGGATCACATTTGCTATATTACAGCATGAAGACCGGTGATGAAGACCGGATATTTGTGAAAACGATAGGATGACCTATCGATTGTCTCTGCACCGTTAGCTACGGTATAGAGATTTTCTTTGTGATGGGAAGTTTTATCGGGATTGTGAATATCCGGATTGCAAGGGCTTCTTTGGAAGTGTCTTCGGTTCTGTTCGAACCCGGAACAGACTTGTATGGTTACATGTCTGACATTACGTTTTGAGATATAAAGCCGATTTCTTTCAAATACATTTCTGTTGGTGGCGGAGAATTTATTCTCTTAGCTTAACACTCTTCTCTGAGACGTACGAGCTCAGAGGTTATGTAGTTGAAATTTATCAGCGATATATTCCCAATTTGGTAATGTGACATGCTGAGTGTTGCTGTGTGATGATCATTTATTGATCATTTGTGATCAAAGCGTGGCTTTGTGAAAAAAGCGTAGCTTTGTGGACGAGACTTCGTCAGGGCCTCAACAACCCGGAAATGGTCGAAACAGGAATATTGCAGCAAGGTTATGAGGGTCGTGCCCTTTAGGGTATGTCATTTCCTTCTGGAAAGGGGTGGTATCATGGTATGGAGCCCAGATACTTACTCGTGTGGACATACCTTATTTTTATGTGTGATGTTGGTTACCGAGTGCTCGGATAAAGGTCCCAAAGGACCCGGGGATGACATATTCGTGAGTTACCTAGTTACAGGGGTAACCCGGTCTTGTGTTGGCAGAGAGCAGTTGTCTCTCGAGACGTCCAGCCAGAGGCGATCCCATGTGGCAGTAGGAAAGGAAGTTCCTTAGCCTGACCATTTGTTGGAAATCCATTTCCCACTACGGAACTTGTACGGTTTTAGTTGTAGAACCTGCCATTTACTTATGGTGGTCACCACTGTTTAGATGGTAGCTATAGTAGGCATACGATACTGGTCGTATGCTAGCTAAGATTAATATTATACTTTCGAAATGTTTTCTACACTAGACATTAATAATAATAATCCAATGATTGGCGTAGTAAGCATCTTTGACTATGATAAGAAGAAATCTCCTCCAATTCTGCGTTTGCATTGTGTGTGTGGCGGAAGGTCTTATGGTAGTTTCATTTTCCAAAAGCATTGCGAACTAATTTTATCTTCTTTGTGAAAATAACTATTTTACGATCTCACACCAGTCACCATGACTGACTCGGAGTTTATTGTTTCCCTTCTAAACTCTGGGTGCCCATAATTTTCCACACGGGCAGCCTAGAGTTATGTTATCAGGATATTCTGGATATTCTAGAGCTTTGGAAGCAAGCTGGATGGCGAGACGTACTCTCGTACTTGTTTATTTATTCCATTGTGTATTCTGTATGAGGACAAGTTTATATAACTGTCTGTGTTTTGTATTGAGTTGTATATTGACTCTGATTGATGTATGTATAGACTGATATAGTTCTCTATTTAAAAGACTAGTGATTATCTATTATATATTGTTCCGCTGCGAATGTGAGATTCTGATGTTGTTTCTATTTTTCTGTTCTCCTTTTCTTCTGTCTTTTTCTACCTCTTCTTTTTAACCGTAATGGTTCGGTTTTACGGCATTCGATTGCGCGGCAATTGATACAGTGGACGTATTAATGTCGACTTTCGAGCGTCGAAAAATCGTATCGTTACAACTCACAAGGAGTAATCGAACAAATATCAACTCCATTGTCTCATACCACCAGGTGTTACTCACTCGTTTAGCCAATGTTTATACACTACACTCACTCCATCCAATAATATTATATGCAGTAAGTCCATAGAATAACCGAAGTAATATTACCAAAAATCTCGTACCAATCGGTATTACAACTCCATTTATTCAATATCCTCATCGTAGAGAAAATAAATCAAATAAAACACATAATACAATTGTTTATCGATTCAAAAGGAGTTTTGTTATAAAATATACTTTTCCAAAATCTTCTATTCAATTTTAAATATCAATATTAAATTTAAAGAAGATTTAAATTAGAAAATTCTCATTCTTTCCCCAAAAATCCCTTATTTTATAGTTTTGAAAATAATTATTTTGCAAACCACTTATTTAACTTAAAAGAAATATATATGTTAAACTTTCATTCAATTCCAAATTTTTTAAAATCCTTTCAAAAATAATTCATAAACTTTGAAATTCTTCTTTAACACTTAGGAAATAATAATACAAGTTTAATAACTCATAATTTCTTTTAACAACAAAGTAAAGTAATACTTATTTTTCCAATAAGGATTTTCAATTTGAAATAATCCTCGAACCCATGAAATGAAATTCCAACTTTAACATAATTATAACCCTCGTTTATTCAAAATCACTTGTAAACTATCGTTGAAAAGTAATTCACCAAACTAAAATTATATATATTTTTCTTCTTTATATAAAGTCTTTTAAATCTTAATCATTACACTATACTGATTTATATAATTTATTTGTATAAACAAATCCCAAAAATTACACTCTGCTTCATAATATAATTCAAATTCCTTTATATATTTCCTAAGGCTGTTAAATAACTTCTTTTTTATTTAAAAATAATCAAATACTAAATAAATTACTTTTAAAATTATTCTTAATAAAAATATATATAATAAATTTTTACTAATAGTTTCCATACAATAATTAAATAATATACATCTTATTATAATTCCATAAATATTATTTTATAAAACTTCTAATTTATTCGAATCCCATAATATTGAATACATCACTTTAAAATATAAATTATAAATACTCTTTTATAAACATCCTACAAATATTTTACAAACATGGATAAATAAATTATATACTCAAAAGTACATTTATTTAAACAAATCCGAGGAATCATCACTTTCCAAATAATATCTATTTACACATTTCTCAAGAATATTTCACTTAAGCATTTCACTATTTATTTTCAAAATAATTTATTTCTTTCAAATCCTCACCTTTTAATTCATTTACCCCCTTTCTGATCAATTTCAACTGTTGTACCCGACTAACACAATCATCAAAATCAATCAATATTACATACAACATAACTCAACCAATGTTTATAGACTATTTAATCAATATCAGCCAAAACAATCAAATTCATCACATCAAACCACTAAAAACAATCGCTAATGGGCATTCTAAACTTAGATGTGAGTATAACAATACTGACCTTGATTCCCATAATCAAATCCTGTTTTTCTTTCATAGCTCGATATTTCCAGCCCCTTCTTCTCCATTTTGTACAATAATTTCTCCATCACCTTGGCCTTAGCAACCACTGAAACTCCAGACCCCATCTACCAGCCTTCAATCCCCACACATCATCAAGCTCTGCGTCGCCCTTCTCTAACTTGACGTGCTCCGCCTGCCACGCCAACACCTATGCAGCTAGCTACCGTCTCTGCTTCATCCATCGTTGGTCGCTACCCCAAAGCCGCTTGATTTTCCTTAGCCTGGATGTCGTCGTCAGTGAAGTTTCGATTCTTTTTACGTGTTTTTCCCTTCTGCCGATTTTATTACATGCCAAGATGATTTGGAAAGCCAGGCTTTTTGGTTAAGGAATGGGTTTGGATTTTGTGTGGGTAGTGGGCTAAAAGAAGGCCTTTAGAACGAAAGAGAGAGAGAGAGGAATGGAAACTTCTATTTATTAATGTTAATTTTTCTTCATTTTTTCCAATCTAATCCTTTAGTTTGTATAAATTTCAACTTGCCATTTCTAATTGCAAATTAAATTTCTGTATTCACATATAATAATTTTATAAAATATTTGTGAATATATTTTCGGTTCAATTTAAATTGATATTTTCACAAAATATATTTCAATAGAGTATACATGATATTTAAATTCAATAATAATTTTATTTTCGCTGATTTTATTAGTATTAAACAAAATAACTTTCAACTATTTAAACTGTATGAAAATCATTTATACAATAAAAATATTTATATTCAATTAAATATTTTATTCAAATTCAATATATTTTGAACGAATCGATTTCAATTTATTAAATTAAAATTATTTTATCGTTAAATCTCAATAAATCATATTTTAAAAATTAAAATTATCCATAAATTGAATTCGAACGTTTTATTTTAATTGAAATTATTTATTACAATGCCACAGAAAGTAGGGTTGTTACATATCTCCTCCCTTAAGAAAATTGCATCCTCGCAATTTCTTATAGGGAAGAAATTTGTTCTCAACTCATATACTCTTAACCTTCTACATTTCATCATTATTAGATCAACCCGATCCTTTATGCGGGTTATCACAAACAAAAACCAAATTTCCTCTTCCTCATCTTATCGTATGGTAAGAATTTAAAATTTCGGTAGAGTCTCCTTTGTACGGTGAGAGTTTCAAAATTTTAGAACGCATATAATTACATGATATACATATACGAAGAGAAATTCAAACAGAAGGGCAACCTAAACATGGAGAAACAACACGATATCACATACACACACACACACCCCGATATAAGTGTAAAATGTGCCTTAAATTTGCATTTTTAAGCAAGTATATTTCATTTTGTGCAAGCAAAAGAGAGCATGCACCAAAAATTCAATCCATAATGTCTTCATGTACCTAGGCTCGGCTTATAGAAAACATATGAGATCATATTTTAACCTAAAATAGCATTGCATTCATATAATAAAGGAGGCATGTTGCATTTTCATTTTAGACCACTTTACGACTAACTTTAAGGTGCCAAAAACACAATCATTTAATGCTTTCAAAAGAAAAGTTATAGCATAATGATTATGTATCCAAAAAATCTTTCGGATCATGAAAATAGGGTTTGCGTCAAAAGTTACAGTGATTTAACTAAACAACACAAACTCGGAAATAAATCTAGAATGCAGGCCCACCTATTCAAAACCCATTTGTCACATATCAAATGACAAAATTTTACAAAGATTCTGAAACAAAACTTGTTCCTTATTATCTTAGCTTTGAGTACAAGATCATCGAAAACGGATGAGAGGGTCAAAAGTTTAATCAAAATGCTACATCGCTTTAGCGTTAAAATTTCAAGCGCATATCGGTAATTTTGATTCGTCTTTGAACACATTTAGCATTATCACACTTTTAATTTTCAAAAGGTTTAAACATCAAAGTTGTTCCTTATGAACATATCTTTCAAATTAAAGAAAGATCACTTAAATTTGATCAGAAAATGAAAAGTTGTATCTATGATTGTAGAACATAAAACATTGAAAAATTGACAAATTTATTTTCGAAACTTCAGGTTTATTTCACCTCAATTTTAAAACTACAAAAATCAAATTTCTACTTAGCGCTTAAAATAAACTCTTTTCTTGTTACAGAACATGTTTTTTCATAAATAATTTTCTTTCCACAATTTCATCATATATATAAATATATATATATATATATATATATATCACAAAACAGTAATATCTTTCTGGTAAAAGTTTGTTTTCAAAAATATTTCACAAAGTCCTCTAAAAACCTTTATACAAAATTTACTTCAACATTCTTTATATGACGATATAGATCCATATTAACTTTCCACTTATTATTATATATCTTGAAATATTTATGATTTCGAATTTCGATAAGTGTCATTTTCCATTGGTTATAGTTCAGCTTAGTTTGTGATCCACCAAATACATTCTCCCTCTTTTTTTCCCAGTTATGTTTTAAACAATTTAATCATACTTTACAATTATTTTCTTTCCCCATTTTCACAAATGTGTTCTGTTTTTTTTCATTTTCACAGAAGTAATTCTTACGTTATATTTTCTTTTCAAATAAAATAATCGCTTATTCAAAATATTTGAATAACATACTTATTTTGAAATTACTTTTAATTGGAAACTCATATATTTGCATTTAATGCCTTAACGTATATATTCTTTTCATTATAAATATGATTTATTCAAATCACATCAAAAAATCTTAACTCGCTTATCTCTATATATGTACCATCACATTCTATTTTTATTATTTACACTTCTCAAAATAATTTACCCTTTTCATATCAAAACACCATTATAACATTTCCAAAATATTATACTCTTTTCAGAATACTATTTAATTCATCTCAAACATTTCTTTTTTGCAAAACATAATAGTCTTTTCCAAAATATTGTGTTAAAATGTCTCGTGCTAGTATTAAGAAATCCATATTGAAACGTTGGTTAGGTGCATCGATTAGAATTCTTAAAGCACTCAATGGACAAACTAACACAAATTTAACCACTAAAACATTTTCAAGTATTCCGATATATAATTAATTTTCTTACTTTATCAAAATCACCTACCCACTTTGTTGTAAAATTAAATCTTCTTGCGTTTCAAAGCATATGCTTGCCTATAGTAGTATAAGATATTAATAATATTTATAAATAAGATCATAAAATCAATTGATTGCTACCACACAATCTACCACTCATCAATCATCTATACATACAAAAACATGCAAGCACACAATCCACTTCATCACTAATCATTCATCCATCCATAATAGCAAGCATGCATTTAGTTAAATTTTTTATCATTCCATATTTTAGTTATACACACACATATTTTTTCATTTCATAGAATAGATTCATTTATTCCCCCTATGGCTTCTTAAAAAACTGAAGGAAACCATTGGTTTCTAAATTTTCAATCAAATATACAACCAAAGCACACATCAAATTAAACAACCAAAAGCGTTCAGCAGAAAGTATCTATCGGCTTCCGTTGTTCCACTCTGATTACTATTGGATCGTTCTTCTCAACTAACTTCCCCACAACTTATTATTTTGATGACTTTTAGTGAAAGACCCGATCAGGGTCTCTAAACCTTCCCTAACCAAGCAACTCCATTCTTTCTTCAAAACCACATAGAGGTCTAATATTCATCATCTATGCCGACACTACTGGTCGGACATACTACTTTTACCTTCACAACCTCCATCAATTCCTCTACTTCATACCATAGATTCCTCTGCATCATACAGAACTTACTCTCTAAAATAGGTAGAAGAAATGTATTATATAGTAAGAAAAATACAAACACATCCTCAGTCGATTACCCCAGTAATCATCGTATTCTCATAAGATCACTTAACTATATATAATAATCCACCACACACCCATGGGATAAGAACTCTAATTCTCATCTAGGGCCAAGACTCGTGTTTCTTATGCTTTATATTGTTCAAAACCTACATCGATACTGTTAGCCATAAACCCCACTCAAAGAACAAAGGCATGAAAGAAGATACAAAAAGTACCAGCATCTACTAAAGTGGGTTTTGGATAGGGATCATGAATGAAAGTTTCGAAGGCATTAGTAAGACTTTCGAAAGAGTCGTTAGCAGCAGGCACCCTCACAAGTGATAAACAACGTACATGCCTCTGAAAAAGATGAAAAAGGGGCAGCAAAGCCATCTATCCGCCTCTTTAAGACCTTCCGGCGTAGATGAACAGCTTTGGAACCCCTCTTTTTTCGAAGGTAGTGAATGTTAATCTCCCATATGCGTGCTAAACCTTTCGGAACTAAAGGTTTCGCTCTTATAACAACCCTTTTGAAAGCATACACAGGCCTTTCGAACCAGTCGAAGCCAATAATGATAGGGGAAGGTCCCGCCTCAATCCACATGCATGCATTCGAAAGCTACTCAACATCATCGAAACCAGTGGTGCTTCAACATCTTTGAAGCCCCTATGGACAACCTGTCGACAGAGTCGGAGGCTCCTATCTCACTTCCGATAACAACAAGGCAATATGAAGAGAACAACGCATTTGAAGACCTTTAGACAACGTCGAAAGATGCTTTGGAGAAAACAGCAAGAAGAGATACTCAAGGCTTAACAAAGGCAAAAGGATGATAAAAGAGCCTTTTGACTTAGTCAAAAGGTTTGGAGAAAGATAATGGGAGCGCAAGGGTAAATCAAAAGACTCAAAGGAGATGCCCTTTGATGGTGTCGAAAGGCATGAGGCAGCACATAAAAAGGGGTCCCTTTCGACCGAGTCAAAGGCATAGGCACGGAAGGGGCCGACCTGCATCTATAAATAAGACCTAAGAGGTCCAATTTTGGGGACTGAATTTTGGGAATCCTAAATTCATTTTCTTACACCAACTTCTTAGCCGCAACAAAATCTTCTGTAAACCTGGATCAATTTAAGGAAAAAGCTTATATAATTGTAATTTATTTTGAATCACTAATAAAGAGGAGATGGCGGATTCATTAAGGATTTGGATGATGAGGAAGATCATTTTGATCATTAGCTCGACTAATGATCCATTGCACATGATTAAATCTTGTTCTCTTAACTTTTTTTGTCTATGCAATGCATAAGATCAACTTGGGTATATAAAGTCGAAACGCATCACCATCGAACCCAATACTAAACAATGAAAATAAGAATGGTGATGGGGTTTCGACATTGGTCAATTTATGAAAATAAGGGATATCTAGGTCTATCATATATAAGAAAAACAAAGTGGAACTTAGGAAATTATCAGCTGGACCTGTTTCGAGAGAGTGGAAATCCTCTCGACCTGATCTAAAGAGGGGTTCCGGTTTATAATTGGCTAATGCTTGATTAGAGAGGAATTCATTCTAAAAGGGTTCATCCCTAGCTACACCTGCAACTCATTCGAAGGGGTTCCTCTACAAAAGAAGCGAAACCATTGGGGTCGAGAGCAGTTATCTCATATTAGAAAAATGTGCAACCCTTTCGACATTGTCGAAAGGGCCAGAACAAACCTTTCGACATGATCGAAAGGAATGGAAAGCTAAAATGAATAGTTGAATCCGACCCATTCACAAGAAAGGTTTCGAATGAGATGCTACTTCCTTAGCATGTATTTTTGAGCTAACTCCTTAAACCCTTTCGACTAAGTCAACATGGTCGAAAGGTAGGTTTTGAAGGAAGAGGTCTTCTCAACAATTTGGTTTCGTTTGAACTTGGTTACCTTCCATATAGATTTGGGGATGTTGACAAGTTTTCTTGTTAACATTTTTGGCGCTAGAAGGAGGGACCGAATCTCCGACCTTGTCACTATATTATAGACTAATTTTGGTTCATTTGACTTGCGTAGGAAAAATGAGATCTAAACGATTAAGAGGAATTGAGAAGGAGTTATCCACGCCACCACTCTTGAGGAGAACATAGCTCCATCCTTTAATCTGGAAGGGGCTATGCAAGAATAGTCTTCGTCACCAGCTCAGCAAGATGAGAATATTGCAAAGATTAAACACTTGGAGCAACAGCTGCCAGAGATGCAAGAGCTTCTTAAGATGGCATTATCCTAGAAATCTTCAAAGACAGCAAAACCAACTCAGGGGGACGAGGTGGTTTTCCTCAGAAGGAACTTGAAAGCCCACTCCAATGAGAACAAAAGCAAAATAGATATAACGTCCTCCATGAAGAAAGAGCACCATCAATCTAAAGCCAATCACCAAGGGAGAGTTCTCGATAAGTCGCTTGAACAATCTGGAAGCTCAACATCAAAGGAAAATTTTCTGAACCAGAAAAATTATTGTAATGTTGATGCTTATCCAAAGGATGCAACTAAAAAGGCAATAGAAGATGCAATGAATATGAAAGGGAAGAGGACAATGGATGAAAATGCCAATGATAATGAACGTGTATCGCAACTTTACTGATGAGATCATGGCAACGATCATCCCGCCATATGTGAAGATCCCAACAATGAAATATCATGGAGTTACAAATCTGGATGTTCATCTAATAGCTTTCGATAGCCAAATGGATTTGTATAATGCTTTGAGAGCTTTCAAATGCCAATTATTCCCGATCACTCTCCAAGGATCTGCGGCAAAGTAGTACGGACAGTATCGAAAGAAAACCATCTATTCATGGAAATAGTTCTCTTATGAGTTCTCTTCCCCGTTCTGCATTTGCAAAGATCCTACTATAGATTATATAGTTTGGCCAACATAAAGCAAAGACCGAGAGAGTCCTTGGTAGAATATCTGAGGAGGTTCAACGCTGAAGCTCTAAAAGCAAAAGATATGAATGACTAAGACAAACTGATTGTAGTACATTCCAACTTGATTGAAAACACCCCCTTCTGGAAGCAGCTCTTCGTTAACGGGTGTAAAGATTTACAAGATTTCCACTTCTAGACGGACAAGTTCATTTGGATGGATGGGCTTTACTATGTTAAGAGGAAAGCAATCCTAAGAAAGAAAGGGGAAGATTTGGCTTAGACCGAGGACATAAAAGAATAAGATGGGAAGAGCCAATTACTAACGCAATCGCTTTAAACAAGCCAATGTCTTACGTTTATGTTGTGGCCATGGAAAGAGTCAACTTTCTAACCTCCTTTAAGGCCAAGAATAACCCCGAGCAAAGAAAGGGAGGTGATTACTGTGCATATCATAAAGCAAACGACCACAAAACTGATGAGTGCAGGGTTTTGGCTGGAATCATCCATAAATTGATCCGCGAGGGTCATTTGAAGGAATTTGTTCAGGAGCAGCAGAAAGCTCAATAGACAGGCGATGGTCCACAGAACACCCTGGCAATGCCATGGATATACTGGAAGATGAAGACCCCCTGAGCTTGAGCCCACCTATAAACAGAATTGATGTCATTCACAGAGGGACGCACCCTGCGAGCAGCAGTAAAGGGGCCCGAAATAGATACATCAAGGAAGCTGAAGAAGGCATCTTTTCAGTCTAAGAGCCCCCATCGAAGAATACACGACTCAGTGTTCAAATGCCGAATCTTGTTATCACCCCTTAGGAGATGAAAAAAGGGGTTCACCATCAGCATAACGATCCGCTGATGATTACTGCTCAAATCGGGTTGTCCATCGTCACCAAAATTCTTGTAGATACTAGCAGTGCAATTAATGTTATCTTCAAGCACGCCTTTGATCAAATGAATATCCCCGAGGATAAACTGGAACCTATCTCCGGATTTAATAACAAAGGGTCGATTCCAGTGGGGCAAGTGAAGCTGCTTGTGCAAATGAGGGTCCCGCCAACTTACAAACTTTTGTGACTATTTTTGTGATCATCAATCAACCTTCTTACTACAACGCCTTCTTTGGCAAGCCGACTCTCGACGAAATAGACGCATTCGTCTCCCCAAAATATCTCATGGTAAAATTCTTGACAAAAAGAGGATAAGGCACCGTCCGAGGGGAGCAGTTCAGCCCCCAAGAGATGTATTTTGCTATCTTAGATCAATATAAAAGGGATTATTCCACTTACTTTGATTCTTTTACTATTTTACAGCCTTCAGATGATGGATTTTCACATCTAATATTCGAAGCAAAGGTTAAGATTAATAAATCTAATAAACGTATGTATGAAAGTTACATTCCTTCCAGAGGCAAGAGGAAGAGAGTTGATGCTAACTCAGTTGAAAAAAGTCTAATTGTCACAGAATTCGATTGCCGAAAACAGAAAGGATTAAACCTATAGAGGATCTTGAGGAAGCATGCCTAGATTCAGATGATGCTACAAAAGTGGTCAAAGTGGGAAAAGATTTGAATGGTGACTTGAAGAAGGATTTGATCCAATTTCTCAAAGTCAACAAGGATGTATTTACTTGGTCACATTCTGATATGGTGGGGGTTGATCCAATGGTCATGTGTCATGCACTCAACATCAATCTAGAAGCAACCCTCATTAGGTAGAAAAAGAGACAGTTAGACAAGGTACGGTCAGATGCTTTGAAAGAGGAAGTTAACAGACTCCTTGAGAATGGATTTATCCTAGAAATATACTGCCTAAAGTGGTTAGCTAATCCAGTTATGGTAAAGAAATCAAATGGGAAATGAAGGACTTGCATTGACTATACAGACCTGAACAAAGCATGTCCGAAAGATTGTTTCCTGTTACCACGAATAGATCAGTTAGTAGATGCAACAAGCAGACACAAATTGTTGACTCTCATGGATGCCTATTCAGGGTACAACCAAATACCAATGTTCAAACCAAATGAGAAACATACCAGCTTCATAACTAAGCGGGGAATATGTTGCTACAAGGCAATGCCATTTGGATTAAAAATGCAGAGGCAACATATCAAAGACTAATCAACAGGATGTTTAAGGAGCATATTGGCCGAAATATGAAAGTTTATGTGGACGATATGCTAGTAAAGTCTGGCAATCTAAGAATCATCTTAAAGATTTGGAAGAGATGTTCAGGATATTGTGGAAATATCAAATGAAATTGAATCCAAAAAAGTGCTCTTTTGAAGTCTATTCGGGAAAGTTTTTAGGCTACCTTATAAGTGCCCAAGGGATTGAGGCTAACCCTGATCAGATTTAAGCCATTAAGGACATGGCCGAACCTAAGACCAGCAAGGAGGTAATGAGCTTGAATAGAAGGATGGTCGCCTTAAGTAGGTTCATTTCCAAAGCTACCGACAAATGTATTCCCTTCTTTGACGTAATCAAGAAGAAGAAGAATTTTGAATGGGGAGAAGATTGCAGAAAAGCTTTTTAGGAATTGAAAAGCCATATGAAAAGCCATCAATACTTTCTAGTCCCAAGAACGAGGAAGTCTTCTACTTGTATATGGCGGTTTCAAAACACGTGGTCAGTTCAGTATTAGTTAGAGAAGGAAAGGGAGCTCAACTTTCGGTATACTATGTAAGCAGACGATTAAAAGATGCAGAAGTCTGATACCTAGTGATAGAGAAGCTAGCTTACCGCTTGATTCTCACAGTGAGAAAACTTAGAGCATATTTTCAAGCACATTTGATCAGGGTATTGACCAATTTTCCCTAAAGCAAGTTTTCAGTAAACCAGAAACTTCAAGAAGGTTGGTAAAATGGGGAATCGAGCTTAGCCAATATGATATAGAATTTCAGCCACAAGCTGCAATCAAGGGGTAGGCATTAGAAGATTTCATAAATGAATGCACTAACTTTATCAAAGAGCAATCAAAAAAGGAAAGGGATCAGAAGCCTATATGGAAATTGTTCGTTGATGGTGCGTCAAATGAACTGGGAGCTGGCGTGGGATATGTGATAATAACGCCAAACGGGCATCGCCTACATTATGCCATGAAAATAGGATTCCCCGCAACGAACAATATGGCAGAATATGAGTTTATGGTAGTGGGGTAAACCTTGGCATTAGAACTCAAGATTCCACAAATTCAGATCTTTAGTGATTCCCAACTAATGGTAAATGAAATGAAGCAGATATATCAAACAAAGCACTCCAAGCTATCTTTATATGTAAAGAAGATACTTAAAATTCCAGCCATGTTTGAAGACTTTTCAATACATCAAATCCCAAGAGCGGAAAACTCTCAAGCAGATTCACTGTCAAAACTAGCCTGCTCAAGGGGAGCCCCGGAAACACGAATTGTACCAATAGGATATCAAGAAATCCCGAGCATTGAAGAGGAAATAACTGAACAAGGAAAGGAATTATTAGTTTAGACAGGGTCCCAAGCTATGCAACAAGGGAAAATGGAGAAAGAAATTGAGAGAGAAATATCAAATGAGAAGGATGACCAATCGACAACAAGTAACACCATACGATAACACTTGGATGTCACCCATCATTGAATACCTTATTAAAGGAATACTCCCCCCGACAAGGGTGAAGCAAGAAAAATCCGGCGACAAGCACCAACTTTTACAATAATGGATGGGATCCTTTATAAGAAGGGGTATGCACTTCCCTGTTTAAGATGCGTAAGCCTGAATGATGGAGTAAAATTGATAGCTGAAGCACACGAGGGATTCTGTGGAGATCAATCAAATGGAACAAAACCGGCAAAGAAAATAATGAGGCAAGGATTTTATTGGCCTCGTATGGTAAGCCAAGCCATCGAGTATGTGTGAAGATGTGAAAAATGTCAAAAATACTCAAATATTCCCGATTGCCCCCAAGTCAGTTGACTCCAATTGCAAGCCCATGGCCCTTTGACATATGGGGAATAGACTTAATCAGCCCATTGCCAATCTCAAAAGGAGGAGCAAAGTACGCCGTAGTCGCCATAGACTATTTCACTAAATGGGTTGAAGCAGAACCGCTTCCAAAGATTACTTTTGTGAAGATACTCAGATTCGTTATCAAAAATATCATAACCAGATTTGGAATTCTCCAAAAGATAATTTCTGACAATGGGACACAATTTGAGAGTGAAGAATTCTCTCGCTTTTGCCACAAGAATGGAATCATTAAAAGCTTTTCATCCGTCGCACATCCAAAAGTGAATGGGGCAGTTAAGGCTGCAAACAAAACCATAAAGACAATTCTGAAAAAGCGGTTAAACAAAGCAAAAGGATGTTGGGTAGAAGAATTGCCACTTGTGTTATAGGCTTATCGAACATCCACCAAAACGGCGACGGGACATACTCCCTACATTTTGACATATGGGTGTGAGGCAATGTTACCAATCGAGATTGAAATACCCTCACACTGAAGAATCACCTATGCATTTTATATGAATCAAGAGCTGAAAAGAGAGTCCTTAGATTTGATACATGAATTAAGAGATGAAGCAGTGGTAAGAACCGCTGAGTATCAAAGGAGAATCTAAGGGTACAACTCGAAAGTGAGAACTCGGTCATTTCGCGAAGGAGATTTGGTACTCCGAAGAGTGATGGCAAATACCAGGAACCCCGTAGATGGACCTCTGGGACTAAATTGGGAAGGACCATTAATCATTTGCAAAGTAATCCCCCCGGGAGCTTACAAATTATGCCAACCAGACGGCAATATGGTTTCGAGAACATGGAATGCCGAACATTTGAGGCCATATTTTCCAAAGATGAATGAATAAAGCATCTCTTTCTTCAAAAATGAAATCTACATGGTTGGGAGTGAAATACTCATTATATTTGGATATTACCTAAGATGGTAGTCTACTTAAGATGATAGAAAGCCTCTGTCCATGCCAAGATGGCTAGGGCAGGGCGCCTCCAGGAGGGAGGTCGGAGTAAGGCTTTATCAATGCCACGCTATGGTCAGGTTAAAGCACCGGACAACCCCTTGACCGCGTCTCTGGCCAGGTCAAGGCACCTCCTAAAGGGAGGTTGGGTAAGTTCTTGGTTCCAACCTCTAAGAATGAGCAAACCAAGTGCACTAGACAATGAACTAAGATGTCCAAGCCTAAGAAGAGACTCATTTAAAAATGGACTAAGATGTCCAAGCCCAAGAGGAGGCTCATCAAATAATGGACTAAGATGTCCAAGCCCAAGAGGAGGCTCATCAAATAAGAGACTGAGATGTCCAAGCCTGAGAAACAACATATCCTATTATGGACTGAGACGTCCAAGCTCAAGAGGCAGCCTATCAGATTGCTACTATATATAGGACCCAAAGAATCTATGCATGTCAAAGAAGACTGAATCTAAAAAGTAAAGCAGAACTCCGTCTATTAAATACCCGAATCTGGGTTTCAAGACTTTCATTTCCAAACATCATCTATTAACACCCGAATATGGGTTTTGGAACATTATTAATCACTTACGATCTTTATACCCAAATCTGGGTTTCAGGTTATTACTTGATTTCACTTTAATGTCCTAATCTGGGCTTGTGGTTTCTATTATGAAGACAATTATCATGGACTTCTGATTATCCAACATATGCCCTAATCTGGGCCGAGGATTTCTGTTATGACAACAATTACTATGGATTTCTGCTTACCCAATATATGCCCTAATTTGGGCCGGAGATTCTTCTTACAAAGATAATTGCTAATAATCTCTAATTGTCCGCATATGGTCTGATCTGGGCTCGGGATTTAACAAGAAGACAATTATTACGAAATTTTGGTTAATCTACCATAAATACCCAAATCTGGGTTTAGAAATGTCACTCAGAGGACTATTTCTGGATATTTCTATCTAGATTTTGGATATCTCATTATTAATTTCTAAACTTCGCAAGTTGATACCATAATTTGGGTTAAAATTCATTGCTTTCTAACCCTTATTGAATCCCAAACCTAGGGTATAAGGTAAAAGGGTTGAGGTTGCTATAGACAACTAGAAATTTCAAACTGGACTTCTTAATACCTAAATCAGAGTTAATGTTTTATAACTCTAAATGATGCTCACCAACATCTGAATAAAGACTTCAGGATCATTCAGATCTTCGAGAAAATTTCCAAATACATATTAAAGTGGATGGGTTACGAACGCCTATTTTCAGATAATATCTTATAGCCCCTATTTACAGCCATTAGCTAATTTCCACAAACAATTCGTAAACTAAATTTATAATATGCATTAATGGCTATTGGTTATAGGCCCTAAACCTTTTAAATCGGGATTATGATCAGCTAACTGTCTAAATACAGTAGCGTTAATATGCTGACTTATCATGAAGCATGCATATAAATATGATAATGAGCTAGCAATAGAAAATATCACTTACTTTGAATTTTGCAGGAAAAATGAAGTTATAAAGAGCGAGAGAGTTCTGAAACTTTTGTCCCAAAGAACAAAAGTTTCTTTCGTGCAGGGGAAAGGAGGCGAAATGTTAGTCATAAAACCCACTCAAAGAACAAAGGCATGAAAGAAGATACGAAAAGTACCAGCTTCTACTAAAGTGGGTTTCAATAGGGATCATGAATGAAAGTTTCAAAGGCATTAGGAAGGCTTTCGAAGGAATCGTTAGCAACAGGAACACTCACAAGTGATAAACCACGTACAAGCCTCCGAAAAAGATGAAAAAGGGGTAGCAAAGCCATCTATCCGCCTCTTTAAGATCTTCTGGCACAGATGGACAGCTTCGGAACTAAAGGTTTTGCCCATATAACAACCCTTTCGAAAGCATACACATGCCTTTTGAACCAGTCGAAATCAATAACGCTAGGGGAAGGTCCAGCCTCAATCCACAGGCATGCATTCAAAAGCTACTCAACATCATCGAAACCATTGGTACTTCAACATCTTCGAAGCCCCTATGGACAACCTATCGACAGAGTCGGAGGTTCCTATCTCACTTCTGATGATAACAAGGCAATATAAAGAGAAGCGTATTTGAAGACCTTTTGACAATGTCGAAAGGTGTTCTGGAGAAAGCAGCAAGAAGAGATACTCAAGGCTTAACAAAGGCGAAAGGATGATAAAAGACCCTTTCGACTTAGTCGAAAGGTTTGAAGAAAGATAATGGGAGCACAAGGGTAAATCAAAAGACTCAAAAGAGATGCCCTTCGACGGCGTGGAAAGGCATGAGGTAGCATATAAAAAGAGGTCCTTTCGACCGGGTCGAAGGCATAAACGCGGAAGGGGCCGAACTACATCTATAAATAAGACCCAAGGGGTCCAGTTTTGGGGACCGAATTTTGGGAATTGTAAATTCATTTCTCTTACTCCAACTTCTTAGCCACAACAAAATCTTCTGTAAACCCTAGATCAATTTGGGGAAAAATCTTCTATAATTTTAATTTATTTTGAACCATTAATAAAGAGGAGATGGCGGATTCTTTAAGGATTTGGATGATGAGGAAGATCATTTTGATCATTAGCTTGACTAATTATCCATTGCACATGATTCTATCTTATTCTCTTAACTTCTTTTTGTTTATGCAACGCATAGGATCGACTTGGGTATATACAGTCGAAACGCATCACCATCTAAACCAATATTAAACAATGAAAATTAGAATGGTGATGGGGTTTCGACATTCGTCAATTTATGAAACTGGAGGATATTCAGGTCGATCTTAAACAGGAAAAACAAAGTGGAACTTAGGCAATTATCAACTGGAACTGTTTTGAAAGAGTGGAACTGCTATCGACCTGATCTAAAGGGAGGTTTCGAGGGGGTTTCGATTTATAATTGGCTAACGCTTGATTAGAGAGGAATTCAATCGAAAGGGGTTCATCCCTAACTACACCTACAACCCTTTCGAAGGGGTCCTCTACAAAAGCAGCGAAACCATTGGGGTCGAGAGCAGTTACCTCATATTGGTAAAATGTGCAACCCTTTCGATATTGTCGAAAGGGACAGAACAAACCTTTCGACATGATCGAAAGGAATGGAAATGTAAAATGAATAGTTGCTTCCTACTCATTCAAAAGAAAGGTTTCGAATGAGATGATGCTTCCTTAGCCTGTATTTTTGAGCTAACTCCTTAAACCCTTTCGACTAAGTCAACATGGTCGGAAGGTAGGTTTCAAAGGTAGAGGTCTTCTCAATAATTTGGTTTCGTTTGAACTCGATTACCTTCCATATAGCTATGGGGATGTTGACAAGTTTTCTTGTTAACAGATATTAACTGTAACACCCCACCTCTATATCCATATTACCAAAGAGTATTACTAAGTAATACTGTCTGATAATATGGAGAATAAGACGATATTACGCTATCACACGTGAATATTCCCTTGAGCTAATACCAGTACGTATTTCAAAAATTATAAACTACTCACTTATACGTACCATGTGTTAGCCCAAAGCAAAAATCACGTGCGTTTTTAGGATAGAAATCTAAATAATATAAAGTAAATTACAAAGAACACAAAGTCATCAATGCAACGATAACATATAATATAAAATATATACAAATCCAAGTAGGTCTACAAAAATAGTCAAATGCCAAGTATCTATCAAAAACATACGATATATAGGTCCAATACATACAGCTCAACATCATCAAAATACATGAGGCTACATAATTAAATAATGATACACTAGTTAACTAATAAACTAGTCTCTAACTATGCCCCATAATCACAACTGATCACTTCGTCCCTAAACCTGAAATGTCCACTATATTTTTTACGTGTTTGTTTTTTTTCCTTCTATAATTTTATTTCGTGCCAAGATGATTTAGGAAGCCAGGCTTTTAGGTTAAGGAATGGGTTTGGATTTTGTATGGGTCGTAAGCTAAAAGAATGCTCTAGAATGAAGGAGAGACGAATGGACAATTCTAACTGTTATTATTGTTCTTTTTTCATTTTTTTCCAATCAAGTCCTTTAAATTGAATAAATTTCAACTTGCCTGTTCTAATTGCAAATTAAATTTCTATATTCACATATAAATAATTTTATCAAATATTTGTGAATATATTTTTAATTCAATTTAAATTGATATTTTCACAAAATATATTTCAATAGATTACACAAGGTATTTAAATTCAATAATTAATTTACCTTCATTGATTTTATTTATATCAACCAATATCTCTTTCAACTATTTAAACCATATGAAAATCATTTACACAATAAAAATATTTTATATTCATTTAAATTTTTTATTAAAATTCAATATATTTTATGAAAAACAATTTCAATCTATTAAATTAAAAGCCTTTTATCATTAAATTTCAATAAATTTTATATTTTAAAAATTAAAATTATCCATAAATTGAATTCAATCATTTTATTTTAATTAAAAACATTTATTACAATGGTGGAGAAAATAGGGTTATTACAATGGTAGAGGACATAAGGGTCAAGAATGGGAAAGTAGAGGGTGATCGAGACGAAATCTGTCGGATTGCTTATGAGTGGAGGCAGGAAAGGGTTTTCTCTTAAGGCCGAGATCGTAGCCTTGGTGGTTGAAAAAAAATCTTAGGTAAACACTGAGAAAACCTTTCGAGAAGAGAATGAGGAGCTAAGCAGCTAGCTTGACCAAGTAGAGGACCTCTTGATAAGTTATACTGTCGGATGTATATGACGGGAATTTGAAATGGATGGACGATTATCCAGAAGTCATGCCATCCATCCATAAGAGGTTGGTGAGGGAGGCCAAGGAGGTGAGTGAATAAGGAGGGCCACCTTTCAGCTTGGATGCCATTGATGCTCGGTTCTCATAAGAAGAGAAGGAGGATATCCGTCAAGGTTATTTCAAATTGGTCTTTGTTGAAAAGGAAGAGAGGGAAGAACAAGAGGAGGGAAAAGGGAGGCTCCGCTTCCACTGCTATGACCCAAGGTAAGACTTCAAAATCGATCCTCTATGCTCCATGCACGATGTTCCACTAACTGTTTACCACATTTCTTCAGATTATACTGCTAGAAGCAAATCTTTGGATAGCGCGCTGCCAACTCCCTTAAGATGTAAGATTCTTCTTTATATCCATAAGTCACTATTCAGTATATACAAGCATGTCTGGGTAGGTCGCTATCTTATAGTCCTCCTTATTTTCATGTAGGTGATATGATCATGGTAGATCTAGCCAGAGTTGTGGCACCTTCGAAAGCTTTTGGGTTGGTACTCGTGCCTATAGGTCCTTCTAAGTCGATTGTAGAAGAGGAACCCCCAAAAATGATTGATGGCTAGAAAGATGATGCAGACATAGAGATTGTGGGCTACAATAAGGGGTTTGAGGATGTTGATAAGGATGAGGTGCTCAGGGAAAGCATAAAGGCCAAGCACCCAGAAGATATGGCTAGAGTCAAACTTGAGGTAGCGAAGGATCTCGGGCTTATAAAGCAGAAACAAGTTGAACTCGATGTTGCCACCGAGTCTAAAGTTAAGAAGGATAAGGAAAAAAACAAAGCTATCTAAATCCAAATCTTCTAGAAAAAGTCACTCGTCTCGGTCCAAGTGAAGATTTCACCTTTCTTGATCGATTTTCTACTTCTTTTGTGTACTGACATTGTAAGGGCATGTGTCCAATTTTGTTAACTTTTACGAAGGCATATGCTCATTATTTCCAATTCAAGTGACCTTTTGGCTATACCCTTGACCGTGATGTAATTATGTTGGCTTTTGAAACTTCTTATGATTGATGCTTCTTTTACTTCATATTATACTTTTTCCTACACAACCATTTATTCCAACATATATACATCTTATATGATTTTTAGATGGAGCCTTTATACCTTAACCATTTCTTTTGCGGTAATACATTGGGCCTGTATTTCACTATTGCTTGTGTATCTACATGTTAACAATCTTTATCTTGCCATGGGATGTGCTTGTTTAGGAATAACCATTGTCTAGTAATGTCGGGCAAGTGGTTCTTATCATGTCACCTTTCTAGGTCATCGTTGTTTCCTTCGTCTTTCTTCTATGACAACGTTCTTGATTCTTTAGCATTACCAAACACTATAAGGTTGAAAGGAGATTTTACACCCCAATCTCGGGTGGGCATTTTTAGTTTTTGAGTCCATGGTTCCCATTTTAACGAATACGAGGGTCGACCATCGATTGTGGGTTTCCCGGTCAGCGATCGTGTTTCAACTATGGGTAAGGTTAGTTTATCGCTACCAACAAGGGCTTTAGGATCGATCGTTGTTAGTGAACTACCCAGTTGGTGGTCATGTTTTGACCATGGGTAAGCCTAGTCCACCATTGCTGGCCAGAATTTTAAGGCCGATAGTTAATAGCTCCAATTGGTGGTCATGTCCTGACGATGGGTAGATCTAGTCCACCATCGTCAGCTAGAGTTTTAGGAACGATCATCAATGGTGAACTACCCAGTCGGTTGTTATGTCCTGATCATGGATAAGGACTATCCACCATTGCCCCCTAGAGTTTTAGGGCCAATCATCAATGGTGAATTATCTAATCGGTGGTCATGACCTGACCATGGGTAAGTCCAGTCCACCTTGCTAGCTAGAGTTTTAGGCAGTGAATCTTGCGTTGATTCAGTGTTGGGTGCCTCCGAGTGTAAGGATCTTGCCCATAAAGTTACATAACACCCAATCAGTATGGGTAGGCGATCTTCATATAGATTGGGCGAGTTCGATTGCTTATTTTGGTTCTACAACCCACTTATGGAGGGGATGGTAAAGTCGAGGTGATCAGCCATACCTTATTTCATGATCCCTGCAATTATAATGAGTTAAGTGCATGAAAAGAGGGAAACCTGACACAATTAGATTTCAAGGAACGCAAATTTATTAATAATTGTTTCAAAGTTGCTTGTATCGTAGGATAACAACATTTAAATAAAAGCAACAGTAATTAGGTAAAATTATGATGAAGATTTCATGTCTTTCAAGATTTCTTGAATACATATCGATCTATCATGCTAAGTATGTATGCTCCATTACCCAAATCTTTTTTAATTATGTATGGTCCTTCCTAGATATGGTCAAGTGCCCATAATCTAGGGAAGATTCGCTTTAAAACTAAAGCCCCTTGCTTAAGCGGGCGATGTTTGACCATGGAATTGTATTGCCTAGCTACCTTCTGTTTGTACGCAGCTGCCTTTAAGGCAGCATCGTCGTTCTTTTTATCAACTAGGTCCAATGACATGTTCAGTAACTCCTCGTACTCATTTGGGTCATAATAAATCCGCCTATGACATGGAACTGTGGTCTCAATGGGAAGCATGACCTCTGACCCATAAGCTAAAGCGAAAGGGGTATGTCCAATTGCGGTTTTATAAGAAGTGCGATAAGCCTAAAATTCCAGTGGAAGTTCATCCACCCATACCCCCATTTGTCTTTTCCAAGCGCTTCTTTATGAGAGTTTTAAGAACATTGTTGACCGCTTATACTTTTCCATTTTACTACAAATGTGCCGCTATAGAAAAGCTTTTCTTGATTCCATGTTGTTAGTAGAAGTTGGCAAACTCCTTGCCATCAAATTGTTGTGGAACTCCATACCTACCTATAAAATTTCTTACCAAAAAGTTAATGACCTTGGTGAAAGACACTTTAGTAAGTAGTTATGCCTCAACTCACTTAGTGAAGCAATCTATAGCCACTATTGCATACTTAGCTCCTCCCTTAGCTATAGGAAGCTCTCCAATCAAATCAATCCCCTAAACAACAAAAGGACAAAGACTGACCATGTATGTCAGTTTGGTAACACACCTTAAAAGCGGGTTAGAGAATCCTCTTCAGTATAAGATATTATCTTGTATCATAAAGCGAAGTGCTTCCGCAACACATTTTAGGCTTTATTTTAGTTAGCTGGCAAGACTCTATTAGCTAAATATTTGATTATTGGGGTCATCAAAGTCACCTCACAATCAATACCGCAATGATGTTTACCTCCTTGAAGCTTGGGACCGATAGGGTCATTATCGAAACCAATCTGAGGACTAGTCTCTCCAGAGCTTGCTAATTTTACCAAATTGTCTGCATCTTAATTCTCTTCCCTTGAAACGTGCTTAATCATAAAAAATTAGACGTTGTACCATGCTGTCTTCTTGACCAATGCTGCACTTATGGTGTGGTTTACGCTTCCAAGTATAGGTATAGATCTTCCCTTTCTACTGGTATGGAAAGGATGGGAAAATTTTGCAAGTGTTCCAGCAGATTAATAAATGCAGCTAAGCATTCATATGTCCAAGTAAACTTGCCTTTCTCCATTTTCAATGCCTCGAAGAATGGTACACACTTATCGGTTGCCTTAGATATGAATTTGCTTACTGTTGCTACCTTGCTATTTAAACTTTGGATTTCTCTATGCGTTTCCAGAATCATAATGTCATTCAATGCTTTGACCTGCTCAGGGTTGGCTTCTATTTCTCTAGCGTGTACGATGAAGCCGAGGAACTTCCCCGAGAAAACCCCAAATGAACATTTCAACGGATTCAGCTTCATTCCAAATTCTCGACGTACTTGGAACATTCCATCTAAGTGGTCTATGTAATCCCTTGCCCTTCTGGATTTTACCAACATATCCTCCACGTATACCTCCACGGCTCCTCCAATCTGGTTAGCAAACATCTTATTAACCCAACATTGATACGTTGCTCCAGTATTCTTTAACCCAAAGCATATGACCTTTAGCAGTACATGCCTAAATCAGTTATAAAGCTAGCATGGTCCTAATTCGAAACATACATAGCAATTTGATTTTATCCAGAATAGGCGTTCATAAAAGATAGGAGCACATGGCTTGCGGTCCTATCTACCATCAATTAATTCTAGGAAGTAGAAAGCAATCTTTTGGGCAGACATCATTCAAGTTAGGGAAATCAATGCATGTCTGCCACTTCCTGTTCGGTTTCTTAACTAGTAATGGATTTGCAATCCACTCCGGGTAATGGGATTCATTGATGAATATGTTTGCCAATAAGGTATCGAGCTCCTCATTTAAAGTAGCTGATCGCTTGGGACATGTACTTCTTTTCTTTTGCTATACCAGGGGTTTCCTTGAATCAATATTCAGGGGTGACATGAGATATGAAGAAAAATTCCACACATGTCAACATGCGACTATGCAAATACATCCTGATTATCTCGCAAGAAACCTATTAACTGCATCTTCAAATCACGTTCGAATTGGGATCCAATCATCATTAACTTAGTTGGGTTATCATTGTCTACCTCCACAAACTCTATTGCCTCTATAGGCTTTGTTATTGCCCCCTCTTCTCGATCCCTTAGGTTCATTTCATTGGAAGGATCAACGGCATAACCAAATGGGGGCCCTTCCTTTAAATGCTATGCGGTTAATTTTTTGGCACAGAGAGTGGTCTCTATGTGCTTTCATTTCTCTAGATGTTTGTTCTCACGAAGGGACTGACACGATTAGTTTTTGAGAAAATTGATCGAAGAAGTTGGAATTTAATTCCATAATTGACCCCAAGTGCTAGCGGAAAATTGATAGAGTTAGGGGTATGTTCTAGCGGCAATTTTTTTACTTATATTTAACTTTATGACCAATCTCATTCAAAATAAAAGGTGTTTTTCTTTTTATTATATACTTGTTATATAGCGATATAAATAATTAAGTAATTAATTTAAACTATATAAATGGAAAATCCTTAAATGATATTTTATGTGACGGTAATTACAGATTGTTGTAATCATGAGAATTTTATCACAATGAAAATAAGATATTGTTTTAAATATTCCTAGTCAAGATGTTTGGAGAAAGGATATCGATTCATCCATTGAGACTAGAGTACGTAACGCTCTTCAAAAATTAGACGGTGTATTTCTTATGGCTGCTGAAGGCACTAAAGTGTTACGTACTGATAATTATTGGATAACTATGGAATGACTCGCTCAAGAGTTCTCTGTTGGAATGTTAGAAGGAGTAGACGACCCTTCACCAAACTTGTGGCGGGGCAATCGACGAGTCATTCTAAACAGTAAAACTTGACGTTCAACACGGTCAGGTATGTTTTACTTAGAATAAAATTCTAGTGTGACCAACACCCGAAATCCAAAAGAAGTCAACGTGTGTTGATCGATCAGATTCTTAGTGTTGACCGAGGCAGGTGCAGTGTTTATCTACACAAACTGAGTCCAGTGTCCCGAATACCATGAACGGACTAGCCTGTGTAGATAGCTCACTCGTGCTAGAAAAACAAGTCGCATCGCACTTTAAAATTATCTCTTTTGGAACTTACCCGTTATCGATGGAAAATTGATAATGGATCCGTTGTCCAGAGCGATGCAGAAAGTTTTTCTTTTCAGGATTACTGGAAGTGCAGAAATGGAAAGGCGGTGTGATGGAATCATCTAATATGCCCGAGTGAAAAGCAAATCGTCATATCAGAATCAATTCGACGATCAGGACTTAGCCAATTTGATGAAGATAGATAGCTAACACTGAAGAAAAGAACTTTTCTCCGAAACCACAAATATTTAACTAGGGTTAGCCCTAACTTCACCACCGATTGAACATGCCAAAAATCAATTGCCTTCCTTCGAATGGAAATCAACCAAGTCAAGATCATCACCTCTACCGTCGTCATCTCAAGATTTAACAACGCCAACCTTCAATTCAAGTCAAAGTTCAAATCAGGTCCTGGGGTTTCAAGTTTATCGTGTTCGAGAATTTTCGAGCGACGGATCTGGAGGTGACGGCTGTGTTGGATGGTGGCAAATAGCTTGGAGAAGCGACGACAGGTAGTGGTGGCATGACTTAGGTCGGGGGCGGCGTTGGAAGGTCAAAGGAAGAATAGGTCGACATTGAAAACTCGGGTGGAAGACTTGAATAGCTCAGTTGTAAAAGAAGAGATGAAACTTAAGGAAAAAATTTATAAGTGTTTAACTTATAGAGAATTTTCTTAAGGCAACATGTCGGTACCAATATGTTTAAGTCGGTATCGACTTGTTATTTTCCCTCCAATTCGACTCAAGTTCATTGCAAAGAACCTACACGACAACCTAAAGCACTACGTAGTTCCCGGAATGCGAACTACATCGACAATGCAGAGAAAAGAAATATTAATAGACTTTAAAGCAGACGGTTAACGAAAATCGGTCAAGAAAGGCAAAGTAAAAGCAACATCTCGAGACGGCACTCAAGCAATCAACTGGAATTCAGAAAATAGCAGTTCGGGACTTGCCTTAATCCAAAACACGCTTTATTTTCAACGAAAGCATACTCTGAGGTGCAAATATTAACCGGCTTTTTAACCAAGCAGAAGTCAATGGAAGTTAGAATGTCGAAATGAAGACGAAACGGCTTGAAATCTTAGAGGCATGCTTAGATGGAGCAAAGGAATAGCTCGGAGAAAAATCATCCAAAATATGCTAAGGGGACAACTTGGTACCGACTTGTTCATGTCTCTACTAACTTGTTTTGCTCCAAATTCATCGCATCCAACTTCACACGAGTTATTCTCAACCTCTTCCATGTTTGCTCAAGTGATCCCAAAGGGTTTATGACGACCTATTTCCAGAGTTGAAGAGTTAGCGGCCAGAACAACGGAATAAACCAAGAGATTAAGGAACGATCACCAAAGTCAACTAATAATCGATGGAAACAACATAGAATGCAACAAAATGGGGAAAGAAATAGGATGCAAGAAGGTTTGAAAAATTTCGAACTAAGAGGGCATGTCGGCACCGACATGTTTAAGTCAGTACCGACATGTTTGTTTAACTCGGATAGCTCTACGATTTTGCAAGTGGCTTCATACTGACATCTGGACTCTACTCCAATTAGACTTTTGATTCAACACCACTGTTTTCCTTATAAATACAAACCATAGAACAATCAAAACAGAATCTGATTTCTGCTATCACTATGCGGAAGCTCTGCCTCTTCTTCATCTTCTTTCTCTACACAATAGTCACCAAAGCAACCAATCTAGATAATTTTAAGACTTAGAATCTGTCTAACCCATGTATTAGTGACTAATTCTCTCTTCGATTCTCTTCTAATCTTAGACAAACTCTGTCAAATCAACAATCAATAAAACTATAAAGTAGACGTAGACCAAAAATTATCGAATCATTATAAAAACCTTTGTATGTCATTTTTCTGTTATCTTTGGTACTATCTACTAGATCTAGGTCTCACAGTTTCCCTACAACTCATTCTTGCGTGTTGATCTATTTTTGCATCAACACAAAATACAAAGTTGTTAATAGAAATGATATTGTAGAACAGAACCAGTTACGCAGTAGTAGTAGTAGATCAAAGTGGATGTCGGCCTTCATAGCTATGTCTTTCATTTTTTATGCTTAATTTTTTGACGACTCTTCTTCATATCTTCATCTTTCTTTGCTTTAATCTGGAGAACATATAAATCGGGTTAATTGATGTTCTAGTAGTGTATCATGTTTAATTGTCAGTGAGATGGTACCCCTATGATTGTAACACCTTTAGCTCCAGATTTAGCTCCCGTTATAAGCAGAGTTAGTTTAGCAGGCTTTATCCTCAAAGTCTATGTTATTCTAGGAGGAGGAAATTCGATAACTACATGTATTTTTTTTTAGAAAATTTATAAATGAATAAATAAGAGGAGAAAAAACGCCTTTCTCCGAGGGCTCACAAGAAAAAGACAGCAGATGACGAAAGTCTCACAAAATAACCCGCAAAACAGTAGGGGTACAGGAAAAACTAAAAAAAAGAAGGGGAGACCACATCAGCCATAAACTAAACCACCCGAAGTGAGTGGAGAGGAAGGGACACACGATCCACCAGCTTCCACAAACCCGCCTTGACCCGAAGGAAAAGGCCAGACCTCCAAACCAAACCAACAATAGTGCGATCTAAAAGGCGCAAACCAGCAACTCCTTGGACAGCTCACTCCTAGATAGGAAGCAAGGTACGAAGGAGAAAAAAGACCAGCCAGGATGCGCCGAAAAATCGATCTGGGATGATGACAAGCACAGAGACAAAGACGCCACCAACGCAAAACCAACAGCTAAAAGGTAAACCAAGACAATCCGAAACAGCCGAGCTACCACAGTAAACCACCAAAGAACCAGAGAAGAAAAAGCCGAACATCACAAACAAGACAACCAAACCCTGGATACAGCACCTGGAAAACTAACAACCACATTAAACACAAAAATGGGGGGAGGGGAATTGAGCGATGGGTGAAGGCCAGCGCTCGCACGCGATGATCAACCTACTCCCAGTCTAGCGTGAGACAAAGCACACGAGATAGAGAGGAGTCTTACTAGATGCTCCGCACGGGAGCTTAAGCGACCCCTGAAAGGTCTTCCACGGAAAGCAATGAAGACGTCTTTCCGCACACACTGAATAATAGAAGGTGGATCCATACGAGCATCTTCGAACGTTGCCTTGTTTCGCGCGCACCAAAGGTGCCAGCAGATGAGACAAGGAATCAAGCGGAAAACGATCGCACGAAGAGACTTACCAGCATTCCCAGACCACCAGGAGTTACGGAGATCAAAAGGAGAACACGCCAACCGACGCATACCAATAAGGTTACCGAAGTAATTCCAGCACGATCTGGCTGTATAGCCACCAAAGAACAAATGATTTAGGGATTCGGTATCCCCATTACCGCAGCATCTACAATGAGAAGCGAAAGGGATGCCGATTCTTTGGAGGTTCTCGTCAAGTGGCAAACCATCATGGAGAATTCGCCACATCAGAGTAGAGACCTTGGGAGGAATACGAGAGTCCTAGATAAAATAAAAAACCGGACGAATGGGGCTTGGCACCCTAATCGAAGACCAAGCTCTCAGAATGGAAAAGGAAGATCCATCCCATCCTGAAGAACCACCATACTGTCGGAACAAGCTTTTACCGACTGCATGTGCTTCCAGGTTTCACTAGCATAAGAAGGAGAACCTGTGAAGTTAGAGCCCTCAAGACTATGGTATTTCGCGTGGAGGAACGTAGCCCATAAGGAGTTGTTAGCGCCAAATCTATGCCATAATTTACAGGCAAAAGCGGCACAAAGGTCCTTAGGTCTTCGCAGACCCAGACCGCCTTCATTCTTGGGCCGACACACCACATCCCATGACACCCAATGGTGACGACGGGCGCTATCTATGTTGCCCCAGAAGAAAGATGAAGCCAAAGAACAGTAAGACCGAAAGAAGGAAGAAGTAGGGGTCATAGCCGCGAAAACATGAGTACCCATCGAGTTTAAAACGGATTTGATAAGGACAAGACGACTAGCCTGAGAAATAAGAGAAGCATTCCAGCGTAAAATCTTTCCCCTCACTTTATCAGTTATGGGGTCGAAGAGAGCATTGATCTTTCTACCGCGATACAGGACAACTCCCAAATAAGGAAGGGGAAGGGTAGCTTCCTTGAAGCCAGAGACCGACTCGATCCATAAAGCACGGGAGGGAGGCATGTCTTTTGCGTGGACGAAACAGCTCTTGGCAGGGTTAACAAGTTGGCCCGAGGAACGCTCATATTGATGAAGAAAATTGAGAAGCCGACGGACAGAGGGGATGCTGCCATTAGAGAAAATGACAACGTCATCTGCGAAGGACAAGGAAGACACTAGGGGGCAACCCCTCGGAATCCCGAAGCGCTAAATCTGGCCGTAGATAGTTAAGGATTGGAGACCGCGAATGAAAGCCTCTGCCGTGATCACAAAGAGAGTTGGCGATAGAGGGTCTCCCTGACGCAAGCCCCTTCCGGCCTTAAAATAACCATTAGCCGATCCATTAATAAGCACAGAGAACCAGCAGTTGGAGATGAGCCTCCACACCAAGTCAATAAGGTGTTTCGGGAAACCGAAAGCCCTTAATACCTTGATGATGAAAAACCAGGACATTCGATCGTAGGCCTTAGCTATGTCCAGTTTGAAGACAACATTAGATCCCCTGATCTTCCGGTCGATCTGGGAAATAAGTTCTTGAGCGAGCAGAACGTTATCAGTAATCAAACGCCCCTTTACAAATCTCGCTTGAGAAGGAGAGATAATGCGCTCAAGGAAGGGCGCTAAACGAGTGGATATGATTTTAGAGATCACTTTGTTCGAAAAGTTGCAAAGACTGATAGGCCGGAAATCCACACACGACCTAGGGTTCTCGCACTTTGGAATAAGGACAAGGTTGGTGGCTGTCCATCCAGAAGGAAGTGAACCCCCAGAAAAGAAGGATTGAACAGCAAGACAAAAATCCTCCTGGATTAAAGACCAGGCACTCCTGAAGAAATAACCGTTGAAACCATCCGGACCACTGGCGCTGTCCTTGCTCAGTGCAAAGACAGAAGCACGTATCTCCTCCGTTGTAGGGAGATTCGTGATGACGTCGCTTTCCGGAGAAAGAACAATACGCGGGATGAAGGCCAGCAGAGCTGGGTCCGATTCCGAGACCGAAGGAGAGCCCAAGAAGGATTGAAAATGGGACAGGATGGTCTCTTTAACATCTTCAGGCGAAGAGGCCGTAGATAGATCCTGGCGCAAAATCTCACGGATCGTGAGGATGTTATTCTTCTTTCGAATAGAGGAATGAAAGAATTTAGAGTTTGTATCACCGACAACTACCCACTTGATCCTAGCCTTTTGACGAAGGTAGTCATTCTCGATTCGAAGTTCCGAGGAGAAAGTGGATTGAGCAAGGTCCCAAGCCTCCTTGTTAGCCACGTTAGGATCCTCGTCTAACAAGGATTCGGCTGCTATTAGAGACTCTTCGGCCAGACGAACGCGGTCGAAAATGTTCTTAAAGACCTGAGAGTTCCAAACCTTAAGGCAATCTTTAAGACGCTTAAGCTTACGACTGAACATCTTACAGGGAGAATCAACAATAGGAACACAGCAAGAATCAGCAACAACTTGTTGAAAAGAATGGTGAGATATCCACATGCTCTGGAAACGAAAGGAAGAGGGCCCCGTTAAAGAGCGGGGAGAGCATCGAACAACCATGGGAGCATGGTCAGAGAAAGACCGATGGAGATGCGCGATCGAGAAGGAAAAAGGAAGACGAAACCACTCCTCCGATCTGAAAACACGGTCAAGCCGGGAAAGGATACGGTTCGGTCCTTCTTGGTTGTTGGACCAGGTGAAAGCAGAACCTACAAAAGGAAGCTCAGACAGACCATAGCTGACAATGAACGAGTTGAAATCCGCCATCGCTACACGATTGACGGCGGCTCCTCCCCGTTTTTCCGCTTGGCAAGCGACGATATTAAGGTCGCCGCCTAATACAGAAGAAGAGAAACCCAACGATTCGAGGCCTAAAATGTCAGACCAGAGTGATAATCTCTCCACACGATCACATTTGGCATAAACCGCCAAGAAAAGGAAGGGAGAGCTAAACAAGGGAGAAGAGCAGACCAAGGAAAAAAGCTGAGAGGAGTCAATAGCAGCCCGGACCGAAAAAGATTTGGACCATAGGATCCAAATCTTCCCCGAGACGTTGGCGGAGCCACCGCCAAAACCTAAGGATAAGGCAATGCTGGAAATGCCTTCAGGACCCAGGAAGGGTTCCAGGAGAGCGACCAAACCAACAGAGTGTTTCTTGACAATGCGTTTAAGCCTAGCCAAGGACGCATCATTGCCAATTCCACGGACATTCCAGAAAAGCAGATTCGCCATTAAAACCAAGAACAGGGAACCAAAGAGGAAGAAGGAGAACTCAGACAAGGTAGAGCGAATACCGAGCAGATCGATCGATCTGCTCGGACGCCGCTATAGAGCATGTGCGAATGGTGCGCGGGGTAGCCTGGACCCTACGCGAACGGCGCCGAGACGCCCTTGGGGTAGGGTCGGAAAGCTGGGTAGGAGTCATCGAAGAAACTTCAAGACCCGGACCCAAAGCAGAAGGCAACGAGGCTCCAAGCAGTGAAGACGAACGCGAAGAGTTCCTAGCTAGACAGTCGAGACGCTCATTAAGGAGCGCAATCTCTGCCTTACTCATAAGGGGAATGGATATGGACAGAGAACAAGAAGAAGAGGGAAGGGAACAATCCGATGAGCAATAGGAGGAAGATGAACTCACCAGTTCCGAAGGAATCAAAAGCTCCTGGGAAAGCTGACAGAAAGAGGGAAGGCGAAACAGTCGCATACCACTCTCCTGAAGAAACCAATCAGATAACAGAGAAGTAGAATAACTGAGAGAATCGAATTGGCAAGAGTAATGCGAAACCGACAAGGAAGACTTGACAGAAGAGGGGGAATAAGAAGAAGGCGAAACGACAACTAATAATGAAGACGAAAGAACAGAGACAGAGCGGGTCAGTGTAAGGTCGCTAATAGAAAGCGGCCCATATTGCTGTGGGAGTCTTACCAATGCCGGACTGTCACTAATAAAACAGCCCCGCGGAGCCGGTAAGAGTCGCAAGGCGGACCAATCAGAGGGGAAAGAAGAACATAAAGGCTGGCAAAATCTCAGTCTGTCCGTATAGTGGTCAAGACTGGCCAATATACGACCAGGACGAAAAGAACGCCTGAACCAACAGTTCCAGTCCCTCAGAATCCTCAGAATAGACCAACCGAAATCAATCAAAGGAAATCGACACTCGGAAGAAAAAGTCGCTGACGACAATGGAACTGCCTCGTCAAGACTCAAAAGAGAAAGCCAACAACGATCAGCCAACATGTCAACCCAGACAAAAATCCTGGGATGGACACCACCTAATCGACAGACGAAAGCCCACAAGACCATCTGAGGCCGGAAATGCAGAAACAGAAATAAAGATAACATGGACCCAATGGTCGAATAAAAATCAACAGGCAAAAAATGACCCGACATCATCCCAGTCTTAGTGGAAACGGCAATGTCAGGGAGCTCACAAGTAAATGTGACATGGCTCAGGCAACAGATGCATGCCAAATAATCCGACAACCAACAACCAGCAGATAACCCACAATCAACAACAGAAAATAAGCAAGCTAAATGGGAGATTACCTGCCTACAAAGAGCACAACAAACCTGCATTTGCGGAAAAAAAGGCAATAACAGCGACGAACAAATCTCAGAGGGAAGAGCCAATACGTCATTCGCCAAAGGATAAGACGATAAACGCGGCTCCAAAGAGTCGGACAAGGCCAGAACAGTGCCAAAGCCTTCCACATCAACCATTGGCCGTATTGCGCTAGGAGGTAAGGCGGTCAACCCAATACCTCTATCGCAGCGACACACCCATCATCTAGAACAGTCCCAAAAACAAAATTAGCCTCAAGAGGGGCACAACCAGCAGCATGGCCGACAAATGCTAATCGAGGCACAAAACGAGTGATGAAATCTCGTTTGTCGCTCGGTAAAGGGCCACAATCAACCAAAGAACCCTCATGCAAATCATCACCAAGCGAACCAAAACAAAAATCAGGCTTACAAGAAACCACACCAACAAACTCCTCAGCAAAAGTTAAACTCGGCACAAATCTGGAGGACATATTCGAAACATTGCAAGGCCCAGCAGATGCCAACATCTCTGCCTTCGACTCATAGAATGGAATCGAAGGAAGAGATCGGTAAAGAGGGTCCAAAATCAAGAAACTACCAGCAACGTCGACAAATCTGAATCGAGCAAGCGTCGAAAAGGCCTCAGCAGAATACACACAAATTTCAATCGAGCATGAGCCAGAGAAACAGACCGATAGAGGCGGAGACACTATCGCTAACAAAGCATGAGCAATAGTCTCGAAGGAAGGGCAGCACCGCACAAAATTGCCACGAAAATAAAAAACCCCCAATTCCATCACCGAAGCCCTAGAATCGGCACCCAGATCAGAGAAAAGAGAGACTCGTAATCAGAGAGAGGAGCGAAAAAATCGCTAAAGAAGGAGAATGGAGAATGCCTGAGAAAAGGAAGAGAGCAGAAATCGCTAAGCAGAGAAACCGGAGGAAGCCATGGATATTAATATGACCGTTGCTTGTATTTGATTTGATTTGTTTTTAGTGGATAACTACATGTATGATACGTAAATTGAGTTAAAACTAGTTTCCTGTAATATGTTAGACTAACCCGCTCCACTTTTTGCTTTTCCTTAATTAAGGAACTGAGTTGTATGCGGAAAATAAGGTTAAGAGCTAAAACTTGTAATATAAATAGCAGATAATCATAGTCAATGGGATAAAGCGTCGTTCATATTGTTTCTACCATGTTTGGCTCAGCAGTCAGAATTATAGAAGTTTTTTGAGTTTTGCTGGCAGGCAAGTTCTAGCAGTTTATGTTGTGAAGTGTAGGAAATTTTTGATATGTAAACTAATTTAAATTTAACAGTTCTGCAAAAATTTGTCACCTGATGCAGTGGATTTTGATCTAACAGTGCGTAAGGATGATGGATGTTGGAAATTCTACTGACTGTCGATTGCGTCATACTTTGTAGGTTTAAATCCCAATTGCACTTCTACTCCAGTTAGGTGGTTGAACAGTTTGTCAACCATTTCAGCTCCATGGTCCTGTTACATATAATTAGTGGTAGATAGCTTTGGAGGAGTTTGAGAATGGTGTAAGATGGATGAACAACATAAAGGTGAGAGCGAAAGGAAGTAAATAGTCATAATAAAAATATGGAACAAATCATTTGGTGATTGGTTCAACAGAATTCATATTCATTTTACCTTTTGTTGGTATTATTATATTTTGCTCAAATAGTCTGCACTTACTTGGATTTATATCACTTATATTCAATTCAACTTACACACAAATACACGTACACGAATATTTGTGTGTGGACGTGGGTGTATCAATATATACACATGCATACATAACAACATCAACATAACGATAGGAATTAACAGTTTGTGTACATATACTTTTGAAATAGGAAAAAAACTGAACATAAAGTAGGGGTTCACTAAGAACATATTGACCTCCATACATCTATTAAATAATAGTAAAGCAGAAGCATTTCAAGCTCTCTTATTAATTCTAGGAATTTTCTCCCCTCTCCTTAATTCCCTCTAGATATTTAATTTTTAAATCCTTTTATTTATTATTATTACAATTATTATATCATTATTATAATTATTACAATGCTTCTATTGGTTCTTTCTATTGTCACTTTTTATTTAAATACCAACATTTAATAATTTTATACATTTATTTATAGACGTCTCACGGGTTTTCTTCTATTATTTTCATTTAAATCCTTATGTTAAAACTAATTAGGTTATCTTAAATTTAAACTTTATAAATAAATACAATAACAATTTCCATTAGTTGATCTAATAAATTCTTTAAAAAATTTACAATTCAATGTGTATGCCATATTCATAATATTGCCAAAAATGGTAAAATCAATTTTTCATTCAAGTCCATGTAGTTTAAAATTTTCACAATTATATAAAATTGCATTGTTTTACTAATTTTCTTCCTTATCATTTTACATTTAAATACCAACATTCAATAGTTTTTTCAATTATATATGGAATTCTCCTAAGTTTTCTTATATTGTTGTACATTCAGTCTATATATTTGAATTTATTATGTGATCCTAAATTTAAACCTTTTAAATGAATGTAATTAAAAATAATTATTAATTGATCTAAAAAATTATAAAAATAATAGTAATTTAGTGTGTGTATCACATTCCTATTGACAAAATGGAAAAATGATTTTTCATTCCATATAATTTTAAATTTTCACAATTATATACAAATTAGTTATCTTATATTATTCTACTTTCAAGTTCATAAAATTTATTTATTTCTAAAATTAGTGTTTTAATACAGAGAAATATACACATAATTCTTTCTTTCTAAAATTGGTATATCATTACAAATATAACATTTTTAGAATCTTTATAAAAGAGTTACATTTTAACTATTTATATCCGTCCTTTACGTTAATCGATGGACACAAATCATACCACACTTTGATTAGAAATACTATTCTTTTGTATTTTTTTTTATCTTTTAGAGGTAAATGTTAAATATTTCTTGAAACTTCTTATTAGAAATTGAATTTATTGAGGTGTGAAACATTAGATTAAAAGTCTTTTTTTTGTATAATTAAAACGACAATGTGATTTGTAACATTTAAGATCTTATTTTCAATAAATATTTCTTTTAATAATTAAATAAATATTTTGTTTATCACTTTGTTAGTATCATATACTTATTTTTGATAGCACGTGTTAGAAGAACTTTAAATACATAAAAATATATTGATTCAATAGCATTACACTACTTCCACTTTTAGGTATTTTTGTTGATTCTCAAGTGATACTTGAAATTCGGTGTATACATCATTTATCTTTTAGTCAAATGTATCAAAAACGTTGTCAATTTCAAAATCTATATACATGAATATTTATCTATAAAAATTTATAAAAAATTGATTTTATAATTAATTAAGAATACTAATTATCATTTATTTGCATAAAAAATATTGAATCCTAAAAAATAATAAATTAATATGTAACTTATTTTTATCAACAAAAATGATAATTTAATTTATATTCAAATATAAAAATACATAAATTTCATAACAGAAATTATACACTTAGAAGTATAGTAAGTTTGATCTATAACTCATTTATCCTAATTATCTCATTTGAGTTTTATGTTTAACAGACCTTTTCAAAACACGTGTACTTTCCAATCCATGCTCTTAAATCTTAAAATTTTGAGTAGAAATTTTAATTCTGCCACAATTATTAGCATTTAATAATTAGAGATAATTCAGTTTATTACTCTGAGTGAAAAAATCAATGCGGACACATTTCCACTTGATATTTAAAACAATCAAAAACTGTAATGTTAAATATACTAATGCAATAAAAAAAATTAATGTGAATTAAAGATCTTTTAATCATGTTACTTATATTTATAAATAATACCTCCTGTTTTGATTATTGTTTGCATTTTACTCAAGACATGTTTAGATCACTAAAATATATGCACGATATCCTATTTTAATTAGTTGTAATTTGCATTTTTATTAAGACTAAAAGTATGATATATTGATCCAATACTTGAATTATAGAGAGTCGTCCGGGTATTGAATTATGGGTATTTTCACTAACTGATGTAAGTGAAGCTGTTCTTATTCGTGAGTTTAATGATTTGTTTTATTTATAAAATAATCGAATCTGAAAGTTAAAAATTTCTTATTTGATGCAATTCCAAATCATGTCACACCTCATGTGTCCCTTTCATGATCACAAAATTCAACAACATTTGCATTTTTCCTCTTACGTGATATCATGGTTACCTCATATTTCTTTTGTTGCATACTAAAATCATATTGATATCAATTAATCGATCAATTAAATAATAATAAAGCGGACAAATTTTCTGCTCTGGTGTTAATTTTAAGAATTTTTTCCTGTCCTTGATTCTCTTACATATTTCATTTTCAAATCCCCACAATCTATTGTTATTGTAATCTATACTGTCAGGAGCACCGTCGAGGTGGAGTTAGGCGCTGATTAGATGCTGCATTGCAATAACGTCTCATTTTTTTATTATAACGCTTTATTATGTCCTTTGTCTGTGGCGTCGTTTGAGCTCAGAAAGCTGGAAACTAGGTGTTTTTAGTATAACTTTATTTTTACTTGATTAAATTAAATACCTTTACTATAAAATCGTCTGCTTTTTTTATTTTTATTTTTATATTTCAAGAATTTCAATGCTTGAATCGTTTTTTCTATATCTTTTTTAATACACACACACACACACATAAACATATATGAAATTTATTTTTCTGAAAGATGACATTACAATTAATGGGTGATGAATCTTTGTATTCTATAGGGTTGAAAAATAATAAATGTTCTCAAATAGTACATTTTTGTAGAAAAATTATATTTTAATTATTTATCTTCGTAGTTTATGTTAATCGGTGGAGAAAATTAATATCATATTTTGATTAGAAATATTATTCTTCTGTATTTTCTTATCTTTTTTTAGGTAATGTTAAATATTGTTTGAAATGTTTTATTATAAAGTAAAATTATCGTATGAAACAACTGGTCAAAATTTTTTTTTTACATAGTTAAAATGACACTGTGATTTGTAACATTCCAAACTGTATTTTCACTTAATATTTCTTTTAGTAGTTAAATAAATATTTTATTTATTACTATGATAATATCTAATTACTTATTTTTGATAAATATATATGTGCTGTAATAACATCGATACATTAGCACCACGCTTTCATTGTTGGTATTTTCGTCATTCTCTCAAATAAAATATTTGAAATTCAATCTATACATCAGTTATCGTTTAGTCAAATGTGTCAGACGTTAAATGTTAATTTCAAAATCTATACACATGAATATTTATCAATAAAATTATACAAAAATATTAATTTCAAAATTAATTAAGAAACCAATTTTCATTTATTTTGCTTAATAAATCCTGAATCCTAAAATAATAATCAATATAGAACTTATTTTTATCAACGAAAATGGTAATATAATAATGTTCAAATATAAAAATACATAAATCATATAACAAAAGTTACACATATTTCTAAGTTCAACTTATAACTTTATTACATCCTATATTGCATAATAAATTCTACTTCAAAATATTTATAACTTTTGAAATATTTTTTACATTATTTTTCTACAAGATACAGTGTGCAACATACAAGTTACACACTGATCTATTAAATAATTGTAAAGCAAAAGAATTTAAAGCTCTCTTATTAATTTTAGGGATTTCTCATCCCTCCTTATTTCTCTTTAGACATTTTATTTTCCTTTCAATTTATCATTATTATTACAAATTTCTACTAATCTCTCAAGTATCATATACATTTAAATAACAATGTTTAACAACTTCTACAATTATTCACAAATTTCTCCTAAATTTTATCATATTATTCACATTCGAGTCCTTATATTTAAATTAATTAAGTAATTTAAAATTTGAACTTTTTAAGATAAATCCCATTAACTAATAATTATTAATTGGTCTAACAAATCCTAATAGATGATAATTCAATGTGTTGTATGCAACACTTATATTGACAAAAATTGTAAAACTGATATTTCATTCAATCCATATAACTCAAAATTTCAATAATTATTCACAAAAGTATCTTTAGTTGTCATACATTTTTCCAATTCAAGTTTATATATTTTATTTTTTTCTAAAATTAGTACTTAATTACAAAGAAAAATATACATATATTTTCTTTCTGAAATTGCTATTTTATAATAAACAGACATATACACAATTTTTTCTTTCTAAAACATGTATTATTACTAACACATTCAACGTTTTTCCGTTCTAAAATTTGTAAATCAAGTGAATTCTCTATCGTTAATAAAATTTATTTTTGTTAAGAACGATGGTAAATTAACTATAGGTGATGAATAAGTTAGTTTGTAATTTTGAAAAACAATATATATTTTCAGTTAATATGTTTTATGAAAATGTTAATTTTAATTATATATATTCGTAATTTACATTAATTAAAGGAAAAAAATATAATAGTATTTTAGTTAGGAATTTTTTTGGCATTTTATTTCCTTTTTGGGGCAAGTTTTAATTATTTTTTAAAAACTTTTATTATAAATTAAAATTATTGACGAATGAAACAACAATTTTAAAAACCAAGATATAATTCTTATATAATTAAACAAAAATATGATTTGTAATGCTAATTTAATTAACATTTCTTTTAGTTGTTAAATAAATATTTTATGTCACTTATGTAATATGATATACTTATTCTTAATGTTGATATTAACTGCAAGAGCTTTAAATCATAAAAATATACCGATACATTACTATTACACATCATTTTTAGGCAATTTTTCAGTCTTTTCAAAAATGTTTGTACTTCAACCTATATATCATTTATCTTCTGAAAAAATGTATACATAAATATTTATATGTAGAAATTAATAAAAATCTTAATTTTGAAATTAATTAAAAATATTAACTTTTATATATGATCTTATCAAATATTAAATGCTATAAAATAATAAATCAATATCTAACCCATTATTATCTTCGAAAATGATTATTTAATTTTTATACAATATAAAAATCACCACACATGATAGAAATTACATACTTAAAATCAATAAGTTGAGCTCTAACTCAATTATTTTAACAAATTTATCCATATTAAATTCAATTCTTTAAAAATATTTATACAATTTTTCTTACAACATCCCGTGTGCAATGCACGGGTTACACACTAGTTAAATAATAGTAAAGCGGAAGAATTTAAAGTTCTTTTATTAATCTTAGGAATTTCCACCTATCTCCTTAATTCTCTCCAGATATTTTATTTTCACATTCTCACACTTTATTTTAATTATAATTATTACAATGTTTTTATTGGTTCTCTCTTCTACCATTAAAATTTAATACTAATTTTTACAATTATTTACATATTTTTTCCAAGTTTTTCTATTATTTTTACATTTAAGTCCATGTATATTAAATTTAGTTAGATGATTTTAAATTAAAGCTTTTTAAATAAATACAATTAAAGTATATTCATTAATTGATCTAATAAATTTTGAAAAATAACAACTCAACGTGCGTACTGCATTATACTGACAAAAATGGTAAAACTAATTTTTTATTCAAGTCCACATAATTTTAGTTTTCCACATTTATATACAAATTACACGATATTCTACTAATATTCTCTTCTATCATTTTGCATTTAAATGCCAACATTCAATATTTTTTACAATTATTTACGGATTTCTTCTAAATTTTCCTATATTATTTTACATCAAGTCCATATATTTGAATTTATTAATTGATCTTGAATTTAAACTTTTAAACTAAATCCAATTAACAAATATTTATTAACTGGTCTAATAAATCATAAAAAATGATAATTCAATGTGTATACCGCATTTGTACCGATATAAATGGTAAAACTATTTTTCATTCAAGTACGTATAATCTAATATTTTCATAATTATATACAAAATTATCTTTGATACTTTTACATTTTTCTACATTTAAGTTCATAAAATTTCTTTCTTTCTAAAATTAGTTATTTAATACAAAGAAATATATGCATAATTTTTTCTTTCTAAAATTAGTAATTTAATGCAAAGAAATATATACATATTTTTTTTCCAAATTTGTTATTTCATTACACACAAATATATACAAGAAAATTCTTTCCAAATTGGTGCATCATTTCAACCATATATAACGTTTTCCTTCCTAAAATTAGTACATCAAATGGACTCTTTATCATTATTAAATAATAATATTTTATGAAGAATAACATTACAATTAATGATAATTGATGAATGATTGTATTTTGTATTATTGAAAAAAGAATAAATATTTTCAATTAGTATGTTTTTGTAAAAAAATTACAACTTGATTATTTATATTCGTAATATGAGTTAACCAATGGACAAAAATTATACCATATTTTGATTAGAAATATTTTTCTTTCATACATTATTATCTTTTTTACATAAATGTTAAATATTTTTGAAAAGTTTTACTATAAAATAAAAATAGTAAGGCATGAAACAATGTAATTTGTAACGTTTCATGTCTTATTTTCACTTAATATTTCTTTTGGTAGTTAAATAAATATTTTTATAAATATGTGCTGGAAGAACTTTAAATGCATACAAATACATCGAGTCTTTGGTATTACACTTCTATTTTTAGGTAATTGTCGTCATTCTCTCAAGTAATATATGATATTTAATGTATACATTATTTATTTTTTAGTCAAATGTATCAAAAGTTAAATGTCAATTTTAGAATATATGTACATGAATATTTATTTATGAAATTTTATAAAAATTTAATTTCAAAATTTATTTCAAAATTTATTAAGAATACTTATTTTCCTTTAATTGATTAATGAATAATGAGTCCTAAAAAATAATAAATTAATATATAACTTATTTTTATCAAAAAAAATGATAATATAATTTTTATTCAAATATAAAAGTATACAAATCTCATAAAAAATACACACTTATAATATAGTAATTTCATTTATAATTCAGTTATCTTAAAAAATTCATGAGATATTGCATAATAAATTCTATTCTTCAAAAATAGTTAAAATATTATTATTCTACAACATACGTGTGCAACGCACGGGTAACACACTAGTTTTTAAGGATTGCAGAGGTAGAAGTAGGCATATGTCGCTTGGGTTTTTAACGAATCAGAGTCATGATAAATGGATAGCATGCGATATCTTTGTTTTATAAAGTAACTTTTCTGTAGTACACGCTCAGTAAGAGTAAAGTTAATAAAGAATTCAATTAGGCAGTAGATTTGGTACATGTCCAATCATTGAGCATGCATAAGAAGAAGTCTGTTATTGATGTTGTGTGTAATACAAATTTCTAATTCTTAGATGGCAAGAAACAAGTATAACTCGTTGAAGCTTTAAAAGTTATACCTGACAGAAATTAGAAAATTCAAGCAACCCAAACCCACCAAATCCAAAAATGCAATTGATTTTGCGATGTAAACCGTCAATGATGAGCATGCATCTACTGTACAGTTAAAAATATTCGTAATTAGATATTAAAAAATTACCTCAAAGTTTTGCAATAAATTTAGAGGAAATGGAAAGGTGTGCGTACAAAGAAGAGAACATTGGAGTTGATCATTCAAGGTTCTGGTTTCATGGATTTGGAACTTAGAAGATTTCTGGGATTTGCTATAAATTGGAGAGTTAGGAAGGGAAAGCATTTTGAAGGAGAGTGGTCAGAGTTAGAAGGAAGTAGCCACCGTCGCCTTCTAACTGAATCAAAGACAGCACGAATAGAAAGAAGAAAATGTATCCATTTAGTAGCCAAAAAGAATAAAAACAAATAATCAACAGAAGAAAATTTGCTAATGCTTGTATATTTAGTTGAGAGGGTATAGCCAACAAATGCAGGCTTGCTAAAAATAAATCCTTGGAAGTAATTATGATTTGTATGGAAATTTCAAACCTATCAAAACGAACAGAGATGAATAAAGTATGTTATAAAAATTGTTTAGCAAGACAAATCACTGAAACCTACAGTACAATTTAAATATAGCTAAATACTTCAAATAAAATTATAAAGTTAGTAAAAGGATCGAAAATGTAGTAGTTTAGCAAAATAAACTCTGAGTTTCAAGAAGAGTGAGGAATGCAGATCCATTTTTGATTAAGTTAAAAATCCCGACTATACTGTTGATTTGTAGTTAAAAATCCCGACTGTATTGTTGATTTGTAGTTAAAAATCCCGACGGTACTGTTGATTTGTCTCGTATTGTGTGTGAATAGTAGGTGGATAGTGGAAAAAGAACAGTGCCACACCGTAAAAAATAATAAAACTGAAATGGTATATATATGAGTTTGTTCGAATTTAAGAAAAATGAATTCTTCTTTTAAAAGGCGGAGCTGAAAAAAAAATATATCTTCTCATCGTATTGCATACATCAAGACGTCTATATATGCTATTATTATCACAATCCACGTGTCCTACTGTTAATGAATCATCAAGCCAAAGGTCAATTATCTAGATCCATGTTGGAACGGACGCTAAGAATTTGCACTTGAATTTGGTCATTAGAATCCACTTCTTTGATTATTATTTTTTCCCATAAAATTAGGTACAGTCGTTTTGATTGATTTTCAGAAGCTGAGTTTCATGTGAAAAAATGTTCAAACTTCAAATTTTATTACTCATCACGATTGGCATATAGTCTAAAAAATGAAACTGAATATGCTTTATCTTCATTAGTGTAGTTGGTTGATATTTAGTCCATTTTAATTATAATTAAAATATTAATGAAGCGAGAAAAAATTGGTAAGCTAACATAGGAAAATGGTAAAACGTGTACAGTAATATTTTTTTGAATATCTTGCATTAGTCAACTCATCAATTAATCTTGGGAGACATCAAACTTTATCGATTAATGAAGTTAAGGACTAATAGAGAATTTGAAATAGATGAAAAATGTATTTTATTAGAAGCTTTTGATAATGATTTACAGACTGTACTTTGTTTGTATATAAAGAGACTGAATAGAGTACATGGGCCAAGTCGGGTTAGTAATACATAGTATCCGAATTCTATACTAAAGCATAATAAAATACACCGATCTTCAGTCCATATGCATTATCACACCCCCTCAAATTCATCTAGGGTTTTCGCCATCTCTTTTCTCTTGCGCCGCCATGGAAATTTTGTTTATGAGAAACATCAACATCTTCAGATCTGAGATGCTAAGTCGAGTTAAATCTCATAGATTTAGCTTGCTTTGTCTACCTTGGTCTGAGTTTTTTTGCTTCATCACCAGCGCTGCTGTCCACCACTTTTAAGTTGATTTTGAGTCTTGAGAAGTTCTTAGTTGAGAGCGCCTTTATTAAAATGTCAGCGCGTTGGTATTCAGCAGGGACATGACGAACCTCAAGCCTTCCTTTACTGATTTGTTCACGAACGAAGTGCAGATCAATCTCGATGTGCTTTGTTCGTGAATGAAGAACTGGATTAGCAGAGAGAGCTACTGTACTCAGGTTATCGCACCAAATTATTGGCCTTTTTATTGGCTTAATTCCGATTTCGCATAATAACTGTTCGATCCAAATTAATTCTGCAGTTGTACTGGCAACTGATCTGTACTCGGCTTCGGTACTGGAGCGAGAGACCGTAGCTTGCTTCTTTGAGCACCATGAGATTGGATTGTCACCAAGATAGATGCAAAATCAGAGGTGGATCTTTTGTCGTCTGGGTCAGTAGCCCAGTCGGCGTCAGCGTAAGCTTGTATATTTAATTCTTTGCAAGTACGTAATGATATTCCATGATTAATTATTCCTCTAAGATAGCGCAATACTTTCTTTACTGCCTTCCAGTGTTCGTCTCTTGGTCGTTGCATGAATTGACAAATTCTGTTGACACTGTAACATATTTTTGGTCTTGTAATTGTAACGTACTGTAGAGCACCTACTATGCTTCTATATTGTCGATCATTAGAGATGAGTTCTCCTTTGTCTTTAGAGAGGTGTAGATTACTAGTCATAGAAGTGGGTAGGGGTTTGGCTAGATCCATTTTTGCTCGGGCAAGAATCTCTGATATATATTTCTTTTGACTTAAAACAAGCTCTGTATTACTCTTCCTTGTGACTTCTATACCCAAGAAGTAGCTTAAGTCACCAAGTTCTTTGGTAGAGAAAGTTTGATTCAAAGGATGAATAGTTTTGCTGATTTCATTGTTGTCTATGCCTGTGATTAGTATGTCATCCACATATACTAGTAGATAGACAGTTTGCCCATGACTTGTTTTCATATATAGTGAATTGTCTGATTTGGTTGGCTTGTATCCTAAGTTGATCAAGGTTGTCTGAAAATTTTCATGCCATACCCTTGGAGCTTGCTTGAGTCCATACATAGCCTTATGAAGTTTACATACTAAATTTGCATTGTTGCCTTGAACGTAACCTTTTGGTTGTTGCATATAGACCTCTTCTTGTAGTTCACCATTCAGAAAAGCATTGTTTACATCTAGTTACTTAATTTTCCACTGATTGTGTAGTGCTATGGTCAGAATAATTCGTATGGTGGTTGGTTTTACTACAGGAGAAAAAGTCTCATTAAAATCAAATCCAAATTGTTGTGTGTACCCCTTTGCAACAAGTCTTGCTTTGCATTTTGCTATGCTGCCATTGGGATTTCTCTTTACTTTGTATGTCCATTTACTTCCAATAACATTTTTGTGACTGGGTGGATGTACTAAGCTCCATGTTTTATTCCTTATGAGGGCATTATACTCTTCATCCATGGCTGATTTCCAGTGATCATACTTGACTGCTTCTTCATAAGTAGTAGGTTCCTTTTGATATAGATGAGCTGTGTATATTTTGGGTTTGAAGATTCCACTTTTAGCCCTTGTAGTCATATGGTGTTCTGTTCTTACAGGAATGCTGGGTTGATTGTTTTCACTGACACTGAAGTGTTCAGAACATGGTGAATTGCTTTCATTATGTTCTGAGCTTTCTTCAGGATTGGAACGGTTATGTGGTGAGATGTTGAGATGATCACTTGACTCAGTTGTACTATGACCTGGTCTGATGGAGGACAAAGTGTGTTGTGGTCCTGATGTCTCATCAACTTCTTGCCCACTGCTCCAGTCAGTAACTTCAAGTATTGGTGGTATTGACACCTTTGTATTGTATATCTTCTGTGTAGTTTTTATTCCTTTATCTGCAAAAGGAAAAATGTTTTCATTAAATACAACGTGTCTTGAAATATAGACTCTACCATTATCACTAAGACATTTATACCCTTTCTGATTGCTAGCATATCCTATAAATGTGCAAGGAGCAGATCTAAGACTTAACTTATGAGTATTATATGGCCCGAGACTTGGGAAACACAAACAACCAAAGGTCTTTAGTTCTGAATAAAGTGGTTTTATGTTAAATAATACTTCAATTGGGCTTTTGTACCCAAGAACCTTGGTTGGTAGTTTGTTAATTAGATAAACTGATGTAGTAAATGCATTATGCCAGAATTCATTGGAAAAGAGCCCTGAGCCAATAGCGTTAGCCCAGTTTCAACTATATGCCTATGTTTTCTTTCAACTAAGCCATTCTGTTCAGAGGTGTGTGGGCAAGTAATTCTGTGTATAATCCTCTATTTTGAAAATATTCTTTCAAAGGTTCAAATTCACTTCCTCCATCTGACTGAATAATCTTAACCTCACTATTACACTGTTTTTCAGCTTGACTAATGAATTGAATAACTGCTTTACATACCTCTGATTTAGCCTTGAGAAAATATATCCAAGTATGTCTAGAATAAGCATCGACAAATGAAATGTAGTACCTGAATCCATAGTCTGAATTTACTAGAGAGGGTCCCCAAAGATCTGTAGCTATAAGCTCAAGTAGTTTATTGTAAACAGTAATAGAGTATGTAAAAGGTAGTTTGTGGCTTTTGCCAAGTTGACAACTTGTACATATATAAGGAACAGAAATATTTTCAAAAGGAATATTATTACTTTTCAGAACATGTTTTACAATTTTAACACTAGGATGTCCCAATTTACAGTGTCATACATCAAATACACTCTTACTGCTAGTAACATTAGTTTCTAAATTGTTGCACCATGGTCTTTTATGAATAAATTTCTTTGTATTCCCAAGATTGAATTTGTAAAGTCCCTTGTGCAACCTACTCTGTAACAATATATCCTGATTTGATAAGTCTCTAACAATGCAAAATTTTGGGTGAAACTCAAAAGTATACATTGTTGTCATTGGCAAATTGCGAAACACTAATGAGATTCTTTTTAATTTGAGGGACAGTCAACAAGTTATTCAAGTAAAGTTGTCTTTTACCTTTGATGCTGTCATTTCCAACATGATTTATACTTATAGTTTCACCATTGCCCATATAAATAGACTGTGTACCTGAGTATTCCTTGTTACCAAGGTTCAAATTGTGAATGTTGTTAGTCAGACGATTGGTGGCACCTGAGTCTGGGTACCATTCTTCACAATGAATGTCTTCATGTCTGGTAAGGGTCGTTGAATTAATTTGTGTACTTTGTGTATCTTCACTCTGATTTCTTGATGATTTCTTTAATTGGGCTACATTTGCATTTGGATTGAAGTTTCTTTGTATGCCTTGACTTTGATGAGTGTTGTTGTTGTCAGTATTGTACCTGAAATAGCATTTTCTTGCAATATGACCAAAATTTTCACATATTTGACACTTGACTTTGTTATTGTTGTTCCCTCTTCCACTTCTCCCTCTTCCTCTCTGATTAAAACCGCCTCTGTTGTTTTGAGTCTTTTCTTGATTCTTGGTTCTTGAACTTGAAGCATGGTTAATTGAGTAGTCTGATGTACTTGACTTTCTTTGTTCAACTCTCCCTTCATGAGCAAGAAGAGAGGAGTGAACAAATTGCATATTAGGCAGTGTCTCTCTGGAGGAGATAACTGTAATTACAGATTCATATTCTTCTCCAAGACCATTCATTATGGTCAAGATTTGCTCAGTTTCAGAGATTTTATGACATGCAGTTTCCAGAAGATCACAGAATGACTTAATCTTGGTTAAGTACTCCCTCATTGGCATGTTTTCCTTTTTTAAGTTTTCCAGTTCTCTTATAATGCATGATACGTGCAGCAGATTGAGAATTGAAAATCTGTTCCACAGTTTTCCAGATTTCATATGATGATCCACATCCAACAATTTGATGTAGTAGATTAACACTGATAGATGATAAAAGTCATGCTGATAGTAGATTGCCTTGTCTCTTGTATTTCACATAATCTTGATTGCTTATCATCTTGTCTTCTATGTCTCCTGTCATTACAGGTGGAATTGCAATGGTTCCTTTGATAAAACCTTCTAGACCATAGCCATTTATTGCAGTTTCGACTTGATATTTCCAAAGCAAGAAGTTGTTTTCGTCAAGTTGAACATTATTAAGATGACTCTTGGGCTTTATCAGAGGTTGGTTGGTGGTTTCAATGACAGATGTGGCAGTTGACTCGTTGTCACCTTCTTCTGACATGGTGGCCACTGAATTAGAGGAGGGTTACAACTATCTTGGCGAGGCACACTGAAATTGAGTATCACACTGAGTTTCAGTGTACAGCTGAGAGCAGAGATACAAGATCGATGATGAGAAGATAAAACAGATCTTCTCTGATGGTTGAGATGCAGCCAAGATTCAGTTGATCACAACTTCAATCTTCGGGTAAGACACTCTGCAAGAGATCTGTTCAAGAAACTAATTCTTGATTACTGTCGAGGGATGAGGATGTTAGTTCTCTGATGATGATATCTAATCTGAAGAGAACTGCTGATCTGAAGGCAAACTCCAGATGATGAGAACTCTCTAATGGAGTTTAGTCAGCAACAAAGATGATCATCCTATGATGTCGTTGGGCAGAGGCTCTGATACCATAATAGAGAATTTGAAATCGATGAAAAATGTATTTTATTAGAAGCTTTTGATAATGATTTACAGACTGCACTCTGTTTGTATATAAAGGAACTGAGTAGAGTACATGAGCCAAGTCTGGTTAGTAATACATTGTACCCGAACTCTATACTAAAGCATAATAAAATACACCGATCTTCCGTCCATATGCATTATTAAGGACTTCATATTGGTGGATAGCAACTTGCAACAATAACCTGATTTTAGTCCATATATATGTTCTAATAGGAAAAATCACATTAATAACATTCTTTAAAACACTTATTATTCCAAATCTTAAAGTTTATGTTATAAACCATTGGTAGTGGATGTATTTTAAATCAATGGATTTATATCTTCTAATACTGTACATAAATGTAACAAAAGTATTGCTAATTTTATAAAAAGTGTTTTTTACATAAATGTAAATCATATGATAAGATTGACAAACTATCACCTCTCTCCTCTAAGTCCAACATTTCATTACTGGTTGTTTATAAAAAATTTCCAACTTTGCTCATTTATGATATACTGCATATACTATTAAAGGGAGCTCTAGCTCACCTCTAATGGCGGATAGAATAGGTAGAGAGAAAGAAGAATTTTAAAGAGAGAAAGGGAAAGTTTTGTTTATTAATCGCATAATCCATTCAATGCATTATTACAAGTATATATAGTGGAATTCCAGCTCAGCTTTTCCACTACTGAAACAATGTTTTACTAATTACATCCTGTAACATAGCTCCCTCCCTTTAACAGACTTGTCCTCAAGGCTGTGATATGAACTCTGGAAATTTAGCTTCAAACTGTTCAGCTATTTCCCAAGTAGCCTCATGAATCGAAAAACCAAGCCACTGTACCAGATATTGTACTTGAGCCCCATTTTGAGCCTTGACAATCTTTCGATCCAAAATTGCAGCAGGCTAAATAGTCATTCGATCTGCAGTCTGTCCCTGAAAGACAGTGGGAATATGAACTGCCACCAGTAAAGTACCCTTGAAAGCCTTGAGCTGTGATACATGAAAGATATTATGTATTTTAGCCTCACTTGGCAGTTTCAGTTTATAAGCAACTTTGCCAATTACTGCAGATACTTGGAAAGTCCCAAAATATTGCATTGCCAACCTTTGATTGCTTCTTCTCTATAAGGACTATTGCTGGTAAGCTGGCAGCTTCAACCATACCCAATCCCCAACTAAGAATGATCTCTCCGATCTGTGTTTGTCAGCTTGAATCTTCATTCTTTGCTGAGCTTTTTCAAGATGAAATTTTAAATCAACAATCATTTATTCTCTTCTTTGCAAGCTTCTATCAACTTCATCAACTTTGCATTCTCCAGGAAGATATGGTAAATGAATAGGTGGTGGTTGATTGTATACTACCTCATATGGGGTAAGATTGATTGCTGAGTGGAAATGAGTGTTGTACCACCATTCCGCTAAGGGTAGCCATTTGCACCAATCTTGAGGTTGATCACCAGTCATACACCTCAAATATTCCTCTAAGCACCTATTTACCACTTCTGTCTGGCCATCAGTTTGAGGATGGTAAGCAGAGGATAAAAGAAATCCAGTGCCATGTAGTGAGAATAGCCCTTTCCAGAACTGACTTAAGAAGACCGGATCTCTATCACTCACAATTGACCTAGGCCATCCATGTAACTTAAACACATTGTCTAAGTAACACTGAGCAACCTGTATTGCTGTAAATGGGTGAGCCAATGCCATAAAATGGGCATACTTGTTGAATCTATCCACCACTACAAAGATAACTTCTCTGCCTGTAGATTTAGGAAGGCCAGTTATGAAATCCATGGATATGTCAAGCCACACTTCTTCAGGAATAGGTAAAGGTTGCAAATGCCATGGGTAAGCTGCTGTATCATACTTTGCAGCCTGACAAGTAACACGTTGCCTAATGAACTGACTAACATCTTTAGTCATACCTTTCCAATAGAAAAGCTTCTTAACTCTTTTTATAGTTAGTTCTCTGCCTCCATGACCTCCCTCAGGAGAAGCATGATGCCAAGACAAAATTTTCTGCCTTAATTGCAAATCAGGACCTACCACTATTTTTTCCTTTTTCTTTAACAATTCACCTTCCCATTGAAAGCCTGGAATACTACCTTGTTGGCTGATCTGCTGAATAATATGAAAGTAATTATCATCTAGCTGATAACTAGATTTTATCATAGCTCCTAAGTTTGAATCAACCACAGCTACAGCCATACACAAAATTTCAGCTTCTTGCACCCGAGAAAGAGCATCTGCTGCAACATTTTCTTTCCCACTCTTGTATTGGATCTCATAATCAAATCCCATCAACTTGGATAACCAAAATTGTTGAAAAGGTGTTGAAATTTTCTGTTGCAATAACCACTTCAAACTTTTTTGGTCAGTCTTGATAATAAAATGAGCTCCAACCAGGTATTGTTCCCATTTCTATACCGCAAAAACAATAGCCAACAGTTCTTTATCATAGACTGATAATCTCTGCCATTTAGGACCCAAAGATCTACTAATGTATGCCAAAGGGTGCTCTTTCTGCATCAAAACTGCTCCTATTCCAGTCTTTGAAGCATCGGTCTCTAGAACAAACTGCTTATCAAAGTTAGGAATAGCCAATACTGGAGCTGATACTAGAGCAGCCTTTAGAGCTTCAAAAGCTTTCTGAGCATAATCATTCCAGCAAAAACCATTCTTCTTCAACTGATCTGTTAAAGGCTTGCTCATAGCGGCATAACCTCTCACAAACTTCCTATAGTATCCAGTTAGCCCTAGGAAACTCCGTAGTTCTTTAATATTAGCTAGAGTTGGCCAACTACTCACAACTGCTACTTTCTTAGGATCAGTTTCAACACCATTTTGAGTAATAAAGTGACCAAGATACTCCACCTTCTTAGCAGCAAAAGTGCATTTACTTTCCTTCGCAAACATGAGGTTGGCTTTCATCAGTTCAAACACCTCCTCCAAGTGCTTCCAGTGTTCTTGCAGAGACTTGCTATATACAAGAATATCATCAAAAAATACTAACACACATTTCTGAGGAGTGGCCTAAACACATGGTTCATCCATCCCTGGAAAGAGGCTGGAGCATTAGTCAAACCAAAAGGCATAACCAAAAACTCATAATGGCCTGTATGAGTTTTAAATGCTGCCTTGAAGACATCATCTGCATTCACCCTCATATGGTGGTATCCAGCTCTTAAATCCAACTTGCTAAACACTGATGCACCAGCAAGTTCATCTATCAGTTCATCAATCACAGGAATTGGAAACTTATTCTTCACTGTTCTATTGTTTAATTCCCTGTAATCTACACATAACCTCCAAGTGCCATCCTTCTTTCCCACCAAAACCACTGGAGATGCAAATGGACTGGAACTGTTCTGTATTATCCCTCTATCCAACATCTCCTGCACTAACTGCTCAATTATATCCCTTTGCTTCAAAGAATATCTATAAGGTCTGATGTTTACTGGAGTATTCCCTGGTATTAAAGGTATTGAATGATCAAACACCCCTCTTTCTGGAGGTAATTCAGTAGGTTCAGCAAACACCATACTATATTTCTTTTTCAACTCATCCAATTCAGAACTCTCCATAGCCCAACACTCATCGTGCTTCAATTCAGCAGCTAATTTATCTGTATCAGTTACGTGCATAAGACATAGCTGAATGGCAGAATCCAGCATTTTCACAGAAGGATTACCTTCCACCACAGATAACTTCTTAGTTGGCACCCCTTTTAAGACAAACTTCTCATTTTTGAGCTTAAATTCCATTCTCAATTTCTGAAAATCCCAGCAAATAGGACCTAACAAACTCAACCACTGAATCCCAAGCACCATACCACAACTACCCAAAGGAATGAGCAAAACATCAGCTTCAAATTTTAGCCTTTGCATTTCCCATTCAAACCCCTTTACACATGTACTGGCATGGAATATGATTCCCATCTGCTACAGAAATTGTTTGGAATGGAATCTTATCCAACTTATAACCCAATTTTGAAGCAACATTTACATCAACAAAGTTATGGGTACTACCAGAGTCTATCAAAATATGCAAATCTTTTCCATCAACCACACCCTTGACTCTCATAGTTTGAAAAGATTGATTGCCTGCTAAAGCATTGACAGAAATCTGAGGTTCTACATCACTATCTACTTCAGAATCCATCAATTCTTCACACTCCCTTCCCAAAATCCCTGGAATTTCGACTGTAAACAATTGAGCCTCTTTGAACCGGCATTTATGTTTTCTAGAATAGGGTTGGTCACAATAATAGCACAATCCTTTTGTAATCTTCTCCTGTCTAACATCAGCTGGAATATATCTATAGTTTCTGGAGTTTGGTACAATTTTGGAGATGAGGGAAGTATTTGGTTTAGTTTGAGGTGTAGGTAATAAGGGCGGCTTATAGTTTGTCAGGGTAGAAAAATTATGGCCATCTTTTGAAGTGGTGTAATTTTGCTTGTTGTATTTATAGGTTTGGACTGTTGAACTCAAGGTTTCCTCTTGTAATCTTGCATACTCCACTGCATGAGCAATGGTAACAGGTTTGAAGGCTTTGACAAAAGGTTTAACAACAGGTCTAAGTCCACCAATAAAGATTTCTAAAATATAAGAGTCTGGCAATACATGATTGTTCATTAACATCGCAGACCTTAGATTCTCAAACTCATCAATGTACTCTTCAATTGAATTTTGTTGTTGCAATCTATTAAATCGCTCCACAAACGTGCATACAAATCAACAACAAAATCATCCTAATCTACCACAACAGTTCTCCTAACAGAAAGATAGTTCATCATCCAACTTTCAGCTTTATCAGTCATGTTTAATGAGGCTAAATCGACTTTTTGTTCATCGACAATTTTGCACAAACTAAAATATTTACAGCATTTCTTGACCCAAATTCTTGGATTAGTTCCATTGTAGGAAATTCCAGTTTAGGGTTCATACCTAAGGTCCTGGTTGGGTTAGGTCTCTCAGAAATCGAAGCCGACGATCCAATAGAAGATGAAGATTCTCCCCCTTTGTTTGCCTTAGCTCGAATTACTTGCATCAATTTCAATATCTCTTCGAATTTCTGATCAATCTTGCTATTCTGATCATCAATTCTTTTCTCCAGATTCTTGATGTGTTCTTCCATGGCAGCAATCTTCTTGGTTGCTGCTTGAGGCGCCAGAATCGCTTGCAGGAAAGGTTCTTGCAGCGGATAGGCTTTGATACCAATGTTAAAGGGAGCTCCAGCTCACCTCTAATGGCGGATAGAATAGGTAGAGAGAAAGAAGAATTTTAAAGAGAGAAAGGGAAAGTTTTGTTTATTAATCACATAATCCATTCAATGCATTATTACAAGTATATATAGTGGAATTCCAGCTCAGCTTTTCCACTACTGAAACAATGTTTTACTAATTACATCCTGTAACATATACCCTCAACTTAATAGAATACTTAATTGATATTTAACAATAAAAATGAATATGTAATGAATAGGACAAACGTATATTTACTACTTCAATAAATTCATGTGTGCCAAACTGTCAATAACAAATGCTCATATCGATTGCACTTTAAAATATCCATCCAAATGTAATTGGAAAAGTGAAATTAAGTCAGTCAAGTCATAAACCCAACATGACAACACACAGTCAAGGAGTATTTCAGTTTACCGTTTCACACTTGAAACAATAGAAATGGATCAGGCTACAGTTAATTTCTTTGCATAACAACGAGAAGGTGTTTATGAGTAGTCCATAAACAAAGAAAGGAATTTTGGTAAAACTGATCGTGCATACGTTTATGGGATTGTAGATGGTAAGGTCTTGATACGAAGTGAAATGTATGATATAAGGGTTTACATATATGATTTAGCTCGTAATTAAGAAACTTAGTTATCGTCCGGATGTTGATTATGTCAGTTTTTGGTTGAAGTGTGGAAGACGATTGCTTTTTTACTATAAGGGGTAATTTTTAAGCAAACACGTTTTAGTCTTCAGTAAAGGTGTATGCGAAGATATGAAGCGGAGTGAGCTCATTTTTTGTAGTCGCCAACTCAGATTTCAATCAATTATTTCAAATCTTACGATTTCTATCGACAATTGTTTTACCATAATTTAATTTATTTGATTTTAAATAAACTGAATAGTTTCTGCTTAAATTACTTAAAGATCGAGTATCAAAACTAGGTTCAAATGACAGGATTTTATACATTTAAGCTAAATTTAATTTATCTTGCGATTTGAATATGAAAACTGTATTCCTTGCAATGCATGTATCTAAAAATAAATAAAAAATAAAAACAACAAGGAGCAATATTTTAGATTATAATGTCATTTGTTCAGGCCTGACTTATTATTAGATGGTGGCCTGAATAAGAGCACAATTTCATATATAAGAGGGATCTATTTGAAATAATTTATGGACAAATTTTCAAACCATACTGCTTTTAAGAACTATTTACATGAATAGGCTGGTTTCAAAACTATTTTTAGTTATAGGCTACATTTTGCCAGCTCAGCGATGAGCTGGCCATTTTAAAAAAATAAATAATATGGGGCGCATTTCAGAAATGCGCCCCTTATAATTTACACTGGCGCATCTACCAAATGAGCCAGTGTAAACTTTTCTACACAAACAAAAACCAGAAGCCATACTGTAACGACCCTAGATTTTAAATATATTTAAATTGATAATCAAATTAATTTTTGAATAAAATTTATAAATTTAATTGATAAATCGATTCTAGTTTCCCCGAATTCAAGTAAATTTGTATTAAATCATTTTAATTTAATGTATATATATGTGAATATATATGTATATGTGATATATGAGAAAAATTGAAATTATATATATATATATATATTTGATTTGAATTTAAATTTCAAGTAAATGGATTTTAAAATAAATATATAGAGAAAAACAATATGGTTAGTATTAAAGTAAAAATAATAATAAAATGTTTGAGTTATAAAATACAAAGTAAATACATTAAGTAAATTCTAACAACTTAATAATTTGGAATTAGAAATAAATAAAAGATTAACCATAAAAAATAAAATTAACACTTAACTAAAATTTAACAACATATTTAAAATAGAAAAAAAACTTAAGAAAATATATATATTAGTACAAACAAAGTAATAAATACAAGTATCTTTAGCCACCACAATATCTATCAGCCGAAGTATAAAAAACCAAAACCAAAGCAAACATAAAGTATATAGCATGTAGTAGATGTACAGGCAAGTAAAAGGCAATTAATGCCACATCTCTAGCATCGAATCAGCAAAGAAATAAATGGCAATACCTTTAGTACACTACTACACCCTAACATTATCTTCAGCCATGCTTGTATTGTACAACCCAGGTATAATAAATTCATCTCAGTTTAAATAATGAACAACATCACCCTGTAAACCCATTTATAAATATATATCCACTTCGTACAGTTGCATACCATATAACTGAGTAAACCAAAGCAATATTATCATCATTCAAACAAGCATCACAGCACTAAAGTTTTTAAAGGCAAAGCAAATCCAGTTTAAAGTTTAAAAGCATTCAAGCAAATTTTCAAAAGATTCAAAAGACTTTTCAATATCAGGTGCTCTGTTAATCAGGTTTAACAGGTGAGCAACTTTAACTTTTAAAACCCTTTCTTTGAATCCAGTGCTTGAGAATCTGGGAGTAAATGAATTTTAAAAGCAGTTTAAATCTTGGATTTTATCTTGTTCTTGTGAATGAATATCTTGATGTTATCTGAACACTTGAATTAAAATTGGATGAATGTTTGGATTAAGTATATTTGAATGCCTGGGTAGTTTAAACATATACTATGTGTGTTTATTACAGGTCTCAATTTTATAATAAATTAAATAACTAAATTTTGAATTCGAATTAGTTTATGATTTATAAAAGGAAGTTGTCCATAATCATGTAAAGACACTCCTAAAAATAATTATAGGAAATTAAAATCAATCTATGGATCGAAAATTTAAATTTACAGTAAAATCTTGATTTTGGTCAAGATTTAATTAATTCAGCTTTCAGATTGAAGTATATGTTTGAATCACGAATGCTAAACCATGAATTTTAGTAATCATATCATGATTTTTAGTTGAGAAATCAGTGAGTATTCTTGAATTGAATGATTTGGACGTATTGGTCGATCGGCGTCAATCAACGACGAGTTCGTCAGAGTTGTTGGACCTGAAGGTGGAGGGGAAAGCGGGGATCAATGGAAAAATACTTTCGTGATTTATTTGAGCTCGAGATGGCCAGAATCGGTCAAAATAGGGTTTTACACCCTGTGTTTATCGTCGGAGTTCGAGTGGGTTTCGCGGCGAATAGGGGTGATGGTAGTTGATCGCGAGTGGGGCTGGAGATGCAGGGGATCGAGGCAAAGTGATGGCGAGAACGACGAGATGTTTAGGCGTCAAGAACGTCGGTGGCGATCGATTTTCGGTGGCGTATGGTTTTGGAAATCGAGTGGGTTACAGGAAAGAACAATGGGTCTCAAATCTGCTCGATTCTGTGGGGATGAGCTTTCGAGTTTTCTGGGATGTCGACTTGATTGTCGACGACAACGCCGACACGATGATGGTTGCGGCGCCAATCGAAGGTGGCCTGAACGTATGTGCACGTACACCTGTGTCACTGCGTATCAGGGATGATTTGTTTTGGGAAGAAGGTTGAAGCAGTGATTGGGAGTGTTCGAAGTAATTGGGATGAAGCTGAGAAAAGACTCGGGTTGTCTCGAGTAACTCAGGCATGTGACTCGAAGATTTTTGGTTTTGGACTTGGGGCAATGTTAACTTACTCGAGTAAAGTTAGGTTCCAGGTTTCAGGTTTTTGAAACCTGTCAAGACCCGCAAATCCGTACCCTTGATTAACCACTAATCTCCATTGATTAACTCAAGATGCACGGAAATACGAACCCTGAGGGGTTTTAAGAAAAAGAAATAGAAGAAAAGATAGAAGAAAAAGAGAAGAAGAAAAGAACAACAGAACAACATCAGAACAGAAACAATATCAGAATCTCACATATCGCAGCGGAACAATATATAATAGATAATCACTAGTCTTTTAAAACAAAGAGCTATATCAGTTTATACATACATCAATCATCAGAGTCAATATACAACGATGGACAGTTTTATAAACTTGTCCTCATATAGAATACACAGCGGAATAAATACTATCAGATACAAATACTACGTCTCGCCATCCAGCTTATCTCCAAAGCTCCAGAATATCCAGAATATCCTGATAACCTAACTCTAGACTGCCCGTGTGGAAATTGGTGGGCACCCAGAGTTTAGAAGGGAAACAATAAACTCCGAGTCAGTCATGGTGACTGGTGTGAGATCGTAAAACAGTTTTATTTTTAAAATAAACAACAGAAAAATTTTAAAGTCAATTCGCAATGCTTTTGGAAAATGAAACTACCATAAGACCTCCCGCCATACACACAATGCAAACGCAGACTTGGAGGAGATTTCTTATTATGATAGTCAAAGATGCTTACTACGCAAAAATCAAATTCTTTTTGATATTATTATTAGTGCATAGTGTAGAAAACATTTCGAAAGTAGAATATTAATCTTAGCCGACATAGGTACCATTATAGTATGCCTACTATAGCTACCATATTAAATGGCAGGTTCTACAACTAAAACCGTACAAGGCTCGTATTGTTTCTTTGGATTTCCAACAAATGGTCAGGCTAAGGAACTTCCTATCCACGATGGGTACGTCCCTGGAATAGACGACCCGAGAACCTAACCGGATCTCTGCCAACACAAGGCCGGGTTACCTCTGCAAAAATAGGTAACTACTGACACGCGTATGCCATCCCCCGATCGTCACCGATCTTCCCGAGGATCCCCGATTCGCAACAACCACAAAGTAATAAATTTGCAGCAACCACAGAGGTTAAGTATCTGGGCTCCATACCATGATACCACCTTTATCCAGAAGGAATGACATATACTAAGGGGCGCTACTCCCTAAAACCTTGCTGCATCCTTCCTGTTTCGACCATTTCCGGGGTGTGAGGCTCGACGAAGTCTCGTCCACAAAGCTACGCTTTCTACAAAGCCCTGCTTCGGGTCAAACAAAATGATCAACCTATGATCACAAAGATATAAGATCAAACAAATGATCATATCGCAAATGATCAAACACTGATCATTTCACAGCAACACTTAGTATGCCACGTTACCAAATTGGGATATATCGCTGATAAATTTCAACTACATAACCTCTGAGCTCGTACGTCTCAGAGAAGGGTGTTAAGCTAAGAGAATAAATTCTCCGCCACCAACAGAAATGTATTTGAAAGAAATCAGCTTTATATCTCAAATTGTAACGTCAGACACACAATCCATACAAGTCTGTTCCGGGATCGAACAGAACCGAAGGCACTTCTCACGAAGCCCTTGCATATCCGGATAAATTTCTAATCACGTCCGGACTTCCCGTCACTAAGGGTGATAAAACCTCTAAACCGGAGATCAGCCGATGTAGAGTAACTCGACGGTAATCCTTCCGTTTTCAAAAATATCCGGTCTTCAACACCGGTCTTCAAATGCGATTCATAACGACGTATCACATATTCGGAATGGGTTATACGACCCCATGGTCCTTTCCCGGCTAACCCGAATAGTGAGCGATTATTTAAAAATAAGTGTGGCATTCAAATTCATCCAATTCACAACAAATACCCATTCAAGGTAATTATTGATAGTCGGTTATTTAACTATCAATAAAGATGCGCAACATCATCAGATTCCAAATAATTTTCCAAATTATTTCATCTTCAAAAATATCTTTACTAGATATAAAATTTCCACACTTTAAAAATAAATCAACGTTTATTTTTCTAAACAGTTTCCATTTCTTTTATAAATTCCATAGTGAATTTATATTTCAAAAATATCTACTGATATACGATTTTTCAAATCGATTCCAATATTCATTTTCAATTTATCTTTAAGAAGATAAAATCTCAAAACGTTTCATTTCATTCTGGAAAAGTATTTCCATACTTATTCAAAAATAAGTATTTCGCAAATCTATTTATTTTCAACATTTGAAAATATTCAATATACTTAAATCAATATTAAGTATATATTCATTCTTTAAGGAAATCATTAATTTTAACATCTATTTGAGTCAAAACGAATGTTGCGTAAAACATCGTTACGACGACTCAAAATCACTAGTATAGGGATTCGGATTTAAGATAGATATATAAATCCCAATACTATATAAAAACATTTCCTTTCGGAAACCATTTACTATAACAACAGTGTTATAGTCCACCATTTCCTTATTCCTCGAAAACGTCTATTTCAACAATGAATGTTGAAATCTATGGTTTCGATGTTTAATCATTTTAAAACATCGTTAAAACAATTAACTTCATTTTAAAATATCACTTTCCCAAAACATATCTATTTTACTTAACAATATATTCACTGTCCAAAATCGTGAATATACTTCACTAATTACATTTCACTATTTTCTACACGTTTTATTTCAATAAAAATTCGCTATCCAAAATCGCGAATATATCTCCTTTGATAATCTTCTATATTTAATTTATCAAATTCAATTGATTTTGAATTTATAAAACAACGTTTATAAATTCTATTTCTATTTTATAACAACTTCGACTTATAAATTTCTTTTTATTAATTTCTATAATACACTTATCAAAATAAGTGATTTCGGATTTATAACCAACTTTTATAAATTCCAATTCCATTTATAAAAACTTCAATACCAAATCAATTTCAATATTGATTTCTAAATTTATTTTCAACTTTAAATAAAATTTCCATACTGATTTCTCAAAAATTCATTTCCAAATATTAAATCAATTACAGATTGATTTCTAATTTTATTTATCACTACTAAATAAATTCCTTATTTTTTTTCTCAAATTATTCAACATCCTGTTTTTAAATGGATTCTTCAAATTGAAATCATTTTACATTGATTTCCCAAATTATTTCAATTCACCAAATTAAATTTCTAATTGGATTTTCAACTGATCTCCTTTTTAAATAAATTCCTTTTTACGAAAATAAATTTCAATCGTTTCTTTCAATCTATTTAAAAATCCAAATTCTTAAATTAAATTCTTCAAATTATAATCACTATTTTACGAAATCCATTTATTTAACATTTTCACTTGATTCTGGAATTAATTCGATAAGATTATAAAAATTAACTTTTTATACTTTAAAAATTCCTTTCTCCAAAATTTATTCAATTTCTAAAATTAATTCACTTAGAAATTTCTATTTTGATTTCAAAGATTCAATTTCGTTTATTTTTGGAATCCAATGATATCAAACATCCATTCAGCTAAATTTTAGTTTTCAAACAATTTCCAGACATCAATTCAATAACATCAATAATCATTCACAGATTATCACATCACAGTAGAAATAAATTCAATCAATGTGAGGGGTCCAGTTGGATCCCTCCAACCTGTTTCCCTGCATCCAAAGACGTTAGCACAATACCAATTCCACTTCGAGGTGGAATATCACGGTATATGGGTTTTTATAATATATCCGCTTACTAACGGCGCAATAGGGTCTCATCCGCTATACGAGGCGGGAAATCAATCAATCCAATATATACATATGCCAATATGTATATATTGCTATATATAGATATATATCCTGCTATATCTAATATCACATCCAAACAAATCAATCAATAATAACTGCAAATCATTTTGAGTGAGAAAAATAATCTCACCTTAGCTTTTTATTAGCAATCCCATTTTCCATTCCAGATTGTTTCTTCGTTGTATTAACCTTGTATGACAATTATACAATTTATTAAAATTCGAAATAAATCGAATAATTAAATCTGCCATTTACAATTTTAATTTAACTAAAATTTTCAGTTAAACTAATAATTCAATCTAAACTATTTTCCCGTTAGATAGATTTTAAAAATCGAATCTTTATGTAATTTATCCATCACTAAATTTTATCCATATAAACAAATCTTTTGTTTACTGTAAATTCCTAAAGTTATATACATATACTTGTTTATTTTTAATCTTACAGAACCTTATCATTTACAGTAAATTAAATACATATAATTTTTGTTTAACAAAAAATTAAATTCGAAGCTAAATTTCCTTCAATAAATTATGTTTAGTAAAAATAATCAAAACAAGTTGATCAACCAATTTAATTACTTTAGATACATTATTTTAAAATAACTCACAGATTTAAAATGCGTATTTATTATAAAACAGAAATTATTTTCACTGTTAAATTTCTTTCTTTTAAATCTAAATATATACATATGGATGTATTTTAAAATCTAGCGAAATAGAGATATGTTTTCTGTACATATTTTCAAATTCATATTCAAATCTAAATTGAATTGAATTTATTTCATATACCTCACTATGACAAAGAACAGCTCGTCGAACGCTGCCGTTGATTCGAACTCGTGGAGCCCTGCCACCATCGCCGCTTCGTGCGCCACCGCGAGCAGCATCGCACTCATGAACTCGTCGAACCCGACTGTCGAAGTCGAAATCGACCCCAAATCTGACCTCGGCCTGCCTCGCGACACCCATATCTTCGATCGCGATCTCCCTTGTCATTGCCGCACTACGTCGCGGCACTCGCGATCAATGCCGACCCCAATGCGTACGTCACCGCCTGCTCAAACGCCTCCAGGTTGCCGCGCCCTAGAGCATCGCGACATTGTTCGCGAACACGAGCCCCTCCTTGGCCATGCGATTCGATTGCGTTAGGGGGTTTTTTTTTTTTCTGAGATTTCGAACGAATTTGAAGTGAAGATAGGGGAACGGAAGAGATTTTAAGTGTCAGTCATTTTTTTCTTTTAAACGAGAATTTTTATTTTCTTTTCGATTTGAACTGGGAGGGAATGGAGAAGACGTATTTGAAAACGAAGGGAATGGTTGGCACGATGGGTTGCACGATCTCGTACCCGTGATTGTATGCGTGAGGTAAGGAACGAACGTGCAGATATTTGACTTAATTTAAATTTCAAATTTAAATTGAATATCGATAAAACTTTAACGCGTTTATATATCGTGTGCTCACGTATCAACTCTGAAAAATACGAAATTTGAAATTCGGAAATAATTCAATATTACGGACCCAATGGAACTGGTTTCGTCGAATTCCGAGACTGCGCCTCGGACGGCTATTTTCAAATATCGATTCAAACGTTACGAATTTCAAAACTGAACAAACACTTTCAAATTCGATTCTAAAACTTCTGTTATCTTCAGTATTATAAATATGAATTTTAAAAGCTTTCAAAATATTTTTCTTCAGCTTAAAACTGAAGATTCACATTTTTATTCAGCATTCAATCGATTAAATTTTAAAGTTTAATCGCAAATTTCAAAGTTATATCGGGGATTCAAATTAAATCATCGTTCAAATATTTAAAATTAATTAAATATTTTCAATTTAATTTGTTCAAAATTCTGGGTCGTTACAAAACCTGTCAGTGTGCAGTTTTGAAATTTAAAACTAAATTTAAATAAAGAAGCAAAGCAAGTTTAAAACAAAAGTTTGAATTCTAGTTTTTTTTAATAAGTTTATAAAAAAATGAAATGTTTCTAACCACTTTAAATTGTTAAAGTATTTTTATAAACTATTTTAAAATTCTGAAAATGAGATTTAAATAGGATTTTAAGTTTAAATTTAATTTTAGATCTGAATTCAAATTTGAATTTGAATCTTAGGTTTGAAAAGAAAATACAAGTTATAAATTTAAAATGTCGTAATTAAGTATGAATGATAAAGTATTTTATAAATGGTTTTAAATAGTAATTAATTTTGGTAATGCGATTAATTTAAGTTAATTAATTAATTCAGTTTAATTAACTTAAGAAAATCATTTGATAATTTGATAAGTGTAATTACTTAGTGTAATTAAGGGAGATAATTACTTAAGGAAGAAATAAATGATAATTACTGGGAGGCAATTAGTGAATATGATTTATAAACGAAGTAATTAGGTAATTACTTTTGTTATTAATCAAGGATGGTTAATAATTGTGTTTAATTAAATAAATTTAAATAATATAATTTAATTTAAATATAATTGGAGATCATTAATTGATAAAATTAATGATGAAATTTATAATAGACTAATTAAGGAAATAATTAATAATGAGGTGATTAATTATGTAATTAACTTAAGTTTAATTAATTTATTAATTAAGGATAATTAATTAAATGGAAATTAATTAAGGGTAAATTAATTGATGTCATTAATTAAAGATAAATAATTAAAGGATGATTAAATAATTAAAGGTTAATTATTTAATGATTAAAGGATAATTAATAAAAATGGTTTATAATTAATTAATTAACCAGGATTAGTAATTTATTCATAGGTAATTTATCTAATTTGAATTAATGAGACAATTAATTAATCTTACTTATGAATGTTTGGATTCTGTTGAATGATATGAATTGTTTGATATCCCTGATATATGATGCTTTGTGATACATTCTGATTTATGTTGTGATCTGTAATTTACTTATCTGTGATATATATCTGTGATCTGTGAATGGACGATAAGCGTGATAGTTAATACCGCTTATCAACTATATTTCTGTATTCTGATCTATAATGATTGTATGATGTTGCACTACTGTGTAAAACCCCTGGACCACACCATACACACACATATATATGGATTTCACGTGGAAATCGGTTAAGTCACAGATAATTTAAATTTGATGTTTTTGAAATTGAAATTTTAATTTCAATTGATTTTGAAATTAGAAATTTGGGTTTAAAGTGAAAAGCTTTTGAAATAAGATTTCAAAGATAAAAGTTATTTTGAATAACTTAATCAAGTTTTGAAAATTTAAATAATTTGATTTAAATTTGAATTCAAGTTTGAAATTGAATCCTATGATTTGAAACTAGGGATTAAAGATGATATAAATGTGTGTATGAATCTAAACCATTTAAAAGTAAAATTTTGGGAATTTGAATTTAACCCAAGGATTTCAACTCGTATAAATGAATCAGATTTTCTGAAATGAAAACCGTTTGTTTTCAAATGATAAAAGCTTTCGTATATATAAGAAATGAAATTCTAATTTAAGGGAATCAAGTACGAATTGAAAAATGGTTTTCCAAGTTATAAATGAATTATTTTTGAAAGCTATGAATTGAATCTGTTATCTTTAACAGATTTAAAATGATGTTTTGTTTAACCCATTCGAAATGGAATTGTTTTGAAAAGCTATGAGTTAAATCTTTGATTTAAAGATTTAACGAGTTAATCAAATTGAAATGGAAATTGATTTGGAAAATCTGTGAATGAATCTTTTATTTAAAAGATTAAAATGTGGAAATTGTTTAAACCGTTGAAGGTTGTTGAAATGAATCTTTTTGTTTAAAAGATTAAAATGGTAATTTGTTTAAACCATTTGAAAGAAAAGTTTGGGTAATAAGTTGTGACTTAATTAAAATCCCAATATCCATATGTTTCTTGTAAATATTGCGCTCACTATTCGGTTTAGCCGGGAGAGGACCTTTGTGTCATATATCCCATTCCGAATATGTGATTTGACGTTATGGATGGCATTTGAAGACCGGTGTTGAAGACCGGATATTTTCGAAAATGAAAGGACAACCTGTCGAATGTCTCTGCGCCGAGTTGCTCCGGTATAGAGATTTATATCACTCTTTTTGTGATGGGAAGTCCGGACGTGATTAGAAAATTATCCGGATTTGCAAGGACTTCTTTGGAAGTGCCTTCGGTTCTGTTCGAACCCGGAACGGACTTGTATGGTTACATGTCTGACATTACACTTTGAGATATAAAGCTGATTTCTTTCAAATACATTTCTGTTGGTGGCGGAGAATTTATTCTCTTAGCTTAACACCCTTCTCTGAGACGTATGAGCTCAGAGGTTATGTTGTTGAAATTTATCAGCGATATATTCCCAATTTGGTAATGTTGCATGCTGAGTGTTGCTGTGTGATGATCAGTGTTTGATCATTTGTGATATGATCATTTGTTTGATCATTTATCTTTGTGATCATAGGTTGATCATCTGTTGACCCAAAGCGTAGCTTTGTGGACGAGACTTCGTCGAACCTCACAGACCGGTAATGGTCGAAACAGGATCGTGGCAGCAAGGTTATTTGAGGGTAGCGCCCTTTGAGGGTATGTCCATTTTCTTCTGGATTATGAGTGGTATCATGGTATGGAGCCCAGATACTTACTTTGTGGTTGCTGCAGACTTATTGTTTTGTGGTTGTTGGATTAGAGGTACCTCGGATAAAGGTCGCTAACGACCGGGAGGTGGCATACTCGTGTCAGTAGTTACCCAGCTAGAGGTAACCCGGCCTTGTGTAGCAGAGATCCGGTTAGGATCCGGGAACGTCACTCCAAAGGCGTTCTATTCTACTTGGGAAGTTCCTTTGCCCGACCATTGTTGGAAATCCAATTCCCAAATACGAGCCCTGTACGGTTTTAGTTGTAGAACCTGCCATCTAATATGGTAGCTATAGTAGGCATACTATAATGGTACGTATGTTGGCTAAGATTGATATTCTATTTTCGAAATACTTTTTCCACTATGCACTAATAATAATATCAAAAATGATTTGTTTTGCGTAGTAAGCATCTTTGACTATCATAAGGAGAAATCTCCTCCAATTATGCGTTTGCATTGTGTGTGTGGCGGGAGGCCTTATGGTAGTTTCATTTTTCAAAAGCATTGCGAATTGACTTTAGAATTCTCCGCTATTTGTTTTTAAAGATAAACTGTTTTTGTTGCTCACACCAGTCCCATGACTGATCTGGAGTTTATTGTTTCTTTCCTAAACTCTGGATGCTCAAAATTTTTCTACACGAGCAGTCTAGAGTTGGGTTTTTCAGATAGTCAGAATTAGTAGATTATCTGGAGCTAGTTCAGTCGTTGGATATGTACTGCACTTTCTTATCTTTGTGCATCGTTATTGGGAGTTCAAGCTATTTCTGGATTGGTGCTTTGAAGATGGAGATTATCCGCTGCTGGTGTTATCTATTTTCTTTTCCGCTGCTATTTGTTGTATCATATCTCTGATGTATATTGATATTCGTTTTATCGTTCTGTTGTATCAGATATTGTATCAAAGCTGTATATCAATGTATTATTCATTTCTTCCGCTGTGTTGTTTACTTAACTATGTTATAAGCTCCGGCGACTCGGATTTGAACGGTCAAATCTACGGCATTCGAGTACGATGTAAAGTATGGATGTTCGATTTTCGAACGCGAAAATACTACTCGTTACACATACGCCAGTCATTTGTTTTCTACCCAAAACAAAACATATTCCACCTACGAAATCGAATTCCATACCTTTCTTCCATTCAGCTCAAAAATTCATCAAAATCTACTCAAAATCTCAAAATATACAAGGATTACTAGCCGGATTACTTCTATCAACTATTTGGCATCAATTTGAACGTAAAATTCTAATTAAACTCAAACCCTAGCTCAATTTTTTGGGTATTTTCATATTCTACTTTTGATATGTCCATCCTCTCATTTTTATGCTTTATTATGTCATTAGTATTTGTGTAGCAATTGATTGTTCTAAAATTAGTAATGTTTTCTTTTGTAGAAGTATGTCGGATTTCATCCCAACTATTTGCTACTTTGATGGAAAATTGACTATGAAAGAAAACAATACACCGGTATATGTTGGTGGTAAACAAAAAGGTTCAAAGGTTTAATTTTTTTGCTCCTATCATGAACTAAAAGAAACAGTGTATAGGGTTACAAAAATTAATTCACAAGAGTATGATGTAAAACTAGTAAGCAAGTGGGTAACGGATTCTGGGTCTTCTGCTATCGACGTAAATGATAATGAAGATGTTGATGCTATGTTTTCCGTTAATATGAAAGTGATCGAATTATTTGTAATAAAAGAGGAGTTGAGACATTTTGAAGAGGCAATTACCACTAATTTAAACCAACATTCTACTCAAATTCTTGGTACTATTCCGAGTTATCCTTATCAGAGCAATCCAAGTCCAGTATTTCCTACTTGTGTGAATACAAAGTAATTTGTTAAAGTATTTACATTCGAGTAGTTGAAATTTATAGTGTTTTGATCTCATACTCTTTTATTCACAGTTCTACGGTGCATCCGGGTGGTTGAAACGCTAGATTGGCAAATGATCAATTTTTACACTCCGTTCCTTCAAATGCTAGAGAGGTTAACAATGATGATGGAGGCCATAGTTCACCGCATATAGATAGTATGCAAATTGCTTCAATGGATAATGATATGTCATGGATGGAAAATATGGAAGTTAATAATGAAGCGCTAGAGTTTGAAATTAATCATGAGAAAGAAAATTAAAATAATGAAGCATCTTTGGTGGAAGAAGAAGATGATGATGATAACGATGAACATATGGAATTTGAGGTGCCTTTGACGGATGATTTATGTAGTGCGAAAATTATGGCGGCATCATTGATTGAAAATGTAACTCCTATTACAGATGTTTTTACCTCAGAATGTGTTGATTCTGGTTTTCAAGTGGGAATGCAATTTCAAACAAAGGAAATACTTATTCAGCAGTTAAGTGAGTGGTCCATCAAGAATTTTGTTACTTTTAAACCCATAAAATCCCACAAAACAGAATACACCGCGATTTGTAGTGTTGATAAAAATTTCCATTGGAGAATACATGCAATTGTCCCTAAAAATCATTGATGGGGTGGTGGGAAATTAGAAAATATGATGGCAATCATACTTGTGTTATTCGATTATTAATTCAAATCATAAACAAGCTACAAGCAGATTTATTGCTAATAAAATACTTCCTTTTGTGAAATCGGATTTGAATACCACTCCTTCTGCGATTCAAGTGCTAATGTCTAAAACTTTTTTTATCAAAATCAGTTACTTCAAGGCATATAGAGCATTGCGTAATGCACTTGAGAGAGTTTTGGAGATTGGGAAACATCATATGCTGAGTTACCACAATATTTAGCTACCATTAAAAAACATAATCCGGGAACAGTTTTCAAAGTTGATGTCGAAAGAATAACCAATGATAAAGTTCTTTTTAAGAGTGCATTTTGGGCATTCGGTGCATCTATTGAGGGTTTTGCACATTGTCGACCGTTGATTTGCACTGATGGCACTCATCTATACGGTAAATATCAAGGTACGTTGCTAGTCGCGACTGGAGTAGATGCAAATGATGGTATATTTCCATTAGCATATGCAATCGTAGACTCTGAATCAAAAGATAGTTGGGATTGGTTTTTTAGATGCATGTACTACTATATACATAGTGTTCGCAATAGGTGTTTAACTTTTATATCCGATCGAATGAAATGTATTCCGAGAGCATTAGATAATTGGCCACAAGAACACCATCACCGCTTTTGTGCTAGACATCTCAAAGCTAACTTTCAAGTTGCTGGATTTACTCAAAAAAAATTGGTAGACTTGTTTTATTCATGTGCTAGTGCTACAAATGATTTTCAGTACAAAGAGTTAATGTGACACTTGAAAACTATTGCTCCATATGCACATACTTGGATTGAAAGGAGTTTACGAGGTGCGAGAGATGTTATTCTACATTTGATATCTTGTCGTCTATTTCCCGATCATTCTAAAGGACGACTAAACCTTTTTTGGTTTTTTTTTTTTGCGAAATTTGGATGAGTGTGCACGATATTCTTGGGGCAGTGCTATATTGGCAACATTATATAATGAGTTAACAAATGTTGCACTCATGAATCCAAATCGATAGCTGGTTGTCTCCCACTTTTACTGGTATAATATGCATAGATATATTTGTTATAAACTCATATGTAATATTTAATTCTAATGTATTCAAATTTTTTATTTATTTTACAACTTTGGGCATGGACATATCTTCCCATTGGTCGTCCAAACGTGACTTCATCCATGCAGATTGACAGAACATTGCCTTATAGTGCAAGGTAGTTAATTTCCAACTACATTTACATGTGTGTATTCTTGTACTAATAAAACTCTAATTGTATAACTATTTATCTAGATGGTTTGGTTCAAGGAGTTGGGTTGAGTCTCCAAAGCAGGTGGCCACTTACTATCGCGACTAGCTCGATATGTTAACAGATGAAGCTGTTATATGGAATCCGTACACACAGGATGTGCTAGTCGATCTTCCGCAAATATGTCTAAGTGGGATGCACAGTTGGCTTTATAAGACACCTATCATATGCATGCGAGATGTAGAAATGTATAATCCTGATCGAGTGATGCGACATTTTGGTCTTCAACAACACATACCTGATCCATGCAAACCAAAGCCGGATTTGGAGTTTGCTATCGTCCAGTGGAACGATAGACATAACCGTATCGTACACCAACAGTTTCCTAGCATTTCTATTTCGAGATACATGACTTGGTACTGGTCGATTACTCGAAGATTCATTGTTGCAGATTGGACTTCTCACGAACGAGCATACACCGCTCGTGCACCGCTTGAGCGAGATGTGGTAAACCATCACGTTATCATGATATTTTTAGTTCGTTCACTTGAATTATGTTTCTAATTTTGAATAAATAACTACAACTTGTAGGTCGATGTACTAAAGACGGTAGGGAGAGGGTTGGATGATATCGGGCATGGTAGAGTACCCGAACGAGAAGTCCAACCACGGTGTCTTGATTTGAAGAAACTTATTGAAACGCTCCTTTTTAGAAATCGATTAACACGGCCAAGCTCTTCCGAACAAGCTATGCGGACTAGAGAGCGAAGAACTAAAGAAGGCAAGATACACACCAATCGCAACCCGCTGGACCTTCTCAACCCCCACCTACTCAAGATGATCCGACTCAACCATGAGTATTCCTATTTTTAGTTTACTATTAGTTCGCTTCTGTAATCTAGCTATAACTTCTATTTTAATTCGAATGTAATCGACTTTTAATTATGTTATGCTAGAATTTATTTAATGGTAGTTTTATTTGTTGGCTTTAATGTAGATAAGCGTTTGCTATCATTTAAGATTGTGCATTTGGAATTGGATTTTGTGTATTTGAATTTGAATTGTTTGGTGAAGCTTGCAGTCCAGGTTTGGACTTGAGATTTACACTGGCGCATTTGGCAGATGCGCCAGTGTAAATTATAAGGGGCGCATTTCTAAAATGCTCCCCGTATTATTTTTTTCAAAAAAATGGCCAGCTCATCGCTGAGCTGGCAAAATGTAGCCTATAACTACAAAGAGTTTTGAAACCAGCCTATTTATGCAAATAGTTTTGAAAAGCCGTCTGGTTTGAAAATTTGTCCATAATATATTGAAGTTAGCAGAATAAATTTGGTTTGAGCAAAGCCAATACAAGTGTTTATTTGCGCTTATTTTTTATGATTGTGTGTTTTTGACTATTGTCATCTCTCCTTTTGCGACTCTTATATACCACATGCTTGCCCATGCTAGTTGTAGGATGAATGAACACAACTGCTATAGACTCATCAAAGTAGGTATATTTTTTTCTTTATTTTACATGTTATGATTCAATAAATTATAATCATACATGTTTATTATCTGTATTCTTAAAACATGAATTATACTTGATGATTCAACTATTATACTTAATTAGTACTAGATAAGGATGATCTTACCTAACTTTGCCTCTGAAAGCACCGCCTTTCTTAACCCGGTAGCTTTGAGCAGTAGCGTAAAAGTCAGAACGTAGATCAATTAGTGTCAACATAAAAGTACAACAAGCGTCATAATAATATGTCATCTGTTAGAAAATTCACCTTAAGTTTGGCGTCATGTGGTTGTTGGAAATAAATGAGTAAGACAATGGAGAGCTGTTGGAAAAAGTGAAATTGTGCATTGGGATATGTGAGGCATTTAATGCCTAGAATATGAATAGTCTCACATCTTGGAATATAATAAACAATATGTGTTTATATACTAAGACGTGGTCCCTATTATAGTTACAATAAGAAAAGAGAGACATAAAACCACAACCCATCTTAGCAGGTGGTGCAATGCACCACCGCACCCGCGCCCACGACGTGGGCATTTGAGGCGTATAGACACCTCCTCGAGCCTATATATAGGCAGACAGAAAACGAAAATAGTATCCATTTTTTCTGTTTTTCTACTGCTCTTCTTCTATACAGAACTCTGTTCTTAATTCTATATTCTCTTTCGTTCGTCGTCGCTCCGCTTGCAAGCACATCATTTCGGGGTTGGTCTGTTTCATTCTAGGAAGCAAATTGCTCACAACCTACGGTGCATACAGGGAGCAATACTATTTTAAGGCAACAGTATTCACTGCACTCGGACAGATTGATTGGTAATTTAATTATTGATTCTGTACTTACTGATTATTTACTAATAAATTTTGTTTGCAATATTTTTGCAACGGATTAGAAAACGTTTTAGAAACGTCAACTTTGTAGTCGTTTCTGCAACAGTTTTCTATAGCATAACTGTGATAGTGTTAGAGTATAGTTATAGTGGTTTTTATAGCACTTGAGTTGCACAGCACTAACACTCTTGAAATAGTATTGATTGGTCGCTGAAACTGCAGACGACGATGTCTCAGAATAGCAACAACAACTCTACATCAACTCAGACTGTGACTAACACTCAACCTGCGCCTCTGATTCCAACAATGGCAATCTCTCATAGAGAAAGGCCTGAAAAGTTCACAGGCATAGACTTTAAGCGTTGGCAACAAAAGATGCTATTCTATCTGACGACTCTGAGCGTTGCAAAATTTCTTACAAAAGATGCTCCCATAGTCGAAGAACTGGAACCCGATGCAACTAAAGTTGAAGCCTTGAATGTCTGGAAGAATTCCGATTTCATGTGCAAGAACTATATCTTAAATGGTCTCGACAATAGCCTGTACAATGTATATTGTACTGCTCAAACTTCCAAAGAACTCTGGACTGCATTGGATAAGAAATACAAAAATGAAGATGCGGGCATGAAAAAATTCATAGCGGGAAAGTTTCTGGACTTCAAAATGATTGATACGAAGACCGTAATCAACCAAATTCTAGAGCTACAAGTCATTATCCACGAATTACATGATGAAGGAATGACTCTAAGCAAATCCTTCCAGGTTGTCGCTGCAATTGAAAAGCTTCCTCCATCATGGAAAGATTTCAAGAATTACCTTAAGCATAAACGCAAGGAGATGACTATGGAGGAACTTGTAGTTCGACTGAGAATCGAGGAAGATAACAGAAAGTCTGAGAAAAAGACTTCGCTTACCGTGCTTGCCAAAGAAAATGTAGTCGAGTTAGACAAACCTAACAAGAGGAAATGTGAGCATGCTCCTAAGAAGTCAAAGAAATTTCAGGGTTCATTCCATAACTGTGGAAAGAAAGGGCATAAAGCAGCCGAATGTCGGGCACCCAAAAGAAGAAATCAGAAGCAAATATGGCTGAAACTTCAGATGGCGTTTCTGATATGGAGTTATATGCAGTAGTATCAGAATGCAACCTTGTTAGTAACTCAAAGGAATGGTTTGTAGACACAGGAGCCACTCGACACATATGTGCAAATAAGTGGATGTTTACAACCTACAAAACCGCAACTGATGATGAACAACTTTTCATGAGCAATTCATCCGCATCAAAGGTTGAAGGCAAGGGAAAAGTAGTACTAAAACTGACTTCTGGAAAGGAACTTACCTTAAGTGATGTTCTTTACGTTCCGGAAATTCGCAAGAACCTAATTTCAGAGTCGTTGCTTAGCAAGCATGGTTTCAAACTCACCTTTGTGGCTGATAAATTTGTGCTATCAAAGAACGGAGTGTATGTAGGAAGAGGATATTATGTGATGGTTTATTTAAAGCAAATGTAACCACTATTGTACCAAACAAAGATATGAGTAAAATTGAATCTTCTGTTTATATTGTTGAGTCCTCTACCATATGGCACTCTAGGTTAGGCCACGTAAATTTTGATGCCTTGCGAAAATTGATTAATCTAGATTTTATACCAAAATGCAAAATACTCCAACTATAAATGTCAAGTTTGTGCAGAAGCAAAATTGACAAGAACCTCGTTTCACCATGTTGAACGAGAAACTGAACCTCTAGACCTAATACACACAGACGTTTGTGACTTAAAAATGTGTCAAACTAGAGGTGGAAAAATATATTTCATTACCTTTATTGATGATTGTACAAGATAATGTTATATATATCTTCTTAGAAGCAAGGACGAGGCATTCGAGATATTTAAACATTATAAAGCAGAAGTTGAGAATCAACTTAACAGGAAAATAAAAGCTTTAAGAAGTGATAGAGGAGCAGAATATGAATTTCCCTTCGAGGTGTTCTGCGCCGAACATGGTATTATACACCAAACAACGGCACCATATTCCCCTCAATCGAACGGTATAGTAGAACATAAAAATCGTACCCTTAAAGAAATGATGAATGCCTTGCTCATAAGCTCTGGACTACCAGACAATTGCTGAGGAGAAGCTATACTTTCTGCTAATCACATTCTAAATAAAGTGCCTCGAAAGAAGACTTCGAAATCTCCACATGAACTGTGGAAAGGCAGACCACCATCCTACAAATACTTAAGAGTGTGAGGGTGTCTTGCCAAAGTAGAAGTACCAAAACCGAAAAAGGTCGAAAATGGACCGAAAACTATAGATTGCATATTCATTGGGTATGCTCAGAATAGTAGTGCATATCGATTTTTGGTATATAAATCTAAAATTGATGACATTCATGAAAACACCATTATCGAATCTCGAAATGCTAGATTCTTTGAACATATCTATCCTCTAAAACCCTCTTTTGAAACTATTGTTCAAAAGAGAGCAAGAGATCCAGAAACTCCCGAGGATAATGCTGATCAAAGCACGCATGAAAGTAATATTGAACTAGAATTAGAGGAACCAAGAAGGAGCAAATGGCAGAGGACCTCTAAAACCTTTGGACCCGATTTCTATGCATATATGATAGAAAATGAACCTCTAACATACCAACAAGCAATGTCATCTCCTGATGCTCCTTATTGGAAGGAAGCCGTCAATAATGAAATTGAATCCATTTTGCAAAACCATACATGGGAACTAGTAGATCTACCTAAAGGATCAAAAACACTAGGATACAAATGGATCTTTAAGAAAAAACTAAAAGATGACGGCTCAATAGACAAGTATAAAGCAAGACTCGTAGTCAAAGGATTTAGAAAGAAGGAAGATCTAGGTTACTTTGATACATATTCACCAGTAACTAGAATCACATCAATTAGGACGCTCATTGCAATCGCAACCATACTGAATTTGGAAATACACCAAATGGATGTGAAAACTGCATTTTTGAACGGTGAACTAGAAGAAGAAATTTATATGCAGCAACCTGAAAGGTTTTTAAGCCCATGAAATGAGAATAAAGTATGCAAATTAGTAAAATCACTTTATGGCCTTAAACATGCACCAAAACAATGGCATGAGAAATTTGATGAAACTATGTTATCAAATGGGTTCAAAAAAAATGAGTCAGATAAATGCGTCTATATGAAACATATAGATATTGGATATGTCATTGTCTGCCTCTATGTTGACGATTTGTTGATCCTAGGAAATAACAAAATTGTTATAAAATCTACGAAGGATATGTTATCCTCTAGATTCAACATGAAAGACCTAGGAGTGGCTGATGTGATCTTAGGTATAAAAATTATGAAGACATCACAAGGATATTCGGTGTCTCAATCACATTACATTGCCAAAATACTTGAAAGGTTCAAGCAGCATAATATAACTATAGCAAAATCACCAATGGATATGAACCAAAATTGGGTAAATAACACTGGTGATGGTATATATTAGCTTGAGTACTCTAGAATACTTGGAAGTATTATGTATGTCATGAACTACACTAGGCCTGATATTGTATACGCTGTAAGCAAGCTAAATAGATATACCAGCAATCCTTGTAAAAATCATTGGAAAGCAATAATCAGAGTTCTAGGATATCTGAAGCATACTCAGAACTATGTTTTGCATTATGAAAAATATCCTTCAGTAATAGAAGGATATAGTGATGCAAATTGGATAACTGATTCAAAAGACATAAAATCCACAAGTGGATATGTGTTTATATTAGGAAATGGAGCAATTCATGGAAGTCATCCAAACAGACTTGCATAGCAAGGTCAACAATGGAATCAGAGTTTATTGCTCTAGATAAAGCCGTAGAAGAAGCAGACTGGTTTCAGAGTTTTTTGGAAGACATTCCAAATTGAAAAAAACCGGTACCTCCAATATGTATACATTGTGATAGTCAATCGGGTATTGGAAGAGCTAATAGTAGACTATACAATGGCAAGTCTCGACATATTCGTCATAGACATAAAACTGTAAGACAGCTTCTCTCTAATGGAGTTATCACTATAGACTACTTAAGGTCAAAAGATAACATTGCGGATCCACTAACAAAAGCCTTGCCTAGAGAGAAAGTTCAAACCTTGTTGATGGGAATGGGGTTAAGGCCCATAAACTAAAAAGTTTCTCTAAAATGGAAACCCTACCTAGTTGACTGGAGATTCCAAGATCTAGGTTCAAAAGGACAACTAAATTTAAGATAAACTTAATAGCACTGGTATACACTCAAACCATTCCTATGTTAAGTCAGTGCATTACTTGTTGGAGAATAGGATAAGTTTGATACTTTTAATGATGTCTGTACTTGGTAATACTAAAGAACCAAGTGGATAATTACGAATACCCCTTATAGAATCACCTACGAGAGTGCGAAGGTGCCGCTTCAAGGAGAATTAAAAGGCCAAATTCTCTAAGAACTAATGAAGACCAGGCAGGTGTTCATGGCAAAAATGAACACAAACAGAGAACGAAGGAATATAAGAAGCGTTTATTGTGTGCTTTCTGTTTTAGAATTACACAAAAAGGCTTATAGTTCAAAGACATCCTAAGTCTACTGATTCGCCAGTAATTCAAATAGGTAATCACTAGGAAAGTTCAAATCCAATAGTACTACTTTAACATATACGTTAAATGTTTTCGTGAAATTAAGAACAGTCGAACAATTACTCATTCATGTGGGGATTGTTGGAAATAAATGAGTAAGACAATAGAGAGGTGTTGGTAAAAGTGAAATTGTGCATTGGGATATGTGAGGCATTTAATGCCTAGAATATGAATAGTCTCACATCTTGGAATATAATAAACAATATGTGTTTATATACTAATATGTGGTCCCTATTATAGTTACAATAAGAAAAAAGAGACATAAAACCATAACTCATCTAGCGGGTGGTGCAACGCACCACCCCGCCCGTGTCCATGCCCGAGCCCGCACCCGCGGCGTGGGCAATGGGCGTTTGAGGCGTATTAGAGGCACTTAGCACTTTTTTGGACAAATGGTCAGTTGGTAAAGGGTCACAACCTTTCAAACAGACACGACCATTCAGACTCGAATAGACACCTCATCGAGTCTATATATAGGCAGACAGAAAACGAAAATAGTATTCATTTTTTCTGTTCTTCTACTGCTCTTCTTATATACAGAACTATGTTCTTAATTCTATATTCTCTTCCGTTCGTCGTCGCTCCGCTTGCAAGCACAGCATTGCGGGGTTAGTCCGTTTCATCCTGGGAAGCAAATTGCTCACAACCTACGGTGCATACAGGGAGCAATATTGTTTCAAGGTAACAGTATTCACTGCACTCGGACAGATTGATTGGTAATTTAATTATTGATTATGTACTTACTGCTTATTTACTGAGAAATTCTGTTTGCAATATTTTTGCAACAGATTAGAAAACGTTTTAGAAATGTCAACTTTGCAGTAGTTTCTGCAACAGTTTTCTATAGCATAATTGTGATAGTGTTACAGTATAGTTATAGCGGTTTTTTGTAGCACTTGAGTTGCACAGCACTAACAGTGGTAATTGTGCATTGCTGAGAACCCTGCGAGTATCTTCTGCCCCTTCATCAATAAATTAATTGAAAGGTAGAGCGATTGACTTTCCGTCAAATTTCAGCTATAAAGAGTTGATGAGCAATGAAAAATTAGTGGTGACCATAAGATCTGAGACTTACAAGATGAGATACTGTCAACTAAATTTCGAGAATTGTTAAAGTTAAACCATAATAATTAATGAAGTGTGCTAGCTATTTAACTTGGCTAGAAACTGAAATTACTACTTCTTCAGTGCTTCTAAAAGAACTTCTAGTGTGGCATTTATACAGACAAAAATTAGTCGGTGACACCACGTATGACGCAGCGGATAATACAAAACAAGATAGATCGATGAACGTAGCAATCGGTGGATTGATGAATACTGAAATGCCCAAATTCGTTGATCCGAAGATGCCGAATTTTAGCTATCTACGTCACGTTGATCGATCTCGATACCGTGAAAGTAGATCTTCAATTCTTCGAGCGTTGATCAAGCGCATTTAATTCCACGAATTGGCTTCACGATCGTTGAATCGAGCGCACTCGATTGACCGAAGGTGGAGATAGGAGATCACACTCGACTACCAATTGGATGAAAGCACAAAGCTAACAAAGAAATTTTTATTTCAAAATCAACAACCTTACAAATGACACCACTCGCCTTATTTATAGGCTTACAACTCAACACACACTGCAAAGTACAACACATTACAAAGCCTTCATGACCTAATACAACTCAATACAGGACTTAACGACCTAACTTCAGCAGGACTAAAGTTTCTCACGACTTAACAATTGTCACGCGACTTAATATCTTCACTCGACCTAATGAAAATCGGCAGTGACATAGTTCAGGAATTTCGCGACATAACTGGGTCGTTTACGACCTATCGAGTTTTTCCCCGCGACTCAAGGAATTGGTATGGGTTTAAGTCGGGGAAGGAGAAATTGATTTGCGGCTACGAGGAGAAGGTCGTAGGTCGTGGCTTTGGGTTAGGTCGGGAAAGTTTAAGTCGGGGAATTGGTGGGTGTTAGGTCGTAGGTCGTGGTAGATGCTGGGTCGTTCGCGACCTTCGTAGACTTCGCGGCAGACGTTCGAAAGTCGCTCGCGACTTAGAATAGAGAAATTAGGTCGTGGAGTGATGTTAGGTCGTGGAGATGTTAGGTCGTAGGAATTAGGTCGGGGTGGTGTTAGGTCGGTAAATTTAGGTCGTGGAGACGTTGTCGTAAAGGAAGTTAGGTCGGACATGGTTTGCGACCTATCGTTAGGTCGGAGCTCTTCTGGAGTTAGGTCGGACATTGGATTTCGCGAAAGTGGATTTAGGTCATAGGAGTTAAGTCAATTGACTTCGTCTTCGCCATTGCGGCACCAGGTATGTGCTGCATCATCCTCCCCTTGTTGGAAAGAATTCGACCTCGAATTCACGCTCTCCTCTTCTTCAACGAGTTTCTTCCCATAATACGGTATTAAATGTTTGACATTGAAAACATTAGCCATAAGGAGATGATCTGGCAATTTCAACTTACAATTATTCTCACCAATTTCCTTCTCAATTTCCAAATGACCCATTCCACCGGCATCTAGCTTGTTGTATGTACCAACAAGAAATCGTTCAACCATCAAGTAGATAGATTCGTTGTCCCTTTGCATCTTCATCAAATCCAATACAGAGTCCATACTTTTGTCCACCCATGAACTAGTATGTATAGGTAATGACATACATAATTCTGACTTCGTCGCGGTCTCTTTTGAAATTTGATAACTCTGACTCTTCTGAACAAGCCTTTCAACCACTTTTCTTATTGACGGTCCAAAACAAAACATTGTAACCAACTGCTGGGTATGATAACTGTCCACGTGTCTTTCTACACGCACATCTTTGATAACTTTTATTCGCCAACTGTGATCAGGAGTATACAATTGCTTTCCTTCGAACAGAAACCCATCAACCAATCTTCTCAATTCTACCTGCTCTGTCGGACACATATGTTTACGTGGCATACACGGTACAATAGCACTTGACATTTTATTAACATGACGTACGTTCCTTAGTGGCAGTAATTCTTTGAACATTTCTGCAGAAACTACATCTTTGCATTCATTCACCATTGGCTTAACCTCTTCGATAATTTCAACACTTTTGATGGTTTCAATTTCATTCAACAAGAATACTTCTGCACTACCCTCCACTTCTTTAACAAGCTCTTTTGTAGATTGTAGACTAGTCGAATCCACCTCCTTCATCAACAAATTACCCTCTTCATTTCCTGACTTACTTTCTTCACCTTCATCCAACTTTGCTGACTGTGAATTTTCAACCTCATGTTCATTGGATTTTGTTGGTTGAAAATCAACAACTTCATCTCCGTCAAACTTTGGTGATTGAACATTATCGACTTCATCCTCCACATCAACAAATTCCTTTAAAGACAACAAAGTTTTTAGCTCCTCGATTTCCTCCAATTTGTTTTCATTCTGTTGACGTCTTTTAGGAACCAAAATGATTCGTGTATCCTCGAACATAAAACTGTAGTTGTTTGTGCGTCCATCGTGTTGCACAGCTCTATCGTATTGCCATGGTCTTCCCAACAATAGATGGCATACGTCCATGTCAACCACATCACACCAAATTTCGTCTTTGTATTTTTTCCCAATGGAAAAATTAATACAAGCTCTTCGATTAACCTTCACTTCCCCTCCTTTCCTCAACCAAGCTAATTTGTAGGGTTTAGGATGCTTCTCTGTTTTCAGTGACAACTTCTTTACAGCTTTTGAAGAAATGATATTATCACAGCTTCCTGCATCGATGACAAATTTACAAACTCTTCCCAAGATAGTGCACGTTGACTGGAAAATGTTACTCCTCAACCAACTTACATCATCCTCTTGCCTTGGTGTCAAACACGATCTCCTCATCAACAAACTACAACCCTCATCTCCAGACAATAATTCTTCTTCTTCAACTGGTATTGAATTGACACATTCTACCTCTACATTTTCATTCTCAATCTCCGCAATCATTGCTCGTTTCTTTGGCCATGGACATTCGTTGCTTTTATGGCCCCACTCTTGACAATTAAAGCATTTGAGATTACTATTGACCTTTGCTTTGCTGGCTTCATTTACATTCGACTTACTGACGACTTTGGAAACATCCGCACTGTTACTAACATCCTTGTTCTGGTTGTTGGAATTTGTAAACACACCACCACCTCGTCGTCCCTGTTTCTCCCAAGCCAACGCTTTCTGGTGTGCTTCCCCTACAGATCTAGGATCAAACATATTTACCATGTCTTGAATCTGCATACGCAATCCTCCAACAAATCTAGCTGTTAATTGTTCCTCTGTCTCCATGATATCGCTCCTTGCAATCAGTTGATAGAATTCATCAGCATAGTCATTAACATACTTCGTTCCTTGCCTCAAGTTTTGCAGCCTCTGATACATAAGCGATTGATAATTATAAGGTAAGAATGTGGCTTTCATCATTTTCCTCATCTTTTCCCATGATTCAACCTTTGACTTCCCCATCCGTTCACGTGTAAGTTTGGTTTGCTGCCACCATGCCAAAGCTCTACCCCTCAACCTTGTAGCAACCAACTTCACTCTACGATGTTATGGAACCTCTTTGAAGTCAAAAATCTCCTCCACATTAGACAACCAGTCCAAAAACTCCTCAGCTTGCATCCCACCTTTGAATTCTGGAATTTCAGTCTTCATCCCAGATTCCCACTTGTGATCGTACTCCGACTGATTTCTTCCTTGTCCACGCCCTCGTCCATGAACACTACCACCATCATACTCTTCTTCACAATCTGATGTATATCGATGTCGATCCTGACCACCAACATCTCTACCACCACCATTTCTTCCACCAACATTCCTACGATCTATATTCCTCCGATCTCGATCGGTCACATTTCTATCACGACTTCGATCATCAACATTTCTATCACAATCTCGATCCACGCTTCTATGATCACTATCAACACTTCTCTCTCGATTTGAATGTGGTGAAACTCTACTTTTTCCATGGCTCGATTCAGGTGATACCCTTATCTGATTTTGACTCATCTCCAACATCATTCTCTCTATTCGACCAATCCCTTCATTAATCTTCTCATTAAAGTTTTCGTTAATTCTTTGCTCCATCTCATCGGCTTCTTCTCTCCCATATAAAGCATCAATGTTGCGATAACGGTTAGCTCTTCTCGGAGGCATGATCACTCTTCAACAAATTCCAACAAAAACTTCACTTCGATCTAAAAATCTTCAAATCAAAACTACCCACTTGTTGAAAACTTCAAAAATCTCCAAACGAACAAATCTCGATAACCCACTTCTCCAAATGATGTAAATCTCGTACAACTCCAAAAATCTACGCAAACTCCTTGCGATCCAGCTCTGATACCAAATGACGCAGCGGATAATACAAAACAAGATAGATCGATGAACGTAGCAATCGGTGGATTGATGAATACTGAAATGCCCAAATTCGTTGATCCGAAGATGCCGAATTTTAGCTATCTACGTCACGTTGATCGATCTCGATACCATGAAAGTAGATCTTCAATTCTTCGAGTGTTGATCAAGCGCACTTAATTCCGCGAATTGGTTTCACGATCGTTGAATCGAGCGCACTCGATTGACCGAAGGTGGAGATAGGAGATCACACTCGACTACCAATTGGATGAAAGCACAAAGCTAACAAAGAAATTTTTATTTCAAAATCAACAACCTTACAAATGACACCACTCGCCTTATTTATAGGCTTACAACTCAACACACACTGCAAAGTACAACACATTACAAAGCCTTCATGACCTAATACAACTCAATACAGGACTTAACGACCTAACTTCAGCAGGACTAAAGTTTCTCACGACTTAACAATTGTCACGCGACTTAATATCTTCACTCGACCTAATGAAAATCGGCAGCGACATAGTTCAGGAATTTCGCGACATAACTGGGTCGTTTACGACCTATCGAGTTTTTCCCCGCGACTCAAGGAATCGGTATGGGTTTAAGTCGGGGAAGGAGAAATTGATTTGCGGCTACGAGGAGAAGGTCGTAGGTCGTGGCTTTGGGTTAGGTCGGGAAAGTTTAAGTCGGAAAATTGGTGGGTGTTAGGTCGTAGGTCGTGGTAGATGCTGGGTCGTTCGCGACCTTCGTAGACTTCGCGGCAGACGTTCGAAATTCGCTCGCGACTTAGAATAGAGAAATTAGGTCGTGGAGTGATGTTAGGTCGTAGGAATTAGGTCGGGGTGGTGTTAGGTCGGTAAATTTAGGTCGTGGAGACGTTGTCGCAGAGGAAGTTAGGTCGGACATGGTTTGCGACCTATCGTTAGGTCGGAGCTCTTCTGGAGTTAGGTCGGACATTGGATTTTGCGGAAGTGGATTTAGGTCGTAGGAGTTAAGTCGATTGACTTCGTCTTCGCCATTGCGGCACCAGGTATGTGCTGCATCAACGTACCACGTGGCAGTTACAGCTACAGATGCAATATAGAGTAATGGTAGTGTAGAATAATGCATTACTAGTATAAGAAAATGAAGGATTTGGACGGATCTGAAATGGGATGGTTCACTAGAGTTTTGCATTCTGGGAAGCCTGAATTTATTATTGGATCTGAAATGATGATTGTATTTTAATGTTTTCTTTTATGTAGTTTACTTGAAACCGGTCTGCACATTGAGTTAAAATATGAATTTATTTTAACATGGTAGATTCCTATGTTTGAGAAATTTGCCAGATGGTTTTGGACTTTTTTGGCCAACAATTTCATGAATTCATGAAGAAAAAGAATGAATATACACAACAATATTTACGCATTATCTCGGGGGACAGTAACCGCCATGGTTATGAGGATTGCTAGTGCACCCACTGGGTCCATAAGGCGGAACACGCTGCCCTTTCGGCAGCGACGCCATTACCAAATTGCTATTCGTCCTCCACCATTCATCCAGCTGCCTTCCTCCCATTACTGCCATTTCTTCCTGAAACATGCTCGACACCATTAAGAAAACCAGAACAAGAACGAACACTCTCCTACTCTTCGATAACAGACTCATGTTTTGTGTATCTTTGTTAGAGGCTGTATTTAGCAATCAGAAGTTGATGAATTTTGATTATGGGGAAGAAGAGGGAGTATGGTGTTTATATAGGCAGAGGAGCACTCGTTGTTTTGTACGTGTTATATAGAATAAGTCTTGTGTGGCGCATGAGTTTGAATTATATAATATAAGATAGAATCAACCATTTACCTGTGATTTTGTAGACTTGGACCATGACTGCAGCAATAACTGCGTATGTCCACATTCGCTCTTCATCGGTTTCTTTTACTTTTACTAACTACTTGTCTTTTGGTTTGAAACTGAAAATCCAAGTTTTTTTAATGTATAATTTATACACATTGTAGAAGATCAACAAAACAGTACTTGCATATCTTTTATACGCAGCTAGCATCTATGATGGAAATACTGATATATTATACGTAGTTCAATAATCAATAATCATTCAAGGCAAAAACTACATTCCATAGTTAGACATCCAGAAATTTGACAACCAATCTTCTTTCTTCACAAAGATGTAATTAATCCAAGAGTTGCAGCTCACCCATTTACCCGTAAATTACAAAGCATTGGTATGATGGTATCATATAGTCTCAGATCAAATAGTTACTTGATTGTAAGATCAAGCTGCTTATGTAAAATTTACATCGTGAGGTTCCTTTTTTGTTTTTTTGTTAAAATGCCTATGTAAAATTTACATCTATGTTTATCTTTAATTAAACTAAACTGAAATATGAAGTTGTTGCTGTCTCCTCTAAAGAATCAGGTCTGATTATGTGGTGACGGACAAGTTTCCAGAACCGACACAGAGATATATACTAAATTTTATTAAAAATTGCGGAAACGACACAGAGATAGAGATGTAAGCTACAACGTCAATAAGACGATGGAAATCACTAAGTTGTAAGATCAGGTCATATTGCTTTAGAAGCAATTTCAGTAGTTTCAAGAGATGTTTCAACGACAATTCAATGGTGAATCGGTTTTAAGAGATGCTCCAGATCAGCATCAAGATGGTTGATGCATTTTATTTGTATGTACTATACATATAGTACTAAGATTGACATGTATGATGTAGACGTAGTATTGAGATATCGTTTGTGTACTGTTTTATTACTGCAATATTATGTGATATTGAAAGATTTAATTGTTGTTAGTATACCTTTTGATATGTATTGGGTTTAAATGTAAAATCACTATATTGAATTTGATGTATATTATAATTGCATGTTTGATATTGTAGGAATCTGCGCAATTAAAGTGCTCGATACATTGGTATATCATTACAAATATATAAATGGTAATTAAATGAAAAATTAACATTTAGGGATATAGCGGGATATAGCGGATATCATTTAAAACTCAAACTTAATATTTTTATAAATATATAAATGGTAATTAAATGAAAAATTAACATTCGATTGAATTATAGTTAATACATAAATAATTTTAAATAAAAACATGTACGAATATACTGTAAATAAACGTAAAAGAATTATATAACATAATTGAATTTAGTAGAATATTAGAGTATTTTCATTTCTGAAAATATATTAAAAATTCAATTAAATAAATTAATTTTATAATTTTTATAATGTGTAAATGTAATTTTCCAATTCATTTTTTTTAAAGAAGGTATAGCGGAAATAGCGGAATATAGCGGGAATAACGGGATATAGCGGAAATAGCGGAGCTTAAAACGAAAAGGCTATATTTGGGGTTATATAGAAAAATCGTAGCGGTAGAAATCCACTATGAGATATAGCAGGGTTATAGTGGGGTAATAGCGCGACATTAACTGCACAGGTAGGAATATATGTTATTATTGCGATTTATGGTTAAGTGGAAGTAAAAATATTTTAAAAAACTATATAAAATGTCGTCGTTAAGTCGTAGAAAAGCTAGAAAATTATACTTTACTAAATGTCGTAGCTAGGTCGTCGAAAAATGGTCGAGATTATGAAATCGTAGGAATGTCGTTACTAAATGTCGCATTCGATTTGTCGTCGCTAAGTCGTTGCAAAACCGCTAGTATGGTATGTCCTCGTTATGTCATCGAAAATATAATGTCGTCGAAAAGTCATCGCAAACTTCCCTACCAAAGTCGTAGTAATGTCGTCGGGATTTTATTTTACCATGAGCTTTTTTAAGACGGCGAATTATCGTCGGAAAAAAAGTTTTCCACGATTTTGCGAAGACAATTTGTCGTTGGAATTTCACCATTTTCTTATTGTATGTGTGTATAATTTTATTATATATAGAAAATGTATATACATATATAATGTATATGCATATACATTTGCATTTTAAAAATTCACATGCATACCTAGAATATAAATGTATAAATATATACGTGTGTTTGAATATACTACAATATATGTGGATAGTTTATATACACGTATCTCAATAGTACCACATATATATAGTTTAGACACATATATGCATATAGTGCCATGAAATTACAAAATAGGTTTATATTATGAAATGAGGAAGCTTTGGCATTTAAGATCGAATGAAGAAAGCTTCCACGTTCTTCTATGACAAACTCATAATTAATCTATTAAATAATAGTAAAGCAGAAGAATTTCCTGCTCTCTTATTAATTTTAAGGATTTTCTCATCTTTATATAATTTCCTCTTGATATTTAATTTTCAAATCATATTATTTATCATTACGAGTATGTATGCACGTCCAAATAGACGTGCATATGGACTGTTTTTTGTCAGTAACTTGAAAAAATTTCTTATTATTTATATCATGTAGTTCTTTTTATGATCAAAGAACCAAACCACATTCACTAATTACAAAATTTACTGCACAATCAAAAAAGACATTAATTATGGTTGTTAGCGAATAAATGTGTATTGTAAAGCAATTGAGCTATAATAATCTACTAAACCAAACAACTTTTTTTTCTACTCATAGCACGCACCAAATGTGTGTACCGCAGTAATCGATGCAGGCACTCTTAAAACCAACCGGTATTACTCATGTTTTGTCAATCAATAAACATGGTTTCTTCTTTTAAAGATTGTAGGTTTCATTTGAATATAACTGTATGTTTTGAATATGAGGCATTAGTTAATGCATGCTGAATATGAGGTATTAGTTAATGCATGCTTATTAAATTTTGGATCAATAAGTAAGATCGGGGGCTCTTCTTCACATCCTTATATTCACCTGATGTAGTTTACACTCATAATATCAATAAGCTCTGTGAAATATGATGTTAAATTGCAATGCACTGTGTATTTCATACCGTCAATGCAAAGATGATTGAGCCTGCTTATATATTCTTATTTTACCAGACCAACATAATTTAAGGTGTTGCAAGCATTTCAAGAGCCAACAAAGCTTCCCATTCCAATGGATCATTTCCTATAGATTCGTCATCATTGGTGAAATTTTCTTCATGTCCCTAATCATAGTCTGGAATATGTAAAATGGCCGCTATTTGTATTAAATATAAGAAAATTTAGCACTATTGTTGGTAGTTAGTAGGTTAATGATGTGTCTGATTTGAGTAATAAAGGCATTGCCATTCTTGAAAATTCTATTCTCCTTTAAGAAAGAAAAAAGGACAATGAGGAAAAGAAACAATCTTTACTTAGAAGATGAATGAATATATTGCATTATCTAATCCAATATATAAGAGCCAATATGCAGTGACACGCATGGAGTCATTACAAACACAAAAACAGTAAAAGGGGAAAGAATTACTAAAATTGTATGGTTTTACACAATAGAATCAACAACAATTCCAAAGCAGTTAATTATATTGCTTTCTCTCATTATTACGGTGTAAATTATATTAAAATACAGTGATTACATATCCATTAAACTTCAAAGATTAACTCACCCATTTGGATATCATCATCAAAATCTTTGTCACTGCCTTCCTTGTCCTCGTCATTTTCATCAAACCTTTCCTATTAAGCTCATACTCAAAAAAAAAATTCGCCTCCCAATCTCCATCTTCTTCATCATTGCTAAATTTTCCTTCACCGTATTTTCTTTTCAACTTCCAAGAACAGGGCCCACCTACAACCTTCTCTTCTTTCCTCACTTCACCAAAAGCAACAGGCCTACTATTTGCAATCTTCATCATCCATTTGTCATAGCCAGTTGCATTGCTTTTCCATTTGCTCATGATTTCTTCAACTTCTTTTATAGTTAGTTCCCTGTATTGTCTTTTAATTTTTACCTACAGTTGAAAACAATTTTATAAAGAGAAATAAAAACACAATCATGATTTATGTTTATAGTTATGTCTATGTTTGCTCTATCAAGCTGGAAAACAGAAATGCCCCTATAAAGTGGAGAAACTCGCAAGCATCGTAGGAAACTTAAACTGGTAAAACCTATGCTGCTAGGTCGTGCTTTTTTATCCTGAGTTAGCTCTAAAGATGGATATAATTTGAATTTATAAGCTTTGAGAGCATGCGCATGCCTCCAATTACACTACTTGTGAAAAATTTATTCTTTCCTAATATAAGTAGAGGGTTTAGCAGAGAAGGTGCAAAATTCTGTCTTTACAAACAAATTTAATGAACATCAAAAATAAAATATACTTCTATATATACATTAAAAGCATGTATAATCAGTTCATTGAGTAACGTTATGATCATTTAATTAGTTTGAGTACTAACCTTGAATTTTAAGGAATAATTTGCTAACATTATCTAAAATTATAAGTATGCCATGTATACCTTACATAATACGGATTAATGATATAAGACAAAGTTTATTGTTAGTAATGTGGGGATATTCAACTGAGGTCACTTGAGCATGTATTTCTATCCTTTAATGTAGGTATTCAACTAAGATCACTTGAGCACATATTTCTATCCTTTAATGTAAGTTGATTAAATGTGCATCTCGCCTATTCAAATAACTTATATATGTATTATTTTGACTCTTATATATTAGTCCTTACAATAAATAACTAACTCTATCATGTTTAAATGTAAGTAATCAATATGAATTTGCAGGATGTGTACTGTATTGATTGGTTATAACTCATAAAATCATGTTTCATTTTTGCAACAATCTACTTGTTTTCAACAAATAAAATATATTGATTGGTCAAAAGTAATAAAACCAAGTGTAGGCGAACCATTTTCCACGACGCTTAGCATGAACACAGTAACAACAACTAACCGAGTAGAAAAAATATCAGGCATAATAAATTATATAAAGAAAAGTTCAACTTCACCATATTATAATGTTGGTTAGGTGTAGTTGTCACATTAGTGTACGGAAATTACTACATACATACATACATATATATATATATATATATATATATATAAATATATATTTTTATGTGTGTTTACGCATGTGTGTATGTATGTATGGATGGATGTATGTGTGTGTGTGTTTTGTCTGGGAGTTTGTATGACTGGAAACAATAAGAAGAAACTTGGTATGTAAAATCGAGTAACAAATGTAACCTAATATCATGCATTGGATTTATGGGTAAAAAGGAGAATGGCAACATTTTTTATTCTCCAACTTAGTAAGCTTGAATTTTATGAACTAAGTGTAGAAGATTTACGGTTGCTTTATTACTTGCTATACATCCCCTTTATTTTGGGAAAATAGCAAATAAACAGAAACTGTTACAAATACAACAGGTGTATTAGTAACAGTTAATTTTAGCTTAATATTAGTAAACATCAAAACGGACTGAAATTAATATATCACACATGCTACGCACACGGCGGAGATCTACCAAATAATCAATTAACATTGCAACAGTCTTTTATTTTAACGACAACCTAACTCAGGATGGGCTCTTTTAATAATATGTTTGATTAAAAGTTGTCTTTAACTTTTACGTATATGTATATACGTATATATGCAGACGTATATAAATCAATTTTTTTTTTGAGAAACTGGAAACGTGCAACAATGTGTTGCGGCATTCAGTTTAAAAGAGCAGGTTTTTGATGTATTTAAATTTAAACAGGGGTAAATAAGGAACAAATCTATAAATCTATAAGCATTTGTTGCACTAAATAATTGGAAACACACAGGATGTAAAGTGACTGAATTCTTTATCAGTAAATTTTTCTACGTGATCCAAACCATTAATATATCAATCTTTAAATGGTAGCCTAAGACGTTTTAGGGAAGTTCCTTATTTGTACAATGGTAGAGACAACCAATGTTTAATATACTAAGCTTTTTATTTGGAAAGCATAGCTATGGCGTTTCATCTTTAAAGCATAAAGTAGTGCTTGGTCGGTAGTTGAAATTTTATAGTAGTAAAACCTGCTAAGAAGTTGAAGTATTCCTAAGAAGAAGAAACTTTAAAATAGATGCATCAGCCTGGAAACAAAATCTAAGAGGACATTAAATGGCGAAGCTGTCAGTACAAAAATAAAGGCATGGTCTATACAGGAAACTCGCACATGAAGGCAAAACAGAAATTAATGACATATTCACGTAGCAACTATTTGGAGAGTACAGTTACAAAACTTGCTGTAAAGTGTAAATCCAATATAAATTATTCTGCCATATTTGAATAACATGTTCACATAGCAGCTAAAGCCAAAAGGCTTAACATATTGACAACTATGCTTCAAGCAAAAAAAAAAAACGGTCACACATAGTTAATATTAACATAGCAGCTCTATATAGGCAAAATTAAATATTGCACATATTAACCATCAATATAGATGCTTGAAGCACAACATAACATATAATAAGAATAGCACCACGTGTTTTTTTTTTCTTATAAAAATATTGATTTCAACTTACCTGCATTCGGGGGAAAAACCCTTATTTGTTTAAAGAAAACCATACCACTAAGCTGCTGTCCCAATACCTGCTGTGCTGCAGCTTTTCACCTGTCATGTCTAGTTGCTACTTTTCATTTTGTAACTACTTTTCTGAGCCCAAGCACCGATTTCTGTCCAAATAATCGATGTTACTATAGCATGTCATAACTCAACAACCCAAGCATTGGTTTTGTAGCAACTATTGTGAGCCCACTTGCTCCCCCTTTCAGCAAACATAGCCTGGAGTATATGTTTTAGCAAACACAATCTTCTTTTCTACTTTTCATTCATTTACTTTCTGTTATGAGCTAAGATGTATAATTTCTAATTACTTGTTCACAACTTCGTTTGATCGGCTATCTATTGATCTGAATGTATTATTATCGTTTTTTGTTGGGCCATTTTATTGTTTAGGGCCTTTATTAAACTATTTCTATGACTCTGTTTCATTATTGATAATAACTCCTGAGCGGTCTTCTTGCTTTAAGGATCACACATGTTTTAAAAAGGTATTTGGAGTAAAATCTCTCTCTCTCTCTCTCTCTCTCTCTCTATATATATATATATATATATATATATATATATATATATATATATATATATATATATATATAGGCCAAACTTGGAAATAAGGGAATGAAATTTCTATTATTAACCCACTTATGTCAATAGTTGGTTCATTCAATGTTGATTCGGTGGAATCAATTTCGTTTACTAATCATATATTTACTTCACTCTAACCATAGTAGTTCATAAATGATCTGACTATCTATTCTATTCGCTTAACTCGTGGAAATCACTTCTTTGAATGTAAGTGACACATGATTTATTTATTTGAATCTATTTTGGGAAGTGCCATTTATGTCGTTGAGATGGATAAACATGAAAACCGAAAAATAAATCATGAAACTTCAATGTGCTAGGTACTTTTCTTTAATGGAACATCAACATGTTAGAGGGTGGTGTTATTAAAAATATTCAGTATGTTTGTTTGTCACAGATTCTGCTGAGATATTCTTTATTAGTAATGGAGATGTGCATAACCTAAACATAAGTTAAATTAGTAACCATGACAATTAGTGGAGAAATGAAACTATACTAAAAGTAAATGAAGTGTATACTGAAAATAAATGAAGGGTAATCGGTAACCGTAGCAATAATCAATAAAATTACGGTATTAAAAATATTCAATATCTTTGTAATAAATTTCATTTCGCCAATCGCAAATCAGGTGAAAAAATTATCTATTAGGTGGGTTCACTAATCGGATCAAATAGTGTAAAATAATGAGTAACGATGTCAAACCTTGTATGGGTTCATAACAATGTTCGTTTCCTGAGTCATAATTCAGATTGGAGAAACCATGTTCAACATCCAAAAATCAGATCAGTAAGAACAAAGAACAGTGAGTGACACTGTCAAAAAGTGACAGTAATTGAACCACGTCAACAATTCAACCAAAATATATACATTGTATATAATTATACCTCAGAGAGAAAATAAAAGGTAAGAGAAATCACCTACTGCCTACGCTATCAAATCGCAGAGTAATGAGCTATCTCTTCCGGCTCATCCAGTCACCTGCCGTGGATGCTACGTTGCTAGTGATACTGCCATTGTTGATTTGGAAGTAAGAGAGATTGATTTTGAGGGAGGTTGGGTAGCTTGTATGACTTATAGGATGGTGATGAATGGAATTGGGAATTCTGAGGAAGTGGGAATTTTGAGGAATTGGATGCAAGACACCATTTCCAGTGCATCGAGCCTTGCCTGCCTAAATCAATCCTTTCGAGCTCGAGCACTTAGGCCGTGCCATAAGATCAGCTATTGTAGTTTAATGAAGTAACCATTGTCGATAATCGGTAATCGACATTCAAAGTTGGAGAAGACAGTGGATCCGGAAGGGAAGGAAACTCGATGAGCCGAATGATGGTGGCGATAAATCGAATTGAGGATTTGAAGAACTGAATTGGGAATTTGACGAATTGGAGAAGAAACCAAATCGAGAGCAGCAATAGGAGGTACAGTTTACCTGTGACAGTGAGAGGGCATTTTAGGCAATTCATAAAGACACGGTTGAAATAGTGGACTGGATTTACATTATTAGTAGTAAAGATAATGATTATTACAATGTTTTTATTGGTTCTCTCTTCCATCGTTTTGCACTTAAATACCAACATTTAATAATTTTGTACAATTATTTAAAGAATTCTCTCAAGTTTTTTTCTATTTTTTTCATTTAAGTCCATATGTTAAATTAATTTGGCGATCTTAAATTCAAACTTTTTAAATAAATACGATTAACAAATATCGATTAGATAATCTAATAGTTTCATTAAAAAAATAACAATTCAATGTGGGTACCGCATTCGGGATATTGGCAAAATGGTAAAACTAATTATTTATTCAAGTACATATATTTTAAAATTTTCACAATTATATAAAAATTATTACAATGTTTTACTAATTTTCTCCCATATTATTTTACATTTAAATACCAACACTTGACAATTTTTACGATTATTTACATATTTCTCCTAAATTTTTTTAAATTTACACTTAAAAATTAGTTAACAAATAATTATTGATTGATGTAATTCTGTTATATATGTATAACATATATAAAAAATTATCATAATCCTATTGAAAAAAAAGATAAAACTATTTTTTTCATTTAAGTCTATATGTTTAAAATTTTCGTAGTTATACAAAAAAATTATCGTCAATTCTGTTATATTAGTCTACATTTCAAGTACATAAAATTTCTTTATTTCTAAAATTAGTATTTTAATACATAGAAATATACACATAATTTTTTCCTTTCTAAAGTTGATATTTCATTACAAACAAATATATCCACAATTTTTTCTTCCTACAATTGGTATATCATTACAAACATTACGTTTTTACTTTTGAAAATTTATACGTTAAGTGAATTCTTAATAACATTTACTTTTGTGAAGAATGACACTGCAATTAATGATAAACCGTTAATATTTGCATTCTATAATGCTGAAAATATAAATAACATTTTCATTTAGAATGTTTTTGTAAAAGAAAAATCATTTCAACAATGTATATCTGTAATTTACGTTAACCAATGGACAAGAATCATATCATACTTTGATCGGAAATATTTTTCTTTTGTATTTTGTTATCTTTTAGAAGTAAATCTTAAATATTTCTTGAAACTTTTATTATAAATTAAAATTACCGAGGTATGAAACAATGAATTAAATATCTTTTTTTAATTAAAATGATAACGTAATTTGTACCGTTTTAGGTCTTATTTTCACTTAATATTTCGTTTAGTAATTAAATAAATATTTTATTTATCACTTTGTTAGTATCGTATACTTATTTTTGATAAATATGTGCTGCAAACTTTAAATGCATAAAAACATATTGATTCGTTAGCATTATACTTCAAATTTTAGGTATTTATGCCAATTCTCGAGTAATATTTGAAATTCAATTTATACATTATTTATCTTTTAATCAAATGCATTAAAAGCTTAACGTCGGTTTCAAAATCTATACACATGAAATTAAGAACATTATTTTTTATTTATTTGCATATATAATGAATATTGAATCCTAAAAAATAATAAATAAATATATAACTCATTTTATGGACAAAACAATAATAAATCTCATGATAAAAATTATACACTTAAAAATATAGTAAATTCGATTTATGACTCATTTATCCTAATAAATGCATCATATATCTCAAAATAAATTTTGTTCTAAAATATTTATAATATTATTTTTCTGCAACATACCATATGCAATGCACGGGTTAAACACTAGTTCTACATTAATGTCTAAACCATTTAGTAAACTAAGTATGTATATATTATAAAAACATAACTACATTGTTTCGGCCTAAAAATGATTAATAAACTAAACATACATTCAGAGCCGGCCCCAGGGCAAGGCAGCCAAGACGGCCGCCTAGGGCAACACGGGAGAGGAGGGCAACATTTTCGATATCCGTGGTTACAAATACTGGTTGATATAAGTAAAAGGGCAAGATTTTAAATAAATTTAGTTGGTCTGGTGGTTTGTTTGTTACTCTTCCAGCTGAACTACCTGTGTTCGAGCATGTCTTCCACCCATTTTGTACTTTTATTTTTATTTTTCCTTCCACTCCATCCCATGCTTGCCTAGGGCAACTGAAGGTGTAGGCCAGCTCTGCATACATTCTAATCTAATTTACAGAGGAATCCTCTTTCAGTGAGGAACCCCAACAATGGTTAAAGGATGGGGCAATTCTTTCAATTTGGATTTCGAATTTAAACAGATCAAAAAGGGATGGAGGCAGTAACAATTCATTCAATATCTGGTTCCAGAAGATAACCTGCAACAGTGAATTGAATTGCAGTGCATTAAAATGTGGTTAAATTTCAGTTTATACACGATACAACCATGGATGTTGAGATAAAAGAAAAGCTAGGACTCAATCGAATTAAAATCGCTATGCACAGATTTACTGATCTCGATTCTCAAGTTTTTTCCGGAATGTACAAACTGAAGCAAAAATGTAAACTCGAAGACAATTACTGGAGTTTCGGTTCTACGAGAACCATATAGATCGAAATCCTGGACAATCGGTCAGTTAAGAATTCATAAGGATGGATGAACAGTAAGTCGATGTACAGAGGATAAATACATATCGGGGTTCAGATCTGGTTGTGGAGAAATCAATGGAGCGTAGCGGTTAGGCACTTTCGAATGAAAAGGGATCTGGAAAGTTTGAATCAATTATGAAGGAAAGTTCGATGTGAGTCATTGTACAATTGCTAGATGGTCATAGTTTTGTCTCAACGAGAACCCAGTAGGCCGTAAACTAGGATCGTCGATCAGATTAGATTTGAGAAAACTGGTCCTCAAAGAGCGTAAAGGACGAATTGAATTAGGCAAAAACTAGAACAGATCTGAGTTCGAAAGCAGATGCGGTTACTAAATCGACATTCATGGCGCTGAAAAGGAAGAAAATCAATGGCAAAAATGTTGGCTGTGGTTACTATAACTGCTTGAGGTGGAAGATGGTTACCAAAACGTGATGAATGATGCTACGGGGCCCGAATCTGAGTAAGTCATTTTGAACGGGTTTCCGCTGAAATTCAGGGCGGCCATTCATATTAAGTGTTTGATTTAATAGCAGCCACCAGATTAAGTTCGGGCACAAATTCTGACCCATATTTCGGGCCTTCTAGAATTGTTGAAACGTGATTGATAATTAGGTTGAAAGTAACTGGTTGATGTTAAGAGAGATTCCCGTAAGCCTGGATGAGATAATCATTTGCAAATGGAAAATGCTCCTCCACCCGAAACAAAAACCCGAAATTACACCCGAAAACATCTTAAAGGCCAAAATGTTCAGCCCCCTTGAAATCCAGCCGTTGAATCAATTCCCGCATGGTTTTCTGACATGATTTTCGGGTGCTGTAGCAAGATTGTTTGAAAATACGGGTATTGGGCTTGGACAATAAATGATGAAGGGCTTAACTTTTTAATTTATTATGTATTGTGTTATTTTAGTTGTTTTAAGTAAAAAATGTGTTAGGGCTTAATACGTGTCTTATGTTGTATATTTCTTTTGTAGAACGAATAAAGCACCATTTTTTAAAATATTTTTTTTTTTACATATTTTTCTCATGGCCAAAAATAAACGATTAATATAAAAAACTATCATATGAATTATAATTTGTATAACATGATTAACAAAAACATATATAGCCAAAGTAGATAGATCAAAACTTTATACATGCATGTATGCATGCATGTTTCACTTGAATAATATTTACAAAACAACATTTATAAAAAAATTAAATCACATTTAAATTCAATGGCAAATAAGATATATCACATACATCAACTTTAGTCATAGATGGGCATATACGAATGTGAAATATAAAATAAAATTGTACTTGATCAAATTTTCCCCTTTGTGATACCTTGATTTGTGAATCATCTCCTAGATTGTTTAAATCAGCAAAGATCAAATGAACCACTTCAATTTGATTTTGCTGTTGTTTGGGTGGAAAGATGAGTTCGGCCACAAGAGGGAAGGGAATGAGAGGCCGACCATGAATGAATAAGGAGGAAGCAAAAGATTGGAAAAAAAAATTAATGTGAAAGCCTTTGTATTTAAGGAGCGAAAAGAGATCTTCACCTTCCTCTCTTTAAAACCTCCTTTTTTAATTGTATTTATCTCTAGATCTAAAATTTAGACCACATTCTTCCTTGTATGGCCGACCATGCTTGTCCATCTTTATGGACCAAAAATTTCCAATGGCCATTAAGTAACTAAATATATTTAAAGCTTGTTTATACATACATACATACATACATACATACATATATATATATATGTATGGGTATGCGTATATATAACTTTGATATATACAATCAAATAATTACGAATAGTACCCAGAATATTTGTAGGAGCTACCATACTAACTAATAACACGCTAAACATCAAATATATCAATAATTAATATTTCTTAAATGTAACGCTCACTAGTTTTAATATTAGAAATCAATTACAAATGCCACAAAATACATTGCAACTAATTTCCAGTATTAAAAACAGTGGATCATTTATATCATAATTTAAGCTTTTGAAAACTACAAAAATAAAAGAAAACCTCACAGTGGAATCAAACATCAATATAAATGTATATTGACTTGATAATACAATTATTTTACAACATCATCACGATATTTTACATCTCAATACATCAATTACCCTTAACTCTTTAACAATAAATCAATCGTATAAAATATACCAATCAGATGTCCACAATATAGCCTATATTCACATTTCCATTCCCTCTTCTGCTCCTATCTGATACTTCACAACTATACAGATATACATAAGATAAAAGAAAAAAGTTTTCAACTATGTTTGGACCACTCCTAACCCTATACACTACGGTCATTGGCTCGATAGCTATTGCATAAGAAAAGACTGCATACGTGCCTCTTTTAAAGGATCAAGTGCAGGTAGTTCTATTTCCTTGTCTTCTCATGCATCCAAATAGTCATTAGCACATAACAACCATAGCATCGATGCAACCATCGCAATTAATGCAATCACTTCAACTATCGTAATCGATGCAACTACTGCAACCAACGCAATCAATGCAAGCATGAAATACTACTCCCACTAAACCATTCCAATCGATCGTCATAAATATGGGTAACAAGAATAATAACACACATAGGCATTAAATTTTACAATCATTTGACAAGATACAATGTCAACCATAAACATCAAATAAGCCAATCACAGCATGCATATATTCACATATTAATTATCAACTATCCAACAATCAATTTAAGTATAAACCAGTCAAATATGTATTAAATGACTATATTAGTAACATAAACACCAACAATAAAACCATAGTTACTATACCCATGTAGTAATAATGACAAAATATCATACACACATCCAAATACGATCTCATCATTATAAAATTACATATGTGCTAAATAAAATCAACGATTAATCACATATTACATCCATTCAAAACGTCATATTTACGACCATTATTTTCTCTTAAGTATAAAATCATTTTATTATTGTTTATTATAATAGCACCCTTTTATTTATCACAAGACAATAATAATTCTTCCAAAAATGATAATATACTTCAAAATACTTTATTATAATTTTATTACTTTAAATCTTTCCAAACATGTATTTTATATCAAAAATAGTAGTTTTCGAAAAAACTATCTTATTATTTACAAAATCTAGTTTATTGAATAATTACAATATACCTTCCTATTTTAGTTAAAATATATCCATTATTATTTATGAATCCCCAAAAATTCTTAAATAATAATTTTATTAGATTTCTTCCATTAATTTCATTTAATTCATTAAATGACTATTATTTACAAATACAATAAAAACTGTAAATAATCATGTCTATCATTCATTTATCTAATCTTCCCATTATTATCCATTTTATTTCAATTAATTATTTTCCAATTCAAATCAACTATTAATTATAATTAAACACCCAAAAATACGACAATCAATAATATCATCCAATTAAGACAAAACTCATCCAAAATATTAAGATAACCAAACAATCATGAATATATCACAACATGTATCAATAACTTTGATTTTTCATTAATAAATACGCATTTCATATTTTAAAATTTAATTAATTAAATAAACAAACCATGCCAGCGCACTTTTTTCAGTAGTTTTTAAATGCTGCAAACCTAGTGTCAAATTGTTAGGAATTCTGCCATGAGTCCAATGGAGAAACCACGCGTAAATCAGAGTTTGTATATAAAAGTTACTCAGGTTTTAAGATCTCGGTGGCAATATCGTAAATAGCAGAATTGGTACACAATAAAATATAATAAAATAATTAACTTACCTTCATTGTGGTCGCACGCTAAAATGCACTCATTTACGCACCTTTGACTGTGTCGTTCACCCACCTCCGACCATCGTTTGACGCCGCACCACCTTCATCTACCTCGCCTTACCATACGCCATCTATCAATGCTAGTGCCGCCGCCTGCGGTGGTGCTCCGCCACACCCCTATATTAGTGAACGTCGACACTTTAAGCCCAATTATGGCCGCCTAAGACCTCTGTTGGTGCAATTAAGACCAGCATTGAGATTGAGTTCATATCGTCGAGGCTTATAAATCTATGCCTTCAATTTTGTCCATTGACTTCTAAATCAAAAACCCCCAAATCACCCCTAGGGTGTTGTCGATGGAAACTTTAACCATATTTTCTGGTTGCCTCGGACATTTTATGACAGTCGGACACCACCCATAAACTTCATTCGTTGAAAGCTTCACAATGATATATAATTTGATAGAATTTGGACAATTCGAATTTAATCAATTTTTAATTAATTGGCTAATCATCACTAGCAGAAAATTACGAAATTTCAGGTTTAGTAAAGAAAACTAATAATAGAGGTGACGATTAGGGTTCCATAACCTCAATTATATAGTTGTTAGGTTGGGTTATGGGCTATGTACCCAGTTTGGCCCAAAATAACTACATACATTATTTAAACACTATCTATTTCGCAAACCGCAACCCCAAATGCATTATAACTATATATCAAACTGACCGTCTTGGGAAGACTTTCTGTAACACTTTGTAAAGTTAATAGTAATTAATAAATAATTTTTGAGGCTCAAAAATGGAATTTGAGCAAACATCAAAATTTGGTTACGAAGTTTGCACCATTGTGTTCATAGCGATTTTCTAAGCAACTTTTACATTTGGAGTTTTTGCAATTAGAGTTCAAACGAATAATTATCAACGTTTGAATTTTTAAAACAAATATTATTAAAAAGGAATAAATTATATGATTGCATGGACCCCACCAGTCGACACCATAGGCAAGATCGATCGACCTCTAATGGTCGATCGCTACCTATGACTGGTCAACCGGTCATGAGCATGGTAGCTAGGGTTGAAGCTTAGCCGAACAATTTGGGCTTTATTATTTTAAATCTACTGGATACGATTGATTCGAGCGTCTATAAATACATGCCTAACCCATCATTTTTCTTCTCATATTTTCTGATCAAAGCAGTGAACCTCTGCCATTTCCTTTCTCTACTATTTATATTAATTATAAAATATTATATTGTATGTGTATATATAATCGAAGAAGCGCAAAAAATAAAAGTGAAGGAGAGAAGGAGAGAATTGATACTATGGTAAAATGTAATTTCTATAAATATAAATCTATATTTTCTTTAACCTCAAATCTCTTCTCAAATCTGTAATTAATGGTATATATATTTTTTGTTATATATATTCTTTTGGATTAGAAAGGAAAACAAGTCAATTAAAGAGATAAATTCAGATTTGGGAGATTTAGAAAGCTAGAAAGGTGAGTGGGAAATTATATGATTTATATATAATATTGAAAATTGTATTGTTGAGTTTTATTTAATTATTATGTCTATGCAAGATCTATGGAGTTGTAGGCTTAGGAAGAACGTATTCAATATCGCTTAATATTATGTATGTTAGGTAATTGGAATAGAATGGTATATACACCCATATCCAAAAATTAGAAATCGATCCCTAAAATTTGTTAAAGTAGAATTTGATTCTAGATATAGGATAATTAGGTTGTAAATTATTAGTGTAGATCTGGATTACCCTGATTTGATTTAGAATATGAATTTATATGTTTTAATTTATTGGGAGCATTGTGAATACAATTTAGCCGTATCTTTTTCCACATAATTTCCATAAATTATCTAATTCCACAAATATGTATCAAAAGTACATCGTTTGAAATAATAAGCAATATACCAAAACTGAAAGAGCTATGTAAAGTACTGACGTTTTTCTCTGTAGTTTGCATTGTCTATTTCAATAAAAGAAAAGAGATAATTTCTCGTAATTTCAAATAGGGCAAAAGTCTCATCTTTGAGTAATTTATGGAAAGTTATAACAGTAATCCTTGTTGAAAAGGATATCTCTAATATATTAAAATATAGAAATAAATGTTCCCTATAAAATGCACAAATAGTGTATGTTCTAGAATTCTTAAGCATATGAATTAATGAGTTAGAGATACGAACATATATATATATATATATGTGTGTGTGTGTGTGTGTGTGTGTGTGTGTGGAGTAATATACGTCAATATTCGTATTAGTTATAATTAGGACGACTAGTTATTAATATCATAGTAAACCATAGGATTAAAAGGTTGAAATGGAAAAGAGATAGTAACTCCAAATTTAGTAGGGAAATAAATGTGTAGTTAATAGGGAGTTACAGGAATTAAATGGGGGACAAATGTATTTAATGAGACCAATTAAAGGAATTAATATGGAATTTATGGGGAAATGAAAAAGACATAATATGTTGAATTAGAATGAATAAATAAAGTCATTAGTGATTGGCTAATTAGAATAATAATGATCCTTTATTATGGACAATTGACATTTATGAGACGTAAGAGGGAATTAGAGAATATATGAATAAGCATATAGATTAAATGCTAGGAGGTAGTATAATTTTCATAGTAGAAAATTATATACCCTTAATAATACGTTTAATATGAGCATGAAATAGTGGGCCTAGCCCAATATTTAGGCATAAGATGATTGTTTTGGTTTAGTATAGTTAGGAAGCGAGGTCAGTTGAGTTACACAACAGAATTCCATCCTTCACTTAGAGGTTGCCAGTAGTCGTATATACTACTTATGTAGGGCATATCCAATCATAGGACCCGTCGGGAAAGGAAATAATTTGCGTATAGGTAGGAGAAAATATACCAAGGGTTCGTCTCAGATTTGAAGTATTAAATGACTCGGTACTTTAGGGATGTCAAGTGCTTTACTTCAAGGTGGAAGGTATTAAATGGCCATTGAGTCCACCTCCTTCCTATTTAAGAAGTCTTAAATAGCCTACGACGGTACCTAATAGGGCAATGGGGTCTGCTTAAATTTTAACAAGAGGTATTGAGTAACTAGACTGGGCATTTTCCTTGACTTACATTAGGTTAGTCTAAATGGGATTTCGGCTGTGGGAGGTCAGTGGGCTATGTCAGTATTATCGTTGTACCGATATTTAATAGTAGATTTGACATTTAGCCTATCACCACCAGCGATCCCGAGCAGTCGTTAGCAAAGACGTTGGTTATGCTATGATGGATTTTGCTTTCTACTAGTGTAGAATCCATATGCAATACAAAAGGACCTCATTATTTAATTAGTTGTTTGCTTATCAGAGGTGGGCTAGATAACCTGTAGATAAGTCTTTGAGATGCGTTAGTACTATGACAATTAAATTATAAAGTCGGATCTAGGGGTCATCGGTCTCTGTAGCTAGAATCGATTAGCGATTACATTACAGAAGGGCCGCTTCGGGGTTGAGGTATTAAATGGTCGATGGTTCTGCCTCCTTCCTATTTAAGAAGTGTTAAGTGGCCGGGGTTTTCTTGGTAGTATAACATTTAGATATATATGAATATAGGCATATTATATATATAGTTATAACTCAGAGAAGGTTAGATATATCATACGCGTAGATGGAATTACATGGAATAACCTTTAATAATGAACATAACACTTTAATAGAAATCGATCGGCATAAATTAGTGTTATGGATAAAGTGTGTAATTTTCCAATCACCAAAACGTTGTTCTGACCTCCTCATTACAACCCACATGATAGATTTAAAGGGACAGACTACTGATATAAGATGGGAACTACAGATGGTGAAGTTTTCTCATTCATGCTCAGCGCTGGCAAGGCAATCTGATACTAAAAGAATAATATTGATTCCAAGGTAATAGCCTTGATCAGCATATATGTTATATTATATTTTTCCACTCCGTTGTGAATTTTTGTAGATAGCTCTCTTATATACTTATGTTTATTACAAGCTACCAAAATCAATGATCCATATCCTAATGGACTTGGATTTTGATTTACTTGAATGAGTGGGAACAATAAATAGAGTTAAATTTATACACCTACCTCGATTACCCCACGAAGTGTAGGCCGTACCACAAGGCGTTGACTAAGAAGAGCATGAGCATGACATATAGAAGGACCCTAGAAGATAGATGGTACTTGACTCCATTGTTGGGCCTAGGCTGCCTTGTGACTATGGATTTCAATGGATTGTCGATTGAAGACGTACATTTCATCTAGATAAATGGAAAGAAAGAACCTATATGTTGCAAGAATCCAAAAGTAACATGTGAAGAAGAATTAAGCTAGTTCCCACATAAGTTGTTTATTAATCATGATGAGAGGATAGCCGAATATTTAGTATATACTCTTATAAGAAGATGTTAAGAGTAAAGGGAAAAGAAGGAAAATCCAAGAGAAAGGATGATTAAAGTCCATTTCCAACTCCAACCCCATATAAAAGAATTTAACAAAAAGATTTTGAAAGTTTCTTTAAATGTTTTGAATGGTTTTTCAAAGGATTTATTTTAATAGAAGGACCCTATTATTGAAAAGTCGTTTTAAAAAAGCTGCAAAAATTAGAATTTTTAAAGGGCTATTTAGAGATTTCTAGTGAAGTTTAAATTAGGTTGGGTCAAAAAATTTCGTAAAGAGGTTTCTCGTTTTTGAAATAAATAGAAAAATGAGCGTTTGTTTGGCTCAATGATTTCTTTTTGCAAGTTTGGAAGTTCCTTTTTAAAATTCTTTCTAAGAGGGTGGATAAATGAAAATGGTACTTGATTGAAATGGAGTAAAGATAATGGAAGGGTAAGAATGCCCAATAATGAAGATAGAAGGAACATTATTGTATGAGGAAAATATGGAGGAAGACGACTGAAGTAGATTTATACATATCACTTTTCATGTTACTGAAGAAAAATCCAATGACTAAAGCAGTAGATGAATGAACTGCAATGAGCCAATAGGGGAAACAATAAAAGAGAAAAAAAGCTATGTAAGGAGAAGCAACTCGAAGGCAATTTAGTGAAATTTTGATAACATCAATATTAGGAAATTTAAGTAGGAACGACGTTAGGAATTTATATTAGAATAGTGTTACCAATCTAAGTAGGAACGATATAGGAAATTAGATGCAAAGAGTAGGAAGAATGGATAATTTCTATAAATATGTGCAATAATTGAGCATATCTTTTAAAAGTCCCCCTTACGTGCTATTAGAATCTCTGCTAAGGCTGAAAGCTGGAATACCATGAGTAGTAGGAAAATAATAGGATGAAAGTTATCCTTGTCTGCTCTAGTTTTCATTTTTTTAAGTTATAGAAGATGTTTTTAAAAAATGGTTTGTTATGCCAACTGAGTTTTTGGATGTAAACATGATAAATGTTTCATGTTAAAAATCCTACTTTTAAAGAAGTAAGTCTTTTTTATAGGAAGTCCTTAAAAAGGGAAAGTTGGTTACAATAGGAAATTTTTCATGGTTTCTTTTGGAAACCAAGCAGTTTTCGAAAACGATTTCTAAGCTTATGTTTTAAAAAATTAAAGGTTTGGATTAAGTATTTTATGACTGTGAAGTTTTATATTTTTAAAGAGCTGTGAGAAACCAAACTAATTTTTGATATGGAACAGATATGGATGACTGTCTAGGTAAGACAAGTTAAAGGCCAGGCTATGCATAAAATTGCTACGAATGCTCTTAAGGTACGAACAAGGAATCCGTATTGAATATAATTAACATTTGTATGAACCTAGGAATGATTGATTAGATATGTGTGAAAATCAAAAGAAGAACCCTCAAAGGAATATGGAATGGTATCAAAGTACACTTTTGCGAGACCCGGGTTTACTCGCATGAGAGATCGAGGATAAAGGAAGTAAATACTACAGTTTGAGGATATTATCAAGAAATTATGATCGAAAAGAAATGGTAGTTTAAGGGGAGAAGTAGGTAACGAGATGGAAAACACATATAGAGGATGTTGGTTGACTCAAGGTTAAAGGAGGCAGGATAGGTGGTAGGAAAGTTATTCCACCAGGACAATTTTTCCAATGGGTTATTCTAGATGCACATAGATTATATTTTCGACCCATGGCAATGTGTGAATGCACAATTTATCCCACTGTTGTTATAAATACGTATAGCTTTGCCTACCAATTAAATACACACATACACATAAATATATAGCATAATATATGTTCATATTCGTATTAGTTATAACTAGGATGACCAGTTATTAATAGCATAGTAAACTATAGGACTAAGTGGTCGAAATGAAAAAGAGATAGTAACTCCAAAATTAGTAGGAAAATAAATGTGCAGTTAACAAGGAGTTACAAGAATTAAATATGGACATAAATCCATTTAATGGGACTGTAAAGGATTTAACATGGTATTTATGGGAAAATAGAACATGCATAATAGGTTGAATTAGAATGAATAAATAAATGTCATTAGTGATTGTTTAATTAGAATAACAATGACCCTTTATTACGGACAATTGACATTCATGTAACATAAGAGAGAGTTAAAGAATATATGTAATAGGATTTTAAGATAGGAATTAAATGCTAGGAGGTAGTATAATTTTCATAGTAGGAAATTATATAGCCTTAATAATATGTTTAGGATGAGGGTAAATTAGTGGGACTAGCCAAATATTGAAGTCTAGGATAATTGGTTTGGTTTAGTAAGGGTTGGAATGCAAAGTTAGTAGAGTTACACAACAGAAGTCTGCCCTTCACTTAGAGGTTATCAGCAGTTGTGTATACTTACCAATTATATGGAACATCTCCAACCATAGGACCCATAGGGATGAGATATACGTTTGCGTATAGGTAGGAAAAAATATACCAAGGGTTCCTCGGATTTGAATTATTAAATGATTCGGTATTTTTAGGGATGACAAAGGGTTTACTTCAAGGCGGAAGGTATTAAATGGTTGTTGGGTCTGTCTCTTCCCTATTTAAGAAGTCTTAAATAACTTACGACGGTACCTAACAAGGAAATGGAGTCTGCTTTAAATCTAACAAGAGGCATTAAGTAACTAGAATGAACATTTTCCTTGACTCATATTAGGTTAGTCAAAATAGAATTTTAGCTTTGGGAGGTTGGTGGGCTATGTCAGTGTTGTTGTTGTATCAGTATTTAATAGTAAGGCTGACATATAGGCTATGACCACCAACTTTCCCAATCGGTCGTTAATAAAGACTTGGGTTATGCTCTGACGGATTTAGCTTCCTACTGGCGTAGAATCTGTATGGGATATGCAAAGACCTCATTATTTAATTAGTTATTTGTTTGTCGAAGGTGGGCTAATTAACCCTTAGATAATCCTTTGTGATTCGTTAGTAACACGTCAATAAAATAATAAAGCTGTATCTAGGGGTCATCGATCTCTGTAGCTAGAACCGATTAACTAACGATTACGTTACATAGGGCCTGCTTTGGGGTTAAGGTATTAAATGGCCGATGAGTCTGCTTTCTCCGTAGTTAAGAAGTATTAAGTAGCCAAGTTTTTATTTTGGGTAGCACAACATTTAGATATATATGTATATAGGCATATACATAGTTATACATCGAAGAAGGTTAGACATATCGTATACGTAGATGGAATTACATGGAATAGCCATGAATAACGGACATAACATTTAAAAAGAAATCAATCAGTATAAATTAGTGTTATGGATAAAGCATATAATTTTCCAGTCACTAGAACGTTGTTCTGACCCTCTCCTCATTACAATACACATGATAGATTAAGAAGGACATGGTAACAACCTGGAATTTCAGACACATCGTATTTAAATATTTGAATTATTAAAATATTTGAATATTGAATTTAATGTGATTAAATTGATTATTAACCTTTTTAACCCACTTTTTTGAATAATAATTAATGATAAGAAATTTGTTTTTGAAATTTGTTTACAGAAATAAATAGTTCAAATAAAAATTTACAATGAGCCAAAAATCGTTTTAACGGTAAATGGCCTTAAAACACATGAATTTATTATCCCGAACAGTCTCGGATTTTAGCGAAACTAGTGTCATCAAAACCAGAATAATAAGATGATGTATGCCAACAAGTATCGTAGCGATATGACATCCTGTTTGATCGGACGAACTCAAAACACGTTATAGTTTAATAGAGAAATTAAAAATAATAAATATTTTATTATAAATACCCTCATCCCTACCATTCCTCTCCCAGAACTCCTCTTTTCCTCTTTCTTTTTTTAACAATAAATAAAAACCACAGCCGCCACTTAAAATGAATTGTTTTCGGAGCTTCGGGTGTCGATAGAGGCTGAAAATGGATCCGATGAGTTCGGGGAAGAAGGGGCTTCACATATATAGTCTTTATGTGGCGTCCGACACCACTTGGCCATGGTCAACCAAGTAACTATAACATGGGTAACTCAATGTAATACAGAATGATAATAATATAACTATCTAATATAATCTAATCATCAAATGATATGTCAAAGGATAAACACAAATATATAAAATATGTATAATGCCATAAATAATCATAAGGGCCTCATGTCACACAAACAACTCACAACACCACTCTAATATTTCATATCTATACAAACAATCAGAACTAATATCAAATGGTGACATTACCCATTTAGAAACATATCAAAACAGAAATCATAGAATCAACACAAATGAATGAATCACATATATCGAGAAATCAACATTCAAATCCCAAAAACATCTATAAAGAAATATCAAAATAAATAGATATCCATAATCCAAACATAACAACGGTGACACACGCCAAAGGAAGATATAATAGCAACACATGAAAATAAATAATAGTTGGCGATACACACCAAAGAAGAATAATAGGCGACACACGCCAAAGAAGAATATGAGGATTGATCATACTCAGAACACGGTCTCTAGTATAATCACATAAGTCCTTGTCTAAATCACATCACACCAGAACAAAACAAGAGACTGTAACAACCCAATATTTTGCAATTATTTTAAATTAAATTTTATTTCAATATTTTTATTTTTAAAACATTTTAAAAGTGTAGTTGTAATTTTCCAATATTTGTTGTATTTTATTTACAATTTTTAATTCTAATTTCAATAAATTAAACTATTTTCTCTATTTATTTTTCCTATTTTCCTAAGAATATTTATTTATTGTCATTCCTACTTTATTTTGTTAGTCTTTTATTTATTTACTTGTTTTTCTATTTGGTTATTTTGTATAAATAAATTTGGAAATTCAAAGAGTCAAACAAAAGCTTTAACTTGTGACTTTTCAATGCCTAGTCTCTTCATTGCCTTTGCCGTTCAACTCCTTGATGGTAGCCGTGTATTTCTTTTGTTTTTCACGTGAGAAGTTTTCATTTCATCATCAATTCATGACTATCTATTTTCTGAAAAAAATGTAAGCAATGGCTTCTCCTTTTTCCTACTTTTCCTCTTCATTTTTTCATTGTTTTTGCCTTGATTCATCTACATGTTTCTCGGCCATAGCCTCCACTCCTTCACCGACCACCACCACCATCACCTTCCACTCATCATCCACGACAACATCTCCTCCTCTGACCAGATCTGGCCGTGACCGCTATACGAAACAAACACCTCAAAACTTGCAAAACCCTTCCAAAAATGCCTAGCCGAGCCCATAAATTCAACATCCCCTTCATGTTAGCTTCGGCCACCACCCTAGAACCACCACCACCTGATGACATCACCTCTGGCCATCACCTCCTATCCCTGACCTGACCTGTAGTGCCATAGCCGAGCCCATATGACCTCTGGCCGAGCCTAGATGGTGAACCAAACTCCTTTCCTAGCCTTGACCTTTAGCATTCCTCCATTTGTAACTCCAAACTCCTCATCTTCTCTAGCTTAGCCATGTGTTAGTGAGCCAAACCCGAGCCATTTCCACCTATAAACATGTTGTGGCCGAGCATATGTTGAGTCATGGTCAAGCAATTGTGATTTCAAAGCATGGTTAAGCCATTTGTGTCTTTTGTTAATTCTATTTCAATTTGTTTCAATATATTTGGTGTTGAAAATATATTTATATATTGCTTTGTTTTATTGTTGTATACAAGATCAATATCTTGGCTCTCTCTCCACTTGAATCAAAAGTCGTGCTTTCTGGAATTTATTTGTGTGTTTTGATTTGCGAACTCCAGCTTAAAAAGGCGAGTTATTCACGCTTGACATTCATACTTATAGAATTTGTGAAGTGACAACAAGTGAATGTGTAGAATTGTTATACCATGTTATACGTGCCTGTGATATGTATTATATGATGTTAAACTTTGTTATAAACTTGTCACATCATCTGCTATGTTATATTCTGTTATATTGTTTATTTTATCCTGTTCTCACACTGCAAGTTCCCTGTAGAATAGAATCACTATGGGTTGAAATGATACATACTCGAACGGACTTTAGAATAGGAAAAAATCGTTATGGGCTGAAATGATAGGCCTGAGCTAATTTTATTTATTTTTATTTACTTGGGATTGCGGGTTTGAAATGATAGAACTCGGATTTTTCTTTGTAAATTACGGATTGAAATGATATATTATCCGTACCACTTGACTTAGGTTAGAAAATATTATACAGACCCGTGGTTATTTTATATATTTTTCTAGAAATTTTTAAGTATTTTAGAAATGTAAAAAATTGATATTTTGATTTAAATTTGGATTTAAAATGATTTAATAAAGTGATAATGATTTTTCTATGTATTAAAAATGTTAAATAAACGAGTACATATGCACGCCCAGGTAGGCCTGCATTTAACCACAATGTGCATGCATTTTTATTTGTACATGTGGAAGTAGATTTGATAGTAGCATCCCCACATTTGAACGCCGCCTAGGCAGAAACCTCTTTTTTTTTGTTTTGACTGCAATAACTTCTTCATACTAACTCGGAATCAGGTAAAACTTCGACCGATGAATTCCTACCTAAAATACAGACAATATGATACACTCGGATACTTCATCTTGTGACCGCACACTGTAGTTCTCTAAGGGGACTGACAGTTTACTTAGAAAATAACATGGCATAACATCCTCATATTTGAACTCCGTCTAGTGCAGAAGCCGCTATTTTTTTTATTCAGACTGCTATATTTTCTTCATACTAACTTGGAATCCGGCGAGACTTCGACAGATTAACTCCCACCTAAATTACGGACAATATGGAACACTCGGATACTTCATCTTATGAACGCACACTGTAGTTCTCCATGGGGACTGACAGTTGTACTTAGAAAATAACAGGCTAACACATCCCCATATTTCAACTACGCCTAGTGTAGAAGCCGCTATTTTTTTTGTTCAGACTGCAATAACTTTTTCATACTAACTCAGAATTAGGCGATACTTCGACCGATGAACTCCCACCTAAATTACGGACAATACGGTATAGTTGGATACTTCATCTTGTGAACGCACACTGTAGTACTCCATGGTGACTGACAGTTGTACTTAGAAAATAACATGCTATATCCCCACTTCAACGCTCACTGTAGTTCTCCATGGTGACTAATAGTTGTACTTAGAAAATAACAGACTACATCCTCGTATTTGAACTTTGCCTAGGAAAAAGCCGCTATTTTTTTTTTCAGACTGCAATAACTTCTTCATACTAACTCGGAATCAGACAAAACTTCGACCGATGAACTCCCACCTAAATTACGAACAATATAGTACACTCGGATACTTCATCTTGTGAACGCACACTGTAGTTCTTCATGGGGACTGACAGTTTACTTAGAAAATAACATGCTACCACATCCCCATATTTGAACTCCGCCTAGTGCAAAAGCCGCTATTTTTTTTGTTCAGTCTGCAATAACTTCTTCATACTAATTCGGAACCCGACGAGACTTCGACCGATTAACTCCCACCTAAATTACGGACAATATGGAACATTCGTATACTTCATCTTGTGAAGGCACACTGTAGTTCTCCATGGGGACTGACAGTTGTACTTAGAAAATAAGAGGCTACCACATCCCCATATTTGAACTCTGCCTAGTGCAGAAGCCGCTATTTTTTTTGTTCAGACTGCAATAACTTCTTCATACTAATTTGGAATCCGGCGAGACTTCGACCGATTAACTCTCACCTAAATTACGGACAATATGGAACACTCAGATACTTCATCCTGTGAACGCACATTGTAGTTCTCCATAGGGACTGACAGTTGTACTTAGAAAATAACAGGCTACCACATCCCATATTTGAACTCCGCCTAGTGCAGTAGCCGCTATTTTTTTATTCAGACTGCTATATTTTCTTCATACTAACTCGGAATTCGGCGAGACTTCGACAGATTAACTCCCACCTAAATTACGGACAACATGGAACACTCGAATACTTCATCTTCTGAACGCACACTGTAGTTCTCCATGGGAACTGACAGTTGTACTTAGAAAATAACTGGCTACCATATCTCCAGATTTGAACTCCGCCTAGTGCAGAAGCCGCTATTTTTTTTTGTTCAAACTGCAATAACTTCTTCATACTGATTCAGAATCCGGTGAGACTTCGACCAATTAACTCCTACCTAAATTACGGACAATATGGAACACTCGGATACTTCATCTTGTGAACGCACACTGTAGTTCTCCATGGGCACTGACAGTTGTACTTAGAAAATAACAGGATACCACATCCCCATATTTGAACTCCGCCTAGTGCAGAAGCCGCTATTTTTTTTGTTCAGACTGCAATATTTTCTTCATACTAACTCGGAATCCAGCGAGACTTCGACCGATTAACTCCCACCTAAATTACGAACAATATGTAACACTCGGATACTTTGTCTTGTGAACATACACTGTAGTTCTCTATGGGGACTGACAGTTGTACTTAGAAAATAACAGGCTACCACATCCCCATATTTGAACTCCGCCTAGTGTAGAAGCCGCTATTTTTTTTGTTCAAACTGCAATAACTTCTTCATACTAATTCAAAATCCGGTGAGACTTCGACCAATTAACTCCTACCTAAATTATGGACAATATGGAACACTCGGATACTTCATCTTCTGAACGCACACTGTAGTTCTCCATGGGCACTAACAGTTGTACTTAGAAAATAACAGGATACCACATCCCCATATTTTAACTCCGCCTAGTGTAGAAGCCGCTATTTTTTTTGTTTAGACTGCAATATTTTCTTCATGCTAACTCGGAATCCGGTGAGACTTCGACCGATTAACTCCTACCTAAATTATGGACAATATGTAACACTCAGATACTTTATCTTGTGAACGTACACTGTAGTTCTCCATGGGGACTGACAGTTGTTCTTAGAAAATAACAGGCTACCACATCCCCATATTTGAACTCCGCCTAGTGCATAAGCCGCTATTTTTTTTGTTCAAACTGCAATAACTTCTTCATACTAATTCAGAATCCGGTGAGACTTCGACCAATTAACTTCCGCCTAAATTACGGACAATATGGAACACTCGGATACTTCATCTTGTGAATGCACACTGTAGTTCTCCATGGGCACTTACAATTGTACTTAGAAAATAACAGGATACCACATCCCCATATTTGAACTCCGCCTAGTGCAGAAGCTGCTATTTTTTTGTTCAGAATGCAATATTTTCTTCATACTAACTCGGAATCTGGCGAGACTTCGACCGATTAACTCCCACCTAAATTACGGACAATATGAAACACTCGGATACTTCATCTTTTGAACGTACAGTGTAGCTCTCCATGGGGACTGACAGTTGTACTTAGAAAATAACAGGTTATATTCCCATATTTGAATACTATTTCTCTATAAGATGTAAAAGGGTATATTTGGAATTTCAAAAAGACACTGAATAATTCTATTCAATGAATTATCTTTATTAGTAGTAAAGATAAAGATAGAGTGAACGATTTCCATTATTATAAAGAGGGGTATTTCTGGTATTTCAAAAAGACACGGTTGAATTCCTATTCAAGGAATTCTCATTATTAGTAATAAAGATGAATGGAAAAATTGTAATTTGAAACATAACTTAATTTGGAGATTTGTGATTTGACTTTAATGGAAGTTTAAGTTAATCAAATAAAAATGGAAATTAAGTTTTATTTATGAAATGGAAATTTAAATTTAAGTGTTAAAGTAAATTGTTAAAAATGTAAAGAATGGGAAAATGGTACACTTGAATTTAATAAGTGAAATTATTGGAAAACTTGATTTTATTGTAAATTTTTTTTATAAAATCATAAGTTAAAGGGTATTTAAATGAACATTTTTTTGAAGTGGAAAAATATGATTTTTATAAGTTAAATTGGTTAAAATTTAAGTTTAATTGTTTCTGAAATTTTAGTATAAATCTGAAAATTTAATTTGTAGCACTTCAGAAATGCTATCGTTTCTAGAACTAACTTAAAATCTGAAGTAAAGGATACTGCAACACTTTGTAAGTGCTGTGGTTGATGCAAATGAACTATAGGCTAAATCAACTAAGGGCTACTGCAGCACTTGGTAAGTGCTGTGGTTGCTGAATTAAAACTAAAACCCGAAACTAATAAAAGAGCTACAGTAGCACTTGATAAGTGCTGCAGTTTGCTGAAATGAGATTTTCCAAATGAAACTGAACTGCTACAACAGTTTTGTAAATGTTGTCTTTTCTGAATTGAGCTAGTTTTCAAATGTAATGGAACTACTGCAGCAGTTTATAAATGTTGTCTTTGCTGAAATGAATTGTTTTCAAATATAACTTACCGCAGCAATTTCTAAGTGCTGCAAAAACTGAAACTTCAATGTTTTAAAGTATTTAAGTGAATAAATGAGCTCAGAAAAGGCTAAATTTTTGGGAATTGAGAGGTATAATGACTTCACTTTTAAATGGTTTAAATGAAGTATTTTTATTTGAAATATAAACTATTTTTGAAATTTATAACCATGGGTTATAATAACGATTGGTTGTTAAAGAGACTGGGATCGGATATGGGCATGCTCTCTGTCGATACCGAAAACCACTTTAACAACGGTGGAGATTCCAGAATGAAGTAGGATGGTGGAGACGATCCTAAAGGTATATTTGCGTGGACCCGTCCCCCGTGAGTTGGCTTAAGATGGCTAAAACAGGAGCGATCGACGGGCCAATGAGGTAGCACCTCTGATCGGACACACTTCTTCGATACCATTCTATTACTTTTGTGATTGATTGGGTGCACCCTGATTTGGGGAGTGTGGCTCGAGGTGGGCGGTAGTGGCTGCTATGCGTTTCCACCAGCCCGGATGCGTAACTGGTATATCTACCCTGGCATTGCCTAGTTGTGCCATGTCACCTACCATATCGAGCTTTACTACGAGTTTGGATTTGTGCCGTAGCTTGTGGAGTATTGAATATTACTACATAGTAGATAGTTTAACGGATCCTTAAAGAATGGGTGATCCCAAGCATTATTTAAGTTACTTGTACCTTTTATTACAGTTCACTTGAGTTGGTTTACATTGTATAAGTATGTATGTCCTGACTCGAGTGTTTGTGTTTTATTTACGCTCGGATCATCCTGAGTATCAGCCTTGGATTTCACCTTCTGGAGCTAGGACTGCTGGAGATCATCTTTTATTTAGTTGCTATCTATTTCCATTCAGTATTTCTATGTTAACTTTGTATTTGAGACATATGTATTTGGGATTTCTAATATGCTTATGTATTCAGACTTCTGTTGTATTTGTTTTTCAGACTATGTATTTTGAATCTGTTTTGAGACTATGTATTGTAGTGGCTTCATGAATCACTATTTATTTATTTTCCGCTGCGAGTTATTCTGATATTCTGTGTCTATGATTTTATGATTGGTTTTATTTGCTCCAAATTTATTACAATATATTGTTTTGTATTATTCAAGTCCGATATGTGTGGTTTTATTGCCGATTTGAATGGTCCAAAATAGTGGGTCTTTACAGAGACTGACAAATGTACCCGCTCTAGGAGACTGCACATGTAACTGACGAACACGACGCATGTTTCCATCAGCACGGCTCCTACAGTCATCGATTACCATTATCTCTCTTTCTCCAGTATCGTGACAATGATCCATCATAGGCTCGTCTACGCGTAGCCTCTTCGGTCACGACTATCGACATGTGCCCCTATGGCAACTGACTAATGGCCTTTGTGACACAAGGAGCAACACATATACCGACACACGATAGCGGCCGACAAACAGTCATAAATAGAAAAATGTGTTACGGATCCGAAGCGCGACCACCGCAATCAGGCCACCAAGGTGGATACTGGTCAATCTGGTTCATTTCAGAAAAATAAAGGGTGTTGGATTGTGATAGACAAATACTGTTAATATATAAACATATAATAATCAACACACAGATATATACACATACCAAAGCACGGTACTATACATACACTAATACATAGCTAAATACTGGTACCGATGCACGGTACTAAACATATGATGATACATAGCTAAATACATACGCCAATGCATGGCTCAATATAATCACCAACACACAACTTCACGTAGTCTAACACATAATATATTCACCATAGTGAATATCCCACATCGTATCCTCGTATTAAGTGTCATCTACGAGCAAGAATCACTAATTCATTTATTCAGATACTCATTACATAGAATAAATATTAATAAATCAAATAGAAATGACATCATCACCATATCATATTAAAACACTAAACAAATCAGCCTCAACGGTGAATCATTCATATAATCATTATTTAAATAAACAAGGAAGAAATATTAATATACTAATATCATAATAGATTATAAATTTTTTTTGGCAAGGCAAATAGATTATACAATTAAACATATATATATATATGTATGTATGTATATGTATGTATGTGTGTGTATATATATATAAACCAATCATTACATAAAAATGAAATACTCACAACATATAATTTTATTTAACAAAATTGATACTTAGAAGTGGATAATAAATATATATACACAAACAAGTTAATGTTCAATAGAATACATTAAAACTTGAATAATATATTAAAATCTAGTATATTGCTCTTTGACTATTATAAGATGGTAACTAGGAAATATTATATTATTTCATTCCAAATTTCAGTTTGTTAGACATAGAAACTTTAAATTATTTAATATTCGTATTTATAATGTGTGTGTGTATATATATTAATAATAGATCACAAAAACAAACTTATATATGAATAGAGTTGCACACGTCCTTAGGCAAGGAGTATTAAATCAATGAAGTGCATCAAATATTATACAATAATGGGTTTACCATCACAAAATTAATTGAGCTGGCTTGATCTATATAAGGGAAATATAAGTATTCATATAAGTACACTAGCTCACAAATATACAATTCACAGGAAAATATAAATGAAGCATTACACATGAATATTAAATCATTTTTAGTAAACATAATTTAATTTAACCAAATATATGTATATAGCAGCAAGCATTTGTATATGGCACATGAAATAGGAAAGATAAAATGGGAACCAAATAATAAATCGCAAAGGCATTGGACCTAAGAATGAATTAAAGCATGGAAGGTATAACAAATATAATATGAAGGCCTTGAAACATTAGATAAGTTGCAAGCAGACGAAACATGCATGCACAGGCCGTAAGCACAAACATGGAAGTGCATAGGCTAATGCAGGAAATAAAATTGAATACAAGTACATATATAATTTACAAAACTAAATGCAGCACACGCAACAATAAAAAGATAAAATATATATTCAAGTGGATTTTTGCATGGTGCTTAACTACTTTAAATGTTTGCAACATAGGAACAGCAACACACCGTATAAACTCGAAATAGTACACACATATAAATTAATACACATACAAGCAAAATGCAAACCCAACATCATTATAAAATAAACAGAGCACATACTCATGCCACACACACATACATATCTTTATTAATAGTTGGTTTGGAAATGCAAACCTTTTAATCCGACCTTGAACTTCCCAAACTACCCTTCGCTCAAATATAATTCAAGTATTATTTGTATTATTCTCTTTACAATCACCTAAAACAAAAAATAATTTCTGTTATTTATATCTTCAAAACTTTTCCTCTAAAAATATTATCAAGTCTTAATAACACTTTAAAAAAAATCTAAGAAATAAACCTTTTTTCACAAATTATTAGAAAAAAATTCAAATAACAACAAATTAAGTATTGCAACTAAGAAATAAAAACAAAAACTTACTATACATGATTTCGATGTAAAAATATGACTTACTTTTGTGCAAATCATTTCTCTTAAAAACTTACTATTACGCGCACCCTATCTATTAAATAATAGTATAACAGAAACATTTCAAGCTCTCTTATTAATTCTAGGGTTTTTCTCCCCTCCCCTTAATTTCCTCTAGATATTTAATTTTTAAATCCTGTTATTTATCACTATTGTTTATTACAATTATTATATCATTATTATAATTGTTACAATGCTTCTATTGTTCTCTCTTCTGTTGCTTTTAATTTAAATACCAATATTTAATAAATTTATACAATTATTTATAGACAGCTGATAGGTTTTCTTCTATGTTTTTATTTAATTCCTTATGTTAAAACTAATTAGGTGATCTTAAATTTAAACTTTGTAAATAAATACGACTAACAATATCCATTAGTTGATCTAATAAATTCTTTAAAAAATTGACAATTCAATGTGTGTACCCATATTCATAATATTGCCAAAACTGGTCAAAATAATTTTGCATTCAAGTCCATATGGTTTAAAAGTTTCACAATTATATAAAATTACATCGTTTTACTAATTATCCCCTATATAATTTTACATTTAAATACCAACACTTAACGGCTTTTTCAATTATATACGGATTTCTTCTAACTTCCCTTATATTGTTGTACATTCAAGTCTATATATTTGAATTCATTATGTGATCCTAAATTTAAATCTTTTAAATATATCTAATTAAAAATAATTATTAGTCGATCTAATAAATTATATAAAAAATAATAATTCAATGTGTATATCACATTCATATTGACAGAATCGTAAAACTATTTTTTCATTCCATATAATTTAAAATTTTCACAATTATATACAAAATTGTCTTTAATTATCTTATATTATTCTACATTCAAGTTCATAAAATTTCTTTATCTCTAAATTTAGTATTTTAATACAGAGAAATATACACATAATTCTTTCTTTCTAAAATTGGTATATCATTACAAATATAACATTTTTACTTTTCAAAGTTTGTACGTTAAGTGAATTCTTTGCCATAAATAAAATTTATTTCTATGAAGAATTACACTACAATTAATGATAAGCGGTGAATGTTTGTATTCTATAACGTTGAAAAATAATTAACGTTTTCAGTTACAATCTTTTTGTAAAAGGGTTACATTTTAACTATTTATCTCTGTACTTTACACGTTAATCAATGGAAACAAATTATAACATACTTTCATTAGGAATATTTTTCTTTTGTATTTTATTATCTTTTAGAGGTAAATATTAAATTTTTCTTGAAACTTCTTATTAGAAGTTGAAATTATTGAGGTATGAAACATTGGATTACAAGTCATTTTTTTGTATAATTCAAACGATAATGTGATTTGTAACATTTAGGATCTTATTTTCAATTAATATTTCTTTTAATAGTTAAATAAAAATTTTGTTTAGGAGATTTTCACTCAAAGGATTCATTAAGCGGAGTAATAAGTTTTAAAGATGGTACTTTTGAAAAATTAGTTTTAAGGACAAATTACAAGAAAAGGGTAAATAAAGTTATCATTTTCAGTTATACAAAAATAATGATAAATGAATTTATCATTTTCCTATATAACTTAAAAAGATAAATGAATTTATCATTTTCCTGTAAATTGTCCTAAAAACTAATTATTCGTAAGTGCTGTCCTTAAAACTTATTACCCTAGAATAAAAAGCCCTCCAACCTAATTTCCACTTTTTTTATCACTTTGTTAGTATCATATACTTATTTTTTATAGTATGTGCTAGAAGAACTTTAAATACATAAAAATATATTGATCAATAGCATTACACTACTTCCAATTTTAGGTATTTTCGCTGATTCTCAAGTGATACTTGAAATTCAATCTATACATCATTTATTTTTTAGTCAAATGTATCAAAAACTTAACGTCAATTTCAAAATCTATGTACATGAATATTTATCTATAAAAATTTATAAAAAAATTAATTTCAAAATTAATTAAGAATGCTAATTTTCATTTATTTGCATAAAAAATATTGAATCCTGAAAAATAATAAATTAATATGTAACTTATTTTTATCAACAAAAATGATAATTTAATTTACATTCAAATATAAAAATACATAAATCTCATAACAAAAATTATACACTTAGAAATATAGTAAGTTTGATTTATAACTCATTTATCTTTACAAATTCAACATATATTGCATAATAAATTTTATTTTTCAAAATATTTATAACATTATTTTTCTATAGTATACCGTGTGGAACGCACGGGTTACAAACTAGTATATATAATATGCATACTTAAACACACACACGTGGAGCACTCTAATTAACCTTCACAGCACACACACTTGCAATTATGCACACATGCATGCAGGTACTCACACAAACACACATATAAGGAACTGCTATTACAAACGCACACTCACACTCTGTCACACACACACACATATAATATACTTAGTTTATTATACTTTAATATATATGTAAATATAGATTCCGGTTACAGTATTTGTATATAGTTCCCACTAATCTCTCTCTTGCACAATTGTTCACCTTCATCCTTCCCAAATCTGGCAAACACACACCTATCCTCAATCACGTACACACCATTCATCACAATAATACACACACACACACATATAATTCACATATTCATTTTTAACAATTTTAACAATTCACATACAGGGAGAAGCAAGAAGGAATGTACAGGCATGCACTCATCAAAGACACAACTACATGCTCAAAGATATAGCCATGCACTCACCTAAATTCTCAGCCACTCACTCATATATTTCATCACACACACTCGCACCTCGGTTGCTTACGCAACCCTATATTACCACCACTTAGAGCGAATTGTTAGAATTCTATATAGAGAAAGGAGAGAGATGAAACTGTAAACAAAACGGAACTACATTATTATTCACATGATTAAAAATGAAAAAATACAAAGCTTTAAATAGACTAAAACAATTAAACCACTAACCTATTCCTTCGCCTACAAGCTAGGAAATAGTCCTTATTAAATGCAACTATCTAGACTAATTCTTTCACACATGTTTATTAACTTTAACACCCTCCCTTAAACTGATATGTGTCAAACATTCAGTTTACGACTCACAAATGCTGACTTATAAAGAACTGCGGTTCTCAATTTCTCCATCGTCTTGCATAGACGGACTCGGTCATAACTTTCATCTTAACTTGGTTGGACATGCTCAACTAATTCGCGTTGATTGGTACTTTAACCATCAACAACTACTCTTGATTTCCTTCAAGGGACCCATTGACCTCTCCACTCGGGTCGTCCCTTGTATGTGTCATCCCCCCAACAAGCTAGAGCTGCGGCTCTTCTTCCTTTGCTTGTTGGATGACACGAAATCAAACCCATTTCACTATGCCTAATTCACATGCAGGCCTGCCTATCTTCTGTTAGGCATCTCGCCAAACAGTTCTTGAGCGCTCTCCATATCGTCCAACCCTATAATCGATGTTCTACCTTTCATCTTCTTCATCTTCATTCTGCATCTCCTGCAGCACTTCCTCTCTACCGCTGCTGTAGCTTTCTTTTTCACTGTCTTATTCTCTGTAGTTGCTGTTGCAAACCACTTTTTGCAGCTGTTGCTACCTCCATTCTTTTCGCACTTTCCATTACTGCCGCTCTTACCTCTAAGAGGAACATTATGTTACAAATCCACAAGTATTACTTAATTGACCTCATCACTGGACTCATCATTCTCAATCATAAAAAAAACTAATGCTGCCTCCCGAGCTAAGATCTCCCCTAATATCACATACATGTCCTTATCAGCAAACCTTGCTCACCTGACCAAGAGACCAAGCCCCACACATAATCCTCAACCAATTACCTTGCTTCATCCCCAGATGCATGCTCTATCTTTCCAAAACCTTTTGCATGGCCTCGCCTTCAATTATTGAGATGTAAATTCACAAAACCCGATCAATCTAGCACAACACTCCCAAGGCCATCACCGAAACTCTAGATTTAAAGCATCCTGACATTGAACATTTCATAGTACTGACATCAATCTTAACAACACTCAACTTCCTTCATCAACCAACATATCACCCAAAAACACCCTTCACTGCTGCAACTACTGCCTCACCGAACCCAAACCATTGCCATAAGCTTCATCATATGCACTTCCCTTATCTCTTGCTCTGACCATTGCCACCAACAACTACTGCTATCTTCAACCACCATAACAGCAGAACTTGCATATCTGCCATCACACCCAAAAACAGCACCCACATCATCTCTACCAAAACTCCTCACCGCCTGAACATCTCTGGTCAACACCTCCTCTCAATATCACAACTACCATCTCCATCTTCCAACTTCTACTTTCTCTTGCCAATCATACTTGCAACTACACTAAGCAACATTCCTTCATCTTCACTCGAATTCAACTACAAACCACCTCTTTGTTACAACACAAGCCACCACCATCCTTCACTTCCTCTTCACTTCAACAACCAGCCTCTTCCCTTCGCTATTCACAATCACCACCAAAACAAATACACCCCTTTTCACGAAACTGCAATCCACCTCTTCATTCCCCTCCTTTGCCACCTGACTGCAACTACCACAGTGGCCTCTCCAACCATTCAACATCTTCTACACAAAACTACATCACCTCAAACTCCAAAACTACATCACCTCAAACTCCCTGCTTTCAACCAATTGCTTCGCTTCCCAAATCACAACACTAACCTTCCACCTCCCAATCACAGAAACACTGAGATTGCAACAACTATCTTCCGCACCGCTACAGTTCACTCACACTTCCTCCTCCTACAACCTGCCATTCAGCCTTTACTTGCAAACAACAGCCACATTCATCAACCACAAATCAGAGAACAACCAATCCACGACTTGCTCCATCAGAACCCGAAACCGACCACTTGCCGTTCATCTTCTTCTACCTGAAACCATAAATTGACCTACGACGTCACCCTAAAGCTAAACCAATTTCAACTTACAACCAACCTTCAACACTTCATGACAATACCCTGCAACCTAATCAAGGAATTTAGTGCAACCTTCACTTAATGGCGCCAACTCCTCTGCCTTGCTATTCAAACACAGCCACACTGCATTGCCTATCACCTTGTCAAACATCATAGTTCATCAAGCCCAAATCGCATAACAAATCTGTAATCACTACAACAAAACCAATCTATGCAACAACTACCAGAACTACTTCCATCACCAAACAGTGAGACATAACCTCAAAGTATCATTGCAACTCCAGTATTACAGATCCTCATCACCTTCCACGAACAACTGCACTTCAACCACTGTTGCAAATAGAACCACTCCTCTACCTGAGTACATTCATCTCTACCTCAGCCATCCATTCTCTACCACTTCTTTCAAATCGGCAACCCCAAACCTGCTTGAAAACAAGCAATCCGCAAAGCAATCGCCTAAACCAAAAACTGCCAACCCAAACTTCTTCTGCCATACACCTGTTATCTGCTCTTCAAAAACAAATCTTCACCCACAATCACCAAACTGCACACATCTCCCCTCAACAATCACCACAATCGCCTGACTGCATCGCGTCATCACATTCACCTCTTCAAACCATCACTCCTACCCAAGGAAACGCACCCTACCAAAACACCTGCACTTCACCTCCATAGCTTAAAGCAAACCTGCGATTGTCAACAACCACGACCATCCTCGAAATCGCTCTCGACAATCCTCAAACACGACACCTCCCTCCGCCATCTAAATCACAAGCTCACAGCTTGAACCATCGACTCCCCAATCGCCTCACCCCAACTCGCAACCCACAATCGAAAACCCAAAATCGCGAATTTTGACTTAGCATCCAACGACGACTCTCAGCAAACTCTAGATCCGATATCCTGAGGCACTCAAAGGATCTACGGCTTTATCTCTAGGCAAAGGCGACTTTGAACTCCCTTCAGTGACAGCAATGTATATTTTAGATCTTGATTTCTTGAGTTCTTATTTCCGTGCGAGCTCATCCAGATTGGCGGCAACACCTACACTCCTAGTTGACGACGAGCGGCCCCTTTTTGATTTTGTTTGGAAGGAGCGATTTTATTGAGGCGGCTGTTTTATTAAAGAGGAACAGTGGGATTTATATAAGTTTACTCTTCTTAATTTCTATCTAGCTAGCTCTCTCCCTCTCTTAACTTTGCTCTAACCTCGCTCTGATACCATGTTAGAATTCGATATAGAGAAAGGAGAGAGACGAAACTGTAAACAAAAAGGAACTACATTGTTATTCACATGATTAAAAATGAAAAAATACAAAGCTTTAAATAGACTAAAACAATTAAACCACTAACCTATTCCTTCTAACCTATTCCTTCGCATACAAGCTAGGAAATAGTCCTTATTAAATGCAACTATCTAGACTAATTCTTTCACACATGTTTATTAACTTTAACACGAATAAGCTGCAGGTTAGCTACTTTCGTCCCCTTTTCTTCCCTGTTAATCCCGCAATTTAATGCACAGACCATGAATTTGAATCAAATATTATTCTAACCAATATAAACTCATAAATTATTAGGTTAAACATAGATTGGTGAATGTATAAACTCACCTGAAGTTTGCGTTCTATGCTTCTTTCTTTCTTGCTTGAACGTACGTATGAACACGAGAAAACACGCCTCCAGTGCTCTGAAAGTTGATTGATCTATTCATTTCTTTGTTGTGTTTTGTATTGAATGTCATTGAGAAACATGTATTTAAGTTTGGGAATTTATGGTAATTAATTAGATTTATTTGACAAGTTAGAAGAGGAGAAAGGAGAAGTACATCAGGTTGTTTTTAGCATGTAATCGTGGTTGCTTTTTATAATGTAAGTGAAGAATCCAGACTTTGAAGAATCGAGATATGGAATAAACAAGATATGGATAATGGGTTTGGGTTATTTGGGCTTAGGCCTGGATTAAATAAGCAAGTGTATATGTGTTTATTTATTTTCTTTTTCTTTCCTCCGATGATTCTAATTCAAACCCAACTATAAAATCGATTCTATCATAAAATTTATTTTCTAAAATTGTTCAACATTATTATTATTTATTTTAGAATTTTTTTAATTACATACTAACTATTTTATTACAAAATTTCGATGATCCGAAATAAATTCAAATCGTTAATTTAAAATTTCCAAAATCCCATATTTAATTATTTAAATATTTATTAGTAATTACCCCTAAAATCAGGTTGTTACAACACATATTCTGCATGGACCAGCTATGTTTTCCTTTTTGGTATATTTTATGTAGAGATATACGACGCTCGGAAGGCAGTTTCTGACCCTTGTCATAGAGGCTTGCCTCGAAGTATGGAGGACCCTCCAACATAAAATCCATGTGCAAATGCGTCTTAGCGGTTTTAGATGTACTCTAATACTGTTGTGTTGTGAGATGCAAACAACACAGCTATTTTTTTATTTATATTTCACATCCTAGATATTATTATAATATTACTGGATTTTCTAATAGAAATGGTTTGGTTATCGTAAGGTAAAAGCCCATCTGTGTTTATATGCAGCGTGGTCTTACAAGATACCTTTATTTTGAAAGATTTTACAATATTAAATAATCCAAATGATTTGAGTTGCTCACACCGGTTTACCAAACTGATCCGGATGTTATTTTCTTATAATGCTCAGATCAATCCGTTTATATTTTCATATTTAGCTATGGACGCTTTGGAGCTCTTGGAGAGGAGCTGGATGATTACCTACCATAGTTTTTATTTTCTATAGATTGTTTAAAAATTGTTTCAATCAGATTGTTATCCAGATCCTACCTAATTCTCATGGCTAGCCCTTTTTTCTTTGATAAAATGCACAAATGAAAACCAAAACATAAACAAATGTGTGTTTAAAATATTCGAAAGAAAGTGTGCAGATTTTTTGTTCTTTTTTTATTGTGACCCTAATGGCTGTTGGCATAATGCATCTATATAATGACGGGTGCATGCACAAAAAGGATAAGGCAAAGAATGTGCCACTGAAGTTTTTGATTTTCATGCTACATGAACAAAACATGATGAGGGTTCAAGGGCAATTACTACTACCACTGAAATTGCAACTAGCACGACCAAGTCAGTCGGGAATTCATAACATAGTGTTGTGCAAGCAAAATGCACAGACGATATATATGTGTTTGCATGTCTATATATATAGTTCAAAATTCTTCATTTGTAATAAATAATAATTTTTCAAATAACTAACTTTTCTTTAGTTAATTAAAACTTCTAAAATTCAAATCTTTATTTGGCAACAAAACACGGTCCTTTCTTCAAAATAATTCATTACTTCACTATAATAGCACCCCCACTCATATACACTTATACACACACGCGCTCAAGTCAAAACAATTTCTAAGCTTCAAAATATTATACTATTTTCACATCACATGCTTTACTAAATCACCATCTCAAAATAATATTTCTCTTATCCAAATATTTTATATCATTTCTTCCGTCTTCATCTATATTCTTTTTAAAACATTAATTACACCTTTTCTAAAATTATATATTTCTTTTAAAACAATAATTTTTCATTCTTTAAAACATTTTGCTCATTTCAAAATGGTCTTCATATACTCTAGTTTCTTTAAACTAGTTAATATAACTTTCTTTGAACTTTTATTTCAAACATTAGTTTTTAATATAACTCAAAATCTATTAGTTCTCTTCAAAATAATATATCATCTTTGAAATCCTATGTCCATTTTTCTCGTCCTAGTGTTTAGAAACCCTTATCGATAACGTTGGTCATGCACATTGACCAGAATTCGTATTGAATGCAACGGATAAATTAACACCAAACAATCCACTAAATTATTTCCAATCACTTTATAAAATCAAATTCATATTTTATCAAATCATTTGCTTCTTTAAATAAAAGGTTTATTTTCCAAAATTCGTATATACACACATCCAGTTCATCAACCATTAACAAAAATGAAAATTATTACACATCATACATCGATAAAACCAAACAAACATTATACATGCATACACATAGTTTTCAAACAAACTAACTAATGTCTCAAGTGGAAAACTATGGAAAGGAGATTGAGATTTATTCACTGTAACATCTCTAATTTTTGATACATTATTCAGAAGATTTAATTAGATAAACTAAATAGAATAATGATGATAAGGAGATTGAGATTGAATAAATTGTATATATATAGGGCCGTGCTAGTTAACTAGATAAATGGGCTTTAAAATGGTTTATTGGTTAATTAAACTACACATGGGCATATTGGTAAATTAGCCAATTTTTTACATATGGCTATAACTTCTAATTTTTGTCCATTCACGTTTCATTTTTCTCACAGTCACAAACACAAATCAAACCTAAATCCAAAGCCGGCCATTACTAAGGAAGAAAGGAAGAAATTTTAATCTAGAGCTAAGGATCAAAAGCTAGGGAGGATTAATCAACAACAAATCTCAAATTTCTTATCAAGTTTAAGGTGAATAATAATCCGCTACCATCTCTATTTTTATGCTGTGATTATATGGTTTTGGATTTATGATTTAAAATTCGTTTTTGTGATAAAATAGATGATGATATGCTTGAGTTATATTTTGATGATTTGTTTTAATTCATAAGCACACAAATTTGCATGGTTTTGACATGGAACCGAGAATATATGATTTCAGATTTCCATGGAAATTTTTTATGTTAAGTAAAACATGATTTTGGAGATGGGTTTTAATTTTCAGAATTTTCCAAGCTATGGAAATTTTATTATGAAATTTTATTGAAAAATATGATATAGTTGGGTTTAATATTTATTTTGAGAATTTCTGGAAGAAATTGGGACTAAAATTTTAATTTGTTTGATTACACGATGAAACTGAATTTGTATGATTTTTGGGGATTTTTCCTAATTGATTTACTAGGGAAAATAAATTATTTTAAAAGAAGGACCTTTCTGAAATAATTGGTTTTAGTATATGGAAGGGCTAAAATGTTGCATTTTTAATGATTTTAATCTGGTATAAATGCGGTAGTTAAAAGGTAAAGTGTTTGATAAGTTTTATGACAACCAATCAATAGTTTATAAGTAGGCAAGTTGTTAGAAAGTAATTACTAAAAGTTGCTATAATTCAGCCCTTAAATCAGAAAAAGGCGTTTCGCCTCTATTAGTAAGGACCTTTCAACTCATTTGATTCTGCCTTGTCCCAATCGAAATCAACATAGTTGAAACCACCATAGTCGAAACCAATACACAAGATATCACTTAGATGGTATGTAGTGGATTGGAAGGAGGGCGGAAGCTTTGGTGTCGAAAGGGTAGCTTTCGATGGAGTCGAAACCCTACTTGTTTTCATAAGTTAACATTCTTGCCTAGTTTTACCTAAAGCTTTCGACATAGTTGAAACATATGCTTTTGAAAAGGTTTTATAATTAGCTTTCATAGAAGGTTGTCAAGCGGTGGTAAAGTATTTGCTTCCGAAGGAGAACCCTTTTCCTTTAAATAATTGCTTTCAAAGGGGTAGGTTCTGACTTAGTCGAAACCTAGCCACAACTCTACCTTTCGACTATATTGACCAATAATGCTTTCAAAAGGTTACCCTTATTCTTACCTTAAACTAAGTCTTTTCCCTAATTGCTTTTGAAAGGGTTGAGGGTTTCGAAGGTGATGGAGTCGAAGTGGGTTTCGACCCTGTCCTTCAAAGTTTTGTTTTAAAGGTTTTGCTTTCGACTAAGATCGTATCAACACCATCAATTTTTCCCCAAACAATTTTTTTTTGGTTTCGGAAGAGATACTTTCGTATATAACCATTTTGACCCAAATGATGTTTTAAAGAGTAAACCCAATGCTTTCGAAGGGGTACTTTCATTTGTTTCGAAGCTCTATATTTTAAAAAGATGATTTGATAACATCGAATGGTATAATAGGTTTGAAAGAGAATGTTTACTAAGGGCTTCGAAAGGTATGTATACAATGTTTTGAAAAGAGGTCTTTGCTTTCAAAGGAGGCTATCCAGAGGTTTCGAAAGAGATGTTTTTATGGTTTCAAAACATAAACCCAATCTCAATGTAAAGTAATAACCATGACATAAATAAAGATTTTGAAACGTTATTCACAATGTTATTAACCCATAATTATATTTTGTGGAAATGACAGAATAACTAGTTAGTGACCCAGTAGTGAATATAACTTAACAAATGTTAAAATTTTAATTAAAAATATCGACAGGGGCCAATAGGTTTACAGTCAGCCCATGAACACTGTATGATATTGGCAGGGGTCAATAGGTTCATAGTCAACCCATGAAAACTACGATTTGATACTCGCATGGAATAGTTGGTTTGTAGTTAGCCCATGAAAACTATATCCGGATTAAGATATTGACAGTCAGCCAATAGGTTCCTAGTTAGCCCATGAAAACTAGGATAAGAAAAATAAAGATTGGAGTTACCAATAGGTTCTTAGTGATCCCATAAAAACTAAGTAATTGGACAGATAGTCCCTAACATTTAACAGGTTAATAGTAACCCTAGAAACTATAATTGAGACAGATAGTCAGAATTAATAGGGATGGGTAATCCAGAATTGATTTATTTTATTTTCCATATCATCATAATGTTTTGAAATACTATGTTTTAACCATTGTGGATGCAGGAGCACATCATATGGTTTTATAAATGTTTTAGGATACTAGTGAGGGGAAAATCCGTTCCGCTAAGTGGCATGGTCTCACTAGATATCTAAATGGTTTGAGATGGTAAATTATTATTCATACCATGCTTTATGTCTGACTTGAAGTTTTTGTTTTCCCCTTAAACTCTCGGGTACTCAATTGATTTTAAGTAGGTTGAGAGTTAAGGTTCTAGGTATTCTTTTAGACGAATAAAGCTTCTGAGGATGTGTAGGAGGCAAGCTTGTTATTAGAGTTCTTTTATTTCCATTGTGAGTTTTGTTTGTAATGGTAGAATGTTTTTTTACCTATTATATACTCTGATCTACCAAGAGGGCATCTTCATATGTCGCTCTTGGCGTATTTTGTAATAATTATATGTTATCTAAACGTGGTCTTCGAATTGGGATTATATAATCAATTTGGAATATTTTGAAATGGAATGGGGAATTTGTTTACTGTTTAACTTTTTTTCCATATTCTTGTGTTTTTGTGTATCAATGTATCTAATGTCGTCGTATTTGGTCGTCGAGGATTAATAACTATGGATGACTGCAGCATCCATAACCGTTAGTTTTAGACCTCCAAGTAGGGGGATGTTACAAGTTGGTATTAGAGCATAGGTTTATGAAACTTTAAAATAAACTTAAACCTAAAAGATTTTCCTAACATAATTTAATGAATCAGATAATAAGATTGGGGTTTGGGGTAACGCTATAGTAACGTACTTGTATTTTCTATATATAGTTATATCTATGTAAGTACATATCCCCCGCTCTCTTAGACCGTCCTTCTGTATCTTACTAAGGCTCATATGCAAATTTACAAGAAAGGAGATATGGAAGCAGGAAACAGAAGAGGAAATCTCGGTGGAGGAAACACCACAATAAATGGAAATTCTCGACCCACCACCAGGAGAAATCAGGGTCGACCAGCTAATGCTAGTAACCAGAACGCTGAGGCCAATGTGGGTGCTGGAAATCCACTAGTAGATATGGGGGTGATGTATCAATTCTTTGTTGGGATGATGCAAGCAGGAGCTACTGTTGGAGTTGTTGGAGAAATGTAAGAGGAGCTAATCATGTGGCTCCACTTGGGAATATTGCTTTGCTGAGTAGAGATTACACCAGTTTGGGTGGGAAGCCATTCTTAGGAACGGAGAGTGCCGTAGAAGTTTAGAATTGGCTGTTGCATTATGAGCGTATATTTACTGATTTGGGTCTGAATGATGGGTAAAAGAGAAGGTTGGCCTCTAGACAGTTGCAGGGGTCAGTACTACATTGGTGGAATAGTATCACTGCCGGAAGAGCAGTTAACTTGGAATGGTTTTAAGATGAGATTTGAGCAGAAGTTTGTATTTGAGTTTGCTAATTCTGAGCCGATGAGGAAGTTTATGGATTTAGTGCACGGAGAGATGTCAGTAGTTGAGTATGCTACTAAGTTTGAAGAGCCGTATAGATACGGATATGCTATTATAGATACTAACATCAAAAGGAATGAGAAGTTCATTCGGGGACTGAGGCATGAGCTTACTAGAATGACCATGACACATGTCTATAATCCTTGTAATACAGTGGTGGAGATGGCCATTCACCATGAGGAGTTACTTGCTGATTTAGTTAAAGAGAAGTCAGTTGAAACCTAGGGTTCTAAGGAGAAGAAGAGGAAGTTCTTTAAAAAGAAGGGAGCCCAGAAGGGAGATACTGCTGAGAAATCAAAGGCTGAGGTAGTTTGCTATAAGTGTGACAATAAGTGTCACTTTGCTAATGAATGCCGGTCAAGAAACGGGAAGAAAGCCGTAAGTAAGAAGAATGTGAAATGCTTCAACTACGATCCAGTTGGGCATTGCAAGAATCAGTGTCCAGAGCCAGTTACAGAGGACAAAGGAAAGGTCCCAGCTAGGCCTACTGCAGCAGATAAGGGGAAGACTGTGATGGAAGGTACGCTTTTGATTCAAAGTATTTCAGTTGGAGTACTTTTTGAATACCGGTGCATCACATTCATTTATACCTCAGTGTTTGGTTGATAGATTATGTCTAGAACCCACCTACCTTGTTACTTCCTTAAGGGTTGTGAATCCAATAGGAGGGTATACAACTCTAGGGTTAAGATGTGACCAGTTAGAACTTGATTTGTTAGGTCATAAATTTACCTGCAGTTTGTATGTTATTGATTTCGTAGAGATCAGAATCAATTTGTGTATGGATTGGTTGGGTAGGTATGAGACTAGAATATTTTGTCAGGATAGGGAAATATCACTAAGACACCTTGATAGTCATAACCGAGTGATATTATCAGTAGAGAATACTGACCGAAGAGCTAGTGATATGCTTAATGCTATGGAGGTAGGAAATGAGTTAAGTCGAGTTCAGGTAGAAAGAGAATTTGCAGATGTTTTTGAGCCTGTCACTGGACTACCCCCGAAAAAAGCTATTGAGTTTAGAATAGATCTTGTGCTAGGAGCTGAACCTATAAATAGACCACCTAGTAGGATGACACCAACTGAGATGAAGGAACTGAAGATGTAGCTAGTGGATCTAGAAGGAAGGAATTTTATTAGACCAAGCAGTTCATCTTGGGTAGCGGTCGCGGTGTTCGTGAAGAAACCAGATGGGTCGTTAAGGATGTGTATTGACTATCGTAAGTTAAATGAAAGGATAACTAAGAATAAGTATCCTTTGCCAAGAATAGATGATCTGTTTGATCAATTGAGTGGAGCCAGAGTTTTTTCCCAATTGGATTTGGCGATAGGTTTCCATCATTTGAGAGTGGCAGAGGACAATATTCCTTTGACAGCATTTCAGACTAGATATGGCTCATCATAGTGGTTGGTGATGCCATTTGGATTGACGAATGCACCTGCTTTCTTCGTAGATTTGATGAACCGAGTTTTCTAAGAGTACGTGGATAGGTTTGTACTTGTAACGACCCACTATTTTGGACCATTCAAATCGACAATAAAAGCACACATGTCAGACTTGAATAATTCAAAACAATAGATTGTAAGTAGATTTGGAGCAAATAAAACCAATCACAGACACAGAATATCAGAATAATTCGCAGCAGAAAAATAAAATATATAGTAGTTCATGAAGCTACTACAATACATAGTGTCAAAACAGATACAAAATACCATAGTCTGAAAAACAGATACAACAGAAGTCTGAATACATAAGTTCACAAATACATAAGCAAAGCTGAATAGGAAAATAACTGAAATGGAAATAGACAACTAGATAGACAGATAAACTCCAGCAAATCTCTAGCTCCAGAAGATGAATCCAAAGCTGTGATACTCAGGCTGACCCGAGCGTAAAGCAAAACACAAAACACTCGAGTTAGGACATTCATACTTATAAAATGTAAATCAACTCAACTGAACTGTAATAGAAATGCATCAATAACTTAAAGGATGCTTGGGATCGCCCATCCTTTAAGGATCCGTTAAACTATCTACTATGTAGTAAGATACGCTATTATAATAATGTCTAAAGTAAAGTAAACTATCAAAATAGCGTTAAGGCTTTACATTTTCCACCTTAACACATTTTTATATTCCCATAGTCTATACAGTACCGTAATCTCCCCCGTAATGGGCGTCGTCAGAGGGCACTCCATAGGTATGGTACACAACAAACTCGTAGTAAAGCACGCTAGGGTAGGTGACACGGCACAACTAGGCAATGCCAGGGTAGATATACCAATTACACTTCCGGGCCGGAGGTAATGCAGAGCCGCAACAATCACCCACCTCGATCCACACTACCGAATCAAGGGGTGCACCCAATCAATCACAAAGTAATATAATGGTATACAATGGAATGTTTCCGATAAGAGGTGCGACCTCATTAGCCCGTCAATTGCTCCTGTTTTAGCCACCTTATGCCAACTCACAGGAGTCGGGTCCACGTATATACCTCATGTAGGATCGTCGCCACCATCCTACTTCATTCTGGAATCTCCACCGCGTACATAGTTGTTAAAGTGGTTTTCGGTATCGACAGAGAGTTTGTCCATATCCGATCCCGGTCTCTTTAACAACCAATCGTTATTATAACCCGTGGTTATAAATTTCAAAATGGTTATATTTCAAATCAAAACATTTCATTTTTAAACCATTTAAATTCAATGTCTATGCCTTTCAAAAATAATATTCATTTCCAAAGTTGTAGCATTTCTAAGTTCATTCATTCAATTATAACATTTTCTAAATCATTGTATTTCAGCATTCGTAGCACTTTGAAAATGTGATAATACATATATTAGCATTTCGAAAATATCATCTTATTAGAAACAGCAGCACTTAGAAAACGTTACTGTACATATAGTAGCAGTTCGAAAATATTATCTTTTTGGAAACAGCAGCACTTAGAAAAAGTTACTATACATATAGTAGTATTTGGAAAAACAATACATTGTTAGAAATGGTAGCACTTATAAAACGCTACCTTAAAACCACAGCATTTTGGAAATGCTGCCAATACAAATCTAAGATTTATTATAACATTTCAGAAACATTATAATTTCAATTTTCATCATTTTTAACTTACAAAACTTATCTCACTTTTCAAAAATATTTATTTGGATATCATTTCACTTGTGATTCTAATAAATAAGGTTTTATAAATAAAATATCCTATTAAACTATAATTCATTTATTAAGTCAAAAATACACTTAAATTGCTTAACTTTTAATTTTAACAAATAACTAGATACTTTATTTACTTTTAAAAATATCCATTTCATAAATAAAATATTTTATTACAAATTTAAGCCCAAAAATTCCATTTCAAACCAATTTTTCAATTATTAAGTCAAATCACATTTTAAATTTACATTTTGAATCATTTATTAACTCATACAATTTTAACTTATAGAAAAGTCAATATATATGCATTTTAAATCATTTAAATTAAAATTTCATAATTTAAAATTCCAAATGCTTTAGATATTTTTAGAAAATATTTATATTTAAAAAATTAACCACGGGTCTGTATAATATTTTCTAACCTAGGTCAAGTGAATACGGATATATATCATATCAATCCGAAATATAAAATCCCGGGTTTGATCATTTCAAACCCGCCCAAGTCAAATAAAAATCGCTCGAGCCTATCATTTCAGCTCATAATGACTTTTCCATATTCTAAAGTTTGTTCGGGTATGTATCATTTCAACCCATAGTGAGGGAACTTGCAGTGTGAGAAACAGAAATATAAAATAAACAGCATAGCATATCATATCAGGTGATGAAATAGGTATATAATCAGGTTATAACATCATATAATATCACATCACTGGCATATATGAAACTACTATCAACATGGCATATTACTACTACACATTCACATGACTTTGTTTCACAATTTTATAAGTACGAAGTCGAGAGTGATAACTCACCTTCTAAAGCTAGAGATGATAATTCAAGACACAGAATCAAACTCTGAAAAGCACGACAAAGCACGAATCAAATTCGAGGAGAAGTAGCACCCAAATCCAAATCTTGTAAACAAATAAAATACAACATACATAAGAAAATATTCAACACAAAAGAATATAAATTTAACAATGTAAAATATGAACAAAAATGGAACAAAGTGGCTTAACCAAAACAAGTGGGCTCGGCCACTACACAAATAGGCTTGACCACATGATAAGTGGGCTCGACCACAATGGTTTAAAGGCACATATGCTCGGCCATGGTCAGTTTGGATCAGGTAGGATCGGTCTAGGCAAGCAAAAGGCACGGCTAAGCAATGGAATGTAAAGAGATGGCATGCTAAAAGTCAAGTGGAAGGAAAAGAGGCAAAGGGAAAATGAAGGGTCAAGTGCACTTTGGGTTCGGCCTAGGCTTCAATGGTTCGACCCCATGGTGCTATGGGTCAAGGCACATCTGAAATGAAGGCTTTGGCAAGGAGATGGTCACGGCCAAAGGGATGGAAGGTGTGGAAGTGAGTGGTGGCCGAGGCTAGCAAGGAGGAAGGTGATGTTCTATAGGTGCTCGGCTATGGTTTGAAACCTAGTTTGGTGATGGGTTTGGATCTAGGGTCACGGCAAGGCATAGGGATGATGATGGGATGGTGATGGCCGGTCATAGGTGATGATGAGGTGGTGGAGATGGTCGGCTAAAAGGAATGGTTGTGGTGGCCGAACATAGCTTGTAACCAAAAGAAAAAGAAAAGAGGAAGGAGAAGACATGAAACAACTTACTGTAAATTGCTTGTTAGAAAATGAAAAGAGATGAGAAACAAGAAGTGTTTTGTACGGCTATAGGATGTAAAGAGGCATCTCATCACATTAAAGAAAAGAAACTTATGTCTCTTGATATTTCCAAGCCCATTTGTCAAGCCCAAAACAAAACAAGCTCAAACTCAAACAAAAATCAAAGTCCAAACCAAAATAAAATAGAAAATAAACATAGAAAATATAGACAATAAAATACTGAAAATAATTTCGTGTAAAACGCTGAATTTTATCAGATTTAAAAAGTAGAAAACAGAATTTAACAAAACGAAAAGCAGAACGAATATCAGAATCAAATTCAGCTTAAAAGAAAAGGATTGGAAATTTAAAATTCAAATTTAAGAATTTCAACTGAAAGTCAAAGTTTGACCAAAGTTGACCAAAATATAAAATTTCTAGAAAATCATTATTTTATTATATTTGGAAAATAAATTATAACCAAAATCCAAAAATACATTGGAAAATTCCAAAATTTCAATTTTTAATTGATTTAAAAATCAAGTTTCAATAAATTCAATTAAAATATTTGTTAAAAATTATGGGTTGTTACAGTACTAGTGTTTATAGATGACATTCTAGTATACTCTAAGGATGAGAGAGAGCATGAAGTTCATCTTAGAGTGGTGCTTGAGACGATGAGACGGAATCAGCTAAAGGTGAAGTATACCAAGTGTCATTTCTGGAAGAAAGAGTTAAAGTTTCCGAGTCACATGGTTTCTGAGAAAGGATTGTCAGTCGATCAAGATAAGATCGAAGCTGTGAATAATTGGAAGAGACCAGAGATGGTGACTAAGATCAGGAGTTTTCTTGGACTTGCTGGCTACTACCGGAGATTCATTAAGGATTTCTCGCGGATAGCAGCACCCTTAACTTGGCTAACCAGGAAGGAAGCGAGATTTTTTTGGTTCGACAAATATGAGGAGGCATTCCTTAATTTAAAGCATTTGCTGACCAATGAACCCATGTTAGTAGTTCCAGACGGGAACCAAGGATTGGTGGTGTATACTGATGCATATGGAACTGGATTAGGAGCGGCGTTGATGAAGAATGGTAAAGTCATTGCCTATGCATCTAGGGAGCTTAGACCGCATGAAGTTAGATATCCTACTCATGATTTGGAGTTAGCAGCTATGATCTTCGCATTGAAGATTTGGAGACATTATCTCTTAGGGGAGAAATTTGAGTTATATACTAATCATAAGTCTTTACCGTATTTATTCTCTCAAAAGGAGTTGAATGTGAGACAGCAGAGGCGGCTAGAGTTTTTGGATGCTTATGATTTTGGTATAGAATATACACTAGGAAAAGGTAATAAGGTGGCTGATGCTCTTAGCAGGAAACATCAAAATGTGGTGTTAGTTATGTTGACGGAGTGGAAGGATTTAGAAGCTTTAGTCAGTTGTGATGTGCAGTTAAGATCGACTGCTAGCTCTAGTCAGAGTACCGCCAGGTTATCTTGTTTAGAAGTTTGACCAGTATTGACTGAGAAAATTGCTTCTAAACAAAAGGGGGAACCTGTATTAGCTGAAAGGATCAGAAGGCTTGAGGTTGGAACTGAAATCGATGATCTAAAGGATTTTAGTCTTGACTAGAAAGGATGGCTAAGAAAGAAGGGACGGTTGTGTGTTCTAATTGTGAGGATTTAAGGAAAGAAGTTCTTGGAGAATGTCATCGATCCAAGTTTACGATCCATCTTGGAGGAACCAAGATGTATCAGGATATGAAGAGGAGCTTCTATTCGAAAGGCATGAAGAGGGATGTTGGCTTGTGGGTTAGACAGTGTACAAATTGTCAACAAGTGAAAGCTGAACATCAGAAACCGAGTGGGTTACTACAGCCTTTGTAGATTCTAGTTTGAAAATGGGATTAGATATCCATGGATTTTATGGATGGGTTGCCAAGGTCAAATAAAGGTAATGAAACTATATGGGTTACAGTGGACAGATTGACTAAGAGTGACCATTTCATTCTAGTTAAGTCAACCAGGAACGACATATTTTTTAGCTAAGTTGTTCCTGAAGAACATAGCTAGACTGCATAAAGTTCCTAGATAGAGATGCATTGTTCACTAGTGAATTCTGGAAGAGTCTAGAGGAAGTGATAGGTACCAAGCTTAATATGAGTACTACGTATCACCCTTAGACGAATGGACAAACAGAGAGTCAACAAGGTACTCTAAGATTTATTGAGAGCTTGTGTATTAGACTTTGGTGGATCTTGGGAGGATCACCTACATTTGGTTGAGTTTTCCTATAATAATAGTTACCAGACTAGTATAGGAATGTCGTCGTTTGAAGCTTTGTATGGAAGGCCATGCAAATCACCAACATGTTGGTTGGAGACTGGAGACAGATTAGTCTTAGGTTCAGACTTGGTTAGAGAGACGTCAAAGAAGATTGAGTTAATCTGCGGAAGGATGAAGGAAGCTCAGTCAAGATAGAAGAGTTACGCAGATAGGAGGTGTAAGGACCTAGAATTCTCAGTTGGAGATAAGGTTTTCATTAAGTATCATCTATGAAGGGTGTGATACGATTTGGAAAGTCGGGGAAGTTATCCCCAAAATATGTAGGTCCATTCCAGATCATAGATAGGATTGGAAAGCTTGCATGTAGAATAGAGTTGCCGAGCAGTTTGGCAGGTGTCCATAATGTATTTCATGTGTCCATCTTCGTAAGTATGTGCATGATTCAGAGACTACTATTCCTCTGACAGGGTTAGATGACTTAGTGGTAGAGCCTAATCTAACTTTTGTTAGACGACCGGTTCGAGTTGTAGCTAGAGATGAGAAAAGATTAAGGAACAAGAAAATCAGGTTGGTGAAAGTTCAGTGGAGCGACAACGAGAAGGACTATACTTGGGAGACAGAGGACATAATTAGAGATACTTATCCTGATTTGCTTTGAGTGTATGTCTATATTAGATTTATATAGATAGTTGCTAGTCAGTTAGACTAGTATGGTTGTTAAGAGTTGTTACAGATGATTGCTATGTTTAGTATTTAGTGCTTACTTAATTTCGAGGAAGAAATTCTTTAAGGGGGGGAGCCTGTAACATCCCTAATTTTTGATAACAATATTCAGAAGATTTAATTAGATAAATTAAATAAAATACTATTGATAAGGAAATTGAGATTTGAATAAATAATATATATATATAGGGTTGTGCTAGTTAACTAGATAAATGGGCTTTAAAATGGTTTATTGGTTAATTAAACTACACATGGGCATATTAGTAAATTAGCCAATTTATTACACACGGCTATAACTTCTCATTTTTGTCCATTCACGTTTCATTTTTCTCACAGTCACAAACACAAATCAAAAACCTAAATCCAAAGCCGGCCATTACTAAGGAAGAAAGGAAGAAATTTTAATCTAAAGCTAAGGATCAAAAGCTAGGGAGGATTAATCAACAACAAATCTCAAATTTCTTATCAAGTTTAAGGTGAATAATAATCCCCTACCATCTCTATTTTTATGCTATGATTATATGGTTTCAGATATATGATTAAAAATTCATTTTTGTGGTAAAATGGATGATGATATGCTTGAGTTATATTATGATTATTTGTTTTAATTCATAAGCACATGAATTTGCACGGTTTTGACATTGAACTGAGAATCTATGATTTCAGATTGCCACGAATTTTTTTTATGTTAAGTAAAACATGATTTTGGAGATGGGTGTTAATTTTCAGAATTTTCCAAGCTATGGAAATTTTATTATGAATTTTTATTGAAAAATATGATATAATTGGGTTTAAAATTTATTTCGAGAATTTCAGGAAGAAATTGAGTCTAGAATTTTAATATGTTTGATTACATGATGAAATTGAATTTCTGTGATTTTAGGGGATTTTTCCTAATTGACTCACTGGGGAAAATAAATTATTTTAAAAGAAGGACCTTTCTGAAATAATTGGTTTTAGTATATGGAAGGGCTAAAACGTTGCATTTTTAATGATTTTAATCTGGTATAAATGCTGCAGTTAAAAAGGTAAAGTATTTGAAAAGTTTTTATGACAACCGATCAATAGTTTACAAATAGGCAAGTTGTTAGAAAGTAATTACTAAAAAATGCTATAATTCAGCCCTTAAATCGGAAAAAGGCTTTCCACCACTATTAGTAAGGACCTTTCGACTCCTTTGATTCCGCCTCATCCCAGTCTAAACCAACACGGTCGAAACCACCATAGTCGAAACCAATACACAAGATATCACTTAGATGGTATGTAGTGGATTTGAACGAGGACGGAAGCTTTGGTGTCGAAAGGGTAGCTTTCAATGGAGTCGAAACCCTGCTTGTTTTCATAAGTTAACATTCTTGCCTAGTTTTACCTAAAGCTTTCAACACAGTCGAAACATATGCTTTTGAAAAGGTTTTATAATTAGCTTTCAAAGAAGGTTGTCATGTTGTGTTAATGTATTTGCTTTCGAAGGAGAACCCTTTTCCTTTAAATAATTGCTTTCGAAGGAGTAAGTTCTGACCTAGTCGAAACCTAGCCACAACTCTGCCTTTCGACTATATTGACCAGTAATTGCTTTAAAAAGTTACCCTTATTCTTACCTTAAACTAAGCCTTTTTCCTAATTGCTTTCGAAAAGGTTGAGGTTTAGAAGGTGATGGAGTCGAAAAGAGTTTCGACTCTGTCCTTCAAAGTTTTGTTTTAAAGGTTTTTCTTTTCGACTAAGATGGTTCCGACATCATCAATTTTTCCCCAAACAAATTTTTGTTGGTTTCGGAAGAGATACTTTCATATATAACCATTTTGACCCAAATGATGTTTTAAAGAGTAAACCCAATGCTTTCGAAAGGCGTACTTTTATTTGTTTCGAAGCTCTATATTTTAAAAAGATGATTTGATACCATCGAAAGGTATAATAGGTTCGAAAGAGATTGTTTGCTAAGGGCTTCGAAAGGTATGGATACAATGTTTTGAAAAGAGGTCTTTGCTTTCAAAGGAGACTATCCAGAGGTTTCAAAAGAGTTGTTTTTATGGTTTCAAAACATAAACCCAAAATCTTAATTTAAAGTAATAGCCATGTCATAAATTAAGATTCTGAAACATTATTCGCAATGTTATTAACCCATAATTGTATTTTGGGGAAAGGGCAGAATAACTAGTTAGGTTGACCCAGTAGTGAATGTAACTTAACTGATGTTAAAATTTTAATTAAAGATATTGGCAGGGCCAATAAGTTTACAGTCAGCCCATAAAAACTGTATGATATTGGCAAGGGCCAATAGGTTCATTGTCAGTCCATGAAAACTATGATTTGATACTGGCAGGGGCCAGTAGTTTGTAGTTAGCCCTTAAAAACTATATCCGGATTAAGATATTGGCAGATAACCAATAGATTCCTAGTTAGCCCATGAAAACTAGGATAAGAAATAAGACATTGGAGTTACCAATAGGTTCTTGGTGATCCCATGAAAACTAAGTAATTGGACAGATAGTCCCTAACGTTTAACAGGTTAATAGTAACCCTAGAAACTATAATTGAGATAGAGAGTCATAATGAATGGGGATGGGTAATCCAGAATTGATTTATTTTGTTTTGCATATCATCATAATGTTTTGAAATACTATGTTTTAACCATTTTGGATGCAGAAGCATGGTATATGGTTTTATAAATGTTTTAGGATACGAGTGAGGGGGAACTCGTTATGCTGAGCGACGTGGTCTCACTAGATATCTAAATGGTTCGAGATGGTAAATTATTATTCATAACAGGCTTTATGTCCGACTCAAAGTTTTTGTTTTCCCTTAAACTTTCGGGTACTCAATTGATTTTGAGTAGGTTGAGAGTTAAGGTTCTAGGTGTTCTTTTAGACGAATAAAGCTTCCAAGGACGTGCAGGAGGCAAGCTTGTAATTAGAGTTCTTTTATTTCCACTGTGTGTTTTGTTTGTAAAGGCAGAATGTTTTTTTGCCTATCTATATACTCTGATCTACCAAGGGGGCATCTTTATATGTCGCTCTTGGCGTATTTTGTAATAATTATATGTTATCTGAACGTGGTCTGCGAATTGGGATTATGTAATCAATTTGGAATATTTTGAAATGGAATGGGGAAGTTGTTTGCTGTTTATTTTTTTTCCATATTCTTGTGTTTTTGTGTATCAACTTATCTAATGTCGTCGTATTTGGTTGCCGAGGATAAATAACTATGGATGACTGCAGCATCCGTATCCGTTAGTTTTGGGGCTCCAAGTAGGGAGATGTTACATTAACCATCATAATTTATGACACTACTCGTTAGCTAACTACTCATTACTTCACTATCTCCCTCAATAACTTCCTCTTCACACAAAAACAATTACATACAGAAGACATTTGAGATAAGGAATATGTATATATATATATAATAGGAAAAATAACGAATACATCCCCAGTTGATTACCCCAATAATCATCGTCTACTTCTACTATAACTTGAGTGTAACCAATAATCTACCACACACCCAGGGGGATAGGGACTCTAAATCTCTTCTAAGGCCAAGACTCGTGTCTCTTATACTCTGTATTATTCTAAACCTTACTCCGATAACACTTTGTAGCACCCCCACCTCTATACCCATACAATCCAAGAGTACTACAGAGTAATACTATCGGATAATATAGAGAATAAGGCGATATGGGGTACAAATGTGAATATTCCCATTGGCTAAAATTGGTACGTATTTAAACATCAAATAAATACCTTATCTATACATACATAGTATCGACACAAAGCAATAAATATGTATTCCTCCAGGATAGAACAATACACAACATACAATAAATATCAAAGAGTCAATTGCAACGATAATATATAATATACAAAATATATCATATCTACATCATAATGATATACACACAAGAGACTATAAAATACTGGATTATAATTTACAATATCTACATGCTAGTCTCACTGTCCATGTACCTGAAATGTCTCGGACTGACCTGAGTATTATATAAATAATAAATAGGTCAGACGATATCTAAATCCAAGGTCAACAAACATATGGATCATAGTATATGTTGGGTATAAATAATTATAATAATGTCATCTCAACAATCTCAAATAACATATTCATAGAACACCACAAAACCCAGCACAAAGATGTCATCACCCATACAAACTCATCAAATTAGAAACCATGCAACAACATCAAATGGGTGAATTATCCATATCCAAAAATCATCATCTAAATCTAGAGTACATCTCTAATAGAGATATCACCATGTATAATCTGGCTACAAGTAGCTTAGCCCAAATATAACATTCAATCTTTATGAATAAAATATCCTCCACATCAATACAAATAATCATTCATAACAAAAGTATGGAAATATAGACACACGCTAATGAGATATAAAAGGCAACATATGAAAATAAATAATTGTTGGCTACACATGCTAATGAAAAGAAAATAATTGCGAAACACGCTTGAAAAAGAATAATAGGCGACACAGGTCAAAGAAGGATATAGGGATTGATCATACTCTGGATACAATCACATGTATAATATTAACTCATTGTCTTGAGAATATATAAGTATATGTCTATATCACACACACACCAGATTCAGACGAGAGACTAACGGACACACCTACTCCAGGAGACGACACATGTGATTGGCGAACACGACACATGTATTCCACCAACATGGCTCCTACAATCTTCGTTACCTCGACAAACATCGTGAACCTATCCATCGCATGTCATAACCACGTTTCATGTGTATGCTATGCATTGGTCATGACACTACATGTGCCTCTAAATGGTAACAGTCTGTTGGTCTTGGTGACACGTAGGGGTTATATAATGCCGACACATGGCTATATATTTTACCGACACATGGCTATGGGTGTCACAGATTTGGGGCACGACCACCGCGATCAGGCGGCCAGGATGGATACTAGCCAATCTAGTTCAACTACTGTATTATAAAGGAAGTCAAACAGAGAATAGACAAATACTAAATATATATAATTTAATAGTTGATACACAACTACATACTCATACCGACACAGGGTACGATATATGCTGACACATGTTCAAATACGTGACTCACGGTAGCTATCCCATCATACGTAATGAATCCTCGTATTAGTGTCATCTACGAGGAAAAGGGTTACCGAATAAATAACACAACGGCGTCTCATACCACCAAAGGTTACTAGTCCGTTTATACAGTGCTCACACATCACTTGCTTCTTCAATATTCTATGTAACGAGTCTAAAGAATAACCGAAGATAAATTACTTAAAGTCTCATACCAGACAGTATTTTAACTCCGTTTATTCAGATTTTTAGTCATATAGAATGAAATTTATCGCAAAATCATATATAAAGTTGTCATTACCATATCATACCAAATAACTAAATAACTCAACATCAACGGTGAATCACTCATTTAATCCAATTCAATATACAAGAGAAGAATAATTAAAAAGTAATATAAAATAAATTATTCAAATAAATAAACATAACATCCAACAACTCAATATTTAATAATAAATCATTTATAACAAAAATAAATACTTAGAAATAGATACCAAATATATATTAAATAATATATTCACTTTGTTTATTTAATTTCAATATGATACAATTACTAAATTTTGTTTCCAAATCCTTATATATATTTTTTCCAAAACATCCAAAATCACTTTTTTCCGAACCGAAAAATGGCACAAACATCCAAATGAAAGTAGTAGAAGAAAGAGTGAAGAAACTAAACAAAAACACACAGAAACAAGACACCAGAGTTTCGTAGTGGTTCAGCTAATCGTTGACTACATCCACTTAATGTTATTGATAATTTATAGTGTTGTTTACACTTCTATTCTTATGGATCCACGGGTGATTACAAGAGATTATGTTAAGAGCGCAAGAAAGAAAAAAGATTCCTAAAAACGAGTCCCTTCCCTCCTATTTATAGTTGTAGATTGCCTAAAAACTCGCCCCCATGATCTTCACGACACTTTCCACGCCCATGACTAGTTCTCTCGAGAAATAGGTAGACATCTCACCAATATTCATGGATCGGTATCGATTCATGGACTTGGATCGGTACCGATGCATAAGATTGGCATATTGATAGGTTTGAATGCCTCATCCTGTCTCGATTTGTGGTTAGCTTAATGATTTCCATCATGTTTGCACTATCATTAGCTTGTTTTTGAGACCAAGTAATGGATTGGTGGAAGTATGAAGTTGCTAATTTTAAGTGCTCAAGGAGATCGATAGAGAATCTCATGGAATCGATGCAAAGGAACTTGAAATAAGCATCTAGCATCATTACTTGCAAGTAGGAGGAGCTATGGCAAAAATGGGTGAAGTGTTGTGGATCGGTACTGATCTAAGTGGTTGGATCGACACTGATCCAATACTTTGTTGGACTTCTGAACTTTGGATTCTTGGGATGGTTTGTGCTTGCCTCTTGTGACTTTGGTTGTACTTGGTTTCTGGACTCTATGGCTATCTCTTTGGACTTCCTGCCTTGATAGCTTTCAAGTTTGATTCGTTAAGTTTGTTTGTACACTGCCTGGTCAAAAGGATGGATAACAACTTTACAAATCAAAATGATTATAGAAACTAATACAAAATTTTCTATAGCTAAATAATACTTTAAAATAAATTTATAAACCACCAAGAATAAATTTTTCATTTCAAATTATAATTTATAATTCAAACCTTCACTATATAGTCAAAATTTCAAATAGCTCGTATTGAAAATCTTCTAATATCGTTACATATATTTAATAATACTCTTCTATAATTGAATATTATTTTAAAATAAATTTATAAGTTACGGAATGAATTATATTTATTTCAAACCATATAATATAATTCAAAATCTTCTTTCCATGTAGAATTTTTTATAATATTAATAAATCAATTTCGAACCACTAAGATATAAATACAGAAAAGGGATTTATATTATAATATTCTTAAAACCATTCAACAATATTTCAAAGTTAATTTACCTTCAAAATAGGCTCATATACTCAAAAATCTCTTTATGAAATATCTATTAAATCCTATTTCTTAAAAATACACTTTATTATAAAATAATTCCTTTTTAAAATATTATTAAAACCATTCAATTATACAAGACCATAAAATAAACTAATTCTATTCTTAATTACTTTTGAAAATCTCTATTTCTATTTTTAAAATAACTTTATTTCCAAAACAATTTCCAACAACTCATTTTATTTTACAACCACTTTTATGTATTTACAAATATACTTCAAATTAATTTCAAAATATCAAAATAATTTATCGAAGCTTTTAAAAATATTTTAAAAACAGAAAATCAATCGAACATCCAAAGTATTAATTATGGAGCAAAAATTCCCCAAAATCATCAACAATTAATCAATATGAATTTTTATCGTGTGGTCGAGTCGAATTCCATCGAACTTCGACCATCGATACACTATACACACAATATAAATAAATTACACAAATTGAAGTGAAAATGGACAGTATCTCCTTTATATTTCGGGCATCTGATGAATAAAAAACTCCACTATCAAAGGCCAAATAACGTTTAATATCACAACAACCAATCAAATATCTCGATCAAAAAATTTATCTAAACAAATAATTCAATATTCATAATCAATCAAATCCCAAACTTCCAATTTAACCAAGCAATTCCATAAATAATCGAGATAATAATAATATGCAAGACTCGAGTGAAAATAAAAATAGCTGTAAGTGACAAAACTCACCAAAACAATGCTCGAATTATCCAATCAGGGATTACTCTCATCGCAAGCACTACACCTTCGAAACACAACAGTCACTATGTCAACATCCAAGTCGCCACTACTTCCAACCTACGCATAACAATCACCTCTACAATGCTACCCAAACAACACATCAAGCTGGCCTCCCACCATATTGTAGTGTGACCAAAAACACCACCAACACCACATGCACACACTCCAACCTCGAAATTCTTTAGTAACCCCGCATCCATCACCAAATCACCACCTCCTGGAGCCACCATCCCATCAGTTCGCTGCCTCCCACATCGTGCAAACCAGATCGCATCATGCAACCCTAGGTAACGACTGCCACTTCTAGTTGCGGCTAAAACCTCACGATTGCCGGAGTAGGGTCGTCGATCGATCGCGTCGCCACTTTTTTTCAGTATGCGATTATTTCCTTTTTGGGTGATTAGGACTGAAGTGTTCGGGCTTGGGTTTTGAAGGCTTGATTCGGGAAGAGAATTCTGGAAGTATGGGGAAAGAAAACGGGCTTGAATGGGTTAGGGCTTTGATTGATTTTGGGTTCCATTTATTTGTTTATTTTCTTTTCTTTTAAATAGCCCTTGTATTTATTTGTAAATATATCTCAATCTACTTTAAATTGATTTACACTACAAAATATTTTATATTTAAGTTAAACAAATTTATTCAACTTCATTAAATTATTCAAAAAGAGCTTATTAATTTAATTCAATTTATTAAATCTAAATCTTTTATTAAATAGAATTAGAGGTACTATACAGGTATATTGGGTGTATTGGGTGTCAGAACAGGTTAAATAGAATTTATTCAACTACAAAATATTTACACTATTGTAGCGTACTATACGGGTATATTGGGTGTCAGATGTAACAACCCATAATTTATGTATCGGAGGATTATAAAATATTATTATTTAAATCGTATGAGGTTGTATGACTCTAAACCTTTGGAAAATGACTAGTAGGGATATTTTCCATTGTTAATATTTTTATCGGACAGTTCTGACCTAAAAATTCTTGTAAGTCCTATAACTTTTGATAAGGGTTGATTAGGATCTAAAACCATGTCCATTAGATCTGGATAGCAACACCCCATATTTTGGAGGGTCCATGATATATGAAATTAAATTAAAATAATAATAAGAAGATACTATAAATAGATTAATAAGATAATTTAATTATAAGAATTACCTAAGGGTGAATTAATTAATTAAGTGTAGGACACTTTATAAAGTTAATTGAATGGACCAAGGGTAATTAAAGCAATTAAGGTTGGCCTTGTTAATGAAAATAAATTTAAATTTTGGATGGAAAGGTTTGTGTTAAGAGAAATGTAATAGTGTAACTAGGCTAGAATGGGATATTAGCCCAAGCCAAAATGACAAGCCCACTCTCTTTAGCCCTAACCCCTCATTCATTCCACTTAATTTCAGTCCACAAAACAAAACCTTGAGCTCAAAAACCAAGGTTGGCCATTACTTTCAAGGAAGAAGAAGAAGACATCAAAGTAGAAGATTGAAGCTTTCAATTTTAAAGAGAAAGGAAGATTAAAACAAGGTTTCTTAAATTAAGGTAAGCAAAATCTTTCCCTAACACCTATCCTAACCTATCGGGTTCAGATTTGATTTTCATATGAATGGTTTGGTAATGTTAAACATATTTGAATGATTAACATTGAATGGTAGTGCTGAGAAATTTAAATGAAGTAAATTATTTATGTTTAGGGAAGAAAATGAATTAAACTAAGCTAAATAATTTGAAATTGACATATGGGGTTTATAATTATGAAATAGAGATAAGTTTTTAATTTCATAATTTTTGAAATTACTTTGGAATTAATATGAATTTTCTAAATTGAAAAATAGTTAATTTCGTGTAAATGAATTATTAAAAAAAATAAAATTTATTTTTTTGACTTAAAATTTTGGGAAAAGGTAAGAGATGATAAAATTGATTTTGGTGAATTTTTTTGGATTTTTCTCATTAAATTTTGATTTTATATAAATTAACTGGCTAAGAAAAAAGATAATTAAATAATGATAATTAATTAACGAATGAAAGATGTTATCAGTCCATTTCTAAAAGTGAACTGTAAAGATAAACATTACCAATGGGAATTCGTCACCAAATGGGATTTGATGTATAATACTAAACAAAGCAATGAATTAGTTTTCAACATAATTACAAGATCATCATTTAACTCATGAGAGCATATATAACATTACATGCAGGGGAACTAGTGGAAATGACCCACGATGGCTATTAATAAGTTAATATGTAATATCATTGAACCTATCAAGTCACGAAGGCCTATATATACATATATATTATAAGTCACGATGGCTTTAATACATATAACCCATGATAGCTTTGGGAGAGCTATCAAAAGAAAGCTCTATCGAACATAGCACATAAAATCTAAGTATGGAACTTAGCATACGAAGGCTATAGAAAGGGCATCCCATGAAAGCTATAGAAGGAATAGCTCAAGATAGCTATGGATGAGATAGCACACGATGGCTTCGGGAGACATAGCACGTGAAGGCTTCAAAAAGGATGGCATGCGATGACTATGAATAAGATAAAGCATAAAGGCTTTAGGATAAATAGACTACGAAGGCTTTTGATGGGATGATACATAATGATACTTAAGGAATTAACACGCGATGGACTCTAAGGGGTTACACACTAGGGCCTTAGGGGAGACAACACACGAAGGCTATAGAGTAGTCAATACATGATAGCTTAGGAAGCTATCCACCCATGAAGGCTCTTGGAAGCTAGAATACGATAGATATGAAAAGAGGGTAAATGAGTGGTGGCCTAAGGAGAATTGATCCACGATGGCTATCAGATAGTCAAATACATTATAAAATAGTCTAACATTCGAAAGCTTTGGGATAGCTATTTCGTGACGACTAATCATAATGATATGCATGTAAAAGTGTGTTTTTATTCACGTATTTAATCTACTTTTATTTAAATAAATGAGCATATTAGGGTATTTTACATGTTTAAACCAAAAATTAAATTGATTTCAAATCATCATTCATTCATCTTCATTTGGAGTAATATGGTAATTTTGTGTATGATTTAATTTTGAGAAAAATTATTTGCACATTTTTATTTTTATTTGTAGGAAATGGAGTGCAAATATAAAGAGGTTCCATGGATATATGCATGCACATATGTAGAAAGCTAAGGAAGAAATGAAATTAAAGAATTCATGCAACATGGAGGAGCCCACATACCTATTAACTAATGGTCTATAATTAAAAGCACATGCACATGTTAATGGAGGCTTAAAGGCATGTTAGTGGGGATTAATTAATTCTCTAATGATTACTTGGAGGTTACACTATCTCAACGGAATTTTTTATAGTCCCCTAAAATATGAATAAGGATTTTAAGCATGTATAAATACCCATTATGTTTCATGTAATCATCTTCTTCTTTTTATGCAATATTGTAGCCATAAATCAATGGCAAATAAAATGTCTCTTTAATGGCTTCTTAGCCTTACTCTTTACTTTCATGCATTTCTATTTCCTGCTTTCTTTTATTGCTATTTTATTTTATGCTCTCTTATTTACTTTATGCTTCTCTTATTTCATGTTAGTAGCATAGATTTAATTCTTGTAATTAGTTTAGTTTCATTTCATGCAAGTAGTTAGCTCTCTTTTCTTTTGATTAGCTCTCTTTTTTCTAATTTATGTTTACATTGAAATCATTTTATTTTAGCATGTGTTCAAATATGAGTAGCTAAACCACTTCAATTTAGGGGTAATGAAGCTCTCATGAAACATATTAAATTAACATAATGATTTCATTTGTGATCTCTCTTTTGTGCTTAATGGAAATTATGAATGATAGTGGTTTATGTTTTTCGTTTAATGAATTTGATAGTTTATGTTGACATCTCAAAATAGGCTATGCTTAATCCAGTATAACATAAACTATTTGATCATTTGCCTAAGTGATTTTGATGATAAAAGTCAAACTAGAATCAAATTTAATGGTCTATGTTACTAATTCATAGTAAATATATCATGCTTAAAATAGATTTTATTTTTAATTTCATATCATTTTCATGAGAATTGACAAGTAGGTTTGAATGGTGTGTTAGAGTTTGATGGTTAAAGTTGTGCTAATTATTAGCACAAATAAACCATATTTATAATAAGCGCATCTATCATTTCTACTTAATATTTTCATGAGAGATTATAAATGAATTTTGTGTTGATTTATATGAATGATTGGAAGTGGATTTGCCTCTAAATTTCTCCTTAATCTCATAGTTTTATTCACTTTGACTCTAGTTTAATTTCTATAAATTTCTAGTTTAAAACAATTTTCAAAAACTTTAAGCTAATTTTATTTGGTAATATTAGAATTTAATTATTTCCTTATGGATCAACCCGTACTCGCATACGTACTAAGATTGTATGCCGTGAGCATGCGGTTTTTATAATGACTATATTTTTCGACTATTTTCTAATCGATAGAAAATCTACCGTTTTAACACATAACTCACGAAAGCATAGGATGCTATATTTTCTAAGTAAAATGAGAAAATTCTTAGTGCACATTGGAAGAAGGTTTCCAAGTATTATTGAACTATTTCTTAGGGATGAAATAAAGGAAAAATTTATAAGTTAAAATTATGTCAACTTATTTTGAAATGGAAGAAAGCTTAGAGAAGCTAATAAATGATATATTATCATTTAAATGAAAGATAAAGATGTTTTATCTAATGTGTACGGTAATAATTGTAACAAAAAGCCTTTCCGACTCTTGAAAGTTGGCATTTAATATATCCACGGTATTAGAATGCCGAGCATCCAAGTGGTGGATTGTCAGGGTAAAATAAAAAGAAAAAGAATAGGAAAAATAGAATCTCATAGCGGAACGACAACATATAATATAACAAATACAGCAAAAGTCATCTCTCTAAGATACATGGTATATCAAAGTTTAAAACAAACCTCATCAGCCTGGACAATTATAACTTCTTGACCTTACAATGACTGATGGGTATACATAATAATACGTACAAAAATAAAAATACTATGGCAGGTGAACATCTAGCTCTACTCCATGAGCTCCATATCCCATCAATGACAACTTGGAAAACTCGGTCTGACCCGAACATTATAATAAAATAACATCCAGATCAGTCTGGAAAACCAGCATAAGAAAACTTAAGGAATATGATGAACATATAATAATCTGTAAGACCATGCCGCTAAACATAGAAAGGGTTTTACCTCCCAAGAACATCCATATACGAAAGAATGGAAACAAATCAGAACAAGACCTATATTTGAAAGAATGGGCATAAACAAGATAAAAAATTCAAACTTAAAGGATGGACACAAATAAGTAAAAGTAGAGAAGAGCACAAGGCACTTCTCGATGCAATTAAGAAAGGATTAACTCCAAGTTTCGAATCAAAACAAGGATAATGAATTTATGCAACATGACTAGGAGGGTGCGCCCTTCTACATCGAACATATACCTCTAGATAAAATAGACTTGAGAGCCCACACCAGACACACATTACTCTCGGGAACATCCAAGTTGGACCCTCATGAACAACATTTGAGATTCCAAATATATCCACATCATCGTGCATGCAACAGAAACCTCTCTAGATAAATGTGAATATACCTAATAGGTGCGGCCCAGATAGCTTAGCTCCTACTTGCTCTTTGGTTTTAGTTATTTTTGGTGTTGGATGTCAATGCTTAGAATGAGCTACAAATTGTCTTAGATTGATGAAGCACAATGAAGGATATCAATGCTTCAAACGAGCAACAAATCATGTTAGATTGATGAAGCACAAAGAAAGATATCAATGCTCCAAACGAGCATCATGTCTTAGATTAACGAAGCACAAAGAAGGATATCAAAATCGATAATTAATGAATCAACTATCGAGAATAACAAAAATGATCGTATATGGAAATTAAAATCTCATATATTTATCACAACCCGCCAATTTTAGACAAGTACTACCCCGGGGAAAACAATGAAGCAGACAAGTTAGGGCAGTGTTACTTCCTACCTTGATTTGACATACATTCTTAACTTTAAAAATTGGTAGAGTTTCCTCAACATTTAGTACTATGCATATGCCTAAATCCTTTCCATATAACTGATATCGCTTATGGAAATTAAATTTCTTACCCTTATCACCAAACTTCGATTTTCAATTCATACCATCCCTCTCTTAAAAGCGAAGCAAGGTAAGTTAGGGCGTTGGTTGCTCCTGGCCTTGCCAAGACGCTCCAGTTTTTTAATCTCATAGATAGTAATGAATCTACCTTCTTGATGTTTGGTACTAAGGATAAGACTATATCCTTTCCGTAATCGAATCAATCTTTTAAACTTTTAAAACCATATTTGTCTCACACTTATGCTTGATTTTCACATCATAAATATTTGTAAAATACTCTAAAAGCACTTCTTTAAAATATTCTTTTAAAAACCTAGTTATATTTATAAGTGTATCAAAAAAAGAGTTAAAACAAATGTCATTAAAACATTGTTTACTATAAACCCAAAACCAAATACACTTAGCTCTATCTTTAAAACAATCTTTTTTAAGAGTTTTTCATTTATAAAATATCATTTATAAATCAACTTATTATTACCTTTAAAACAAAACACCTCCAAAGATTTAGGAATACCACTACTTATTAAGTCAAGTAACAAGTTTTCTTAATAACTTTACAAAATCATTTATTATAACAAAAGTGTTATAATCCATGAATTCCTTCTCAATTCTTGAAAAACATTCACCACAACAATGGTGTTGTAATCCATGATTTCTTTTTTACATTTCAATAAACTCAAAATACTTGAAACATAGTTTAAAAAACATCAATTTCAAATATTACTTAGAAAATCTCAATTTTAAGATATATTAAAACTCAAAACCACTTTCTTTCCTTCTTTTCAAAATAAAAATTCTTCTTTTAAATATTTATATAATTCCAAACCATTTTAAAACACTTAATAGATGTTATAAAAGTTCAATTAAAGGATTAAAGAAGAAATATAGTTTAAAACTATTTTAAAAAAGTTGGAAATAGTGCCGTAAAAATACCGCTAAAAAGAGTATGGAAAATTCCTTTAAACTGGTTCTTTTCAAAATGGATTTTTCTCCATATTTTAAAAAGTATGGACACTATATATTATTTTTAGAACAACATACTATAAGTCGAGTACGCCGTCAAAAAAATTTAGAGAACTTTAAAGTCAAATAAACCTAAGTGAAAGTTGTTTTAAAACTTGACTTTCGAACTGCAAAAACGCGACCAAATCCTTTCTATCTTTTAAAATCTTTGCACTTAAGTTTTATAACCTTTTCCGAGCTATCAAAACTTTTTTCAAACAAAAAATTTTAAAGTGCAAAGCATGACCAAATATTTAGTGATGCAAACACAAACATAAGTGCAACTAACAAAGATTGAAGAAGGAGGTTTCATAAGTGTCGATATAGCGATAGTCGCTATAATGACACTTTCACAAACAACCAAAAAATCACACATATATTTTAATCAAAATTCAATATGAGCAACATAAGTTAAAAGTAAATCAACATTGACGAGGAACCCCTTAAGGTCTCTCTACAAAAGTCCCATGTAAATCTCATATATGTATGTTCTTTAGAGTGTACCGCAACGACCTATTCACAACGAACACACTTCAACTTCCTCTTGCTTTCGTCTTCTGCAAAACAATGGTTACTTATGCCTGCTGCCTTCAAGCAGAAATGAAATCCAAATAAGCAATATACATAAGTAAAAACAACATAAATAAAAATTTATATTTTACACTATTTAGTCAATTTTTATATCATTTAATGTGAGATTAACTCACTTTCAAACCAAAGCTATCACTTCTTACCATAATAAAGCAACAACACACTACTTCTTACCCTCAACCAAAACTAGCTCCTAACTCCCTCTCCTTTACAAATGATCACACCCAAACCCCCAAAGATGCCCCAAAAGCACAAGGCCTAACTAGAAAAAGAGAGATGGGCTCCAAAACATGCAACTTTGTGAAGGGTGATGATGAAGACAATATTATTACAAGCTTATGTAAGAATTTTAAGGAGAAGTAAAGGAGTTTTGGTATGGATTTTCTTAGGAAATATCTTGTGGTAGATAGAAAAGAGGAAGAGGGTATGAAAGCTAAAAGAAAGAAATGAAAAGAAATGTGAAGGCAAATGAAGGTATAAGGGTGCTCTTTTATGTAAGTGGAAAAATTTGCAAATTACTACACATACCCTTTTGCCAAATTACCCTTCTACCCCTCCACTACCCTTAGAAATTTCAACCATGGTACAAATTTCCATCATACCACCACATGCCATGTACTCACTAGTACATGAAACCATAATGATATGTACTAGTTGGTACTAATGTACACAAATCCGTATACAAAAAGTCTACTTTTCTTAATTAAAAAGCAAAAGTCACATCACTTAATTAATTATTACTTTTAATTTTCTAATGATAATTAGATTTAATTAATTCATTTATTAAAAAATAGGAAATGGTTATTAAATGTGTATATATGTGTACATAAGTGTGCAATAACGTTGCGACAACTTCTCTTCGATAAAAAGTCAAAAATCCAAAAAAGAATTTCGGTCGCATTTTCAATTTTTCACCGAACTATTTATTGATGTAAACAAATTTAAAAAATGAGTTTACCATTATAATTTATTAATTAGAAGGAGTTTGATAAGGCTATTAAGTGCATTTAATTAATATTAAATTCACAATTCAAATATTTAAGTAATTCTGATATTTAAGTATAAAGTGTTCACATTTTTTTGATATGTTACATCCTCCACCCCTTAAAATAATTTCATCCTTGAAATTATCATGAAGTGGAAAGTGTAATACCCCTAACTAAAAATCCAATTGCTTACTTGGCTTTCAGTAATCCGATTACTTATATTTTTTCTTTATAGAAAATCCATATTAAAAGCTGCAACATAAGTACAGAGAATACTCCATAATAAAATAATATGTATCCTATCTTTTTTAAAGATAAATATAGAACTAAATTCCCGGGTTTATATATTCAAAATATAATTTTCAAGTTCCTCCATAGAGAAATATGTCAAAACCAAAATCAGTCATGACAAGGTGGGGCTCCGCCTACCGAAACATGGCATAACTCTAGAATCAAAACAATATGGATCATCCAGTGGTATTCTGGTTCCTCCCTAAAAAATAACAAGAGTAAACAAATATACCTGGCAAGTCTTCCAGATCAGAAAACCCCCAATCGCCCAACTTTAGTCATAACAAAAATATTTGAAAAATCACTTCATAATTTTTTTCAAATGTCATGAAATAATAATACTTCACCAAAGTTTTCAAAATAATAATATTATTATTTCTTTCAAAATTCTTTCAAAATCACTTTTTCAAAAGCACCGGGATTTAAGTCCTAATAAATAACTTCTTTAAAATCCTTTGCTTGTAAAGTCATACTTTATAAACCATTGTATATTAAATTACACTATCAATCAAATCAAATTCCATAAAGGAATAAATTAACACTTAACATTATTTAAAATGTTAAATGACTAACAAACAAGATTTAGAATTTTGCTAACGTTCACAACTTTCTCGATCGTCTAAGGATATAGATAATTTCCTAAGCGTACCATTACACTCATCAGCCTTTGGTTACCATTATGCGGTTTTAATCCATATTACATCTTCGCCACTTAACCCTGCTGGCTTTTGACTTCATACACACCCGCCTCTAACTCTTCCGCATCCATTTGGTTCCAATATACATGGTATCAAAATAGTGGTACGAAGTGTATTGGACCTATGCAAAAGGTAGCAAAGGTGTCGAAAGTGAAAGTGACTTGTGCTATAGGATCGTGTAATATGGATGTATATATAAATTACTTGTGCGGAATATAAACTAAGTAAGTAAATAAATAAAGCAGTAACATAAATGAAACCATAGATTTTTATACTGGTTCGAACTCCCGTTCTACGTCCAGTTCTAGACTCCTTCTGGAATTAAACTAGCAACCCTCACTTAACCCGGAGGAATAGGTTTACACCGCCTGAGCAACCAAACAGGATTCTACCGCCTAAGCAACCGAATAGGACTTCTACCGCCTGAGCAACCGAATTTGACTTCTTTACAAATAAACAAAAGTATCTGACTGTAATATGCTCTTTAAATAGCACTGATAAGTCAATAAAGTACAATCTTCTTATAATCTTCTCCTTTATGATATATAGTGTAATGTGCTTGAAGAATGTGGAAGATAGAGTGATCAATGATTAGAGAGTGTATGTATTTTGAGTGCAAATGGTAAATAGAGAATAAGACGTAAGGATTCGAGAAAACTAAAACCAGTTAAGTAAATTGTTTATTGAATTCTAGACTCTATTTATAGAGTTTTAAGAGTTGCAATCATTGACGAAAAAGAACGATGAAAAGGAACGGATGCAAATTTTAGAATAGAAGATGTTTTTCTTCATTGAAGAGAAGCATCCCTTCAGAAAACTAGCTGTTATCGACAACCAACCTTCTGGATTTTTCAATTCAGCAATCTGATTTAGTTTAAATTCGATACAGCAAGCAAACTGGGCATTTTTGGTCTTATTCAGCCAGCTGAAACTGCATAGAAAAATATTCTATGTTTCAGCAGTCAGACGGCTGAATGGTGACATTCAACCGGCTGATTATAGTCTGCTTTGTGCATTTGCATGGTTTTTGTACGTGTTAGTGTGTATATACCATATCAGAGAGATTTTAACATATTTCTAATAATATACAATCTCTAAACAAAAGAATAACAACTTCATAGCTTTTAGAATCCGAATCTGCAATGAATCTCCTGCATATATGATTAGTATACAAGAATATTGACCTATATAGTTGTCACAATCAAAACATTGAAAATCGAGGTTGTAACATTCTCCCCCTTTTTGATGATGACAACTACATAAGTGTGAATATAATAAATAATTTATATTTACATGAAACTTGTGTACCCTGTCTATATGCACAGAAAAAATATTTAACAAATTTATACCAAATTTCTCCCCCTTTGTCATCGACAAAAAGTAGAGATATATAAAAGACTAGAGACTACATGAAACATAATTAAACAAAAACATAGTAGTCATAACATCACAGATACATAGTCACAACTTCACATAGTCACAAGATTACATACTAAATCATGGAGAACCATAGGAGTCTTAAAAGAATATTACAAACCAAAAGTTGTAAAAAAATAGCATAATGATCCATAGAGCATAAAAAATTTAGATAGAAGGATCATCGCCATCAACATCTCCATTTTCAGAGCTCGAAGAAGACTATTCGAAGGGAGCCGAATTATAAACTTCGGTTGATGTTGAACCGGAGCATGAAATCTTATCCCAAATTTTGTTAAGAAATCCTTTGATGGAATTGAATTTCTTTTCGGTCTTCTTTTCGATCCTTTTTATATCACAATGAAACTTGGATTGGTTACGGGAAAGAGTGATAATGGCTTGTCTTGATGAGGTATCCGGGCCAATTATTTGAATTGAATCGTCATCCTCTTCTTCTTCTTCTTGGTGAGGTTGTGAAGAGGAGGCGACATTTGTGTCACGAGGTTGAGGAACACCTCGTTCATTGTTTTGTGCCCATTCTTGGAAAGAAATTATTTGTTGAGAAGGAGGACGATGAGGAAGACCCATTAAGCCCAATTTTTAGCACCTAACTCATTTATGGTGGAATATTCGGAATCTGGAACTTGTACCCAAAGTTTAGTAAGATGCACATAATGTAAGCCCCATAGTGAATTGTTTTGTATTTCTGTCGAATCATTATATTTTGAAACTCGTCTAAAATGATTTTCCCCTAATTGATTTGTTGATGAGAATATATAGCATATAGAGCTTGAAAGTCCCGTTTGTATACTTTCTCATAACTACCAGTGCGGGGTTGTAGAGAACGAATTAAGGCACGATGAATTAGGCGAGCTTGCGGTCTTAATGCACTTGATTTAAGTTCATTGAGATTTGTAAGTTGGCCAGGTAGGAAAAGATGAGAAACCTTATCACGGTGAACCATATCAACTTCAATATCATCAATGTCGGTTCCTTGATATGGACAATGTAATATCTATCCCAACCGTTGTAAAGGAAAAAAATATTTTGACACCAAAAACTAATGACCATACATAATTTTCACGATTTTGTGGGTTATGATTATCGAGATTCATGTTAGCAAGAAAAAGTTTAAATAAAAGATGATTAATTTTCATATTGTTAGCATCATACCCAATGAGACTTTTGAAATGATTTTGCTCTGCTATCTCGCGAATTCTATATCCAGCAAAATCAGTAAATTTAATGAAAGCTCCTTCAAAGATTTTGGAGTTCTTCATGCTATTGAAACGAGAAACAGCAGTATCATTCCATAGCCATGCTCGAATTTGATCTTCAGATGGTCTGGAAGTTGATTCTCTTGTCCTCTTTGATCGTGGAGGCATTTTGGATTGAAATTTGAAGAAAAAAATGGAGTTTTTATAAGAAATGGAGGCTAGGGTTTTGTGGTAAAAAGTGAAAAGTGAAAAAGGAGATTTATAATATAGGGTAAATAAGTGGGTAGATTGGGTTATCGGGTTAGAAGCCCATATTTAAAAATATTTCTGGGAACATTCAACCGGCTGTTTTACTGTGAACAGCCGTCTGAATGTGTTCCCGAAAGTTTATAGTGCAAAATCAACAAATTCAGCCGGCTGTTGTCAGAATGTTCAGCCGTCTGAATCTGGGTGAAAAATATAGATCCTACAATATTCAGCCGGCTGTTTGGATGTATTCAACCATCTGAATACACAGTATAAATATGGTAACCCTTTTTTCAGCCAACAAACACTATTTTTGCAAGAAAATTATATATATATAAATAATAGAATACAGTAGAGAATATTTATATAATTAGGAAACTATTTAAACATAGTTAGTTGAAGAGCTAGGTGTTCTATATTCTTCTGGCTCAATCTTGGTATTCTCCTGTAATGGTTGGAGAGGGACCAACCATTACCAGTTCCCAAGAGTTTGGTGACATCGGAGGACGTCGTGGAGAGCATTCCCAAGGATTGTGTCGAGCTACACAAGAGAACGAATAGGAGAAGGTTAATGAACCATGTTCTTAGATGAAGATACGTAGAATTTCAATGCGATTTGCTCTAAAAAGCTTAAACGCTTAGCGTTAACCTTTTGTTCGTAATAGAGTTTTCGCTGTAATTCTACCATTTCTTTCTGGTAATGGTGAATGTCATCAATTTTTTCTTTGGTAGATGGAGAGCCAAAAAATAAAGAACGTTTGGCTCATTTTTCGGGTGGAGTATATCTAGTAAGTGTGGAAGGGGGGACAATGGGAATAGATTCATAGATAGGTGTAGGAGTGGGTAAATTGATTGAACCCGAACTAGGGGAAGAGTAGTCAATTGAGGAGTATTCAGATTTTCCTTGGAAAGACATTATTATAAGTGCTTGATAGAAAATTTTCTTTTGAAATATATAAACTTTTGATAAAGGAGGATATATATAATACCACAAGTTTCATAATTAGAAAGTAAATTAGAGGTTAAAATAATTCCAACCAGAGAAAGATGAATGGTTAAGAATAAAAAAAATGTAAGGTTGAAAATGAGAGATAAGAGTAGATAAAAAATATACAAGGAATTGAAAAGATGGTTCTAATGTGAAGTAACATGTAGTAGAGTGGTAGTGCATATGACTTGTAAGTGAGAGACCAGAGTTCGAGTCACGGAAACTCTATTTTTGAAAAAAGAAATAATTTATTTATGAAAAAAATCTCAAATAAAATAGAAAAAAAGTTAATCATAAATTTTAACGATAAAATTCCTAGTTCTCTTCTTAGTTTTATAAAAGTATTTTCATTTAAAGGTTTTGTAAATATATCAGCCAGCTAGTTTTCAGAGGATACAAATTCCAATTTGACTATATTCTTTTCAATATTATCACGAAGGAAATGATGACGAATGTCAATATGTTTAGTTCGTGAATGATTGATAGGATTTTTAGATAAGTTTATAGCACTTGTGTTATCACACAAAATAGTTGATTTAGATAAATTAACTCCAAAATCTTAAAGTGTTTGTTACATGTATATGGCTTGAGCGCATGCTAAGGCAGCAGAAATGTATTCTGCTTCACTTGTCGATAGTGAAACACAATTTTGTTTCTTGCTAAACTAGGAGAGTAAGGATTGTCCAATGAAGTGACAAGTCTCACTCGTACTTTTTCGATCTGTTCGAAATCCCCCAAAGTCAGCGTCACTATATGATACTAACTCGAAAGGACATTTCTTCGGATAGAAAAGTCCAAAATCTTTGGTTTTGCTTAGATATCGTAATATTTGTTTCAATGCTCGCATATGTGATTCTTTAGGATTTGCTTGAAATCGAGCACATAAACAAACACTCATCATTATGTCAGGTCTACTAGCAGTTAGATAAAGTAATGATCTAATTATACTTCAACATAATTTTTGGTCAACACTCTTGCCATCTTCATCTCTATCGAGATGTATTATTGTACTCATTGGAGTTGGTTTGGCAGAAGTGTTTTCCATACCAAAGCGTTTAATTAGATTATTACAATATTTTTCTTGATTAATAAAACTTCCATTATCTAATTGTTTAATTTGTAATCCAAGAAAATAAGATAATTCCCCCATATGTGACATTTCAAATTCTTTGGTCATTATATTAGAAAATTCCTGACATAACTTATCATTTGTAGAACCAAAAATAATGTCATCAACATAAATTTGAATAATTAAAATATCCTTTTTAGTTCGTTTAATAAAAAGAGTTTGATCAACCTTCCCAATTTCAAAACGATAATTTATAAGATAGCTTTTAAGACGTTCATACCAAGCACGGGGTGCTTGTTTTAGACCGTATAAAGCTTTCTTAAGTTTATAGACATGGTTTGGAAATTTTTCTATATCCACTTAAAAATGCACTTTTAAAATCCATTTGATAAAGTTTAAAATTATGAAAACATGCAAAGGCCAGTAAGATATGTATTGCTTTTAGTCGTGCGACTGGAGCAAACGTTTCTTCATAGTTAATTCCTTCGTCTTGATTATATCCTTGTTCAACTAATCTAGCTTTATTCCTAGTTATATTCCCTTGTTCATCTGCTTTATTTTTGAAAACCCATTTAGTACCAATGACTGTTTGATCACTTGGTCTAGGAACTAATTCCCAAACTTCGTTTCGTTCGAATTGGTTTAGCTCTTTTTGCATAGCTATAATCCAATAGTCATCAGTAGAGGCTTCTTTGGCATTTTTAGTTTCAATATTATAAAGGAATGCTACATGGCCCATTTGATAAAGTTGATTTCTAGTTCTGACATGTGAATCAATTTCTCATATGACATTTTCTACTGGGTGATCTCGTAAAATCTTAGGAGGAGAACTTAATTCATTTTCATTAAGAACAGTGTTTTCATCTTCTTCAAAATTATGAACAATGTTTTCATCTTCTTCAAAATTATTTTGAGTAACTGTATTTGTGACCGTCTTAGTTATTATCTCGCCATCCTCAAAATTCTTTTTAAACTTAAAATTTTCATCGAAGGAAACATGAAGTGTTTCTTCAATTGTTTTAGTTCTTTTGTTAAAAATTCGATAAGCCTTACTTTGTTCCGAATATCCTATGAAAATTCTTTCATCGAATTTTGGATCGAATTTTCCAACTGATCTTTTGTGTTTAAAATAAAACATTTTGAACCAAAAACTTTAAAATATGAAATATTTTGTTTTCTTTCATAAAACAGTTCATATGGAGTGTTGTTTGTTAATGGTTGAATGGAAACACGATTCAGAACATAACAGGCAGTTGCTACAGCTTCTGCCCAAAACTGTTTTGGTAAAGTGCTTCCGTTGAATAAAGTTCTTGCATATTCTTGTAAAGTTCTATTTTTCCTTTCTACAACTCCATTTTGTTGTGGTGTTCTAGGAAATAAATTATGGGAAATTTCCTTTTTATTACAAAAATGTTCAAAAGCTTCATTTTCGAATTCACCTCATCACTTCTAATATTTTTAATTTTTTAATTTTTGAAATTTTGAATTCTTTTAGCAAAGATTTTGAAATTTTCAAAAGTGTCACTTTTATTTTTCAGAAAAATAGTCCAAGTATATCTTGAGAAATCGTCTACTATAACAAACACATATTTGCTATGGTTTATAGATTGAACTTAAGTTGGTCCAAAAAGATCCAAATGTAATAGTTCAAGAGGTTGTACAGTAGAAATATTTTTTTTAATTTAAAAGATGATTTTGATAATTTTCCTAATTGACAAGCATCACAAATATTGTTTACTTTAAAATTCATTTTTGGTAAACCTTTTACTAATTCATTGTTAGATAATTTATTTATAGCTTTGTAATTAATATGACAAAATCTTTTGTGCCATAACCAAGGATCATTTTCTTTGGCTATCAAACACATGTCAGTATTGTTATTTATATTCATATTCAATACATATATATTTTTATCTCTAGAACTTTCAAAAATAAGATTTTTATTCTGATAAAAAATGCAACACTTATCTTCAGAAAAAGAGATATTGAATCCTTTGTCACATAGTTGGCTGATGCTAAGTAAATTATGTTTTAAATTTTTAACTAATAAAATATTTGTAGTAAGCGGTAAATTAGATATACCATTATTGCTCACATCGCCATTGTCGATGATATAACCTTTGGAATTGTCTCCAAAGGTGACAGAACCTCCATCTGAGTAGGTAATGTTTGTTAGCATTTCTTTGTTTCCAGTCATGTGTTTTGAGCAACCAGTGTCCAATATCCATTTTCCTCTCCTTTTAGGCGGTACCTGCAAAATATAGAATTAACATTGGTACCCATGTTTTTTTGGGTCCTAAAAAGTTAGGTCTTAGGAAACCAAACCCAAGAGGGTTCATAATTCGTTTTAAAAAAATTATTTTTGTGAACAGTTTCTATAAAAGATTTTATATATTTATTTCTAATCAAAGAAAAATTTGTTTTAGGAACCCAAATCTTAATTGATTTAGAATAATTTGTAACTTTTGAAATTGGTTTTTCAATAGTATTATTATTCTTTTTGAAATTGTTATATAAGGAATCCTTTTTCTTTGGAATAATTTTAGAAGCTTGCTTATATTCTTGTCTTCTTTTATTTGAAACTGTTTGAGAATTTTCTATAATTTTAGAAAGATTTTCTCTATCTTTGTTAAAATTAGAGACATTCCTAGTAATATCATCTAATTTTGTTTTAAGACTAGAAATATCTAATTCAAATATTTTAACATTAGCTTTAAGATCATGATTTTCAATTAAAAGAGCAACATTCTTTTCCTTTTGAGTTTCTATTTCTTTACTTAACATAGAAAGTTGAGATGTCGTATTAGAATAAGATTCTTGAGTAGTTTCAAGTTCTTCTTATAAAAAAAATTTCTCATCTCTTAACATATCTACCTCAATTTCAGTCCTATTTAATTTTTCAAGAGTTTCTCATACTTTCTTTTGATGTTTCTTAGTTTGTCAAGTAATTCTGAGTTTCTTTCCAATAAATCATCAAAAGTTAGATCACTCACCTCATCATTTGTGGCCATGAAACATACGTTGGCTTGTTCTGAATCGATGTCTGAGTCACTATCTGATGATGAAGATGATTCTGAATCGTCCCAAGTGACAGAGAAAGCTTTCTTCTTGAATCTGTCTTTCTTGTGCTTATATTTGTCTCTTTTTCGATCAGGATAGTTTTTCTTGATGTGATATTTCTTATGACATTCATAACATTCTAGAGCAGAAGATGATGGTTTGTTGTTATTGTTTCTAGAGCTATTCTTGTTGTTTCTGAATTTTTTGCTCTTTTTGAATTTCAAAAACTTTTTGAAATTTTTAGCAATGAATGCCATATCTTCCTCATTTGATTCTGATTCATCCTTTTCTGCTTGGAATGCTATATTCTTCTTATCTTAAGCCTGTACTCGTTTTGCCTGGAGATTAACTTCATAAGACATTAGATTTCCTATCAACTGCTCTGGTTTAATGGTAGAAATGTCATTAGCTTCTTCGATTGCTAAGATTTTTCGTTCTCACTAATCCATTAGAGAGTTGAGGATTTTTGAAACAATATCAAAGTCTGTATATGTTTCTCCTAATGCTTAAAGAGAATGATATATATCTTGAAATCTAGAGTACATTTCATTTATTGTTTCATCTTGCTTCATTTTGAAATTCTGGAACTAATTTTTGAGCATAGAAATCTTCCTCTGCTTTACTTTGTTAGTACCTTCATGTGTAATTTTAAGTGAATTCCATATTTCATAAGCTGTTTTACGCATGCTTACTCTATTAAATTCATTTTTGTCTAATGCACAGTATAACATATTCATGGCTTTAGCTTTTGCAGTAGCATCCAGTTTTTGTGTGTTAGACCATTGTGAATATTCTGTAGTAGGTATGGTATATTCAGTTTGAGTAATATTCCAGGTTTCATAATTATTAGCTTGTATATAAATTCTCATCCTAGTAGCCCAATAATTATAGTTCAATCCGTTAAATAGTGGTGGTCGTGTAATAGATTGACCTTTAAGGAAACTTGTGTTGGTTACTATGCTAGTGTTGTTTTCCATATTAAAATATCAGATAACTATGTTATGGTTATAAGATGTCCTTGCTCCGATACCAAATAAAAGTGAGTTGTGTTATAGGATCGTGTAATATGGATGTATCTATAAATTACTTGTGTATAATATAGACTAAGCAAGTAAATAAATAAAGAAGTAAAGTAAATGACATCAGAGATTTTTATACTGGTTCGAACTCCCATTCTACGTCCATTCCTAGAATCCTTCTGGAATTAAACTAGCAACCCTCACTTAACCCGGAGGAATAGATTTTCACCGCCTGAGCAACCGAACAGGACTCCCACAGCCTAAGCAACCGAATAGGACTTCTATCGCCTGAGCAACCGAACATGACTTATTTACAAATAAACAAAAGTATCTGACTGTAATATGCTCTTTAAATAGCACTGATAAGTCAATAAAGTACAATCTTCCTATAATCTTCTCCTTTATGACATATAGTGTAATGCGCTTGAAGAATGTGAAAGATAGAGTGATCAACGACTAGAGATTGTATGTATTTTGAGTGCAAATGGTAAATAGAGAATAAGAGGTAAGAATTCGAGAGAACTAAAATAAGTTAAGTAAATTGTTTGTTGAATTCTAGATTCTATTTATTGAGTTTTAAGAGTTGCAATCATTGACGAAAAAGGACGATGAAAAGGAACGAATGCAACTTTTAGAATAGAAGATGTTTCTCTTCGTTGAAGAGAAGCATCTCTTCAGAAAACTAGCCGTTATCGACAACCAACCGTCTGAATTTTTCAATTCAGCCATCTAATTTAGTTTAAATTCGATACAACAAGCAAACATGCCATTTTTTGGTCTTATTCAGCCGTCTGAATGTCACCATTCAGCCGGCTGAAACCACATTGAAAAATATTCTATGTTTCAGCAGTCAGACGGCTGAATGGTGACATTCAGCCGGCTGATTATAGCCTTTCGAGCAACCGGCAACTCTCCATTAGCCTCCGTCCTTCTTCCAGCCTGCGACCAGAACAGCTCCATTTCCCAAAGCCGAGCACGACCCCTTCACTTCCTCTCCACCGCATGCTCCGACCCGAGCCTCCACCGTGAAGCCACCTCCTTGCTCCTCTTCTACCCTGCCCTCTGCTCTTCATTTTCGAACTTTCCAGGCCGAGCACCACTACTCCCACTTTCCATTCTCCCCTCGCCTTCCATCACTTCAACGGATTTACCCTCCAAGCCCGTGCCGCCACCCAGCCTTTCACCTAACCTCGCTCACCCGCAAGTCCCCTCTCCTTCCGTATCACCTCGGCCTGAACCATCGCTTGCCAACTTTGTTTCGCCACAAGTCTCAAGCCGAGCTGCTCTCCTTGCTTTCATGCAGCCCTGTTATTCTTTTCGTGCAGATCTGAATATATATATATATATGTAAGTATATAGAAGTTTGAAAGTATATTGTTAAGCTATATACATTGTTTAAAAAAAATATCGTTTGAGTATAGTTGTAAGATAGGATTTATACGTTTCTTATATATATACATATGTTTGTTTTGTTATTATTATTTTTTTCCGTCATCTGTTCGTATAAAATTTTAACCATGTATATTTCTAGGTATGTTTGCATAAGATGTATATAGTGTGCACATATATACGTTGGTTCATATATATTAGTCTATATAAAGGTACAATATGCTAGTTGTATAGGTTATAATAGGCCAGTATATTAGTAAATATGAAAAGTTGGTTATGTATGTTAGTTTATATATATTCGAGTTTGCGTTTGCATGTGTTGTCTGTTATGAGCACAGGAAGTAAGTTGTGTTACATATATTATAATAAAAATTTATAAATGAATCTGCACGTAAGGGTTTGCATATATAACTAACAGTAGTGCGTATATGTATTGATTTGATAATATAATATGTTATAACCCTTGGTATGTTAATCTGCTATATAGGTATGTATATAGAATACAGTAAAGTACTAGTTTGGAAAGTTAATTTTATATATACTGTATAAACGAAAGAAGTATATATTGTTTTGTTCTCAAATGTTTACTTCATTCTTACTTATATATTATTATTTGTAACTTTCGCACATGTATATTGAATAAGCACAGTCGAGTCATACTTCTTGGCCAGATTTGATGTATACTTTACAGTCGTAGATACAATGCTTATATAATTGATATGTTGATATTTGCAATAAATATTATATAAAAAAATTTAGTATCTGGCATTATAAATGAGTAAATATATATATTGATTTAAAATATAATGTGTATATACATTTTAAATTTAAGATTTATTTTAATGTATAATTATTTTAAACTTAATATTGAGTTAAGTGAAATAGTAATATAACATACACCTCGTCTAAATTTTATATCAAGCTAATTTGATTCGTTCTCATCGTTTCCTGTTACCAGATTATGTTCGTCAAATTCGTGCCCATCTTATTTCTCTTTGGAAATTCAAATTTGGATTCGGGACTCATTTCATTGACAAATCTCCCTCTAGCCTCGGAAGTTGATCAATCACTACCGATTAATGTTCTTTTATTTATTAAATTTAATTTCAATTGAAACGACAATTGAAATATGCTGCTGTTAGTTATTTACACTGTTATATATGCTATTACATGTATCTGTTCACCTCTGACATCTGACACCATTATCTGTTAATTATTTATGCGATGAAAATACAGTTTGGTTGATAATTGATTGTTTGTTATTTTTATTGGATGTTAAATTGTAATGTATAAAGTGATAAATATTATGCAATTGAATTTGACGTAGGATAGTTAAAATTTGAAACGACACATGTGTAAATTTGGTTAAATGACATTGTATAATATGACCCCCTTTAAATGTTAAATTAATTGACACGTAGGATTTGGTTAATTACACCTTGAACCATTGAATGTATGTTGTTTAAATTGATGATGTATGAAATTGTAAATAGATGACTTGTGAAGAACCGTAATGTGATAATCTTTAATCTACATGAAATGATAGTGTAGATTCTAGAAATAATTAAATTAATTTGCATAAACAACAATGTGAATTAATACGATTATTTCGGGATTATTTGAATTGATAATTGGATTGATATTGATTGTTGTTATTGCTTGTTTATTTACTTTGACACCATCCCAGTTATCACACTGCAAGTTCCCTTTGCTATGTTTTAATTTTGAATTGAATTGGAATCGGGTTGAAATGATAAATACTGTATAAACGAAAGAAGTATATATTAATTTAACATTATAGGTATGTTAATCTGCTATATATGTATGTATATAGAATACAGTAAAGTACTAGTCTGGAAAGTTAATTTTATATATACTGTATAAACGAAAGAAGTATATATTGTTTTGTTCTCAAATGTTTACTTCATTCTTACTTATATATTATTATTTGTAACTTTCGCACATGTATATTGAATAAGCACAGTCGAGTCATATTTCTTGGCCAGATTTGATGTATACTTTACAGTCGTAGTGTAACGACCCGATATTTTGGACCATTCGCGTCCATTATAAGTGTATAGGTAGACACTCATGCCAGAGTTGAATTTCTCAAAATACCGCGTTGTTAATTTAAATTTGGCAAAACTGAACATATACAGTAAATAAATAATCACAGATCACAGACATAGAGTAATAAATGCAGCGGAAATAAAAGAGATAGTAGTTCATGAAGCTACTATATGAATATATAAAATACATCAGAGTTTACAACATAAGAGTAGTACGATACATCAGATACAAATCAGAATACATCCCTGGAATCATCGAATGCTGAAGGCAGAATAGATGGCTGGATCTTCAAGCAAAGCTCCAACTTCAAAGGTGAGTCTCGAATACTGGTACACTCAGTCTGATCCGAGCGTAAAGCAAAACACAAGACACTCGAGTCAGGATTAACATTCTTATATTAATAAATCCAACTCAAGTGAAATAGCAATTGAAATACAAGTAACTCAAAGGATGTTTGGAATAACCATCCTTTAAGGATCCGTTAAACTATCTACTAGGTAGTAGTGTACGATAAGTAGATAATGTCTATCAGTAATATAAAGATATCAAAATAGTGTTAAGTCATGGCCCATTCCACCCTTAACACATTTTTATTCCCAAAAGCATATACAAGACCGTAGTTTCCCCAAAACCGGAAGTCACCAAAGGGCAATCCATATACTAAAGGTACAAATCAAAATCGTAGTGGTCGCGTATAAATGGAATACAAGTATGACAAGGCACATGAGGCAATACCCAAGGTAGTGATACTACCGTTTGCCTGATCCGGACTGGTGAGAACGCAACGCCGCAGCGCCCGCAACACCGTGAAACAACACTCACAAAATCAAGGGTGTTCCAATCGACAACAAGTAATGAGTAGTTCGAAGAAGTGTGTCCACTTGAGGTAGCTAATCCTCCATTGGCCCGGCACGGCTCCTGTTTTAGTCATTTTCAATTTGACACAAGTGTCAAGGCTATCCATCATCGTTCTCTTTCTTCAGTCAACACGTACATCATTCCAACCACTTCATTCTGGATCATCACTCTGCGTATAGTCATTAAAGTGGTTTTCGGTTTAGATAGAGAGTATATCCATAACCGAATTCCGGTCTCTTTAATAACTTCCGTAATTATTACACCGATTGGTCATTTATTTATTTCAAAACCAAATCAATTACAATTTCAATTAGAATATGTAAACCAACATTTCATTTCACTTTCGAAATCAATTTCCAACATTTACGTTTCAAAACTTCCAAATTACCATTTCAAAATCTTATAATTCAATTTCAACTTCTATTTAAACAATTTCAATATTCATTTAAATTCGTATATAAGTTTTATTTCAAAATCATTTAAAATGATTTATTCTACATTCAAATCAATTTAACTTCAATTATCGATTTCATTCAATATTCATTAAGTAAATTTGCCATTCAAAACAATTTCTATTAAATTTCCAATTCATTAAATCCATTATTTAAATTCAACTTCCTTATATCAAAACTTACAAATTTAATTAAATTAAATCCATCAAACCAAATTCTTTAAATTTCAAGTCTTACATTAATTTCAATAAATCGCATTTTATTTCTTGTTAAAGAAATTCAATTTCACTTATTTACTTACTTAAATAATTTTCCAAAACTTAATTAATAAAGAAACTCAATTTCAATAATTTACGAAGTAAAGTTCACTTATTCAAAAGTTCAATTTTACTTATTAAAGAGTTCAATTCAATTTAATCATTAAATAATCCAATCTTATTTAATTATTAAATAATTTCAATGTTAATAATTTCAAACTTAATTATAATTTCAAAATTGATTATTAAATCATTTCAAACTTAATTCAATCATTTCCCAAATTAAACAACATTCTTCCATCAATTACATTGTTAACATTTTGTTTCAGATTATTAAATATTAACAATTTCCTTTCATTAAAAATTCAAATTTCAACTTCATTTCAAAACCATATTATTTATTCAAATAAAATCTTCATTTTATTTTTAAATCAAATTATTGACCAATCGGGTTTTATTTTATTTTCTATCCTAGGTCAAAGTTCAATTTTGGGTATTTATCATTTCAACCCGATTCCAATTCAATTCAAAATCAAGCATAACAAAGGGAACTTGCAGTGTGATAACTGGGATGGTGTCAAAGTAAATAAACAAGCAATAACAACAACCAATATCAATCCAAAAATCAAATCAATAATCCCGAAATAATCGTATTAATTCGCATTGTTGTTTGTGCGAATTAATATAATTATTTATAGAATCTACACTATCATTTCATGTAGATTAAAGATTATTCCACTAATTATTTACCCGGTTTTTCACATGTCATTCAATTTCAATTTTACACTACAACAATTAATCCAATATACGTCGATGGTTCAAAGTGTAATTATCACTATTCTACATGTCAATTAATTTAACAATTAAAATGGGTCATATTCACTAATCACATTTAACATATAAATCAGTTTAAAAATTGTTAACTATCCTATATCCATTTCATACTACTTATCATTTAACACCAACAATGTAACGTCCAATATAAACATTCAATAATCAATCAATTATCAGCCAAGCTGTATTATCATCACATAAATAATTAACAGATAATGGTGTCAAATGTCATAGGTGAACTGATACAGGCAATAACAGTGTAAATATTTAACAGCAGCATATTTCAATTGTCGTTTCAATTGAAATCAAATTTAATAAATAAAAGAACGTTAATCGTGAGTGAGTGCTCACCTTTCGAGGCTAGAAATTTACGAGAGTGAGATGAGTTACGAATCCAAGCATGGAATCCAAAGCAAAGCTAGATAGGTACGGATTCGACGGACAAGCTGATGGATAAGGAATCGATGAGAAACGAATCAGAATCAATTTAATAGAACAACAACGATATACATATTATCATTATTAATAATTTCCATGAAATCACTATTAATTTAAACACATATTACAAATAAATGTGTGTGTGTGTATAACTAAAAATCATTGTTTTTAAATTAACCTCACATATATTAAAGTTTTAAATATATATATAATTTAATTTGAAATAAATGCTTATATAATATGATATAAAATGCTGCGCTCGCCACAAATAACTTATATGCAACGCATATTCTATAGAAAACAGCACATATATGAATAGATCTCATATTAATGTAATAATGCATAAAAGTTTAGGCCCAACGAAAAGATAACGCGGCAGACCTGTATAAATACCTACTTGTACAAGCTATCACGCATATAATTTAAATGGTACAACCTATACGCTAGAACAGTAACTCATATATATATAGTATACTTTTAAATCAAACGAGCACTAGTATAAACCTTTATAACCTTATAAACCTATAATATGGAAACTGTTGCATATTATATTCAAAATCTACACGTATGAAGCCTAATACACACAAACATATATAGTATACACGTAAATATAATATTATAAATATTTATAACTGGGCAAGCTTGTCACGCCAGTTGCTATCATGCAGTGAAGATTAGCATATATACTATACTGTATATATGAACGTTTACAATATATATAATTTGCTTTTAACACATATAACATGTAAGATAAAATATTATAATATGATATATACGTATAAAATAAAACCTTATACTTTTTTTTACAACCAATATAATATAAACATTATAATATATAAACATTATATATGCCAACACATTTTTCTTCATATTATAAAATTTATAACTACATGTTATTAAAACGTATATATAGACAAACAACACGCAGGCTATGAAAACAACATATTTCGTATATCAATATATCTTGAAACTAATATAAACTTATGTATACAATGAAAAATCTATGTGTACAGGGGATGTATAACTGTAAACTGAAGTTGAAGTTTACACTTTAATATACTTATGTACTTTCATATATAGCAACACCCCAAAATTTTATAGATTAGTAATATGTCTATAAAAGATAACGCTATATATATAAATACATAAAAATCAAGAGTTTTAAAACATATATAAATATATAACTTTACTATATAATAAAAGAAAGAGTGCAGTCTATATGTAAACTATTATATCTATATCGCCAAAGCCCAAAATATGTGCAGCTTCAATCCATAAATATATATATGTCTTTATCAAAACTTCATATGTCTACTGAATATCTCTATTCGCGTATCACTATATATATATATGCAGATTTTCAACTATGTGTACAGGTACACAGCTTTTGAATTTAGAAATTCTTGACTCGTATACATATAAGCTAACTAAAATCATATAATAACAATTATATCTATGCAAGCTATTTGTCAACAAAAAAACAGCCCCTGTTTATAAAATATGAAACAAATATGCATGTGCGTACTATCATATGCAGACTTGTATAAACATATTTTAACACTATGTAGTATATACAGCAACCTATATAGCTAACAATTTTATAATCTATATATACCAATATAATATAACTATACCTATATATATGTAAGCTTAGGGAAGCAAAGAGGAGCATGGCAGTCAGGGCTCGGAGGTGGTTGCGAGTGGTGGGTGGTGAGGCTGCCGTGCCAGCTAGGGCCAGAAAACGGGGCAAGAGGAAGTGGGGCCCGTCCTTTCGGTTGCTGGCTTCGTGAAGCGGTGGAGATGAAGGAGGGAAAGACTCAGAGTGGTGCTCGGTTTGTAAGGAGGCATGGGGGGGTTCTGTGTAGGCAGAGCAAAATGGAAGGGGAAGGAAATATTTGAGAGGAAGGGAAGAAGTCTCAGTTAAAATAAAAGGAAGGTAATGGGATAAACATATTTTCAGATCCAAAAGGAACAGAGAACGAACCAATGTATATTAAAAATGAAAGTGAGGACAACCAAAAGTCCTACGTGAATACCAAGGAATAATAAAAGCTATGACCATTCGTTTCTGATCGGTGGAAAATCAATGGTCACAAGGAAACAAAAGGACGGACCATTACGGTTAACCGTTTCGCTACGTACTGGACATCAAAACACACAAATAAATATACTGCGGTGACCGGCACGACGAGACGATCAAAATGGTATAAAGATATCAGTGGCACGATCGAATTATAAAAATTCGAATTTTCTACTGACGGAAAATGCAAGAAAAACGTAGAAAAATAAGATCGACGGAGCCAAAGATGTCCGAATTTGGAAAAACGACAAACTGACATCTTGCTCAGCAGATGGTTTAGAATTTTTTTATGTAAAAATATTTAGGTTTCGGAAACATTTTATTTTCATCGCTTTTTAACTGATTAAATTGAAGTGAATTTACGCGCGAAATAAACTTTCGTATTTTCAAACGAAAATTTACCAGTTACTATGTTTAACTATACGCATTCCAAATATCTAATTTTTATTTCAAAATTTTATCGTTTAAAATTTCACAAAATTTCAATTAATTACGTTATTAAAACGGTTAAAATTTACGGGTCGTTACGCGTAGATACAATGCTTATATAATTGATATGTTGATATTTGCAATAAATATTATATATAAAAATTTAGTATCTGGCATTATAAATGAGTATATATATATATTGATTTAAAATATAATGTGTATATACATTTTAAATTTAAGATTTATTTTAATGTATAAGTATTTTAAACTTAATATTGAGTTAAGTGAAATAGTAATATAACATACACCTCGTCTAAATTTTATATCAAGCTAATTTGATTCATTCTCATCGTTTCCTGTTATCAGATTATGTTCGTCAAATTCGTGCCCATCTTATTTCTCTTTGGAAATTCAAATTTGGATTCGGGACTCATTTCATTGACAAATCTCCCTCTAGCCTCGGAAGTTGAGCAATCACTACCTATTAATGTTCTTTTATTTATTAAATTTAATTTCAATTGAAACGACAATTGAAATATGCTGCTGTTAGTTATTTACACTGTTATATATGCTATTACCTGTATCTGTTCACCTATGATATCTGACACCATTATCTGTTAATTATTTATGCGATGATAATACAGTTTGGTTGATAATTGATTGTTTGTTATTTTTATTGGATGTTAAATTGTAATGTATAAAGTGATAAATATTATGCAATTGAATTTGACGTAGGATAGTTAAAATTTGAAACGACACATGTGTAAATTTGGTTAAATGACATTGTATAATATGACCCCCTTTAAATGTTAAATTAATTGACACGTAGGATTTGGTTAATTACACCTTGAACCATTGAATGTATGTTGTTTAAATTGATGATGTATGAAATTGTAAATAGATGACTTGTGAAGAACCGTAATGTGATAATCTTTAATCTACATGAAATGATAGTGTAGATTCTAGAAATAATTAAATTAATTTGCATAAACAACAATGTGAATTAATACGATTATTTCGGGATTATTTGAATTGATAATTGGATTGATATTGATTGTTGTTATTGCTTGTTTATTTACTTTGACACCATCCCAGTTATCACACTGCAAGTTCCCTTTGCTATGTTTTGATTTTGAATTGAATTGGAATCGGGTTGAAATGATAAATACCCAAATGAACTTGACTTAGGATAGAGAATTAAATAAAACCCGATTGGTCAATGATTTGATTTTAAAATAAAATGAAGATTTTGTTTGAATAAATAATATGCTTTGAAACGAAATTGGAATTTGAATTTTAATGGAAGGAAATGTTAACATTTAATAATTTGAATCAAAATATTAACATAGTAGATAATGAATGAACGTTGTTTTAAAATTTGGAATTATTAATAAATGAGTTTGAAATTATTTAATAATTAAGTTTTGAAATTATTAAGTAATTAAATAAGATTGAATTATTTAATAATTAAATAAATTGAATTCTTTAATAAGTGGAATTGAACTTCTTGAATAATTGAAATTGAGTTTCTTTATTAATTAAGTTGGAAAATCATTTAAGTAAATAAATAAGTGAAATTGAATTTCTTTATCAAGAAATAAAATGTGATTTATTGAAATTAATGTAAGACTTGAAATTTAAAGAATTTGATTTGATGAATTTGATTTAATTCAAATTGTAAGTTTTGAAATAAGGAAGTTGAATTTAAATAATGGATTTAATGAATTGGAAATTTAATAGAAATTGTTTTGAATGGCAAATTTACTTAATGAATATTGAATGAAATTGATAAATGAATTTAAATTGATTTAAATGATAAATTAAATAAATTTAAATAATTTCAGAATGAATCTTATATACGAACTTTAATCAATATTTGAATTGTTTTAAAGGAAATTGAAATTGAATTATAAGATCTTGAAAGGGTAATTTGGATGTTTTGAAACGTAAATTATTGGAAATTGGTTTTGAAAGACAAATGAAATGTTGATTTACGAATTCTATTTGAAATTGAATTTGATTTGGTTTTGTAATATATTAAACGACCAATCAGTGTAATAATTACGAAAGTTATTAAAGAGACCGGAATCAGTTATGGATATACTCTCTATCTAAACCAAAAACCACTTTAATAACTATACGCGGAGTGTGATCCAGAATGAAGTGGTTGGAATGATGTACGTGATGACTGAAGAAAGAGAACGATAATGGATAGCCTTGACACTTGTGTCAAATTGGAAATGACTAAAACAGGAGCCGTGCCGGGCCAATGGAGGTCAGCTACCTCAAGCTAACACACTTCTTCGAAAACTACTCATTACTTGTTGTTGATTGGTGCACCCTTGATTTGGGAGTGTTGTTTCGCGGTGTTGCGGTCGCTGCGGCGATGCGTTCTCACCAGTCCGGATCAGGCAAACGGTAGTTTCACTACCTTGGGTATTGCCTCATGTGCCTTGTCATACTTGTATCCCTTTATACGCGACCACTACGATTTGTTTTGTGTTATACCTATGGATTACTCCCTGATAGCCCACTAGTTTACGGTGGAGTTTACAGTGCTGTATAGACTATAACGCTTATATAAAATGTGTTAAGGGGAATAATGGTAACGCCTTAACACTATTTTGATACCTTATATTACTGATAGACATTATCTACTTAGCGTACATTACTACCTAGTAGATAGTTTAACGGATCCTTAAAGGATGGTTATTCCAAACATCCTTTGAGTTACTTGTATTTCAATTGCTATTTCACTTGAGTTGGATTTATTGATATAAGAATGTTAATCCTGACTCGAGTGTTTTGTGTTTTGCTTTACGCTCGGATTAGACTGAGTGTACCAGTATTCGAGACTCACCTTTGAAGTTGGAGCTTTGCTTGAAGATCCAGCCATCTATTCTGCTTTCAGTATTCGATGATTCCAGTGATGTATTCTGATTTGTATCTGATGTATCGTATTACTCTTCCGTTGTATCTGGTTTAACTCTGATGTAACTTATACATTTATATAGTAGCTTCATGAACTACTATCTCTTTTATTTCCGCTGCATTTATTACTCTGTGTCTGTGATCTGTGATTTTTACTTACTGTATATGCTCAGTTTTGCCAATTTAAATTAACAACGCGGTATTTTGAGCAATTCAATTCCGGCATAAGTGTCTACCTATACACTTATAATGGATGCGAATGGTGCAAAATATCAGGTCGTTACATTAAACCATGGATGTTTATGTTGTTGTGGTATTTGATCAATTATCATGTATGCTTATGTAATCATATTCACTTCATTATTAACCAATAGCTGCATTTTGGGATGTTAAGGGCAGAATAATAGGCTAGGTTGAGCCAGTAGTGAATATACATTGAATTAACTCCTGTGTGAGTAGAATTGCATCCAGGAGGTCCGACAAACCAGAATATAGGATGCCTAAGACTGATCAAAAGATTATTGGTTTAGACAGGTTCTTAGTAAGCCTATAAAAATGATGTTATGAAAATTGTTAGCAGGGGCCAATAGGTTCTACTGATCCCATGAAAACTACATCCCGACCAGGTTATTGATAGAGATCAATAGGTTCATAGTCAGCCCATGAAAATTAACAGGAAATTTTCCTCAAGGACATGTTTTAGGGCTTTTTTTGGATGAAGGACGGCCCGCTAATATTTTTCTCCAAAGGACAAATTATCGTTTTTCCCTTTCCAGCCCAATTTCGCGCGCTTATTCTTCTTTTTTCTTTCGATCAAATTTTTTCAGCCGTGATCAAATCTCTTTCTCCCAATTATAATATCGATCAACTTCGTTCGTTTATTTCAAATCCGTCCTTCTGAAAATAAAATCGATCACCTTCGTTCGTTTATTTCAGTTCCGTCCTTTTGAAAATAATATCGATCAACTTCGTTCGTTTTTTTCAATTCCGTCCTTCTGAAAATTGTACTTCATCGATCATTTTTTTTTCTTACGTGCGTTTTTTGATCTTGTTCTTTTCATATTTGTACCGTGATCTCATTCTTTTTAGGTATGCTTATATTATTCTGTTTTTTGTTGTTTTTCTATTCGAGTTAAAAAAATTTGTTTGTGCTTTCTATTTGTGTTCATTTTTTTGAATGATATGCAGTGTTGTTCTTCTCATTGTTTGTTCGTTCGTCGATGGAAAATTGTGGAAGTAGCAGCAGGTTTTTTATTATTATACTCGTTTCATGCATTGTTGTATTCTAGTTAGCTTTTCATTTAATTTATCTTGCATTTTCTTGCATTAATTTTGAGATGATTGGAAAAGTATCGTTGCTTGGGTTGTATATAAAGTTGTGATATAGTGGAAAACTATTGTACTTTAGGTTCAGTTTCTGGGTATCATTTTTATTTTTTCTTAGTATCATTTTTTTTATCAGTAACTAGGTATCAGTTTTGTATACGGTAGGTATCAGTTTTGTGAAATTGAATAATTAATGTTCTAAATTGAATGTATTTTTACTAATGTTTATTTTTTATTTTTATTTTGACAGTGGGGATAACAGTCTTCTTTGTCTGTTTGTGTTGAATAATAACACTTTTAGCACTCGATTGTCTATTGATTGCTCTTTGTATGATTTGAAGAATGAGATATGTCGATGTTGGTCTCAATTAACTCCTCTTTCTATTCAGATTTCTTATGTACTTGAGGACAAAGTTATTATGGTTGACACTGATTCTGATATTCAGAGTATAATTTGTTTTCAGTTATACAAGAAAAGTTCTTTTTTTGGTTTTACTGTTAAGGTTAAGGGTTCTGAATTGGAATATGTTGATGGTGTTTCTATTTCAAGTTCATCCATTGTTCGTGCTTCTTCATCTTCTACTGTATCTGTCTGTTCAAATATTGTTGTTAACAGTAAAAGTTATTTAAAAGATATGTTGAGGAGAGGGTCGACATTAAGCATTTCCAATTTTGTTGGTTTTTGTTTTGGAGGAGCTGAACATTTTAGAGAGTTTTTGATGGCATATCAAATTCAAATGGGGTATGAATTAGTATTTTTAAAGAATTGTGCTACAAGAGTTACTGTGATTTGCTCTTCAAATAAGGATGGTTGTCTTTTCAAAGTCCATGGTTCCTGTGATTTTGGAGAATTGAAAAGGTTCTTTATGAGAAATTTGGTTCCTGATCATTCTTGTGGGGCTGGTCTTAGACATGTGAATAATCCACATATATCTAGTTCGTTTGTTAAATCGATGATTATTGATGAGATCCGCGATTGTCCAAGTAAAAAGCCTAAGGATATTATACTTGATTTTAAAAGAGAATACAATTTTCAGTTGTCTTATGGTTATGCTTATCATGGGAAACAACTTGCATTGATGGAGTTGCACGGTAATGATGCTTTGTCTTATAACGATTTGAGTTGGTATTTGGAAGCAGTGAAGAAATCTAATCCAGATAGTTATGTTGATATGGATGTTGATCCTTGTAGTAATGAATTTGAAAGGGTGGTTATTGCTTTTGGCGCTTGTTTACTTGGTTTCAAGTCTTGTCGTCCTATGATATTCTTAGATACTACTCACTTGAAGGGACGTCCTGGTGTGTTGATGGGTGCTACTACAAAAAATGGTGATCAAGGTATGTCTTTGTTTTCAGATTTGAGTTATTTGTATTGAGATCATAATACTTGGAATAATCATTAATATACATTTTTTATCATAATTTGTATTCTGTTGGTATCAGTTTTAAGAAATGTAGTTTATAAGTAGCAAGTTTCTAGTATCAGAATTTTCATTGTATTGAATTGTAAGTTTGTATTTGGTATAATAATTTCATACTGCTAAACAGGAGATTAGTATTAGTTTTTGTATAATCTTAGTATCAGTTTCAAGTATGTTCATATATGGTATCATTTATAGTTATGTAGTATTGAAATTTCCTTTGTATCATAATATATGTCAATTTTTGTTTCTTTGTTGTTTTAGAATGAAGATTACTGTGCATAATGTTGTGGTTATTAATATTTTTTATAATGGTCATATCAGGTTTTAGGTATCAGTTTTGTTACTGTCAGTATCAGTTTTATGAATTGTTTTATATTTATGGTCGTAATTACTTTTAGTTTTTTTTAACTAATTATTTTTGCATTTGCAGGTTTCTTCCCTTTAGCTATGAGTGTAGTTTCTGTAGAAAATGTGGATAACTGGACATGGTTTTTGAACCATTTAAAACAAATGCTTCAAGAAGAGCGTACTTTAGTTTTTATGTCAGATCGCCACCAAGGTTTGCTTTCAGGTGTTCGTGATGTTTTTCCTTCAGATTATCACAGTTATTGTTATTTGCATATGGAACAAAATCTTCTTTCAGCAGTGAAAGCCAAAAATGCAAATGTGTCTATTGTTGATCTATTCAAAATGTGTTCTAGAGCTTCAAATCTATATGAATTTGAAGGAGCATATTCTAAGTTTTGTCAACTTGGTGGTGTTGCTGGTGTTAATTTTTTAAAGGATAAGCCATTTGATAAGTGGGTGGATTTATTTTTTCCAGGGAAACGTTATGGCGAATATAGTTCCAATGTTGCAGAAAGTTTTAACAGTTGGATTTTAAATGAACGAACATTGCCTATTACTTTGTGTTTAGATGGTATTCGTGTTAAGATTATGGAACAAATGGCTAGAAGAAGAGAAGAATGTCGTTTGTGGAGAACAAGTCTATGTCCTTCTATGGAGTTACGTTTAGATAAGTTGATTGAAGAAGGATTTGGATGGGATGTATATAAATCTTCTGATTTTGCTTATGAAGTGAAATCTCCAAACTTTCATTGTGTTGATTTGAAGGAGCGGGTTTGTAGTTGCAACCAATGGAAAATTACCGGATTTCCTTGTGCTCATGCTATAAAGTGTATGAACAAGTCTAAGTTGTCTGTATATGATTTTGTCGAGAGGTATTTCACTGTTGATGCTTATCGATGTTCTTATGCCAATGCTATAAATCTTATTCCAAATTATGATAGGCCTATTGTTGATGGTAGCATTCAAGATGTTATCAAGCCACCAAAGGAGAAACGTGGTGCTGGTAGACCATCAATCAAGCGCAAAGGAGGATTTTCATATTTTCAAAACAAGCAAAATAGATGTGGAGAGTGCAAGCAGTTTGGTCATAATAAACAGAATTGTCAAGCTTCAAAGAGGATTTGATTTTACATTTTGAATTTGTTTAGATTAATAAGTGGTTGTGTGACTTGTTTTGATTGTTTACTGTAATTGAACCTTGTTATTAATTTGTGTTCAGTATAGCATATTATCAACTTGATTTTAATTTCAGCTATGTAGTATAAATGGTAGTATCAGTTTTAGTATTAGTTATATGTTTTTATAGTATCAGTTTTGGTGTTTATTTATTTATTTATTTCAAACATTTGTTTTGATATTTGTTGCATACTGTTAATATCAGTTGTTTAGTATCGTGTTACGCATTCTGTTGGTATAAATTATGGTATCATTTTTTCTTTGTGTGATATCAGTTTTGTTTAATTTTGTATATTTTAGTTATTTATAATAAAGTAGATATTATAGTATATGGGATATGATAATCATTGTGTACTTGATTGAAGAAGATGATTGAATTGATATATGCTTTCTTTTGGTCGGAGATAATGTTTGTTTGATTGGATATAAGGACTTTAGTATCAGTTTCGTGTATTATAATACATTCTACAACAAACATTAGTACTAATTAATAATTATAATGATATCTTGTGTTAGCAAAAACTGACACTGGCGTTAATTGTTGTTTCATAAAGTATGTTGAGTGTCAGTTTGAGCAAAACTGATACTATTAGTTATTAAAACCGATACCCAGTTACTGTTTGCTATTGATATATGATATGAAATCTTATAATATTATTATACAACTGGTAGTTGAATCATAAAACTGATAATATTATGTAGGATCAATAGTTGCATGATAGAACATTCACTGTATAATCTTGTTATAATATAAACTTCAGGTTAAGAAATGAAAATCAATTACAGCAAATCATTCCACCAGATCATCATTGTTTTTACAAGTAAGATCAACATTGTTTTAAGAACAGAACATCACCAGAAATATGTTCATAGTTTGTACAACAAATTGTACTAATATAAAGCATTGATTGTACCAACATTAAAACAGAAATTAAATTCAACTACATATAACAAAATATCTAAAATGTACATCAGTTCATGTGAAAATAGTAGCACTTTTTGCAAGTTGTTTGATTTGTTTATTTATCTTTCTTCTTCCAAACTTGACATGAATTTGGCTAAGCTCCAGCAGTGCTCTTTGTCAGTTAATATCTGATGTGCAATTCTTGCTCTTGATTTCAGCATTTGTTCAAGGGCTATTTTGAGTGGTATTTGACTTTTGTTCATTGATATGATGAATATCATCACGTATATACCACAGTCAAGTCTGTTTAAAAGAATATTAGCAATATCAGTTTTGTCAGTTTAAGTGTCAGTAGGTATCATTTTGAACAACATAAACAACTTACGTGTCTGATCCTTGTTGTGCACATGGTATCTGATGCATTTCATTTGCCTTCACCTCCTTATCCTATATGTTTTTCTTTTTCCAAAGTTCTTTCAGCATTTCTTCAATTTTATTTCTCTATTGAAGACAAAACAATACAAAGTTAGTTAATGTTCGATTTGTTTAATTAAATTATTTTGTTTCGTAACAAAAATATATCATACCAATATCATTGCCTGCTTTAGACTGGGGTTGTTTCTTTCATTAGAATTCCTTCTTGGACGTCTAGAATCTAGATGACTCCATTGCATTGTTGGGTATGTCAAAGTTACTACTGTCCAATGGAATTCACAATGCAATGGAAAATATATAGCATTTGTGTATTCATAATCCACAATTTGTTCAAGGAAAGGCAGCACTAAAGATTTTATAATTCCATGTATATTGAAAACTATAGCTTGCTGTTAAATAAAAAAATAAGTTAGAATTCAATATATATTTAGCATTTATCATATTATTGTATATTACAGTTTTATTTACCATCATTATTGTTGTGAATGCATAGTTGTGCTCTTTCAGCCCACATTTAGATAAATACCAGTCAATTATCTACATTAACAACAAGAAAATGTAATTTTTTGTTACTGGTGAAGCAATATTCAATGATAATTAGTATCTTTTGTTTAAATAGTGGTAATATATATTACAAATTACAAGAATAATTAAGCATGAAATATGATGAAACAGCTTCTGGGTATCATTTTTGCACTGACTTAGTATCATTTTTGGACATGCTATTAAATCAATTGCTACTAGAAAACAAAAGTATGAATTTATATCAACTTCCACTAGGAATTAGTTTTGCACTATTTTGGTATTTATTTTGTCATACATGATAGTTAATACATAATTCAACTAATAGACCACCACTTTGTAATAAATAGTAATTAGGCATCATTTTTGGCTATAAATAGGTATCAGTTTTGGTACAAATAGGAGTGGACATAGCTATTACACATTATTTTTTGTAATTATTTTTATTGGTAGCAGTATTATTAAACAAAAAAAAGTGTGTACCGATCCATGTGTGGCATTTTCTTCAAGAATTTCTTGTAGTACTTTTTTTGTTATTGTACATCCTCCTCTGATTGTGTCATTATCTGTCCATGCTATATCTCTGTTTTAAGAAAATAAGGCACATATCAATTATACAATGTTATTTTAACCAGCAAAATTAGTATATATGTTTGTATACTTACTCTTTTGATGATGTCATAGCAAAGAAAGTTTTGATTGTATTTTGTTGTTCTATATTCAAGTATGCCAAAGTTTTGCTGCAGTGTCCTAGTCCTAAATTTGAAAGTGTTGGCTCTATTACTTGAATTGGCATTGGGATTGACTCTTCTGCACTTTCTTTTTCATCATTTTCTTCCAGTTTTTCATCATTTTCATTTGCTTCAGGTTTTTGTTTTTTTGCTGTTTTTTTCATTCTCTGACCATATTCAAAGCTGGGGCTTTCTTTTTTTTCCTTGCTCTTGCTTTTATTCTTTTCACATAAGAAGATGGCTTATGAACTATTTGTTTCCTTTTCCGACCAGAAGGTTTTGCTGGTTTGTTTTCTTTGTCCTTTTCTGTTATTCCCTCTTGTAACTGTTGTGTGATATTGAGATTGAAAGATGGAGGTGTTAGGTCTTGTACTACATCACCGTATTGTGCAACTTTGCTCTCTTTATTGGTATCTTCTTCCAATTTTTGAGCCTCTTTTATATCTTTTTTCATTGTTTTATCTTCATTTGTTTCCAACACTGTTTCATTTGTTTTGTTCAACACTGTTTCAGTTGTTTGATGAACTTGTTCTGTATTAGTGTCAGTAGTTGTGTCTTCAACTTCTTCTACATTTTTTTCAGTTGAGAATACGTATTAAAAATAAGAAGCTGTCAGTTTTTGTTATTGGTGAATGAATATAACATTATTAGTATCAATAATGTTAATAGTGGCGGTTTATGGGTATCATTTTTGCATAGATATCAGTTTTTCAAACACAAAGTAAGTATCAGTTTTTCATACATATAGGTATCAGTTTTGATTTATTTCATAGTGAAAATTGTTTGTAAATTAACCAACCATCAGTTATAATCAAACAACTGATGCATATAAATTGTGCATTATTTTGGTATTAGTTCTCTACTAAATGATGGTGAACATAAATAGTTCAATTTACATACCATTAAGTTATAAGCAATGGAACGTAGGTATCATTTTTTAATACATTTAGGTATCAGTTTATTTTAACTTATACTCAGAATTATTTATAATATTTATAATATAAGCAAGCATTAATTTGAATCAAACAGTGTTATTTTCAATAGTAAAAAATCATGTACCTGTCCATTTGTGTTATTTTTGCTTGACACTCTGGATTTTCTTCTTCAATAGTTTCAGCTGTGAATGTTTTTTCTTCATTTTGGGCTTCTATATTTAAACATTCATCTTCATTTATTTTATTTGCTGTGTTAACTTTTTCCACATGAGGCTCAGCATTTTTGTCTTCATTCTCTTCTTCATTGCTTTCAGTTGTGGATTTCTTTTCTCTGTTTTCTATTTCTGTTTCTACATGTGCATGTTCATTTAGAATGTTGTCAGGTTCATCTTCCATGTGCTTACTCTCTAGTTCAACTTCTGAAATTTTCTTTTCATTTTCTTCTATTCTTGATTTGAGTTCTTTCAATTGTTCTTTCAATTTCAAAATTTCTTTTTCAACCTTTATCCTCAACTTCTTTTCTTTGTCTAATTGCTTCTTTGTCTTCTTACCTTCTTCTTCCAAATCTTTAATGTGCGTTTGCAAAACATTAAGGCTTACAAAATCTTCAAAAGATCGAGCACTCTGTTCGGCTTCTTCAATTTTTCTTTTTTTCCTTTGGTTTTCTTTTCTTTTGTCACTTGATTCTTCTTTTATCGATCCTGTTTGGAGTACCTTCTGTTCATGTGGAAGAATATTGCTTATTTATTTCACCTGTGTAATTGAAATAGTAATTTTGTTTTAAAATTTAAATGAAAATGTTTTATGCTAATATGATGTAACTTATAAGTTATAACTGACATTAATAAGTGATTAGTTAATAGAATAAAATAGAATAGTAATGAAATTGATAGTATGTACACTTACTAATGATTGTGTGTAGTGTTAAAAATGATACCAAGTATTATTGTATATTATAATTGATACTGTGCAAAATGACAAGATGTACTATGCTGGGGAAAAATTGATACTAAACAAAAATTTAAAGCTACAAAATGAAACTGATACTAATCAGAAGCTAAAGTGATACTGCAAAGAGACATATGTGATACTATGCAGAGACAAATAATTATTCTAAGTGTTGAAACTGATACTACAGATAGAGAGAACATAAAATGTACACTGATAAATACTACTGTAAGTAAGAATTAACTTTAACTTACATTGCCAACTTTTATATCATTCAACAATTGTTTCACAACAATGTCTTTAAGTTTTCTTACATCCCATCGTGCAAATCTGGGTAAATCTTCAGCAAGTTGCTTTCTTGGTTGAATAAGGTTCATTTTCTCACAGATGCAATACTATAAAAATTTAAAGATATAATTAGATAAGAATGTTGAATATAACAATTTTTTTAAATTAATAATATTTTGCATAACACATCTTACCAATGGAAGCATTGAACATCCAGACATGTTTCTTGGCTTAGAGATAAACATTTTGACAAATTTACTAAAAATTTTCTCTATTGTTTGTGGCCATGAGACAGTTTGCATTGTTTCACTGTCAATCAAATAGGGTAGAATTCCCCATCTCAGCTTTTGTTGGTTGTTGGGAAAGAAAAATGTCAATAGTATTTGCATTACTATCAACAAAGGGAGATCTTCTTCATTTTCTTTTTTCCTTTTTGATATTTCTTGTTTTATTCTTCTTTCCACAACATTTCTTGTTATGTAAGTATTTGTGCCAAAGTTTCTAGTTGCAAAGTCTTTGCAGTCTGGTGGAATGGTTTTGCTCGTCAATTTTTTTGTCGGTTCTATGTTTATTCCTTTTAATGGCAGACCAAACAGCAAGCTTATATCTCTGGCAGTTACCTTCATTTTGTCTTCTCCTAAGATGAAGGTATCAGTTTCCAACCAGTAGCAGTTGTATAAAGCATCCAAGTTTTGTTCATGCTTTTTGCACTCTTTCATTGTTATTTTTTCTTCATAGATGACTTTGAAGAAGTTGTAAAATGGTGTCTTCTTTAAGATGTCAAATTGATTTTTGGTCAATCCATTTTTTTCTTTGACCAGTTTTAATATCTTGAAGATAGCTTGTAAGCCACATCTATAAGCAGTTTCTGGCTTAACATGTTCCGATTTTGCTATCTGTTTTGTTGTTTGTTCTGATGTTGCATGCATGCTTTTACGACATGGATTGACAAAATCACCATCGTCCTATTTCATGAAAATGTGGCATTAAGTTGTTAGTGAAACAAACAACATTGAAACAAAACAATATATAACATGATATACCGGTTTCAGTTTCTCCAAACATGAGATAAAACATGGTATTTTTATTTAACTAAAATTTGCTATCATTTTTGCTAAATCTAGGTATCAATTTTTTAATAATTATGGTTTAAATACTTCTAAAATTGGTACATAATAACTTCAAAAGAAACATACTGCATGTATAATTTTTAGCTTATATTTGTGTTATTTTTGTTCCAAATTACAATGACAGTAATTTGTAGAATTAAAAGTACAAAGTTTACAAAAGATAAAGTGAGTAGCATGTTTATAAGGTGTATGCATCAGTTTGGTTCTAACAAACAGTATATCAATTTTAAGATATGATGTCCATAAAAACAGATAGTAGGTATCAGTTTTTCATTTCATTGATTTCAATTTTATATTTGTGATAATGGGTATTTTTTTATGAATATACCTATATCAGTTTTGTTATAGAGTATATAATTTTTTCTAAAAAATTATGAAGTTTTGTCTTCAGTTAAACAAACAATTCATTTTTTGAAATATAGGTATTAGTTTGTTATACAATGGGTATCATTTTGTGAATTATAGGTATCATTTTATTGAAAAATTACAACATTGTCAAATGAACTAAAACATTTTATACAGTGGGTACCATTTTGTAAGAATTTAGTTTCAGTTGTACTAGAAAAAAGATGGTGAAATAATTTGTAAACTAAAATGAGACAGCTACACACAATTAGACTATAGGTATCACTATTGCAGTATGTTGGTATCAGTTTTTATTTGTGTGCTTAATTTAATTTTCCTAAATACAAAGTATCACATTAATTCTAACAGATGTTTGGTATCATATTTTCAATATATTAGTATCAATTTTGTAACAAATAACAATGAAATCTATTTTTAAACCAACTAATCTTTGACTTCTACCAAACAAACTATAACTATCACTTTTTGAACATGAAAATCTTTATTAGTGATATGGCTTGTACATTTACCGTGTTCGCTTGTTCGTCTTCAGATTTCTCAACAGCTATTTGCTTTGCCTTATTTGTTTCTGCTTTTTCCTGTTATACATATTAACAATATTAAAATACATCTAAAGATTAAATAATATCAGTTTTATAACTGAATGGTATTAATTGCCTTTTGAAGTTGCTGCTGAATTTTTCTCATTTTTTTTCTTCGATCTTAATTCCATTTTTTGCATTTGTTGTCCAGTTGATTTGTCACCAGGTGTTTTTTCCTGCATGGTTTCTTCATTCTTCTGTAAAATAAGTTCAATAGTATCATAATCAATGTACAATGTATTTGTTATGCTACATTTAATAATATCATTTACCTTTTCTTCTGTTCTGTTTTGTTCATGTTTCCTTTTTGTTCTTCTTTCCCTTTGTTGCTGTATATCTTCTTCCATTAGCCTTTTTGATAGTTTTAATTTTGTTGATTTCTGCTGCGTCTCAACTACTAGGTTTTCAATTTCTTCTTGATTCTTAGATTTAGTTTCTTTATTTCCAGATTCGAGCTGATGATCAAAATGAGGCGCTAGGGTATTAGGCTTTGTCGAATATCATATTGAGGGGATAAGGTATCAGATTCGTTCTCAAACTCTGCTTGTTCTTTATTTTCTGACGAATGCGATTGAGATGGAGGTAGCGATCTTGTTGTGGTTTCGTTTGCCATTTTTTCTTAATTTTAATTTTGTACCGTGAAGATGAGTGTGGATTTCAAAATTGCACTGGAAGACGAATGAACAGAATGGAAATATGTTTTGACGCGCGACTGGGCTCTGGGCCTGTCCTTTGGAAGAAATTTTTTTGTGCCGGTCCTTATGAATAAATTTTTTAAATAATTTGTCCTTTAAAAAAATTCCCCGAAAATTAATATATGAGAGATATTTTAGGAAAATCCAATAGGTTCGTAGTCAACCCATGAAAACTATGATATAAGAGATGTTATTAGAGAATCCAATAGGTTCATAGTGACCCCATGAAAACTTTGATTGGATGACGTTATTGGTAGACACCAATAGATTCTTAGTGATCCCATAAAAACTATGAAACCGGATAGATACTCTGTAAGCTTGGAATGGGTTATTAGTCAGCCCATGAAAACTAATAGGTTAATAGTGACCCTAGAAACTATAACATGAGACAGATAGTCAGGTGAATGGGGATGGGAAATCCAGAGCATGTTGCATGTTTGCATATCATCATGATACATTTTATTATGTTATGTCTTAACCATTATGGATGCAGGTGCATAGTATATGGTTATTATAAATTGGGTTAGGATACTAGTGAAGGGAAACCTATTCTGCTAAGCGGCATGGTCTCACTAGATATCTATATGGTTCGAGATGGTAGATTATTATTCACACCAGACTTTGTGTCTGACTCGAAGTTTATGTTTTTCCTCTTAAACTCTCGGGTGCTCAATTGATTTTGAGTAGTTTGAGAGTTAAGGTTTTTCAAGTTCTCCTTTAGACGAATAAGCTTTCGTAGACGTGAAGGAGGCAAGCTAGGTATTTAGAAGATTATATCTGTTGTCCGCTGTGTTATTTTAATATGAGGGAAAATTTGTTTAATTTCCTATATTTAGACTCTAATCAACCAAGGGGCATCTCCATATGTCGCTCTTGGCGTATTTTATAATAAATTGTAATTTCTCTAAACATGGTTTACGTATGGGATTATGTAATGAGTCTAAAATCTATTTGTAATGAAATGAGAAATTGGTTTGAAATTTGATTTAAAATTTTTTCATATTCATGTGTTTCTGGTATATCAATGTATCTAACATTACCGCATTTGGTCACCGAGAATTAATAACTATAGATGACTGCAGCAACCGTAGCAGTTAGTTTTGGGCCTCCGAATAGGGGATGTTACAAGTTGGTATCAGATTATAGGTTTATGTAAATTTAAAAGAAATTTGAACCTAAAAGATTTTCAAAACATAACCCAATGAATCAGAAAATGAGACCGGGGTTTGGGTTAACGCTATAGTAACATACTTGTGTATGTTATATATATATATATATATACACACACACATATATATATATATATATATATATATATGAGTACGTATTCCCCTCTCCCTTAGACCGTTCTTCTGTATCTTACTAAGGTTCGTATGCAGATATATGAGAAAGGAAGATATGGAGGCAGGAAACAGAAGAGGAAATCTAGATGTAGGAAGCACCACAACTAATGGAAATGCTCGACCCAATACCAGGAGGAATCTGGGTCGACAGGCAAATGCTAATCCAAAAGAAATGCCAGTGTAGGTGCTGGAACCCTACAAGTAGATACAGGGATGATGTATCAGTTCTTCGTCAATCTGATGCAAGCTGGGGTAGCTGCAGGAGTTGCTGGGGGAAATGCCGTGAATGTTGGAGGAGCTAACCCTGTGGCCTCAGTTGGCAATAACTATGCCAAGTTGAGCAGGGATTACACCAGTCTGGGTGGGAAGCCGTTTTTGGGAATAGAAGATGATGTTAATGTAGAAACCTGGTTATTGCACCGTGATAGAATTTTCGCTGACTTGGGATTAGATGATGAGTACAAGAGAAGACTTGATTCTACACAGTTGTAGGGAGCAGCACTTTATTAGTGGAATGGTATTACCATGGGAGTTCCTGAGGAAGAGTTGACTTTGGTAGAATTTCTAAGGAGATTCGAAGAGAGGTTCTTGTCTGAAGTTTCCAAGTTAGTATTACCGAGGAAGTTCATGGACTTAGTGTAAGGTGAGATGTCGGTAATTGAGTATGCTACGAAATTTGATGAGCTGTCCAGATACGAATATGCCATGATTGACACTGTCATCAAGAGAAATGAAAAGTTTGTTCGAGGACTGAAGCCAAAGATTGCCAGGGCAACCATGCCACACCTCCAGGACCCAAGCAATGTTGTAGTGGAGATGGCCACCAAGAATGAAGAGATGCTCCCTACGTTTAGTAAGGGGGAGTCAGTTGAGATTCAAGATCCCTGGGGAAAGAAGAGAAAGTTCCTTAAGAAGAAAGGACTCAGAAAGGAGGAGCCACCAAGAAAGGGAAGGCTGATGTAGTTTGCTACAAGTGTGCTAAGAAGAGACATTTTGCTCATGAGTGTCGGACAAGCATAACAAAGAAGGCTGCTGACAAGGAGTGAAATGCTTCAACTATGATCAGATGGGGCATAAGAATCAGTGTCTAGAACCAGTTAGAGCAGACATGGGAAAGGTTTTTGCCTTGGAACCATCATCTTCAAGACCAACCGCTGCTGCGAAGGGAAAGACTGTGATGGAAGGTACGCTTTTGATTCATAGTATACCAGTTAGGGTACTATATTATATCGGTGCATCGCATTCATTTATATCTTGATGTTTGGTAGATAGGTTATGTTTAGAACCCTCATACATTATTACTTCCTTAAGGGTTGTGAATCTGATAGAAGGGTATGCAACTTTGGGGAGTAGATGTGACCAGTTAGAACTTGAATTGTCATGGCATAAGGTTGCATGCAGTTTGTATGGTTTTGATTTTGTAGGCTTTGCGATCATTTTGGGTATAGATTGGTTAGACATATATGATGCTAGGATATTTTTCCAAGATAGGGAAATATCCCTAAGACACCCCAATAGTCATAACCGAATTATATATTTGGTAGAAGTCAGAATCAAGTGCTTGTGCTTTGCTGAATGCAATGGAGGTAGAAGAAGAGTTGAATCAGGTTTTGGTAGCAAGAGAGTTTGCAGATGTTTTTGAGCCAGTCACAGGACTACCACCGAAGCGAGCCATTGAGTTTTAGATAGGTCATGTGCCAGGAGCAGAACATGTAAGTAGACCACCTAGCAGGATGACACCTATTGAGATGAAGGAATTGAAGGTGCAACTAGTGGATTTAGAAGGAAAGAATTTCATTAGACCAACAGTTCGCCTTGGGGAGCGGTTATGGTGTTCATGAAGAAATCAAATGCGTTGTTAAGGATGTGTATTGACTATCGTAAGTTGAACGAGAAGACGATTAAGAATAGGTATCCTTTGTTGAGAATCGATGATTTATTTGATCAGTTGCATGGAGCTAGAGTATTTTCCCAATTGGATTTGGCAACAGGTTTCCATTAGCTAAGAGTGGCAGAGGAAGTATTCCGTTGATGGCGTTTCGGACTAGGTATGGTTCATATGAGTGGTTAGTGATGTCATTCTGGTTAACGAATGCGCCAGCTTTCTTCGTGGATTTGATGAACCAAGTTTATTGAGAGCACTTGGATAGGTTCGTCTTGGTATTCATAGATGACATCTTAATATACTCTAAGGATAAAAGAGAGCATGAAGTTCATCATAGAGTGGTGCTTGAGACGCTAAGGCAACATCAACTGAAAGCGAAGTTTTCAAAGTGTCATTTCTGGAAGAAAGAAGTTAAGTTTCTTGGTCACGTGGTTTCATAGAAAGGTTTGTCAATCGGTCCAGATAAGATCGAAGCTGTTAACAACTAGAAGAGACCAAATAAGATGACTGAGATCAGAAGTTTTCTTGGGCTTGTTGGTTACTACTGGAGATTTATTAAGGATTTCACGCAGATAGCAGCGCTTTGACTAAGCTAACCAAGAAAGACGTAAAGTTTGTTTGGTCTGACAAATGTGAGGGAGCATTCCTTAAGTTAAAGCACTTATTGACCAACGCGCATGTGTTAGTTGTTCCAAATGGGAATCGGGGATTAGTGGTGTATGTAGATGCATGTGGAACCGGATTGGGAGCTGTATTGATGCAGAAAGATAAAATTATTGCCTACGCTTCACGATAGCTTAGACCACATGAAGCGAGATATCCTACTCATGATCTAGAGTTGGCAGCGGTGATCTTCGTATTGAAAGTATGGAGATATTATCTCTTAGGGGAGATATTTGATTTATATATAGATCATAAGTCCTTAAGGTACTTATTCTCTCAAAAGGAGTTGAATATGAGACATCAAAGGTGGCTGGATTTTTTAGCAACTTATGATTTTGTATAGAGTATACGCTTGGAAAAGGAAATAAGGTAGCGGAAGCTCTTAGCAGAAAACATCAGAATGTGGTGTTAGCTATGTTAACAGAATGGAAGGACCTAGAGGCTTTGACTACCTATACTGTAAACTAAAATTGACAACTAGTTCTAGTCAGAGCACTGCCATGTTATCTTGCTTGGAAGTTCGACCGAGATTGATCGAAAGGATTGCATCTAGGCAGAAGGATGACCCATTGTTAGCTGAGAAGATTAGAAGCCTAGAAGCCAAAACTGTGATTGATAACCTGAAGGATTTTAGTCTTGACCATGGGGGATGGTTGAGAAAGAAAGGACGGTTGTGTGTTCCGAATGTCGAGGACTTAAGTAGAGAAGTCATTAGAGAATGTCATCGATCGAAGTTTACGATTCATCCTGGGGGACCAAGCTATAACAAGATATGAAGAGGAGTTTCTACCAGGAAGGTATGAATAAGGATGTTTGCTTGTGGGTAAAGCAGTGTGTGAACTGTCAACAAGTGAAGGTCGAACATCAAAAGCTGAGTGGGTTGCTTCAACCATTGGAGATACCAATTTGGTAATGTGATTCAATATCCATGGATTTTGTAGATAGATTGCCAAAGTCAAATTAAGGAAATGAAAGTATATGGGTAATAGTGGACAGGTTGACAAAGAGTGCCCGTTTCATTCCAGTTAAGTCAACTAGGACGAGACCTATTTTGGCTAAATTGTTTATAAAGGACATAACTAGACTACATAGGATTCCTGGTAGTATAGTCAGTGATAGAGATACTTTGTTTACTAACGAGTTCTGAAAGAGTCTACAGGATGTGTTAGGTACCATGCTCAATATGAGTACTGCTTATCATCCTCAGACATACGGGCAGACAGAGAGAGTCAACAAGGTACTTGAGGATTTGTAGAGAGCTTGTGTGCTAGATTTTGGTGGATCATGGGAAGATCACCTACACTTAGTTGAGTTTTCCTATAATAACATTTATCATACTAGTATAGGAAAGGCGCCTTTCGAACCTTTGTATGGAAGGCCATGCAAGTCACTAACGTGTTGGTTGGAAACTGGAGATAGATTAGTCTAGGTCCAGATCTGGTAAGAGAGGAAACATAGAAGATTGAGATGATTTTAGGTAGGATGAAGGAATCTCAGTCTAGACAAAAGAGTTACATAGATAAAAAGAGTAAGGATCTAGAGTTCTCAGTTGGAAATAGAGTTTTCATTAACGTATCATCGATGAAGAGTGTGGTGCAATTCGGGAAGTCGGGGAAACTGGCATCGAGATATGTTGGACCATTCCCACTTATAGAGAGGATCAGAACGCTCGCATGCATATTAGATTTGCCGAGCAGTTTGGCAGGTGTCCATAATGTGTTTCATATGTCTCATCTTCGTAAGTATGTGCATGATCCAGAGGCTACTATCCCTCCGACTGCATTGGAAGACTTAATAGTAGAACCAGATCTAAAAATTGTTAGGTAACCAGTTCGGGTTGTAGCGAGAGATGAGAAGAGGTTAAGAAAAAAGACAGTCAAGTTGGTGAAAGTTTAGTGGAGCGACAACGAGAAGGACTGTACTTGGGACTCTGTGCAGTTAAAGCGCTCGGCAAATTCAATGCGGTGGAGGTGCAAAAAGTCATAGCAGGGATACAACGAGGATATAGCGGGATATAGCGGATGAATATAAAATAACGTATAAAACTCATACTTAATGTTTTTACAAATATATAGATGGTAATTAAATGAAAAATTAACATTCAGTTGAATTATAATTAATAAGCAAATAATTTTAAATAAAAACATGTGTGAATATACTGTAGATAAACGTAAAACTGCTATATAACATAATTGAATTTAGTAGAATATTATAGTATTTTCATTTTTGAAAATATATTAATAATTCAATTAAATTAATTAATTTCATAATTTTTATAATGTATAAATGTCAATTTTCAATTCATTTCTTTTAAAGAAGATATAGCGGAAATAGCGAAAATAGCTGAATATAGCGGGAATAACGGAATATAGCGGGAATAACGGAATATAGCTGAAATAGCAGGGCTTAAAGCGAAAAGGCTATATTTGGGGCTATATGGAAAAATCATAGCGGTAGAAATCCGCTATGGGATATAGCAGGGTTATAGTGGGGTAATAGCGGGGCATTAACTGAATAGCTTGGGAACATAAGATAAGATTAGAGATACTTATCCTGATCAATATAAGGGTATGTTCCATATCTGTTATATATATATATATATATAGACTGTTGGCTAAGTCAGGTAGACTAGTATGGTAGTTAAGAGATGTTACAGATGATTACTATGCTTAGTATTTAGTCCTTGCTGAATTTTGAGGACGAAATTCTTTAAGGAGGGGAGCCTGTAACACCCCTAATGTTAAATAACATTATTCGGGAGATTTAATTAGATAAATTAAATAGAATAATATAGAGGTTAGAGTGATAAGGGAATTGAGATTTGGAAACTAATTAGGGTTGTGCCTTAACTTATGAAATTATAAGTGTGATTTATAAATTAGAAACTTAAGAGAATAAGGCAAGGGCAAAATGGAATAGTCGTATACCATAACCCCAGACCCCTTACCTCATTTTCATTCACATTTTCATAAACCAAAAACATAAACAAAGAGAGTTGAAAGCCGGCCATAACCCTAAGAAGAAGAGGGGCACAACATCCATTTAGAGGCTAAGATTCAAGCTAGGAAGATTAAAGCAAGAACGAATCTCAAGTTCCTTATCCAAACAAGGTGAATAATGATCTAAACCATATCATATAAGTCTTCTTGAATGTTTTAATTCGGTTTTGAGGTTTAAAACCGTACCATATGATTGGATGAATAATGATATGTTTTGATAAAGTAAATGAGCATATACGCTTGTTGATGATTTATATATTTTAATATGAATTTTATGATAGGTTTAGATTGGAAAACTTATCATATGACATCCAAAAGTGTTGCATTTTTTATATATGGTCAAAAATGTTATTATAGAAGTGGATTTTAAGTTTCATAATTTTTCAAGTAATCATGGATTTATCATGAATTTCTACGAGAGAAAGTAGTTAATTTTGGATTTAAATTATTTAAGGTAATTAAATAATGTTTTCAGGTTTAAAATTTATATATGTTAGAAAACATATTTAATATGAATTACGATGATTTTGGGGATTTTTCCTAAGTATATTACTATGGATAATAAATTATTTAAGTTAGAGGATTTAAATATTTTAAATGTTTTATTAACGAGAAGGCTTAAGTGTTAAGTTATTTCAAATCCAAATTTGATTTCGGCAGCAATTTCTAAAAAAGGAAATCGATAAAGTTTTCTGAACCAATAAGATTGAGACAAATATTGATGGTAGTTGAAAAGTATTTTCTTTAATAAGCAAACATGTAGTTTTTATCCAAATTACATCTTTGCCACTTAACCCTGCTGCCTTTCGATACACGCCAGCCTCTAACCCTTCCGCATCCATTCGGTGCCAATATACATGGTATCAAGCTAGTGGTACGAAGTGTATTAGACCTATGACAAAGGTAGTAAAGGTGTCGAAAGTATGCATGCGTAAGGGGTGAAGTTGTGTTTTCAGGTTTTGAATCTATAAACCTACCTTTGATTTAATATCTTCAAAAGTTTTGCTGCTTTTGAACCCCTTCGATACCCTAGCTGCCGCATTAAAACTTTCGCCATAGTAAGAGGCCGCTTTTATAACTCTTTGAATTAATGAGTTTGGAGGGTAGGGTTTCGAATCAATACCCTTCCGCAACCATTAAAGCTGGTTTTCTTTTAACTTATACATGTGAAAGGGTGGGTGTCGCTCCTATACCTTTCAACATTGTTGAAGCCGCTTATTTAAACCCAAGTACACATGCAGAAGCATGTTGCCATCACCATAGGTCTTTAAAGGGTAGCTTTCGAAAGTGTTCCCTTTTATACTTTAAAGTTTGTTTCGAAAGTGATACTTTTATTTGGTTTCTAAGTTATGTGTAACGACCCGTAATTTTCGATAATTAAAAATTGTTAATTTAGTTAATTTTGCAATTTAATGTTGAAATAAAAATAAAAAATGTGAATTATATTAATGAAAAAATATCTAGAATGAACGGTAACAATGTCAATTTAAGTCAATCTTGATAAATTGAATGAAATTCCAATTAATTGAAATAATAAAAACGCTATACTTGGTTATAAATTGAATATAAGTGAATGAATGAAATATTGGATTAACCAAGGAAATAATAGATAGTTAATAGAAATTGAATGAAATTAGTATTATGAAAATAAATGGTAACATTGATTTGTAAGTAATAAAAGCTTATTAATGTGACTAAAAGTTAACGGTGACATTTATTATATGTTACCTATTCATTTAGCCTGTTAAGTTAAATTTGGTAATCAATTGCAATAAATATAAATTTAATATTTTGTTAATGTAAATTAAATTAATATTTGGAAATAATGTAAATTTTATTCATATTATGATAATTAGTTGAATTAAAAGAATGGAAATAACGATTTATCAATTTATTGGAATTTAAAACTATAGTAATTGGATTTATTGCAAATAAATGAAATTAAATATTTAAATATTACGTAAATGGAAATTAAGATGATATTGGGAAATATTAATGTACTCAGATATAAACCAATGTTAGTTATATCCTTACCATAATGAAGACTTGAATAACAAGGTTTAAAATTTAATAAATGGATTTTTGGAATTTTAATTTATAATTTCTGAATTTAATGAAATTGAAATTTAACACTGGAATTAATGAATTAATCAAATTTAAATTGACATCTAAATTTGTTTAAATTACTGTAAGTGATTAAGAAATCAAAAATGATAGAAGTTGTAAATTATTAAAATTTAAACGGAAAAAGTGATTTAATTAATTTAATATTAATTTATTTAATTAATTGAAATATAGCCATTTTGGCCACTGACTCGGATTTCGACGATACCAGTTTCATCGGATCTGTAACAGTAAATTATTATAGGATTTCAAGTTTCGTAGCGATCGGACTTGTCATTTGATCGTACGGACTCGAAACGCCTTGAAATCAATTTAATTGAAATCAATTGAAATCAATTTGAAATAAGCTAATTTTATTATAACCTCTTCATACGATTGAATCAGGACTTGAAACATGTTCCATTGATTTTAAATATATGGAAAACATCTGTTTTGAAATATGGGATGACCCATTTTCGTTCCGGAGGCAGAACGGGCTTTTGAGGTCATTTATTGTTCAACGTGTAAATCAAATCTTGTCCATCCGTTCTATTTCAGCTTGCCTATAAATAGCCCATTATAAAACCTAGTGTTCCTCAACTCAGTTTGTCTGTATGTACAATTTCATATGTTCCTCTCTTTTCAATGGCAGACAAACTCTAATTCCCAATTGCAATTTCAAATCAAAAATCAAATCGAAAATTTCAAACTCCTCCATATATATCGAATTATATATCGATTTGAAGCTCTTGAGGGGGAAAACGCGTGAGCTATTTTTGTGCTGAAGGATGGATTAGGGTTCGTGCTAGTTGAGGGGGAAAACGCGTGAGCTATTTTCGTGCTGACGTGGCAATGTTTGAATGGAGGTGTTTTCTTTTATTCTATTTATTAAAATTTTAATTTAAAACGTTCTAACCTTAATAACTTTTACATACGAGGTCCGTTTGACGTGCGGTTTTCTCCGCTAGGATCGCATCGAAAGTTCTGACATTTTGACGGTGGTTTGGACAAATTCTGAGACCGTTCAAATTTTGGGCTTATTTTGAATTTAAATTCGATTTAAATTCAAAGTTGAGTGTTTTAACCCACTCACAACTTCTAAAATTTCTTATGTTTGTTAAATTTAATTTATGATGTGTTTAGAAATTTATTTATGACTGTTTGGTATATTTTAAATCATCATCTCAGTTAATTTGAATTTATTTGAATTAAATCGTTATTTAATTTATTATTGAATATAAATTGCCAGTTAAATACCTGTTATTGATTATCAGTTCTATATTGATATTTATTGATTGATTTGGATGATGTTTGTATTGGATGTTGATTGTTGTTATTGGATGAATGGATGTTTTATTTTATATCGTTATAAACTGCAAGTTCACTATGGGTTGAAATGATACATATCCGAATGATCAATAGATTAAGGAAAAATCGTTATGGGTTGAAATGATAGACTCGAGCGATTTTATGGATTTTATTATTAATTCGGGATTGTGGTTTGAAATGATATATAACCGTAATATTTTAAATTGCGGATTGAAATGATAAATATCCGTATCACTTGACCCTAGGGTAGAGAATTATATACGGACATCGGATTGGTTAAATTAAATGACTTTAAAGCTTTAAATTTTTGAATCCTTTTAAATGATATTTTGAAATAAAAATTGATTTATACGAATTGAATTATTATCGAAATTCAAGTTTATGATAAAATTGGAATTGGTTTAAAGGTATTGTTAAAAGGATTTAATTGAAATTTCAAAGTTGAATTTGGAATAAAAAGTGAAATTTGTCAGAATTGAATTATTTTAAATTGTTTGAAATATAACTTTGAAATATATTGAATTTGGAGTAATTTAAATTGATATTTCGAACGTGGATTGGAGGCGATATTGAATTAAATATTTTATTGAGAATTGGAATTGGAAAATTTGAAATTGGGTTTTGGGATATTAAAATGGTCCAAATGTACTGGAACGAAATAAATAGTTTAAATTGATATAAATTTCAAATTCATATTTTTATATAAACTGTTTTAAAAATATATTATTTTAAAGACTTTAATTAATAAGATTTTCAACTTTTAAACTAACTAACCTGTTTTAACTTATTTTAAATCTAATTAATCTATTTTAAAGCTATTTAATCTATTTTAATTATATTTAATCTATTTGAAATCTATATTAACTATTTATAACTATTTAAAACTATTTTCTTCTAAATTCCAGACTAAGTAAAAGGGATGGGTTTATATTCAAATTCTCGATTTTGAAAGTGAATGTGGTTAAGCGACATTATAACCTAAGTTGGGATTAAATAACATATTTGGTTTAATATGATATTTTGAAATGAGAGTTTAGCCTATTTTGGAAATATGACTTTTGAAAGGAAATATAATTTCGAACTATGATTTCAATGTGATATAATTTTGGAAGTAAGTATTGATTTCGAAAGTGATATGATTTGAATTGAATATGATATTTTGATATCAATTATGAAATGGTTTTGGAAATGTAAAAGAACCATCCGGTGTTTAATAAGCGATTGGTTGTTAAAGAGATCGGGATCGGATATTGTCATACTCTCTATCAATACCGAAAACCACTTTGACAACTGTGTACGCTGTGGAGATTCCACAATGAAGTAGGATGTTGGCGACGATCCTAAAGGTATATACGTGGACCTGACTCCCATGAGTTAGCTTAAGGTGGCTAAAACAGGAGCAATCGACGGGCTAAGTGAGGTCATTCCTCCGGTCGGGCACACTCCATCGATCTATATTCCGACTTTGCAATTCATTTGGTGACCACCTTTCGATTTTACTCGGGAGTGTGTTCCAAGGTGGGCGGTAGTAGCTGCTATGCGTTACCACCGGTCAGGAAGTGTAATTGGTATATCTACCCTGGCATTGCCTAGTTGTGCCATGTCACTTACCCTAGCGCGCATTCTACGAGTTTGGTTTGTACCATACCTATGGAATGCCCTCTGACGGCACCCAGTACGGGTGGGATTACGGTACTGTATAGACCGTGGGAAATAAAAAATGTGTTAAGGGGCAAAATGTAATGCCTTAACGCTATTTTAATACTTTTACTTTACTGTAGACATATTATAATAGCGTATTGTACTACATAGTAGATAGTTTAACGGATCCTTAGGAGATGTGAATCCCGAACATCTCTTAAGTTACTGCACTCACGTTAGACACTGGACAGGAGATGTCAAACCCCGTAAACATCTCCGACGCCGTTTACACTCATATTTATTTACCGTTGATTTAACTTACATAAGATCTTTTAGTTCCGACTCGAGTGTTTTGTCTTTTCAATTCGCTCGTATCGGCCTGAGCATTTCAGGATTGAAGACCTTTTTCTGGAGGATGAAGACGAAGATTTGTACTATTATTACTTATTCTATTATTCCACTACATCATACTATTCCACTGCATTATTATTGGTTTATCTCTGATATGTGTAACTCTGATTCTATATTGTATAAGTATAATCAAATGTTTTGTAAACAGCTTCATGAACTATTATTTGATTATTATAATTTGTCATTCCGCTGCGAGATTCTATTCTATTTTTCTTTCTCTGCTTTTTCTTATTCACCCCAATAACAATCCGCCCTTCTATATGGTTTGAGTTGGCATGCGTGTCTGCTTAAAGCGTACAAAAAGGCGGGATGTTGCATTATGCTTCCATAAATTCTCACTTGAACTCCAATGCTTTTGAAAGGTATATTTTTGAGTGTTTCGAAAGGTATGTTTTTGAGTGTTTCGAAAGGTATGCTAGATGGTTTCGAAAGAAAATGTCCAAGGTTTTAAGTAATGTTTCAAAGGATATAGTCGAATGCCTTAGTTTTCAAATTAAAGAACCCTAACTCGTTTTTAAAAGCAAACGCATAGCAATAAAAAGGAGTTTCGAAATGGCATTAAACCTTGAAATTTTAGAGGAAGCTTTCCTTGCTAAAAATAATGGGTTAAGGGTATTAACCATATTTCATTTGAAAATGATTACAAGGAATTAAACCATGGATGTTTATGTTGTTATGTTATTTGATTAGTTATCATGTATGCTTGTGTAATCATATTCACTTCATTATTAACCCATAACTGCATTTGGGATGTTAAGGGCAGAATAACAGGCTTGGTTGACCCAGTAGTGAATATACATTGAGTTAACTCTTATGTGAGTAGAATTTCATCCAAGAGGTCAGACAGACCAGAATATAGGATGCCCAAGACTAATCAAAAGATTATTGGTTTAGACAGGTTCTTAATAAGCTCATAAAAACTATTTTATGAAAATTGTTATTGGCAGGGGCCAATAGGTTCTTAGTGTTCCCATGAAAACTATGTCCGGAATTGGTTGTTGATAGAGATCAATAGGTTCATACTCATCCCATGAAAACTATGATATGAGAGATCTTATTAGAAAATCCAATAGGTTTATATTCAGGCCATGAAAACTATGGTATGAGAGATGTTATTGGAAAATCCAATAGGTTCATAGTGACCCCATAAAACTATGGTTGGATGATGTTATTGGTAAAGACCAATAGGTTCTTAGTGATCCCATAAAAACTATAAAACTAGACAGATAGTCCATAAGCTTGGAACAGGTTATTGCTCAGCCCATGAAAACTAATAGGTTAATAGTGAACCTAGAAAATATAACATGAGACAGATAGTCAGGTGAATGGGGATGAGAAATCCAAAGCATATTGCATGTTTGCATATCATCATGATACATCTTATTATGTTATGTCTTAACCATTTTGGATGGAGGTGCATAGTATATGGTTATTATAAACTGGGTTAGGGTACTAGTGATGGGAAAACCCGTTCCGTTAAGCGACGTGATCTCACTAGATATTTATATGGTTCAAGACGGTAAATTATTATTCACACCAGACTTTTTGTCTGACTCTAAGTTTATGTATTTCCCCTTAAACTCTCGGGTGATCAATTGATTTTGAGTAGTTTGAGAGTTAAGGTTTTTCAGCTTCTCCTTTAGACGAATAAGCTTCTGGAGACGTGCAGGAGGCAAGCTAGTTATTTAGGAGATTATATCTATTGTCCGCTGTGTTATTTGGATGTAAGGGTAAATGTAACAACCCGCATATTTTACGATTTTATATTTAAATATTTTATTTAAATATATCGTCGTTAATCGGATTTAAGTCCGAAAAGCTACTTTTGCAAATGGTCGAATTAGGACTCGGGACCACTTCCCTTGAGTCCAAAATGGCGTTTGCGACTTTTTTGAGTATAAGCTTCGATATGTTTGGAGTAAGTTGAATTTTTGCTATTTTCTATTGGGCTTTGGGTTTGGGTTTCACCCCAACTCACTCTATAACCTAGTTCAGCCCTCTCCTCTCCTCTTCACTTCATTTCTATTTTCTTAAACACTCAAGCAACTGAAAATGGGGAGAGGAATGGGAAATTAAAATTGCCAAACCCTAGATTCAATTGCAAACTACAAATTGTTGCTTCAAACTCTTGGAAAAGCGAGGGTAAGCTCCATCTTCATCTTCTCCATCTCTTCTCCATTCAATTTCAGAAAATTCCTAAACCCTAATTTAGGAAATACTTGTTTTGATCTTAGATTGAAGCTTGTGGAGTTGAAGTGAAGAGTGGTTGATCTTTTCCTTGTGTTTGTGCTCCTTATCTTTGTTTTTGAGTTAAAAAGGTGAGTTTTGAACTCACATCTACTTCTCTTGATATCATTGATGTTAGGTATGAATTCCTAACACTTATTCATGTTCATTTACTTTTGGTTTGAATTGATTTGGTGAACATTTCAATTTTTGGTGTTTTGAAGTTAAAAAACTCTAAAAATCATAGCTTTGATGTTTGAACATTTTTTGGTGTTGTATTGAAGAGCCAATAGGGATGGGTTGTCGATTGGCATAAGCCCCTAGCGCCCATTGCTCGTCCGATCGAAAATTGGAAGAATTGCTCTTCATTTGATAGGCTGAAAAACAGCCCCAGTGCCAGTCAGTCGACTGGCTATAGCAAATAGGTGATCCAGGGGCTGTCTGCAGGAACAGAGAGTCTCTGTTTCCTACAGTCAGTCGACTGGCCCTCTGCAGTCAGTCGACTGACTGCAGGAAATGGGATTTTCGAGTCTCTGGATTAGTCGACTGGCCCCCTGCAGTCAGTTGACTGACCTGCTTGTTTTGCCTATTTTGCCTATTTTTCTTGGGTTTCTAATTTTAACCGATTCGGGTTGTTCCAATTAGTTGTTATTGCATATTTGACTTTGTTAATTCCTTTTTGATTTCGTGCACGGGTTTCTATAAAATGATCTTTGTAAAGGGTGTTAAAAGCTTGTTTCTCTAACTTCTAATTTCTATTTAAAACACACACACAATTTTGCACTTCGAGCGAAGAGGGAGGAGAATCAAATGATTAAATAAAATGCGTGCTATGAACACATGCGTTTATCTTTTTAGTTAATTCCTAATCTATTCATTTGGCCGATTTGACCTTTGGGTCTGGTTTACCGATGAGATGAGGTGAACTTTGTACTGCTTTAGTGTCAAATTGGCTAACGGTTAGTAAACCGTTTAGTGCGAACGTGGGGTATGGGACTCACGTTAACATTTTCCGGGTTCCTTTTTTAGAGTTGTGACACATTCCGCCGGATAGTGGTGTCCAGTACCGCCACTACGGTTTGTTGCCTTCGGGCGTTGCCTTTTGGCGTTGCCTTCGGGCGTTTCCTTCGGGTGTTGCCTTCGGGCGTTGTCTTCGGGCATTGCCTTTTGGCGTTGCCTTCGGGCGTATGGATGCTTGTACTGAGCTCAAGCACCTTTTGTTTCTTTGACAATTATATTTCCCTAGTGTATCGCCCTTCGGTGTAGGTTCTTTGAACCACACGATATATAGTGATTACCTTGTGGAAACTTGTGTACCTTTTTAGGTATTTGTTAATTGCCTTTTTGGCTTGGTTTGGGATATGTATGTCCTTTGTTTATTTGAGTTGCCTATAATATGAGGCTTGTTTTGATTCATCTTATGTTAGATGATTTGGTTATCTCTTTTGGAGATATTTGTGGTATTTTATGATTTTTTATGTTCATTATCATTAGTATGTCTAATTGATTTGTTAGCCAGACTGACCCGTGTATTTATACTCGGGTCAGACCGAGATGTTTCAGGTTAGGTACTTTGGACTTAGCCTATTTTGCTTCCGCATGGACTATTCCGCTAGCTCCTTTTTGTGTAGTCCTTTTTGTCTGTAGCTCTGATATAAATGTTCTTTTGACTCGCCTGTATATTGTGGTTTGCTATACCACTTGACATGTATCATTTTGTATACTCTGTAATGTATCTATATATATGAAAGTGTATGTAATGATCTACTGTTCTGTGATGTGTATTACATTTAAGTGGTTATATTTTATTCTGATAGATCCGTCAGCCACCTATGGCTTTGTATTAAGTATTTATTGGAAATGTCGATCCAATGGCAATTGTCGGCGTATCCAATACATAATTAAGACAAAGCTATAGATGGTCGCTCCTATCCAGCTCTATTCTCCACATTAGCAGACGGTGTTACCTTGTAATACTCTTTGCTAATGCGGGTCTCGGAGTGGGGCATTACAGCTTGGTATCAGAGCTGTGTTCAGAACAAAATATGATAAACATAGAACAGAAACACATATTACGGTACATTAAAGTGTTGTACGATGTTACGAATCTTTGAATCATTATGCCTTTATTCATTCCGTGCCATTGGGGTAGATAGAATTTTAGGAATACGTCTAGGAATGTATTTTTATTCCGTAGTATTCCATATTTGAACTAATGATATCTACCTTGTGAATAATCTTTTTCTTATCTTATCTTTTAGCTTATGGCCGGAAGAGGCAGAGGACGACGCTCGGATGTTGGGCAATCCAGTGGCTCGCATCCGTACGGTGTTTATATGTCTGCCGATCAGTTCTTGGAGTTGTTTAGGAGCACTCAGCCTCCAGCTCCTATTCGTGCATCTCCTCCACGCAAGTCTGCCTTTGCACGCCTGTGCAGTGATTTTTCTCATCTTGGTGGAAAGCCATTCAAAGGCTCCGAGTCCGTTCTTGAGGTCCAAGCTTGGATTCACACATGCGAACGTATCTTCTCTCGCATGGATCTTTCTGACCATGATCGAGTTCTTGTAACTTCTAGCTTATTGCAAGAGCGTGCCCTTGATTGGTACGAGCTTCTTATAGCCGAACTTGATGAGTCTGTTCTTTCTTGGACTCAGTTCCGGGAACGATTCGAACTTAAATTCATTCCTTAATCTGAGAAAGTTTTATTAGCCCGTCGCTTCCTTGAGTTGAAGCAAGGGAAGTCTTCCATTTCTGAATATGTTGCATCTTTCGAGGCCTTATCTAAGTATGGTCTTGAATTCATTAGCACCTCTTATAAGAAGAATGTGAAGTTTGTCTTTGGTCTTAAGAAATATCTTAAGAAGTCTTTAATGCTCCAGCTTAAGCTTTCTTTTGAGGAGTTGGTTGATTCAGCACTTCATCTCGAGGCCATCGAGAAGGAGTGTGATAGTGGTGATGATGTTGAGGTTTGCAAGAACCCTAATAAGAAGAAGTTTCCATTTCATAAGTAGGGATTTCTTCCTTCCAAGAAGAAGAAGCCTATTGAATCTGGTTCTAACTCTCAATCTGCTGGAACACCTTCCACTCGGAAGTGTTTCAATTGTGGTTCTCCTGATCATATGATTCGAGCTTGTCCTAAGCCTCTCTTCTGCCATTATTGTAAGAAGGAAGGTCACCGTGTTTCCACCTGCCCTACTGCTCCTGCTAGTGCCAAGTTTGGCAAGCTTTATGTTGCTAAAGCTTCTGGAGGTTCTTCTCAGCCCGGAGGTATATCTCCATCTTTTTTGGAAGGTTCTATTTTATTTCATGACCGTAGTATTCGAGTTCTTTTCGATACGGGAGCTTCGCATTCTTTCGTATAGAAAAAGCTCGTCGATGATTTGTCTTTGGATGTTTCTTGTATGATTACTTCGTTGAGGACTGCGAATCCTATTGGGGGGTCCGCAACTCTTAGCATGCTTTGTGATGATGTTGAGATTGTTTTATGTGGCTTTTCTTTTCGTGCGAATCTGCACGTTATTTCTTATTTGGATTTTGATATGATTTTGGGTATGGACTGGCTAGTGAGATACGATGCCAGGATTATTTGTTTTGAAAGAATTTTATATCTTCGACACCCAAATTCGTCTTCTCAACTATCACTTGTTCTTCATAATGTGGATAATTCCGATATGGCTTTATATTCTCTTGACTCACGAGATGATGATGATATATCTCGTATTCCTATTGTTTGTGACTTCTTGGATGTTTTTGAGCCGGTTTCGGGTTTGCCACCCAAGCGGGCGATTGAGTTCCACATTGATCTCATTCCAGGCACGAAGCCAGTTGGCCGTCCTCCCACGAGGATGTCTACAAAAGAAAATGAGGAACTCAAGAAGCAGCTTTTAGAGCTTGAGTCCAAGTAGTTGATTCAATCCAGTTTTTCACCATGGGGTACTGCGGTCGTCTTCGTGAAGAAGTTCGATGGAACTCTTAGGCTTTGCATCGACTATCGCAAGCTTAACGAGTTGACCATCAAGAATAGGTATCCTTTGCCGAGGATCGATGATATGTTCGATCTATTGAGTGGCGCTAAGGTCTTCTCTCAGCTCGACCTTGCCACTGGTTTTCATCAGCTCCGAGTCGCGGAAGGTAGCATACCCCTTACAGCTTTCCGCACTCGTTATGGTTCTTTCGAGTGGCTCGTTATGCCGTTCGGTTTGACGAATGCCCCGACTTTCTTTGTTGATCTTATGAATCAAGTATTCCGGGAATATCTCGATAAGTTCGTCCTTGTGTTCATTGACGACATTCTTGTTTATTCTAAGTCTGAAGCCAAGCATGCTAAGTACTCTTCATCACCATCAGCTAAAAGCCAAATTCTCTAAGTGACATTTTTGGGAGAATAAGGGTAAGTTCTTAGGCCATGTTGTATCTTCCGATGGCATCTCTGTCGATCCCTCAAAGATCGAAGCTATCCAGAATTGGAAGAGGCCTGAGAATGTTCATGAGATCCGTAGTTTCCTTGGATTAGCGGGTTATTACCGTCGGTTCATTAAGTATTTTTCCCGTGTTGTGCTTCCTCTCACCAGCCTTACTCGAAAAGGCATTCGTTATATTTGGTCCGACAAGTGTGAAGCTTCGTTTCAAACATTAAAGGAACTTCTCACTAATGCTCCTATTCTTATGGTTCACGAGGGGAATCATGATCTTGTTGTCTACACAGATGCTTGTGGTAGTGGTCTCGGTGCCATGCTTATGTAGAAGGATCGGGTAGTTGCTTATGCTTCTAGGCAACTGCGTCCGAATGAAGTTCGCTATGCCACTCATGATCTTGAGTTAGCCGCCATCGTCTTCGCCTTGAAGATTTGGCGACACTATTTATTAGGCGAGCGCTTCGTTCTCTATACCGATCATAAATCCTTGAAGTATTTGTTCACTCAGAAGGAACTCAATATGAGGCAACAATGTTGGCTCGAGTTTCTTGCCTCCTATGACTTCGATATCCTGTATACCCTTGGTAAGGGAAATCGTGTTGCCGATGCGCTTAGTCGTAGACATTAGGCTGTTGTTTCTTTGATGCTTGCCGAATGAGACATTCTTGAGACTCTATCTTTTTGTGATATTCGTGATCAAGCTCCATCTTCTGATTCTCCGATAGTATTATTTAGTTTGGAAGCTCGACCATCTCTATTGGATCGTATTGTCGAAGCTCAGCGGCGTGATATTGATCTTATGCATCTTATTCAGCTTTGTGAGACTAAACCCCGTGATGAGGCATTGCGGGATTTCAGCATTGATCTTCATGGGTGTCTTCGCAAGAAAAACCGTCTGGTTGTACCTTCCGATTCTGCACTTAGGCATGACATTCTTAATGACTGTCATCGGTCTAAGTATACTATTCATCCTGGCAGTAGTAAGATGTAGGGCGATATGCATCGCCTTTATTATTGGGAAGGCATGAAGCGTGATGTAGCGAGTTAAGTGAGTAATTGCATGACTTGTCAACGTATTAAAGCCGAACATCAGCGCCCTTCTGGTCACCTTCAGCCTCTAGAGATTCCATTGTGGAAATGGGATCAGATTTCGATGGATTTCATTGATGGCCTACTTCGTACGAGATCGGGCCATTCTAGCATTTAGGTTATTGTTGATCGCCTCACCAAATCAGCTCATTTTATTCCTATTAAATCTAATAGGACTGCTTCTCTTTTGGCTAAGTTATTTATCAAGGAAATCGTGAGACTTCACGGTGTTCCTAGTTCGATTGTGAGTGACTGTGATCCTTTATTCACCAGTCATTTCTGGAAGAGTCTTCAGTAAGCTTTGGGAACAAAGCTTAACTTCAGCACAGCTTATCATCCGCAGTCTGATGGACAGACTGAACAGGTGAATCGTATCTTGGAGGATCTCCTCCGTATTTGTATTCTTTATTTTGGAGGTAGTTGGGGGAGGATCATCTACCCCTTGTAGAGTTCTCCTACAACAATAGTTTTCTGTCCAGTATCGGGATGGCTCCTTTCGAAGCCTTATACGGAAGGCCATGTCGATCACCTTCTTGTTGGTTGGAATCTGGGGAGAAGCTCATTCTTAGCCCAGATTTTGTTCAGGATTCTTCTGAGAAGATTGTTCTTATTCGGCAGAGAATGAAAGAGGCACAAAGCCACCAGAAATCCTATGCGGATAACCGTAGGAAGCCTCTCGAGTTCTCGGTTGGTGATCTCGTCTTTATTCGTGTTTCTCCTTTGAAAGGGGTTATGCGCTTCAGTGTGATGGGGAAATTGGCTCCTCGCTTTGTAGGACCATTTCCTATTACTGAACGTATTGGCCCTGTGGCTTATAGAGTTTCACTTCCAGATCATCTATCCGGAGTTCACAACGTGTTTCACGTCTCTCAGCTTCGGAAGTGTCTTCGAGAATCAGATTCTGTTATTTACTCTCCTGATTTGCAAGGGCTTGAGATCTCACCAGATTTATCTATTGTACAACAGCCTATTCGCGTACTTGCCATGGAGGTGAGACACCTTCGAAACAAGGACGTGCCGCTCATTAAAGTTCAATGGTCCGTTAATCCCAATGACTGTACTTGGAAAACCAGAGAGTTTATCAAGCGATCCTATCCGGGTTTTCTATCTTTGCTTTGCAATGGTGAGAATATCTTTTTATCTCAAGCTTATTTTTTCTTGTCTTCTTGGTTGTAAGTATGTAGTTGTTGCAAATTCTTCTCTAGGAATTACGTGGATGCAATTTTGTTAAGGAGGGGAGATCTGTAACAACCCGCATATTTTACGATTTTATATTTAAATATTTTATTTAAATATATCGTCGTTAATCGGATTTAAGTCCGAAAAGCTACTTTTTGCAAATGGTCGAATTAGGACTCGGGACCACTTCCCTTGAGTCCAAAATGGCGTTTGCGACTTTTTTGAGTATAAGCTTCGATATGTTTGGAGTAAGTTGAATTTTTGCTATTTTCTATTGGACTTTGGGTTTGGGTTTCACCCCAACTCACTCTATAACCTAGTTCAGCCCTCTCCTCTCCTCTTCACTTCATTTCTATTTTCTTAAACACTCAAGCAACTGAAAATGGGGAGAGGAATGGGAAATTAAAATTGCCAAACCCTAGATTCAATTGCAAACTACAAATTGTTGCTTCAAACACTTGGAAAAGCTAGGGTAAGCTCCATCTTCATCTTCTCCATCTCTTCTCCATTCAATTTCAGAAAATTCCTAAACCCTAATTTAGGAAATACTTGTTTTGATCTTAGATTGAAGCTTGTGGAGTTGAAGTGAAGAGTGGTTGATCTTTTCCTTGTGTTTGTGCTCCTTATCTTTGTTTTTGAGTTAAAAAGGTGAGTTTTGAACTCACATCTACTTCTCTTGATATCATTGATGTTAGGTATGAATTCCTAACACTTATTCATGTTCATTTACTTTTGGTTTGAATTGATTTGGTGAACATTTCAATTTTTGGTGTTTTGAAGTTAAAAAACTCTAAAAATCATAGCTTTGATGTTTGAACATGCTTTTGGTGTTGTATTGAAGAGCCAATAGGGCTGGGTTGTCGATTGGCATAAGCCCCTAGCGCCCATTGCTCGTCCGATCGAAAATTGGAAGAATTGCTCTTCATTTGATAAGCTGAAAAACAGCCCCAGTGCTAGTCAGTCGACTGACCCTCTGTAGTTAGTCGACTGGCTGTAGCAAATAGGTGATCCAGGGGCTGTCTGCAGGAACAGAGAGTCTATGTTTCCTGCAGTCAGTCTACTAGCCCTCTGCAGTCAGTCGACTGACTGTAGGAAATGGGATTTTCGAGTCTCTGGATCAGTCGACTGGCCCCCTGCAGTCAGTCGACTGACCTGCTTGTTTTGCCTATTTTGCCTATTTTTCTTGGGTTTCTAGTTTTAACCGATTCGGGTTGTTCCAATTAGTTGTTATTGCATATTTGACTTTGTTAATTCCTTTTTGATTTCGTGCATGGGTTTCTATAAAATGATCTTTGTAAAGGGTGTTAAAAGCTTGTTTCTCTAACTTCTAATTTCTATTTAAAACACACACACAATTTTGCACTTCGAGCGAAGAGGGAGGAGAATCAAATGATTAAATAAAACGCGTGCTATGAACACGTGCGTTTATCTTTTTAGTTAATTCCTAATCTATTCGTTTGACCGTTTTGACCTTTGGGTCTGGTTTACCGATGAGATGAGGTGAACTTTGTACTGCTTTGAGTGTCAAATTGGCTAACGGTTAGTAAACCGTTTAGTGCGAACGTGGGGTATGGGACTCACGTTAACATTTTTCGGGTTCCTTTTTGAGAGTTGTGACACATTCTGCCGGACAGTGGTGTCCAGTACCACCACTATGGTTTGTTTCCTTCGGGCATTGCCTTCGGGCGTTGCCTTCGGGCATTGCCTTTTGGCGTTTCCTTTTGGCGTTGCCTTCGTGCGTTGCCTTTTGGCGTTGCCTTCAGGCGTATGGATCCTTGTACTGAGCTCGAGCACCTTTTGTTTCTTTGACAATTATATTTCCCTAGTGTATCGCCCTTCGGTGTAGGTTCATTGAACCACACGATATATAGCGATTACCTTGTGGAAACTTGTGTACCTTTTTAGGTATTTGTTACTTGCCTTTTTGGCTTGGTTTGGGATATGTATGTCCTTTGTTTATTTGAGTTGCCTATAATATGAGGCTTGTTTTGATTCATCTTATGTTAGATGATTTGGTTATCTCTTTTGGAGATATTTGTGGTACTTTATGACCTCGTATGTTCATTATCATTAGTATATCTAACTGATTTGTTAGCCAGACTGACCCATGTATTTATACTCGGGTCAGACCGAGATGTTTCAGGTTAGGTACTGTGGACTTAGCCTATTTTGCTTCCGCATGGACTATTCCCCTAGCTCCTTTTTGTCATAGCTTTTTGTGTAGTCCTTTTTGTCTGTAGCTCTGATATAAATATTCTTTTGACTCGCTTGTATATTGTGGCTTGCTATACCACTTGACATGTATCATTTTGTAAACTCTGTAATGTATCTGTATATGTGAAAGTGTATGTGATGATCTACTGTTCTGTGATGTGTATTACATTTAAGTGGTTATATTTTATTCTGGTAGATCCTTCAGCCACCTATGGCTTTGTATTAAGTATTTATTGGAAATGTCGATCCAGTGGCAATTTTCGGCGTACCCAATAGATAATTAAGACAAGGCTATAGATGGTCGCTCTTATCCAGCTCTATTCTCCGCATTAGCAGATGGTGTTACCTTGTAATACTCTTTGCTAATGTGGGTCTCGGAGTGGGGCGTTACAGTAAGTTTGTTAATTGCCTATATTTAGACTCTAATCAACCAAGCGGGCATCTTCATATGTCGCTCTTAGCGTATTTTGTAATAAATTGTAATTTCTTTGAATGTGGTTTACTCATGGGATTATGTAATGAATCTGAAATGCTATTTGTAATGAAATGAGAAATTGGTTTTAAAATTTGAGTTTAATTTTTTTGTATTCATGTTTTTCTGGTATATCAATGTATCTAACATTACCGCAATTGGTCACCGAGAATTAATAACTATGAATGACTGCAGCATCCCTAGCAATTAGTTTTGGGCCACCAAATGGGGGATGTTACATGACACTTCATATATTGGACACAACACTACTTTATCTCCAATTTATTTATATTTACTCCTGCGTGGACAACGATCGGTTAAAATGATGTAATGAATAATGTAATTTGAATTGATGGAATGCAAAAGCTATATAGTGCTCTGTTTACTTATGTTATGCAAAATAATATTGAACTTGCTTTGTCGTTAGGAAATGATTTCAGTGAAGACTGCAGCATCATCGACGTCTATTACTGAGTCTCGGGGTAGGGGATGTTACAACTTGATATCAAAGCTTAGGTTAAGGAGAACAACTAAGTAAAGCGGAGCTAAGTAGAAACTTATTAGTAGAAAATGAACACCTTGGGTGGGGTATACGCTATATATATACATAACGTACTTGTATTTTGATATAGATACATAGGAGAATATATCTACCCCTGTACAATTTATCTCACTCCCTTTACTGCTGTTTCTTACGAACCTTTGCTTATGTAGAAGGCGAGAATGGACCTATGTAATAAACGTCTAACTATAGGAAGAATGAGAGCGAATATTGGTAGAGGAGATGATAGTATGCAAACTAATGGCCAAGAAAGGGAGGAGAACAAAAAAAGTTCGTACTAAAGCCGATAATCAAGTGCTTGCCTAGTTAAAAGAGGAATGGATGTGAATGCGTTGTTCCTCCCATTTACGACGGAGATGATAAGGCAAGAGCTAACTGGAGTTATTCAGCCAAGACAGGAGGTAGCGAGAGAAGTAGACTTTTCTAAGATAAACAAGGATTTCAAGAGCTATGGAGGAAAGAAGTTCACAAGGAAGGAGTCTGCCTTGGAATGTTGAATTGGTTGGAAGTATATAAACATAATTTTAAAGACTTAGGATATAAGAATTTTCAAAAGAGGATATTTGCTTCTCATCGGCTCTAGGAAGATGCATTGGACTAGTGGGGGGAAGAGCTTGCTAAAGTCCAAGTGGAGGAGATAACCATGGAGCAGTTTAAGGAGCGATTCTCGAATCTTAGAAGAGTGCTTTGTGGAGGTATTTCCTTGAGTTAAATTAAAGAGAGATGACTTTGGCAGAGTACATTCAGTGCTTTAACACTTTGTCGATGTATGGAAGGAAGCATATCAACACTCCTTGAAAAAGAATGAGAAGTTCATTGAGGGTTTGAGGAAGGGATTGAATCACAAAGTGATGGCTTACCTATTAGCTCAATTTGAAATGGTGATGGAAATGACAAGGTGGCAAGACCACTTATATCAAGAAGAAAGGAAAGCTGATGTTAGACCCAAGGGTGGGTAGAAGAAAAGATTTAATCTATATCAAAAGGGCAGAAAGAATCAGAAGGGAGGAAAAACATCTATAGATAGGACTTAGAAGCCAAATATAGCTGATGTCACTTGTTTTAACTACAACCATAAGAGGCACTACTCCTTTAAGTGTACACAGCTAGAGAACAAGAACATAACTGAGTGTTTTATCTATAATAGGCCAGGCCATAAGAAGAGGGATTGCCTAGAAGCGAAGCAGGTAAAGGTTTATGCTTTGGAAGGACCTTCGTCCGGACCAACTGCTGAGGAAAAAGGAAAGGGTGTGCTTGGTAGTACGATTTTGATTTCCAATATATTAGTTAGAGTCCTATTTGATACTAGTGCTGCTCAGTCTTTCATTTCTAGAGATTTTGTTGATAGGTTAGAATTAGACAGTGCTTATTTGGTTACTTCCTTGGGTAGGATTAATCTAAAAGTTAATTTGTCATACATGCACGTATGTTATCTGACTCCTGTTTGTGTTTGCACATTCACGGGTTGTTGTCAAGTTCTTTTGTTCTTGTTTGGATCGAGTTTCGTATCGATCCTCTCCTGGATCGATGTGAAACTTGAGTTGTAACAACGATTGATGGTTGCTTTAATTCACTCCTTCATATCGCTCCTCTCTTGGATCGATTTGAGATGTTGGAATGCATGCTTCGTATCGATGGCTATTGATACGAAATAGATAGTCAATAGGGATGCTTCGTATCGATGGATACGAGCTTTTAGGTCTTCGAACAGATGGATACGAAATTGATGTTTCGTATCGATGGAGTTGAACAGTTCAAATATGGTCTTGCAGTGACTTTCGTATCGATGGGTTTCATATCGATGGATACGAAATAGATGGCTGGTCATTGATGGATACAAAGTGCTAGACTCTGGATCACTTTGAGTTGATGGATACGAAGGTCGTTCTTTGTATCGATGGATACGATCGTTCCAGATATGCTTGTACAGCGTCCTTCGTATCCATAGTATTTTGACCGCTTCTATCACTTTTTGCCACTGGGATACGAAACACCTTTCTCTTGGTTACGAATCCAAATAAATACCATTTGTTTAGACAAATTTTCCACTTGCCTTTGTTTACACGTTCCACTTCGTATCAATCTAGAAAGGGATAGAACTATAGAAGCCTTCGTCTCTAAAACAACCAGCTTTTAATCCTTAAACCAAATCGTTCGAACTAGGTAAACAATCGATTAAAACGTGTTAAAATGATAAGATTCAAGCCTCGATGCCGTTTCATCCAAGGCTGATGCCAACTCCGATGTCGCTGGTGCCGGAACGTGGCTGGAGTGAGGTCGAGGAATTAGTCTAATGGTTGCTCGGAGGAGGAGGAAGAAAGCACTAGAGAGAGACGAAGGAGTCACTGACCTCTATGCTTTATCAAATGTGTATCAATGGAAAGGCGGATCGATAGGAAATGGGTAATGGTTGGAGGTGGATGGAGGTGGCTCTTCGTATCGATGGTAGATGGTGGAAGCTGCTTCGTATCGATCTGGAAATTGTGGGAGTTTGTATCGATTCAATTTGATGGATACGAAACCGCTCGCCTTAGATCGATACGAAGAGTATCGATATGAATATGCTATTGGTCTAGGCTTCGCATCGATACAAAATTAGACTTGAGGGGAACGATCCAATTCGAGCCATGATGGATATGAAATATAGCCCTGCATATTCGAACACTTGACCCCGACGAGCTCTAGCCTTGCATAACTGGACTTGACCATTAAACTGCATATTTGACTATCCTTCAAAGCTCGTCAATAGAACTATAATTTGACAAACATAACGATCTTTAACATGGATCATTCTTCGAAATTAGGATGGCATTGTAGGGACGGTCAACAATGACGGTCACTCCGGTCGAATCTCGAAGTCTTGTCGTTTTACCATCTTTTGAACTTGCAGAAATTTAAAGTATTATGTAGCATTGCACTACACAACACAATCACTCACTTTAGACCAATGGGAACATGGGTTAATTGCCATCTAATGATCATTTTTAACGAGTTCAATAGTTATGGATCCCGAAAACTCCAAGCTGCAGTAAATTCAGAGTCCTCCACTTCCTAGGATCGAAGTGCCAAACATCGCTGCAGATGTAGTAAGTCCTGCTCCGGATGAACTGCCGGGTGCAGTGTTGGTTTTGAATCCGAAGGACTCAGTTCGTTCCAAAATCTCCGAAGATATGCTAGGCATAATCTGTCTCGGGCATGGTCTATCACTTGAAGACGTTCTACTACCAGGGCCGGAAGATAGAGCGCACAATCCCCCAGAAGGGTTTACTGCTTGCAACAGATTTATGTGCGTAGCTGGAACGTTGCCCCCGTTCAACCAATTATTAGGGATGTGCTGTTCTTTTTGAGGATTGCAACTTCTCAATTGCATCTGAATGGGTATGCGCTTCTCACCAGCTTATATATCATCTTTATGGAGCATCTTTTCCGATCCCCGACCGTCGAAGAGATCATATACTTGTTTAATGTCAAGAGTCGAGGAGATAATCCTTCACTCACTTTTCTAGAAGCAGTCAGGAATTGGCAACTAGTGGCGGGTGCTTGGAGTAAATTGAGTTACTTCAAGACTGAATGGTTCTTCGTTTGATGTCCACCAGGATTTGCTAGACGGTGGCTAGTTAGACGTAAGTGCTTTAACTTCTTCGTCAATTAACTGGATAATATAAGTTGATGGTCTAATACTGCGTTTCTTTTACAGCTTCGATTCCCCGGCCCGAAGGAGTGCAACTCAAGGAGATAGTAAGGACTCTCCAATCGGTGCCAGTTGAACTTAGAGAAATCGATGAAGTTCTTACTGATGAAAACTTGATCGTCGTGGGGCTTATAGAGAGAGATCAAAGCATTGGCTAATAGGAGTTCCCAGGGTGGCTCCGGTAAGGCAAGGAGGAAGAAGAGCTCCTGGAGTCAAAATCACCAAACAGGGCGATGATGAGAGTATGCTAGCTAGGGATGAGCCCGCGGTTACGCCTTCGCAGATTCTTCAATTATCAGAATCAAAAAGAAAAGGCAAGACTCTCGCCCAAAAATCCAAGAGGCGTAAGACCGTTATAGTATCCTTGCCCACTACGACTGCTATAGGTCCGGAGATTTCTTCCCCACAAATGGAAGGCTCATTAATAGGATGGGTGGATGTCCCTATTCCAGATGACCTAACTTCGTTCCAAGATCTTGGATTAGAGGGGCTCCACTCCCTATCATAGACTGACGTGGGCTTAAATTCTTTAGATATAGGGGAGCCCACTCCTACGAGCAAGGCCACCACAATCAGTTGGTTGAGAGGTTTGCACATGCTTACATGCACTTTACGGCACCACAATTTCTAATCGCATGTTTTCTAATCTCTGGAGATGACTAATTTTGCTTCTCTTTTCATTTTACAGACATGGTGGTGAGGCAGGGGTCTATGCTCAGCAATCTTCGCTCCAAACGCTATTCTTCCAGCTCTTACTCTTAATCTCATAGGTGTGAATGTGATATCCCGGGTTTTTGGGCAGTATAAATTTAATAATCTGTATTAATAATTTAATTGAATTGATAATTTTCCTTTATAATTTTAATTTAAATTGGTAAATTAATCTTTAAAGGATAATAAATATTTAATCTGGCAATATTGGTAAGATTTATTTTCAAAGCTAATAAAGTTTTAATCTATTTATAATATATATTTTGCTATATATATTGTGAATAGAAATCTTTTGTTTAAATAAAAGATGTATTTTCAAATTCTAATATATATGTATATATATAAATTGTAATTTGGAAAGTATAATTTAATATAATACTTTTTCAAAGGGTATTTGGTATTTTAATTTATATCTCTTGAACAATAAAAATAATGATTTTGGATTTAAAAATATGTGTATAAGAATTTATTTGTATTATAATTGGATTTATAATATTTGATCTAAAGTAGTTTATATATACATATATACTAAGATAAATGTTTATTAATTAAATAAATTAGTATGAAAAGCTTTATATTAACATTTAAATTAAATAAAAATTCAATTAAAAATACTTATGACATGTGTAAAAACATTAACACTTGGTAGTAACAAGTGTAGGGTAATTAGGTGGTAAAGGACACATGTAAGTTTTAAGAAAATACATGTGGCAACATTTCTATTTTTATTTTTAAATATATGTTTTAAGAAGAAAACTAGTTTTTACATAACACATTCATTCCTTGTCTTCTTTTCTTAACTCAAACCAGAAAATTTTCTTCAACCTGAAATTGAAAACTAAAAGTAAATCAAAACCTGAAACTTGATATTCAAATTACAAATCAACCTGTATTTCAAATGAGCAAATGAGAAGATCAACATCAGTTTTAATTTTCAACCTGAGCAAGGAACAACTCAACAAGTAAACCAACCTGCAACAATTCAAGTTACAGATTCAACATAAATAAGGCATGCAAGGATTTCAAATCTCAATAACAAACAAAATCAAAAGCTTTTGCCAGATCAGAGTTTAAAAGCCTGGAAAACTGTCTCTCTGTTCTTATTTTAAAGGTGAGTAAATATTTATTTTAAAAACAGTTTAACCTGATGATGATTGACTTCTGTGATAAATTAAATTGTTATATAGATCTGATATGAATGTATGCATGTATATATTTATAGAGGGGTCTGTGTATATTGATGTTGTTCTCTGTTCGTTTATAGTTGAACTGATTTCATAAGAAATTCAAAAATCTCTCAACTAAATTAAAATTAGATATTGCTATATAAATGAAAACTGTTTGTAATTGTATGATGAAGGTTTTTAAATCATTCCAGGAATTTTAAATACCCTGAATCATGTTTAAATTAAAAATTTACAGAGGAACTGGAATTTTTGTTAAAAACCAACTATCTTAATTTCTAATTTGAACTACATGCATGTAACCATGATAGGAAATCATGAATTTAGATATGCAATTTGAAATTTTTAGTTGGGTATTTCGTTTGAATTTGAAGTTTGTTCGAAATTGGGTCTTTTGTGGATTGCTGATTATCCACGCTATAAATTGTTTTGATATTTGGATCGAAGCTTGATTGTGGATGGTAGATTAGAGGAAAAATGCAGTAGAATTTTTCTATTGAGTGAACTGTTCGAATTTGTTGGAATTAGGGTTTAGCATTGGGTTTTTGCTATCGAAGTTGTTGAGGTTCGTTCGTCGTTGACATGGGACCGGACTCGTTCGCGATGATGTGAAGCGAAACTGGAAGTCGAGACGGAGTTACAGTGTAGACGGCGAGGCTTTTCGCGACAGGGATCATCGGAGACGAGGGAATTTTCGATGACGATGGGGTTTCCAGGTAGCAACCGAGATGCTCGATTTCGTTTTGTAGGCGATCTCGTGGTTCTGTTTATTCGAATGGGTTAGTGAGGTTGTGGGTGACTGGAGGAGGGTAGCGGCGATGATCGTGGATGGCCAGAATTGGCGTGCACGTGCACGTGTACACGTTTGGGTGTACTGGAGTTTGAGAGTTTGGGGAAGATGAAGATGTATCGGGGAAGTCTCGTGTGGGTTGCGTTACGACTCGAAGCAGTCATGCGTGAGGAAAGACTCGGGAAAGAAACGGGTTTGACTCGGGTAAAACAAGAGTTGGCTCGCGTTATTTTAATAAGCCACCAAGTTTAAGTTTAAAAGCTTGAACAAGATTTTAAATCAAGTTAAAATTTAAAAGCAAAGTGAAGACAAGTTTTAAAGCTATAGAAATAAATTAGTTTTCAAAAGGAAAGTGTTTAACCGAGTTTTAAGATATATTTAAGGAAATAAATTTAAAGAGAATAATTAAAGATTTATTAAATTATAGTTTAAATAAATAAATAATTAGAGGTTAAAATTAAGATGTTTAAATTTCTTTTAAATTGATTTTTAAATGTTTTATTTTTAAATATGGTTTAATTAAGAAATCAATTATAATAAAGAATTTGTCTTTAAGATTTTGTTTAAATTTAAATAATTAAATTGTGAAATAAATAAGGTTAATTAATTATTGTTATAAACTTAAGAATAGTTAAATAATATAAATGATTTGTTAATAAGTAAAGTTTAATTAAGATAAATGGTTTTCTTAATTTATTTAAGTATTTTTAAATATAAGGAGTTAACTAATTATTTAATTAATTTAAATGATTGTTAAATATTTGGTTAATTTAAATAATCACTTAATTATAGATCAATTAAGTATAATTAGTTGATAGAGTAATTAACGAATAATTACTAAATGTAATTAAATTAAGAAGAATTACTTATGTAAGTAATAAAATGAAATTGATTAAGGGATAATCACTTAATGTTATTAATTAAAAGAGAGTAATTAATTAAGGAAGTAATTAATTAATTAAGGGTTGATTAATTAAGATTAATTAATAAATAATAAGTCATTAAAGAGTAATTAATTAATATAATTAATTAAAGAGTTAATTAATTAAAGTAAGTAACTAAGGTGTAATTACTTAATGTAATTAATTTAAGAGAATAATTACTTTATGAAGTAATTAAGGGAAGTAATTAAGGATTAATTACTTTGATAATTAATTAGAGTTTAATTAATTAATTAATGTGATTAATTAATGAATAATAAATAAATGTGATTAATTAATAAATGATTAGTGAATAATTAATGAAGGTGATTAATAAAAGATAATTTCTTAAGTAATAGTAATTATGATTAATTAAGGTTAATTAATGTAGGTGGTTAATTAAAGATTAATTATTTAATTAACTAGAAGGTAATTAATTAATGAAGTAATTAGAGGATCATTAATTAATATAAGTAATGAAATTAATCAAGGTTGATTAATGAAAGTAATTAATTATAGATAATTAATTAATGGAAGTAAATGAAGGATCATTAATTATTGTAATTTAATGATGGTAATTAAAGGTTAATTACTGTATATGGTTAAAGGATAATTACTTAAATGTAATTAAAGTGTAATTAATCAAGGAAGATTAATTAAGGAAGATCATTAAGAGATGGTTAATTAATTAATGATTAATTAAGCAAGGATAGGAATTAATTCTTAAGTAATTAATTTAATTTAAGTTGAATAAATTGATTATAATAGAGATTAATAAATGGTTGCTTATGAATGATGGTTGAGTAGAATGTCTGATTTGGTTGATATCTATTGGATGATATGCTATGATATTCTGTGAAATGATATTGGATATATCTGTGATAAATGTGTGATATTTATCTATGTTAATACTGTGTGAATTCAAGTATTGAATTGAATTGTTTAAACCTTTAAACAACTTGGCCTTAAAAGATACGTTTTGGATTTCGATGAGACCGGGATCGGGTTTCCGTATAACGGATTTCCAGGTCTGGAGACCCGAATACCACATCGATCCAAATTGACGATAGGTCGTGAATCTCAAGTGAAGATGAAGATTCAGAGTGCAAGGGTTATTGTCGTTAACTCTGAGGGTGATTCCAAAACGAGTGTAACGAGATAATGCCTTCGGTTTCGTTCGAACCCGGAACGAACTTGTATGGATTGAATGCTTTCAGCACATCGTCAGGCGGACGATGAGCATTCTAAGTGATATGTTCTGATTAAAGGTAATCGTAACCTCAAGCCTCATCAACCGGGAATGGCTAAAACAGGGGAGGTGCAGCAAGGCTTCGTGGGTAGCACCCACTGAGAGCAAGATAGATCCCTGTCTAGAGGTCCCTTTTCTTTTATTCGACTTAGTGTGTGGTTGGTCGCGCCAACTACGGGATTATCTTGTTCGGGATTATCCAGTAAGGGATGGTTCCGGCTTTGTGTTGCAGGGGAGCGGGCGTACTCCTCGGTACGGTGATCTAGGCCACGTACTGTGACGGGCGGTACCCCAGTAGCCCTGCCATTGTATGGAATCCAAACTCCAATAAGTGCCGTACGTATTAGTTGTGCCCAACTATGTTGGAATGTGAGATGTAAGCATTTCAGCTATTTCTGTATTTTACTTGAAAACCCTAGACCCTATTATAATACAATCAGATTTCCTATCAAACGTTTTAGTTAGCGTAAGGTAAAAACTTACCCATGTTTATTTGTGGGGAGTCTTACGTGATACTTTTGTTTTCAAAAGTTTTCAAAGTTAAGCAATCTAACCGTTTACTCACACCAGACCCATGTCTGACCCAAGTGTTTATTTTCTGTTTTATTAAACTCTTGGGTACTCAATATTGTATTGAGTAGTCGAGGGATTCAGGTTAGCTTTGACGAATTCTGGAGGAGATTTGGAGCAGGAGGCTTCACCGTGTAGATATATGATGATTCCGCTGTGTATATGTTGTGTATGTATCTGTGATACTTGAGTTGTATGAATTAGACAGATGTTTATAACTGTCTAATATGTGTTGTATAAGTTGTGTAACTCTGATGTATATGATACTATGTAATATTTTATATGATATATTATATTTCATTCGTTCCGCTGTGAGTTTCTGATGTTGTTGTTCTTTCTTCTTTTCTTTCTTTTCTTCTTCCATCCCTTTCTTTCTTAATTTACGATACGTCTTTCTGGGCATAGAAAGTCGGGTCGTGACAGTTGGTATCAGAGCGAGGTTGAGTGAATACCTAGGCTCTGAAGTGGTGTCTACCTTGAGAGCGCGTAATTGTTAGTTATATAAAAATGATTTTATATTGTGTTAATTGATCGGTTGAGTGGTATATGGATTCTGGTCAATACGAGTAGCTAACGTTATTGATAGGGATCTCTAAACACTTGAACCAGGCCAACGGACACAATATTGTTTTAAAGAGGTAAATGAAATAATTTTACCCAGAAATAATTTCTATATAAAAAAAAATATATCATTTTAAATATATATATATTTATGTATTTCTACCTATTTATTGGGTTACCTGTTCGGGTTTTCCAATATAAGTTATAAAGGTAGATAAGGTGGTAGTGTGTGTAACACAATTACCAATAGTTGGAGTTTGAATGTTTGAGGTTGGAAGTATATTTCGAGACTGTAAACCCAATATCGTCTCGAGTAAGTTGGCAGTATGGAGTAAGGATGTCTCGGATCTCTGAAGAAAATCCTTTTCAAGATTCGGAGTCCATTATTGGAATGTAAGATTGGTTGAGCTCGGGTGAGCAGATTTTCTAGAGTTGAATCTATCAGTTGTGCAGAAGTAAGTGATGGTAGCTTGGCGACTTCAGGAGGGTGCAGTTGTGTGATAAGACGCAGTATCTATGGATGTTCCCGAAGGAAATTTTCTTTTTGGAACAAGATTAAGAAGGTATTGGAGGAACAGTTGATGTCTACCGCAGGAAAGACTCGACTGTATAGAAATTCTCTGATATCAAGTAAGAGAGTTTTGTCTATTTTGGAAGTATGGGACTAAGGTCGATTAGTTGTTCTTCGGACATGGTCTCATTGTTCCCTTAAGAAGAGTAAGTTATCGGCGATTGGTTTGGAGCCCGAGTTTCTTTTGGATGTCTGCCATCTCGGAGATTCGTTGAGAGGTTTGTTGATGGTTTTAGTTTTGAGAAGCCTTTGGATTAGAAGTTTTTGGTTAACTATGGTAGCAGTACAGCTCGAAGTGTTCGGTGTGCTGACGGGGGGATCTTTGGCTTAGTAGTGTCCTAGAGATAGAGTTTGGAAGCAGCAGTGTGGCCCGTTTCTCCGATGGTTCAGGAATCTTGGTGGTTCTTCTATCAACAGTCCAGGCAGATGGTGAAAGCTTTCTTGAAGGGTTAACCTTGTTTGGAAAAGCTTAAAGCTCTTCTAATTGGTAAAGAGAGAACAGTTTCTTTGAAATCTGAAGTAGGTTGTAACGCAAAAGTGACTTGCGACTAGTTTGGGAATTTATCTTGGGTAATCTTTTGTTTGGGATTGAAATTTCTCATGTGGAAATAGGAGCTACTGAAGTAGTCAGAAATTTTCTGGATGTTTTCAAGGAAGTAGAAGTTTGTTTGCATTTGGAGTTGAGTTCCATATCAACTTGGTTCAGCAGCGATACCGGTGGTTAGTCTGGTAGTAGGATAGTTCATAGAAAAAGAAGAGTTGGTGTAGTAGCTCAGAAATTTTTGGAAATGGATTGGTCAGATCTAGTTTTCAAGTTTGGATTTCAGTAGATTTTGGAAAGATCATATTGTTGATAGGATCTAGAGATCATTTTGTTCTTGGTCCAGATTTGTTTTTAGAGGCATCAGCAAGGGTTGAGCTGATCAGGAAGAGATGAGGTAGCCCAGGATCGATATGAGACAGAGTTTGGAATTCGGAATTGGAGATTGGAAGTTGTTTAAGTTTTTCTCCGATTAAAGAAGCTATAAGATTTGGTAAGTCTGGAAAGCTAGCGCTGAAGTATTTTGGATATTTTGGATTTCCTCGTGTTCTCGAGAGGAGTAGTTCTTTGATCTACAGGATTGAATGGCCAGTTTGGATGGCTGGGATTCATTGTATTTCAAGTATCTCTGAGGGAGTACGTGTATGATTCATCGCTGGTTGTGAGATCTGCAGTTCAGTTGGATTTGGAGTTGAGCTGGACTTGGATGTGATCTGATATTCTGTTCAGATTAGTGGATCTAGAGATAAGGGAAGCTCTGGATCATAGTGGTGTTGTTTGTTTAGCTTCTGTAGAGCGAGTCTCCCGGTGATTTATATCCGGGGAAACTCTAGATAGTGTTAGTAAGTCTATCCTGATTTTTATCAGAATAGTTAGTTAGGTTTGATTGTTTGAATGGTTGCTTTGGTTGTTAATAATTGGATGATAGGTATGTGGTTACTGTTTTAAAATCTTTGTTGGATTATTAAATTAACTTTGTTTTTAATTTCGGGGACGAAATTATTTTAAGGGGGAAGGAATGTGATATCCCGGGTTTTTGGGCAGTATAAATTTAATAATCTGTATTAATAATTTAATTGAATTGATAATTTTCCTTTATAATTTTAATTTAAATTGGTAAATTAATCTTTAAAGGATAATAAATATTTAATCTGGCAATATTGATAAGATTTATTTTCAAAGCTAATAAAGTTTTAATCTATTTATAATATATATTTTGCTATATATATTGTGAATAGAAATCTTTTGTTTAAATAAAAGATGTATTTTCAAATTGTAATATATATGTATGTATATATTATTATTTGAAGTTGTATTGAAATTTAATATAATAATTCTCAAATTTATGTTAAAAATATTTTCTATTTAAAGATATATGTATATTTGTATATATTGGAATTTTGGTTTGAAAATTAATAAAGTGTTTCAAATTCTAATATATATATATATATAAATTGTAATTTGGAAAGTATAATTTAATATAATACTTTTTCAAAGGGTATTTGGTATTTTAATTTATATCTCTTGAACAATAAAAATAATGATTTTGGATTTAAAAATATGTGTATAAGAATTTATTTGTATTATAATTGGATTTATAATATTTGATCTAAAGTAGTTTATATATACATATATACTAAGATAAATGTTTATTAATTAAATAAATTAGTATGAAAAGCTTTATATTAACATTTAAATTAAATAAAAATTCATTTAAAAATACTTATGACATGTGTAAAAACATTAACACTTGGTAGTAACAAGTGTAGGGTAATTAGGTGGTAAAGGACACATGTAAGTTTTAAGAAAATACATGTGGCAACATTTCTATTTTTATTTTTAAATATATGTTTTAAGAAGAAAACTAGTTTTTACATAACACATTCATTCCTTGTCTTCTTTTCTTAACTCAAACCAGAAAATTTTCTTCAACCTGAAATTGAAAACTAAAAGTAAATCGAAACCTGAAACTTGATATTCAAATTACAAATCAACCTGTATTTCAAATGAGCAAATGAGAAGATCAACATCAGTTTTAATTTTCAACCTGAGCAAGGAACAACTCAACAAGTAAACCAACCTGCAACAATTCAAGTTACAGATTCAACATAAATAAGGCATGCAAGGATTTCAAATCTCAATAACAAACAAAATCAAAAGCTTTTGCCAGATCAGAGTTTAAAAGCCTGGAAAACTGTCTCTCTGTTCTTATTTTAAAGGTGAGTAAATATTTATTTTAAAAACAGTTTAACCTGATGATGATTGACTTCTGTGATAAATTAAATTGTTATATAGATCTGATATGAATGTATGCATGTATATATTTATAGAGGGGTCTGTGTATATTGATGTTGTTCTCTGTTCGTTTATAGTTGAACTGATTTCATAAGAAATTCAAAAATCTCTCAACTAAATTAAAATTAGATATTGCTATATAAATGAAAACTGTTTGTAATTGTATGATGAAGGTTTTTAAATCATTCCAGGAATTTTAAATACCCTGAATCATGTTTAAATTAAAAATTTACAGAGGAACTGGAATTTTTGTTAAAAACCAACTATCTTAATTTCTAATTTGAACTACATGCATGTAACCATGATAGGAAATCATGAATTTAGATATGCAATTTGAAATTTTTAGTTGGGTATTTCGTTTGAATTTGAAGTTTGTTCGAAATTGGGTCTTTTGTGGATTGCTGATTATCCACGCTATAAATTGTTTTGATATTTGGATCGAAGCTTGATTGTGGATGGTAGATTAGAGGAAAAATGCAGTAGAATTTTTCTATTGAGTGAACTGTTCGAATTTGTTGGAATTAGGGTTTAGCATTGGGTTTTTGCTATCGAAGTTGTTGAGGTTCGTTCGTCGTTGACATGGGACCGGACTCGTTCGCGATGATGTGAAGCGAAACTGGAAGTCGAGACGGAGTTACAGTGTAGACGGCGAGGCTTTTCGCGACAGGGATCATCGGAGACGAGGGAATTTTCGATGACGATGGGGTTTCCAGGTAGCAACCGAGATGCTCGATTTCGTTTTGTAGGCGATCTCGTGGTTCTGTTTATTCGAATGGGTTAGTGAGGTTGTGGGTGACTGGAGGAGGGTAGCGGCGATGATCGTGGATGGCCAGAATTGGCGTGCACGTGCACGTGTACACGTTTGGGTGTACTGGAGTTTGAGAGTTTGGGGAAGATGAAGATGTATCGGGGAAGTCTCGTGTGGGTTGCGTTACGACTCGAAGCAGTCATGCGTGAGGAAAGACTCGGGAAAGAAACGGGTTTGACTCGGGTAAAACAAGAGTTGGCTCGCGTTATTTTAATAAGCCACCAAGTTTAAGTTTAAAAGCTTGAACAAGATTTTAAATCAAGTTAAAATTTAAAAGCAAAGTGAAGACAAGTTTTAAAGCTATAGAAATAAATTAGTTTTCAAAAGGAAAGTGTTTAACCGAGTTTTAAGATATATTTAAGGAAATAAGTTTAAAGAGAATAATTAAAGATTTATTAAATTATAGTTTAAATAAATAAATAATTAGAGGTTAAAATTAAGATGTTTAAATTTCTTTTAAATTGATTTTTAAATGTTTTATTTTTAAATATGGTTTAATTAAGAAATCAATTATAATAAAGAATTTGTCTTTAAGATTTTGTTTAAATTTAAATAATTAAATTGTGAAATAAATAAGGTTAATTAATTATTGTTATAAACTTAAGAATAGTTAAATAATATAAATGATTTGTTAATAAGTAAAGTTTAATTAAGATAAATGGTTTTCTTAATTTATTTAAGTATTTTTAAATATAAGGAGTTAACTAATTATTTAATTAATTTAAATGATTGTTAAATATTTGGTTAATTTAAATAATCACTTAATTATAGATCAATTAAGTATAATTAGTTGATAGAGTAATTAACGAATAATTACTAAATGTAATTAAATTAAGAAGAATTACTTATGTAAGTAATAAAATGAAATTGATTAAGGGATAATCACTTAATGTTATTAATTAAAAGAGAGTAATTAATTAAGGAAGTAATTAATTAATTAAGGGTTGATTAATTAAGATTAATTAATAAATAATAAGTCATTAAAGAGTAATTAATTAATATAATTAATTAAAGAGTTAATTAATTAAAGTAAGTAACTAAGGTGTAATTACTTAATGTAATTAATTTAAGAGAATAATTACTTTATGAAGTAATTAAGGGAAGTAATTAAGGATTAATTACTTTGATAATTAATTAGAGTTTAATTAATTAATTAATGTGATTAATTAATGAATAATAAATAAATGTGATTAATTAATAAATGATTAGTGAATAATTAATGAAGGTGATTAATAAAAGATAATTTCTTAAGTAATAGTAATTATGATTAATTAAGGTTAATTAATGTAGGTGGTTAATTAAAGATTAATTATTTAATTAACTAGAAGGTAATTAATTAATGAAGTAATTAGAGGATCATTAATTAATATAAGTAATGAAATTAATCAAGGTTGATTAATGAAAGTAATTAATTATAGATAATTAATTAATGGAAGTAAATGAAGGATCATTAATTATTGTAATTTAATGATGGTAATTAAAGGTTAATTACTGTATATGGTTAAAGGATAATTACTTAAATGTAATTAAAGTGTAATTAATCAAGGAAGATTAATTAAGGAAGATCATTAAGAGATGGTTAATTAATTAATGATTAATTAAGCAAGGATAGGAATTAATTCTTAAGTAATTAATTTAATTTAAGTTGAATAAATTGATTATAATAGAGATTAATAAATGGTTGCTTATGAATGATGGTTGAGTAGAATGTCTGATTTGGTTGATATCTATTGGATGATATGCTATGATATTCTGTGAAATGATATTGGATATATCTGTGATAAATGTGTAATATTTATCTATGTTAATACTGTGTGAATTCAAGTATTGAATTGAATTGTTTAAACCTTTAAACAACTTGGCCTTAAAAGATACGTTTTGGATTTCGATGAGACCGGGATCGGGTTTCCGTATACCGGATTTCCAGGTCTGGAGACCCGAATACCACATCGATCCAAATTGACGATAGGTCGTGAATCTCAAGTGAAGATGAAGATTCAGAGTGCAAGGGTTATTGTCGTTAACTCTGAGGGTGATTCCAAAACGAGTGTAACGAGATAATGCCTTCGGTTTCGTTCGAACCCGGAACGAACTTGTATGGATTGAATGCTTTCAGCACATCGTCAGGCGGACGATGAGCATTCTAAGTGATATGTTCTGATTAAAGGTAATCGTAACCTCAAGCCTCATCAACCGGGAATGGCTAAAACAGGGGAGGTGCAGCAAGGCTTCGTGGGTAGCACCCACTGAGAGCAAGATAGATCCCTGTCTAGAGGTCCCTTTTCTTTTATTCGGCTTAGTGTGTGGTTGGTCGCGCCAACTACGGGATTATCTTGTTCGGGATTATCCAGTAAGGGATGGTTCCGGCTTTGTGTTGCAGGGGAGCGGGCGTACTCCTCGGTACGGTGATCTAGGCCACGTACTGTGACGGGCGGTACCCCAGTAGCCCTGCCATTGTATGGAATCCAAACTCCAATAAGTGCCGTACGTATTAGTTGTGCCCAACTATGTTGGAATGTGAGATGTAAGCATTTCAGCTATTTCTGTATTTTACTTGAAAACCCTAGACCCTATTATAATACAATCAGATTTCCTATCAAACGTTTTAGTTAGCGTAAGGTAAAAACTTACCCATGTTTATTTGTGGGGAGTCTTACGTGATACTTTTGTTTTCAAAAGTTTTCAAAGTTAAGCAATCTAACCGTTTACTCACACCAGACCCATGTCTGACCCAAGTGTTTATTTTCTGTTTTATTAAACTCTTGGGTACTCAATATTGTATTGAGTAGTCGAGGGATTCAGGTTAGCTTTGACGAATTCTGGAGGAGATTTGGAGCAGGAGGCTTCACCGTGTAGATATATGATGATTCCGCTGTGTATATGTTGTGTCTGTATCTGTGATACTTGAGTTGTATGAATTAGACAGATGTTTATAACTGTCTAATATGTGTTGTATAAGTTGTGTAACTCTGATGTATATGATACTATGTAATATTTTATATGATATATTATATTTCATTCGTTCCGCTGTGAGTTTCTGATGTTGTTGTTCTTTCTTCTTTTCTTTCTTTTCTTCTTCTATCCCTTTCTTTCTTAATTTACGATACGTCTTTCTGGGCATAGAAAGTCGGGTCGTGACAGTGAAAGTGAAAGAGACTTCGATCGCGGCTACCACTCCAGCCAAGAGCGTGAGCGTTATGATAGGGAGAAGAAAAGGTCACATCAAAGTAGGCGCCGCTCCCGGTCGCGATCGCCACCACCTAAAGGTTCCTCAAAACCATCCGGCTCTGGCATGCATTCTTCTGAAACTACACACCAAGTAGTGCCTCCTCATACTTAGAAATCTGACGATCAATGCCGTAGAATTGAAACGGAAGCTCCCATTATCACCGAACAAACTGCTTTAGAGCCCACAGGGGAGGGAGCCATCCGAATTTCCAAGTTAAAGAAAGTTTCCCAAGTATTTGTTTCGATGGCTTCCACTTCCCCGCAAATTTGAAAAGAATTCCCAACGATGTAGAAAAACTGGTTCAGGATTAGGTGCACGACGTGTATAGCCAGTACTGGGAGTGGGTTAGAACTGCAGAAAAGGCTTCGGTGGTAGCTTTCAAACAGGCCAATATAATTGAGAAAATGGAGGCCAACCTTGCTCAGAAAGACAGAATAATAGGAGTGCTTAATAACAAAGTTGAATCTTCAAGGAAATCAAAGATAGAAGCTGACCAGAGAGCCGAAGAGGCCAGGAAATCCATGGAGAACATGAGAAAAACCCATATGGACTTAGTGGAGGAAATGGGCCACCGTAATACTATTGTTACTGAAGAGAGGGATGCCACACTGAAAGAGGTTGGCGAGCTAAGGGTGAAACTGGCCGAGGTCACCAAGGAAAAAGATGAGACCAACAATGCCACCCAGGAAGCATGTGAACAGGCGGTGGCACTTAAGGATGAGAGGGATGCGGCGAATTTAAAGGCTCAGGAAGCCGATGCCAAGATTGAGAACGAAATTAAAGCGGTGGAGGCCAGGATGGAGAATGAATTTGAAGATCTCCTGGTCATGTACAATGCCAACGTCTTGAGAAATCGCAACTTAAACTTGTTCGGCAAAGATTACCGCTTCCAATTATACAAGGCCTGGAGCCGCTTGGTGGACGACGAAAAGGTGAACCACGATGCTACGACTATCGATGAGTTCGAACTAGAAGCTCAAATACTTATCGGAGATGAACCGAAAGTCCTCTATGATACAATCGTCGCTCTTGAAAAAGAAAAGTTGGCTGCCAAGTTTCCGGACGTTGGAGAAGGATCTGGATTTGAGCATCATGAAGTAGGTTTCGAAGAGCTCCCAGTCTCTCAATCTGAGCCTACTTCTTCTATCGATCCTCCAGTTATCCCAGGATATGACCCTGATAAGCCGCACCTTTCTCCGATACATGAACGCGGTTCATAAGGCTCATCAGCTCAACACGGGAGTCAACCCGAGGAAGGTATTTTGGACACTTCTTCCATTCATCCAAATGTAGGGGCACTGTCAGAAGATGTTACTAATATATTCCCCTATCTTTATTCAGCTCTATATTCTGCATCAATCGATCCTCCTACAACTCAAGAAATGCATCCCGAGAAGGAGGCGTTTACAACAGAGGCTACGATCGCGACAGTCACCACTTCGGCCGGGGAGACACACGACGACAATTATGTGATTGATGACCAATTAATGGAAGCGCTACTCGGCCACCAAAGCCATCCGAGTATTGAAATGCCGTTCAACGTAGATGAAGATGTGGTCATCACGGGTTCCTCGGGTCCGACCAGCAGCATTCCAATGAGCATACGTGTGGACCGAGCGGAGTAGATAATGGAGAAAATAAAAGCCAAAATCGAGCAAGCTGAGTAGGCTAGTAGAGTAGGCGGGGGCATGGCAGGTCCCGGTCCGATACCGATACTTATCGTTTCTCTAGGAGGCACCATCATTAATACCGGTGTGCCTCCTCCCTCTAACATCGAAAGTGCCACCATCCCTCCGGTTCTGCACACAAAGGACATTCCAATCCCTGTGAGTTTCCGAGGAGGAGACTGCTTCAATACCCTCGGTCGGAGATAAGCCCACCGAAGCAGGCCAGGGAGGCAATGGTTCAAAGAGGGAGAGGGTTCTGAGAGGTAGCTCTAGCGGGTCTACGCCGAAGAAAAGCAAGAAATATAAAAGATCAAAGTCATAGACTTGCACTTTTGCTTCCTCTTTTTCATAGATAGCTTGGAATAGGATTTTCTTTTGCTTTTGTATGCCATGTATAGGTGCGGGTTTGGCCCCCGGCTTATAGGAATTTATCGAATGGATTTTTGTACTTATCTTTTTCAAAGAATAGTGGAAATAAAACTTCTTTTCATTTTTCAACATAACTCCATGTTCATTTGTTTAAGTATTTCAGCACTTGCGTTTCCATTCAATGTATTTGTGAGGCTTTAGTTTCTGAGTCGAACTTGAGTCCGATCGCTAAATCCTGAAGTTATGGCTTTGGGTCTTAATCAAACATCAAGTCGAATCCCAACGTTGTGCTGTCTCGGTCAACAGCTGGTACTTAAGTTATGCCACAAGTCTTGGGGAGAATTGAAGTAGTCAGTCGGCAGTCATTTTCCACCTTTGCTAATGTTAATTTAACTTAGTCGGAACAAAGTTAAAGTGAAATGAGTTTGAGTGACCGGGTCACACTCGCTCATCTGCTAGTAGTTGCATCCACACTCTAGGGATTGAACTTGCATGTTAGCGGTCGATCATGCCTGCTTATCGCTTAGAATCATATCCGCGCTTCGGGGACATGAGCTAATTTACGGACGGTTAGTCACACCTGTTTGGTATTCGGAATTATATCCACACTCCAAGGACATAAGTTAATTTACGGGCGGTTGGTCACACCTGTTTAATGTTTGGAATCATATCCGCGCTCCGGGGACATGAGTTAATCTTCGGGCGGTCGGTCACGCCCGTTTAATACTTATACTCTGGTCCGCGCTCTCGGGGCCAAAGTTAGTTGATGGGTGGTCAGTTACACCCGTCTAACATTTAAGATTATATCCGCATTCCGGGGACATAAGTTGTTTCACGGGTGGTCGGTCAAACCTGTTTAGTGTTTATACTCCGGTCCGCGCTCTCGGGACCAGAGTTAGTTGATGGGTGGTCAGTCACACCCATTTGGTGTTTATACTCAGTCCGCGCTCTCGGGACCAGAGTTGATCGATGGGTGGTCAGTCACACCCATTTGATGTTTATACTCCAGTTTGCACTACAGGAAACTGGAGTCGGTCGACAGATGGTCAGCCACATCTGTTTAAGTATTAGGATCTTGTTCGCACCCCGAGATTAAGGAGTTGATCAAGGTTGTGGATGGTTGGATCAAATCCACCTTGATTTGGCAAGCGAAGTCGTAGATGAACGAATCCATCCTCTCCGAACTTGGAAGAATGAAGGTGAGGTCATGGATGGACGGATCCATCCTCCTCGAGCCCGGATTTCGAAGTTCTGTACTTAAGCTCGCACTCTAGGAGCTGGAGTTCGTTAGAGGATTGTCGTGTTTCAATCCTTCTTGACTTTACATTGCTTGCCCCCGAGCTCGGGGTTTCACTTAGCGAGTGACCGGTCGGATCGCGATCACTCCCTATTTGAATGAGTCCCACCGCAGGTCGGGACTTAGCTCTTCGTACATTATGATGGTCACATGATGCATTTCAAGAATTTCCACTCTGGCTTGATGAGTCTGCATTTTATTGCTGAAATAAGAATGACGGCAAAGTCAATTGTCTTATTACAAGTTCAAATTCAAAAAATGCATAAACAAATTTCAAAGGAAAAGCAGACTAAAATGAATAAAAGCCAATTATGTGTAATAGCGACGGAGACTCTCGCTGCTCCATGCCCCTGGTAAAGTGAGACCATCAACAGTTGATAGTTTGAATGTGCCGTCTCCAAGTCTTCGTTCAATGACATACGGTCCTTCCCATGTCGGTTTCATGTGTGAAGGGACCGGATAAATTCTCTTAAGTACGAGATCATCAACTTCGAAGGTTCTAGGTCAACCTTAGCACTGTATAATCGGGCGACCGACTACGGTGTGCGGCTGCCCTCAAATCAACATCCTCACGCTTCTCATCCAGTAAATCCATTGATTCTGCAAGTAGGATTGCGTTTGTCTTTAGATCGTAATAGGTCGCACAGTGAGAAGGTACTTTTAGTTCAACTGGAATAACGGCTTCAGAGCCGTAGGAAAGCGCAAACGGAGTATGGCCGGTCCCAGACTTGTGGGTAGTTCAATACGCCATAGGGCCATGAGAAGCTCATCGACCAACTTACCTCCAGCTTTTTCCAGTCGTTTCTTTAGAATGGACTTGATAACTTTGTTGACTGCTTCGACTTGTCCATTTGCTTGAGGGTGAGCTATTGCTGGGAACTTCTTCTGGATGCGGTAGCATTGACAGAAATCTTTGAACTCGACACCATCGAATTGGGTCCTGTATCAGTTACGATGGTGTGTGGGAGGCCAAAGTGACAAATGATGTTGCGCATAACAAAGTTGATCACTTTCTTCGTCGTGATAGTGGCAAGGGGCTCAGCTTTCGCCCATTTAGTAAAGTAGTCAACTACAACGATGGTGTACTTTGCAGCACTCTTGGCTAAAGGTAGAGACCCTATTATATCAATACCCTATGTGGCGAACGGCCATAGACTGACCATCTGAGTAATTTCTGTAGGCGGGGCTCCTGGAATTCTGGCATGTTTCTGGTACCTATCACATTTCTAGGCATAATCTGATGCGTCTCGATTCACTTTCGGCCAGTAATATCCGTATATAAGTATCTTTTTGGCATGGGCTTGCCCCCTAGTGTAATCACCGCACTCTCCCTTATGCACATCATGCAACACTCGTTTGATCTCGTTGTGGACAATACATCGGAGTAATGGAACGGAATATCCCCTCCTGTACAGGACTCCATTATGGATAATAAATCGTGAAGCTTTTCGGAGAACTTGTTTTTTCTCACTTCTACGCTCGGGTAAACCTCCGTGCTCAAGATAGTTTCTGAACGGAGTCATCCATGACTCCTTCTCGGGCGTTGCCTCATGCACCCAGTCTGTCTCCATTTGGTTAATGGTCAAGGTAGTAAGTGACTCAACAGGGACAAGTCTCATTTGTTGTGTTCGCCAGTGCTGGCCAGTTTTGCTAAAGAATCGGCTTTCTGATTGTGCTCTCGAGGTATACAATGAATAACATAATAGTCGAACTAATTCAACACTTCTTGAACCCGAGTAAGGTAGGTAGCCAACCTCCGGTCTCTGGCTTGATACTCTCCTCGAACCTGGTATACGACCAATTATGAATCACAATAAATTTCCACAGCAATGATTCCCAAGTCTCTGGTAAGTCTTAGTCCAGCAAGTAAAGCTTCGTACTCGGCTTCGTTGTTAGTTGCGTGGAAATCAAACTTTAAAGCATAGCATATGGACCGACCTTCTTGGGTTTAGAGTACCACTCCAGCGCCTGAACAACGGTCGTTTGATGCTCCATCAGTGTATAGCTTCCATGTACGCTTGGGAAATTCACTGGCTTCGGGCAAATCCTCCGATATGGTGAATTTAGCTATGAAGTCCACCAGAACTTGTCCTTGAATAGCTCGCCTCGGCGTATAAGTGATATCAAATTGACTTGGCTCGATATTCCACTTAAGTAATCTACCAGACGTCTCAGGTTGCGCAAGGACCTGTCGTAATGGCTAGTCGGTGTAAACAGTGATCGGATGAGCCTGAAAATATGGACGGAGCATTTTCGAGGCTATGAAGAGACAATAAGACAGCTTTTCCACCTTCGGGTAGTTTCTTTCTGCCCTTGTTAGCCTTTTGCTGATATAATAGACTGGTCGTTGGATCCGATCCTCTTCTCGAATCAAAGCAGCACTGATTGCATTTGACGAAACCGCTAGATAGACATATAATCTCTCATGATCAATTGGCTTCGACAAAATAGGAGGTGTTGCCAGATGCTGAACTAGTGCCTGGAATGCGCCTTCGCACTCCTCTGTCCACTCGAAATTTCGTTTTCCTTTTCCGATCAGGTCAAAGAAGGGAATGCACTTGTCTGTAGATCTGGAAATGAATCTGCTTAAGGCTGCCACCTTCCCATTGAGGCTTTGCACCTACTTTATGGTTCTGAGAGTTTCGAAATTCCGAATCGTCCAGATTTTTTCAGGATTGGCTTCAATTCCTCTGGCGTTGAAAATGAATCCAAGGACTTTCCTGATGCAACTCCGAAATGGCACTTCAATGGATTGAGTTTCATTCTGTACTTTCAGAGTATGTTAAACATTGTTTCCAAATCATTTATGTGGTTGATAGATAGTCGCGACTTCACGAGCATGTCATCCACATACACCTCCATGGTCTTTCCGATCTGGTTAGTGAACATTCGGTTCACGAGCCTCTGATAAGTTGCTCCAGCATTCTTGAGTCCGAATGGTGTCACCTTGTAATAATAGAGTCCCAAATCAGTGATGAAGCTAGTATGTTCCTGGTCAGGTAGATGCATATGTATTTGATTGTAGCCGAAATACGCGTCCATGAAAGATAAGAGCTCATGTCCGGTTGTTGAATCCACAAGTTATCAATTCTGGGAAGAGGGAAACTGTCTTTAGGGCAGGCTTTATTCGAATCTGAGTAGTCCACACATGTTCGCCATTTCCCGTTTGACTTTTTGAAAAGCACTGGATTAGATACCTACTTCGGGTATAAAGCATCACGAATGCCCATTCGACTTGAGTTTATTTACTTCTTCCTTCAGGGCGGCAGATCTCTTTGGATCCAAACCGCGCCTTTTTTGTTTGACCGGGACGTGCCGCGGGTCAACATTTAATGCATGGCCCGCGATGTCCGGCGAGATCCCACACATGTCTGAATGAGTCCAGGCAAACACATCAAAGTTCACACGGAGGAAATCAACCAATTCTTGTCTCATCTGGTGGCTAAATTGAGATCCGACCTTTACCATTATGGAATCATCGTCGTCGTGGATCAGAACATTGATCGTCAACTCCGCCGAGGAAGCTTGGTTATCTTTGACTTCCTCCTCGTCGTTATTGTCTCTAGGATCGAGGTTCTTAAGGAATTGGTTATGGCATCTGAGCCTAGGCCCAGACGTTAGTTGTCAATTTTTTGAAAAACGGATGCAGAGAGATACCTCTACGCCCTTCCCTTTCTCCTTCCATTGCACATCCCGCAGCTCTACAACATAATAGGCGCATCTAGCCGCCTGATCACCATGTACTACTCCGACCCCATTATCAATGGGGAACTTCAGATTTAAACACCAAGGGTAATCGCTGCCTTGAATTCCACAAGGGTCGATCGGTCCAAGAAAGCATTGTAGGGGGAATGTGTGTCTAACACCACAAACTGTAACATCCGGACTCTCCAGCGATCTCCAATACCCAATTCAACGGGTAACTCTACCATGCTAGCTGGTATGGTTTCACTTCCATTAAAACCATGTATGCATAACTAACACGGTTTTAGATCTTCCGCCTTCATTCTCATTTGGTCGTAGGCGCATTTGAAAAGAATGTTCACAAAGCTTCTGCTGTCAACCAAGATCCTCTTCATCTAACCAGGACCTGTTTAGGCTGAGATGACCAACAGATCAATAGTGGAGGCCTTGACTCTGTCAGCATCTCGGTTCCTGAAAACGATGTCGTCTGTCATCGTCCTCTGTTGTTTTGCCAGGGCCCCATCATCAACATTACTACAACATTCAAAGTCCATATCCCTAATCGAACTGGCATGTGACTCCATTTCCTTCCAGCTCCGATCAGTCGGATGAGGACCACCACTCACAGTGTTTATTACCAACCTCCCACCAGTATGCATGGGTTCTTCGGGCCTAGCTTGGCCTTGACCTTGATTTGGATTAGATGGGCCCGCAACTCCATCTTCCGGAGCCCGAACGAACTGCTCCAACTTCCTTTCTCCAGTCAACTTCTCGATGATGTCTTGTAATGATGGCACTCATTAGTATTATGGCCATAACAATCGCGGAATCAATAGATATTCCCGGTTTGAATTTGTTTCTCAGATGATGATTTCGGAGCTGGCTTCATATACTGTCTGGTATTACAAGTCTGAAGGTGAACATTTTCCAGCAATGTGTTTAGGAGAGTATATCGGTTGAACATGGGAGCTCTGTATCTCGATCCGTGATTTGGGTATCTCTTCTTTCCCGAACCTCCATTGCCCTTCTGTTGACCTTGGTTATTCTGAATATTCAATTGCACTTTGCCGGAATTCTCACCAGCCTACTTCACAGCAATATTACTTTGAATGCCTTTACTACTGGGCTCCGCTACGTCCTGCTTCCTAGATCATCTAGCGTCTTCTCTCCTCAAGAACTGGGCCGCCTTAGCATTGAAATGATCCAATGAAGCGGGGGTTTTCCCAGCCAACCAATCACCAAACTCAGAATCGGGATCGATCCCTTTAGTCAATGCCATCAGAATAGAATTATCATTGGGGTTGCTGACCTCTTCACAAGTAGCATGGAACCTTCCCAGATAATATCTAAGAGTCTCTCTTGGAGCTTGAGTAACACTGGAAAAGGTGTTGACATCCTTTGGTCTAGTAGCATTCATACAGAACTGCTCAACAAACTTCAAAACATGAGATGGATCTGGGTGGTAATCGAGTGAATCACATAGTTGCAATGCCTCCCAAAGAGATAGGAAAACTTCTACACTTAACCGCATCATCAGCTCAAGCGGCGTTCATGAGCCATTCATACTTCAAGATATGTTGGTTAGGATTCGAATTTCCTTCGTACACCGGCAGATTCGACATCCTGAACCGACGGGGTGGCTCTGCATAAAGAATGTCATTGGTGAATGGAGTATGACTTCTGGAGATTCCGCAATCATCGTTCGTAAAGCCTTGACTTTCTCTGATCATCTGGCGTATCATGGTTGGAATGTCAGGCATCTAGATATTCTAGGCCATGGCATGGTTGGGTTCTATGTTTCAGGGATGGTGCGGTCATTGTCTACGGTCCATTCATCGCCTCCTTGGCTCTCGATCTTCAGGGAAGTGAGGATCTTGAGAATGAACGTGTTGGCGATGAGCTAGATCTGGTTAGTTCTGGATCTTGGCTTCCAGATCTATAGCGACAGCAGCTGTGTGGTCATGAATGGTATGATAAGGAAGTTCCCCTCCTCCGGAAGAGGGTCCAGCTTGGTGCCTTGTAGAAGGACCAATCCTGGCCTATCCGAGATTCATGGCATGCTGATGCCCGGAACCTTCTACATAGTTTCCATCCGGCCGACGGCGTGTAGATTTGTGGTTGAATTCAGATGAAGCTGAGCTTTCGGTTGAGGAATGAGAGACATGATCCCTTCTAGATCTCCTTCGCCTTTCCTCGTTCAGCTGGTTTGCGAGCTCCGTGTTGACACGGATCTGCCGAATGAGCTCTTGATGGCTTTGAGTAAGCTCTTACATGAGGGTTTGGAACTCCTCTCTAGTCACAGGACCTTGCGGATCTGGAGCTCCAGCTGACGTCTGGCCTGTTGTGGTCAGCTGTGTTGGATTTTGCCAATCCCTTCCCTCTGGATCTACAACATTTGAAGCAGTTCTGGTAGTATGCACCATGATGAATGTAGCTCTTTCCTAGATTTGGAGTAATCTGAATAGAATGGAAGAAACTACAGGAAGACAGATCTGGATCTCCTCCTTAGATTTTAGCAATCCAACAACGGCAAGGGATCCACTGAATCAGAGAAAAGCAGAGTTTTTCTCAATGAAAGCACCAAAGTATTTGTACCAAAATTGGGCACAACACTCTTCGGATGTAATTGAAGAGATTAGAATGAAGAAATTAAATGGAAAATGAGGCTAATCTAACAATCACACCAATAAAATCAAACAGAAATAGAAAGAGACAAGAATTTATAGTGGTTCGGCGTTGTAGCCTACGTCCACTTTGAATAGTTTTGCTATTTATTGATGATTGACAACTGATTACAATAGTACAAATCACTAGCTCTCAAGTTACAATGGAGTTGCAGCAGAGTAACGGCGTAGAAGCATCAAAAGTCCTTTTTCTATAGGCGTAGGGGTGCTATTTATAGGAGTGGATCTGGAGATATCTCCCCCAAACCTCAGAATACCTCATCTCACATGTGGGTGGGCCCACCAGATAGATCTGGGGTCACTTGGGATCGATCCAAGTGCATTTCGTATCAGTCAAGATTGGCTCCATTTGAGCTGCGATCGATCATGGTGGGTCTTCAGGTGATATGCAAGCTTTTGTGAAAATTTCATAGCATTTGGACTTGTAGTTTTTGAGTTATGATCGATCCAAGGTTGATTTTGTAGGCAGGCCGACGGTTGCGTATCGATGCTTTCGTATCAATACTCCTTCATATCGATAGATTGCATATCGATCGGTTGTGCATTGATGACGTGGAGTGACAATTATGGGGAGATCCATCTTTCGTGCTTGCAGACCGATTCCTTTGGCTTGACTACTTCCTTTCGTATCCATTTAATGCCAAGCTTTTCGTATCGATGTTCCTAGATGTTGCCTTCATATCGATGCCTGGATGTTGCCATCGTATCGATGCCTGGATGTTGGTTTCGTATTGATGCTTGGTTGATCGATACGAAATGGGTATTAGTGGGATCGATACGAATTAGGTAGTGGTTGAGCAGATGAACTCTGATCAACACTATTGCTTGATGGATACGAAAGGGATGGACATGAAGTTTATGGATACGAAGCTGGATGGATACGAAGTGGGATGGACTTTGATGGATACGAACTGATATCTTCTACATGGATTTTGATCGATCCATAACTTGAGCATACGAACTCCGATTGAACCGAAATTTGAAATATTGTCTTTTATAGCCTTGTTAGTCATATCATGCTAATTGTAGCTCGATCCAGACTTGGACCAAATTTGCCTGTATCTATCGTGGGCTCATAGATAGCCGATCTTCGGGACGAATCATCTTCAATCTCTAGTCAAGTCCTTGGAGTCACGGCCTTGCCAAAAGGCGAGATAACAGCAGTCGAAGGAGGCATAAAGCCTAGAGAACTTCACTCACAAATAAAGTCGAGATAAAGAGAGAAGAAGTTGAAATGATTCGATTGACTCTTTAAAAAGAAGTCGGAAATTGCAACTAGCCATAAGAAACTGCACTCGGTATTCAACTGAAGTCTTAGTGCTGCAGCCAAGAATGGATATAAAGTGAGAGCCAACCTGCAATCACGATGTTTGATCTAGCTAATAGAGCTGCATCCAAAAAGCACAAAGTTGCAATGAGATGATGTACTGTGCTCATAAATCAAGGTACGAAGATAACAGATCCACACTAATGATATTGCATCAGAAAGTCAACATAATATGCCATCCTAAACTGATAAAGGAATGCGCTGCCATCAAGACAAGTTGATGAAGAATGGGCCACCGTGAGAATAGGTTAATAAATAAACGTGCCACCATCAGGACATAACAAACATGGAGGCAAAAAGAAAAGGACAATAGAAGGAAACCGCTCTACAACCAAAGGATCTAATAAGCCCAATTATCATTCTTAAAAGCTTATGCATTGCTATCTCTTTCAAGTACAGATCTACCATGTGATCACCGAGGACTCTCTAAATAGTACCACTTGGAATCCAAAGCATTCCAAGGGTTGCGCATAGGGTTACCTAAATAGCACACCACCACAGATCTACACTTATTAAACAAACAACAAAGACATAAGCATCCAATCCCAGTAGCTTGCGCATCCTCACACCAAGAGTAGTTCAGGGATAAGTGCAGACTCATACTAAGGCACCGTAGGTTAATCCAAGTAACTCAAATGACTCAACCTCGGCACAAAACCAAGTAGATGTTACGAATTAAGTAAGACAACTTAACTTCAATCATCCCAGCACAGAACCATGTGGGCGAGCACACTGGATAGCATAGGTTATCCTCATAAGTATCAACAACACCTATGGTAGAACGGAGGCATAGCTCTCAACACCATCACACAAAAAATGATAGAGGTAGCATAGCTCATCCTATAGAAAAAGGGGGAGTGCAGATCAGATACGAAACCCATTCGAATTTGAAGTCTCCTACCACAATTTCAAATATTCCTGCTTCAATTTCAAGCTTTCCTCCAAAACCCTGAATTTAACAGCTCAAATCAAAGTTTCTCGCCAAAGACACGCCAGTAATCCACATGCATCAAATAGACAATGCAGATGGATGACACATGGCATGATCCAAAGGCAAAAACAAAATAGTGGAAGAAGGATTGTGGTGATCCATGTGCATATGTATAATGTAAATAGAATAAGCATTGTAGCAAGAAGGGGATCTTTTTCTTGATTTGTTATTTTGAAGGTTTAAAAAGAAAAATCATTGTACTCTCTGCCATTAAAATCTATACCAAGAAAGATAAAGAAGAAAGTGACATTTCCCCATAGACGTAGGATTCTTTAACATCTAAACCACGTAAATTCTTTGTGTCTTTTACTTTTTTACACTATTTTTTATTTTCACCTAGATTTTAGTGTTAGATTTTGTTCAGTTTTTACTTGAATTAAATACCAGTTTGATTTGAAATTTCAACAAACAGTTAAAGTGCAGCTTCATAATTATGTAAGCTTTCAGTAGAATATTTACCACCTAAAGCCAAATTTAATATCATTTAAATTTTTAATTCTAAATCATCGAAGTAATTAACACTAAAGTTACTTTACGTTCATTTTGGGTGTTGTGAGACAAAAAATCTCACTAACATTTTGGTGCTAGGAGGCCACGAAGCTCCGTGTCCCTTTTCCAAACTTCAACAAGTATACCTTACCTATGTTTCCTACATCGAGTAAACTTTATCCTTATTTTCTTTATACACCATGATTCCCACCAATTCATCCACCCTACCTACTCAAGAACAATTACACTTGGCCTCAAAACTCTCAAAGAAGCCATTCATAACCTCAAAAAGCCCGGTTAAGGAGCAAACCTCAACAAAAGCACCCTTGGATCCAATCCTTACCACGCTAAATGCCTGTACAAACCAAATCAACCAACATATGGATGGGTTAGAGAGAACAATGTCCCAACATGCTTCCCTAAGAACATCCTCACTACCATTGTTCACCTATTGGTTATTCAATGAGGGAATAATAATAGCACTACCAGAGATGGGACGCTAGTCCAAAAACTAAAACCAAGCTGAAAGGCAAGATCCTGGCCAATCCACAAATCAAATATAAACCAGAAAATATCAACCCTCTACTGCTAAAGAAATAAACTCAATTTGCTTTTGAAGATAATCATGCTGCCTCGTTATAAGAAGAAGACTTATCCCAGTTAGACCTCATGGAAGATGAAATTCACAAGCTAAAAGCACGAATGGAGCAATTGGCTAAACTTTTCCAACAAGGTACTGAGGAGAAAGGTAGGGAAGAAGAATCTTCCCCCATTCAGCGAAACTATCATTGAAGCAAACTTCCTTGACAGCTTCAAAGCCCTATCGATTGACAAGTTCGATGTGACTACGAATCCCCACGATCATATTTGCACATTTGAATATTACGTGGACATCCTGAAAGTGGGAAGGATGGCTAGCTGTAAACTCTTCCCAGTTTACCTAGCCAGTGCTGCATCCAAGTGATTTAGGAGGTTCGAACCAGGAAAGGTCTGATCTTAGGGACAGCTACTTGCCGATTTTTTAAGGCAATTCAATTTAGGGAGAGAAGCCTCCTAGGATGGAAACATGATGTCATGTGTTAAGCAAGGCAAGAATGGGAGCTTACGTAACTTTATAAAATGATTTAAGTTAGAGGCTCTCAGGATAGGAGTAAGCGATGAAGGAGCATTAGTGATGGCGGCCCACGCTGGAATTAGGAAGGGAACATCAACGTGGGATAAGAACAATAAAAAGTCATGCTATACTATAAAGGTTTTCTACGAAAGAGCCAGTGGTTATATAAGGATGGAAGAAGCTGGTTCTACAACACAGACTCGGAGAACTTCTGCCCCAGCTATGACAAGAAAAGAGGAGCAGAAGGATATCACCCACCAGTAAAGGGACAAAAGGAGCTCAGCTTCACTACAGCAACCCCCTTACCCACACTCCTTGCCAGATATACGATATGACCAGGATAGAGCTTGCGTGCAATGTGCCCAGCAAGGGGAAGAAAGAAGAATAGAACCGAAGTGGGGTATACTGCCGCTTTCACTAAGCTAATGGTCATCATACTGACAATTGCCGACATCTAAAGAATGAGATAGAGAGGTCGATCCAGAAAGATTACCTGAGCAGCTTCCAAAAGGCAAATGGTGAAGTCGAGACAGGAAACCTAGCCCCAGACCTAAATAAGAATCAAGTTGGAAACCCCTCTAACCTTATAACCTCGATTCATGGAGGACCACGCCTTGCTGGTGCAAGCAAAAAAGACATAGAGAGATACATGGAAGAAGCCAGAGTCCAACAAAAGTCAGTTTTCCATGTCAAGCAAAAGACCGCATCGAAGATAACATTTGCAGTAGCTGATGTGGCAGGAGTCATGTTCCCACACTAAGATTTACTTATTATCATAGCGTAGACATCAAATTGCACTATGAAGTAAGTCTTTGTTAATTCTGGAATTTCAGTCAATGTCATTTTCAAGTCTGCATATGATCAAATGAAGTTTCCATTTGAGATCCTAAAGCCTAGTCCTAAATCGATCTATGGCTTCAATAATACTGCCACCATCCCAGTGGGATCAGTACGCTTGCTTGTTATGGTGGAACTTCCACGCTATACAAATTGTTTTATGCAAGTTTCTTGATCATTGATCAGCACTCACCATACAATGCTTTCTTTGGAAGACCTGCTCTGGTACTCTTGGGGAAAATCATTTTCCAAAAAGACCAGCTCATGAAATTAAAACTCTTATAGGAATAGGGTAGATAAAAGGAGAACAATTTTTAGCTAGGAAGTTATACGATGTAAACCTTACTTGTAGCAATAAAATTGTTTGAAATTATACTATTGCCTCTTCTAATTCTTGTAATAATAATAACCAAAAAGAATTCAAGCTAGTTTAAAGAACTGCATCGGTACCAAGTACCAAAGCCAGTGCCGAAGCAGCTGATCCTACACCTCCAAAATCCATAAAGAAAGAAAAACGAACACACGTGCACATGATCAGCACTGATGAATATAATTCAGTCTACGTCAATTACTTCTTCGAGGAAGCTTAGAAATAGGCACCCTCGGTCACCTAAAAACTAGACGAGGAAGAAAGTGAAATAGACCCGAGATTAGGAAAAATAGAGAGGGAGTTAAAGTCGGTGGACAATCTAGAAGATGTACAGGTAGACCCAAAGGACCCCATATTGCAAGATTGGAAAGAATCTCAGTGCAGAAGCTCATGCTGAACTGATAGACTTCTTGAAGAAATTAGTAGATGTATTTGCTTGGACACACTCAGATGTCGTAGGGATAGATCCACCAATTATCTATCATGTTCTCAATATTGATCCTGATGCCCATCTACTTAGGCAAAAGCGTAGGACCCTAGATTAAGAAAGGTACAACGCTCTTCATGTGAAAGTTAAAAGGTTAAAAGAGAATGGATTCATTAGGGAAGTATACTACCCGAAGTTGATCGCCAACACAATACTCATAAGGAAACCTAACGGGATGTAGAGAACCTGTATAGATTACACCAACCTCAACAAGGCTTACCCGAAGGACAGTTTCCCCTTGCCCAGAATTGATCAGTTAGTAGATGCAACCAGTGGACATGAACTGCTCTCTTTCGTATATGTGTATTTAGGATACAAGTAGATAGCTATGTTAGAACCAGACTAAGAGCATATCAGTTTCGTAACAAATAAAGGATTGTACTACTACAAAGTCATGCCGTTTGGACTCAAAAACGCCGAGGTAACCTATCAAAGGCTGGCCAAAATGATGTTCTCAGATCAGATTGGAAAGAATGTGGAGGTATATATGGATGATATGGTGGTCAAGTCAAAGTTAGCATCGAGTCATGTTCGAGACCTAGAACAAACATTTGAAGTCCTGAGGCAGTATAATATAAAGTTGAATCCTCTGAAATGTACCTTCGCTATCCAATCAGGGAAGTTCCTGGGGTACATAGTAAGTGCACGTGTCAAAGAAGCAAACCCCAAAAAGATTGAAGCCATAAGGAAAATGGGGATCCCAGAAAATCCAAAGGATCTGATGAGTCTAAATGGTAAAGTAGCAGCACTGAGTAGATTTATATCAAAATCAATGCACAAGTGCATTCTGTTCTTCGATCGGGTAAAGAAGGGGCGAAAATTTGAATGGACTAATGAATGTAAAGCTGCATTCCAAAACCTAAAGGATCACCTGGTCAACACTCCCATGTTATCTAAACCGGTAACAGGTGAGGACTTGTGTGTTTATTTAACCATAACCGATAAAGCTGTTAGTGCTACAGTAATACGATAAGATAAAAGGACCCAAAGGCCCATCTACTTCACAAGTAAGTAGCTGTCATAAGCATAGCTAAACTACTCAGTCATTAAAAAGCTAGCTTACAACCTACTCCTTACAGCAAGGAAGCCGTAGTCCTATTTCCAAGCACGTCCCATCAAAGTCCTCACAAACAAACCCTTAAGGTAGATACTGTAGAAGCCAGAAACATTAGGCTGCTTATTGAAATGGACAATGGAGCTCAATCAATATGACATCACTTATTGTCCTCGAAAGGCAATCAAAGATCAAGCACTAGCAGACTTCATTACAAAATGCACATTGCCAGTTGAGCCTCAACCAGAGGAAGAATCCTCCGCCCCTCAGTTCTAGCCTATTCGTAGATAGAGCATCAAATGAGCAGGGGATAGGAACTAGGTATGTACTAATCACTCCAGATGAGCAGAAGCTATATAGAGCAGTGCAGCTTGGTTTCAAAGCAACTAATAACGTTGCAAAATACGAAGCTCTCCTCGCAAGCCTGAGAATGGCCCGGGTAATGAAGGTAAGCCACATTAAAATTCAAAGTGATTCTCAATTAGTTGTGAACTAAGTGTAGGGCAATTACCAAGCAAAGGAACCAACCTTGGCCTAACATATGGAACTTTCAAAGAAATTACTAGAGCAGTTCTAATAGTTTAGTATATAACAAATTCCACATGAAAACAACTCGTCTGCCAACTCATTAGCCAAACCTGCAAGCACCAAAGTGGCAAATGAAATGAAGGTAGTACTAATAGGGTATCAAAAAGAGCCAAGCATAATAGAATCAAATCAAATAATGGTCCTAACCCAAGCCTAACGGCTAGTAATTCAAGGGGCTCGAGATCAGGAAACAGAGGAAAATCGGGAACAATCCCAGTTGAACCCACGCTTCAACAAACTATGGAGAACAACTGGATGACTCCCACCAAACAATTCCTGCAAAATAGAACCCTACCTAAGAATAGGAACGAGCCCAAAAATTAAGACACTGGGCTTTGTACTACTCCTTCTTTGATGGCACATTATAAAAGAGAGGGTACATAACCCCTTATCTTAGATGCATTTCCAAAGAAAAAGGGTACAGGTTATGAGGGAAGTACATAAGGGACAATGTGGAGATCATTCAAGAGGGACCAAATTAACAAAGAAAGTATTGAGGCATGGTTATTACTGACGCATAGTGCTTTAGGATGTGAGGGAATTCATAAGAAGATGTGACAGATGTCAAAGATTCGCAAGTATCCTCAAGCAGCCATCTTACGAGCACATCCCACTTACCAGCCCATGTCTATTCGACATATGGGACATAGATTTGATAGGTCTACTTTCTATGTTAAAGGGAGAGGTAAAGTATGCTATAGTGGCAATAGACTACTTTACCAAGTGGGTAGAGGCAGAACCCTTAGCCACGATCACTGCAAAGAAGATAGTCACTTTCGTGGTAAGAAACATAATCACTAGATTTAGAATCCCCTACAAGATAATTTCCGACAATGGCACCCTATTTGAAAGCAAAGAGTTTGTAGAGCTTTGTGAGAAGAATAGCGTAAATAAGAGTTTTTTCCCCCATCGCACACCCACAAGCGAATGGGCACGTTAAAGATGCAAACAAAACCATTAAGAAGCTACTTAAGAAAAGACTGCAAAAGGCTAAGGGAAAGTGGGCGGAAGAGCTATGTTTGATTTTATAGGCCTACTAAACCTCGACTAGATCTCCAACAGGTTATACTCCTTTTTCGCTAACCTGTGGATATGAAACCATGCTCCCTGTTAAAGCAGAGCTCCCATCACATAGAAGAATATCATACATGGCAGAAAAGAACAAAAAGGCTGAAGGAAGCCGCCCTTGATCTCATTCGGGAAAGAAGGGATAAGGCATCAGTAGTATTTGTCGCATATCGACAAACGATGGCAAAGAACTACAATGTCAGGTTCAAAGAAAGAAACTTTGGCAAGGGGGATCATATACTGTAAAGGGTGATAGCTAACACGCACAAAATCCACAGATGGAGCTCTAGGCTTAGATTGAGAAGGTCCATTAGTCATGGCTGAAGTATTGGCTAACGAGGCATACCAGTTATTGAGACCTAATGGTAACTTAGTTCTAAGAACATGGAATTCTGTAACAACCCTAATTTTGAGTAACATTATTTAGAACATTTAATTGGATAAATAAAATAAAATAATGTTAATAGTTAAGGGATTGAGATTTGTTAATTAATAAGCGGTTGTGCCTTAATGAATGTATAAACAAAAGAGAATTGAAAATAAGTAAGTAGGAGAAATATGATAAGGGTAAAATAGGAACATCCTTCATTCTAATAGCCTAAACCCTTCCATTCTCCGTTCCTTATTCATTCTAACATTCACAAACAAAATTAAAACCCTAAGAGCTCGGCCGACCACCATTAAAAGGAATCAAAAAGAAGGTAAGCTATGAATCAAGTAGAAAGCTTGAAGAAATTAATCAAGGACAAATCTCAACCTTCTTAACACCAAGCCAAGGTGAATAATTTGATTTACATCCCATTTTTATAATGGTTTCGGTTTCATTATTATGTCTGAATTATTCTACAAGTAATATGCCATGTTATGGTTGTTTAAATATATATATATATATATATATATTTATATATATGCTTGTTAATGTTATATATGATTTTATATGATCTTATGATATGTTAAGATTAGAAAACCTATTAAATGACATCCAAATAAGTTGCATTTTTGATATATGACCAAAAACATTGTTTTAGAAGTGGGTTTCAAGTTTCAAAATTTTCTAAGTAATTGTGGATTTATTATGGATTTTCTATGAGAGAAAATAGTTAAAATCTAGTTTTAATTAATTAAGGCAATTATATAATAATTTTCGGTCTGAAATTTATATATGTTAGAAAATATATTAAAATTGAATTGTTGTGATTTTTGGGGAATTTTCCTAAGTATTTCACTATGGTTATAAAATTATTTAAGTTAAGGGGCTTAAATGTTTTATGCATTAAATCAAGGAGAAGGGCTTATTTGATTAAAATGTTTAAATTGTAAATTTCAAATTCGGCGATCTTTTTAGAAAAGGATTTTGATAAAGAAATGGCAACCAATCATATTTTGACAAATTGGGCAAGTTAGATGAAAGGAAATTACTTAAAAAGCATACAAATCGGTTTTGCTTCGAATTACAACTTTGCCACTTCCTTTGTTTGCTTCCGTCGCCATGCTCAGTAGGCCTTTCGAACCCATTCGAAACCAATGCATATGGTATCAAGCAATTGGTACGTAGTGCATTGGAGAAAGGCGAAAGGGACTTTGTCGAAGGCATGCATTCGAAAGGGTTGAAGCCACTCTAACTAGCTTTCAAATCAATCAACTCACCTTTATTGAAAAAGAGGCTTTTGAATAAGTCGCCACTTGCCTTTGTTTTTAGAAAGGAGCTTTCGAAAGAGTTGTTGCTTGCTTTTATTCTAAAAGAAGCTTTCGAAAGAATAGCCGCATTTGAACCAATTCGATACCTAGCTGCCACATTCATACCATTCGAATCACAATGTATTCGAAAAGGGTGCTTTCGCCTTTTAACTTTGAAGTCGCTTTCTCAATGCTTTCAAAATGGTCGTATAACCGCTTTTAAATGGTTTTGGAGGCAATGGTTTTGAAAGGTTGGGTTTCGAAGCTATCCTCTTCCCCAATTCCTTTACTTGGATTAAAGCTTTAGAAAAGGATACTTTTGCTTCTGTTTTCTTTGACCCAATGGTTATATTAAATGTTAAACCCAATGGGTTCGAAAGGAATAATTTTAAATGGTTTCGAAGCAATGTTCCCATAATCCTTTACTTGAGCCCAATGATTTAGAAAGGTATATTGTGAATGTTTCGAAAGATATGTTTTAAGTATTTCGAAAGGAAGGATCCAATGCTTTCGAAATATAAGTATAAATGTTTCTGAAAGAGGATGTCTAAGGTTATAAGTAATGCTTTCGAAAGGGTTGTTTTCAATGATTTTGAAAGGTATTTTTTAAGGTTTTAAACAAAGGTTTCGAAGGTATTGATTTGGCTTCATGGCCTAAAGTTTTCTAAGTTAAAAAGGGTTCTAACTTATTTTGAAGGGATAGATAATCTCATTGATTAGGTTTCATCAACATTGTTTTGTGTAAAGCATATATCATGGCATAAGTATTTTGAGTAAAGCAAAGAGTATGATTTCTTTGTTTTATAAAGATATGATTTCAAGGGTAAATCATTTGTAAAGATTGTTTACAAGGAAATGAAAATTTAATAGGGTAGTTAACCCTAAGTTTATGACTCAGATATTAGAAGACCGAAAGGGACTGGTATGGGGTCGCGCCATATACTTTAGCTATTAGCCCCTAGCTAAAATAAGTCCAAAATTCCAGTGTGTATGGCTTTGTCACGGATGGGACTAAAATGATGTTACACATAGAAGAGAATATATAGAGTAAAGATAGGTTATTGGCGAGCCCACAAAACCATTAGGATCAGTTGACCCTAGAAGAAGATAGTTAAAGACAGATGGCCCAGTATTTTGTCTAACAGAAGTTAGATTATTGATTATGTTTGGTAGGCCTGAGTAAGCCAATGGTTAATAGTTAGCCAGATAAGACTATAGTGTGGAGAGATAGTCCATTGATTACCTGATTTATATGCATATATGTTTTTGCTCTTGCTGTTATAATCAGTTTGATTGTAAGATTTTGATTTGTAAAAGATATGCTTTTAAAAAGATATTAGTGAGGAGAAACCTGTTCTGCTAAGTGGCATGGTCTCACTTAATATCAGTAAACCGGTATGTAATAGTATTATTTACACAAGGCTTTATGTCTGACTCAAAGTTTATGTTTTCTCCTTAAACTCTTGGGTGCTCAAAATTTAATTTGAGTAGATTGAGAGTTAAGGTCTTTTCAGGTTTAGTAGGTTGGACGAATAAGCTTTCGAAGATGTGCATGAGGCAAAGCTATCTATGTAGGAGTTATTTAGAGTTATTTCCGCTGTGATGTATTTTTGATTGATATGTCTATGAATTTAGTACTCTGATCATCTAAGGGGCGTCTTCATATGTTGCTCTTGGCATAATTCGTAATAATTGTGTTTGATTGAAACCTGAGAATCGTTTTGGGATTATGTAACTGAATATGAAATATTGATTTGAAATGTAATCAGAATAGTTGTTTTTGAAATCTGTGACTTTATTTCATATCCATGTGCTTATGATATTATGAATATTATTAACACTACCATATTTTATCACTGAAAGTTAAATACTATAGATGACTGCAACATCTATAGCACTTATATTTGGGCCTCGGGATAGGGGCTGTTACAAATTCAAAGCACCTCAGGCCCTATTTTGTATGACTTGCAGACTTATGTGACATGCATTGTAATTATTACTGTGAAAGGAGTGATAATACAATGAACATGATATGGGGATATTAGACAGTCCAAACCAGCATAAAAATCTCCATATATTGATCTCTTCGATATTACATAATAACTACACTAGACGTAGGGATATTAGACTGCCCAAATTAGTTATCAAAACAAAACTGCATAAAATGCAGCCCAGCATTTTGAGCCAAATAATTGAACTGGACGTAGGAATATTGAACGGCCCAAACCAATATAAAAACCCCTATATGTTAATTTTGTTAGCATAGCCACACTAGACTTAAGGAAATTAGACAGCCTGAACCAGTACAAAAAACCATGCGCATGATTTAAGAAGGTTGTAAATACACGACCTGACTCAACAGTCTAAAACAACAGTCCACCCCCAAATAGCGGGGCATACCGTGCCAAGCGCATGACAGCATTACAAACACCAAAAGTGACATTCAAGAAGCATGAACTAAGCAGACAACGAATTCAAAACTGAAAAGCAAAGCAACTCATGGGACGCACAATAACTACTAGAACAAATGCAATCCCAGAAATTACTTAAAGCATGCAGGGTAAACATCAAAAACAAGATTTACTTATACTTATTCAGTCCTGACTACTGTTCGGTAAATACTATGCTTATACTTATGCAACCCATACGTATACAAACAATTTAAAAGTACAAAAGAGATGTAATAATCTACACTAAAACGAGAGAAAATCACAAATATGACTCAAATTCAGTAAAAGAGTCTATCGTGATCTTCTCCGGTTATGTGTTCGACAGATACTCGAAGCAGGACGTGGAGGAGAACTACCTGTCAGTTGGAGAGCAGGAGGTGGGTCATGTAGCTTAGTAATAAAAATAGATGAGCGACCAATGGGAATACATCCACAGACAATGCGAAGGTCGTAATTGGCGCCGGACCAATTGTTACCATAGTCTTGCAAATCAAATTCATTGTCTACATGATTGTATAAGAAGGTCAAATCAAGTCCTGGCCAAAAGCGAGTGAAAAGGTCAATTGCATGCTTAACACCAACCTCTGCCATAAACTTTCCTGCCTTAATATCCTGAAGCTTCTCCAACAAGGAAGCCCTATCTAACCCCTTCGAGAAACTGCGACCGAATCTCGGTGAGCTTCACATTCTTGGGTGAATATTTTATTCTCAAGGGCATTCATGCATCCCATAGCCACCCTCCTAGTTCGTTCAATTTCACCCAAAATTTGATCCCTTGTTTTCTCAGTGGTCCTAGAAAAGGAACCGAAGAGCACTTACGTAGTAGAAAGGTAAGGTGAGGTGCGGGTTCCAGAAGTTCCCAATTCCTTCTCATAATTATCCTCTAACTCATTAAAATTACTCATAATAGTTTTTCAAATCATTCTTCCATTTAAGAACATCATCTGGATCATCCCCGGAAGGAGGCGCAGGAGCAGCACTTGGTCTGAAAGTTGCACCTAGAGTTAATAGTGTAGTAGGGGCGTCTACACTACTGGCCTGCCTTGCAATCTATTCATTTATCTCCTCAACCTTATGCTTTAGAGCTTTAATCCCATCCACGTATATGACCTCATATATGTTTTTTGCATCCTTCAATAAACCTTCCAGCTCAGTAACTCTAGTCAAAGCCGAATTAAGCTTTTCTTCCAGGATAGTCGTCTCTTGATCTTGGTTGAAATATGCGGCCTGAAAATCAAATGAGCCCATGCAAAATGAAATTAAAGAGAAATATAACCAAGCGAAGGGCTCACAGGAAATAAATAAATTCTACAAAGAACTTTAAACCTACATGGTATAGTTACAACTTAGGAGAAATATGCATCAACATAGAAACACAAAGCCGTTTTAATTTATAAAGTCACAAAAAACACAAGTAGCAATTACAAACAATCTAGGCAAGGGCGGAGCTGAACTACAAGAAAGGTCTTTCTAGGGTCATAGCAAGCTCCTACCCATTGATCCACTAGCCTTTCTATGGACATCTCAAAACCCGTGATATTGCTTAGAAAATTTAGAACAAGCATGGGATAGAAATATTCGAACGTATCCCTGGCACGTTGCAAGAAAACCTCTCCCATCTTGCTATTAGTTTTCTCCTGTTTAGGTTTTTCTGAGCAGGAGGAGAACTTACCACGAGCATCACACATGGAATAATCAAACTCTTAAATCTTCAATATGGCTTTCTCTCTCATGTCTTCCAAGGCATTAATCGGCTCTACCTTAGTTTTCTTAGTATTCCTTGAAAAGCCCTCAAAGAGTCTGAGGGCATCAGTCCTTCATCACTTTCTTCCTATTTGAAGAAGCTTCTTTGCCTCTCTACTTTTAATGGTTTCCTTCTCTCTAATTTGGCGAGTGATCTGCTCAGACATATCCTTTATAGTCCTCTTCAACTGTGCTATTTTTTCCTTATAAACAATGCCATAAAGTTTATCGTCATCCTTCAAAGACTGCTGTGTTCCTTCCAATTTTGACTCAGCAACCTCAACTCTTGTACGCAACTTAGTGTTATGTTCATGCTAACATTGTAGTGCATCTTTTGCTTCTCTAAGTTCCTCACGGGCACCTTTCAAATCCTTCTTAAGCCTCTCAATAGCCAAGATTAAACAATTTTTTTCTCCTCTAGAAACTCAGTAGGGGTTATGGCCGCAGCCTCGAATTTGGTTATGCTTGTATCATTAGAACCACAAATGATGGGGGCAGAAGGAATGTTCGGTTCAGAGACTGATTAAATTTAGATGCAAGCTCGTAGGGGTCAAACTAATTGGTAATAAGTAAAACTCGACTCAAATAAAATCAAAGTGTGCCAGATAGAAACATCTATTATTAACTACATCGATTCAACGAACTCATGTACAAAAAGAAAAAAGATATAATAACAAAGATAGGTTGGATTTAATCCTTGTGTAAGTTCCTGAGCCTATGCCTAAACCACTCATGGTGAGGACTATCCGGTGGTAAAGAGCTGCTCTTTAAGGTGTATTGCCATCAACGCAGTACAAAGTCACTGAGGGCTTCCTTCTCTTTAACTACTTGATCAATCCTAGAATGCAACCCTTGGGTCTCATCCCAAAGTGTTGTAAAAGACTCATCTAATTCTTTCTTGTGCCTACTGATAGCTGCATCACTAACACCGAGATGATCTAAGGTTTGAGTTTTGAGCTTGACCTTGCCTTCCTTTAGAAGTTTAGTAAACGAAACTTCTTTAGAAGAGTAAAATAAACAAATAAAGTGATAAAGACCACGTAATAAAATCGCTACGAAGAAAATCAACATGACAAAAGCAAAATCAACTTTCATTACGCATTGAAAAAAAATCCTAAAGTTCAAATACGAAAATTAAACATTTACATGAGGATTTGAAGTATCCTCGGTTTATTAGACCCATCTGCATCCTTAAACACCTTACCTTCCTAGTCCCCTCATCCACACTTTGTCTCTCAAAAGCAAAAGGAGAGGCGTTCTCCACAGCGACTTATTCCTACTAAGCTCAGCAGTAGGTGTAAACCTTGCTAACCAAGGTCGGGTCCCCAAAGAAGTCAAGTATGATCTCGTCCTCAAAACTAATGTCGAGCTAAGGCATATAGTTTGTAAGCTATGATAGAAGTGCCATCCTTAAGTCGTTCCTGCACCGTTGCTAGCTCCTTCTCCTTCAACTCACAATCTTTCAAGGCCAAGGCATCCACCATAAATTTGGCCTCTCTTTCAGCCTTCTCCCGATACAACTTGAAATCTTCCTCAATCTTGGCCTTTTCGAAAACAATATTGGCCTTTCCAGAAGCAATATTAGCCTTCTCAGAAGCAGCTGAAGTAAGACTCGCTTCAAGTGCAGCAACTTGAGCAAGGGTAACGACCTACTCACCTTCCCACTTCTTCCAAGCCTCAATTGTCAAGGCTCCAAGCTAAATAAATAATAGTAAAGAAAAGTAACAATGGGTTAGAGATTGTTAAATAAGCTACCAAAAGAAAACAGATGCTTACGTAGGACCAAGATCTTTCTAACTCAAACATGAGCTGAGAAGAAGAAAGCTTAAGAAATGGAAAGGGAAGAAAAGAAGGGGAGATGAGGCAATACCGGACAAACTATCTAGTGTAGCCCTTCCTACCCTCTCAACAAGTATAAATGCGGTGCATTCGGGGAAAGGTAAGTATCGAGTGCATGGATCAGTAAGACGCTGTAGAGGAGGAATAATGAGCGCTACCAAAGTTAGAAACAGGGAGAGCTGTTGATGGAGGAGGGGGAGAGGAAGTGACTAATTTTTTAGAACCCCATTCAGAACCTTTATCAGCATCATGCTTTCTCTTTTGGATATGCTTCTTCGTCGATTTGCTAAGGAGCGCTTTCAAGGCTTCATCATCCATTTCACCTATACAAAAGGAATTTCAAGATCAAAAGAAGTTTCCGCAAAGGTCAGGAATGTAAAAACGACGAATATTATATCTACTGATAGTAAATTATAACCCAAGGCTCAACCAAAGTTTGGGAAAGCTTAAAAATAACACAAAAGAATTTGTGATTTGGGCTCAGAAAGTCATGTTTTTCCAGCATCTCTCTATTAAAAAACAATTGCATTTTCCTCTCCTTCGCACCTTATTCTAAAATATGATCCCTACGTGACTCATATGACTTGGTATCATCCTAAAAAAACAAGCTAAGTAGGATGTTGACGAAAAGAAGAAGGGAAATTATCAGAGTTTGAAATAAAGAAATATAAGTCGACTGATCTCTGAGTCTTTCGAGGAACTATCGTCAGTGTGAGAAATGCGGATTAAGGATCTTAAAGCTAGAATTAACACTAGAGGGGGGTGAATAGTGTTTTAAGAAATTTGTTAATCTTTTTGAGTTTATCTAACTTTATTAACAATGTATATACTAATTAGACACAGATATGAACACAGAATCAAACACAGATGCAAATATAAAGTAAAAGCAGTAAAGGAAAGAACACGCCGGATTTTATACTGGTTCGGAGTTACCCTACATCCAGTCATGTACAACTAAGTACAGATTTCCTTTCAAAAGCAATTCAATAATTACAACCATCGATTTCAAGGCTACGAGGTACACCCTCCAGAATACCAATCCTCTAGGTAGAGATACTTGATTTCCGGGGCAACAAGTTCACCCAATTGATTTCCAAGGCTACAATCACACCTTTTCTCGCTTGATTGATTTCAAAGGCTACAATCACACCTTTTCTCGCTAATATATTACAAAGAAGTCTATAACTCTGAATAGCACTGAGAACCTTGTAGAGATAGTGATGTAGAATCAAACTAGAAGTAATCGAGTATGATTCGATGTTGATTTCAGCAGAGTAATGATATGATTTTGTAATAAGAAATGTGGAAGATGAAGAGGAGTGAAAATCAAAAAAAATATGATTGAAAATTCGTTGAAACTGACCCCTATTTATAGAAAACCAACAGCCATGACCATTCATGAAGAGTTATGGTGAATAGACACTTCTTTTGAAATTTGAATTTGAACTTCAACTGTCACTATGTCGACATACTACCTAGGGGCATGTCGACATCCCTCGGCCAAAAATGATAATTTGAATTTCTATAAAAACAATATTTATCTTATATAAAAACTATTTAAAACTTTATAAATATACTTGAATATAGTTGAAATTCATAAGTAAATGTAAAGAACAATAAATACATAATTTAAGTATAATTTTATATTTAAATCTAAGTATAAATATTAAAAGTTAAATATATTATTTGAAAAGACATTTAAAAACAGGAGTATTTTGACTTTGAAATTAAAGATGTTTTGAGGCTAAAATTATTTAAAATCAGGATAGAGAGTTTCGAATCTTTTAAAAGGAAAGTTTTGAAATCATTTTGAAAACAAGATAATTTTGTAAAATCATTTGAATTAAAATTAGTGGATACAAAAAAATGTCCCACTAGATTTTCGTAGGTTCCATCCTACTTAGGGTTCCATCCCTTTAACGAGCTCGAAGTGGATTCCATTCCACGAATAAATTGGATATTAAGATGCCAGTGCTTTTCTACGAGTTTTAACAAATATTCCTAATAAAACAGACTTAACCTTGAACTCTTGATAATCTTGATACTCATGAGTCTTCTATCTCTGTATCTTGAATCTCTATACTGTACAGTCTTCATTCTTGATACCTGCATGGTTAGATCCTACAAATACATATATATCTAAACTTGTAATGTTAGTATTTATATTTTATAATCTATTCTAAGGTTGTTGTCATCAAAACCATCATCTCAAGGACTAACAATCTCCCCCTTTTTGATGATGACAACCTTTGTTTATAAAATATTCCTTCTATCCTAATAACTCCCCCTAAAACTAACAACTCCCCCTTATTATATGCCTAACTACCCTATTTTATACTTCTCCCCCTTTGTCATCAACAAAAATTTACTCTCCCTTACTCTTGGACTTTAGTACCTGCATTGATAAACTATACAACAGAATATATAATATATAGATTAAGAAATAATGATACTTATGAGCATGATAACTTAACTAAAGACTATATTCATTTTAATGTATATATATACATGTTTCACACAGCAAACTTCAAACCAAATGAAATCAATCCACACAAAGTATCAATCCAAACCAAATCAAATCAAACAAATTAATTCAAACAAATCAATCAAAGAAAGAAAACTAAACGTTACAAGGAACATCAACCCATCCTTCTTCTCCAAAGATAGGGTCTTGTTTGATGGCATCCCAATTTTATTATCAACAGATAGAGAAACTGGAGGATGTGCTTCGTTATCAGCCTTGTGCAGGGAGGAGATCATCCATCGAATTACATCGAAGTGTCTCTCTTGTTCCTTGATCATCTGCATTTGTCTTAATTCTAAGTGACGTTAATTATGGAGGATGATAGAGAGAACATTCTTGAATGAATTGAGTGTTTCTTCAAGATTTTCAGATAGATTATGAATAGGATTGGCTATAATTGAATTAGAGAAAGAAATGAAGGATATAAATAATGAGAAATAAATTTCAGTGAAGATTTCTGGAAGACAAAGGTATATATAGGTGTAGAAATTCGTTTGAAATGAATAGGCATTTGGTAGTTATTCAAATTTCAAATTCAAAATCAATAGTCACTTCTGACCAGTACATGTCGCCATGGTCAAGGGGGGTATGTCGACATACTTCAGTGAAAATTGATGATAATTTTATTTTGAGAATAATGATGTATATATATTTCTATAATATACTAACATTTATTCTAGATATAAAATAAGCTAGATGACAGGAAGGAAATTCAATTTCATTGCATAATTGGATAATACAATGATTAAACATAAGGAACTATACGAACATTCGAAACAAACTAAGACAAATACAATAAGATACTAAAAGATAAAACTAGTTAGAAGATGAAGATGATGAAGATAGTCCAAGTTTCTTGCTGACTTTTGAAAAGAACTTGTTCATCTTCGAAGACATGTTATCCAACTTCTTACTAACAGATCGTTTTAAAATCCGTTGATTCTCCACAATTATCTTTTGGTTTTTGAGAAGGGTTTTGTTGGATGGATTGGAAGGGTATTCAATACTTTCTAAGGATGTTTCACCTTCTTCTTCTTCTTCTATTTCCATTTCATCCCTTTCTTCTTCTTCTTCTATTTCCATTTCATCCCTTTCTTCTTCTTCTTCCTCTTCCATTTCTTCATGAGCCAAATGCTCTTCCTTTTCGGTAAGAGTCTCATAAGGTTGAAAAACATATGGGATTTTCATGAGAGAAATGTTTGAGATATTAAAAACTTTTCTAGAGACAAATTCTTCACCTTTGAAATCCACTCCAAAATAGTTAAAAATCCGAGTAAGGTAAATTCCATGATATAAAGTGTTTTCTCCCATTTCAAAATTTTTAGGACGAAGTTCATCCAAAATAACTTGCACTCAATTAATGTCATAATTTTCGAAAATACCAAAAAGTGCTTTGCACACTTTTGAAGTAGGATTGTTAAAATTACCCGATCTTGGGGTCAAAGTATGTTGTAAAAGAAGATTGACAATCCTTGCTTTAGGACAAAAGTTTCGGTTTTTAAATTCAAAGTTTTCATCTCCTTCAAAAATATGATGAAATGTCTCACGATCACATTCAGCGATTTTAAAACTAGAAAGATCCATTCCCGTGCTTTTGCAATTAAGAATGGTACCCAAGAGCTCACAATTCAAAACAATTTGAGTCTCTTTGACACTACTCCAAATCTCATTCTCATTTCCATTATAAAAAGCATGGTTTAGATTAGCATAAAAGATTTTGACAAGATTAGGATAGCAAACAAAATCGTTTTGAGAAAAGTCAATAAGACTTAAAACACCATTGTTTGCAAAAAGAGAATCAATTTCATAAGAAGAAAAATCTTGAAAAATAGCAAATTTTCCGGGATGGACTTTGGCATAATTAGCATAATTGATGTATGCTTTAATTGCCTCCGGATCATTGAATAATTGCTCTTTGATTTTTCTGGAAATTCTCATGGTTGAGGGGTTACTTGAAGAAGCCATTAGAGTAAAGAGTAGAGTGCTTGAAGATATGAAGAGAGAGTTTGAATTTGAAAATGAATGTGAAAAGATATGATAAAAGATAGTAGATAAATAGACTTTCAAAGGACATATTCTCTGGTCAAAAGGTATCTTTTCAGAGAAATAAATGAAGTGAAAAGGTGGAGGGAAATTCAAACCTTTGAATTCAAAATTTGAAATTCAAATTCAGGTAGGCATGTCAACATCGTGGTAGGGGCCATGTCGACATGTGCCTGTGAATTTTCATGATATGATTTTCCTAAGATATCTAATATACATATATATAAATATTAGAGGAAATTAGGGAAACGGACAAACTTTGACAAAAAATCAGTCTAAAGGACGCCAAGTTTTATTTTTTGGCTGAAGGACAAACGTTGAAAAAAATTAGGTTGAAGGACGATGCTAGTTCTAACTAGCATTATATTCAGTTTTTACACTATACAAAATGCTAGATAGACTAGCATTATATTCAGTTTTTACACTATACAAAATGCTAGTTCAAACTAGCATTGTCCTTCAGCCTAATTTTTTTCAAGGTTTGTCCTTCAGCCCAAAGATGAAACTTGATGTCCTTCAGCCTTAATTTTTTTAAAAGTTTGTCCTTACGCCTATTTTCCACTAAATATTATTATTAATGCCTATATTTCTGAAATATTATTTTACTTATAATATATTTCAGAATGTGTCAAAAATAATAAAAATAATAATAATAATAAAATAATAGTAAAAATAGAAAATAAATTTTAAAATTCAAACAGCATATCAATTTAAAATCAATCAATCAAACAATCAAGCAACTAATTCTATGCAAGAAATTTCAACCAATTATATTGTAAACGTGTACCTTTTTCTGAGTCCTTTTCTTTTAACTCGTCGGAGTCGTGAACTGCAGTGAAATACAAATTCGAGTTATCCATCTTCTGATCATCATCACTTGAGGACGAGTCTGAGTCATCTAGAGTAGCAGTAAATGCATGCTTCCGTTTCTTTGCTGGTTCATTGTTCATAGGAGGATTCTGCCTTTCTAGATACGGACAGTTCTTTTTGATATGACCTGGTAAGTCACAATTGAAGCATTTGATGAAGTTTGGTACTGTAGTCTGATTACCGGAATTCTTAAAGTTGTTTCTCTTGGAACTATTCAATTTTCTGTACTTCAGAAATTTCCTAAAATTTCTGGTCATAAATGCTATCTCTTCATCATTGTCACTATTTGAGTCTGATCCATCGGTCAATGCATTGAATGCCATTGATTTCTTTTCAGATGCTTTGCTTTCTCTTCTCCCGATCATTTGAACTTCAAACGACATTAGATTTCCAATCAATTCTTCTATCTTTAAAGTACTGATGTCATTTGCCTCTTCAATTGCAAGTGTCTTTTGATCCCATTCTGGAGTGAGAGAATTTAAAAATTTTCTGACTTGATCTTCTTCCAAAAATTCCTTTCCCAAAGATATTAAAGAATGCACAATATCTTGAAATCGACTATACATATCTGAAATAGACTCATTAGTATTCATTTTAAATAACTGAAACTGATTTGTGAGCATGGAAATTTTGGTCTATTTAACTTTGCTTGTTCCTTCGTGAGTTACTTGCAAAGTTTTCCAGATTTCATATGCAGACTTACAAACTGACACTCTATTAAATTCATTTCTTTCAAGTGAACAAAACAGAATATTCATTGCCTTAGAGTTATTTTGTGCAACAGTCTTTTTCTCAGTGGTCCACTGTGCAAAATTAGTTGTGGGTTCAGAATATTCAGTTTGTGTGATATTCCAAGTATCTAATCCTACAGATTGTAATATATTCTCATCCTACATGCCCAATATGCATAGTTACTGCCATTAAAAAGTGGTGGTCTGGCAGTAGACTGACCTTCTACAAATGAACTAGTGTTGGTGGTAATAGTAGTACTAGTGTTAGTAGCCATTTTGAAATTTTTCAAAATTCAGATAATGAAACTTTTGAAAACAAAGCTTTGATATCAAATGTGAGAAATGCGGATTAAGGATCTTAAGGCTAGAATTAACACTAGAGGGGGGGTGAATAGTGTTTTAAGAAATTTGTTAATCTTTTTGAGTTTATCTAACTTTATTAACAATGTATACACTAATTAGACACAGATATGAACACAGAATCAAACACAGATGCAAATATAAAGTAAAAGCAGTAAAGGAAAGAACACATTGGATTTTATACTGGGTTCGGAGTTACCCTACATCCAGTCCCGTACAACTAAGTACGGATTTTCTTTCAAAAGCAATTCAACAATTACAACCCTCGATTTCAAGGCTACGAGGTACACCCTCCAGAATACCAATCCTATGGGTAGAGATACTTGATTTTCGGGGCAACAAGTTCACCCAGTTGATTTCCAAGGCTACAATCACACCTTTTCTCGCTTGATTGATTTCAAAGGCTACAATCACACCTTTTCTCGCTAATATATTACAAAGAAGTCTATAACTCTGAATAGCACTGAGAACCTTGTAGAGATAGTGATGTAGGATCAAACTAGAAGTAATCGAGTATGATTCGATGTTGATTTCAGCAGAGTAATGATATGATTTTGTAATAAGAAATGTGGAAGATGAAGAGGAGTGAAAATCAAAAAAATATGATTGAAAATTCGTTGAAACTGACCCCTATTTATAGAAAACCAACAGCCATGACCATTCATGAAGAGTTATGGCGAATAGACACTTCTTTTGAAATTTGAATTTGAACTTCAACTGTCACTATGTCGACATACTACCTAGGGGCATGTCGACATCCCTCAGCCAAAAATGATAATTTGAATTTCTATAAAAACAATATTTATCTTATATAAAAACTATTTAAAACTTTATAAATATACTTGAATATAGTTGAAATTCATAAGTAAATGTAAAGAACAATAAATACATAATTTAACTATAATTTTATATCTAAATCTAAGTATAAATATTAAAAGTTAAATATATTATTTGAAAAGACATTTAAAAACAGGAGTATTTTGACTTTGAAATTAAAGATGTTTTGAGGCTAAAATTATTTAAAATCAGGATAGAGAGTTTCGAATCTTTTAAAAGGAAAGTTTTGAAATCATTTTGAAAACAAGGTAATTTTGTAAAATCATTTGAATTAAAATTAGTGGATACAAAAAAATGTCCCACTAGATTTTCGTAGGTTCCATCCTACGTAGGGTTCCATCCCTTTAACGAGCTCGAAGTGGATTCCATTCCACGAATAAATTGGATATTAAGATGCCAGTGCTTTTCTACGAGTTTTAACAAATATTCCTAATAAAACAGACTTAACCTTGAACTCTTGATAATCTTGATACTCATGAGTCTTCTATCTCTTTATCTTGAATCTCTATATTGTACAGTCTTCATTCTTGATACCTGCATGGTTAGATCCTGCAAATACATATATATCTAAACTTGTAATGTTAGTATTTATATTTTATAATCTATTCTAAGGTTGTTGTCATCAAAACCATCATCTCAAGGACTAACAGTCAGGACAGCGTTTTTAGCCTGGGCATAAAAAAACCAGCATCACCCCTTAAAGGACTTATTACTATCAAATAGAAACTGCAGCTCATTACAAGAAAGAGTATAACTATTCTCCACATAAAGAATGAAGGTGGCGATCACAAGCGAGTATGAAAGAGGGTGAGCTAGATAGGGACAAGATCAATGGCGGTTAGCTATTGATGAAGGATTTGATTTGGAGGAAGATAGAGCCTGCATCGTATATATTTGGGAGTAAGAGAGGTAAATCCATTTGGAGGATTGTTAATACGCTCGTGGGGTTTAGGAATCCTAACCTCATAACCTATGAATCCAAATTGATTTAAAATACCCTCAATGTCTTCCGAGCGAATAATTTTAGAGAGAAAAAGCACAAAGGAAGAAGAAGAGGTCATTTCAACGATTATGAGGATAGTTACAAAAAAAGAGCGTTAAAATAAAGAGATCTAACAAAAAACAAGATCCTTACTTTGATTAAAAAGAAATTCTGAACTCAAGAATGGAATTGAGTTGGCAGATGATGATTTTCTCACCCTTTTCTTTCTTTTTCGTTATTGAATAAAAATGTAGAAAAGAACAAAGAGAAGAAGAGAAAAATATATACATACCTTAATTCGAATACCAACCACATAATCAGAATGATGAGGAAATTTGTGAAACGTCAATCAATTAACAACAAAGAATAATAAGTGCTAAGATCGTAACAGATTCACCTAGAAAATGAAAAGGGTAGTTTGACAATAATTCAGAGAGTTGGCTATTGAGGGAATGACATATATCAGGAGCATTAAGTGCGAAATGACTGCAGAGACTTTCCTTTGTTTTTAAAAAGACAAGAAAAAAGAAGAGTCAAGTAATGGGCTGCAGAGAATAAATGAGAATGAAAAACAAGTCCACAACAATCTATGATCGATGTAGACATGGGGACAAGTGCTATACCCATATTCCTCAAACCTTGTTAAAGGTAGGTCGAAGAAGGCACAAAGCCAAAAGAACTGCCCTGATGAATAATGCCAAGATAAAGAGAGAAGAAGTTGAAATGATTCGGTTGACACTAAACAAAAAGAAGTTAGAAATTGCAACTAGTCATAGAAACTGTGCTCAGTTATTCAATCAAACTCTTAGTACTATTGCCAAGAATGGCTATAAAATGTGAGAGCCAATCAGCCAACCTACAGTTAAGATATTTAATCCAGCTAATAGAGCTGGAGCCAAAAAGCACGAAGTTGCAACAAGATGATGTGCAACGCTTATAAATTAGGGTACAATGATAACAGATCTACACCAACGATCTTGCATCAAAAAATCAACATGATGCGCCACCCCAAGCTGATAAAGTAATACAGTACCATCAAGACAAGCTAATGAAGAATGCCCTACCAACAGAACAGGTTAATAAATAAATGCACTACAATTAGGACATAACAAATGTGGAGGCAAAATGAAAAGGACAACAAAAGGAAACTACTCTGCAACCAAGAATCCAATAAGCCCAATTATCAGTCTTAAAAGCTTATGCATTGCTAACTCTTTCAAGTACAGATCTACCATGCAATCATAGAGGACACTTTAAGCAGTACCAATTGGAATCCAAAGCATTCCAAGGGCTGGGCATAGGGTTACCCAAACATCACTCCACCGTAGATCTACACTTGTTAAATAAACAGCATAGAGATAAGCATCCAATCCCAGTAGTTTGTGCATACTCACACCAAGAGCAGTTCAAGGCAAGTACAGACCTATATTAAGGTGCCGCAAGTTAATCTAAGCAACCCAAACAACACAACCCTAACACAAAGCCAAACAAATGTTATGAATCAAGTAAGACAGTATAACTTCAATCATCCCAGTGCAGAACCATGCATGCAAGGCACACCAGACAACTTAGGTCAACCTCATAAGTATCAACAACTCTAAGGCAGAACGTAGGCATACCTCTCAACACCATTACAATAAAAATGATAGAGGCAGCATAGCTCATCTGGTAGAAAAGGGGGGAGTGCAGATCAGATATCAAACCTATTCGAATTAGAAGTCTCCCCCTATAATTTCAAATGTTCCCACTTCAATTTCAAGCTTCCCTCCAAAACCCAGAATTTATCCGCTCAAATCAAAATTTCCTGCCAAAGGCACGTCGGCAATCTACATGCATCAAATAGACAATGCAGATGGATGACACATGTCATGATCCAAAGGTGGAAACAAAATGGTGGAAGAGGGATTGTGGCGATGCATGTGCATCTCTATACTATAAATAGAAAAAGAACTATAGCAAGAAGGGGATCTTTATCTCAATTTGTTATTTTAATGTTTAAAAAGTAAAATTATTATACTAACTACCATTAAAATTTGTACCAAGAAAGATAAAGAAGAAAGTGACATTTCCCCATAAATGCATGATTTCTTAACATCTTAACTACGTAAATTCTTTATGTCTTTTACTTTTCTACACTTCTGTTTATTTTCACCTAGGTTTCAATGTTTGATTTTGTTCAGTTTTTACTTGAATTAAATAGCAGTTTGATTTGACATTTTAATAAACAGTTAAAGTGCAACTTCATAATTGTGTAAGCTTACAACAGCACATTTATCACCTAAAGGAAAATTTAATATCACTTAAATTTTTTAATTCTAAATCACCTAAGTAATTAACACTAAAGTTACTTCACGTTCATTTTGGGTGTTGTGGGACGAAAAATCTCACAAAGAGACGACTTGTTTAACAAGTTGAGTGGACCTTGCATGCTCTAGCAGTTGGACTTAGCAACATGTTTCCATTAACCGAGGGTAGTGGAAGATATTATTCTATTAGCCGCGTTTCGAATAAGGTACGATTCATATGAGCGGTTAGTAACCAACACCCATGCGTTCTTCATTGATCTTATGCACCAATTCTTTCACGATCAATTGGATAGAATTATGCTAGTCTTCGTTGATGATATTTGGTATACTCTAAGGAAGAATGAGACCATAAAGTACACCTGAAATTGGTGATAGAGACGCTAAAACCACACAAGTTGAAGGCAAAGTTTTCAAAATGCGATTTTTGAAAATGGGAGGTAAAGTTTCTTAGGCATGTTATTTCAGAAAATTGATTTGCAGCAGATCCATCGAAGCTAGAAACTATTAATGGTTGGAAGAGGCCAGAGACGGTCATGGAGATGAGAAGTTTCTTCGGATTGGCTAGCTATTCCATAGAACGAGAAGTTCGTATGGAGTAAAAAGTGTGAAGGGTCGTTTTAGGAGTTAAAGAAGTTATTGACGAATGCTCCTGTATTGATTTTTCCTAAAGGGAACCAGGATCTGGTAGTGTAGACTGATTCTTATGGAACTGGTTTGGGGTGGTGCTGATGCAAAGAGGGTGAGTGATAACTTATGCATCAAGGCAGTTGAGGCCGCATGAAGTTAGATATCCGACCCATGATTTAGAGTTGGTAGCGGTGGTGTTCGTGCTAAAGATTTATAGACATTAATTGTTGGAAGAACAATTTGAGTGATATATGGATCACAAATCCCTTAAGTATCTATTCTCTTAGAAGGAGTTGAATATGAGGCACTAGAGATGGCTTGAATTTCTAGTGGCATATGATTTTGGGATAGAATATATGCTAGGAAAGGGAGCAACGTTGCCGATGCTTTTAATAGAAAGCATGATAATGAAGTGTTAGCCATGATTGAAGAATGGAAGACGGTAGACACGCTAGCCTCTTGCAGAGTGCATTATAGGTAGAATACTAGATCGAGTAGAGATCTGGGCATTTTAGCAAGTTTGGAGGTGCATCTAGCACTTATGGATAAAATTGCTGCAAGCAAAGAGAGGACCCATTAATTTTCAAAAGAATTAGGCGGTTAGAGATGGGGGAAGATGTTGAGGATTTGAAAGGATTCGAGGTAGACTCTATGGGATGGCTTAGAACAAAAGGAATACTATGTGTTTCGGATATAGGAGACAATTGAAAGGAAGTCTTAGAAGAAAGTCATTGGTCGAATTTACTATTCATCCCATGGGTACGAAGATGTATCGTGATATGTCGAGCGTTTTCTTTTGGGAAGAGATGAAGAGATATATCTGTGAATGTGTGAAGAGATGTTTTACTTGTCAACAAGTAACAACTTAATATCAAAAACCAAGTGGTTTACTTCAACCTTTGGAAGTACCGACTTGAATGTGGGATTCCATGTCTATTGATTTTGTTGATGGGTTGCATAGGTCAAGGATGGAAAATGATAGTATTTTGGTTATAGTCGATAGATTGACTAAGAGTGCCCACTTTATCCTCATAAAGTCGACAAGGACTGCAGCTAGTTTAGCTAGTCTAGCAAAGGTATATATAAAGAATGTAGGAGACTATATGGGATACCGAGCAGTATCATTAGCGATAGAGACCCATTGTTTACCAGTGAGTTTTAGAGAAGTTTGCAGAGTGCATTGGGTATAGAATTGAACTTGAGCATTGTTTAACACCTACAGACTAATGGTCAAGCTGAGAGGGTGAACCGTGTACGCAAGGATTTTCTAAGAGCATGTGTTTTGGATTTCATAGGATCTTGAGAAGATCATTTGCATCTAGTAGAATTCTCATACAATAATATTTACTAATCGAGTGTCGAGATGGTACCGTTTGAGGCGCTGTATGGCAGATCATGTAATTTGTAGGTATGTTAGATGGACATGGGAGATAGACTATTGCTAGGACACGATTTGGGAAGAGGTACTACCAACATGATAGAGTTGAGAATGAAGGCAGCGTAATCGAGGCTGAATATTTAGGCTGACAAGCGAAGGAAAGAGCTTGAGTTTGCAGTAGGCGATCATGTGTTCTTGAAAGTTTCTCCGATGCAAGGAGTTATGTGCTTTGGGAAGGTAGAGAAGTTGCACCTATATATGTTGGACCATTTCCAGTGATCGAGTGGATTGGTAAGCTCACTTATCGAGCTAGGCTACTAAGTTGTTTAATAGGCGTGTATAATGTTTTTAATATATTGCATTTGAGGAAATGTGTGCACGACCCAAGTTCTTTAGTGGAACCGAGGGCGATAGAGGATTTATCTGTAGAGCCAGATTTGACATATGTGGGACGACCGAAGGGGATAGTAGGTCAGGGTACAAAGGAATTGAGGTACAAAGTATCAAACTTGTTCCTGTCCAGTGAAGTGACGACAAAAAAGATTGTACCTAAAAGGTAGAGGATAAGATTAGGAACATTTATCCTAAGTTATTTTGGACATTCATGTATACATAGCAGGGTTCTTTATTTGTCTATTGTATGGACTAGTAGGGTGCTAGTACATTTATATATGATATGGTTGTGTATTAGTAGTTGCATAGATACATTTTGTTTGATGATTGATGGTTTGAATTAGTAGGGTATTGGTGTAAACTATAGTACTTGGGTGTGCTTATATGATGATGACTTTGCACTTTCAAGCTGTTAGTGTAAATTTTGCTATCCTTACCGAAATTTCAAGGACAAAATTTTTGTAAAGAGGGGAAACTATAACACCCTATATTTTATAAGGTCCATAATATGGGAAATCAAATTAAAATAATAATTAGACGATACCACTAAAGAGATGAATAAGATAATTTAATTGCATGAATGTCCTAAAGGAGATTTGATTGATTAAGCGTGGGACACTTTATAAAGTTAATTTAATGGACCAAGGGTAATTAGAGCAATTAAGTTTGGCCTTTTTAATGGAAATAAATTTAAATTTTGGATTGGAATGTTTGTGTTAAAGGAAATGTAATAGTGTGACTAGGCTAGAATAAGATATTAGCCTACTAGCACACTTTCTTTAGCCCTAACCCCTTATTTATTCCACTTCAATTCATTTTACAAAACAAAATCCTTAAACTCAAAAACTAAGGTCTGCCCCTATTTTCAAGGAAGAAGAAGAAGATTTCAAAGCTAGAAGATTAAAACTTTCAACTTTAAAGGGAAAGGAAGATTAAAACAAGGTTTCTTAAATCAAGCTAAGTAAAATCTTTCCATAAAACCTTCTAATCTATTGGGTTCAGATTTGATTTTCATATGAATGTGTAATGTTAAAATGTTTAAATGATTAAACACTATTTGGTAGTGCCTAGAAATTTAAATGAAGTCAATTTGTTCATGTTTTAAAGAAGAACATGAATTAATCTAAGTAAAATGATTTGAAATAGAAATATGATGTTTATAATGATGAAATAGAGATGGGTTTTTAATTTCATAATTTTTAGTATTAATTTGGAATAAATATGAATTTGCTAAGTTGAGAAAATAGTTAATTTCAGGTAAATTAGTTATTAAAATTAATAAATTTATTATTTTGATGTTAAATTTTGGGAAAGGGTAAAAGATGATAAAATTGATTTTTGATGAATTTTTGGGAGTTTTCCCATTAATTTTAGATTTTATATGAATTAATTGGCTAAGTAAAAGGATAATTAATTAACGGATGGAAGACGTTATTAGCCCATTTCTAAAAAGTGAACTGTAAAGATAAACATTAGCTAATGGGAATTCGACACCAAATGAGATTTGGTGTAAAGTTAATACTAAACAAGGCAATATATCAGTTTTCAACATAATTACAAGATCGCCATTTAACTGACGAGAGTATATATAACATTACATACGATGACACTAGTGGAGATAACCTACTATGGTTATTAATAAGTTAATATATGATAGCATTGAAGATATCTTCTTACGAAGGCCTATATATACATATATATTATAAGTCACGAAGGCTTTAATACATATATACCACGATAGCTTTGTGTTAGCACCAAAATTGGTCACTAACCTCGTAGAAACAGATTGTGTAGAGAAATAAGTGATAAAGGTAAATTAAACAGAGAAGACAATGCTAATTTAAATGCAGAAAGTAAGAACACCAAATTTATAGTGGTTCAGCGTAATTGCCTACGTCCACTTTGAGATTAAACTTTATTGATCTTCTTAATGATTGATTACAAATACAATTCGTGAATCAAATGCTTGAATGAAGTTGTTAAGTAGAGAAGATGAGTCTCAAAAATGGCTGAGTCTCCCCAGTGTTCTCCAAAAAGGATCCCCTTTCACTGTGACCCTGCCCCTCTATTTATAGGCAAATATGGGCTGGACTTCCCAAGTGGGCTTGGTGGCCGAACACTCTAGCCTGAGTACAGTGGTTGCTGCTTGCCGAACCAGGCATGCCGAACGCCATAATGCTGAACGATCCTTTCCATGCCGAACGGTCCCTTCCATGCCGAATGGTACGTTTGATGTGCGAGAAGTGCAGGATGGTTGCAGTTGAAGCCGAACGTATCTCTGTCCTAAGCTCTTGACCGAACAATGCATGCAGGCCGAACGATACTGCCACGTTGAGTAGTTATGCACACTGAACGTCTTCTGGATGCCGAGCACTTCTGTCGCCGAGTTCTACTGGGCACCGAATACTAATTGACGCCGAGCTCCAGCTGATGCCGAGCACTACCTGACGCCGAGTACTATCTGATGCCGAGTATCATGGATGCCGGGTACACTGGATGCCGAGTACTTCGCCGAGTACTCCTAGATGTCGAACACTCTCTGATGCCGAGTCCCACTGGATGTCGAGTACTTCGCCGAGTACTCCTAGATGCCGAACACTCTCTGATGCCGAGTCCCACTGGATGCCGAGTACTTCGCCGAGTACTCCTAGATGCCGGACACTCTCTGATGCTGAGTGCTACCTGATGCCGAGCACTAGTTGCCTGGTCAAATCTCCAGGAAACACTTGCCCCCCAAAGTGTATTATGTGATTGAACGTGATGCGCTTTGAATCTAGTTTAGCTTACCTCGGAGACGCCTTCTCGAGAATATTAGTGACAGAGGTGTGAGACGAGCGTGGTTTGGACGCCGAACGATGCGTTCGAAGCCGAACAATCCTCATGCGCCGAGCGACACTTCGCTTTGAAACCGAACGCTACGACTTTGTCCGGTTCTACCGGATATAGCCTTTTCAACTTCTATCTTCTCCGTATAAAACCAGGCATCCTTCCACTATTTTCCTTTTACACCTTCATTTCTGTCACTCCCTAGAGACTTGCAATTCTCGCCAGCCTATCAGATCTAAAGCCTAATCGATCTTTCCTCAGCTTCGATCTTCGAACTAGGTATTATCCCTTCCATGATCAAATTACTTCAACACGAGATTTAGGTTTATGTGTAGCCGAGAGGGTCACGTGGAAAACTGGATATTTCTATGGTTGTATGATGTGTGTCGAGTAGAAATGGCTCACATATTTGGAGTTGTCGAACGGTGCATGGTAGTTAGGCCTAGTTCCTTCGTGTCGAACAAGACTGGAAGAAAAAGAAAGATGGGGTGCCGAACGGCGTAATCTTCGCTGAGCGATCTGTTCTTGTTGTTCGGCGCAGATGGAGAAGGAGTAGGGTGGAACTGTAATCGAGGGTGGAGCGCTACTTTAGCCGAACAAACTAAGGCCGAACACTACCCAAATGCCGAACAGTATATGTGCTGAACAACTGACATGCCGAACAGACACACACATGCCGAACAGAACTTAGACCGAACAATACAATTGCCGAACACCATTTAAATGCCGAACAATATATGTTTTGAATAACTGGCCTGCCGAACAAACATTCATGCCGAATACTATACCTAGGCCGAACAATATCAAGGTCGAGTAATGCACATGTCGGACAATTATAAATGCCGACCAATGATAAATGTTGAACCATACTTAGGCCGAACACTGTAAATGTCGAACGAACAATTGCCTTGCCTAATCAATACAAGGACAAAGATCTAAGCACACCATCATGTGAAACTGACCCGGATCATTAACTCCCTAGCTTTAGTAAACTTAAACCTAGACTTTGAAACTGTAATCACCTCAAGGCGGGCTTTTTGAGACGGTCAGCGATGACGGTCTTCGAAGGCGACGATTCGAAGCTCATTTTTGTATCTTTGAAATTTTTAGATTCTTATTGCTTGTACACAATTGCTTGCACTAGTTCACACACCACGTGGGGGGAAAACTCGTGTTGCTAATTCTAACGTTCAACGTTTTTTAAGTATAGTTTTCTCAAGCACTTAGCCAGGTTCGTTATTTATTGGGGATGTCAAGGAAGTCTAGCTCCGCCACTATATCCGACAGGCCTAGGCCGTCATCAAGGCCAGAAGCCGCTGATACTTCTAATCCGTCGACTTCTCCCGCTCATAACTTAGCACCTGATGCCCTGGAGGCAACAATTCTACTAGACAATCCGATTGATTCACAAGCTTCGAAGATCAACGAAGTCGTACTCCGACGAATATGCTCCATCCATGGGATTCCTTTCGCCGACGTGTTAGTCCCTTCGCGACACGATCGTCCTCACCTGTCCCCAGTCGGGTATACCGCCTGTAACAAGTTCATGTGTTGGATGGGCAGCGTGCCTCCGTTTAATTTATTCCTCAGGGATGTATTGCAGTATATCGACATTGCTCCGTCGCAGCTGCACCCGAACGGTCATGCATTTCTATATGGGACCTACTTACTTTTCATGGTCGTCTTCTCCAGACCTCCAACCGCTGGCGATATCAGACACATCTATATGATCAAGAGACGGAAAGAAAGTCCTTCCTTTATGTTCCTCGAGCCGTACCACAAATGCCAAATCTTGACAGGGGCATGCAGTAAATTCGCCCTGTACAAACAGGAGTGGTTCTATGTGCGTTGCCCTCCTGGTTTTGCAAGGAGATGGGTTGAAGGCAGTAAGTCTCTCTGCTGAATCATTATTCGCATTTAACCGGAGTCATGCTTTTTCTAACTCCTTGTTTCATCTTTTCAGGTATCAACCCGCGTCCGGAAGGCCGAGGATATTCTGAGGCCGTTGAGGCCATTAGAGCTCTTCCTGCCGAGGAACGAGACATTCGGTCCATCGTTTCAAACGAGTCATTGTTGAGGTTTGGCTTGCTTGCCCCTGGTCGCCGAATTAGCCTTCCGGAGGGCGTCTCTATCCCCAAGCCAGCATCCGGTAAAGGGAAAAAACAGGCCGGATCGTCGTCACGCCGCACTCCCGATACGCACGAAGAAGGTGAGCGCAAAGAAGATGGAGCTCCTGAGACTCAAGGCGAGAATGTGGGACCCGCTTGGAATCCGGCGGTCAAAGTTCAAGACATTGAAACGTCATCCTCCCCTTCGAAGGGAAAGAAGAGGTTAAAATACAAAGTTCAGAAAGAGAAAGTTGGCGGCACTTCAAAAGTTATGCCTGTCCCGCCCGAGAAAGAGGCTTCCTCGTAGCACCTGGAAAGTTCCCTGAGGGGTCTGTCGAACCTTTCTATTCCCGAAGATATACTTAATTACGGTTTCGATGATCCTGAAGCCCTCAAATTTTCTTCTCCCGCTAGAGGCAACGCGGGAGTTCAACTCCCGATCCAAGGAGACAATACTCCGATCAGTAAAGATAAAAGAACAGGTCCGTCGGGGGGAACACTAGGACACACACGCATATACGCATTCCATCGTACACTTCAAGTTTTTTCTTATTTCCCGGGTTTTTCTTAACTCGTTGTTATCTCCATTCTTTGCAGGTGACATGGGACGCTCTCATGGACTCGATCGCCTTCACGGCTCTTCGATATTTCATCATTCCGGACGGGACTCAGGTTCTGGAAGACGCAGGGACAGAGACGATTATGAAGATAGAGACAATCGTCCCCGCGATTCGTCTTATCGTAAGAAAGTCTATTCTCAATCTTCACAGTCCCATGATCCTCTTCCTTCAACTGAGCCGGAGAGAGAGAAATCTTCACAGAAGGGTTACCAACCCGATGCTCCTCGAGAACAACACTCCGGTTCCTCGAGCACAAGGCAAATTAGGGAGCAACGAAAAAGAACAGAACTTCCTAAGCCTCCTCCCCCTACTCCCGCGGTTGATCCAACTGTAGCGGAAAAGATGGTCGATCTGAAGGCTAAGTTTCCGAAAATCTGCTTTGACGGTCTGAAGTTCCTCCCGGCTATCCACCATATTCCTGGGCACGTGAAGCAGAGTGCCATTGCTTGTAATAACAACGTCTATGTTCAACATGACGCGTTCATTCATTTGGTTGAAAAGATCTCGGAGGTGTCTGTTGAACGTCAATATGAGATTGATCGCCTGAAATTGGAGGCGGGCTGCGACAAGAACATTATCAAGCACCAAGACGAAGAGCTCGCTTCGTACAAGTCGAAACTGGAAGCCGCTGAACAAAGCGCAAAAGATACTGTTGAGGCAGTTACTCGTTTAGAGATGGCTCACAAGAAAGAGCTTGACGAAGCAGTCCAGCGCAGCGGTGCCCTCGCCCTAGAAAAAGATTCCGTTCAAAAAGAAAGGGACGCGCTCGTCGCGCAAGTCAGAGAACTGAAAGAATTACTCTCTAAGGAGAAAGAGGACAGGGTAGCTGCCTAAGAAGAATCACAACGATACTGTGATGAAATCGTTGCTACCCGGCTCCTGAAAACGAAACTCGATGACGAATTTGCTGAGGTTGAGAAAATGAAGGACGAGGCCCGTGAAGAGGACAAAAGAAAAGCTGCGGAGGAGATTGACTCTCGCCTCGAGGCGGCCGCAGAAGCTGGCAGGGAAGAGGTCAAATGCATGTTTGACCCGTTGATTGCTGAATATGGAGCCCGCGTCCTTATGCATCGCGACTTAACATTCTTGGGCGACGGCTATCTCGAATCCCTAGCTGAGGCCTGGGAGACTTTGGTAAAGATCAGGAAAATTGAGTCGGGCTCCGAAGAGGTCGATGAGGATGCCTTGGTGAAGGAGTTTCTTAGGGGGAATGAGCCAGCGGATCTATCCGCAGCTCTGCCGCTTTATAGCAAAGGCTCTCCCCTTCAAAAAGAGAAAAGTGATGAAGCTGGTCCGTCTGGGGCCAAGACTACCGTTCCTCATATTGCCGCTGCTCCCGCTGCTCAACCGACCGGTCGGCCGACACTTGATCCGTTCGAGCAGCATGTCGGTTATGACCCTGAAGATCCCGGGCTCGGTGCTCATGTGCTATCCCCTATCCTGGAGGGTGAAACCCCACGCGCCACCGATAGTCAGCCGGAACATGGTAGGAAATTCTTCTTCTCTAGAAGTTGAAAGATCTGGCATTCTCCAGCAACAGTTATTCGTTTTAACGTTCATTCTTTATGTTTTCATGCAGGCTGTCCTGACCCCGAGCCAACTCCGAGGAGCGATGATGCTAAGGAGGAGGCAGAGAAAACTAGCGACGCTGTCCACGCGGGAGTAATTCCTGGTCCCGATGCTCAAGTGATTGGGGCGCTAGATGATGATAAGCTTGACACTTCATCTCCTGCTGGAGGAAGTGATGAGATTGAAATCACTGGTGCCTCTGAGCATACTTCAAAGATGAGCATGAAGGACCGCCTCGCCGCAGAGGAGAAGAAAAAGGTCGAGGTCAAAATTGAACCTGAAATTCTGGAACTCACCGATCCTCGGAACAGACCTTTGAAAATCATTCTCCCGGGCAGGTCCAAACCACTGGAAGTTCCATCTCCTACTCCTGACTCCACTTCTCTAGCAAGCAAGAAATCCAAGAAAAAGCGTGAGGGAGAGGAGTCGTCGGAAAAAACAAAGGAAGACAAGAAGAAGATGCCTAAGAAATAATTGATACACTCGTTCAACGAGCATCTTGCTTAAGTCTTGTAGTTGTTTTTATCTTTGTAGCTTGTAGCTTGTATAGATAAGTTCTCAACTCTGAGTTTTGTAGGAGTAACTGTGTAACCCCATTTTGAACTATTGAATGAAGTTTAGTTTCTTTTTTGTTTGAATGATTCTCTTGCTTTTCTTTTGTTTGCTGATTAATTGTAGTCGCAGCTCACGTTCTTATAAGTCGCATTATCTCCCAGTCCATTTTCGTGTGGTTCAAACATCTCCAGATATGGCATATTTCTTGTTCTACATCTCTCGAGTACTTGGACTTTTTTTTTTTAAATCTGCGCTCCGAGGATTTAGAGTAAGTTGATCCGCGTTCAGGGGATTCGGAGGTTCGCATCGTTTATACTCTAGTCCGCACTCTAGGGACTTAGAGTACTGCGATCCGTGCTCTGGGGACTCGAAGATTTGAAATCGTTTATACTCTAGTCCGCGCTCTGGGAACTTAGAGTACTCCGATCCGCGCTCTGGGGACTCAGAGACTTGAAATCGTTTATACTCTAGTCCGCGCTCCGGGGACTTAGAGTACTCCGATCCGCGCTCTGGGACTCGAAGATTTGAAATCGTTTATACTCTAGTCCGCGCTTCTGGGACTTAGAGTACTCCGATCCGTGCTCTGGGGACTCGAAGATTTGAAATCGTTTATACTCTAGTCCGCGCTCTGGGGACTTAGAGTACTCCGATCCGCGCTCTGGGGATTCAGAGATTTGAAATCGTTTATACTCTAGTCCGCGCTCTGGGGACTTAGAGTACTCTGATCCGCGCTCTGGGGACTCGAAGACTTGAAATCGTTTATACTCTAGTCCGTGCTCTGGGGACTTAGAGTACTCCGATCCGCGCTCTGGGGACTCGAAGACTTGAAATCGTTTATACTCTAGTCCGCGCTCTAGGGACTTAGAGTACTCCGCTCCGCACTATGGGGATTCGAAGATCTGAAATCGTTTATACTCTAGTCCGCGCTCTGTGGACTTAGAGTACTCCGCTCCGCGCTCTGGGGATTCGGAGATCTGAAATCGTTTATACTCTAGTCCGTGCTCTGGGGACTTAGAGTACTCCGCTCCGCGCTCTGGGGATTCGGAGATTTGAAATCGTTTATACTCTAGTCCGCGCTCTGGGGACTTAGAGTACTCCGCTCCATGCTCTGGGGATTCGGAGGTTTGAAATTATTTATACGAGTCCGTACGTCGTACGGGATAATGTAGTTCGTCATCGAATTATGAGATATAGAAATGTTAGTGATTCATGGAAAATACGGCTTCAAGCCTTTATTAATGAAAATCAACTGAATTGCTCGATTACAACTTTAAAAAGAAACTAAGTTATGACTGAACGGAAACATGCAGGAAATAACAGTGCCTAAAACAAGAAAGAAAACATGTTAAATGTAATCGTGCCGCAGATGTTCATTGTTCCATGCTCGGGGGAGCGTCGTGCCATCAACGGTCGCTAGCTTGAATGTTCCCTCTCCAAGCTTCCGTTCAATGGCGTACGGACCTTCCCAGCTGGGATTCATACGTGATGGTACTGGGAAGACTCGTTTCAGAACGAGATCACCCACATCAAAGATCCTTGGGCGGACTCTGCCGTCGTAGTAACGCTTGACTCGGTGTCTATGCGCTGCCGCCCTTAACTCAGCTTCTTCACGCTTTTCATCGATGTCGTCCAGTGATTCCAACAAGAGATTCTGGTTCGTCTTGGGATCATAGTATGTCACTCGGTGCGATGGAACTTCAAGTTCCACGGGTATAACGGCTTCAGAGCCGTATGCCAAGGCGAATGGAGTGTGGCCGGTCGCGGACTTGTGGGTAGTTCTATACGCCCATAATGCTGTCGGGAGTTCATCTACCCACTTGCCTCCAACCTTCTCCAGACGCTTCTTCAGTATGGACTTGATTATTTTGTTAACGGCCTCGACTTGTCCGTTAGCTTTCGGGTGTGCAACGGCGGCGAACTTCTTCTCGATGCCATACTCTAAACAGAACTCTTTGAACTCTTTGCTTTCAAATTGTGTCCCGTTATCCGTAATGATGGTGCGAGGAAGGCCAAAGCGGCATATAATGTTTTGTACAACGAAGTTAATGACCTTCTTAGAGGTGATTGTGGCCAAAGGTTCTGCCTCAGTCCATTTTGTGAAATAGTCGACTGCAACTATCGCGTATTTTGCGCCACCTTTGGATATAGGCAAAGAGCCGATTATGTCGATTCCCCAGATTGCGAATGGCCAGGGACTAATCATTTGTGTGAGTTCCGTTGATGGAGCCCTCGGGATTTTCGCATATCTTTGACACTTGTCACATTTTCTTGCGTAGTCTGCGGCGTCCCGATTTACGGTTGGCCAGTAATATCCATAGCGGAGGATCTTCTTTGCTAGCGTTTGCCCCCCAGTATGGTCGCCACATTCCCCTTCGTGAACCTCTCTTAAGACCCGCTTTGTCTCGTCATGAGCGATGCATCGTAATAATGGGACTGAGAATCCTCTTCGATACATTAATCCATCCTGAATCACGTATCGCGCGGCCTTTCGAAGGACCTGCCGTCTTTCACTCCTTTTTTCTGGTAAAGCCCCGGTCGTCAGGTACAGTTTGAATGGGGTTATCCACGATTCCTTCTCGATTTCCGTTTCCAACACGCGATCGACTTTCATCTCGTCTATGCTCGGGGCATGCAAGACTTCAACGGGATACAATCCCATTTGCTGTGCATCGCCGGTACTCGCAAACTTAGCCAGCAAGTCGGCTTCTTTGTTCTGTTCGCGCGGGACATGTGAAATGTCATAACGCTCAAGATTTGAGAGTAGTTCTTGGACCTGAACAAGGTACGGAGCAAGCTTTCGTCCCTTTGCTTGGTAGTCTCCCCGTACTTGGTAAACCACCAACTGTGAGTCACAAAAGATTTCAATTGATTTGATCCCGAGCTCCCCGATGAGCTTCAAGCCAGCGATCAGTGCTTCATATTCTGCTTCATTATTTGTAGCCGGGAAATCAAGCTTCAAAGCATAACACATTGATCGGTTTTCCGGAGTTATAAGAACTATGCCCGCATCGGAGCAACGGTCGTTTGATGCCCCATCAGTGTATGATTTCCATCGAACGGGGGGAATGATGTCGTGATTACCCGGTTCGACGGGTATGGTAAACTCAGCGATAAAGTCTGCTAATGCTTTCCCTTGTATGGCTCTCCGTGGTAAGTAGGCGATATCGAATTGGCTCAACTCGATGTTCCATTTTAGCAATCTTCCAGAAGTTTATGGTCGTTGGAGTACCTGCCGCAGGGGTTGATCGATATAAACACTGATTGAGTGTGCTTGAAAGTATGGGCGCAGCTTACGTGATGCAATCACCAAGCAATAAGCCAATTTCTCGATTTTAGGGTAATTTCTCTCTGCCCCCGTTAAACACTTGCTAACATAATACACCGGCTTCTGGACACGATCCTCCTCGCGAACTAAAGCCGCACTTATCGCATGCGGGGATACAGCCAGGTATACGTACAACATCTCATGGTCTACTAGTTTTGATAGCACTGGTGGACTCTCCAGATGCCTCACCAGATTCCGGAAGGCTTCCTCACAACCAGGCGTCCATTCAAAATTCCACTTTCCTTTCTTTATTATATCAAAGAATGGGATGCACTTGTCAGTTGCCCTGGATATGAATCGACTTAACGCAGCTACTTTTCCATTCAAGCTCTGTACCTGCTTTATAGTCCTGGGCACTTGCACGTCTCGAATAGCTTGGATCTTTTCTGGGTTAGCCTCGATTCCTCTAGCATTGACGATGAATCCCAAAAACTTCCCCGATGCAACGCCGAAGGAACACTTCAGAGGGTTGATCTTCATCCCATAAAACCTGAGTATATCGAACATTTCAGCAAAGTCTCGAATGTGGTCGTTTGACCGTCGTGACTTCACGAGCATGTCATCCACATAGACTTCAATCGTTCTACCCAGTTGGTCCTTGAACATTCGATTCACTAAACGCTGGTAAGTCGCTCCTGCGTTCTTCAATCCAAAGGGCATCACTACATAGCAATATAGTCCGACATTTGTAATGAAGCTGGTGTGTTCTTGGTCTGGAAAATGGATCGGGATTTGGTTGTACCCTGAGTATGCATCCATGAATGATAACAGCTCGTGTCCTGCGGTGGAATTGACCAACTGATCGATCCTTGGCAATGGGAAACTGTCCTTTGGACATGCTTTGTTCAAGTCGGAATAATCTACGCAAGTCCTCCATTTCCCATTCGCCTTTTTTACCAGTACGGGGTTGGATACACATTCGGGGTAGAGGGCGTCGCGAACGACCCATTTGCTTTGAGTTTGTCCACCTCCTCTCCGAGAGCGGCGGACCTCTCCGGATCCATTCCTCTCCTTTTTTGTTTAACTGGAACGTATTTCGGGTCTATGTTCAACATATGACTCGTGATGGTGGGAGAAATCCCACACATATCAGAATGCGTCCAGGCGAAAACATCAAGATTCGCTCGGAGGAAGTTGCTAAGGTCTTCAGTCATCGCGGGGCCAAGCTGTGATCCGATCTTTAGTATTCGCGATGGGTCGTCTCGGCTAACTGAGATGTCAATCATTAACTCGGGCGGTGCTACCTTCTCTTCCCTGGGTTTCTCATCGTCGTCTCTCGGATCTATGCCTCTGAAGATCCGAGAACTGTGCCCGAGCCAGGGCTCGGGCACTACTTGTCAATTATCCGTATTAAGGATGCGGACGGGATTGTCCGCAACCTTTCCCTTCTCCCTCCGATGGGCCTCTCGGAGCTCAGCCACATAACAGGAACGACCAGCTGCTTGGTCGCCATGAACAATACCTACTCCTTTGTTAGTTGGAAACTTCAAAGTTAAACACCATGGGGCTAACGCTGCCCTAAATTCAGCCAGGGCCGGTCGGCCCAAGAAAACATTATATGGGGAATCCACATCCAAAACTACAAAGGGTAGAATTCGCACTCTTCGACGCTCGCCTTGTCCCAGTTCAACTGGTAACTCGACATACCCCACTGCATCGGTCGCAGCGCCGTTAAAGCCGTGAATATGAGCTTTGGATGGTTTCAGGTCTTTTGTTTCCATTTTCATTTGGTCGTAAGCCTTCTTGAAGATTATGTTGACAAAACTTCCGCAATCAATCAGAATTCTTTTTACATATGCTGGTCCGATCGTCGCAGATATGACCATCGGGTCGATGGTTGGAGCCTCTACCTGATCAGAGTCTCTGTTTTTGAACACTATATCGTCTGTCATTACGCGTTGCTGCTTAGCAGGGGTCCCATCCTCCACGTTCAAACAGCACTCAAAATCTGCATGCTTCAGGGAACTTGCATATCGCTACATCTCTTGCCAATTCTTATCTATGGGGTGAGGTCCGCCGATAATTGTATTTATGACTAGTCTACCTACGGTTCGGGCAGGCTCCTCGGGATGACGCGGAGCTGGTGCACGACCTGGGTTGGACGTTTCCTGTCCTCCTTCCTGTGGATCCTTCACAAATTCTTGCAACTTCTTCTGCCTGATCAACTTCTCGATAGCGTCGTGCAGGTGTCTGCACTCTTCCGTATTGTACCCGTAAGTCTCATGGAAGCGACAATATTTCCCGGTTCGCTTCTGTTCCTCGGTTGATTCTTTTGGACGTGGTTTTCTATATTGAAAAGTATTGCAGGTGGATAGGTAAATGTTCTCAAGCGGCACGTTCAGCGGAGTATACTCGCTGTAGCTTGGAATTCTCGACTTCCACTTCCCCGCTTCTCTCTTCTTCCCTTGATTTCTTCCTCCGGACTCCTTTGACTGCCCAGGCTTGTTCTGGACATTGACTTGGACCTTTCCCGAGCTGTCTCCGGACTGCTTTACAGCAACGTTGTTTTTCATAGACTCTTGGACAGCTCCTGGTGCCTTATCTCGTCTTACCCACCTGGCTTCCTCTTTCCTTATGAACTGGTGTGCCTTTGAGTAGAAACGCTCTAGTGTGGTCGGAGGTTTCCCTGCCAACCAATCTCCAAATTCAGACTCCGGATCCACACCTCTCATTACAGCCATTAGAATTGCATGATCATTGGGATTACTGACTTCAGTTGCCGCAACATGGAATCTCTGTAAATATTCCTTCAATGACTCCCCGGGACTTTGGATTACACTTGACAGAGACATTACGTCCTTCGGATGAGTGGTGTGTATCCTGAACTGCTCAATAAACTTCTTTGCCAACTCCTCCAAATTGGATACAGACCGCGGAGGAAGTCGGGTAAACCACATAGTAGCGATCCCAGATAGAGTAATCGGAAAGCATCTACACTTGGTGGCATCATTTGCTCTTGCTGAATCCATCATCCATTCGTACCTCATGACGTGTTGTCTGGGGTCAGTCTTCCCCTCATACGCGGGGATAGTAGGCATACTAAACTTCCTGGGGTACGCCGCCTGCAACACAACATCTGTGAATGGAGTATGACTTCGTGACACTCCCCAATCATCATTCGATAAGTCCTGATTTTCTTTCATCAATTGCCTGATCATGGCTGTCAGATCTGGTGTCTGAATGGAAGGTGGAAGGTTAGAGTCTGTTCTACGTGACTGTCCGTGCTGATGCCTCCTCTCCTGGCGATCTGCCAATCATGCGTCTTGAGGTTCGCCATCGTTAGCGTTTTGATGGTCTGGGCCTCCATCCTCCATTTGCACTCCGGTCCTGAAGTTTCCAGCTCTTGCTTGGTCACGGTCTCCATCTGTTTGAACAGCAGCTTATGCTCGTGCAGCTTCAGTCTTACGGCATCTGCGCTTGGGAGGTTCATCAGAGGAAGTAGAGCTGTCAGATGAGGAATAAGGAGCGGGATTGCCCCCAGCATTCTGTTGCTGCTGTTGAGTGAGCTGTGCCATCAGGTTGGCGTTAGCTTGCATCTGCTCTCCTAGTTGTCTCCTGCTTTCTCTGAATTCTCTCATTAAGTCGTTGAACTCTATCCTGGTGACAACCGGAGCTTGGTCCTGAGCGGCAATTCCTACATCCGAAATTGTTGGTTGATTGCTAGGTCCTGCTTGTTGCATGCTAGCAGTCTCAAGGGCATCCGCATTATGAGAAGCTGACCTCGTACGTGGTCTCGCCATTGTAGAATTATTGTTATGAACTCTAAGTAGAATCAACAGATGTCCTATCAATGAGTCAGATCTTCTTTGGGGGATTTTTTCAATCCAGTAGCTTCAAAGCAGATCCTCGAGGTCTGAGAATTCAATTCTCAGTGAAAGCACCAAAGTGTTAGCACCAAAATTGGTCACTAACCTCGTAGAAAAAGATTGTGTAGAGAAATAAGTGATGAAGGTAAATTAAACAGAGAAGACAATGCTAATTTAAATGCAGAAAGTAAGAACACCAAATTTATAGTGGTTCAGCGTAATTGCCTACGTCCACTTTGAGATTAAACTTTATTGATCTTCTTAATGATTGATTACAAATACAATTCGTGAATCAAATTCTTGAATGAAGTTGTTAAGTAGAGAAGATGAGTCTCAAAAATGGCAGAGTCTCCCCAGTGTTCTCCAAAAAGGATCCCCTTTCACTGTGACCCTGCCCCTCTATTTATAGGCAAAATGGGCTGGACTTCCCAAGTGGGCTTGGTGGCCGAACACTCTAGCCCGAGTACAGTGGTTGCTGCTTGCCGAACCAGGCATGCCGAACGCCATAATGCCGAACGATCCTTTCCATGCCGAACGGTCCCTTCCATGCCGAATGGTACGTTTGATGTGCGGGAAGTGCAAGATGGTTGCAGTTGAAGCCGAACGTATCTCTGTCCGAAGCTCTTGATCGAACAATGCATGCAGGCCGAACGATACTGTCACGTTGAGTAGTTATGCACACTGAACGTCTTCTGGATGCCGAGCACTTCTGTTGCCGAGTTCTACTGGGCGCCGAATACTAATTGACGCTGAGCTCTAGCTGATGCCGAGCACTACCTGACGCCGAGTACTACGCCGAGTACTATCTGATGCCGAGTATCATGGATGCCGGGTACACTGGAGGCCGAGTACTTCGCCGAGTACTCCTAGATGTCGAACACTCTCTGATGCCGAGTCCCACTGGATGCCGAGTACTTCGCCGAGTACTCCTAGATGCCGAACACTCTCTGATGTCGAGTCCCACTGGATGCCGAGTACTTCGCCGAGTACTCCTAGATGCCGAACACTCTCTGATGCCGAGTGCTACCTGATGTCGAGCACTAGTTGCCTGGTCAAATCTCCAGGAAACACTTTGGGAGAGCTATTAAACGAAATCTTTGTTAAGCTTATCACATGAAAGCTAAGTATGGAAATTAGCATATGAAGACTATATATGGGATAGCCCGTGAAGGCTATAGAAGGAATCACTCATGATGGCTATAGATGAGATAGCACATGATGACTTCAGGAGACATATCACATGAAGGCTTCAGAATGGATGACATGTGATGACTGAATGAGATAAAACATGAAGAATTTAAGAGCAATAGCATGCGATGGTTTTAAATGGAATGATACGCGATGACACATAAACAATTAACACGCAATGGCTACCAAGTGGATTACCCGCGAAGGCATTAGGGGAGACAACACACGAAGGCTATAGAGTAGTCAATATGCAGTAGCTTGGGAAGCTGTAACGCCCCACCTCTATACTCACACTAGCCAAGGACACTACTGGGTAATGGCATCGACTAGCGCGAAGAATAAGGCTGTTGAGGAGCGACCATTTGTGTAATTGCTTTGTGCGAGTACCGATATGTCAGATAGTATGACTATCAAGAGGAAATCCGACATATCAAATACAAACTCAAAGCTACTACACAGTGGCTAAGTGGCCTTCGGAAACAAATATAGAAATAAGCATAACACAAATCAGTCACATATATTCATATCACTAAGGCGGAAACAGATATGAATATATCACATAAAAGTTTACATCAAAATAGTGGTCATACAAGATCCACTACATCACAAAAGAATAGGTACAAGTGCTAAGCAAAAGAATATGTATACATCAAGGAGTCTCTATCTCGAATGTATAAAAGCAAAAACTACTAATCTAAAGTAGTTAGCCAAAAGTCATATGATGGCCCCTGATAAGAAGTCAAGTAGAAGCACCTGAAATACCTCGGTCTGACCCGAGAATTATTTAAGAAGAAAAATAATAAACAGATCAGTCTAGTTATAAATATCATATAAAATGAGATAGGATAAGAGATATGACAAAAACGTATGATAACAATAATGCCATACTGTGACAAGTATACATCAGATAACAACAAAAATCATACAATATCTCAAATATTCTCAAACACTAAAAAGAATGTCATATTCTTTAAATTATTCACCAAAACACAAATATTGACAAAACATATCAATGCCAATCGCAAAAATCGGTGAAACACAAATTCTAGAAATCATCAACTAGAAATCCAGAAATCACAAAAAGGGGAAGGCCTATCACAAACGGGAGCATGAAAACTCCCCAACACGTGTGTCATAAACGGAACGCTATTCCATGGTCGCTAACCATCAAGTTTGAGCCAAAGCTTCACAATCGGCCCGAAGACCATGGGTCGCTACCCCACCAATTTGAACCGAAGCTCCACAAACGGGGTTTTTTAGTCCCCCACACAAACAAAGAGACATCACACAACGCTAGTCTAAATCACAAAATGATCATCAATGATCGACAAGTGTAAATTACACTAAGCTAGTAAATAAATGAATTTAGCTTCATGTCCCATAACCTCTAGCTTAACTTAAATATTTACGAACAAATTGTAGATCTCCACTCGAAAATTGTCACGAGAGTTCAATTGAACAAGTTCAAGAATTAACCGATGAAGTAACCGCAAGCGTTTCGTACCACTTGTTTTGCTAAGCCGTTTAATTAGATTTCTCATACGAATGAGGTAAAGGTTTGTATATACTAATAGATTGGAAAACGGTTTTAAAAGCGAGCTTTATATTTAAAATAGTGTCGAAATCGTTTTAATGAAAGAGTTTTAGTATTTACTACTAGTATAGAAACCTTTGTATTTTTAAAAGTGACATATCACAGAAAACGATTGAAGAAACAATCGATCAACCAAAAATTCACATTCGACGACGTGAATCAAAACCATAGAAATCGATATCAAATCCATCAAATGGATATTCCCAAAAATCCAAAGAAAGAAGTCATTAAAGTCGATAATAAGTGATAAAAACTAACCGGATCAACAAAAATCGATTAAAATTGGAAATCCACTCAAAAACAGCCAAAATAGGCAAAATTGGCAGTTCCAGACGTCTAGGGGTTCATCCAAACATCTGGATTTGGGTTTTGGAAATATTCCAGAAACCTACCAAACGTCTGAACCTTAACCAGACGTATGAAAACTAACCAGACGTCTAGTAGGTTTGGATTTTTTTCTTTCTGCCGTATATTTTTTTCTCCAGGTCTATAACTAGACGTGTGGACTTGACCAACCAGACGTTTGGTCACCTGGTCTGGGCAACAATTTACCTAGGCCATGATGGCCAAAACGATTTAGGAGCGATCAAACGAGCAACGAAGACTAGATATTTATGCCAAGCGACAACCCAGCCTTATAGGCTCTTCGATACACCCCAAATATCATGTCCAAACATCCATAGTAGGATTTTCATAAAATTGGACTTCAAAACCAAAAATTGGAAAATTAACCAAATCAATTCAAATCAAAAGCAAATGAACATGAATAAATGTTAGGAAGACATACCTAACAACAATGAGAGTTATAGACGTAGATGTGAGTTCAAAAACTCATCTTTAACCCAAAGACAACAAATGAGAAGCTTAAAACAAAGGAAAGATCAACCACACTTCAACTTCAACTCTAGAAGCTCCAATCTAAGATCGTAAGCAAATATTTCCTAAGTTAGGTTATAGGAAATTTCTGAAATTGGAGAGAGATTGAGGTGGAGAAGAAGAAGGGGATGCTTACCTAAGCTTCTCTTTGATTTTGAACTTGAATTTGTATTTCCTAATCAAACTAGGGTTTATGAATTTTAATTTCCTATCTTTTCCCCCATTTTTACTTTAGCTTGAGAGTGTTAGGAAATGAGGAGTGGAATGAATGAAGAGTAGAGGAGTTAGGGTATTAAGTTGGGTTAGTGGGCTGAAACCCAAACCCAAAGCCCAAAATAGAAAAATAGCAAAATTCTACTCAAGTCCAATCATATCGATGTTTATACTCAAAAAAGTTGTAAACGCCATTTTTGGACTCAATGGAAGTGGTCTCGAGTCCCAATTCGACTGTTTACAAAAAGTAACATTTCAGACTTTAATATGATTAACGATGCTATATTTAAATAAAATATTTAAATATATAATCGTGAAATATGCAGGTTGTTACAGATGCTATCCACCCACGAAGGCTCTTGGAAGCTAGCATACGATAGCTATAGAAAGACGGTAAATAAGTGATGGCCTAAGGAGAATTGACTCGCGATGGTTATAGAATACCCAAGTACACTATAAAATAACCTAACATTCGAAAGCTATAGGATCGCTAATTCGTGACAACTAATTATAACTCACGAAAGTATGGGATGCTATATTTAAGTAAAATGAGAAAATGATTAGGGCACTTTGGAAGATAGTTTCCAAGTGTTACCGAACTATTTCATCGGTATGAAATAAAGGAAAGATTTTATAAATTAAAATTGTGTTAACTTATTTTGAAACGGGAGAAAGCTTAGAGAAGCTAATAAATGATAGGGTATCCTTTAAACGAAAGATAAAGATGTTTTATCTAATGTGTATGGTACATAACTAATAAATAAATGAAATGGTTTATACTATGATCGTAAAGGTATATCATCTCATGGAGTTATTGGATGGCAGGGTGCCTTGACTATTAGTCTAAAGTCCAATAGTATAAGACAGGGTGCCACGATAGGGTTCAATTCTAAAAGATATAAACTCTAAAGGGGAGTTATGACAAAGTACCAAAATATTACGGTGATGATACAACAAAAATAAATAAATCGACAACATGAATGATAGTGGTTCAGGGACTTAGAGGAGCTATTGACGCTTAGTAAGAATGCTTACCAGTATGTTTTTAGAGTGCTTACATTCAACCTCTTAGGAGAGTAAGGGGCCTTAAGTTGCTGGAATGAGTGGCCATTTCATCAGGCGACATTGTTCGAGAAAAGATAAATTAGTGACAAATAGGCCTAGGGAGGTAATCACCAAATAAGTTAATGACAACTTAACGATGAAGCCTAAAACAAGAGATTGGGTGATGTTTGTATGGATGATGAATGATTGTAAGACATGCTTCATAACTAATGATAAGTGTAAGGTATGCATAACTTGAATTAATATATGACATGGTTCATAACTGGATGATAGGTGTAGGGCACACTTCTTGATTGTATATGCACATGGTTGCTTTTATATGATATAATTTAGATATATGATGTATCTTGGTGATAATGAAGTGAGGGGAAAACATGTTCCATGTTAGCAACATGGTTTCACTATAGATGACTAGGGTAAAGGTTTTACTTATACTAGGCTTTATGTTTGACCCATGTTTTTATTATCTCCCATAACTCATGGGTACTCATTCAAATATGCTGAATTTATGAATTAGATGGGTATCTTTTGAAGGAAGAATAAAGTTTTAAAAGACGAAGCAGGAGGCTTGCTATTTATAATAAAAATTATTTCGAAATTCCACTGTGTAAAACCTGGACCTATAACCGATTATGTGTTGTGTTGGCATCTTCATTTGTCGGACACAACACTACTATATCAATGTTTTATTTATATTTACCCTTGCATGGGCAACGATATGGGTTAAAATGATGTAATGAATTATGTAATTAGAATTGATGTAACGAAAAAACAGTTTAGTTGCTCTGTTTACTTGTCTTGTGCAAAATAACACTGGACTCACTTTGTCATTGAAAATTATTTCGATGATGACTGTTGCATTATCAACGTCTTTTTTCGAGTCTTGGAGTGGGGGATGTTACAGGGATAATGGTTTCTCATTCCGTAGAATGGTCGTAATAGAAAATAGACTTACCATTTATGAGGTATGGTCGTTTTAAGTTATGTTTATTGTTGGACAGATTAGTAGGCAATTAAACTAAACCCAGACTTAGGCCCACTAACTAATTTTCGGGAATTATTCCTAATTGGGAGATAATGGAACAGAGGTAGATCATTTTCCACTTCCCCAAAAAATTCCAAACCTCCATTAACCGTAATTTCATCAAAAAGCCTATTTTCTTCTTACTAATCTTAGCCAAATCCATCATTAGAAGGGTAATTAGTGAAGGGGGTTGTAGATCTATAATTTTAGGTGCTTTCGACTTGGATTTCTTGCTGTTTACTTCAGATTTGAGAGTTTAAATTGGTATTTTGGATATTAGGTGAGTGATTATTAATCTCTCATTATTTTATGCTTGTCCACATTGTTAAAAATGATGATTTTAATATTATTTACATGTTAAAATGAATTTTAACTTTAATCTAACCCTCATTTGTGTTTATGACTGAAATTAAAAAGATTAAAATGGATTTTATATGGTTTTGCAACCTTTTTTGGATCATATTGTAATTTTAATGTAAATTTAGATCTAGATAGATTCTTGTATGTTTATCATGCTTGGATGAATTTCTTATGCTTAATTAATGTATATGGATGATGGTTTCTATTGCATGTTTTGTTTTGATATGGTATGTTAGTATTTTAGTGTAGCAAGGTTACGGTTGTCGACTTGGGAAAAACGAGGACAAAAGTGCTTAAAATTGGATGAAAATTGTAGGAGGGGATTTGGAGGAGGGGAGGAGTCCACACTTCAGGTCGTAGGTTATATGATGGTGAGTTTGGCACTTAAATTAAGATCGGTAGAAATTCTAGAACAAATCAGTAAAAGAGGTTATTTAGGGAATTAGGCTGTGAAACTTTAGGAAACACTTCAGGAAAGGCAAGGAAATGGATGTATGGACTTAACTTAGACATTTGGGGAGAATCTATGGATCGGTACCGATCTCTTTTTGACTGGTATCGAACTATTTTTGGGCCAGAACGGAGAACTAGAGGACTTGGGGAATGTTGCACTAGGGAAGGAGCTCAAAGCAAGTAAGGATGGAAGAGGTTAGAGTGTGAAAGACTCAGTCAAATTTTTTGCAAGCAATTCAGATTGGTACCGACCTCTTTTTGGGACTCAGGGAAGTTGTTGAAGACTTGGGGAGTGTAGCACCAAGAAAAGGAGCTCAAAGCAAGCTAGGAAAGAAGAGGTCGGGGTATAAAAGTCTTAGCCAAATTTTTGGCTAAGCAATTCAGATTGATACAGATCTGATCAGATCGGTACCGACCTGAATTAATATGGCCATTTTTAGCCAAAATTCTAGGGGATGCTGTGGAGGCCCTATAGGTCATGCTAAAGATGTTTGTTCATTCATTCGATGTTCGATTTTGATATGGTAGCATGATGAAGGATGATGGCTTTGGGACTTTAATGATGGTAACCCGACGGTGAAGGAGTTAGGTTCCGATGATGATGGCTTGATGTTGAGTGGAGTCATGAAGATGATTATCAACAAAGGCAGGTTTTGGGAATGTAACCCATGGATAGAATGTTGAATGGTTCTATCATGGAAAGAAAGGAATGTCGAATGGCTCCTTAAGGATGAATGGAAACTAGATGGAGTAAGGAAAAGGCTCGGATATGCATGCTAAGGGATCATTGATACCTGGAGTGTTTTCTGATGTACTCGTAAGTAGGGGGATGTGATGATGCTCATTGGGTACTTGGAATGGCTACCCCAAATTGGTGGAATGGATCTAGTGTCTGCTATGGGCTGGTGGGCGTACACTGAAAAGCGAGATTTTTCCATTAATCTCTGGTAGAGGAATGGTCATACGAGTTATCATATATCCAAGGCACAGTGAGTGACAACGAGGATTGTTTGATGGATGCTATGTTTGTTATGATTTCTTTTTCAATAGGCTATCACTCTAGGGAGGTCACATGATCTAGGTGTTATGGATAGAGATACCTAGACACCCGATATTATACCTAAGATGTAGTACACTTGATGATGATAGTAGAGTAGCATTTTATGTTTGTTTTTTGCTAAATCTTTGGTTATAGGAACATGTCACGTATGGTTCGTTTACCCTTGTTCCTTACTATATCGACATGTATAGTATTTTGATACTTCTTATCGCTCACACCAGACTATTGTCCAACTCGAGGTTTTATGTTTTACGTCTTATTATCTCGGGTACTCTTAAATGAATAGACTAGATAGCAGGTCTAGGTGATACGCAGTGGTAGTGCAGAGGACGAGCAGGATGGATCTTTCTCGTATTATATATGGACTTATTCTTATTCTGCCATGCGACACTATAGAGCCTAAACAGTGTTCGTTATTATATTTAGAGACAGTTTGAGTTTATCACTTGTATACAGTCTATTATTATCTTGTATGACTTTGTGAAACTATGTACTCTGATATTGTGGTTCATTTTAGTTATTACCATGTCGCCTGTTTTATATCTATGATGTTATTTTTATATTTTCTTCGATGCGCTGTGAGATATACGACAGGTTCTGTGATTATTTCTCTTATTTTCAACCTTGACAATCGTCCAACATTGAACGGACACCACAGCCGTAACAACCCAACATTAAGAAGCTAATTAATTAAGGTTAATAACAAAGATATTAATGATTAAATAAGTTTTTAATAATAAATGAGAATATTTTGGAAATTTTAAATGTGAATATTGAGAATTATACTCATTTGAAAATATAGAAAAAAATTTAGTTTAATAATAGAGTACTTTGTGAAATGAGGATTTTAACTATCTTGAAGTAATATTATTGTTTTAATTTGAAATGCTCTTAGATTCAATAAAAAGTTGTTGAATAATTTTTATAAAATCTAACAGTGATTGTAAATAAGTTTGAAGATTTATGTAACAACCGCGTTTTTGAATTACTGTCGGAATAAATATTTTAAATAGAAAAAAAAATGTTGCAAAGTCAGTTGAGAATGCACTTCATTTGCTAAGTCAGTGAACTCTTTTTAGAAGTAACATGGTGAATATGAAATGCAGTTTACCTACATGTGCATAAGAGAGTAGGTTCAACTTAATAACAATTTAAACATTCAAGTGCCTTCTCATTTTATTAAAGCAGAGTGAACATGTTGCTGTCACATTCACTTATAAACAAAAGTGAAACATTTTCTTGGCTGCCACCAATTTTATAAACAATGTTGGAACATTTTGCACTTAGCCTTTGCTGTCAAAATTTTACAAAAGAAAGTTTGAACGCATTGCTTTGTCAAAATCATCATTTTATATCCAAGTTGTGTCCTTTTATTCACTAGTGCACGTTTACATTAAATGTTTTGTACCAAAGTATTAGCCAGCACCTTATCCCTTTGACTTATACACCAAATTGAAAAGAAAGTATGCTGCAACATTCTCTTACTCATTTTTCAAGTAGCCTGCATCTTCCATTTTGGTTTCATTTTTCAATAGCACCGAGATATTATTAATGGCGGTACCAAATACTTGCTCTCTTTTGGATTTTAGTGCTAATAGATTTTTGAAGCAAATCTATGGTGAGTGTTAAACTCAAGTTTCTAATTTAAAAATATTGCTGCCTGTATGTTCATTTCATTACTTCATCACTGTGTGACAATTGAGTGCATATGGACAGTCACGTATGTGCCAATTGGTGAGTAAGAATTGAAAATTTTGGTCCATTTTATCTTTGTGTACAAGTGTGAATACATAAATATGGCCAGGTTGTTTATTCATTTTCATTTTTTGTACAAATTGGTAGTGTTGCGTGCATGCAAGTCAAAGTATACAAAACAAGTCCAGATTTTCTTTATTTTCAAACTTCATTGTTGCGTGTATGAAATATGTCCAGATTGCACAAAAGAATTTTTGTTGTTGTGAAGCATGTTTTGCAAGAAAGATTTCATCACTTGCATGAAAACTTAAGTGTACAAAGTGTGTACGGGTCATATTTTGTTTTTGTTTAAAGGTCTTTTACTTTGTGTTTTTTATATATATATTTTCCTAAAAGGTGACGTGCATGCATATTAAAATCATGCCCAGGTTACATTATGTAATCCATTCACGTGTATTCGTGAAAGGCACTAAAGCTTGGGCCAAATTGTTTTGCATTTTTTTATACGTGCCTGCACGAAGTTGTTTTACATTTTTTTTTCATATGTGCCTGCACGAAGATGTTTGCATTTTTATTCATGCGTGCATGAAGAAACGCCAGGCATCACATATTTTATTTTGTGTGTTCTTATATGTTACTCAAGTTAGTTTATTTTTGACTTGATTACTGTGTACAAGTATATTGTGCAAGTGGCATAGAAATCAAGTTTCAGGCAGTGCAACATTTGGTGAATAAATATAGTAGTGCAGTCTACTATTTAATTACGTTGAACCGGTGTTTGGTTTTAAAACGTATTTTGTTGTCGTTTTTTTTATAACGGGATTTTTACTCCGGTAGTATATTTTTGAAGCGTGTTGTTTTGAAGAGATTTTTGACGAATAAAAATTATTGTTATTTTGACTTCAGTAACCGTCAATTTAAAGTGAATTTTTAAGCGGTTATCCCGCAATGCTGATTTGATATCCGTTTTTACGGTGTTTTGTGAAGCGCAATTTCCTCGTCGAAATTACTATAGTGGTTGTTGTTTTAATCACGTGTTTTCAAAATCATTTTAAAATAAAATTGTTTTCAAAAATTTTACAGTTTGCGCTTTCAAAAGAATGAGGAAGCGATTTAAACGATTCAGAAAAATTAAGGACTATGAACCCTTACTTTTACCGATTCGGTTAAATCCGGACTTGTCCGTTTGAGAACGTAAAATGTTATTTATATAAAATACACAATTTTGTACTTTCAAGGAAACGATGAAGTGATTTAAACGATTTAGAAAAAGTGTGGAGTATGGGACCACACTTTTATTATTTCAGTTAATTCCGGACGCGTTAATTGAAATATTTGCTGTTTGATGATTTTGATGATTTTATTGGGCTTTCGAGCCACTATGCTGGACCTTCGGGTCATATGATAGACCTTCGGGTCAAATATCAGTACTAGACCTTTGGGCCATATGTTGGACCTTCGGGTCATTTGTTGGGCGCCAAAATTATGATGACAGTACTTGGTAGGCTTCGGCCATATGGCGGCCTAGCTAAAACTCGCCATTTGCTGGGATTGATCCATCTTTTATGTTGATTTTCTAGTTATCTTATTTTGATCTCTAGATTCTGCGTATTGTTGTTTTGAATTCAATTGTGAATTTTGAAGTTGATTTTGATGATGTTTAATGGGAATTCTTCCTTTAAACTATGCTAATTACTATGTTGTATAGTCTCAATCGAGTCTATAATTTTGTGTATAGTCTCATTCGAGATTATAATTTGTGTATAGTCTCATCCGAGATTATAAATTTGCGTATTGCTGTTTTGAATTCAATTGGGAATTTAAAAGCTGATTTTGATGGAGTTTAAATTGAGATTTCTTTATTTGAACTATGTTGATTATCTATGTTGTATAATATCATTCGTAATTATGATTATTTGCTTAAGTGTTATTTATCATACACTTATTTCTGAAGTTTAAATTAGACTGATCCGTTTATTATTTCTTTTAAATAATACTCGGGTCAGACCGAGTTATTTCAGTATAGTCGCTATCTCTGATTCAGTTGCAGTTTCAGCTTTTGGGATTTCACTCCATCTTTTGTCTAGACTTCGAGGTGTTACTTTTGGTTTATTGATTCTCGTCTCATGTATGTTGATGACATGTATATGTACATTGGGTTCATGTGAACCATCGATTGTTATAGCATGTATCCCGACTTGTCTTCCGCTATATATCTGATATTTCTGTTCTGATGTGATTATACTATCTGTGTTGTTGTTATTATGAGTTGTTCTGGATTTTTCTTTAGCCATTGTAGTTTCATTTTAGATTTGGATTGAATTATATCTTTGGGAGTAATTATCACAACCCCTATCGATGTAATCAATACTCTTCTAAGGCATAACTTACGAATGGTCGCTTCTAACAAGCCTTATTCTTCGCAATAGCATACGTTATTACTTATAATAACCTTTGTTATTGTGAGCATAGAGGTGGGGCGTCACAGCTTGGTATCAGAGCTGAGGTTCAAAACAAATTATAATAAACACATAACAGAAGCAGAATGGAACATGTATTACAACTATTCCAGGGTTTTATTCGTGCCTTTCTAATCTATCCCTTCGATGTTCTTGAACTTTTATCCTTTTTAACAGGTTGGAGTATGTCTAGGAATATATCTCATATTTCCATAGTATTCCATTTGTTAAAAGTCCTTACCAATCTTGCTTGTAGTTTCCTTGAGTTAAAACAAGGAAAGTTCTTTGTTTCTGATTTTCCTACTACTGCTAAGGGTTTCAAATCCGGGAAGCTTAATGTTGCTAAAACTTCTGGTGATTCTTCTCAGCCCAAAGGTTTTACTCCTTCTATTTTGGAAGGTGTCATTTTATTCGTGGCCGTTCTATTAGAGTTCTTTTCGATACGGGTGCATCACATCCATTCGTGTCAAAGGAGCTTGTTGTTGTTATTCCTTTGGATGTTGTTAATCTTTGTGACCCTTTGAGGATTGTGAATCCTATTTGTGGATTCGCTACTCTTGGTTTGTTGTGTGTTGATGGTGAGATTATTCTTTGTAGTTTCACCTTTCATACGAATTATGGATCATCTTAGTTTTGATATGATTTTGGGTATGGATTGACTCGTCCGTTATGAAGTTCAAATCCTATGTCCCGAAAGAACTTTATATCTCAAGCATCCCGATGCTATCGAGCAGTTATCTATTATATTTTGAAGCATGGACCATACTTCGAATGCTCCTATATTCTTCCTTCGAATCGAAGGATGTCATAGCTAACATTCCGATTGTTTGTGATTTTTCTGATGTTTTTGAGCCTATTTTGAGATTGCCGCCGAAGAGGGCAATTGAGTTCCGTATTGATCTCATCTCTGGTGCTCATCCTGTCAGTCGTCCTCCCACGAGGATGTCTGTTAAGGAAAATGAGGAACTCAAGCATCAATTATCTGAGTTGGAAGCCAAATGATTTATTCGTTCTAGCTTATCTCCTTGGGGCGCCGCCATTGTCTTCGTTAAGAAGCCAGATGGTACTCTTAGGCTTTGCAATTATTATCGCAAGCTTAACAAGCTCACTATCAAAAATAGGTACTCATTACCTAGGATCGACGACATGTTCGATCAATTAAGTGGCGCTAAGCTTTTCTCCCAACTCGATCTTGCTACCGGTTTTCATCAGTTATGAGTGGCGGAGGATAGCATCCCTCTTACCGCATTCCACACTCATTATGATTCTTATGAATGACTTATTATGTCATTCAGTTTGCCCAAATTATTTCATCCATTTTATGAATCGATTATTCTACGAATATCTTGATGACTCCATTTATGTATTTATTGATTTTGGATGAAAGCAGCAATTTAAAATTTTGCAAAACTTTTTCATAAGATTTATTTACAAGTATAATTGGATTTGTGTTTATCATATAGAAGATGATTTTGTGATTGTATTGCCCATTGAGCGCTTTAAGAATTCTGGTCGATGCGTTTGATCAACGTTATCGATAGGAATCTCCTAAATGCTTTGATGAGACAATTTGACACAATAAATCGACCTATAGAAAGTAAATTTTTCTAGAAAATGATTTCATAAAGATAATTGTAATTTTGGAAGTTTTAGCTGTTTAGGAAAGAAGATTATTTGAAAGAACTATTTTCCGATACTCTTATCCTTGTGATTCCCGAAGGGAACCAAGACTTCATTATCTGTACCAATACTAGCCGTATTGGTTTCGGTGCTGTTCTCATGCAAAAAGATAAAGTAGTTGTCTATGCTTCTAGACAACTAAAGCCTAACGAGATTTGTTATGCTACTCATGATTTGGAGTTTGCAGCCATAGTCTTTGCTCTAAAGCTTTGGCGATATTATTGGGCGAGCGTTTTATTCTCTTCACCGATCACAAATCTTTGAAGTATCTATTCACTTTGAAGGAACTTAATATGAGGCAACAACGTTGGCTCAAATTTCTTGCTTCATATGATTTCAATATTCTGTATACCCCTGGTAAGGGTAATCGAGTTGCTGATGCGCTCAGTCGCAAGCAGCAAGTTGTTGTTTCCAAGATGCTAGCAGAGTGGAATATATTGGAAGCTTTATCTCTTTGTGATATTAGAGACCATCCTTCAGTTTCTGATTCTCCCGTGCTTTTATTTAGCATGGAAGCTCGTCCTAGTTTGTTGGATCGTGTTGCCGCTGTCCAGAAACAAGATCCAAATCTCTCTTATCTTATTCAGAGTTGTAAATCGAAATCCCGAAGTGATGATCTAAAGGGTTTCGATATTGATATTCATGGTTGTATTCGGAAGAAGGGCAGATTGATCGTGCCTAATGTTCCTAATCTTAGAAATGACATTCTTGAGGACTGTCATCGTTCTAAGTATTCTATCCATCCAGGCAGTAGTAAGTTGTATGCTGATATGAAACGCTTATACTATTGGGAAGGTATGAAGCGTGATATTGCAAGTTATGTAAGTCGTTGCATGACTTGTCAACTTGTTAAGGCAGAACACCAGCGTCCCAGTGGTCTTTTGTAGCCTCTTGAGATTTCATTATGGAAATGAGATCAAATTTCCATGGACTTCATTGATGGTCTACCTCATTCGAGGTCGGGCCATACTAGTATTTGGGTGATTGTTGACAGATTGACCAAATCAGCCCATTTTATTCCTATCAAGTCCAATCGGACTGCTTCTTTGTTGGATAAGCTGTTTATTAAGGAAGTCGTTCGACTTCATGGTGTGCCTAGTTCTATTGTTAGTGACAGAGATCCACTTTTCACTAGTGGTTTCTGGCAGAGCCTTCAGAAAGCTTTGGGCACTAAGCTCAATCTCAGTACAGCTTATCATACACAGTCTGACGGTCAGACTGAAAGGGTGAATCAAGTGTTAGAAGATCTCCTTCGAGCTTGCATTCTTGATTTTGGTGGTAGTTGGGAAGACCACTTATCTCTTGTTGAGTTCTCTTATAACAACAGTTTCCAATCCAGTATCGGTATGGCTCCTTTCGAAGCCCTTTATGGAAGGCCGTGTCGATCACCATCTTGTTGGTTGGAATCGGGGGAAAAGTTAGTTCTCGGCCCCGATTATATTCGTGAATCTTCTGAGAAGATTGATATCATTAGACAGAGAATGAAAGAGGCTCAGAATAGGTAGAAATCTTATGACGGTCATCATAGGAAGAATTTGGAATTTTCTGTTGGCGATCTTGTATTCATTCGTGTTTCCCCGATGAAGGGTGTGGTGCGTTATAGTAGCTCCGGGAAATTGGCTCCTTGAAATATTGGACCGTTTCCCATTACGGAACGCATTGGCCCAGTTTCTTATCGTGTATCGCTACCTATTTAGTTTTCGAGAATTCATGACGTATTTCATGTTTCCCAGCTTCGTCGATGCCTTCGAGATTCGAATTCTATTATTGATCCTCATGTGTTGCAAGATCTTGAGATCTCACCCGACTTATCTATGGTGCAAAATCCTATTCGTGTGCTAGCTTCGGAGGTTAAACGCCTTCGGAATAAGGAAGTCCCGCTTGTGAAAATTCAATGGTCCGCAAACCCCAAGGATTGCAGTTGGAAAACCAAAGAATTCATCGAGCGTTCTTATCCGGGTTTTCTCTCCTCTTCGAGTGGGGGTGAGTATTCTTTATTCATCTTTTCTATTTTAATCTTTGTTGTGATGAATATTTTGTGTTATAAACAACTTCTTGTATGAAATTGCGGGGACGCAATTTTTATAAGGATGGGAGTTTGTAACAACCGCGTTTTTGAATTACTGTCGAAATAAATATTTTAAATAGAAAAAAAATGTTGCAAAGTCAGTTGAGAATGCACTTCATTTGCTAAGTCAGTGAACTCTTTTTAGAAGTAACATGGTGAATATGAAATGCAGTTTACCTGCACGTGCATAAGAGAGTAGGTTCAACTTAATAACAATTTAAACATTCAAGTGCCTTCTCATTTTATTAAAGCAGAGTGAACATGTTGCTGTCACATTCACTTATAAACAAAAGTGAAACATTTTCTTGGCTGCCACCAATTTTATAAACAATGTTGGAACATTTTGCACTTAGCCTTTGCTGTCAAAATTTTACAAAAGAAAGTTTGAACGCATTGCTTTGTCAAAATCATCATTTTATATCCAAGTCGTGTCCTTTTATTCACTAGTGCACATTTACATTAAATGTTTTGTACCAAAGTATTAGCCAGCACCTTATCCCTTTGACTTATACACCAAATTGAAAAGAAAGTATGCTGCAACATTCTCTTACTCATTTTTCAAGTAGCCTGCATCTTCCATTTTGGTTTCATTTTTCAGTAGCACCGAGATATTATTAATGGCGGTACCAAATACTTGCTCTCTTTTGGATTTTAGTGCTAACAGATTTTTGAAGCAAATCTAAGGTGAGTGTTAAACTCACGTTTCTAATTTAAAAATATTGCTTCCTGTATGTTCATTTCATTACTTCATCACTGTGTGACAATTGAGTGCATATGGACAGTCACTGTCAATTGGTGAGTAAGAATTGAAAATTTTGGTCCATTTTATCTTTGTGTACAAGTGTGAATACATAAATATGGCCAGGTTGTTTATTCATTTTCATTTTTTGTACAAATTGGTAGTGTTGTGTGCGTGCAAGTCAAAGTATACAAAACAAGTCCAAATTTTCTTTATTTTCAAACTTCATTGTTGCGTGTATGAAATATGTCCAGATTGCACAAAAGAATTTTTGTTGTTGTGAAGCATGTTTTGCAAGAAAGATTTCATCACTTGCATGAAAACTTAAGTGTACAAAGTGTGTACAGGTCATATTTTGTTTTTGTTTAAAGGTCTTTTACTTTGTGTTTTTTATATATATATTTTCCTACAAGGTGACGTGCATGCATATTAAAATCATTCCCAGGTTACATTATGTAATCCATTCACGTGTATTCGTGAAAGGCACTAGAGCTTGGGCCAAATTGTTTTGCATTTTTTTTATACGTGCCTGCACGAAGTTGTTTTGCATTTTTTTTCCATACGTGCCTGCATGAAGATGTTTGCATTTTTATTCATGCGTGCATGAAGAAACGCCAGGCAGCACATATTTTATTTCGTGCGTGCTTATATGTTACTCAAGTTGGTTTATTTTTGACTTGATTACAATGTACAAGTATATTGTGCAAGTGGCATAGAAATCAAGTTTCAGGTAGTCCAACATTTGGTGAATAAATATAGTAGTGCAGTCTACTATTTAATTACGTTGAACCGGTGTTTGGTTTTAAAACGTATTTTGTTGCCGTTATTTTTATAACGGGATTTTTACTCCGGTAGTATATTTTTGAAGCGTGTTGTTTTGATGAGATTTTGGACGAATAAAAATTACTGTTATTTTGACTTCAATAACCATCAATTTAAAGTGAATTTTTAAGCGGTTATCCCGCAACGCTGATTTGATATCCGTTTTTACGGTGTTTTGTGAAGCGCAATTTCCTCGTCAAAATTTCTATAGTGGTTGCTGTTTTAATCACGTGTTTTAAAAATCATTTTAAAATAAAATTGTTTTAAATTTTTTTACAGTTTGCGCTTTCAAAAGAATGAGGAAGCGATTTAAACGATTCAGAAAAATTAAGGACCATGAACCCTTACTTTTACTGATTCGGTTAATTCCGGACTTGTCCGTTTGGGAACGTAAAATGTTATTTATATAAAATACACAATTTTGAACTTTCAAGGAAACGATGAAGAGATTTAAATGATTTAGCAAAAGTGCGGAGTATGGGACCACACTTTTACTATTTCGGTTAATTCCGGACTCGTTAATTGAAATATTTGCTGTTTAATGATTTTGATGATTTTGTTGGGCTTTCGAGCCACTATGCTGGACCTTCGGGTCAAATACCAGTACTAGACATTCGGGTCATATGTTGGACCTTCGGGTCATTTGTTGGGCGCCAAAATTATGATGACAGTACTTGGTAGGCTTCGGCCATATGTTCATGCACGTGCGACGTAGCTAAAACTCGCCATCTGCTGGGATCGATCCATCTTTTTTGTTGATTTTCTAGTTATCTTATTTTGATCTCTAGATTCTGCATATTGCTGTTTTGAATTCAATTGTGAATTTTGAAGTTGATTTTGATGATGTTTAATGGGAATTCTTCCTTTAAACTATGTTAATGTATAGTCTCAACCGAGGCTATAATTTTGTGTATTGTCTCATTCGAGATTATAATTTGTGTATATTCTCATCCGAGATTATAAATTTGCGTATTGATGTTTTGAATTCAATTGGGAATTTAAAAGCTGATTTTGATGGAGTTTAAATTGAGATTTCTTTATTTGAACTATGTTGATTATCTATGTTGTATAATCTCATTCATAATTATGATTATTGGCTTAAGTGTTATTTATCATACACTTATTTCTGAAGTTTAAATTAGACTGATCTGTTTATTATTTCTTTTAAATAATACTCGGGTCAGACTGAGTTATTTCAGGATAGTCGTTATCTCTGATTCAGTTGCAGTTTCAGCTTTTGGGATTTCACTCCATCTTTTGTCTAGACTTCGAGGTGTTACTTTTGGTTTATTGATTCTCGTCTCATGTATGTTGACGACATGTATATGTACATTGGGTTCATGTGAACCATCGATTGTTGTAGCATGTATCCAGACTTGTCTTCCGCTATATATCTGATATTTCTGTTCTGATGTGATTATACTATCTGTGTTGTTGTTATTATGAGTTGTTCTGGATTTTTCTTTAGCCACTGTAGTTTCGTTTTAGATTTGGATTGAATTATATCTTTGGGAGTAATTATCACAACCCCTATCGATGTAATCAATACTCGTCTAAGGCATAACTTACGGATGGTCGCTTCTAACAAGCCTTATTCTTCGCAATAGCAGACGTTATTACTTATAATAACCTTTGTTATTGTGAGCATAGAGGTGGGGCGTCACAATTTACTTTAAAAGAAAAGGAAGTTTTTTTAATTTATATGAGGAGGTTGTGAATTTATTTAATAATGGACCTTGAGAGTAAAATGAAACAATTATATAAATGAGTTAAATTACACGGAATATTTATTGTAAAATTTGTAATGATAGTAAAATACTTAAAAAAGATAAATATGAATTTTTTTGGTGATTTTAACAAAATTAATATGGAAAATAAATTGGTTAGTGATGGATAAATTAGAAGAAAAAGAATGAAAACAAATGAAAGTAAGCCCTGTTTGCACCAAAAATGGTCACAAACCCCAAATGTAATGAAAGCACCAGTGTTTGCACACAAATCCTTAGTAACCAGTCACATATCTCAGATCCAGATGATGTAGAGAGTAAAAATGAAGAAATAACAAAATTAAAATGAAAGCAAGTAAGAGAAGACACAAGATTTATAGTGCTTCGACTATCTTCGGCCTACGTCCACTTTGAATTGATCATTTTATTTCCTTTATACTGTGGTTACAGCTACAATCTATTGAATATCAATAGCCAAAAATGGCAAAGTCAAGCCAAAAGAGAAGAAGATAAAGAGGAGCCGAGCAAAAGGGACCCCCTTTTAGTTGCAATGGAGGTGCTATTTATAGGTGTAGAGCTGGAAATATCTGCCTTGAATCTTGGAATACTCTTTCTCAAGCCTAGATGGGCCCACATGATCGATCTGGAGTCATTTAGGATCGATCCTTGATCGATCCATAACGAGTTTGCATCGATCATAAACTGCCCCGATCGAGCTGAGATAGATCATGGTGGAAGATGATAGTGCAAAGTCCTTGCTCTCTAAATTTCATGAAGTTCCAATGTGTAGTTTTCGAGATATGATCGATCCAAGTTCGAATTTACTAGTGATGCTGAAGTTTCGTATCCATAGATTCGTATCCATCATTTTGTATCTATCCGATTACCATCCATCCGAGTTTTGTGCTATGATCCATGCGATGTGCTCCATCGTGACTGCTTCTTTCGTATCGATCGATATGAACATGATCGATACGAAACACGGTTCTTAGTGCAATTACTTCCTTCTGGGTTTGAGATGTGATGCTCGATACTTTCATATCCATCTAGCATAGCTTCCTCCGTATGTGTCCTTCGTATCGATCGATATGAAATACACTTCCAAACCTCTGTAACCATTGCTTCGTATCCATCCAATGCTGCTATTCTTCGTATCGATCTGATGTGCTCTGGTGAAGTATATGTTTTCGTATTGATTTGAGTATAATCGATATGAACCGTGATCGATCCGAAACAAGATGCAAAACGCGTTATCCATCCTGGAGTTAAATGATCGATATGAAATGTATCGATACGAGATGTATCAATACGAATATCGATCGATCTAAACCAAATGCCATAGTGATCGATATGAAAGTATCGATATGAATCCATTTTTCACGAACATTGATCCATCCATAACTTGAGCGTACGAACTCCGATTGACCTAAAATTCGAAACGTAGCCCCATCGGGCCTTGCTTATCATTCCCGATCGATCCTACCTTGATTGGAGCTTTGTCCAACTTTGACGGTATCGATCATAGCCTTGTTTACAATATATCTTCAATCCTGATATCCATCCTTTTTACCCAATTTGTTGATATCCCGACCTTGACCAAAAGGCGGGGTAACATTTGCCCTACAAATCATGCCTTGCGGTAGGAAGGCGTGTTTTGAACAGCTTTAAATCCGACATCCAAAGTCCATATCCCGTCCATAGCCATATCATCTGATCCATAATCCAATCCATTACCAAGCCATTCTATCCAAGTGCCATAGCCAAATCCGTGACTGTTCCGAGTCGACATCCTAATCCGGGACCACTCCGGGTCCTTAACCAAATCCTTAGCTGTTTAAAGCCACTATCTGAATCCATGACCTCTCCGGGTTGTTAACCGAATCCAGGACCATTCCGGGTCCATATCCAATCCTCGGCCAGTCAAAGCCGAATCAATATCCATTTCACATCTTGGAAGCCAGTAACTGAATCCTATGATCTCTCCGGACCATTGACGGCCTCTCTGGACCCTTGCTAAGCTCGATTCATATTTAACGATTGAATAGGAAAATCTTGTCGTGCTCTGGCGAAGCAACCTATCCCTTGCACTCTGGTCCCGGTGAGGGCATATAGCGATGTCCTGGTCTTCCTAGACCGATTATAGCCTCTCCGGGCTCTTGCTGGATCCCATCCTATCACTCTTCGGTGAAGGGGAAACAACGCCGAGCTAGCTGATCCTATCGCTCTTCGACGAAGCGACGTCACTCCCTGCACTCTGGTTCAGTATCCCTGAACATTAAGCAATGCCATGGCCTAAGTCCTAGGCCGATTATAGCCACTCTGTGCTCTTGCCAAACCCCGATCCAATCACTCTCTGGTGAATGGGGAACAACGTCAAGTGAGCCGATCCTGTTGCTCTCCGACGAAGCGACTCACTTCCTGCACTCCAGTCCCTGCCTTTCTGGTCAATGGCGTAAAGCGATCAATTTCCAACCGACTTCCAGTATCCATCTTGTAACTCTCCGGTTAGGGATTTTTTTAACAAAATCCAATCCATTCAATAGATCCGAATTCCAAATGTTCAACGAAAAAATAGAAAAAACTAAGTGCTGCCTCTCCGAGCAAAGCGGTCTACTACCATCTCAGAGCATGCCTGGGAATCGCTCCGGTTCCCTTACATCTGTAGGTGGCATAGCCGCTTTATTTTTAAAAACAAAACCAGAAAGATTATTTAATGATCGAAGTTCAAATCCTGAACTCGGCCCTTGCCATCACGATCAGCTGATGACGAGTCGTGGCCCCAATCCAAGGTCATTCCTGTTTGGTGCAGGCGGCAGCTGCTCATGTTCTACCATTGTTTTCCGGTTCCTCACATACTATGGCAACCTGCCACTCCTAATATGTTCTTCCACCATGTCCTTCTAGCGGTGGCATTCATCTGTGGTATACCCTTCCAGCTCATGGAATAGGCAATACCTCCCGCTCCTGCACTCCCGCTCTATGGGACTCCTTCTGGGTGAATTTCGATAGGGGGGTTGGCCCCGTGTTTCCAAGTAAATTCATTCTAGATTCTCCGTCAAGTCTGTGTATGTGGTTTCCCGGTCTCTCCTTCGTTTGTTAGAACCATCATATCTATCATCCTATTTTCGCTTTCCTTTATCCATCCCACGTCCTTCTCTAGATGTTCCTTCGCCTTGCGCGGCGTTCACCTCCTGCCTTTCGACGCGTGCATCCTATAATCATATAAACCTTTCCGCCTCATGATAGAACTCCCCGAGATCCTTTGGCAGATCCCATGCCAATGAGTCCTTGAACTCAGTTCCTTCTGCAATTCCTGCTACCACCGCCATCAAAATCATTGATGGATCCGCGCGATCCACCGAAGCCACGACTGCATTGAAACACGTTAGAAAATTCCTTACGGACTCTCATGTCCTCTGCTTCATCGATGCCAATGTCATTACGTTCTTGGGTCGTGTAATGTGGACCCTGAATTGTCTCATGAAGCATTCCACTAGTTCACCCCATGTTCTCATTGATCCACTCTCCAGCTGCCTAAACCAAAGCGCAGCTAAAGCTGTCAAATACAATGGGAAGCATCTTGCCATAATTTCTTAGGATGCCCCCAGCACTTCCATATGTCTGATGTATCTGGTTATGGGCAAAGTTGGGTCTGACTTCCCATCATAGGCCTCCAGCGTTGGTAGTTTGAATTTTGGAGGGTTACTTGCATTTCTGATATTCGAAGTGAACGGACTCCGACTAACTTCCTCCAAGCCTCTGCTCGGTAGCTCTCCTCTCATAATCCTTTTGATTAATCCAGCCATCCGCTCGTCTCCATCCGGGGGTGGCCTCCTATATGCATTTCTATCCTGCCCCCCATGTCCTGGAGGGCATTCTAGGTAGTACTCTTCATGTTACTCATTCACGTTTGCTTTGGCCCCAACTTGCTGAGCTTCATTCACGGGCCTTCCAATATTCGATCCTGAGGGCCTGCCCCCAGGCCTTTGTTGATTCCCTTCGCATTCTCCATTCTGGTTCTGGATTTGACCTTTAGAGATTTCTATAGCTCCGACTCCTTGTTCTACATTGTCGGCAGTTGCGGTTGCTCCATTTCCTGGGTTCTAGGTTCCAGCTGTGCTCATTTGCCTGAAGAGATTCTGCATCATCTCCTGTTGGCTCTTCAATAATCTCTCTTGCATGGAATCCATCATTGTCTGCATCTCATTCCTTGTAATGTAGATGGATGTCTGATCTACTCCAGCTCCGGAGGAAGCCTCTTGACTTCCCTCTTGATGGCTCCTTTCTGGTAATGTCCTTCTTGCTGATTACCTAACCATGATTCCTCCTAGATCCGGTCCCTTAACATCCAAATCTAAACTCCAAATCCGATGTAGCAGGTGCTAGTCTTCTCAATGAAAGCACCAAAGTGTTTGCACCAAAAATGGTCACAAACCCCGAATGTAATGAAAGCACCAGTGTTTGCACACAAATCCTTAGTATCCAGTAACAGATCTCAGATCCAGATGATGTAGAGAGTAAAAATGAATAAATAACAAAATTAAAATGAAAGAAAGTAAGAGAAGACACAAGAGTTATAGTGATTCGGCTATCTCCGGCCTACGTCCACTTTGAATTGATCCTTTTATTTCCTTTATACTGTGGTTACAGTTACAATCCTTTGAATATCAATAGCCAAAAATGACAAAGTCTAGCCAAAAGAGAAGAAGATAAAGAGGAGCCGAGCAAAAGGGACCCCCTTTTAGTTGCAATGGAGGTGCTATTTATAGGTGTGGAGCTGGAAATATCTGCCTTGAATCTTGGAATACTCTTTCTCAAGCCCAAATGGGCCCACATGATCGATCTGGAGTCATTTGGGATCGATCCTTGATCAATCCATAGCGAGTTCGCATCGATCATAAACTACTCCGATCGAGTTGCGATAGATCGTGATGGAAGATGATAGTGCAAAGTCCTTGCTCTCCAAATTTCATAAAGTTCCAATGTGTAGTTTTCCAGATATGATCGATCTAAGTTCGAATTTACTAGTGAAATTGAAGCTTTCGTATCCATAGATTTGTATCCATCATTTCGTATCCATCTGATTACCTTCCATCCGAGTCTTGCGCTCCTTAACATTCATATCGATCCGAGTCATGTGCTGTGATCCAGCGATGCGCTCCATCTTGACCGCTTCTTTCGTATCAATCGATATGAACATGATCGATACGAAACATGGTTCTTAGTGCAATTGCTTCCTTCTGGGTTTGAGATGTGCTGCTCGATACTTTCGTATCCATCCAACATAGCTTCCTCCGTATATGTCCTTCGTATCGATCGTTAAGTGATCGATACGAAATACACTTCCAAGCCTTCGTAACCATTGCTTCGTATCCATAGAATGCCGCTATTCTTTGTATCGATCTGATGTGCTCTGGTGAAGTATATGTTTTCATATCGATCTGAGTAAGATCAATACGAACCGTGATAGATCCGAAATAAGATGCAAAGCGCGTTATCCATCCTGGAGTTAACTGATCGATACGAAATGTATCGATAGGAGATGTATCGATACGAATATCGATCGATTTAAACCAAATGCCACAGTGATCAATACGAAAGTATCGATATGAATCCATTTTTCATGAACATTGATCCATCCATAACTTGAGCATACAAACTCCGATTGACCTGAAATTTGAAAGTAGCCTCACCGAGCCTAACTTATCATTCCCGATCGATCGCACCTTAATTGGAGCTTGGTCCAACTTTGACGGTATCGATCATACCCTTGTTTCCAATCGATCTCCAATCCTGATATCCATCATTTTTAGCCAATTTGTTGATATCCCGACCTTGACCAAAAGGCGGGGTAACAAGCCCATTAGGCCCAAACTCAACACTTAGAAAAATCTCCCCATTTCCTTCATTTCATGATAAGTCTAGAAGCTCTTTTTCCTTGCTTCGTTTTCCCAACCGTAAGCCTCCTTATCTCCATTCTTCACAAAAACACAATTATGAATTTTAATCTTCCCTTTTCTTTCAAAATTTACCTAAAATCAAATAAAATCCTAAAAATTATAAAACTTAAATTTGAGCTTCCCAACATGATTCTACACCTCCATGAGGCATCAAAGTATGATTTGAGCAATTTTAGTGTTGCGTAACAATTACAGTAAATGAAAATTTTGGGTTTTGTGGAGCTATGAAGCAATATAGGAAGGATGGAGCTTTCTTAAGCTAAGGTGAGTGTTTTCCACTCACATATCTGTGTCTAAAAGCATATTTATAATTGAATTGTTATTAGTATATGAAATTGGTCTACTTAAATCTATTTACTATGAACTGGAAGCTTCACTTATCACTCACTGATACCCTTGATTCATAATGAATGTTGCTTGAATGGTTGATTTTGTGTGTGTATGTGTGTTTGTATACGAGTATATAGGCACGCCCAATGAACGTGCACAAAGAAAATTAGATGTTTAACTTCTTTGTTTTAGATGAATCCAAACATGAACACAACGGAATACATGCCATTTTCTTCATCAGTTTGGTTAGAATGGAAGTTCTATCAAACAATAATAATGCATCTAAAATCAATAATTTCAGGAGTAAGGACATTACAAAAATTTAGGGTTCATTAATAATCCGTATAGTAATTATACTTAAAAAAATTATTCACAACCAATGTTATAATTATTTTGGCATAGTAAATAAACATATTCCTCAACAAATGACAACAAAATAAATATGCATAAGACATTGAACTCCTATAAATCCCAGTAGATCAATGTGGTCATCATTCCAATCATGCTAAGTTGAAGCATAGATGTAGATGCTTCTTGCTTCACATATTTGTAAGCATATCTCATAATGAGACTATAAACTCTCAACCCCAATATAGAGGAATCTTTATTCATAAATGGTTGGGAATGTTTGTTCAAACACTACTTTAATTAATGGAAAAACTCTTCTTAATTGTAATATGTAAAAAAAGTAAGATTATGAAGGAAGCAGAATTTACTAAGCCTTAAAACAACAACAACGTCCATGTTAGATCAAACAATGGAGTACTTTCAATATTTTCTAACTAAATTTTAATTTTTATGAATCTTACAGGAATCCAAATCTTGAATCAAATCAAGAAATACCAACTAAAGATGCCAGTGGATGATAATAACTTACCATAGTATCCTAATCAAACAATATAAACCTTTTAGGCCACGAAATTAGGATCTCTCCAATAAGCTTCTGTAAAATAAATTCACTTCCGATAAATGCATTAATTATTCAAGATGCATTCATTAAGAAACCTTGGTATGAGTAGAACTATTCTCAAATATAAAAAGTAGAAAAGATTTTAAAAGCTCTTGGTTGACAATAAATTGATACATAATAATTATATCAGACAAACAGTTTTAAGAAGTATAAATACAGCTCGGTCGTTCAAAATCCAGTAGCCTAGAGTTGGCTTTGTTTAATTTTGAAAATTCTATTACCTACCAATAAATGAATAGCACCATGCCTATACTAGACTGTCCATCTCAACTGTGGGAAAATAAACGCGCATGCACACATGCGCACGCACGCACGCATGCTCTTGCGCGCGCGCACATGCCTGGTATAAAAAATTAATAACCAAATGGAAATAAAGACACATTAGATTAACCAAATTGAGGAAATTAATATTATAAAGTATCATTATTCAACTATACAATCACCATAACACGATTTTCATTTCTCATAACATTAAATGTTAACTCATGAAAGATAAAATCTAAAAATGAAAATCTATAATCAATTCATCCTAATGACCAAATAATGATATCAAATCCATAAATTAAGCTAAGCCAACAAATAATTTTACAATACTTATTCTAGTGTTGATTATCCATTTATTGATATTTACATGTGTGAATAGTTCGTAAGGCGATGATAAAGAAGGCACATTTGTTAGGTATGTAAAATTGTATAAGTTAAAGTTGTAAATGAGAATACAGTTGACGACAAGGTTTTAAATCTCGGATATCGGGCACGTTTCGTCTTGGGGATTTTAGTGACTCGGTATCGTATCGGGGGAGATCTCGGACGAGACGAGTGCATCTCGGGCGCCAAATCGGATTTACATCTCGGACCTAAAGTTCATCTCAAGACCATATCGAAGTATAACACATCACATAATTTATAGCAAAAAATGCATGGTATTGGTTTATTTAATATTTACTGAATTACTGCAACTAATCTCCACTATTCTAACTGAGAAAAATAATGCAATTATACTTCAACTATATGAAATAGTTCAACAAAAGTTACAAAACAACATCAGTTTTAGCAATTACATATAAGTAGATGAAAGGTGACAAGTTAACTGAAAAAAAGCGGGTTCTATACAATTACATATATGCAGTAAGAATAACATAATAACAGTATCAGGAACTGATGCAAATAAAAGCAAATGCATATAAGAGATATCAGGAATCGAAGGGTTTTAGGCAATGCAAATCTACTTGTAGAAGGTTATGCAGTAAGAATAACAAACTAAATCTACTTGCAAATCTACTTGCAAATCTACTCTAAATTATAATGTATATTCAATTTTCTAAAAAATTAAATTTCATTAAAATAGAAACAACCCTAATTTACATACATGTAAAGAGTAGAGAGATTGGTCGAAGACGAAGCTGCAGACTGTCAAAAGCGAGATCAAGCAGTCGAAAATTGGAAGCAACCGCGAGCTGTCGGATGTTAGAAGAGTGAGTTCGATTTTTTTTTTCTCTGGAGAAGAGGGAGTTCGATATTATGACGAGGAACGTGATCTTTTGAGAAGTGAATCATAAAGAAAAGGGCTTTGTTCATTTTTTTATGATAGATTGAGATGGGCCTATTTTTTTGAAAAAACAATATATCGAGGATATCTCGGAATATCGTTTCGCTCCAAATATCGGCCGATATATGTAGATTTCGGCCGATATAATCAAAATGAGATATCAACTGATATCTCATGTTTCATTTCGGCCAAGACTTCAACCGAGATCTCGGCCGAGATAGCCGAGATTTAAAATAGTGGTTGACTCTTAAAATTAAATGCTGAAATAGTTGGGTTTTGTGGACTTAATTTTGACAAATTATATTTATAGTAAGAAAATGGTCCATGACCATTGACTTTTTTAGCATGATTAGTTTTATAAGGTTGACAATTCATCCCAAATTAATTATAAGTATCGAGAAAAAGCAAATATAATATGTTGTTATTAATGAAATATGTAACGACCCGTCTTTTTGATCCTCAGAAGTCGACACTAATACATACACGGTATTCACTTGCCGAACAATCAAGTGCCGGAAAGATAAGTCATTAGGGTGAAAGAAAAGAAAGACAGAACAAAATCTCACAATGTGATGACTAATATATAACATACAATGGGTCCTTACACTCCAAAGTGTCCAACTAAATCTAGAAAATATGCTCGGGCTGACCCGAGCAATATAAGAAAATAACGCCCGGGTCGGTCTGGTAAACCAACGTGAGAAGCTCAAATCACAAAGAGTTGTTATATGTTATAAAAACCCTTTAAAATAAAAGGTATTTCATAAGACCACGCCGCACATAAACACGGACAGGTTTTTACCTTACCATAACCAGGCCATTTTATAGAAAATCCAATGATATTATAATAATATCTAGGGTTTAAAATTATGAAATCATGGGCGAAATTGTTGCATTAATTAAATTCCAGCATAATAGGTATATAACTAAGTCCGTAAAGGCACATATGGGAAAATGAATTCCATACAATGATAATGCTACTGGGGTACCATCTGCCACAATACATCTCTAAAAGGTTTACCGAGTGCCTCACATGGATCCCCTGCCAACATAGAATCGACCTACCCCTTACTGGATAGTACCGAATATTTCATCACCCTGTTTGCTTTGCAACTTTCCCGAGAGCTCTTATGCACAAACAAATCCATAAATGTGTATATCTTGAAGGGTAATGACAATACTCTAACGGGTGCGACCTATATAGTCCTGCTGCATATCCCATGTTTTAGTCATTCCCAATTGATGAGGCTTGAGGCTACATTTTACCTTTTAGATAGCAATCCTACTTGGAATGTTAACACTGCAGTTCAAACGATAATTCAATGTCAGCATCCGTCCATACAAGTTGTTCAAGATATGAACAAACCGTATTACTTCTACTACATCCTTCTTGGAATCACGAACATGATTAGTAGCAAGTAGCCCTTGCACTTCAAAGAACTTCATCTTCAATTCCATCATCTTCAAGATGCTTCCAAATCAAATGCTTGAGTTGCTTCGAAGTGGTTTTCAGATAATTCATACTTATCCGATCCCGGTCTCTTCGAACTAACATTCGATTGTTTTAGGGTAAACACAACTCCAGTTCTTTCAGAAATAAAAAGACAATACATAAGAGCAGGGATCACCCCTAACCAATGTTTGTACCAAAAATGGGCACAACACTCTTCGGGAGTTGTTTGAAGAGATAAAATGAAGATTATAAATGTAAAACAGAGATTATCTAACAAAAACTCCAACAAATAGGAATGTAAAGTGCACAGACAAGCAGTTTAGAGTGGTTCGGCGTATAGCCTACGTCCACTATGAAGTTTTGATGATTTTATTGATTCTCTTTCAATGATTACAAGCGTTTACAGCGATGAACAGCGGATTACAGTTTAGAATTCGAAATTGACAGCAAAAGTATGGTGCAAATCTCAATCCGGCAGAGTCTGGACGCTTCTCCGAAAAAAGATCCTTTTTCCGTTGATTCTGGGGCTCTATTTATAGGCGTAGGAGGCTTGGATTTCGCTCAAACCCCGGGAGACTTGGCCTGACACGTGAGGGGACCCATTCGACCACTTCCAGAGAGTTTCAAGCCAATCTGTGATCGATACGAAATCATTTCGTATCGATCAGGATTACTTCCAATTGAGCTCAAAATTGGTGGAGACATTCCTTGTTATGTGTGCAACCTTCAGTTAAAATTTCATCATGTTTGGATCAGTGGATTATGAGATATGGTCGATACGAACTGGAATTCCTCATAGGCTGTCTGGTTCGTATCCATTTCCCTGCGCTCTGAGCTTCGACTCGATGGTATCACGCGCCTCTGTGAAGACGTGGAACGCACACTTCGCCTCGATCCGGTCTTCACTCCGAATCGACCGCGTCGACTCCATACATCTCGGCGCATTCGCATCAGGAGAAGACGTGGTGCATGCGCTTCGCCTCGATCCGACATTCGCTCCGTGTTGACTGCATCGTCTCCATGTATTTCGCCTCGTTCACTTCGAGAAATGACACGTTATCCAAGCTGGTTGACCTGATGGATTCGAGTAGGACTTCATCCTGGGATACGAGGCAAACACTATCTGATGGATACGAAGTAGGCACTGTCTGATGGATACGAAGTTGACACTGGCTGATGGATACGAAGTAAGCACTGTCTGATGGATACGACGTATGTACTGTCTGATGGATACGAAGTAAGCACTGTCTGATGGATACGAAGTAAGCACTGTCTGATGGATACGACGTATGCACTGTCTGATGGATACGAAAACGAAGACCATCGATGGATACGAAATCCATCGATACGAACTGCCGCTCATTGATGGATACGAAAATGCGCTCTTCCCCTTGCCTTGCATCCATCGTAACTTGAGCTTACGAAGTCGGTTCGATCTGAGACTTGGAGCGTTGGTTTGCTTTAGTTTTCCCGATCATGTCCCATCGATTGGGGCTTGATCCGGACTTGGTCAAAATTCATCGATATCCATGACAAACGACATTCGGAACCCAACTCCTTGATGTCCTGGCCTTGCCAAAAGGCGGGATAACATTTGCCCCCCAAAGTACGTCTTGTGAAAACATGACGTGCTTTGAAAAGCTGCAGGCCTTCTTCGAATAACTTTGGAAGTCGTACCCCTTAGCCATTCTCTCGTATCGGTCCGCTTACGAGTCGATGCTCAAAGTCAAAAAGCCTTCTTTCGTATCGATGTGGGTTGACTTGATGGATACGAAAACGATCATTCGTATCGATGGTCACAAATGGTGGTGAATTCTGGTTCGAATTGATGATATCTGGTGGATACGAAATGGATGTTCGCATCGATAGATACTGATGGATACGAAATTGACGCTCGTATTAACAGGTCTGCTCTGTTTCGGATCGATGGCTCAAAACCTGGATGCTTCGAAACGATGGTGTCTGGTGAACATTTCGCCTCGATGAATGCACAGCTTGATGGATGCGAGGAAAGCGCGTGCACCTACCCATCGTATTCACGTAGCCTCCCTGTGCGCTTCGAACCGATAAAGGTTAATGGGTTCGATACGAATGCTCGCATCGATGCGCTGCTTGACTGGTAGCGACCGGTCAGATTGACTGGGAGTCGAATCGACTCGGTTCCGTCCTAGGCCTCGTATAAATATCTGGGACTTTGCCATTTCTCACTTTTTTACCTTTTACTTTTACTGTTGTCTTCTGCCTTCTCGTATCGATTCACAGACAAGCAGGAGAGAAGAATTACTCCAATCTTCGAATCGATCAAACATCATCTCATTATTTCCCCAAATTCCAATTCGATTCAGGTAAATAAGCAATCACGGCTAAATTCGAGCGACGAAGTTCAGATCTCAGATCCATCGTGCCTTTGCTGATTATCGATTTTGGTGGCGCCAAGGTCAGATCTGGACCAGAGCTTGGTCGAGGATGGCCATGGCTATGTTCGCTTCAATCGGAGAAGAAAGAGTTCTGGAGTGATTGTTTCACCACTAGTTCGTGTCGATCCGGGACAGGAGGATTCAACTCGATCCAGATTTCATGATTTCGCATCGATTGATGGGTTAAAGGGGATGCAGAGGTTCGCATCGATCTAAGGTGGTTGGCTGGCGTGATCGATGCGAAAATCTATCTCTCTTGATCGATACGAAGACCAAGAGATCTCATCGGTCCCATATCGATAACCACAGATCGATGCGAAGTTATTGCACTTGGTTGTCTCACAGCCGTTAACCCTTGGCCGATGCGAAGTAACCCTACCTGATCGATACGAAATCTCCTCCTCCGGTCGATACGAACTGACATCGATACGAAAGGTATCGAATTGACCTGATCGATACGAAAGTATCGATTCGAATTGGATCGATACAAAAGACATCACGCCTCCGAATGAATTTGAACTCGAACTACGATCGATTCCATGCTGAAATTTGACGAACTTAGCGAACTTTTGCATGTTCTTATATTCGATTCCGACGAGCTTCTGCCTTGCATAATTGGACTTGATCACAGGATTGCATATTTGACTGACTTTCGAAGCTCGTCGATGGAACTGCCTTTTAACAGAAAAGTACAACGAACTCTTTAGTCTTGAATCGATCGTTATCATCTGGATGGCGCAGTCATGACGGTCAGCGATGACGGTCATGTTTGTCTGACTTCCAGAATCTCGTCGCTTGCACATTTTCTTTAATTCTGTAGAATTTGCTCAAGTCACGCATAGCACTCGCACTACACAACACATTCATGCACTTGACACTGGGGAATGCACGGGCTTTTTGTCACCTAATGATGGTTTCTCGTGAGTTAGCTAGCGATGGAACCGTCAAGTTCCCATCAGCAAGAAGCTCAGAACCCTATCCTTCCCAGAATTGAGATTCCGGTCATCGAGACCGAAGCTATTGGCCCAGCTCCGGACGAGTTGCCCAACGCGTCCTTCATTAATAGTCCACCTGATTCCGTCTCATCCAATATCTCCGAAGACATGCTGGGGAGGATATGCTTAAGGCATGGTTTATCTTTGGATGAGGTATTGTTGCCTGGACCGGATGATAGGCCACATAATCCCCCGGAGGGGTATACTGCTTTTAATCGGCACGCGTGCGCAGCCGGCACACTTCCTCCATTCAACGACTATATAAGAGAAGTGTTGGCTTATCTGGACATCGCTCCGTCTCAATTGCATCCAAACGGATATGCCTCACTCAACAGCTTGTTCGTTGTATTCATGGAGTACCTCCATCGTCCTCCCCGTATGATCGACATAAGATACTTGTTTAACTTCAAGAGTCGGACTGACAGCCCATCTTATACGTTCTTGGAGTCTGTAAGGAACTGCCAAGTCGTCGTGGGGTCGTGGACTAGGCTAAGCTATTTTAAGTCGGAGTGGTTCTATGTCCGATGTCCTCCGGGGTTTGCCAGAAGATGGTTTTTCAGACGTGAGTACCGTCTTTTTTCCCAAGTAATTTACAGGGCAATTTTTGGAGTGAAATTAAACTTACGTCTTCTTCTCTTTTTCTTTCAGCTATCATCCAGCGGCCTGAGGGTGGCTACTATAAAGAAATAGTTCGGGTCCTCCAAGAGATTCCTAGCGAAGAAAGGAATATTGAACTGTTATTGACAGATCGGAATCTCAGAGTCCTTGGGCTGATCGGTCGGAGGCAGAGCATAAGACTCGACGGTTCACTAAAGACCATCTCCAGGAAAAAGGTCAAGCGGATGAAGCCCAGGGTTGTGATAATCGAGGAACCCGACTCCGAGAAAACCCACACTGACGAAGAACCGTTGGTCGGACCTGCTAATGCAACCCCAGAGTCCGATGCTAAGAGGAAAGGCAAAGCTGTGGCTTCGAAACAGCCTAAGTCTGGGAGGCGGAAGTCTGTGGTTTTGCATCGTCCTTCGCCAGGAGTTAAGATTACGGAGGCGTCCTCCCCGCAAGCTGGAGATCAATTCGAAGGGCCTACTGACCCTCCAGTCCCTGACACCGAGCTGGAGCAACACGATGTTGGGTCAGGTGGACCGCGACATGTCGACGATGTTAGCGAGTCTGAGCCTGCCAATGCGACTGACACTTCTGGTTGGTCCGGGGGGTTACACATTCACACACTCCTCACGGCACAACACACTTTCTTAACCGTAAACAACACATCGCAAACGGTTACTGATTCTTTGTTGTTTTCTTTTCAGGTACGATGTCTGGGAAAGGTTCTGTGCTTGGTAGTTTGCGTAAGCGCCGTTATCACGAGCCACGCAGGAGAGAGGGCGAGAGAGATTATGACACGGGACACTCTGGGCAGGAGAAGTCTGACAGAGATAGGGGACATGTTCACCGATCCCGATCTCGTTCTCCTCCCCCCAGGACCTCTGCACCTCCTGTGGTCGCCGTTACTCGTCCTCCCGAAACTTCACGGTCTAGGCCGCCTTCTCAAGCTTTGAGGTCCGACCCTCCGCGCAGGACCGAAATAGCCACCTCTTCGGCTACTGTGTCGGTCCCGACCGAGGCGTCTAGCGAAGGAGCGCTCAAATTGGCACAGATGAGGAAGGAATTTCCTGACATCTGCTTTGATGGGTATGTCTTCCCCCCGCATCTGAAGAGAATCCCGCCAACCGCGGAAACCACTATCCATGATTATGTCGCGGACATCTTTTTCCAATATAGGGAGTGGGGACGGGCCGCGAGGAAGGCGTCTAAAGTAGCATTTGAGCGGGGCGTCACCATCGAGAAACTCGAGAAGGAGCTGGGTCGCAACGACCAAATCATAAAAGCGCTCAACTCAGAGGCTGAGTCTTCTCGTAAGTCTGAAATGGAGGCTTTAAAGAAAGTTGACGAGGTGACCGCTGCCATGGCCAGGATGAAGCAGGAACATTACACCGCAATTGAGGACATGGGTCACAGGAACACTTCCATCACTGCCGAGAGGGATGCCGCTCTGAAGGAGCTTAATGAGCTGAAGTCAAAGTTTTCAGAGATGGCTAAGGAAAAAGACGCAGCTAACGTCTCTGCACAGGAAGCCTGTGACCAGGCAGTGACACTCCAAAGGGAGAAGGAAGCGGCTGTACAACAAGCCCGTGAGGCTGGAGTTGATGAGAAAGTACGGCAGGCGGAGGCCAGGATTGAGGCCGAGGTGGAGGAACTACTCGTCACTTACAACGCCAATGTGCTAAGGCACCGAGACTTGACATGGCTTGACGACTACCCCACACATCTCTATAACGCCTGGAACCTACTGGTTGATGAGGAGAGATCTGGGCACCCTGATGAAGCCCCTGATGAGTTCGAGCTGGAGAACCGCATCCTTAACGATGACGAAAAGAAGGTTCTCCATGACTCCATGATTTCCCATGACAAGGTGAGGCTTGGTGCTCAGATCCAGGAAGTCGGAGAGAGCTCTGGTGCAGGACACCATGTTACGAGTTCTGAGATAGTCGTGTCATCTCAGTCTGAGCCAACTTCAATGATCTACTCCCAGCCTATCCCAGCGTACGACCCAGATCAACCGCACTTATCTCCTATTAAGGAACATCCTTCTGAAGTAGTTCAGACGACCTCGAGCCAAACCGAGGAAGGTACTTTGAACTAACTTCCAATATATTTGGATTGAAGAACCCGTGTTGAAATGATGCTAATGACATATCTTTTCCTTTGATCAGTGACAGGAGTTGCACCAGCCGCGCCTCTTACCGCCCAAGTATTAGGTCAAGCGCCAGGAGCCATCGTTTCTGAGGCGACCTCCGTCGCAACAATGGCACCGGTTGGAGTGACGGAGGGGAGCTCACTTTCTTTCGACGAGCAGATGATAAACGAGCTTCTTGGCCGTCAAAGTGATCCCTTTGCGGACTTGCCATTTGGCTTGGGTGGATTCATGGCTACGTCGGACACCTTGTCCCAAACTACTACGGCTCCTAGCGAGGCCAGGGCACGGCGGGAAGCGGCGATGTTAGCCGAGATCAATGCCGAGATGGCGGCTGCGGCACACGGCGGTGATGTAGATGACGGAGCGGCAGCACAGTGCCCCATTCCTCTTATGACTATGTCTCCTGAGGGCACACTTACTGACACTGATGTACCAGCCCCCCCTCCGGCTGCGGAGCCTGTTCCTCCCACTCCTCCCGCGGGAAGCATCCCTATAGAGTCCAGCTCGGACGAGGACGTTGACATTATGCCTTCACCCGGGGGGAGCTTGCCTAGGGAGAAAGGCTCCAAGCGAAAGGGTACTGGCGGCTCCAGTAGTTCCTCAAAGAAGAAAAAGAAGCTGAAGAAGCAGAAGGATTAGACATCCTTTTCATAGGCAGTTAGGGACTTTTGTTATTTTTTCTGTCCTTCCCCTTTTGTAGGCCGTGTTTAGATGCGGGTTCGGCCCCTGCCAGTAGGAACATTTTAGAAAAGATCTCATGTACGAAGCATTGTTTTTGAGTTTAGTTGGAATAAAATTTTGTCTTTTAGCTTCAGCTTGCGTTCCTTTCTATGCTTGAATATTGCAGTGTTCGGACTTTGGTCCAGTGTATTTGCATTTTTTGATTGCTTCAAGAATAGCTCATTTTTACTTGTTAAGTATGGAACTTTCGGACTCGAGTTGTGATAGGGAATCGCATCGGAGCTGAACATCGTATAGTTTCGGGCAATGACTAACATTTGTTTCTGCCCCCAGCTTCGGGGTCAAGGTGTGATGATCAGCTTGCGATGGCACCGAGCGAGGACCGAGTGGTCGAACTACGCTCGTTCTCTTATGAATCGTTCCATCCACACTCCGGGGATATGCGTCATCTCATAAGCGGTTGTTCGCACTCTGGGAACATGGAGTTGACTGTTTATACTCCGCTTCGCACTCTGGGAATGCGGAGCTGAATGTCTATACTCCATTTCGCACTCCGGGAATATGGAGTTAAGTGTGTATACTCCGCTTCGCACTCTGGGAATACGGAGTCGAATGTTTATACTCCATTTCGCACTCCGGGAACATGGAGTCAAGTGTTTATACTCCGCTTCGCACTCTGGGAATACGGAGTCGAATGTTTATACTCCATTTCGCACTCCGGGAACATGGAGTCAAGTGTTTATACTCCGCTTCGCACTCTGGGAATACGGAGTCGGATGTTTATACTCCATTTCGCACTCTGGGAACATGGAGTCAAGTGTTTATACTCCGCTTCGCACTCTGGGAATACGGAGTCGGATGTTTATACTCCATTTCGCACTCTGGGAATATGGAGTTAGATGTTTTATACTCCGCTTCGCACTCTGGGAATACGGAGTTGAATGTTTATACTCCATTTCGCGCTCTGGGAATATGGAGTTAGATGTTTTATACTCCGCTTCGCACTCTGGGAATACGGAGTTGAATGTTTATACTCCATTTCGCGCTCTGGGAATATGGAGTTAGATGTTTTATACTCCGCTTCGCACTCTGGGAATACGGAGTTGGATGTTTATACTCCATTTCGCACTCTGGGAATATGGAGTTAATTGTAGGATTGTCGTGTGTCAATCCTATTAATATCGGTGTCATGGCTTGCCCCCGAGCTCGGGTTTCGCCTAGTGAGTGGCCGGTCGTATCACAGCCACTCTCCATTTGAATAAGTCCCATTGTGTGATGGGATTTAGCTCTTCGTGCATCGTGATGTTGTATATCGTACATAATGAATCACAGCTCTGGCTCGAAGAAGTGGCATTTTATTGCTGAAATAAGAAAATGCGGCAAAGTCAGTTGCCTTATTACAAAATTCAAATTTCGAAATGCAGAAACAAATTGCTAAATAGAATGAAATAAATAAAGCCTGTCATATGTAGTAGCGGCGGAGACTTTCGCTGTTCCAAGCCCTCGGTAAATCGAGACCGTCAACAGTCGACAGCTTGAATGTACCATCTCCGAGCTTTCGTGTAATTACATACGTCCCTCCCCAATTCGGTTTCATGTGTGAAGGAACTGGGTAAATTCTCTTGAGCACGAGGTCGCCGAGTTCAAAGGTTCGAGGTCGAACTCTGGTGTTGTACAATCGGGCGACCCGGCTTCGATGCGCGGCTGCTCTCAAATCAGCCTCCTCCCGTTTTTCATCCAATAGATCCAAAGACTCGGCTAGGAGTATAGCGTTTGTTTTTGGATCATAATAAGTCACGCGATGAGAGAGCACTTCTGTCTCGACCGGAATAACGGCCTCTGAGCCATAAGATAGGGAAAACGGAGTGTGTCCGGTCGCGGTTTTGTGGGTCGTTCGATAGGCCCATAATGCCATAGGAAGTTCATCGACCCACTTGCCCCCAGCCTTCTCTAATCGTTTCTTCAGGATCGATTTTATAACTTTGTTGACAGCTTCAACCTGTCCATTCGCTTGGGGGTGTGCGACAGCCGAGAACTTTTTGCGGATATGAAACCGTTGACAGAAATCCTTGAATTCTGCGCTCTCGAATTGGGTTCCGTTATCAGTGATGATAGTATGCGGGAGTCCAAATCGACAGATGATGTTGCGAACCACGAAATTTATCACCTTCTTTGTCGTAATGGTTGCTAGGGCTTCGGCCTCGGCCCACTTTGTGAAGTAATCAACTGCGACGATGGCGTATTTCGCACCGCCTTTTGCTAAAGGCAAAGCGCCGATGATGTCAATGCCCCACATTGCGAATGGCCAGGGACTGACCATTTGGGTTATTTCAGTTGGCGGAGCTCTCGGAATTCGGGCGTGTATTTGGCATTTATCGCATTTCCGGGCATAGTTTGCCGCATCTCGGTTCACCGTCGGCCAGTAGTACCCATATCGGAGTATCTTTTTAGCGAGAGCTTGCCCGCCGGTATGATCGCCGCACTCTCCTTCGTGCACGTCATGTAGCACTCGCTTGATTTCCTCGTGGGCGATACATCTGAGGAGAGGAACGGAATAACCTCTCCTGTACATGACTCCGTTTTGGATGACGAACCGCGAGGCTTTTCGCTGAATTTGTCTCTTCTCATTTCTAGGTTCAGGTAGCACCCCATTCTCAATGTAATTCCGATACGGAGTCATCCAGGATTCTCTACCGGGAGCGGTTTCAAATACAGAGTTCGCTTCTATCCGATCGATGCTCGGAGTGGCCAAGGTTTCAACGGGGACAAGTCCCATTTGTTGTGCTTCGCCTGTGCTGGCTTTCTGATTGTGTTCCCGAGGCACATAATTGATGGCATAATAATCAAACTGGTTTAGGACTTCCTGAACTCGTGCCAAGTAAGCGGCCAGTCTTCGGTCTCTCGCCTGGTATTCTCCTCGCACCTGGCATACCACTAACTGCGAATCGCAATAAATTTCTACAGCGATAATTCTCAAATCTCTGGCAAGCCTTAGGCCGGTCAGGAGGGCTTCATATTCGGCTTCATTATTAGTTGCACGAAAGTCGAATTTAAGAGCATAACATATGGATCGGCCCTCGGGAGTCTCAAGTACAACCCCCGCGCCCGAACACCGGTCATTTGACGCACCATCAGTATACAGCTTCCAGATGTATTCGGGAGATTCACTGGTTTCGGGTAAGTCTTCCGGGACGGTGAATTCGGCTATGAAATCAGCCAGGACTTGTCCTTGAATGGCCCTCCGCGGAGCGTATGCGATATCAAATTGGCTTAGCTCAATGTTCCACTTGAGTAACCTACCGGACGTCTCAGGCCGCGTAAGGACCTGTCGTAACGGCTGGTCGGTGTACACAGTAAGCGGATGAGCCTGGAAGTAGGGACGGAGCTTCCTCGAGGCAATGACCAAACAATAAGCCAGTTTCTCCAGCCTTGGATAATTTCTTTCAGCTCCTGTTAGTCGCTTACTAACATAGTAGACCGGGTTTTGCACTTTGTCTTCTTCCCGGACTAGAGCAGCACTGATCGCATGCTCTGATACTGCCAGGTAAAGATATAGTTGTTCGTGGTCAACCGGTTTTGACAAGATCGGAGGTGTGGAGAGATGTTGAACCAAAGATCGGAACGCGCCTTCACACTCCGTGGTCCATTCAAAGTTTCGTTTACCCTTCCGAATCAGGTCGAAGAAAGGAATGCATTTGTCGGTGGACTTTGAAATGAACCTGCTCAATGCTGCGACCTTCCCGTTAAGACTCTGGACTTGCTTTATAGTTCTAGGGGTTTGCAAATTTCTAATAGCCCAGATCTTCTCAGGATTCGCCTCTATTCCTCGAGCGTTGACAATGAACCCAAAGAACTTTCCGGATGCAACGCCAAAGTGACATTTGAGTGGGTTGAGCTTCATCCCGTACTCCCGGAGGATGCTGAACATTGAATTCAAATCTCTGACGTGATCTGTGGAGAATCGGGACTTTACCAGCATGTCATCCACGTAAACCTCCATAGTTTTCCCAATCTGATCAGCGAACATTCGGTTGACTAAGCGTTGGTATGTTGCTCCAGCGTTCTTTAGACCAAACGGCATGACTTTGTAACAATAGAGTCCCAGGTCGGTCACGAAGCTGGTATGTTCCTGATCAGGCAGATGCATGGGTATCTGATTGTAGCCGGAATAAGCGTCCATAAAGGATAGTAGTTCATGCCCGGCCGTCGAATCTACGAGCTGATCGATTCGTGGAAGTGGGAAGCTATCTTTTGGACAAGCCTTGTTTAGGTCAGAGTAATCAACACAAGTTCTCCACTTCCCGTTTGGTTTCCGAACCAGTACAGGGTTGGACACCCATTCTGGATATAAGGCATCTCGAATGAACCCATTCGATTGCAGTTTATCAACTTCCTCCTTAAGGGCGGCAGATCTCTCTGGATCCATACCGCGCCTTTTCTGTTTCACCGGGACATGTCGTGGATCTATATTCAGGGAGTGACTTGCAATGCTCGGCGAGATCCCGCACATGTCAGAGTGTGTCCAGGCGAAGACGTCGAGATTCGCCCGAAGAAATTCGACCAACTCCTGCTGTGTCTGCTTGTTTAGTTGGGACCCAACTTTCAGCATTTTTGAATCATCATCCTCACTGATTGGGACGTCCACAGTCAGTTCGGCTGGAGAGGCTTGACTCTCCGTTGATTCGTCTTTATCTTCGCTGTCCCTGGGGTCCAGGTCTTTCAGGAATTGGTCGTGGTGCCCGGGCCGAGGCCCAGGCGTCAATTGTCAATTGTCGATAGAACGGACGCAGAGAGATTCCTCTACGCCCTTACCCTTCTCTTTACGTTGCGCCCCGCGCAGCTCAGCAACATAACAGGCCCTTCCCGAGGCCTGATCTCCTTGAACAACTCCAATCCCATGATCAGTGGGAAATTTCAGAGTCAGACACCATGGGGCGATCGCCGCCCTGAACTCGGCTAAAGCTGGTCGACCCAGAAACGCATTGTATGGCGAATCTATCTCTAACACAACAAATTGTAACATGCGGACCCTCCGGCGCTCTCCAACGCCTAACTCGACTGGGAGTTCAGTTATTCCGATGGGTATCGTGGCACTTCCGTTGAAACCATGGATTCTGGATAAACAGGGTTTCAAATCCTTTGTCTCCATCTTCATCAGATCGTAAGCCCGTTTGAGCAAGATGTTTACAGAGCTCCCACTGTCAACCAGGATCCTCTTCATCCAAGCAGGACCTACCTGGGCGGATATGACTAGTGGGTCGATAGTAGGGGCTTCGACTTTATCGGCGTCTCGGCTCCTGAACACGATATCATCGGACATTATCTTTTGTTGCTTTGCCGGGGTCCCATCCTCGCAATTACTATAACACTCGAAGTCCGCATGCCTGATAGAACTGGCATACGACTCCATTTCCCCCCAGCTTCTGTCTGCCGGATGGGGGCCACCACTTATTGTGTTGATTACTAATCTCCCGCCCGCACGAGCGGGTTCATCCTCTCTTTCCTGATTTTGTGAACGATTCTGATTCGAGGGGCCCGCTCCGCCAGGCCGCGGCGCCCGTACAAACTGATCTAGCTTCCTCTCTCTAATCAGCTTTTCGATGAGGTCCTGTAAGTGTCGACACTCGTTGGTATTATGTCCATAGCTCTCATGGAACCTACAGAACTTCCCTGTCTGAATCTGTCTCTCCGATGAGGGCTTCGGAGCAGGCTTCTTATACTGTACAGTGTTGCAAGTCTGTAAGTATACGTTTTCCAATGACGTGTTCAGCGGTGTATAACTGTCAAACATCTGAGCCCTACGTCGTGGACCTCGGTTCTCGTCTCTCTTCTTATTCTGGCCATTGTTTCCTCTCTGCTGGGTTTGTTTGTTTTGTATATTCAGCTGAACTTTTCCGGAACTTTCGCCGGACTGTTTAACTGCCACATTGCTCTGTATTCCTTCAATGCTGGGCCTCGCATCGTCCTGCTTCCTAGACTGTTTTGCATCCTCCTGCCGCAGGAATTGAGCGGCCTTGGAGTAAAAACGGTCCAACGACGCGGGCGGTTTTCCAGCCAGCCAGTTTCCGAATTCAGAATCAGGATCAATCCCCTTGGTCAGAGCCATTAAGATTGAATTATCGTTGGGATTGGTGATCTCGACGCATGCTGCGTGGAACCTCTCCAAGTAACGTCTGAGTGTTTCTCCAGGAGCTTGAGTGACGCTGGACAAGGTGTTGACGTCCTTTGGCCTAGCAACATGCATCCGGAATTGTTCCACAAACCTCTTGGCCAATTGATCGAACGAAGAAATTGATCTAGGCGGTAGGCGGGTAAACCACATTGTTGCGATTCCTCCCAGAGAGATGGGGAAACTCCGACACTTCACTGCGTCGTCGGCCCTCGCAGCGCTCATCGACCATTCATACTTCAGAATATGCTGGTTGGGGTCACTATTCCCTTCATACATCGGGAGAGTCGGCATTCTGAATCGCCTAGGGGGTTCGGCATGCAACACTTCATCTGTGAAAGGGGTATGACTACGGGAAATTCCCCAGTCATCATTAGTGAGCCCCTGACTCTCGCGGATCATTTGACGTATCATGGTTGATATATCCGAAACAGGCGGATTCGGAGCGTGACGAGCTAAGGCGTGGTCGGGTTCCACGGCGCGAGTAGGGATCGGGCGTTGTTGACGACCCGTATCTCGCCTCCTTGGCTCAACGTCCTCTGGGACATAAGGTTCAGGAGTATGTCCTCGCTGTTGATTGATCGGCTCAGATTGATTTCGGGTATCGACCCTTGTCTCTGCTGCGGCGGTTGTGGCGCGGTTATCGGTGGTGTACTGTGGGGCAATACCTCCTCGTGTTGAGGGACCGGTTTGGAAACTGGTCGACGGTCCTACCCTCAGTTGCCCAACAGTTAAGGCAGGCTGATATTCAGCAGCTTGAGCGCGATTCCCCTCTAGTCGAGGACGGGTAGTTTGGCGGTGGTAATCAGATGAAGCTGAGCTTTCGGTAGACGCTCTGGAGACATCATCTCTCCTAGACCTTCTGTGCCCCCGGCGGTTTAGCTGGTTAGTCAGCTCGATATTGGCGCGTAACTGTTCTGCCAACTGCTGACGGCTTTGGGTCAGCTCCTGGAGCAATACTTGAAACTCCTGTCGGGTGACTAGCCCCGTTGAGTCTGACTGAGTGGCATTGTCTTGATTGGAAGAAGGCGGCTGTGTTGGATTTTGCCTGTCTCTGCCTTCTTGCTCTGTAGCGGTGGCGCCAGTTCTTGTGCTGACCATTGTCGGTGGTGGATTCCTTTCCTAGATTTTGAGCAAATCTGAATAGAATGGAAGGATTCCGGGCTAGATATCTGGATCTTCCTCTTGGATTTGTGCAATCCGGTATCGACGGCAGATCCAACGAGCAGGAGAAAAAGCTGGTTTTCTCAGTGAAAGCACCAAAGTGTTTGTACCAAAAATGGGCACAACACTCTTCGGGAGTTGTTTGAAGAGATAAAATGAAGATTATAAATGTAAAACAGAGATTATCTAACAAAAACTCCAACAAATAGGAATGTAAAGTGCACAGACAAGCAGTTTAGAGTGGTTCGGCGTATAGCCTACGTCCACTATGAAGTTTTGATGATTTTATTGATTCTCTTTCAATGATTACAAGCGTTTACAGCGATGAACAGCGGATTACAGTTTAGAATTCGAAATTGACAGCAAAAGTATGGTGCAAATCTCAATCCGGCAGAGTCTGGACGCTTCTCCGAAAAAAGATCCTTTTTCCGTTGATTCTGGGGCTCTATTTATAGGCGTAGGAGGCTTGGATTTCGCTCAAACCCCGGGAGACTTGGCCTGACACGTGAGGGGACCCATTCGACCACTTCCAGAGAGTTTCAAGCCAATCTGTGATCGATACGAAATCATTTCGTATCGATCAGGATTACTTCCAATTGAGCTCAAAATTGGTGGAGACATTCCTTGTTATGTGTGCAACCTTCAGTTAAAATTTCATCATGTTTGGATCAGTGGATTATGAGATATGGTCGATACGAACTGGAATTCCTCATAGGCTGTCTGGTTCGTATCCATTTCCCTGCGCTCTGAGCTTCGACTCGATGGTATCACGCGCCTCTGTGAAGACGTGGAACGCACACTTCGCCTCGATCCGGTCTTCACTCCGAATCGACCGCGTCGACTCCATACATCTCGGCGCATTCGCATCAGGAGAAGACGTGGTGCATGCGCTTCGCCTCGATCCGACATTCGCTCCGTGTTGACTGCATCGTCTCCATGTATTTCGCCTCGTTCACTTCGAGAAATGACACGTTATCCAAGCTGGTTGACCTGATGGATTCGAGTAGGACTTCATCCTGGGATACGAGGCAAACACTATCTGATGGATACGAAGTAGGCACTGTCTGATGGATACGAAGTTGACACTGGCTGATGGATACGAAGTATGCACTGTCTGATGGATACGACGTATGTACTGTCTGATGGATACGAAGTAAGCACTGTCTGATGGATACGAAGTAAGCACTGTCTGATGGATACGACGTATGCACTGTCTGATGGATACGAAAACGAAGACCATCGATGGATACGAAATCCATCGATACGAACTGCCGCTCATTGATGGATACGAAAATGCGCTCTTCCCCTTGCCTTGCATCCATCGTAACTTGAGCTTACGAAGTCGGTTCGATCTGAGACTTGGAGGGTTGGTTTGCTTTAGTTTTCCCGATCATGTCCCATCGATTGGGGCTTGATCCGGACTTGGTCAAAATTCATCGATATCCATGACAAACGACATTCGGAACCCAACTCCTTGATGTCCTGGCCTTGCCAAAAGGCGGGATAACAACCAAGTTGATGGATCTACTTATAATTTTTCCTAGGAGATCACTACAATTTTATATATACAGTAACATCAACAAAGATAACTGTACCATATAATCTCGTGTTTCTCCTAGATATTCCCAGAGTTAAAAATTGGTCTAAACTTGATAGCCGGCTATTTAATTATCGAGTAAACAAATGAATCAACATAGATTTAATTTCCTATGGGATCCACTAAGCCTCCTTTAGTTAATCTTTATTAATTAAGACACTTCAATTATTTATAAAAATATTGATATACTTATATCACCGGTATAAGTATATCCTCAAACCTTTTAATTTCTATACTTGGAAAACTTTACCATATACTTATACAATGGTATAAGTGACAAAATGTAAGAGAGATTTCTTATTTCACAATCATATTAAATGGATCAAAACAATGTCATTCAAAACATTGTTTCCTATATCCCCAACCACTAATCCTTCGGTGTTATATATAGAAAATGTTTCCATACCACCAAAATTTAGAAGGATTATTTATTTATTTCATAAACTTTATTCTTATAAGCGATCCAATTCATATAAAATCAAAGTTCTATAATCCCAAAACTTCTTTTCCAAAGTCGAAGGTCTCTTTCCAATTTATAACTTTAACAGCCTTTTACTAAAAATAATTCTCTTTATAAAATTACTATTTACTTTGAACACTTTTTATTTAATAATTTTGATTACCTTTTAAACCTCCCTAATGAATAATTTATTAAATTTAAAAACATTATCAGTAAACAATTAACTTTAAAACACGATAGTGAATAATTTATAAACTTAATCACTATTAAATAAATGATTAATTAACTTAAACCACTATAAATAAATAATAAATAATTTCCAAAAACATCACTATTAAATAATAAACTAACTTAAAATATCATTAATAAAATAATTAATTAACTTTAAAAATACCTTAAATATGATAATTGAGTAGCTTTTAAAACAACTAAAATAAAACAATTAAATAACTTTCAACTTTAAAATTTTAAAATAATATAGCTTAACCATTTAAACATAGAAAATGTTTTTCTTCAAAATACTTAAAGTCAAGGTAAATCTAAATTCATTTATTTTTGGAATTTGGAAAGAGGCTTAGCGACCCCACTGGTACTTAGACAAGCTACCACTAATTTTCAGTTCAACAATCCAGATCATATCACTAATATTTACATAAGCAAGAAACATGTAAATAAAATTCATAATTGACAAATGATAGATAACACGTCATTTTTCCAACTCAACTAACATATCAATAAATGTTCAAATTAGTAAAATAATAGAACGGGGATTTATTCTGCTAAATAGATGTCCAATATAATCTATCAAATTTAAATATAGTAAAAGGTATTTTTATTATACTAACTGAATGTCAGTGATAAATATAATTACCAACTATGTAATTATTTTCTACCAATATTAATTTATCTCCAAATTATACTTCACAAAAATCATCAACCATTTTTATTGAAGTGTTGAACTCGTCAATACTAGTCTAGTGCAAGAAACAGCAGGTTAAGCGGATCAAAAAAGAAGGAGATATCAATTTTTAAAGTTAACCATTTTAAGTTAAATAATTTAACTAACTAAAATATAAAATAACACTACCCACTGCAACTCGACTTGGGGTTTTAACCCAATTCCCAAATCACCATCTTCCCAAACCTATATCTCAAATTCAAATCCCCATATCAAAGAAAACTGGAGCCAAAAAAATCAAATTGCTCTATCCCTCTCTTGCACGCATGTGCACAGCTCACCACGACCGCCGATCGCCGCTCTGACCCCACCCGCAAGTTTGTCTTGCCTACTACGACACGGCCGACCCACCACCATCAGCTTCGATCGCTACAAACCTCCAGACCTCATCCCTACCTCCAGACTAAGCTTTGCCAAGCTTGGTTCCTCCACGTGTTGTCATTCCAATCGCACTCGAACCAATGAAACCCACTTCTTAAAACCCTAATCCGAGCTCGACAGCCAACCTTCGACCATCGCACACCCCATGACACCATAGTAGCTCCGTTATCACCCCAGGCCGCTCCAATTGCACTGCCCTAAACCACCGCAATCACCGAAATTTTCACTATGATCCAAAATAGATCATCTCACCACACGACGCCATCCAACCCCCTAAAATCCCACGAATTGATCTAAAAATCTCTGTTTACCAAGACGAATGCGACCGCACTCTCCGTTCGACAAATAGCGTTGGACAAAAAACAACCATAACTCGACCACTTACTGTTTTGGACCCATATCTTCCTCCCTATTTGGCGGAATCCCTTCCGACCATTTTTAAAAATAGCTAGAAATGAATATAGATAACTTTCTAGCTGCTCGCGTAGGCTATTTTTAACTGATTTGAGAGATAATGAATTTTGAAATCTAGGATGGAAAAGGTTTCTTCATATTTTTCAACAAACAGTAAGTACAAAACAATATGAAGGTTTCTAGTAGATTTCGAGTAAGTATATTTTCCATTTTCAAAGCATTTTTTTAATTTTCAAACCATTATTTTAAACATGATAGATATTTAAAAAAACAAACCAACCAAGCTATAAATTTCCACAACATTTATCATATACATACATACATACATATATATATATATATATAATCAAATAAACCAAGAAATGAAGATCTCACCTTTCCCAAATTTGTTGAAATGCTTGAAAGTTTGATCTTTCGGTAAAGTATAAATTTTGGAGTTTTTTTATAAATGAGATTTTTCATTCCCAATACTCTAGAATGATGAAAAATGAATATGAGAATAAGAAGGCCAAGTATGAAATATAAGATGAGGATAGAGTATATATAAAAGATTGCATAACTAAATAAAAATAAGAAAATAAAATAAACATGCTCCTTAAATCACAAATTCAACTCAAACTTCATTTCCAAGCCTCCATAGTACCAAGCATATAAAAAAGATGGTAGATATTAGGGTGATCATGTACTTGAATCAATTTTCACACTTAGGGATCTTTTCATTTCACATCCACCATTTTCTAATACAATTTTTACATTAAATTCTTATTATTGTTAGTTTATTTAAATACTGTTTTCAAAGTGTAAACAAGGGTATTACACTCGTCGTTCAATAAAGAGATGAAAATCCGAAAAATGGGTTTCAAACATATTTTCAGTTTTTCGTCAAACTACCTATTTATGTAAACAGAATTGAAAAATGAATTTTCTATCACTAGTTATAAATTAAGAGAGGGTTATTTAATTATTAAAACCATTAATTGAATATTTAAATTAAATTAAATATTCAAAAGTCAAAGTGATAAAATTCTGGGTCGTTATATTCTCCCCCTTAGAAGAATTTGGACCTCGAAATTCCACCTCAAACAACAAAGAAGAAAACAGTTAACACAAAAACTCAACCAATTTACTTTCCATAATTATTTATGAAAACATATTCATTAATCACCACTTAAGTCTAAGACTTGTATAATACCCTATCCGATTTCAAATCTTTTTATTTTAAATTTATTTTCCTTTAAGTAAACTCAAGACCCAAATACCCTATTTTTTATTTTAGAATCCCTTTCTGAAATGATACTATATATTTTACCCATAGAAAAAAATATATATATATGGCCCATGTAACCCCAAAATTGTACTAAGGAACTGTATACTATCAAATAGAATCATACGTTCCCTTACCAAGAAGGAAATACTTAAAAGAAGTGTTTACCACCCGAACACATCTCTTATCCATTTTTAGTTATTTTCGGACCACTTGAACTAGTTAACACAAAAATACTTCTTCTATTTCAAAATTCTCTTTTTGAAAAGATACGGTATATATGTCCAAACAAATAGCTTTAACAAAATATCAATTTCCATCTTGCTTTGGGTTCGTTCGGATTCGAACTTGTGTCGATCGTACAATGATAAATGGAATAATTTACTAAGTGCACTACAATATTTGCCTAAGCAAACAGCTGATGATCACTTCAAAGATTATTCAAATTATCACAAAACAAATTGAGACTCGTCCCAAACTAATCCAAAGAAAATACTCCTTACATAAAAATTTCCTTTTTAAATATTTATACTTCAAATATTTTCAAGTAAACTATCACTGCTACAAAAATCATTTGAAATAATAATGTACATATTTCCCATTTGCAAATCCAATCATGCTTTTGGGATCAAATCAAAATCTGCTTTATCAAACAAATTTTAGAACAAATTGCTATGGTAGCGTTTCCTCACTTAAAAACTCAAAAATGAACACTAACGATGTTGCAGTCATCATCGGAATTATCTTCAATGACACAAGTTAGTTCAGTGCTTTCTATCTTCTTTACAATCTATTAAAATATTTCTATTCATAAATACTTTCAAATAATACCATTATTATTTTCCCAAAAGCCTGAAAACCATTTTTCAAAAGCGTCGGGACTTAAGTCCTCAAATTCTCTACTTAAATCCTCTTTACTTATAAGAAACATTCTTATAATCCAATTTTATAGAATCAATTTCTTCTATAAAATCATTTCTCAACTTTTATTTTCAAAATATTCTAGCTTTCTCTTAATAGTCATTCTTATTCAAACCCAATTGGTACCCAACATTATCACTAAATGTCTTATAGTCAAATTGTTAAAATTAATTCATAAGGTGTTCGTTTCAATGCTTCCCTTGATTTCTATTTACCCAACTCATACTTTAAAAAGGGAAAGCTCAGACGAATCAACAAAAAATAATCAATGCCCAAAATTAAACGAGCATGACTAATCAAACCACAAATGATAATAATTGGATATTGTCATATCCTAATAAACACACACATCAAAAATAACTATATTAAATTTTTTCAAAAATCATTCTTTTTATATATAAAATATACTTCTAGGTAAAATTGTTTCATTTATCCAATTTAAAATAATACTATGTCGATTGGTCTTCTTCAAGTGTTTAGAGATCTTTATCAATAACGTTACCGTATTGACCAGAATCATAAACCACCCAATAGATCAGTGAACATAGTATAAAACATTTTATATAGCACTAACAAACACGCGCTCTCATACGCGCGCATACACACACACTCAAACTCATTCTAGGGTATTACTAACACTACCTCTAATGAGTTTACCCTACTAGTGCCAAGGTTCTCGCTTAACCTTCAACTCTGATACCAACTGAAATGACATGCCCTTTTGATCCTCAGAAGTTGACACTAATATATCCACGGTATTCAATTGTCGAACATCCAAGTGCCAAAAAGGTAAATTGTTGGGGTAAAAGAAAAGAAAGATGGAATAGAATCTCATAATGTGACGAGTAATATATAATATACAACGGGTCTTTAATAGAAGAAAAGAAAATTTTAATATACATACTATCATCAGAGCAAAAACTAACCTATCATCAGCCCTGGACAATTATAACAACCTGTCCTTACAATTGTTGATAAATACATACAAGAACAAATAGCGGAAGATAAAATATGAGAATATGTCTTAGAGGATCCAACTCCTCCTGAAGCTCCAAAGTATCCAGTAAATCTGGAAAATATGTTTTGGCTGACCTGAGCATTATAAGAAAATAACGCTTGAATCGATCTGGTAAACCAGTGTGAGAAACTCAAGTCATAAGGAGTTGTTATATCTTATACCCTTTAAAATAAAAGATATCTCGTAAGACCACGCCGCACATAAACACGGATGTGTTTTACCTTACCATAACCAAACCATTTTATGAACAATCAAATGATATTATAATAATGTCTAGGGTTTAAAATAAATTATGGAAACATAGCTAAAATTGTTACATTAATTAAATTCCAGCATAATAGGTATACAACTAAGTCCGTAAAGGAACGTATTGGAGAATGAATTCCATTGAATGACAAGGTTACTGAGGTACCGTATGCCATAGTACATCTCTAGAAAAATGTACCGAGGGACCCAAATGGACCACTTGCCAACACAGGACCGGCCTACCCCTTACTGGATAGTACCAAATATTTCATCACCCAGGTTTCTTTACACCTTTTTCGAGAGCTCTCATGCATAACCAAATCTATAAATGTATACATCTAGAAGGGCGATTACAGTATCCTAATGGGTATGATCCACATAACCCTGTTGCATATCCCTTGTTTTAGTCATTCTCGGTTGATGAGGCTTGAGGCTATGTTTTACCTTTTTGATAACAATCCCACTTGGAACTCTAACACTTCCCTCCAAGTGATAATGCAATGCCAGCATTCATCTATACAATTTGTTCAGGATTTGAACAAACCGAAGGCACTAATTCTATTACATATATCTTGCAATCTTCCATAGGATTAGTAGCAAATAGTCCTTACACTTCAAAGAACTCCATCTTCAATTCCATCATCTTCAAGATGCTTCCTAATTGAATGCTTGAGTTGGTTCGAAGTGGGTTTCACATAATTCATACTTATCAGATCCCGGTCTCTTGAACCAACATTCAACAGTTTTTTGGTAAACTCAACTTCAGTTATTTTAGAAATAAACAGACAATACATAAGAGCAGGGATCACCTCCTAATCATTTAAATGGACGGACCTCCTGATCATTTGTCCTAGGAGATCACTATGAGTTTATATGTACAGTAGCATCGACAAAGATAATTGTACCATATAATTCTCGTATTTCTCCTAAATATTCCAAGAGTTAAAAATTGGTCCAGACTTAATAGTCGGTTATTTAACTATCGAGTAAACAAACAAATCAACTTAGATTTAATTTCCTATGGGATTCACTAAGCCTCCTTTAATTAATCTTCATTAATTAAGACACTTTAATTATTTATAAAAATATTCATATACTTATCTCATCGGTATAAGTATATCCTCAAACCATTTTACTTCCTATACTTGGAAAACTTTACCATATACTTATACAATGGTATAAGAGTATTCACAAAATATTTAAGAGAGATTCTTATTTCACAATCATATTAAATGGATCAAAATAATGTCATTCAAAACATTGTTTAATATATACCCAAACCATTAATCCTTCGGTGTTAAGTATGGAAAATGTTTTCATACCACCAAAATTCAGAAGGATTAATTATTTATTTCATAAACTTTAGTTTTATGAGTGATCCAATAATCCCAAACCTTCTTTTCCAAAATCCAAGATATCTTTCCAATTTATAACTTTAACAACCTTTTATTAAAAATAATTATCTTTATAAAACATTTATTTACTTTAAACACATTTTATTTAATAAACTTGGTTACCTTTTAAACCTCCCTAATAAATAATTTATTAAATTTCAAAACATCATCAATAAATAATTAACTTTAAAACACATTAATTATTAATAAACTTAATCACTATTAAATAGATGATTAATTAACTTAAACTACTATAAATAAATAACTAATAATTTCCAAAAATATCATTATTAAATAATTAACTAACTTAAAGTACCATTAGTAAAATAATTAATTAACTGTAAAAATATCTTAAATAAAATAATTACTTACCTTTTAAAACAGCTTAAATAAAATAATTAAATAACTTTCAAAGTTAAAATATTAAAATGATATTAACTTAACCATCTAAACATATAAAATACTTTACTTCAAAATACTTAAAGTCATGGTAAATCCAAATCCATTTCTTTTTTGGATTTGGAAAGAGGCTTAACGATCCCACCGGTACATAGACAAGTTACCACTTATTTTCAGTTCAACAATCCAGATCATATCGCTGATAAATACACAAGCAAAAAATATGTAAATAAAATTCACAATTAGCAAATGATAGATAACACGTCATTTGTCCAACTCAACTGACATATTAATAAATTTTCAAATTAATAAAATAGCAAAACGAAGATTTATTTTGCTAAATAGATGTCCAATATAATCTATCAAATTTAGATATATCATAATGGTGTTTTTTTTTCTGCAAACTGAATGTATGATAAATATAATTACCAACTGTGTAATTATTTTCTACCAACATTAATTTATCTTAAAATTATACTTCATAAAAATCGTCATCCATTTTTATTAAAGTGTTGAACTTGTCAATACGAGTCTAGTGCAAGAAACCGCGGGTTAAACGGATCAAGAACGAAGGAGATATCAATTTTCAAAGTTAACCATTTTAAATTAAATAATTTAACTAACTAAAATATAAAATAACACTATCCACTTCAACCCGACTTGGCCCATTAACCAAATTCCCAAATCACTATCTTCCTAAACTTATATCTCAAATTCAAATCCCCAAATCAAAGAAAACTGGAGCTAAAAAAATCAAACTACTCCACCCCACTCGTGCACGCACGTGTATGTGCACACCTCACCACGATTATAGATTGCTGCTTCGACCCCACCTACAAGTTTGCCCTACCCAGCGCGTTTTAGCCACCAACCACCATCAGCTATGGATGCCACAAACCCAAAATGACCCTTCAACCCGAAAGAGAAGCACAAACATGAAACAAGGCCACATGGAAAATTTCCCCACTGCAAATGCCTCACACACGAGAGCCTCCGCCGCCACCATCAGCTGTGCACTTCGCCACCCAACCTCTAGCCAAGCCTCGCTGAGCTCGACGCCTCCATGTGCTGCCATTCCAGTCACGTTCGAAACGATCAAACACACTACCTAAATTGTAACGACCTAAATTTTGATCACTTTAATTAAGGATGTTTAATTTATTTTAAATATTCAAATATGAATTATTTTCAACAAATAATCAAGTTTTGTGAAATGAATGATAATAGTGAACCTATTTTGGAGAAATATTCGTAAAAATATATACTTTAAAAAAATATCAATAAAATGACCGAAAAACTATTTTATCAATAAATAGCTCTATAATGGTAAAACGTCGCGCACAGAGCTGGATATAGACACCTACTGTTTATAATTTAACAAGAATATGAAGTAAAATCAATTATTTTATTTTTAAAAATAAAAATGTCCCTTCCATCCCATCCCCATCACCTTCCCCCCGACTTCTTACCTCCTCTTGTCCCTTCCATCCCATCGCTATCCATCCCTTCTCCTGTTCCACCCGATATCCCTCCTCCCGTTCCTCCTCTCGTCCTCCCTCTCCTCCCCTTGTCCACCCACTGCCCTTCCCCCATCTAAGCCTTCTAGTGTTTCTCCTCCTTCAGCTGTCCCTTTCCCCTCCCCGACGTCGCAATCTGCTCCTCTGTCCTCTGAACAGGAATGGACTTCCCTTTTCAAGGGACTGTCGCGTAATGCGGGGAAGTACGCCCCTGTTCAGATTGTCCCAGTGCTTCAAGACAATGTTCTCATTCCTCCGAATGAAGTGCTGGTGGCTGGTAACTCTACTTGGTGTGATTATTTAGTGGGCTTGTTTCTCGACATGCCCCTTTCCTACACTGTAGTTATTCGGCATCTTAAGCAGATTTGGAAGCTCAGAGGGAACATTACAATGAAATCTGATGGTAGTATGTTTCTTTTCTTGCTCTCTGATATTGAGGATAAAAGGAAAATTGTCGAAGGCAGCCCCATTGTCATAAGAAATAAGTTATTCATCATTAAGCAATGGGATCCCTAAGTAATGTTTGTGGCTCCATTAAAGCTGTCCTGGTGTGGATTCATTTTTCTAACGTCCCTATCTTCTCATGGTCACCGATTGGCATCAATTGGTTGGCAAATAGACTGGGGAGGTTGATTTGTCTAGATGAAAATACTGAAAAACTTCAGCGAATTAGTTTTGCTAAATGTCTTGTTGAAAATACCCCAAATGAACAGCTGCTTGACTCCTTCCTTGTCCTATTATCGGGTGGTGGTACTCAACAAGTTTATGTTTATTACCAGTGGAGACCGGAAATTTGCACTGGTTGCAAAGTTTTTGGACATAACAACGACAATCGCAGTGAGTTCAAGGTAGAGGAAGTGGTAAAAGAAACTGAATTGAATAAAGGAAGGGAGGATTTTTTTTCTAGAAATAATCCACATGCTAGGAGAGTTTTACATAAAGAAAATGGTGTTGCAAAGAAAAATGTCAATAATTGGACAAAGGTTGCTAGCAAAAAGTTGTATGTTAAAAAGACAGCAAACATGGAAGAAGGTGGTGTTGGGGTTCACACATCAACTGATTTAAATGAAGTGGTAGATGTCAACGACACAGCTATTAATATTAGCAGTTCTAAGTCTAGTAAAAAGAAAAAGTATTCTCTCTCTGTTTTGTTATCCGCTCACACCCTCAGACTAAATCACAGCCACTCAATTGCCTTCAGATCCAACGACCGATATTATTTGTTTTCTTTGTTTCAGATCATGGGCTGCCTTGTATTAGGCCCAATATGTACTGTATAAATAAGACCTTGTACAATTCTTTGAATAATATAGTTCTGTTATTACTTTCTCTCAAATATTACACTTTGCATTATTTCTATCTTGGTATCAGAGCATTCTAAGTGCTAACTGCACATATTGATCAGAGATCAAGTCCATCAGAAAAGTATCATCACTTGGACCCCTCTCATCAAGATTTAACATCTCTCATCTGAGAGTTGCTGCTGTCATTGAAACCAGTGCCTCGCCAGTTCATCACTTTGGCTGCATCTGGTCACCACTGACAGCTCTGTGATATAAAGAATTCAAATCAAATTGAAAACCGATCAGGAAAATCAAGAAAAAGGATTTCAGTTGAATTCTTGTGAATCAAGAAAACTTATCAGTTCTTTCTGTTCAAAAGAAAAAGAATAGAAGGTAATCATCACGTAAGGCTGCAAGACATCATCAAGATTCAACTGCACAACCTATTCTCTTATTCCTAATTCAAGATTTTCAAGATTAGAATTCTTATACCTGGTTACCAACTGTGCTTTCGCCATTCATCATGAATCAGAGTGAAGATTCAAGCCCACAGATGTCCAACACAAGAGCTTCTTCCAGCCAAACTCATTCAGATTCTGTCAATGATCTTATGAGAACCACCATCAAACCTCAGAGTCAACTGCTCTCAATTCAACTTGATGAAACCAACTTCCTACTCTGGAAATTACAAGTAGAAACATCAATTAGAGGGTATGGATTAGAGGATTATATTTTTGGTACAAAAAATATACCACCAAAGTTTGTTAAAGATGGTGAGGATAAGTTGATCCCAAATCAAGAATACACAGCACATCAGAGGCAAGACAGCCTTGTGTGTGCATGGATGATGTCATCCATAAGTGCATCTATTTTACCACAGCTTATAGGTTGTAAAACTGCTCAAGAAGTATGGACAACAATTGAGAGGAATTTCACATCTCAGTCATCTGCAAGAATTATGCATCATAGAAGGCAATTACAAAGCATCAGGAAAAATGAAATGACTATGAATGAATATCTGAATAAAATCAAGAATTTATGTGACCAATTAGCTTCAGCAGGGCACAAAATTCATGATTCAGAACATGTATTGTACATAATCAGTGGTTTGGACAGTGAATACGAAGCCGTTGTGGCAATTATCTCTACCATGGAACCAACCCCCTCTCTACAGTTTGTCTATTCTACTCTCCTATCACATGAAGGAAGAATCGAACATGGAAAAATAGTAGGTTCAGATATATCAATCAACTATACTTATAATAAAGGCAAACAAGGTCAAGGAAGGGGACAGTTCAATAGCTACCAGAGAGGAGGGCCATCTAACAGAGGCAGAAGAGGTGGTAGAAACAATAACAACAACAATAAAATAAGGTGTCAAATCTGCGAAAGATATGGACATGGAGCAAATAAATGCTATTTCAGATTCAACAAGAATTACACTCCTTCACAACAGAACAGCAATGCTAATATCAATACAGTCAATATGCCCAAAGACAACAATAATGGCCAAGCAGAGATTCTCAACACTGAAACTGCTACAGCAGATGATGTCAGTGATGAATGTTGGTATCCAGACTCTGGAGCAACCAACCATGTGACCAACAATCTCAGCAACCTAAATCTAGGGAACAAAGAATACAAAGGTACACAAAATCTCTTTGTTGGCAATGGCAAAACTATTCACATTACACACACTGGAAATGCAAGTATAAATGGACCCAAGAAATTATTTCTAAAAAATTTATTAAGGGTCCCTTCTATTAAGAAAAATTTAATGAGTGTTTCCCAATTCGCAAAAGATAATAATGTCTTTTTTGAATTTTATCCAAATAACTGTATAGTTAAAGACATACTAACTCAAGAAATCATTTTGCAGGGTAGAGAAAACAATGGGTTGTACAAATTTGATTTCTGTAATTCGAAAGTTTCTGAAAATAAAAGGAATACTTGTGTGATGAATGTTATGAATAATTCTAATAGCTGCAATACATTTGACTTATGGCATTATAAGCTAGGTCACCCTAGTGCAAAAATTGTAAAACATGTTATGAATAGTAATAACATTCGGTTTGGTAATATTTCTGACTCATATATGTGTACTTCCTGCCAATTGGGAAAGAGTCATAAACTTGCATTTCCAGATTCACATACCACTTACACAAAACCTCTTGAATTAATTGCTAGTGACCTATGGGGTCCAGCCCCTATCAATTCTGACTATGGTTACAAATATTATATATCATTCATAGATGCTTATTCAAGGTATGTATGGATTTATATGCTAAAAACCAAGTCTGAAGCAAGTAATATAGTAATTCAGTTTATTAACAAAGTTGAAAATATGACTGGAAATCATGTATGCAATTTTCAAACTGATGGTGGAAAGGAATTTCTACCACTAAAAAGTTTCTTTGAGAAAAAGGGGATCAATCATAGAACTACATGCCCATATACTTCAGAGCAAAATGGGATCATAGAAAGAAAACATAGGCACATTGTTGAAGCTGGTTTAACCTTACTAGCACAAGCTTCTATGCCCTTAAAGTTTTGGCCAGAAGCTTTTAATACTGCTGTGCACCTGATAAACTTACTGCCAGCAAAAAATCTCAAGTTTAAATGTCCACAGGAAGTGCTAACTAAGGTTAAACCAGACTATAAACATCTCAAAGTTTTTGGTTGTCAATGTTTTCCTTGGTTAAGACCATACAATACCCATAAATTAGATTTTAGATCTAAATCTTGCACATTCTTAGGATACTGTAATAATCAGAAAGGGTACAGATGTCTAGATGACAAGGGAAGAATATACATCTCCAGACATGTAAGATTTAATGAACAGGTTTATCCATACAGTAACAGTGGAATTAAAACCACTGACAAAATAAGAAATACAAGGTTTATTATACCTGATTTACCTGATGAAATCGAGGCTATATCCTCAACTCAGCATATGAGTAAGGACACAAGCATCAGCTCTCAACTCACCATGCCCACCAGGAGGCCAGGTCAAGAGCAACATGATTGGGAAGATGGTAGCAATGATCAAAGCATTCAAAGACAGGAAAGCAGCAGCCAAAATGATAATCAAGGCAACAGCAATGATACTGTACCTTGCAACATTCCTGACAATAATCCAGATATCACAGTCAGAAATAATGTTAACACTCATCCAATGTTAACTAGAGCAAAGTGTGGTATACATAAACCAAAAATGATCAACAACACTGCAAGTCAAGATGAACCATCCTCTTACACAGAAGCAGCTCAAAGTGATAAATGGAGAGCTGCTATGCAAGAGGAATATAATGCTCTAGTTAACAAAGGAACTTGGGTTCTTGTTAAGAAACCAGAAAATAAAAACATTGTTGGATGCAGATGGACATTCAAATTAAAGAAAAATGCTGATGGTTCAATTTCTAAATATAAAGCAAGATTAGTTGCAAAAGGATATTCACAACAGCATGGGTTTGACTTTTCTGAGACTTTCTCACCTGTTGTGAAACCATCATCTATTAGAATTATTCTAACCATTGCTTTAACTAGAAATTGGAGCATCAAGCAACTAGATGTGAATAATGCTTTTCTGAATGGTGTTTTACAGGAAGAAGTTTTTATGGAACAGCCTGAAGGATTTACTCATAAAACAGACAAAAATATAGTTTGCAAACTCAACAAAGCAATCTATGGTTTAAAGCAAGCACCAAGAGTCTGGTTTGACAAACTCAAGTCAACACTTGTGAAATTTGGCTACAAATCTCTCAAATCAGACAACTCTATATTTACTAAAATTAATAATATTGCTACCACTTATATTCTAATTTATGTTGATGATCTTATCATTACAGGAAGTAGTGAGTCAGAAATCAAGAAAGTCACTGCAATGCTTAATTCAGAATTTTCTGTTAAGGATCTAGGTGATCTGAACTACTTTCTGGGAATTGAAGTCCAAAGACACACCACATCAGAGATGCATCTCAATCAAAGAAATTACATTGCAGATATACTATCAAGAGCTAAAATGGACAAAGCTAATTCACTACCAACTCCTATGATCACAAATCATCAACTATCAAAATACAAGGGTGAAGCAATACAAAATGCAAAGCAATACAGGAGCATAGTTGGTGCACTACAATATGTGACCATCACAAGACCAGACATAGCTTTTAGTGTCAACAAAGTTAGTCAGTATATGCAAAATCCCTTGGACAATCACTGGAAGGCAGTAAAAAGAATACTCAGATACTTAAAGGGAACAATTAATCATGGACTTATCCTCAAATCAAGTAATTCTATTAACATCAATGCCTATGCTGACGCTGATTGGGGTACAGACACTGATGACCGCAAATCTACTTCGGGTTACTGTATCTACCTAGGAAAGAACCCAATATCATGGAGTGCAAAAAAACAAAGTACTGTGTCTAGATCAAGTACTGAGGCTGAGTTCAGATGTGTAGCAAGTACAGCCGCAGAAGTTATGTGGGTCGAATCTCTTCTAGGTGAACTTAACATCACACCAAACAAAAAGGCAACTATTTGGTGCGATAACGTAAGTGCTATTTCACTATCGTCAAATCCAGTTCTCCATTCCAAGACAAAACATATAGAATTAGATCTATATTTCATAAGAGAACAAGTGATAAAAGAGAAGCTGAGGGTAGGATACATACCATCCATACATCAAAAGGCAGACATACTTACAAAGCCTTTGACAAAGCTCAAATTCGAAGAACTGAGGGATGAACTCAATGTCGATGCTGCTAATCCATGCCAGAGATCGCAACGAGTCGTTTTTATACCTGAATGATGTCAAAAGATTTTTAGCTTGGAGAATCGCCTCATCGCAAAGAGACGCCGCCATGTTTCTTTTTCTTTTTCTACAAACCCTAAACCTAATCGGGTTTGAGGAGGGGAGTAAAAAGAAAAAGTATTCTCTCTCTGTTTTGTTATCCGCTCACACCCTCAGACTAAATCACAGCCACTCAATTGCCTTCAGATCCAACGACCGATATTATTTGTTTTCTTTGTTTCAGATCATGGGCTGCCTTGTATTAGGCCCAATATGTACTGTATAAATAAGACCTTGTACAATTCTTTGAATAATATAGTTCTGTTATTACATTCTCTCAAATATTACACTTTGCATTATTTCTATCTGTCTGATATTAAAGGAAAAAGTAAAGTCATTGAATTAGATTTCTCCATGCAAACTAGCAATAAATATGCTGCTTTGGAATCCATTTTGGAAGTAAACGAGGATAATAATGAAGTTGAAATGCTTTTTGAACCAGGTGTAAACAATAACTCGATTGATAATGCAAGTGGATCCCAAAACGCTGCATTTATGGCTAATGTATCAACCAAAGGGGACGTGCATGAATGTGGACATGCACACCAATCAAATTCCCCTATTTCAAATAACATAATTGTTAACATGTCTCAATCAGATTCCCCTACAAATATTTCTTTCTCTTCATTAAATTCTTCTATGCCAACACAAATAATCCCAAACCTTCATGCTTCTGTTTCAGCTGATCCTCTAATTTTATTCAACCAGATTTCTACTTTTCGTGAACCTCTTAACACTGATACGCAAGTGTGTGTGCACGTGCACAATGACCTTTCCCCTCCCATTCACGATCAATTGCTACCTTTCTCTATTGGTGGCTCTTCCATCTTTCTTTCCCCTGATTCTGCCCATCCTCCTTTACATTCGATCCCCCCAGTGATCCCCCTCCGCCTATTTCATAAAAAAGCTCTATCCATTACATACACATTCTGAAAATACGCATCAAATAAGTTATTTGTAGAAGCCTATATTTAAAATGAGTCATTTACATATTTTACATGCTTGCTATGCCACCACCATTTCCAACTTTTGATTTTCTTCCTCTTCTTCTTTTTGTACAGGTGCCTATAAATTCAAATTAAAAGAGGAAAAAAAGAAAAAATTAAGTAATTTTTGGTTTGTTATTTTTAGTTTTGAGTTTTCGTCAATACAAAATTGCACACGACACATTTATATCGTCGAAAACGACCAATTTAGAAAACGAAGTTAACATACAAAATAGAAAACAACTTTTTTTATTTTCCGTATTTTGGAAAATAACACAAGCATGTATAACAATCCATTCTTCTGTCGTCCCTCTATCCCCTTCGTCCTACCATCCATCTTTCTTTTATCCTCTTCGTCCCTCCATTTTTCTCATTTGAGATATATATTAAAAACCGAAAATACAAAATTCATTTTTAAACCAAACACTACCTAGTTTTTAGTAAAAGAAAATTGAGCACTTATCTCAACTAAAATTCGAATTCGAAATAAAATAAAAGCTTTGCGTCTACTGAAATTAAAAACCGAGTTCAAGCTCAATCGCAAATGCAATTGAGCTGAGTTGCAAATGCAATTACAACTGAGCTTGTGCTCAGTTGCAATTTTGCAACTGAGCACAATGCTCAATTGAAAATGCAACTAAGAGCTTGCTTGGTTGCTTTTTGCAGTTAAGTTGAGGTTCTCAGTTGCAAAATGCAACAGAGCAGGCGTGGTGCTCAGTTGCCATGGCACAATGTTCAATGCAAAGTGCAACTGGGCATGGTGCCCAGTTGCGAAGTGCAGTTGAGCATAGTGCTCTGTTGCAATGCAGCACTCAGTTGATATAGTTGAAATTTGAGATAAATTGAATAGTTAAGATCTTGAAGAAGAAGTTAAAAGAATGCAAATAGAATTCTTTATTACAAAAGATAATGATCGAATGAATACAGAGTTTACAGTTTTCTGTTCTTAAATACAATTCGAAATAAATGTGGGCTTTGGGCTTTTCGGGTACAAGCTGCAACCCATATTTGTCTTGCTAAGTGCTGAGATAAGTGCTGAGATAAGCCGCATACATTCTATTTTCCCCCCTCAAACCAATATTAGGTTTAGGGTTACATTCTATTCTCAGATCCATGGCGGCGCTTGAGAGAGCGATTGCGATTTTGAGAGCGATCGTGATTTTCCTTGATTTGCCACCTTAACCAATTCTTCACTGCAAATCTCCTCCTTTAACTGAGAGTTCTCAGTAGCTTTCATCTGAGTTCCCTCTGAATTCAACATAAGATATTCCTCATTCTGAGATGACTTGCTTGCTGAAGCCACTTCTGCTTGTGGTGAGTTGTTCGGAGCTTTCATCCCTTTGTCGAAGTTTGTCTCTGTGAGAACTGCCTTTCTCTCAACTTTCAGTTTGTCTCGAAACTTCAGAAAACTTCGTGCTGGTAAATCCTTGGTAAGTATGTCGGCAAGCTGTTAAGTCGAAGGTATGTGATTGATTTGCAATTTTCCCTTCTGTACTTGTTCACGAACAAAATACAGATCGATTTCGATGTGTTTTGTTCGTGCGTGCAATATTGGGTTAGCTGCCATGTACATAGTGCTTTGATTGTCGCACCATAATATTGGTTTGACTGTTGTGTTGATTTGTAACTCTTTTAGTAGAGATTGTAGCCAGATTATTTCTGTAGTGGCACTCGCAACACTTCTATATTCTGCTTCTGTGCTCGATCTTGATACAGTGGTCTGTTTCTTCGAGCACCATGACACTGGATTGTCACCAATGTAGATGCAGTATCTTGTTACAGATTTTCGATCATCGATGTCTGTAGCCCAATCTGCATCTGCATATTCTATGATGTTCAAATTACTGCATGCTTTCAACATTAGTCCACAGTCTGTTGTTCCTTTGAGATATCTTAGAATTCTCTTTACAGCCTTCCAATGCTTATCATGTGGTTCCTGCATAAATTAAGACACTTTGTTAACATTGAATGATATATCCGGTCTAGTAATAGTAGAGTATTGTAGTGCTCCTACAATACTCCTATATTGTTTGGTATTTAATATGGATTCTCCCCTGTTTTTCGACAGTTGTTGACTGCTAATCATAGGAGTTGGTTGTGATTTTGCCTCATGCATATTTGATTTGATAAGTATCTCTTCAATGTAGTTCTTTTGACTTAGCAGTATCTCTGTCTTTGATTTTCTGTTTACTTCAATCCCCAGAAAGTAGTTGAGATCGCCAAGATCATTGATGGAGAATTGCTTGTTCAGATATTGTATGATGTTTGTAATTTCTGTACTATCATCACCTGTTATGATCATGTCATCCACATATATTAAAATGTAAGTAATATGATTATTATAGCTTTTGACAAACAAAGAGTTATCTGATTTGGTTGACTGATAGCCTAGAGTAGTTAATATGGCCTTTAGTCTATCAAACCATACTCTTGGCGCTTGTTTCAGACCATATATGGCCTTGTTTAACTTGCAGACTTGATATTCATTTTGCCTGTACCCCTGTGGCTGTTCCATGTAAATTTCTTCTTGGAGAATGCCATTTAGGAATGCATTGTTAACATCCAGTTGCCTTATCTCCCAACTTTTACTTAAGGCAATTGTGAGCACAACTTTGATGGTTGTTGGTTTTACTACAGGTGAGAATGTCTCACTGAAGTCAAATCCATACTGTTGTGTATATCCTTTGGCAACTAATCTTGCCTTGTACTTGGACACTGTTCCATCTGGATTTTTCTTTAATTTGTAGGTCCATTTGCATCCTATTATGTTTTTGTTTGTTGGAGGAAGCACTAGATTCCATGTTTTATTCTTCATTAGTGCTTGATATTCTTCATTCATTGCTGTTTTCCTGTTTTCATCTCTGTATGCTTGTTCAAATGACTCTGGTTCTTCAATATTTGTTGTTGCTGTATATGCTTTTGGCTTGAATATCCCTCTTTTGGATCTAGTGATCATGTGATGACCTGTCCTGATTGGTAATTCAGTGTCAGTTGATGTTGAATTATCATTCTCATCAGTGTTGTCCAGGGATTGTTCTTGCAATCTATCAATACTTATTCTTTCACTTTGATTGCTTGATGTAGCAGATGATTGAGCAGGTTGTCAGGCTGTTCTTCTGTTCCATGACCTGGTTCAGGCAACACAGTGTGTTGTGGTTCAGAAACACCTGCTTCCCTAAGATTCCATGCCTCAGAGTATACATGTATATTTGAAATAGATGTTCTCGGATTATATACCTTCTGAGCGGTTTTTATACTTGTTGAAGTAAAAGGGAATACCTTTTCATTGAATACTACATGTCTACTAATAAATATTTTTCCTGAGTTGTCCAAGCATTTGTAACCTTTCTGCTTGGTTGCATAGCCCAGAAATGTGCAAGGATGAGGTCTAAAATCTAATTTATATCTGTTATATGGTCTTAAGTAGGGAAAACACAGACATCCAACAGTTTTAAGATCATTGTAATTGGGTTTGATTCCCATAAGTTTTTCAACTGGACTTACTCCATTTAGTACTTTAGTTGGAAGTCTATTGATCAAATACACTGAAGTACTAAATGAATCTGGCCAGAATTTAAGGGATAGAGAAGCCTGAGCAAGTAGAGTTATCCCTGTTTCTACTATGTGTCTGTGTTTTCTCTCAACTAAACCATTTTGTTCAGAGGTATAAGGACATGTAATCCTGTGTATTATACCTCTGTTTAAGAAAAACTTATCAAGTGACTTATATTCACTACCACCATCACTTTGAATAACTTTAACTTTATGACAAGTTTGTCTTTCAGCTTGAGTAATAAAATGTATGACAGCATTATAAGTTTCTGCCTTAGTTTTCAGGAAATATATCCATGTATATCTAGTAAATGCATCAACAAAGGATATATAATATTTATAGCCATAATCAGAGTTAATAGGTGCAGGACCCCAGAGGTCTGTTGTAACCAATTCCAGTGGCATTTTGTATTCAGTAGTAGAATTAGCAAATGGTAACTTATGACTTTTGCCCATTTGGCAATAATTAAGTACAGACATATGGCAAGGTAGGATCATTAAAAGAAATTTTAATCTCTTTCAAAACCTGCTTTACAACATTTGCATTGGGGTGACCCAATTTATAATGCCACTGTTCAAATACACTTTTATTGTTTTCAACAGTTGATATTTCACAGTTATTGATGTGCTTTACTTTCTCAACAATATTCCTACAGTTAGTCACAGTGAACCTGTACAGTCCATTCACTGCATCACCCTGCAAGAGTTTTTCACCAGTTAGTATGTCTTTAACTAAACAGTATTTGGGATAGAATTCAAAATACACATTATTATCATATGCAAATTGAGAAACACTCATAAGATTTTTCTTAATTCTTGGTACTCTTAACAGATTATTGAGGTATAATTGCCTTTTACCTTTAACATAGGCATTACCAATATGAGTGATCCCAATAGGCTTACCATCTCCCATGAATATTGACTGTTTACCTCTATATTCCTTGTTGCCGAGATTTAAGTTGTCAAGATTATTTGTCAAATGATTGGTTGCACCTGAATCTGGATACCATGCTTCATCTTGTATATGTTCTGATCTTGCTGTTTCATCTTGATGTTGATTCATGCCATTACTCTGTTTATTAGAATCTTGCTGAACTTGTGCTATGTTTGCACTGTGATTGCCATTCCTTTGACTGTTTGAGTTTTGTCCTGGTACATAGTTGGCATTGAATCTGAAATAGCATTTTGGTGCAGTGTGACCAATTTTCTCACAGATCTGACACTTTGGTCTGTTGTTGTTGTTGCTCCATCTTCCCCTGCCTCTGCCTCTTGTGGCAGTGTTTCCCCTTTGATATTGTTGATTGTTGTGATTTTGATTCCTGTTCTTATTATTACTTGAGGCAAAGTTGATGGACGTATCACTGTCTATTGGCTTCTTGAACTCTAATCTTCCTTCATGTGCTTGAAGGATGGAACTAACATACTCAAGAGATGGTAGGGTTTCTTGAGAGGATATTACTGCAACTACTGATTCATATTCATCACTTAAGCCAGTTAAAATGGTTAACACTTGTTCTGTATTTGAGAATTTGTGTCCTGCAGCTTCATGCATATCACATATATTCTTGACCTTTCCCAAGTAATCTCTCATTGTTTGATTCTCTTTCCTGACATTCTGTAATTGCCTTTTGTAATGCATTACTCTAGTTGCGGATTGTGTGTTGAAAATTCTTTCCACTGTTAACCAGATTTCATTGGCAGATCTACACCCAATTACTTGGGGCAGTAGTTTAACATTTATTGATGAAAGTAACCAAGAACTTATAAGACTATCTTGCCTTTGATACTTTACATATTCACCATTGCTTACTGTCTTGTTTTCTGAATCAGTGATGAATTTGGGAGGAACAGCAGTGGTGCCAAGGATAAATCCTTCCAGGTCATACCCTCTTGCAGCAGTCTCAACTTGAATTTTCCAAAGAAGATAATTATCTTCTTCAAGTTGTGCAGTGATGAGTTGAATCTGAAGACTAATTGTGGATTTCAAGAGATTCTCTGCTGCAGCAGTGACTTGCGGTGGTGGATTAGATGCATTGTTGGAAGTTTCTGAGTTATCATCAGCCATGAGGAAACTTCATGAATCAAGAACTGCTTTAATAGTTTGAAATCAGGTATAGTGATCAAGAATTCGTTTCTGCAGAATCCAGGTATGTTGCAACTGGGTTTAGATGATGATTTTCTTTAATCTGATAAGCCAGTGGTTTGGCACTTGCCTTCTTTCTGTTTTGATGATTTTCTTGAGATCTTGACTGAATTTCAATTCTGACTTGATCCATGAGAAAGATAGTCTTTGGAGATAAGTCTTGTGTACCCAACTGATGATAATGTTTATGATGGGTAATTAATCTTGAGTTTTTTTTATGCAGTTTTGCCTTGTAATGGCTCTGATACCAAGTTGAAATTTGAGATAGATTGAATAGTTAAGATCTTGAAGAAGAAGTTAAAAGAATGCAAATAGAATTCTTTATTACAAAAGATAATGATCGAATGAATACAGAGTTTACAGTTTTCTGTTCTTAAATACAATTCGAAATAAATGTGGGCTTTGGCTTTTCGGGTACAAGCTGCAACCCATATTTGTCTTGCTAAGTGCTGAGATAAGTGCTGAGATAAGCCGCATACATTCTATTTGATATAAGAAAAATATTAGCTCAAGATGTAGAGCACCATATCTTTGAAACCTGTTATATAGGATAAATTTGAATAATGATTGGTAGGGATATGGTTATTTTTTGAAAATCAAAAGTAAACCTCATACCAAAACTCTCAAAATCAATGTGTTATCATCTCATCCCTCATTTTGACGAAAGGAGCAGCACTACCATCTAATTATTGTAATGCCGTTGTTTGTATAGATGATGCTATGGGAAATACAAGTACAGAAATGATTAAATACGACAAACTCATTAAAAATTAGGCAAATGATTAGCTGAAGATTGTTACTGGTTAAAGGAATAAGATAATGCAAACTATGAAATATAGAACAGGTCGGGTTTGGGTCTATTTGTTGGGTTGGCCAGCAAAAACACCGTCCCCTACTCGAGGCACGATTTACTGCACCTCGGCGACTCATCAAAAGGCACGCTTAATGCGCTTTTCGTGCGCCTCCAGTAGCAGAGGCGCCTTGACGAGTGGAAAGGCGCAGCAGGTATGCCTGCGCCTTTCTGGCGTCTAGGCGCACCTTGATAACTTTGGTCTATATAGAAAAAAAATTGTAACATAATCTGAATAGGAATCTATACAACAAGAATATGCACACAACAACATAAACTTATGGTACTTTCAATCATCACATCTGATACTAGATGTATTGAATATCTAAACAATTATAATATCTTAACTAAGATATGAAAATGAAGCCAGCTTGATGAAAAAAATGTAACCATGAAAAAATAATACAATTGCAGTAAAATCAGTTTGCACACTTAGTTTACACATTCAGTGCACTTAGTTTGCAAACATATTGTAAGTTTGTAAACACTCGGGTGCACTATGTTTACCAACTAAGCGCACTCAGTTTTCAAACTGAGTTTGCAAAGTTTGCAATCAATGCACTTTGTTTGCAAACTTAGTGCACTCAGCTTGCAAACTAGGTTTGCGAATTACGTTTGTGAACTGAATTGCTTCAATGCAAACTGATTTTACTTTGATTCAAACTGAATTAAGTCGATTCAAACCCAGTTAACTAAGTTTACAAACTTAATATGCATATATTTCATTAATATATTACAATAGTTTTTAACATTGACATGGAGTCTTGTCCATTTAATGGTGCTTAATTTAATCCTAACTGAGCTCAGGATCCTCTAAATGGCAATTTTTCCTTTCACGTTTAATGAATTTGCGTGGATGGACTTAAAAAGATGTTGGATTTGTTTACGTTGGTACTGTACTCCTTCCTATCTAATGTTTTGATGTTTCTAATTCTTTACTAAAAATTGAACTATACTTTACCACAATAAGATGAACCGCTAACATGGTACAAGACGAATGAAAACCCTACAATGAATGTTCTACCTTTGTGTTTCCGTAGAAGTCGTATTGGGTTTTACACAAACTTAGATATTTCCCCACTTTAATCTATAGGAACAAAATATTTAGATAATGTATAATATTGTTACAGAAATACGATGGTATAATGTCCAATAGTTCAAACCCACTACGCTTTAGAAGTACAAATATGAGTGAAACAAGTGGAAAAACGATAACATATATGACGTACATAAACCATCTTACTTTTTTCCTTCTTCATTTTTCTATTAGCTTGCTTTTGTCAACTTAGCATGCTTCAATAGATCAAAATTCAAAGCTTTTGTCAAACTTAGCATCCTTCAATAAATCAAGATTCAAAGCTTTTGGTGAACTGTTAAGATAATTATTGAAAGCAGCATACCTTGGTTGTATTTCATGTATGCTCAACATGCTTCAATACCTCAGTTGTATTTCATGTATTTCATGGCAGCTGAAATTGAACTCTATGCCTCATTGAACGACTTTTCATGTTAGATTAATGCAAATCATGTCATCTAAAAATGTCCTGCCAAAGAAGTCAATGAACCACATTTTTGAATATCTAAAAGTGCACAAAATTTTAGAAGAACAGCAAGTAACTTATGTTTGGTTCAAACACTGAACAAAAGAAACATAATTCAGCATAGACATATCATGGTGATGACCAATGGGAGAATGGATAAATTAGTGAAGTTGAATGAGTAAGAAAAACATGCATTTAAAAGCAGTATTGACAAAATCAGTATCCCTGTACCAAACCACTCCCGTCCCTCTGTCCCCAACCAATCGGGGACGTCGATTTTCAACCATTTTACAATTAAACCTCAAACAGCAGAAGAGAGAAAGAGGTTTAATTGCAAAATAGCTGAAAATCGGTGTCCCCGGTTGGTTGGGGACATAGGAACATGGGGGTTTGGTACATGGGATTTGATCTCATAACATTGTAGTTAGCATATATGTTCTTCTACAATGGAAGATATTATATGAACCAATTATTATCAATCGCATCGGCAGAGAATTAAACACAACATGGATAGATAATGTTTCTTCATAAGCCATACAGTAGATGCTTACCCAATCAACAATTTTGTTATTAATTTAACAACTTCCAGAGATTTAGAGTTTGGGTTAAAATTTTAATAAATGGGTAGGTTTCAAGCCAAATAGACAAAAATAAATTTATATTTTTCACCATTATATTGGTCTAGCTACATTATGGACTATGAACATATTTGTCTAACATCATAATGCACTATAAACATATCGGTTGTAACACCAATTATAGGAATACTTTTATTTACTAACAGTACACAAATGTTTAGCAGCATATTCTATGACTGCAGGCTAATGATAAATTCTTAACCAGGCTTGCACATTGACACTAAGTCAGCAAGCATTATTGATCATGAGAAACAAATAAACTGGTATATGAATGCACTACCAAGAAGCTAATTTTCCATTGTCAGCCAAAAAGGCTTTTTTTCATATATACTACCATGAATGGTTAACAAGATTCACGTTATGACCAATAAGTATTCAAATCATACAAGTGCAGTGTGTTAATTAAGCTAGATTAATTACTGTATTTTACAAATAATTTTAGACTTTGAAATATTATATTGACAATTCATTGTATAAATCCCGGCCAGTAGTTTACTCTGAACTAAAGTGTTGGCCGTATGTCCTCCTGAGTTATTATTAGGACACAGAGAAAAAGGTTCAGAGCATCAAAAGATGTATGGTTATCATTATTGACCTACATTTCGGACATACATCTTGGAGTCCTGCTTTATTTTTTGTATTCTTCTTATTGTAATTTTGTAACATTATTTAATAGAAAACACATTGTGGTAGTAAAATATTGAAATGCCTGAAAATAAGTAAACTTTTATTGATGTTGAGTGCGGGTGGTATCGGTGCTGGCCCAAAGAATTTATTGCCCAAGCCACACTCGAATTTTGTTGCCCATTGCTATATAAAATTTCAATATTTTTTTTGAATATTAAGCATAAGATAACATACAAAATGTTCACTTTCCATTCAAAATACACTGCATGAAGAAGGTTACCACATTCAATTCAAAAAATAAACAAACTAAACATCAACTTTTCATACAAAATAATGGTCAACTTTCTTCAAAAAGTTCAAAGAAAAATGCTTCTTCTTGCATTTTTTGTTGCAAATTCTTCGATCAAATTGTCATAATTAAGCTTCTCTAAAAACACATTTTCTATTGAAATCATTGCTAGTCCATTCAGTCGTTCTTGTGACATGCTAGTTCGAAGATAGTTTTTAATCAATTTCAATTTAGAAAAACTTCTCTCCGCGGAAAGTGAACAATCCATTACTAAGTGCACTACAATATTTGCCTAAGCAAACAGCTGATTAACTCTTAACCCTGTAAACATTCATATTCAAAGTTACAGAACACTCATATATCTAAACACAGAACTATACAAATCAAACATATATGCAAGCACCATGCTATCACAGATTTAATTATACTTAAGTCAAAAAAATGTGTTTACTCACTGTGTTTTCAAAATGAACAGAGCCTCATGTTGGCACAGCTTTGAAATTTGTTTGCTGAAGCTCCCTTCTTTGATCTTCTTGTTTGTGTTTGAGTTGAAGTATTAAAGTTTTGTTTAAATTTTAAAATGGTCATCACTCCAGATTTGCTTTAGTTTTCTACTCAGTTCTCTTGATGGACGAACTGAAATGAGGTTGATGCATTTGAAAAATGAAGTTACAGGGTAATGTTTTTGTACAGGGTGATGAAATGTGTTTGTACAATAGGCATGGCTGAAGATGCTTGCATTAATTAGTTTGTACCACATACATTTTATTTTTCTTCGGCTGTACAGATATTTGAAATGGTGGTGGCTGGTATGATCTTGTTGTGGTGTCATATTAATTGCCTTGTACTTATTTTTTTTTTGCAACTTGCATACTTATCTATATACTAACATCTTCCTTTGTAAGTTTTACTTATATTTATTGTGACGCCCCATCTCTATGCTCACAATAACAAAGAGTATTAAAAGAAATACTGTCTGTTATTACAAAGAATAAGGCTGGATAGGAGCGGTCATCCATAGTTGGCCTTATACTAGTATTGGTTACCTCGATAGTAGTGGTATATATTTTTCATTTTTTATCGTTTCTTTATTTACTCCCATCGACATACCCAATTACCAGTATAAAACGAACTACGATGGTTCATAATAGTTTAGGACAATATATATAATAATAACACAGATACAAAAGAATGCGGAATACAGCTAACAAAAAGTCTCATATATATAATAACTGATGTCAGTTACAATACAGTTGACACAATACATATGATACGACTACAACTGTCGACTCTGGAAGTTATATATACAAGTACATTATCGACTAATATACATGAATACATATCAACCCTAAAGAGACACACTGACTACTACAACAAGACGAAGACCACTTCAAAAGATGTGAAAAGTCTTCATAGCTCAGACAGCAACTCAAAGCAGGAAATCTACAACCTGAAATAACTTGGGTCTGACCCGAGTATTAAATTCAAAAGAAAATAATACACGGGTCAGTCTAATTCAAACTCAGTTGTTAGTGCATAGAAGCAATAATAATTAAATAATGAATAGACGACAGTCACAATAATTCTCGTCTATCCGATCCTTTAACAAAGAAATCGGATAACGGCAAATATAACACTTAATAGTGTTAAACAACAAATCGGCAGATTCAATCATCAACAAAGATAAATGAAAAGATCATCAATGAAGACAATTTAGAAAAACATCAGAATTGCCTAAACGGGAATTAACAACAAAAATCTAATTATTGAATAAATAATTAGAAACTCATAATCTAATTATCAATTAGATAATTAGACAACACCAAAATGATCAAATCAAATCAAATCAGAATACAACTTCAAAATATTGAATTGAACCAACGAAACAATTCAAACAATCGAAATATCTATTAAAACTGTCAATTCTGATAGGGCTGCAGTACACGCACGCGTGCACTGCCTCGCCACTATCCTGATGAAATACACAAAGCTCAGTGAACCAGAAACAAATGACATCAACTCAAATCAAATGAATCTCAGTGCAATAGAAATGAATAGTGACATGCACAAGTGACTCGAACCAGTGAGTCAAGTGCAAGTCGAGACAGCGACTCAACGCACACAAAGCAGTGGTACAACTACCAAATAGAAGGAGAGTGAGGGCACCAGAGGCATGGCACCACAACACCTAAATATATGAGTAACAAGTATGCAAGTGAAGGCAACAATAGTGCCAGCAGTTGCAAGCAGGTTCGGAGACATCAGAGTGACCAATGTCACAGCCGAGGTGATCAATCGCAGTGCAACAAAATAGATGTATCAATGCACCTGAAAATTAACTCAATGCACTATAATACAACAAGGCCACAATTTCCACAAAAAGAAGCTACAGCCACCACATGAGTATATAAGGGTAGACTGCAACTAAAAACTCAAACGCAACAGTGTATATAAACTACTAGTGCAACAGTAGTATCCAAATGATCAAGACTAATACCACTAGTTCCAGTGAAATCAAGACAAGTCAGTGACAAAATGAAGTACTCCAACTAGACGGTATGAGTGGAACAATCACAACCAATATCGATGGCACTGCCTCAACAATTAGAGTATTATCGACAAAGTGAAACTACATGTTTACGTGAACCGATGCAGACTTCAACTACAAAGTGTTCAAGTGTATCTGCATATTAATTATGCAAACAAAAGTTGCAGTGAAACTACAAAAATGCTCAGGTGTATTTGCATTTAAAATATGCAAACAAAAGTTGCAGTGAAACTACAAAAATGCTCAGGAGCAATTATCAGTTTTGAATCAAGATAACTGCATCGTAAATTAAGGTATGTCGAAGCCACCAGTAACAACTACATGGGACTGGACAATGCAACCCAAGTAGAAAATGTATGTGAACGTGAACCAGTAACAAATGTACAAGTATCACAATCAAAAACAAGGCACAGTGAAGTGAAGTGAAGTGAAGTCGAGACAAAGAAGCATATATGTACATGTTTACACAAAGTGCAAAAGTGATCACACGTGGACAAACTTTCTGGAGTGAACCAGACTAAAGTGAGGACCGAATGCAACAACAACTCCAGATCAATGCAAATAAAACTGGGTTACTACATAACACAGCAGCAACTAAAAATAGTGCAATAGGTCAGGAGCAAATATGTGTACCTAAGGTACAACATGTATGCAACTGTGAGACTAAAAAATGCAAGCACCAGACTCGAATACAAAAACTACAAACTCACGTGCAGTGAACTCAATTATAAATCAAAATTTAATTATCACAAGGCACAGAGGCCCGGAGGCACAAAGGCACAAAGGCACAAAGGAAAACAAAACTCATATGTTCGACAACGCACAGTCCAGAAATCATTTCAAGTTGCCGGAGTCAACCACTACCAATGTTAAGACCAATTCAAATCTGAATTTATCAAGTTAGCAAGATACAAGTCGAATTTCAAAATGAGCCAATGCCACAGAAAAAACACATAAACAATGTCAGGCCGAGATATCGATTGATAAATTCAAACCAATTCTTACGAACGAAAGTAAGGGTTTCGAACCCTATAAAAACAGAAATCTCATCGGCAAGCAGTTTCAAAATCAGAGTCAACAAACAGTTGCAAATGCATATACATCAGAGTGAACACATGGACTACAATCTAGCATATCAAGCTTCAGATGGTATACGAGTGATGCAGAATAATAAACTGTGAAACAGATGTACACATATAATGAACTTGAATACAAGTGAATCAATGAAACAACAATGGACCAGTTCGAACCAAGACAGTGTCGTGGCCGAATAACACATGTCAACAGAGAAGCATCATCATCAAAATGATGTACCAGTCACGCAAAAGGTCCCAACACCAAATCAAGGTAAATGCCAAAGTCAAATATTATTACAGTCAAAGTCTAGTGATATCAAAATCCAAATCGAAACAGAAAACAACATCTCATCACAAGTCACCATGGCCGAAGTCAACATAAAGTCAATTGCTAGAACAAAAATCAAAGCGACCGAAGTCAAGACCGTGAATAATTGACTGGAATCAAAAAGGGACACGGAACGAATCAACACCAGCAAAATCATAACAAGCCAAAGTAATCACGAAATCGCAAGTTCGAATCGAACAAAACAGGAATTTAAACTAGATGTGAGTGAATAAATCACTCACCTCTGTCACAATCGAGGCAGCCGAGAGCCAAGCGAAGAGACGAAGCCGTAGCAATTCGAAGAAAATGAACGAAGTTAACCATGGCAGCCACTATCTTCGATTTCATTGATGCCTTAATTTTTGAAAGAGGAGCGAGCGAAAACATTGAGCCGCCATTTTTCTTTTTCTTTCGTTTGCTTTTGTTTAGGGTTCGAATGAAAAAAATGATAAGAGGAACGGGTTTACAACCATTATCTCAATCAAAAGGAAACGGGCTGAATTAATAAAGGAAAGCCCGTATAACTCTTTAACAAATTCAAAAAAAGGATTTCAATCGATTCAAAATTGCAAAGCTACTCAATTCCTTAATCAATATTAAAGAGTCACAACCAAATTTAAAAACTTCAAACAGCAATTAGCTATCAATTTTAATCGTCACTTGACACTAATAATTCTGTGCAAAACCCTGGGTTGTTACATTTATATTTGTTTCATTTTTTTTAGTGTACATGAATGTATGTTTGGTTTGGTCTTATAATTTGTAATACAAGTAAACTTTTATTTTTATTTTATTTTTCATATGTTGTTATAATTTATCTAAGGTATTCATTTTATTTTGTTTTAGAATTCATAATGAATTTCTATTTTTAATATAGATTGTTTAATTTATGTAATTTGTTTACTATACAAATTTTCTATAAATTTATCTTATGTATTTTTATATTTATTTTGTATCTCAATTATTCCTAAATTTAATACTAATTATTTTTATATTCGTTTGGTAATATAGGTGAATTTCTACTTTAGTTTATGTCATTAGATTTTATCCAATGTATTTACCTTAATATTTATTTTTATAGTTTATATAATTCTAGAATTATTTAATATGTTCATTTCACATTTTATATAACTATAAATTTATTTGAGATATTTGTTTAACATCAACACTTATTTGAATTCGGGGAAACTCGCATCAATTTCCAATTAACTATACAATTTTAATTCAAAATTTTACTTTAATTATCAATTTAAATTTACATAAAATCTGGGGTCGTTACAGACTTCCCCCCTTAAAAGAATTTCGTCCTCGAAATTGCCAAGGAGACACAAAGATAACTGAAGAATATTTCATCAAATCAACTAAACATCTATTCTGCATTTGACTTACCAAATCAGAATATCAATAATAGATACAAGAACGAATCTATTTAATTTTTCACAGGATACTCGGGTTATCCAGATCTACGAAATATACAGTGGCATCGGTTAGTTCGAAAGGATAACTAACCATTCGTAGAATATATCCAGACCCAAAGAATAGATAGATATATGGATACAATTTCAAAATTTTAAGTTTAGAAACTAAAGTATACCTATCAACCATAGCAACCAAAGCAACCAATACATCCAAACAAACAATTTTGGCTCAGTTGGAGTTTATGTCCCATACAAATATATCAAATTTCTTCCTGAATCTACCAGGAACTATCAAAGAATTGAGAAGAGATGTTGAACGAAAGAGATTGATAGAGAAAAGATTATTTCCTTGTTGTTACAGAGTATTGACCATTTATAGTCGTATTCCCCTGTCCCCTATCTCATCCTCTTCTTGCACTCATACATACTATCAGTGGATAGCAAGAGAATTTACTGAGGCATACGGACGGATATCTGAGAATTACTCATTCTAGGGTATACTTCACCCTATCTCTAATGAGCTACTTAATGTGTTATACTCCTGAGCTAAAGTTTTACCCTCAGCTCTGATACCACATGTAACAGTCCAAAAACTCAGCCTTCGAAAATCGACACCCGTACTTCACTTGTACTTAAAATGCCATAGATTCAAATGCCGAATCTGGCTTGCCGGAGCTTATAACACTATTAAGTATAACAACACAGCGGAATAAAGAAATAGATGATATCATATACAAATCCAATGAATACAATATCCAGAATATGATATACAACAATGATATCAATATGATACAACAATATCAAAGATATGATACAATGACAATAGCAGCGGAAAGAAAAGATAACATCTGCAGCGGAACAATATCAATAGAAGTGATAACTCCAAAATGATCTTCGGACAAAAATGAATCCACAATTCCAAGATGAGCAACTCTGATGAATGAACTCCAAATACTGAACTAGCTCCAGATAATCCACTAACCTGAATATCTGAAAAACCCAACTCCAGACTGCCCGTGTGGAAAATGGTGGGCACCCAGAGTTTAGGAAGGGAAAAATAAACTCCGAGTCAGTCGTGGGACTGGTGTGAGCAACAAAAACAGTTTATCTTTAAAACAAACAATAAAAGAATTTTAAACATTGAAACCCGCAATGCTTTTGGAAAATGAAACTACCATAAGACCTCCCGCCATACACACAATGCAAACGTAGAATTGGAGGAGATTTCTTCTTATGATAGTCAAACATGCTTACTACGAAAAATCATTGGATTATTATTATTAGTGCATAGTGCAGAAAACATTTCGAAAGTATAATATTAATCTTAGCCAACATACGACCAGTATCGTATGCCTACTATAGCTACCATCTAAACAGTGGTGACCACCATAAGTAAATGGCAGGCCACATTGGATCGCCTCTGGCTGGACGTCCCGAGAACTAACTAGCTCTCTGCCAACACAAGGCCGGGTTACCCCTGTAACAGGTAACTCACGAATATGCCATCCCCCGGTCCTTTGGGACCTTTATCCGAGCGCTCGGTAACCAACATCGCACATAATAAATAAAGTGTGTCCACATAAGTAAGTATCTGGGCTCCATACCATGATACCACCCTTTTCCAGAAGGAAATGACATACCCTAAAGGGCGCGACCGTCATAACCTTGCCGCATCATTCCTGTTTCGACCATTTCCGGTCTGTGAGGTTCGATGAGGTCTCGTCCACAAAGCTACGCTTTTTCACGAAAGCCATGCTTTGATCACAAATGATCAATAGATGATCAACACACGGCAACACTCAGCATGCCACATTACCAAATTGGGAGTATATCGCTGATAACCTTCAACTACATAACCTCTGAGCTCGTACGTCTCAGAGAAGGGTGTTAAGCTAAGAGAATAAATTCTCCGCCACCAACAGAAATGTATTTGAAAGAAATCTGCTTTATATCTCAAAATGTAATGTCAGACATGTAACCATACAAGTCTGTTCCGGGTTCGAACAGAACCGAAGGCACTTCCGAAGAAGCCCTTGCAAATCCGGATAATTTTCTAATCACGTCCGGACTTCCCATCACAAAGGGTAATCAAATCTCTATATCGGGGACCAGTCGATGCAGAGACATTCGACGAGTTGTCCTTTCGTTTTAAAAAATATCCGGTCTTCACCACCGGTCTTCAAATGCAATCCATATACGATGTATCATTATTCGGAATGGGTTATGTGACACCAAGGTCCTCTCCCGGCTAAACCGAATAACGAGCGCAATCTTTAAAACATATGGATATTGGGATTTCAGTTAGGTCACATCTTAAACCCAAACTTTCTTTTCAAATGTTTTAACAAATTACCATTTTCAAATCTTTAAACAAAAAGATTCATTTTAACAACCTTCAATGGTTTAAACAATTTTCCACACTTTAATCTTTTAAACAAAAGATTCATTCACAGATTTTCCAAATTAATTTCCATTTCAATTGGATTAACTCGTTAAATCTTTAAAACAAAGATTTAACTCATAGCTTTCAAAACAATTCCATTTCGAATGGTTTAAACAAATCACCATTTTAAATCTGTTAAAAATAAACAAATTCAATTCATAGCTTTCAAAAATAATTCATTCATAACTTGGAAAACCATTTTTTTTCAATTCAATCTTGAAATTCCTTTAATTAAACTGGAATTTCATTTCTTATCTGAAAGCTTTTATTCCATTGAAAACAAACAGTTTCATTTCAGAAAATCTAATTCAATCATACAAGTTGAAATCCTTGGGTTAAATTCAAATTCCCAAAATTATACTTTTAAAATGGTTTAAATTCATGTAAACACATTTATAATATCTTTAACCGTAATTTCCAATCATGGAATTCAATTCCAAATTTTGAATTCAAAATTCAAATTAAATTATTTAAATTAGAAAACTTACCAAGTTATTCAAAATAACTTTATTCTTAAACTCCTTTTCAAAAGCTTAACATTTAACCCAAATTCATTTCCAAAATCAATTGAAATAAAAATTTCAATTTCAAAAAAATATTAATTTTAAATCATCTATGACTTAACCGATTTCCACGTGAAATCCATATTTGTGTGTGTATGGTGTAGTCTAGGGGTTTTACACAGTAGTGCAACATCATCAAATCATCACAGATCAGAATGCAGAAATATAGTTGATAAGCAGTATAACTATAACGCTTATCTTTTATTCACAGATAACATATATATATATATATTACAGATAATAAAAATTACATTCATCCCAGATAAAGAACTACAGTGCAAGTCACACACAAATCAGGATGTATCACAAAGCATCACAGAACAGGGATATATCAAACCATTCACCCATTCAATAAAATCCAAACATTCATAAGTAAGATCAGTTAATTGTCTGATTAATTTAATCAGATTAATTACTTATGAATAAATTACTAATCCTGGTTAATCAACATCAATAAATTACAAATCATTTTGATTAATTATTCTTTAATCATTTATTAATTAACCATTAATCATTAAATAATTAACCTTTTAATTATTAAATTTTCCTTTAATTAATTATAATAAGTGATCATCCCTAATCGATTTCATAATTAATTAACCTTTTATTATTATTATTATTTATTCTCAAATTAATTACCTTAATTAATTTATCACATTAATTAATTATTCTTTAAATTAATTAACCTTTAAATACTTGATTAATCAATCTTTAATCATTATTTATAGAAATTGACTAACCATTAATAATCCATTAATTAATCCTAATTATTTAATTAATTAGGTGATAATTGTAACTTAATTAGTTCTTAATTAGAATTAATAAATTTCTAATCATAAATTATCCATTTTCATTTCAAATTGAAATTCCTCTAACACAAATTGGAAATCTATGATTACACATTAACTATCTCTTAATTAATTAACTTAAACCTTAATTTATAAATTTAAACTTCTAATTACTAATTTAATTAATACAAAACATTAGTTATTCCATTCTAATTAACTTCAAAATTTATGAATTACAAATTATTGAATCTTTATTTACTTAAAAGTAAAACTCATATTTATTAATGATTTAATTAACACTCACAAAATATTTGAAACATTGATTTTCAACTTGCTTTAAATTCACATGTCAAAGGACTACTTTTGTTATCAAGAAATTTAAAAGAGGTTAAATTCAACTTTCCTTTTTGATTCAACATATTTTAAAGTTTTACTTTAACATATAACTTATGTAAACACTTAAATTTATAAACTTTATTTCTTTTCGAAATCTAGGGTTAAGTCCAGGTTTTCAAAATTTAAATTTAACTTGTTTAAATTTCAATTTTCCAATTCAATTCTATTTTAAAATCCAATTTTCTTCAATACCTTTAATTACTTTTAAATTATTAAAACAAATGGAATTTAAAACTTTTATTTATCTTCAACTAAATTTCAATTCAACTAGAATCTTTATTTACACTTTGCTTTAAAACTCAGTTTTAAAAATATTGTTTTAAAATTCAAATTTTTAGTTTCCAGATTTCAAAACAGAAAACAGGCTTGAAGGCCTGTAACACATTTTCGACCCGAGATGACAAATTTTTACTTCGAGCAATCCACTCGAATTACTCGAGTTCGACGCGTGAATCCCCTCTGCTCTTTCCAGGCAACAACACACTCACACACCAGAGTGCACGTGCACATTGCCTCTGGCGATCTTCCGGCATCGCCACATTGTCGAACACGTCGACAATCACCATCGCGCGAATCTCCGACCATCAGAACATCACCTTCGACTCAAAATTAAAATCGAGCTCAAAAACCCAAACTGGGAAACGTAAACCGGAACCACCATCAACCTGTTAACTGCCGCCGTTCTCCCAACCTCGACCACCAGAAAACTCGAGACTCCGGTTAACTCTTCGTCGACATTCCTTCTACCATTCCCCAGCACCATGAAGCACTTGATTCATTATTGATGATGAATGAAACAAAATACCCCGCCACGTCCAAACTAGGTTTACGAGCAAAAACTGCCCGCCACCGTCACCACGAGGCTTTGATCAACCTCCGAGCATTTTTCCCAGACTTCTCGATCACCCCCGCATCTCCAGTCGAGATCCCGACATCTCCGGTTCAACGAATCGCCGGAAATTGATAAAAATGCAACTTCAGTTCATCTTTGAACTGCTCGAAGCATACTTAACTAAAAATTCTCATCTTTGTTTCAAAAATCCTATTTTTGAATGTAGATTCAGATTATATAATTGAATCAACAATTTATCACATTCGAATCTTAACATAATATACATGTTGCATGTAGAACTAGATTTCCAGTGGGGCTACTCCACTAACAGTTTAAAACAAATTCCAAAAGCTTAATTTATGTTTAAACAACTTATTTTGTTTAAAATGTAAGCCTATACATAATTGGAAGAAGATGTTTTTGTATTTTGATTAACTCTTAACCCTGTAACTACAACAGGGAAACAACAGTATATTCAAAGTTACAGAACACTCATATATCTAAGCACAGAACTATACAAATCAAACATATATGCAAGCACCATGCTATCACAAATTTAATTATACTTAAGTCAAAAAAATGTGTTTACTCACTGTGTTTTCAAAATGAACAGAGCCTCATGTTGGCACAGCTTTGAAATTTGTTTGCTGAAGCTCCCTTCTTTGATATTCTTGTTTGTGTTTGAGTTGAAGTATTAAAGTTTTGTTTAAATTTTAAAATGGTCATCACTCCAGATTTGCTTTAGTTTTCTACTCAGTTCTCTTGATGGACGAACTGAAATGAGGTTGATGCATTTGAAAAATGAAGTTACAGTGTAATGTTTTTGTACAGGGTGATGAAATGTGTTTGTACAATAGGCATGGCTGAAGATGCTTGCATTAATTAGTTTGTACCACATACATTTTATTTTTCTTCGGCTGTACAGATATTTGAAATGGTGGTGGCTGGTATGATCTTGTTGTGGTGTCATATTAATTACCTTGTACTTATTTTTTTTGCAACTTGCATACTTATCTATATACTAACATCTTCCTTTGTAAGTTTTACTTATATTTATATTTGTTTCATTCTTTTTTTTAGTGTACATGAATGTATGTTTGGTTTGGTCTTATAATTTGTAATACAAGTAAACTTTTATTTTTATTTTATTTTTCATATGTTGTTATAATTTATCTAAGGTATTCATTTTATTTTGTTTTAGAATTCATAATGAATTTCTATTTTTAATATAGATTGTTTAATTTATGTAATTTGTTTACTATACAAATTTTCTATAAATTTATCTTATGTTTTTTTATATTTATTTTTTATCTCAATTATTCCTAAATTTAATACTAATTATTTTTATATTCGTTTGGTAATATAGGTGAATTTCTACTTTAGTTTATGTCATTTAGATTTTATCCAATGTATTTACCTTAATATTTATTTTTATAGTTTATATAATTCTAGAATTATTTAATATGTTCATTTCATATATTATATAACTATAAATTTATTTGAGATATTTGTTTAACATCAACACTTATTTGAATTCGGGGAAACTCGCATCAATTTCCAATTAACTATACAATTTTAATTCAAAATTTTACTTTAATTATCAATTTAAATTTATATAAAATCTGGGTCGTTACATGAATACTTTTAAGTATTGAAACTGGTATATGGGGATAACTAATAAAAGAGGTATTACAACAACAACAACAACTAAGCCATTATTCCCAAACAAGTTGGGGTGGGCTAGAGATGGAACCCAAAACTAAATGAAAAAATCAATTTAAAAGTTATAATAATAACAATAGCAATAACAATAATAAATTAAAGTCAAATAAGTAAATTAATAATAATAACTAAGTAAAGTAAAATAAAATAAAAATATATATGTATATATATAAGAGGAATGATAATAATAATACTAATAGCGATAATGATACTAATAGTAATATTGGTCAAAGACCAAACCTACGTCTTAGGCTCATGTTTCCTAGTCCTATAATCTAAAACTTATAAAACTCAACGCTCATGGTTCTGGTACGTCAATCGCTAACTTCCACTCGCTCCGATCCGTCACCACTCTTCGGATATACCCCAATCCTTCAAATCCCTTTTTACTACTTCCTCCCATGTCAACCTTGGTCGACCTCCACCTCTCTTTGAGCATTCAACACGGCCTATAATTCCAACACGCACAGGTGCCTCGGGCGGCCTTCGTTGAAGATGTCCAAACCATCTTAAGCGATGTTGAATTAGCTTCTCCTCAATTGGTGCTACTCTAAGTTTATCACGTATATCATCATTTCTAATTCGGTCTCTTCTTGTATGACCGCAGCTCCATCGTAGCATACGCATCTCTGCTACGCTTATCTTTTGGACATGTTGGCTTTTAGTAGGCCAACATTCTGCACCATACAACATCGCAGGCCTGATTGCCGTTTTGTAGAATTTTCCTTTAAGCTTTTGTGGGACCTTTCTGTCACAGAGAATCCCAGATGCTTGTCGCCATTTCACCCATCCCGCTCGAATTCTAAAACTAACAACTTCATCAATCTCACCATTATACTGCAACATTGATCCTAGATATCGAAATGATTCCTTCTTGGGAACTATTTGTCTAGCCAGAGTGACATCTCCATCTTCCGACCTGACACCGCTGAACCCTCACTTCATATACTCTGTTTTAGTTCTGCTAAGCCTAAAACCCTTTGATTCTAAAGTCTGTCTCCACAGCTCCAGTTGTCTATCAACCCCAATCCTACTTTCATCAATTAGCACAACATCATCAGCAAATAGCATACACCAAGGAATCTCACCTTGTATACCCTTTGTAACCTCATCCATCACTAGAGCAAAAATGTAGAGGCTCAAAGCTGACCCTTGATGTAATCCTATGTTAATGGGAAAGTCACCGGTTTCACCATCGCATGCTCTGACACTAGTCACAACATCATCGTACATATTCTTGATAAGTGTAATGTACTTTGTTGGGACTCTCTTCTTTTCCAGGGCCCACCACATCACCTTTCGCGGTACCTTGTCATAAGCTTTCTCCAAATCGATAAATACCATGTGTAGATCCTTCTTTTGCTCCCTAAACTTCTCCATAAGTTGTCTTACCAAGAAAATCGCCTCTGTGGTCGACCTCCCAGGCATGAAGCCAAATTGGTTTTTTGAAACACTTGTCATTCTTCTTAGTCTATGCTCAATGACTCTCTCCCAAAGCTTCATTGTATGACTCATAAGCTTAATTCCTCTGTAGTTTGTGCAACTTTGGATATCTCCTTTATTCTTAAAATTTGGAACTAGTATGCTTTTCCTCCACTCATCTGGCATCTTGTTTGATTTGAAAATATTATTGAACAACTTAGTTAGCCATGCTATCCCTGCATCTCCAAGGCATCTCCACACCTCAATGGAGATGTCATCAGGCCCCAATGCCTTGCCTGCTTTCATCCATTTTAGTGCCTCCTTTACCCCGGATTCTTGAATTCTCCGAACAAAATGTCTGCAAGTGTCATCAGAAGAGTCGTCTATCTCAATCGTAGTGCTATCACCTTCTTCATTAAATAGTTTGTCGCAATAATCTCTCCATCTATTTTTTATCTCCTCGTCCTTCACCAAAAGTCTATTATTGTCATCTTTGATGCATTTAACTTGGTTGAAGTCTCTTGTCTTCCTCTCGCGGAGCTCAGCTATCCTATAGACATTTTTTCACCCTCTTCCGTACTTAGGTTATGATATAGATCTTCATACGCCCGACCTCTTGCTTCACTCACCGCTCTCTTTGCGTTCTTCTTTACCACTTTGTACTTTTGCATGTTGTCCTTGCTCCTATGATGATGTAAGCACTTATAGCATTCCTTCTTCTCCTTGATAGCCTTTTGCACATCACTGTTCCACCACCAAGAATTTTTAGGTTCGCGTTTATTTTCCTTTCGATATCCCAAACTCCTCGGTAGCCACTTTCCGAATGCGTCTTGACATCTCATCCCACATGTGATTTTCTTCTCCTTCCATATTCCATGCCCCTTCTACCATCACTCTATCCTTAAACACCCATGAGGCGTCTCCTTTGAGCTTCCACCATTTCGTCCGACTAGTCTTGGCTCCTTTACCTTATTGAACACATATTCGGAGATGAAACTCGGATATCAAAGTTGATGCTGTGAGACGACACATTCTCCAGGTATGACTTTGTAATCTACACAAGCTCGTTTGTCGACTCTTCTAGTAAGTACAAAGTCAATCTGGCTAAAGTGTTGGCCATTACTAAAAGTAATTAAGTGTGACTGTCTCTTCCTAAAGAAGGTATTAGCTATCATGAGGTCATAAGCAATAGCGAAATTCAATATGTCTTCTCCTTCTTGGTTCCTATCGCCATATCCAAACCACCATGCACTCTCTCAAACCCCCCACTAGTTGTACCAACATGGCCATTGAAATCTCCTCCTATGAAAAGTTTTTCGCTACTAGGCACATCCCTAACCAGGACATCTAGCTCTTCCCAGAAATTCCTCTTGTTGGCTTCACTTAGACCTACTTGTGGGGCATAAGCACTAATGACGTTCAAAATCATATCACCCACTACCAGCTTAACTAGGATGATCTTGTCCCCTTGTCTCCTAATGTCGACCACTCCGTTTCTAAGGTTCTTGTCAATTAAAATATCTACCCCGTTCTTGTTACGCTCTTTTCCCGTGTACCATAACTTGAAGCCTGTGTTCTCCACCTCCTTCGCCTTTTGGCCCGTCCATTTAGTCTCCTAAACGCATAAGATATTTACATGTCTCCTAGTCATGGTATCAACTATCTCTCTTAGCTTTCCTGTTAATGATCCTCCATTCCAACTACCTAACCGAATCCTACGTTCATTGACTAGCTTCCTTACCCTTCGCACCCGCCGAGTAAAGTGCGAAGACCCTTGCTCATTTATCACTACATCGGGGCGTCGATGTAGCGCACCACTAAAAGAGTGACGACCCAGCCCTTGCATATTTTTCACCATACCCGAGCCTCGATATGGCGCGCCACTAAGGGAGTGGCGACCCAACCCTTGCTCACTTTTCACCATACCCGAGCCTCAATATGGCGCGTCGCTAAGAGGGTTACGCCCCAATGAAATATAATTAGGTTCCATTTCCATAAGAGAGGCTGGGGTTTTTACGTTGGCTCGCCAAGCCTATCACAACCCTCCTCCTTTATCCTGGCTTGGGACAGGCTGCATAGAAAACTAGTAAAATAAATCTTGATCAACAGAAGAAGTTTTATTAACTACAAAGGTGTTTGCATTCAATATTGGTTAAAAGAAGCAAATTATAATATGAGAGGTATGTTATAATCATAGGTAAGTTATCTTTAACTTGAATAATATCTTAGAAATGTTAGCAAATAGTTAAATATAAAGAAGCATCTTTATAAAAATGCTTGAATAAAGAACGAAAGTCTTATGAAATGTTTTGATAATTTTTTTTGAAAGAGTATTAAATTCATATGAAGTATATGGATTATTTCGTCGCATAATTTGATCTAAGATTCGAGTACAGAACTTTGAGGTGTTTACACCAGTCCGGAAAAAGATTTATCACTCGATTCTTGACAATGAACATTGATGAGGTTTTGTGGTTGGATACTTGAGTTTTCTATCATAGTTGAGAGCTAAGCAAGGAAAACTAAAAATTTCCGATCAAAAGGCCTGACCGGAGTCTGCACTAGAGGATAGAGGGATCAGTACTAGTTCGGAAGTAAAGTTCTGAATTCGAATAGAAGATCGAATCAGATATTGTGTATGGATGATCAATGTACATCGTATGGGTGTAAGTTTAATAATAAATGTTTTGGGCAAAACCTTTGGGTTTTTTTGGGTAATTTCGAGGACGAAATTCTTTTAAGGGGGGAAGTATGTAACGACCCGAATTTTAATCACTTTTATTAAAGATATTTAAATTATTTTAAATATTCAAATATAGATTATTTTTCATAAATAATCAAGTTTTAAGTGATAAATAATAATAATTAACTTATTTTGGAAAAATGTTCAAAAAATATTTCTTTCGAAAAGAAATACCGATAAAATGGCCGGAAACCGTTTTATCGATAAACATCTCTATAATCGTATATGTCACGCACGGAGCTGGATACATACACTTTTTTAATTTTGAACAAAATTATGAAATAAAATTATATATTTTACTTTTGAGAAAATAAAAAATTTATGACATCATCAGTGGTGCCCTTATATTTAATAATTGATTTATTAAATTTAAATTGAGATTTAATGATTTAATAATTATTCAAATAATTGTTTTAAATGATGATAATTAATTTTAAATAGTTATAAAGTGATAATAAATCATTATTAATAATTTTATGAAGATATATGCTTGATTTGAAAATATAAGAAAATTTGTATCACTTTATCGAAATAATAGCGATTTTTGTAAATATTTGTTAGTATTAATTTATATGGTTTTTAAATAAAAAGTGATCATTTTAATTAGTTAAAAATGATAAGAAATTTATTTTCAAATTTTGTATACATTTATATGTAATTTAAAATATAAGTGAAAATGTGACTGGAAATTGGTTTTCCGATTTTCAACAGTTTAACGAACGGAAGTTGTTCGAAGTCGTTGCAACATGTTTATATGTCTTGCGCACATACATAACATTAACATGCATGCACTAACACATACATATACATAAGTATACATACATAATACATGCATACATATATATATGTATACATTATAGTTAAAATATCTAAGATATTTTAAGCTTTCTTCTCACTTAAACTTTCACAAAGTCAACTAAGGACATGCACATGGACATACACACATGGGGGTGATGATGGAAGGGTAAAGGTAGCCTTGTGAAGTGATGGATGGTGAAGGGAGCACATGGGTGATGGAGGAAGAGTGAAGTGAGGTGGGATATTTTCCAAAGCTTGTCTATAAATACCCACACTTTTTCTCTCTTCTTTATTCCTCCATAACTCTCTCAAACCAAAATGAAATGCTACAACTCCTTATTTCAAACCATTCAAAATTTCAATGGCTACAACTTTCTAGTTGACCACTTCTTCCCGTTCTAAGCTTAGCCATGCTCAAAACCCACTTCTTTTCATTGCATTTTCGGACCCAGAATTTTAAGTTCAAGAATGCTCTATCTTCTTTTGATTATATCTTCCTCGTAACAAATCAAAATCGAGTGTTTCTTTTAATCAAATTGTAGAGAAAAGAATTTGCAAGAGCTTTTCTTTTGACCACTTTTCATAATTCTTTGAGTAACACGTACAAAATTCAATTAGGAGTTGACCCATTTTCGGGTGTGATTTTTGTAAATACGAGAGTGCCTCTTTTCATTTGACCATATCCCATTCATAACTAATCCAAGTTGGATGATTATTTTTTTGAAACCGTATAAAAAAGAATTTCCTACAACTTTCATGTTGACTACATTTTCAAATTCAGAGAGTAGAATGTCCAAAAACCCGAGAGAAGATGACCTATTTTCAGGTCTAGTTTTTGGTAAATTCAATAAGAATCCAAAGTCCTACACCTCATTCCCCATGCTTGGCCGAGCACCACTTTTTTCATGGAATGGATGAGCACACTAAGAGGCAAGGTGTTGGAGTTTGAGAGCTCGGATCGCGAGTTAGTAAAGCTATAGCCTTTTTTCCGAAAGAAAATCAATGTGAGAAAACTCCTAAACTATAGTTATATGTATTATTGGATGATATATATGTTTGGAAATGATTTTTAATGATGGTTGTTTATCATGTTGGAATATGATAATATGGATGTTTAATATTGTTGTTTGATTGTATTATCAAGTCACGTTTGATACCCGTCGAAAATCACAAAGAAAATTACTTTTCTTTAATTAATGAAATTATGTATTTGGAATGTTTAAACCTCTTAATAATGATTTAATATAGTTTAGAAATGTTTTACAAACATTTAAAAGTGTTTTGGAAAAGTTTAAATAAATATTAAAAATTTAGTCAAAAATAGGTTCGTCTTGTAACGGTAGTTCGCGATTTCGCGCCGTAAGAGTTAAATCCATTTATAGGATAGATTCGGAGTTGGATTGCTTTGGAATAAGAATTTTCCAAACCCTTATAATCATAGTTTTCAACCAAAAGAAAACGATTGAAATTTCGTTTAGTAGATTTTAAAATATGAGCAAATCAAGTTTAAAATAAAATCGCGCTTTGGTAGTTCGAAGGTCAAAGTAGTAAATGTTTTAAAATGGATAGTTTTAATTCTTTAAAAATATAAAATAAATTATATAAATATTTTAAAATGTTTTAAAAGATATTTGAGTTATAAAAATGGATTTCTAAATAATCGAAAAGTTGTTTTAATCAAATAAGCTTTTAAAACGTTATTTGCAGCACTTTTTAATAACTTTTGCAATCAATCATTTAACTTAATTATTCTTTCTCGAATCTTTTGTGAATCTTTTCAAATGAATAATTAAGTATTTTCAAAGTGATTTAAAAATTATTTTAAGGAGTTTAAATTAAATTGGTTAAAGGAAAATTGTTTTAAAACAAATTTGGAATAGTGTTGAGTAAATAAAAACCATCTTTAAAAGGTAAAAAAGGCTTTAGAGTCGATCAAATAACTTGACTGCCTTATGGGTGACAGAGAGGTAGTCTATAGGCTTGGGTTTGGTAAACCAGTTGCCTGCCTTCCCTAGCTACCCGGACTGGCCCGACGGTGGAGGTAGTAAATTTAATTTACTCGGATCAAAATTTCCCAAAGTATAAAAGATATAATTTTCCAAATTTAAATAACTTGGATTATATGGAGATAATCTTCTTATACTTGATATTAAATTCCGAGGAAAGAACCCGTACTATCTGTGTGAATTTAAAAGGTGATTTTAGTGATATTCGATGGATATAACTTCTTGTTTGGATGGTATTCGAGTGAAAGTTACGGAGCAAATGGCGAGACGAAGAGAGGAATGTTGTTTGTGGACAACGAATCTTTGTCCTGTTATGGAGGAACGTTTGTCTAAGTTAGTAGATGATTGCTTTGGTTGGGATATTTATAAGTCTTTGGAATTTGTGTTTGAAGTTAAATCTCCTAAGTCACGGGTTGTTGATCTTAAAAATCGTTTATGCAGTTGTAATCAATGGAGAGTTATTAGTTTTCCATGTGCCCATGCAATTAAGTGCATTAACAAGTCTAGATTATCAGTTTATGATTTTGTGGAGGACTATTTTACTGTTAATGCTTTCAGATCTTCGTATGCTAATGCTATCAATCCAATTCCAGATTTTGATAAGCCAGTTGCTACTGAAAATGATGTTTTGATTAGGCCTCCTAAAGAAGTTCGTGGTGCAGGAAGACCATCTACAAAGAGGCGTGGTGGATTTGGATATTCTCAAAGTAAAAGAAACAGATGCAGTCAGTGTAATGAAGTTTGCCACAACAAAAGGAATTGTCTTGCTTCTTCAAAAAGTTAAGAAAATTTATGTGTTTTGTTAGTGTAGTGGAGTAGTTTTTTAAGTGTAAAGCTGCTAAAGCTTATAGAAGAATGAAGTCATACTTTGTGAAATCATTAGAAAATAAAATGTGAAATGTTTTGGTTATTTTGTTTTAATTTCTAATATCTGTTGTTCCTATATTTTCCTTTGTTGTTGAATTTCTGTTTTTATGAATCTATTATTTATTCATATTGCAAAATATTTAATATGAATTAAAGAACTGCATGAGCTCTACACTTCAGTATTAACATTTCTATTCAATGATAGATGTACTTATTATTTCACTCGAATGCTAGTTGTAACTAGCATTTCATTATAATCAGTATGCATCACACCTGAAATATAATTTCAACATTGAAACCCATAATCTATCATTATATAGAACTGAGTAAGCTATTGTGCAAGAACGAAGGATCTGATGATGATGATATACTGTTTATATGATTAGCTGATGAGATTACATAAGTGGTTTTGTGATGAATTGCCAGTATGATGATGTACTGTTTATATGATATGGGGGAACATCTGCCCCCATATTTATTTTATATTGCAATGGAATATCTTTCCTTATTGTTAGAAAGAGCAGTTAGAGAAAAGAATTAACACCAATTTGTAAAGTGCAACCTATGGAATATCTTCATTATGCAGACTGCACCTGTCTATTTCAGAAAATAACAAACAAAGTAGATAAATGGGATTACAAATACTGGCTACTGATTAATGGTGTAATATATCCTATGGTGCTATATTGGCTACTGATTTATGGTGTAATATATCCTATGGTGCTATACTAGCTACTGATATATCAACTTCCTATTGCCACTTTAAAGAAATCAAATAAGATAAATGTAGACTTTCTTTAGGAAGGAAGGAAACATAAAATTTCTTGGGATAAATTGTGTGTGCCAAAAAAAGAATGGGCTATAGGTCTGAAAAAGTTATAGGATCTACGAGATACTTATGCACTAAACCTACTTTGGCAACTACCATCAAAATAACAATCAACATGGACTGCGTTACAGTATAACTAGCATTACAGTTGAATGATAGTTGTATTTAGCATTTCAGTTGAATGCTAGTTGTAACTAGCATTACAATGTAAACAGTAGTCATCACACTTGAAACAGGGTTCAAACATTGGAAATCATATAAAAATGCTATATGGATAAATTCACACATTATTCATCACAGTTCAATCACTGAGAAATATATTTTCGCATAATGCTAGTTCTATCTAGCATTTCAGTATAAAACATTATTCGCCACTTCAGAAATACAGTAAAAGCATCAAAAAACACATAAAAATAACACTTCAATATATCCATAGTTTATACATTGTAGTTTATGCACTGAAAACAGACAACTATAATTGAATCAAATTCAAATTGAGAAGTTCAAATCCATCTGAGCAGTTTATACACTGAGAACAAAATACAAGCATTGGAAAACATATAAGACTCCATCTCAGTTTAATTAGCAGAAGTGGTTCAGTTCAAATAAATCCAAAATTCTAAGTTAAAATGCAACAACTATTCTTATGTAGAATCTTTGTAGGATTTCTCCATTGACCAATTGTATTGTGGATCATTGAGTATGTCATACACCACTGCAGCTCTTAGGTTTCTTAGCATTTCCTTTGGATATTTTTCTGGCATCTCATCCTTGTCAAGTTTTTTCAAGTTTGACATGACAAAGAATGCACAATCAAGTCTGTTTCAGATATAGAAATATTAGTTAATATTACAGTATAACCTAATGCTAAAATAAGATAGCATTCTTTACTCTAGAATTCTAAAATATAGCTTTATATTTTGATCATAATATTAATCAATGCATTCATAGAGACACCATTGCTGCGTGTGGAATGTGCACCTTATACATATTCTTTTTGTTCAATAGATGCAATTCAATGAATTGTCAATTAGCAATGCTAGCTTTAACTATCATTTTGCATATTTAATGCATTCTGGTGCAATTTAAAAATACAAATGATATTTTGGTTATCAGTTTGCATGTTTAGTCTAGTCCAAAAGACTTTAAAAATATGTATGCTATTGTAAACAATCATTTTGGATATTTGATAAATTTATAAGCACTGAAAAAAAATATATGATAGTTTGAACTGTCGTTTTTTTCATTTTCCCAATTTTATGCACTTTAAAATTTTCAGTTATAGGTTTAACTATCATTTTGATCATTACATGTATTCAGCTGTATTTTTAAAAAGAATAACAAAAGTTGGATGAATATACAATCTAAAATGACAAGAGAAGAAATGAAATTAGTTACGAATCAGAATCCTGTGGTGGGCTTTTTGGCTGCAACACTTTAGGTTTGTGAAATTCTTTGTTCAGTATTCCTACTTCTGCCGGCCCATTTCTTATTGAACATCAATTCAATTTTTTTCTTTCTGCAAGAAGAAAAATTAGTGCTGTATATTAATGTTACAGTGATTTAAAAATTATACTTTTCTTACAAGAATGAGGGCTTGGTTATAGCTGGGTTTTAAAGTCCTTGTTGATCTAGTTTTTGGTTTGGTTGAATCATAATGACTCCACTGCATTGTTTCATAGTTTAGCATCAACAAGCTCCAAGGGTTTGTGTAATGTAGAGGGAAGAAAATTTTCTTTGTAAATTCATCTTTGACAATGACATCTATTATCGGTATGACTATGTCTTTGATCACAGTTTGCTGATCATGTACTAAAGCATTCTGCACATTCATATGTATTAGAATACTTTATATTATTTTTTAACATTTATAATGACAAGCTTATACTTACCATCATCATTGTAGTGAAGTAGTAACTGTGTTCATACATCTCTTGATTGTAATAAAACCAATCAATAAGTTGTTTAACCAAACAAAGAAGGTTGTAAGTTTTATGGGATAATTAAAATTTTTAATATTTTTGAACCAGGAATATTAATGCTAGTATTCACTATCATTTACAAGTTTACTGCATTGTATGCACTGAAAAATGCAAATGATAGTTTAAACAATCATCTTGGACATTCGATATATTTATATGCCCTTTACAAATACCAATGTTATTTTTAACTCCCATTCTTTTATTCAATACATTTATATGCAGTTTGAAACTTTGAATGCTAGTTTTAACTATCATTCTCTCATCCTATACATTTATATGCACTTAAAAAACTATGAATGCTAGTTTTAACAATCATTCTCCCATCCTATACAGTTATCTGCATTTTACAAATACTAATGCTACTTTTAGCTGTAACTCTCTTATTCAATTCATTTATATGCACTTTGAAAAGTTGAATGCTAGGTTTACCTATCATTCTTCCATTTTATACATTTATATACACTTTTTTACTATCATAATTCTAATTTGATGCATACCTGTCTGTGGCGCCCCACCTCTATACTCACGCTAGCCAAGAACACTACAGAGTAATGTCATCATCTAGCACGAAGAATAAGGCTGTTGAGGAGCGACCATCTGTGTAATTGCTTTGTGCGAGGACCGATATGTCAGATAATATAACTTACATTTCAATTCAAGAGGAAATCCGACATACCGATTCAAACTCAAAGCTACCACACAGTGGGTATGTGGACCTCGAAAATAAATATAGAAATAAACATAACACAAATCAGTCACAGACATTCATATCACAAAGGCAGAATCAGATATGAATATATCACATAAAAGTGTACATCAAAGTAGTGGTCAAACAAGATCCACTACATCACAAAAGAATAGATACAAGTGCTAGACAAAAGAATAATTATACATCAAGGAGTCTCAATCTCGAATGTATAATAACAAAAACTACTAAGCTAAAGTAGTTAGGCAAAAGTCAGGTGACAAGCCCTGATAAGAAGTCAAGCAGAAGCACCTGAAATATCTCGGTCTGACCCGAGTATTATTTAAGAAGAAAATAATAAACGGATCAGTCTAGCTATAAATATCAGATAAAATGAGATAGGATAAGAGATATGACCAAAAACGTATGATAACCAAAAATGCCATACTGTGTCAAGTATACATCAAATAACACAAAAATCATACAATATCTCAAATCAACTCGAAGCACCAAAAAGAATTACATATTCTTTAAATTATTCACCAAACACAAATATTGATAAAGCTTATCAATGAAATCCACGAAAATTGGTGAAACACAAATTCTAGAAATCATCAATTAGAAATCCAAAAATCATAAAGGGGGGAAGGCCTATCACAAACGGGAGCATGAAAACTCACCAACACGTGTATCACAAACGGAATGCTATTCCATGGTCGCTAACCATAGAGCCGGTGCAACGGCGTAGTGTAATAACGGTACGCCCGAGGAACCAGAAACTCAAATATTTCGGAACAACGATGTAGTGCAATAACGTTATGCTCGATGAACTCGAAACTCAAATAATTCGGAACAATGACGTAGTGCAATAATGGTACGCCCGATGAACTTGAAAGCCAAAACATCAATGTAGTATAATAATGGTACATCCGATGAACCAAAAAGCCGGGAAATCGATGTAGTACAATAATGGTACATCCGATGAACCAAAAAACCGGGACATCGATGTAGTACAATAACGGTACATCCGATGAACCAAAAACCGTAAAAGAACATGGGTCGCTAGCCCATAAAAGAAATGAGACGAAGCTCAATAAAACGAGGTACAGTCCACTACGTGGACAAAGAGACATCGCATATTGCTAGTCTAAACCATAAAATGATCATCATCGATCATCAAGAAGTGTCGATTACACTAAGCTAGTAAATATAAGGGTTTAGCTTCATGTCCCATAACCACTTTCTTAACTCAAATATTTACAAACAGATTGTAGATTTCCACTCGAAAGTTGTCACAAGAGTTCAATCGAACAAGTCCAAGAATTAACCGACGAAGTAAACGCAAGCGTTGCATACCACTTGTTTTACTAAGCCGTTTAATTAGATTTCTCATACGAGTGAGGTAGAGGTTTGTATATACTAATAGATTGGAAAACAGTTTTAAAAGCGAGCTTTATATTAAATTAGAGTTGAAAACATCTTTGTAAAGAGTTTGAATATTTACTACTAGCATAGAAACCTTTGTATTTGAAAGTGAAAAATCACAAAAATGATTGTAGAAACAATCAATCACCAAAGATTCACATTCGAAGACGTGAATCAAATTCCAAAGAAATCGATACCAAATCCATCAAAATGGATATTCCCAAAACTCCCGTAAAAGAAGTCATCAAAGTCGATAACAAGTGATGACAACTATTCGGAGCAACTAAAATCGATAAACAATGGAAATTCACACAAAACAGTCTGAATAGGCAAAAATGAACGTTTCCAGACGTCTGGTTTGGAATCCAGACGTCTGGATTTGTTTTCTGGAAATAGTTTATAAAGCCACTGAGACGTTTGGAATAACGAAACAGACGTCTGGACCATGACCAGACATCTGGTTTAGAACCCAGACGTCAAGATTTATTCACTGGAAATAATCCAAAGAACCCCTAGACGTCTGAAACTTCAAGTCAAACGTATGAGACTCATCCAGACGTCTGATCTGAGATTTCAGACGTCTGGAATTAGTATCTGTCTTTTTTTATAAAGTCTGCGTGCATATATTTTTGCTCCAGGTCTAAACCAGACGTTTGGACTTGGTCACCAGACGTCTGGTCACCAGGTCTGGGCAACATTTTGCCTAGGCCAAAGTGGCCAAAACGTATCGGAAGCGATCGGACGAGCAATGGCGTCTAAGGATTTACACCACGCGACAATCCGGCCTTATAGGCTCTTCGATACACTCCAAATATCAATGTCCAAACATCCATAAAAGGATTTTCATAAAATTGGACCAAAACTTCAAAATTTGGAAAATTCACCAAATCAATTCAAATCAAAAGCAAATGAATATGCACAAATGTTAGGAATTCATACCCAACAACAATGATAGCTATAGACGTAGATGTGATTTAAAGAACTCACCTTTAAATCCAAAAACACAAAAGAGAAGCTATAGAGCAAGGCAAGAACAATCACTCTTCAATTTTAACCCAAGAAGCTTCAATCTAAGCTCAAAAGAAAAACATTTCCTAAGTTAGGGTTTAGGAAATTCTGAAATTGAAGAGAGATGGAGATGGAGAAGATGAAGAGGATGCTTATCTAAGCTTCTCCTTGATTTTGGACTTGAATTTGAGTTTCCTAAACAAAACTAGGGTTTAGGAATTTCCATTTCCCTTTCTTTCCCCCATTTTTACTTTGAGCTTGAGTGTTAGGAAATAGAATGAGTGAATGGATGAAGAGTAGAGGAGTTAGGGTATTATGATGGGTTAGTGGGCTAAAACCCAAACCCAAAACCCAAATAGAAAAATAGCAAAATTCTACTCAACTCCAAACATATCGATGTTTATACTCAAAAAAGTTGTAAATGCCATTTTGGACTCAATGGAAGTGGTCTCGAGTCCCAATTCGACTGTTTACAAAAAGTAACATTTCGAACTTTAATCTGATTAACGATGCTATATTTAAATAAAACATTTAAATATACAATCATGAAATATGCGGGTTAATGTAGACTCCCCTTCTTAAAAAATTACGTCCTCGTAATACTTAAGACGAAAATAAAAAGTAACAACCATACTAAAGCATAATCAACACAAAAGAAGAAATTTTGAAATGAGAAGTTCACCTTAAGGAGCACGAGAGAGTAAGTCCGGATGTGTTCGCTCGATGAATTCTCTAGATTCCCAAGAGCAATCCTTAGGATTTGAGGACCATTGAACCTTCACAAACGGAACATCTTTATTTCGAAGGCGTTTAACCTCTGAAGTAAAGATACGAGTAGGATGTTGCTCATAAGTCAAATTAGGTGAAACCTCAATCTCTTCAATAACACCGGACTCAAGAATAGAATCGAAATCCCTAAGGCATTTCCGTAGTTGAGAGACGTGGAAAACATCATGAATAGCAGAAAATTGAGCCGGTAATAAAAGGCGATAAGCCTCGGAACCAATACATTCGGTGATGGGAAATGGACCAACATATTGAGGTACTAACTTTCCTGATCGACTGAAATGGACAACACCCTTCATAGGTGAAACACGAATAAAATATGGACCTAAAACCAACTTCTCACCGGCTTCAAGACAACATGAAGGAGATTGACACGGCCTTCCGTAGAGTGCCTCGAAAGGTGCCATACCAATACTAGATTGGAGGCTATTATAGGAAGAAAACTCAACAAGAGAAATATGATCTTCCCAACTTCCACCAAAATCAAGAACATATGCACGAAGGAGATCTTCAAGAGTTTGATTCACATGCTCAGTTTGTCCATCGAACTAAGGATGATAAGCGGTGCTAAAATTAAGCTTTGTTCCCAAAGCTTTTTAAAGACCTTTCCAAAATCCACTAGTAAATAATGGATCACGATCGCTAACAATAGAAGTAGGAACTCCATGCAATTTAACAATTTCTTTGACATAGAGTTTAGCCAATAGAGGTACGGTCCAAAAAGAAGGATGATCCTCAAGGCTACACAAAACAAGAGATGAACATGAATTGGATTCACGATCTCGAATCTCACAACTGGATAAAGTCTCAAGATCATTCCATTCGGATATCATCATTGCAACAACTGCTTGTTGCTTACAACTAAGGGCATCGGCAACTCGATTACCCTTTCCGGGAGTATAGGGAATATCAAGATCATAAGATGCAATGAACTCGAGCTAACGTTGTTGATGCAATTTAAGTTCCTTTTGAGAAGATATATACTTCAAAGATTTATGATCAGTGTAGAGAACAAATTTCTCTCCCAAAAGATAAAGACGCCAAATTCTAAGAGCGAAAACAATGGCCGCGAGCACCAGATCATGAATGGCATATCTAGTCTCGACAAGCTTTAATTGTCAAGAAGCATATGTGATTACACATTCCCTTTTGCTAGAGAATGGCACCCAAACCAATACGACTAGTATCGGTAAAAACAATAAAGTCTTGATTCCCTTTGGGAATCGAAAGAATAAAAACATCGGAAAAGAGTTCTTTTAAATGGTCCTCTTTCCCGAAAAGCTAAGACTTTCAAAATTGTAATTAACTTTGTGTAATCATCTTTTTAGAAAATTTTACTTTGTACAAGTCAATTTATTGTGTCTGACTGTCTCATCATATCATTTAGGAGATTCCTATCGATAACGTTAATCAAGCGCATTGACCAGAATTCTTAAAGCACTCAATGGGCAAAACAACACAAAATCATCTTTTATATGATAAACATGTCACTTAAAATTTTATGAATATTCTTTGCTCGTTTTAAGAACAAAATCCAATCATACTTATAAATATCTTATTAAAAAGATTTGCACATTTTAAATTGTTGTTTTCATCCATAATCAATAAATACAAGGATGGTCTCATCGAGATATTCGCAGATTACTCGATTCATAAGATGGATGAAATAAGCTGGAAGGTTCGTCAAACCAAATGACATAACGAACCACTCATAAGAATCATAACGAGTGCGGAATGCGGTAAGGGGTGCTACCCTCCGCAACTCGTAGCTGATGAAAACCGGTGGAAAGGTCGAGCTGAAAACACCTTAGCACCACTCAATAGATTGCTTAGGTGGTAATCCTAAGACAAGCTCAAATATAAAGGAAAATTCAAAAACTACTTTAATGAGGGAAATAACATCTTCCTCATCAAGTGGGTTTAAAGAATAAAATGATACCACCGAATTTGGAAATCAAAATCATTAAGAACAATAGAAATCCGCTTAACAGATTGAGGATGTCGAAGATGGATAGTCCTGAAATGACCCTCCTATTTCCACCCTAATTTCATAAGGATTTTTTTTTACTTAGAGATGATATATATATATATATATCATTCATTACAATTATGTTTTCCAAGGTCATTTTCTTTTTCCAATTAACAAAATATATCCAGGATCAAAATAACTTACCAATATAAATATATCAGTGTATATCTAATAACATACACATACATATGAAGATGTATGTGTTCTTCTTATTTAAGTTCAGAGTATATACTTTATTTTTTGTACAAGAACATTCTGTTTGATTTAGATTTTTAGCAATTCAGATTTAATTATTGTATCTTGATTTTTGGCCATAAAATCCACTGGAAACATGTACTTTAGTCTGTCCTTATAATTAAGAAATGATCAAGTAATAATCAGTAGTAACAAGCTTTTAATATAGATGGTTGTGTTAAAGTCTGGATAGTATCAAATTCAGTATAAAAGAAAGTGGATCCCAAGGGAAAACAAGCAACATCTAGGCGTAATGGAAACGCGCCTAACTTATACATGAAAGGTCACGAGTTCGAGTGCTATGCTGGTCGGTTCAAACACAATTTTTGGTTTTTCTTTTTATTTTTCTCCTGTATGGTTAGAAATCTGATACCTACCTATAATTGTACATATATATTTAATTTTTTGCCTATAACCTATCATACAAAACAATTCTTCTTACATAACTATTTTCAAAACCCATTCCTACAACTGTTTTAAGAATTTATATTTATATTTTTGCCCAATTATCAACATGTACACAGGTATACATGTACATGTCAATATCTTTGCTCAGTTTCCAGAAAACTGAGTGAAACAAATGCTAAATGTACTATGCTTTGAAATGCATCTGTATTTTCAAGATACAGTCTATCATGATCAACCAATACTTCATTTAGTTGAGGCTGGTTAACCCATGAGTCCTGTATATGCTACACACTAGTTCAAAACAATGGAGATACCTTTCATTTCATTCTGTCTGAAGTTTTTAGAAAAACATTTTACTTTTCTTAATTCAATTCAGAAATGAATTCAGATTTATTTACAAAGCATTTCAGTAAAAAGAAAATAAAATCCTTTTAAGTTTACTTCTTGCTAAATCCAGATTTAGTTCTAAAACTCAGTGCTCTGATTTGTCTCAAGATTAGCTAATACATATATAAATTATGCAAAACAGTAGCTCACATAATTATATATTTCTTACCAGATTTTTATAGCTGATACTTGAGCATTTTTTTTTTCTTGTTTATGTTTCAGCCCCTACTTCAAAAACAAATCAAACCTTAACACACAACAATTTCAACAGACCAACAAATTTAATCTGACACTTTACAGAATATAAGGGCAACATGATCACTAACCATAAGGTATTCAATACATGACTGGAAATCTTAGAAACATAAAATTTTTCCTGAATACATGCATATATAATCAATTTAAGCTCTTATTGAAACTAGCTAGCATGTTCATTCACTCCTCCATAACAGCCATAACTTCATTTTTACTTAGTGCCTGGGTTACGTGAAAGAACATAAGTGGCTGCCTCATTTTAAAATGAGACACCCCATATGCCATGAGCAAACAAGGGTCAGATCTATGATCTGGTATGAGTAACATCAATGCATACATGATATTAAGCAATAGAGAATATAAGAGCACCAATTAGTTATTTAAGCAAATTCCTGCAATCAATTACTTTAACATAGTATAATTAAGTGGATTCAGGTATGATATATTCATTTATCATTCTTACACTTGCATACATAATCATGCAAACATAGTTATCTGTTTGCAACAATTTGCATTCACTGGATCCATCTTGGTTCCATACCATTCAACCTAAGAAATATCCATATTCCTATTTCTTCATTTACAGGTTGTATTATTCAATTTAAATCCCTGCCTCATCTGCTATTAAGGAATCACTGGGACACATTGCAATGATCTAATTCACATCATTGCACAAAGATCTCAGGGCTTAAACAAACCATGTGCCAACTTGCATACTTCAAATATGACAAGCATTCCAGCAGTCTTCTTGGCCTTCCCTTCCCTAGTTTATTTACTAGTGTATTGTCTTAAATTCTATCATCAAATATGCTAAGTGAACATGTCACTGCAAACATGGAAACATCCATAATTTTTCCTAGCATAATCCTCCTTAGAAATAAGCAGACAGTTATTTCCTAAATGGGGTCAATATGCCTTGATCTTAGTAAAATATAAGAACATTTTCAACTGTAAAAGAGGCATGGCATGTTATATTGATCTGCAAGCCTTTATGATTGATTCAGATTCAAGATCTGGTTCAATCATAATTTTAGCTTGTGGGTTTTTCTTCTTCTTTTTTGATTTGATCAAGGGCTCAGCACTTAGAAAATTTCTATTGCACCCTTAACATTTTCCTTTTCAAGCCTCAGCACTTATACCAAGTATAATGCAGCTCCTAACATTTTTTTTTGTAAAGTTTCCATGCCATAGATCTATAACAGTTGAGAGTATTCTCTATATAATTTTAAGATCCTAGACTTCAACATTTATGAGTATAAATAAAACAGTATGATACACATCCAAAGACAAATGTCTCAACCAATCAAAGATCATCAAAATCATCCATATTAAATCATATCAGATTTAAAATAAGACATCCAAAAAGCATTGATGAAATCATATACATCAAAATCAGAATATATATATAAATGGCAATAGAAAGTGGCTGCCTCAACTCAGGTCTTAATGCCATGAACTCAGTGAGATTACTCACCTAAATGTTTCTTCTTATTAATCCAGAAAATTCTTGTTTGAGTGTTTTCTCCTTCCTTCCAATATTTTTTTCTTCTTTTCTTAGTTTTGTGCAGCCCGGGGTAAAGACAATTCTACTGCCTATTTATATGCATTTTTCCTCTAGGGTTTTGTTGAAACAGAATTCCATTTCTGTCCTGGCTAGCATCATGCATTTTTCATTCATAATACCCCGGCCATATTAACCAATTTAAAGGCTGCATTTTCTTTCTTTTACTTTTCAGAAAATGGCCACTCACCTAGTCATGTTAAAAGTGTGACTATTTTATTTTATTTTTCAATTATCCCTGAGAATTCTCCTTTGCTATTTTTGCCTATACAAGCTTATTAACTTGTATCACATTTCATGTCATTTTAATGTTATAGTTTTACCTGCTTATATATATATATATATATATATATATATATACTTTTCAGTACTTAAAAATATATATATATATATTTGTACACATATCTTATCTAGGCTTATTTAATTTCTCTTTAATTTCAGAAGCATATGCACCTATATGTATACAGGTTTACAAATATACATAATTTTCTCTTCTGGGTTTTAAATAAAATTTGTTTACTGATTTAAAGTAAAACTTACTTTTCTTATTTTCTAAGATGATCCATATAATTCCAGAAATCAAATATCCATGTTGCAAAATCATGTTTGTATTGCTTTTTAATTCTTGTTTTAAATCCAAGAAATCTGGAGTTCTTCCTTGTGCCATTTCAGTGTGCACGTGCACACATATACTTGCACACTATTTATTCCATAAATTTCACCATATTTAAATCTAAGCATTTCAAAAATTAAATCATTTTTCAAAAATGATTTTTCACAAAATTTTGGGGTATTACAAGTCCACTTGGGATATAGGATGTGGGCTTCATAATGATCAGGCCAATCCTTTCCCAAAAATCAATTCCGAAGCTTAAGTAACGCATAAAATGCAAATCGGTTCGGAAAGAATAATCACATAAAATAATCTCGACATTTTTCACCAAGTAAACTGAGTGTGGCGGATCCACTAACCGGATTCGCAATACTCAATGAAGTCATCAAGCCAATAATATTTAAAGAAAATGTATCAACAAGTTCTTTTGATATAAAAGAAGGAGATGCACCCATATCAAAAGAATTCGAATAGGATAATCATGAAACAAAATAATACTATCAAGGGCAGACATGAATACTCCATCCTGAGGAGTAGCACTGGATTGACCGGCGCTAGGACGGCCTGGTCTAACCATTTCTCTTCTTTAAGAAAAAAAGAAAGAAGAGGAAAAAGTTTATTCTCAGAATGAATTCAAATAAACTAGATTGATAAAATAAGGCATCATAAAAGAAATAGGATAGAACGGTACGAAGACTCGAATTAAATCCTATGGCACGATTCCTAAGAAAGACTTAGGACAATGATCCTTGCTAGATTATTCTACATTGTTCCGAAGTTTGGCTCTGATACCAAGCTGTGGCGCCCCACCTCTATACTCACGCTAGCCAAGGACACTACGGAGTAATGTCGTCAACTAGCACGAAGAATAAGGCTATTGAGGAGCGACCATCTGTGTAATTGCTTTGTGCGAGGACCGATATGTCAGATAATATAACTTACATTTCAATTCAAGAGGAAATCCGACATACCGATTCAAACTCAAAGCTACCACACAGTGGCTATATGGACCTCGGAAACAAATATAGAAATAAACATAACACAAATCAGTCACAGACATTCATATCAGAAAGGCAGAATCAGATATGAATATATCACATAAAAGTGTACATCAAAGTAGTGGTCAAACAAGATCCACTACATCACAAAAGAATAGATACAAGTGCTAGACAAAAGAATAATTATACATCAAGGAGTCTCAATCTCGAATGTATAATAACAAAAACTACTAAGCTAAAGTAGTTAGGCAAAAGTCAGGTGACAAGCCCTGATAAGAAGTCAAGCAGAAGCACCTGAAATATCTCGGTCTGACCCGAGTATTATTTAAGAAGAAAATAATAAACGGATCAGTCTAGTTATAAATATCAGATAAAATGAGATGTGATAAGAGATATGACCAAAAACGTATGATAACCAAAAATGCCATACTGTGTCAAGTATACATCAAATAACACAAAAATCATACAATATCTCAAATCAACTCAAAGCACCAAAAAGAATTACATATTCTTTAAATTATTCACCAAACACAAATATTGATAAAGCTTATCAATGAAATCCACGAAAATTGGTGAAACACAAATTCTAGAAATCATCAATTAGAAATCCAAAAATAACAAAGGGGGGAAGGCCTATCACAAATGGGAGCATGAAAACTCACCAACACGTGTATCACAAACGGAATGCTATTCCATGGTCGCTAACCATAGAGCCGGTGCAACGGCGTAGTGTAATAACGGTACGCCCGAGGAACCAGAAACTCAAATATTTCGGAACAACGATGTAGTGCAATAACGTTATGCTCGATGAACTCGAAACTCAAATAATTCGGAACAACTATGTAGTTCAATAACGGTACGCCCGATGAACTCGAAAGCCGAAACATCGATGTAGTACAATAATGGTACATCCGATGAACCAAAAAGCCGGGAAATCGATGTAGTACAATAACGGTACATCCGATGAACCAAAAAGCCGGGACATCAATGTAGTACAATAATGGTACATCCGATGAACCAAAAACTGTAAAATAACATGGGTCGCTAGCCCATAAAAGAAATGAGACGAAGCTCAATAAAACGAGGTACAGTCCCCTACGTGGACAAAGAGACATCACACATTGCTAGTCTAAACCATAAAATGATCATCATCGATCATCAAGAAGTGTCAATTACACTAAGCTAGTAAATATAAGAGTTTAGCTTCATGTCCCATAACCACTTGCTTAACTCAAATATTTACGAACAGATTGTAGATTTCCACTCGAAAGTTGTCACAAGAGTTCAATCGAACAAGTCCAAGAATTAACCGACGAAGTAAATGCAAGCGTTTCCTACCACTTGTTTTACTAAGCCGTTTAATTAGATTTCTCATACGAATGAGATAAAGATTTGTATATACTAATAGATTGGAAAACGGTTTTAAAAGCAAGCTTTATATTAAATTAGAGTTGAAAACATCTTTGTGAAAGAGTTTGAATATTTACTACTAGTATAGAAACCTTTATATTTGAAAGTGACAAATCACTAAAATGATTGTAGAAACAATCAATCACCAAAGATTCACATTCGAAGACGTGAATCAAATTCCAAAGAAATCGATACCAAATCCATCAAAATGGGTCCTAAAACTCCCAAAAAAGAAGTCATCTAAGTCGATAACAAGTGATGACAACTATCCGGAGCAACTAAAATCGATAAACAATGGAAATTCACACAAAACAGCCTGAATAGGCAAAAATGAACATTTTCAGACGTCTGGTTTGGAATCCAGACGTCTGGATTTATTTTCTGGAAATAGTTCATAAAGCCACCCAGACGTTTGGAATAATGAAACAGACGTCTGGTTTAGAACCCAGACGTTTGGATTTATTCACTGGAAATAATTCAGAGAACCCCGAGACGTTTGAAACTTCAAGTCAGACGTCTGATCTGAGATTTCAGACTTCTGGAATTAGTATCTGGCTTTTTTTTTATAAAGTCTGCGTGCATATATTTTTTCTCCAGGTCCAAACCAGACGTCTGGACTTGGTCACCAGACGTCTGGTCACCTGGTCTGGGCAACATTTTGCCTAGGCCAAAGTGACCAAAACGTATCGGAAGCGATCGGACGAGCAACGACGACTAAGGATTTACGCCAAGTGACAATCCGGCCTTATAGGCTCTTCGATATACCCCAAATATCAATGTCCAAACATCCATAAAAGGATTTTCATAAAATTGGACCAAAACATCAAAATTTGGAAAATTCACCAAATCAATTCAAATCAAAAGCAAATGAATATGCACAAATGTTAGGAATTCGTACCCAACAACAATGATAGCTATAGACGTAGATGTGAGTTAAAGAACTCACCTTTAAACCCAAAAACACAGAGAGAAGCTATAGAGCAAGGCAAGAACAATCACTCTTCAATTTTAACCCAAGAAGCTTCAATCTAAGCTCAAAAGAAAAACATTTTCTAAGTTAGGGTTTAGGAAATTCTGAAATTGAAGAGAGATGGAGATGGAGAAGATGAAGAGGATGCTTACCTAAGCTTCTCCTTGATTTTGGACTTGAATTTGAGTTTCCTAAACAAAACTAGGGTTTAGGAATTTCCATTTCCCTTTCTTTCCCCCATTTTTACTTTGAGCTTGAGTGTTAGGAAGTAGAATGAGTGAATGGATGAAGACTAGAGGAGTTAGGGTATTATGATGGGTTAGTGGGCTGAAACCCAAAGCCCAAATAGAAAAATAGCAAAATTCTACTCAACTCTAAACATATCGATGTTTATACTCAAAAAAGTTGTAAACGCCATTTTGGACTCAATGGAAGTGGTCTCGAGTCTCAATTCGACTGTTTGCAAAAAGTAACATTTCGGACTTTAATCCGATTAACGATGCTATATTTAAATAAAACATTTAAATATATAATCGTGAAATATGCGGGTTGTTACAGACCTATCCATCTATAACCCCCTCAAATAGAACTGCTTCCAGCATAGATTTCACTATTGTGATTCCTCCTTTGTTCCCTTCACCTTTTTCATATGCTACAGTGCTGTAATTGAAAATCAATAATTGACAAGTTTGTTTTTTTTCAATTTTATTTAATTACAAATATAATGAAAGAAAAAAGATCAGAAATCTTACTTCTCATTTTCGTTAAATTTGAAGAAAGTTAGAATTTTGTTTTGTTGTTCTTCATTCAATAATTGTAGAATACTGATTTTTGTGATATCTTTACTCTTGTAAGCTTTACTTGATGGCGAGTACCCATCAACATCAATAATTTCTTCATTTTCAATTGTAGTGACTTGCTCATCTGTTTCGGTTTCAGATTCCTCTACATAATCAGATTCTTCATTTTGTTCTTCTTGTTCCTATTCACTTGTATTTTCTTTTTGACCTTCCTCAGTTTCAGGTTGCTCCTTTTGGTCTTCATTTTCAACGTTTTTCTTTGTTTTTCCATGGACAATTTCATACTGGCAATCGGGATCAATTTTATTCCTTCGTTGGCGCTTTTTAACCCTCAAAACTAAAGAGCTTGGTTTCTTCTGTGTTTTTTCATGCACTGTCGGGGATTTTTCTGTTGCCTCTGAAGGTTTCTTTTGATCCTGTTGTTCTTTCTCTTGCTGCATCATTTTAATTTCCTGAGTTATATTGAGATCAAATGATGGTGGTTATATTTCTTCTCTTTCTTTTGATTTCTTTTCTCAACTGTATGATAATGTCTTCTGCTTGTATTCTTTTCTGTCTCTCTTTTTCTAATTCTTTTTCACTCTTCTTCAATTTATTTTCCAAATCTTCAATGTACTACTGCATTGAGTCGACTTGCTTTTTTGATGTCTCTTCCAAGTTTTCTATTTTTTGTATCCCAATATTCTCATTGGTATCCAGCTGAAAAAAAAAATTGTTGGCTTGTTTGTTGAAGAAGTGCTTTTTCATCTTCAGTCGGGTTTCTTATTTCAACAAAAATCTATGTAATAACATAAATAATAATGAATAAGCTAACATACAATGAATGAACTAATTTTATATATAATTGTCATTTTTCATGTGATGTTATATCTGACTATAATTCTTTAGTAGCAACTACAAAAAATTGTATTTGTGCAGAAATGATATATGTAACTATCATTTAAATTATGACTATATAATAGCAAAATGAAAACTGTTAATATACACTATGTTATGATATATTTATCTATCATTATATATTTCTTGTACTTGTGTGAGAAATAATACCTTTCTATTGTCCATGTTCATCAAAGCTTCTCTTGAAATGACCTTTTTCAAGCTTCCAAGATTCCACCTCCCCAATCTAGGTAAGGTAGAACGGTATGTTACTAATGGAGATATCAAATTCACATGCTCACATAGGAAAAACTACAAATAAAATATTACTTGTTAAAACATATAATGTGTATAATTTAAGTTATAGAGATAGATGCGTTAACATAAAGTTAGAATGTTGTACTTACAATTGGGAGCATGGAACAACCCGACATGTTTCTCGGCTTTGTTTTGAAAGCCATCAAAGCTCTAATCAATGAATGATGAATTGAAACCGACCAAGATACTGAGTTCATTTTGTTTTGATCAAGGATATAAGGAATATATCCCCATGCTAAGTATCTTTGGTTGTCGGGAAAGAAGAAGGTTATCATTGCAAGAATAATAATCAGTTTTGGAAAATCAGTTTCATGTTGAAATTGTTGTGTTTCCAGTACATTATTTATCTTTGAAATTGTAATATCCTTTGTGATGTGCTCTACTGTTCCAAAATTTCTTAGTACAAAATCTTTACAATTGTCTGTAAGGATTTGTAAACTCATTTTACGTAATGGAAATATATTAATTCCAAACAAAGGTAAGCTAAAGAGAATTGAAACATCTTCAGGTTTGATTTTTAAAAATATTTCCCACTTTAAAAGCTTCGTCGTTGATAGAAAATGTTTCTACGATATCATCTAAGGTTGTTGATGATTTTGTAAAAGCGGTTATGGATAAAATTTCTTCGAAAAACACTAGCATAAATTTTTCGAAGGGTGTTTGTTTTAAATAATTCAATTGGTCTACAAGATAACCTCCTTTTTCCTTAATTTTTCTGAAAATTTTTACCATTGGAAGCAAGCTACATCGATACTTAATTTTTTCCTAAGATACTTTCTTTGATTTTTTTTTCCTTCTGTTGTTTTTGCTTTCTTCAATCTTTTACCTTTTGATTGCTGTACAAAAAACTATGAATGAATAATTCGGTATTTAAATGCATTCTTATTTTTATCTATCAATTTTTTCAACTATGAATGCATAATTTTCTAGTGCTATATTCATCTATCATTATTTTTTCAAATGTTATATTTGTCTATCATTACTCTTTTTCAATGTATGCTTCTACAGTTTAAATATTGAATGCTATGTTTGTCTATCATTTTTTTCAATGCTATACTTATCTATCATTCTGTAACTATTCATCTTATTGTTGTCTATCAACCGTCAAAAACTGAATGCTATGTTCATCTATCATCTCATATTTCAATATGATGCATACAAATCAAATGATATATTGAACTATCATTCAATAACTATCTATCTGATTATCCTCTACCATTTATCAAATATTGAAATGCTATTTTCATTTATCATTTATCATTCCATCATAAAACATACAGTAAATAAAATGATATATTCAACTATCATTCTATCATGCTATGTTTGTCTATCATTTTTTTCAATGATATATTTGTCTATCATTCTATAACTATTCATCTTATTGTTGTCTATCATCTGTCAAAGACTGAATGCTATGTTCATCTATCATCTCATATTTCAATATGGTCCATAAAAATCAAATGATGTATTGAACTATCATTCAATAACTATCCATCTAATTATCATCTACCATCAATTAAATATCGAAATGTTATTTTCATCTATCATTGCATCATTACACATACAGTAAATAAAGTGATATATACAACTACCATTCTTTAATTATCAATCTAATTATCATCTAATATTTATCAAAAACTGAAATGCTATTTTCATCTACCATTTAAATATAATGCATGTAACGAATAAAGTGATATATTCAATTATCATTCTAAAACTGTCTATATGATTACCAATTCAGCATAAACTTTTATTGTAAAACTATTTACAATTAAAATGATAATTCAACTATCATTGTAAAATTATCTTTTATTTTGAGAAAAAAAATCAGATGTTATACCTTTGTCTTTCTTTTTCTACTGACGATTTCATCACAAAGCTGTTGTTTCTTCAAGTCGTCTTCATTCACAGTTTTTGCTGCCCTAGGTTTTGTCGTCCTCTTGGTTTCTTCATGAATATCAGTCGAATCAACAGCCGTGGATGAATTAGTTTTTCGTCTTCTCTTTATTTATGTACGCATAGCATTCGAAGTCCTACCTTTTGAAATCCTAGGTTCATCGTTTATTTGTTCATGATTTGTTGAAATATGTGGATTTATGTCCATCGACTTAGCTTCCAAAGTCGATTGCGCTTGTAAATCAGGTTAGGAAGAAAATTGATTTGGGTTTGGGTTGCCATTGTTTGATGGAGGAGAAATTTTGTTTACAGAGGAAAAGAGATTAAAAAAGCAGGAACGATCGTGAAATTTTGGTGCTTGTCCTTGAGACGGAAGTTAAATTTTAATGTCCGTTAAAATTAAATTTTATTAAACTTTTTCCTTTAAACTAATTTACTCTTTTATCAAAGTGTATTATCTTAATTGATAAGCATGAGTATGCTTTGATCTTTAAAATAAATGTTTAAAGTTATTAATGAATGGTTATGGATTTGTAGTAAACGAATGTTTTAGCAACATTTGTTTTTTTAAACCCTTGAATGACACTTTGAAAGAAATTTTATGGGTATATTTAGTTCTTTAATAATTGGATTTTAAAGATAATAACAAGTATTGGAATCTTATATGAAAAGATAGAAAATGTTATATCTTTAATTTATAAAGGAGTTTATTATAACAATGTTTGGGTAATAATTATTTCGATCTCTTTGATTATATTTTAAAGTAAGTAAAACTTGTTAAGTATATTATGAATATACTTAAAAGATTTGAATAAGTATATGAATGATTTTAAGTATTGAAATTGGTATAAGTGAATAATTAATAAAAGGAGTATTAATTAGTAAAATAAGTCTTGATCAACAAAAGAAGTTTTATTAAATACAAAGGTGTTTGCATTCAATATTGGTTAAAAGAAGCAAATTATAATATGAGAGGTGTGTTATAATAAAAGGTAAGTTATCTTTAACTTGAATAATTTCTTAAAAATGTTAGCAAATAGTTAAATATAAAGAAGCACCTTTATAAAAATGTTTGAATAAAGAAAGAAAGCTTTATGAAATGTTTTCATAAATTTTTTTTGAAAGAGTATTAAATTCATATAAAATATGTGGATTATTTCATCGCATAATTTGATCTAAGATTCGCGTACGGAACTTTGAGGTGTTTACACCAGTTTGAAAAAAGATTTATCACTCGATTCTTGACGATGAACTTGAGTTTTCTATCATAGTTGAGAGCTATGCAAGGAAAACTAAAAATTTCCGATCAAAAGGCTTGATCGTAGTCCGTACTAGGGGATCAAGGGATCAATACTAGTTCGGAAGTAAAGTTGTGAATTCGAATAGACGATCGAATCAGATATTGTGTACGGATGATCAATGTACATCGTACGTGTGTATGTTTAATAATAAATGTTTTGGGCAAAACCTTTGGGTTTTGTTTCGGGTAATTTCGGGGATGAAATTCTTTTAAGGGGGTAATTATGTAACGACCCGAATTTTAATCGTTTTTATTAAAAATATTTAAATATTCAAATATAGATTATTTTTCATAAATAATCAAGTTTTAAGTGATAAATAATAATAATGAACTTATTTTGGAAAAATGTTCACAAAAATATTTCTTTCGGAAAGAAATACCGATAAAATGGCCGGAAACCGTTTTATCGATAAACAGCTTTATAATCGTAAAACGTCGCACATAGTGCTGGATACATACACTTATTTTTAATTTTGAACAAGATTATGAAATAAAATTATATATTTTATTTTTGAGAAAATAAAAGAATTTATGACATCATCAGTGATGCCCTTATATTTAATAATTTATTTATTTATTAAATTTAAATTGAGATTTAATGATTTAATAATTATTCAAATAATTGTTTTAAATGATGATAATTCAAAGTGATAATAAATCATTAGTAATAATTTTATGAAGATATATACTTGATTTTAAAATATTAGAAAATTCGTATCGCTTTATCGATATAATAGTGATTTTTGTAAATATTTGTTAGTATTAATTTATATGGTTTTATAAATAAAAAGTGATCATTTTAATTAGTTAAAAATGATAAGAAATTTATTTTCAAATTTTGTTTACATTTATATGTAATTTAAAATATAAGTGAAAATGTGACCGGAAATCGGTTTTATGATTTTCAACGGTTTAACGAACGGAAGTTGTTTGAAGTCATTGCAACGTGTTTATATGTCTTGTGCACATACATAACATACACATGCATGCACTAACACATGCATATACATAAGTATACATACATAATACATGCATACATATATATGTATACATTACACTTAAAATATCTATGATATTTTAAGTTTTCTTTTCACTTAAGTTTTCACAAAGTCAACTAAGGACATGCACATGGACACACACACATGGAGGTGATGTTGGTACGGTATAGGCAGCCATGTGAAGTGATGGATGGTGAAGGGAGCACATGGGTGATGGAGGAAGTGTGAAATGAGGTGGGATATTTTCCAAATCTTGGCTATAAATACCCACACTTTTTCTCTCTTCTTCATTCCTCCATAACTCTCTAAAACCCAAATGAATTGGTGCAACTCTTTTCCTAGAACCATTCAATTTTTCAGTGGCTACAACTTTCTAGTTGACCACTTCTTCCCATTCTAAGCTTAGCCATGCTCAAAACCCACTTCTTTCCATTGCATTTTCGGGCCCAGAATTTTAAGTCCGAGAATGCCCTATCTTCTTTTGATCATATCTTCATGGTAACAAATCGAAATTGAGTGTTTCTTTTTTTCATATTGTAGAGAAAATAATTTTTAAGAGCTTTTATTTTGACCTCTTTTCGTATTTGTTTGAGTAACACGTCCAAAATGCAGTTAGAAGTTGACCCATTTTCGGGTGTGATTTTTGAAAATCTGAGAGTGCCTCTTTTTATTTGACCATATCCCATTCATAGCTAATCCAAATTAGATGATTCTTTTTTCGATACCTTATAGGAAAGAATTTCCTACGACTTTTAGCAAAGCTAACGGGGAGGAACTGGCCCCTACCAAATATATAGAGAGAAGAAATATTACGATAACATGCTATCGTAACAAGAGATGTACAGTGAAAACCAAAACAAGAAAATACCTATTGAAATTTCATTTAAGGCCCATCAAGCCCAAATGACATATCAAAAGGCAATAAAATAACTACATTACAAGCAACTATTCTGAATAATCCTAATAATTATAATACTAGATCTTGCCTCATGCATAAACACTCTTTTGTTATGTTCTTCCCAGATCCTAGAAATCATTTTCTTTAGCAGCTTGAGGAGTAAATCCTAAGCTCTACAATACCATCTCGTTCGTTTGACGATATTGAACCACTCAAGCTTGGAGGAATGTCCAAATTCAGAGAGTAGAAACAATTTCCAAATTCAAAGAGTAGAATGTCCAAAAACACGAGAGAAGATGACCTATTTTCAGGTCTAGTTTTTGGTAAATTCAATAAGAATTCAAAGTCCTACACCTCATTCCTCTTGCTTGGCCAAGCACCACTTTTGTCATGAAATGGCCGAGCACACTAAGAGGCAAGGTGTTGGAGTTTGTGAGCTCGGATCGTGAGTTAGTGAAGCTATAGCCCTTTATCCGATAGAAAATCAATGTGAGAAAACTCCTAAACTATAGTTATATATATTATTGGATGATATATATGTTTGGATATGATTGTTAATGATGGTTGTTTATCATGTTTGAATATGATAATATGGATGTTTAATATTGTTGTTTGATTGTATTAACAAATCACGTTTAATACACGTCGAAAATCACAAAAAAATCACTTTTCTTTAATTAATGAAATGATGTATATGGAATGTTTAAACCTCTTAAAAATGGTTTAATATAGTTTAGAAATGTTTTATAAATATTTAAAAGTGTTTTGGTAAAGTTTAAATAAATATTAAAAATTTAGTCAAAAATAGGCGCGTCGTGTAACGGTAGTTCGCGATTCCGCGCCGTAAGAGTTAAATCCATTTATAAGATGGATTCAGAGTCGGATTGCTTTGAAATAAGATTTCCCAAACCCTTATAATCATAGTTTTCAACCAAAAGAAAACGATTGAGATTTCGTTTAGTAGATTTTAAAATATGAGAAAATCAAGTTTTCAATAAAATCGCGCTTTGCCAGTTCGAAGGTCAAAGTAGTAAATGTTTTAAAATGGATATTTTTAATTCTTTAAAAATATAAAATAAATTCTATAAATCTTTCAAAATGTTTTAAAAGAGATTTAAGTTATAAAAATGGATTTCTAAACAATCGAAAAGTTGTTTTAATGAATTAAGCTTTTAAAACACTATTTGCAGCACTTTTCCGCAGCATTTTGCAAACAATGATTTAACTTAATTATTCTTTCCCGAATCTTTTGTGAATCTTTTCAAATGAATAATTAAGTATTTTCATAGTGATTTGAAAATTCTTTTAAAGGAGTTTAAATTAAATTGGTTAAATAAAAATTGTTTTAAAACACATTTGGAATTGTGTTGAGTAAATAAAAACCATCTCTAAAAGGTAATAAAAGGATTTAGAGTCGATTAAATAACTTGACCACCTTATGGGTGACAGAGAGGTTGTCTATAGGCTTGGGTTTGGCAAAACAGTTGCCTGCCCTCCCTAGCTACCCGGACTGGCCCGGCGATGGGGATAGTAAATTTAATTTACTCGGATCAAAATTTCCCAAAGTATAAAAGATATAATTTTCCAAAATTAAATAACTTGGATTGTATAGAGATAATCTTCTTATAATTGATATTGAATTCCAGTAGAAAACCCGTACTATTCGTGTGAATTTAAAAGGTGATTTCACTAATATTCGATGGATAGTAAAGGTTGAATACGAAAATTGATGTTGAGTAGAATTAGCATTTCTATCGACCCTTTTAACTCGATAACATTTTCCAATATGACTTATGAAAATGATTTGGAATTAATTTAATTCCTATACTTAAAATTTATCGGTTTGTGTTTATAGTAAACGATGTCTTAAATAACATTGTTTTTTACCAGATTTGGAAGTATGATTTGAAAATATTTGTTAAGATTTAAATGAAATGATTTGGAAATATTTTCCTAAGTAAAGAATGAAATGATTTGGAATTTAAAAAAAGTTTTAAATGACCAAAGGATTTGATAAGAGAGGTTTAATGTTTTATATATACCGGAAAGAATATTTTTAAAGGTATTTATATCTCTAGAAGATATTTGATGAAAAGAATTAATCAATCAAAGAATAATTCCCTATTTACTAAACATCCTATTATCGATGATTTGTTCGAAGGAACCGGGGTTGGATTTGAGAGATTCTTATCCGAAGACCATTTCAAACCAATGTACGAGTTTGAAAAATAAAGACCTGATAAAGATAATGAAGGATGAAGACTGGAGATCTTCGGGGTGGAAGAACTGCTTGTTGATAATTCTAGTTAGCTCCCAAATAACTAAAGTAGCAGTGGTCCCTTCATTTCTGAAACTCTTCAGGTTGCAAGGACTTCTCGCTACTAATCACATGGGTAATTCCCGACAGGATGTGGCAGGAGAGTACCTTCAGTGTCTCCTGTTCCTGGACAACTTGTATGGATGAATGTCTGACATTGCATTTGTAATTACATTGATTGATCTCTATGAACGTATTGTCTGATTGGTGGTGGAGAAGGGAACTTCTCTTAGCTTAAAACCCTTTCCTAAGACACATGAGCTTTGGAGTTATATGTTTGTAGAAATCAGTCGTGTGATTAAGGAATGGCAATGTGGCATTCAAAGTGGAATGTGCTATGTGAAAGGTAATCGCTACCCCAGGCCTCATCAACTGGAAATGACTTAAACAGGGCATGTTGTATGGCTATGTGGGTCGTGCCCATAAGGGTATGGTCATTACCCTTCTAGATATATTTATTCTCGCTATGACGTCGGGTTTTAAATTAATTTTGTGTATATTGTGGCCATGGTAGGTCAGTTACGACCGAGGTGATGTCATATTCGGTTCTATCCACAACTAGGCGGGTCCATGGGTAGGTCGGTCTTGCCAGGTGCAGAGGTTTCGAAGACGTCGATCCTTAGTACATTCCTCTATAGGTGTACTATACGGAAGGTAGTTCCTTACCTTCCATTGTATGGAAATCCATTCTCCAATAAGTGCCTTTGGACTTGATTGTAGAACCTACTTTGTAGCTAGTATGCTGGAATTTAATAATATTACAGTTTCGTCTAAAATTCATAAGTTTATTTGAAAAGTATTTTCTAAAGAATGTCATTAAAACATAATATCAAATGATTTTACGTAATAAATGTTTTTGGTTATCATAAGGTAAAAACTCATTCCGTGTTTATGTGCAGCGTGGTCTTATGAGATACCTTTTTTATAAAAAATGCATATTTTGAGTTTCTCACACCAGTCCCATGACTAACCCGAAGTTTATTCTTCTTATCCCTTAAACTCTGGGTGCCCTAATTTCCCTGGGCAGCCTAGTAGTCAAGTTTTTTAAAAGAAATCCGAATGGAGCTCGAAGCATGGAGTTAGAAGATTCTTCAGTAGGCTATTACCTTATTTCCACCACAGTTCTGTACTATTGTATTCCACATTTGTAATTATAGTATTTATAACTGTCCATGTTAACTCTGATAAATGTATTTAAAATTTCCACTGTATAGATATATATATATACTGAAATAATATATGTTATTCCAATCATGTGAGATTTTGTTCTGTCTTTATTTTCTTTCTTACCCTTGATAATCTGCCACTATGGCACTTGAATTTGCGGCACGTGAATACCGAGGATGTATTAGTGTCGATTTCCAAGGGCCGAAGAATCGGGTCATCATAGTTTATCAAATGGAATTTGAATTCAATTGTTAAATTATGGAAGTTAATAAGTGATTATGATTATAATGATGAAATGTGATATTTGAAGGGTTAGGGTAGTGAAATATGATGTCCAAGAGAGGTATGAAGTATTAAAACACTAAATAATGAAGTATAAATCGAATTGGAGAAGAAATGATCGAAATCTAGCATTGTGAAAATTGAAATCGTCATCCATCGGTCCACCTATGGCCTCCATAGGTCCATATGTAGGCATTTAATTTGTCAGCTTTAGCCTAAACTAAGGCTGAAGCAATTTTACTCCAGCCAGGCCTATGCGAATAATTGTTAAATAACATGTCGGGTTATTTTAGTGATGTTTGGGAGTGTTTGATGTATAGACACGTACTTCGTTGATTATGCACCAGTTGTGAACCTAGGTGGACCTATTTCACTAAATTCTAGGTCGGGTTTCGAGCCATTTGGGTCACCATTCTTTCGATGTCTTCCTTGAAGCTTTAGTTTCCTTTCCGGCGATATGTACTGACTTTGTGGCGACTTGTTTGACTTCTATAGCGATCTTTAGTGTCTCTTTAACTTAAGAGGAATTAAATTTAATAATGTAGTGTTGTGTAAATAATGATATATATATATAGCTATATATACTAGTGCGTGTGAATGTGACAAAGAATGTAATATACATACTAAGTGTATGTCTGTGTTATAAAAGAAGTTGACTAATGATGAACTATGTATACACTAGGTGTGTATGCGTATTATATTCGAATATGTTCCAAATTAAATAATAACTTACTTGATATGAATACTTGGTTACAAACTGGATGTAGAGCTTGGGAATACCGTGTACCCTAAGTGGGTATACGTGTTATATTTGGTCAAGGTTGATCAATGGATAATAACTTTGAAATTAGAAACTGGTGATTTGATGATTACTTCATTTGAATATATTAATAATGAAATATGATGTATTGAATTAAAGACACAAGTAAAATAAAGGGTTGGATATAATTTAGACAGTTTAGTAAAATCGGTCTATTGTATAATGGACAAATTTGGGTTGAGGTACGCATTAGACACTAGTTATGTTATAACACTGGCATCATAGTATATATAGACTAAATGGACTTCACTTGCTCAGACTTATGTCTAACCCCTTCCCATTTCCTTTTATCCATAATATGCAGGTTAATGGAGCTCGACGAAGTGGCGGATCTGGGGACGAGAACTTGTAAATATTGTATATATAATATTATGTAAAAGTGAAGGCATATAATTATGAAGTGTGGTGTGGTTTGGATTTTATGTATGTGGATATGTAACTATATGACTAATACATGTATATAAATAAAAGTGCGCTTATTTCAAATGGTATCAGCACTTTATTCCTTCCGATGTGACTTCTGAAAGTGTTAGATAGTTTATTTTCGATTATGTAATTAGCTCTCTTCGAATATCAACATGTATCACATAACGAATCATCGTTACCATATTTCGTTGTGTGATTATGGGTTCGAAAATATTGGGTTGTTGCATTTGGTATTAGAGCGTAGGTTATAAGATTAAGAATGTATTAAGAGAGCGTATTTGTATATTTTAGAAAGTATATAATATAATATAAATACAAAAGTCACGTTAAATAAATATAGAAACATACCACATTTTGTTCTAGTTTCTAGTTATCTAATGAGAAGTTGCTAATGAATCTCAATTATAGATAACCGAAGTATGAATAAATCAGAGGAAACTGGAACATAGACAATATTGGTGAAGTAAATACCGAGGTGGGTGCAGGTACTCGAGTGGATGTCCCTGAGATCATGGCATGAATATGCCACTTTGGTTTTGTAGGTATCTCCAAGCAACTACTCCACTGAACCAGTAGCTACTAACCAAAATGATAACGTGATTTCTGCCAAACCACCACCCACAGTGGATTTTCCCAAATTATGTTGAGACTTTGCTAGTTTGGGTGGGAAGCCTTATATCGAGACAAAACTATATGCAATAACCAGGGCTTGGCTTAATAATTATAAGAAGGTGTTCATCTTAATAGGATTAGGTGATGTGATGAGAAGGCAGCCAGCAGCTTGGCATTTGCAAGGGAAGGCAGCAAACTATTATGAAATAGTTACAGCTGAGAATGATGAGAATGGTATCACCTAGGGAGCATTTAAGAGAAAGTTTGAAATTAATTTTTTCTTTGGAGCAGACAAGAGTGTGATGTTGGAGAGGTCCATACATTTAAAGCAAATAGATTTGTCGATAAAGGAGTATATAAATCAATTTAATGATTTGGAAAAATTTGGGTTTGAATTGGTGAACACCTTGGAAAAGAAGTCTATGAAATTTGCAAAGGGACTAAACACAACTTTAAGAGAATTGGCATTGCACCAAATCCCATTTGGAGCCACATTTGAGGGTTTGGTTGAAGTGGCACTATTGTACGACTTTAACCATGGGATGTCTAAAATGGAAGAATGTAAGAAAAATGAAAAAGGTAAGGAAGATGAAAAGAAATTATCTAAGGGTAAATGCAAGGAAATAGGATCTAATGAAGAATTTGGGAATACAAATTGTTATAGATGCGGTATTAAGGGACACATCGCAAAGGAATGCAAATCTAATGAAGGAAAGTGGAACTGTAAGATATGTTATCAGGTTGGACATTTTCCAAGGGAGTGCCCCTTAGGAAATAAGGTGAACCATATTTTTAAGTAATATGCGTTGAATGTTATTTCTTCATCGAGTGCACCTACTCTCAAGAGGGGAATGATTTATGAATGATTGGTACACCTATATTATGATTTGGATATTCTTATATTCTATGTGATGAGGAAGAATATGACTTTAATAATAGTTCGGATTAAATCCCCTAAACAGATGAATAAATGATTTTATAAACCATAACATAGGTTGTTGATGGATAACTAAGAAATATTATATTGATAAATGATTTAAAGATGGAACTATGTGTTCTGGGCTAAGTGCTTATAATATCAAAATTCGTTTATTCGGAGAGCTAGGCGCTCATAATATCGAAACTTGTTGTTATGGGAACTATGTGTTCTGGGCTGAGTGCTCATAGTATTGAAATACCTTATGTAGAGAACTATGTCTTCTGGGTTGAGTGCTCATAATATTGAAATTGTTGTTAGGAGGACTATGTGTTCTGGGCTAAGTGCTCATAATATCGAAATTGTTGTTAGGAGAACTATGTGTTCTAGGCTAAATGCTCATAATATCAAAATTGTTGTTTGCAGAACTATGTTTTCTGGGCTAAGTGCTCATAATAAATATGTGTTAGGAACTGCATGTTCATTACTATGTACATATGATTATTTATATAGAATTAAATAAGACTGTGAGGACTAGTTCAATATAAACTAATTTATAAAACATGAAAGTTTGATATAATGAAGTATAAAAGTTGGGATGTTCAGATGGGCCATATTATTTCAATCGATTTGGGTATATGATGATGGCCATGATATTAGGAAGGATGGTAGTATCCTTGTTATTTGCTTGTGAATGACTTTAGAGGCATAAATTAAGAAGTTCCGAGAATGGGGTAATAGATATTAGAGATCATTGGTGTTTGTCTTGAAGTAACCTTGAAGTTATTGGAGGATGCATTTCCTAAATAGGGTATTTGGAACAATAGGGAAAAGACAATCCTTATTTGGGGTAAAGGAAATAATTATTAAATTAAGTGAACCAAGATGAAGTAAATATTGCAATAGGTAAATGTTTGTAATCATATGTAACGACCCGACTTATCAACCCTCGAATATCGACACTAAATATATCTACGGTATTCGTGTGTCGAGCACCCAAGTACCAGAAAGATGGAAAATTAGGGTAAATAAATAAGAAAAGAAGAACACAACATCAGAATCTCACAACAGAATGGTAATATATAATATCTAAAGAACAGTACAAAAGGTTACTATGAATACAGAAATTTCAGAATCACTAAAACCTAAGAACTGTCATTAGCTTGGATAGTTATAACTACCTGTCCTCGTAATGCTGATGTATACAATACACAAATGCAATGAAAATAAGAATACTATAAAAGGTAGTCATTCAGCTCTTCTCCATAATCTCTAAGCGTCCAAAACAAAATCTGGAAACATACACGGGACTAACCCGAGCATTATAAGAAAATAACACCCAGATTAGTCTGGTAAACCGGCGTGAGAAACTCAAGAAATAAGGATGACATATAATAGCACTTTTTTGAAACCGTACGAATTACCATAACAGTTTTTCCCTCAAATGAAACCAACCATTCATTAAGTTTAACATATAGTGATATGATCGATAATGTCTAGTGTGTAGCACATAAATCATATCAAACATCTGTTGTGTGAATTCCACAACAATAATAAGTATACAATCAATACCGTTAAGACGCGTTCGCATAGTTGTAAGGATTTCCATGGAGCTCTCCTCAGATCAAGGCGAATTTGAACTATATGACCAGGATCAGAAACTTCCTTCCGAGCATCGTATATCTCTAGATAGAATATACTCTAAGGTAAACACAATTGGCCCAACATTGTACTACGTGTCACCAAGTATCAGCAACTCCCATGCACAACATATCGATATGCATGCTCTAGATCTGGAGTCGAATTACCCTCATGGGTAAGCTATCCTCTTCTTTAAAACATTACTTGAAAATAAGAACTTTATAATTTCCTTAAAAACTTGAAGAACGAGTTTTTATTATAAAATCCTCTTCTTTAAAAATTCACAACTAATTCTTAAAAAATCAAAAATATCTTAAAACACTTTAAAAATACTCTATTATGAGTTAGTAAATACTTGTTAAAAGAATGAAACAAAATACTTAATTGTAAATATCTTTCAAACCTTTAAAGTCCAAAAATCAATGCTAAACGGGGTAGTTTTGCACAAGTGAAGTTTTGGCCACTTTTAAGGATGTTACTTAACTTTTTATTATCCAAGCTTTTAATAACAACAAACATACTTATAAAACATTATAAATATGGCGAGAAACCCTTAAGAATATCTCTACAAAGTTCCATAGAAATAGCCAAAAACAACGCAATTCCAAACCGCATCTATAGCGACTATCGCTATAAGTGCATTTTCAAATCTAAGTCCGATTTAAACCAAAGTCCATATATAACCTAAGTGCTTTGTTCCAAGGTGCAATGATCACCCTACACCTATGATGCAGAATGGTTGTCAAAGGAAAGAAAAGAAGTAAAGAAGAGGAACTAGAAGAGAAGGGAATGAAAAAGAAGAAAAAGGAAACATCAAATAACCAAATAACTTGTCGTATATGTCACCTCGCATCAGAGTACATGTAATAGCCAACACAGATATAAAACAGTCGAGATAGTAATAACAATATGAACTAATCATCAGAGTATAAGATCCATAGACGTATATAACACGGTAACATAGTTTATACAACTGGAAAATAAAATCAACTGATACACTGTCTCATATAATAGTAAGTCAAACACCGTCAAGGCTCCACAGTGTCACACAGTGGAAATACAATAACAAACTCACATACATATATAAGTAAGCGTCACCTCCTGCTAGTCCATCTGCAGAACTCCATATTCTATCCATATGCGCTCTCAAATCTACTCATGTAAGAGTACCTGGGATAATAAGAAGCAAAGTATAAAATCTCAGGTCAAACAACAGTCTGGTGTGAGCGATAAAAAATCTCAAAATACTATAAAAATTGATATAGTATACGGAACAGAGGGTATACAAATCATACCTGACATGTCCCTACAACCAAAGAGTCGGTACATAACATAGATAATATGATACTCTGCAACATTATAAAAAGGATACACCATACTCAGTATCTATCGGGGCGCCTATGTATCTCCATCTACAATACCTACTCCATACTATGTAAACTATCCAGGTGTCTAGGTATCTCCATCCACAATACCTACTCCACACTAAGTCAAGTCAAGATGTCTAGGTATCACTACCACAATACCTACCTCGTGAGACGTCCCTAGGGTGACAAGTGGCTAGTGAAGCAACTGTAATGACCCAGAATTTTGAATAATTTAAATTGAAAATATTTAATTAATTTTAAATATTTGAATGATGGTTTGACTTGAATTTCAAATTATCAGAATGAATATGACGATTAAATTATAAAATTTAATCTATTGTAAGTTGAATAAAAATTTGAATCTTCAATTTTAAGCTGAAGAAAAATATTTCAAAGCTTTTAAAATTCATATTGATAATACTGAAGATAATAGAAGCTTCAGAATTTAAATTAAAAGTGATTTGTTCAGTTTTGAAATTATATCGTTTGAATCGATATTTAAAAATAGCCTTCCGGTGCACAGTCTCGGAATTCGACGAAACCAGTTCCATTGGGTCCGTAATATTGAATTATTACCGGATTTCAAATTTCGTATTTATCAGAGTTGTTATGTGAGCACACGATGAGTAAACGCGTGGAAATCCATATCGAATTCAAATTTAAAATTTATATTTATATTTATTAACATCACCACGTTATCTTCTTTATACACGCCTAAAAATCACGGGGAAGAGATCGTGCAAAGTAGGAAGAGATCGTGCAAAGTAGGGCCGATGGGGGTTAGTTGCGTTTCGAAGAAGCGACGAAGCTAGAAGGCACAGCGATTTTTTTTCGAGGAATGGAGACGATCTGGAGCTGGCCGGCGTGGAGCAAGGCAGAGGTAGGCGGAGGTAGTGATTGCTCGCTATTCGATTGGGGTTCATGCCAGGCTTGGGGACGCTCGTGTTTGGGCTCGCGTTTTAATCTGGGAAGTCGGGCCTCGCGTGGTGGCTGCTCGCAAAGGCACATGGGAAGGGGTCGAGATGTTCGGTCACTGAGGGGATCTCGGTGCGAAGTCTGTTGGTGGCTACTCTATTGGGAAGGAGGTATAAATCTGTTAATTTGAATAAAGTTTAATTTAAGTTCAGATTTGCAAGAATAATAACAGTAAAGCTAATGTGATTTTAAACACCTTAGTTTAATATATATGGATATGTAAGGCAGTTTTCGATTTTTACATATATATATTTTTGTAGATAGTAAGGTATATAAAAAGTTTTTTTTGTTTTTGATTTAGTAAATATACATAGGGCGGTTAAGATTCAAAAGTGAAGAAATGTATATGTATTACTTATTTAGGGGATAGGAAAAAAATTGATGTTCTTAATTACAAAGAATATATACAGTAGCATATGTGCAGATTTTCAATCTATATATATATAGGTAAGAGTTGAAAATTTAAAAAGTATTAGTTTAAAACCAGATGATTTGTCTAAATTAAATTATTGGTCAATTTAATTTATTAGTTAGTAAATTTTTGGTAGATTTTCTCTAATGTTAATAAATCATTAGATTAAAAAATTTTAATTGAAAATATAAAATTATTAAAGGAGAAGTTGTTAATTAAAACTATCATAACGAAAAATTGATAGTTCGATTTAATTTGAATGTTAATAAATTTATATGATTGTTATACAAGGTATAAATCAAGAAAATCAATCTGGAATGGAAAATGGGATTGCAAAAAAAATTAAAGCTAAGGTGAGATCTTCTCACTCAAAATAAATTTGGATTGCAGTTATTGATTGATTGACTGTTTGGATGTGATATTAGATATAGTAGGATATATCTATATATATATATAGCAATATATACATATTGGCATATGTATATATTGGAGTTGTTGATTTCCCACAACTATATAGCGGATGAGACCCTATTGCGCCGTTAGTAAGCGGATGATATATTTATAAATCCCATATACCGCGATATTCCACCTCGAAGTGGAATTGGTATTGTGCTAACATCTGTGGATGCAGGGAAACAGGCCGGAGGGATCCAACTGGATTCCTCACCAGTATTTATTTATTTACAGATATTGTTGTATATTCTGTTATCATATGATGATATATGATGTTTGTTGTCGTGATTGACTAATTTGTGTGTTGCATCATCAGATTCATTTGTGAAGTTTAAAAATAACGATGGTAATTTTAGTAGAGATTTTTGAATTGATTTATTTTAAATAAATAAACGTTTAAAATTTTAAAGTTATAAGAATTATGATTTTTGTGAAATATAACCGAAAAGTGATTTTTGAAATAAATGGTTAAGTAATTTATAAAATGGTTTGAATTGGGATTTTTGAATTATTAAAAACGATGTATATAAAAGATGTACAAAATTGATATTTATAAATCTAAAATATTGGGATTATCAAACAAGTTTTATAAGTGTTAAAATGAAGTATAAATGGATTTCATAAGTGAACGAAATTTTATATTTATAAATTGTGAAGTTACAAAATAAATAGATTTTGTAAACAAAAAAGATTTATAAGTAATTAACTTATAAATCGGATTTCGGCATTTTAATTGAGATTTTTGAATAAGTATGAAATCTTATAAGTAATAAGATTTAAAATTTGTGAAGTTTTAAAGGAACGATTTTGTAAATAAATGAATTATAAGTATTTAACTTATAATATGGACTTTTGGTATATACATTGAGTTATAAATTGAATTGGTCATTAAAGGAGATTTACAAATCGAAGTTGTTATAAAATAGAAATGGAATTTATAAACGCTGTTTTATAAATTCGAAAATCAATCAAATTTGATGAATTTAATATAGAAGGTTATTAAGGGAATTTTATCCACGATTTTGGATAGTGGATAATTCTTGAAACAAAATGTGTAGAAAATAGTGAAATTTGGTTAGTGAAGTATATTCACGATTTTGGACAGTGAATATATTATTAAGTAAAATGGATCTGTTTTGGGAAAGTGATATTGGAATAGAATGAAAACGATTTAACGATGTTTTAAAATATGTTAACTATCGAAACCATAGATTTCAACATTCATTGTTGAAATAGACGTTTTCGAGGAAAATAAGGAAATGGTGGACTATAACACTGTTGTTATAGTAAATGGTTTCCGAAAGGAAATGTTTTATATAGTATTGGGATTTATATATCTATCTAAATTTCGAATCCCTATACTAGTAATTTTGGGTTGTCGTAACGATGTTTTACGTAACATTCGTTTTGACTCAAATAGATTTCCTTAAAGAATGAAATATACACTTAATTATGATTTAAGTATATTGAATATTTTCAAATGATTGAAAATAAATAAGATTTGTGAATTACTTATTATTAAATAAGTATGGAAATGTTTTCCAATATGAAATGAAACATTTTTGAGAATTTATCTTTGTAAAGATAAATTGAAAGTAAATATTTGAAATCGATTGAAAATCGTATATCGGTAGATATTTTGAAAATATAAATTCACTATAGAATTTATAAAAGAAATGGGAATTCGTTTTAAAAATAAACGTTGATTTATTTTTGAAGTGTGGAAATTATATATCTTGTAAAGATATTTTTGGAAATTAAATAATTTGGAGAATTATTTGGAATCTGATGATGTTGCGCATCTTTATTGATAGTTAAATAACCGACTATCAATAATTACCTTGAATGGGTATTTGTTGTGAACTGGATGAATTTGAATGCCACACTTATTTTTGAATAAGCGCTCACTATTCGGGTTAGCCGGGAAAGGACCTTGGGGTCGTATATGTGATACGTCGTAATGGATTGCATTTGATGACCGGTGTTGAAGACCGGATATTTTTGAAAACGGAAGGATTACCGTCGAGTTACTCTACATCGGCTGATCTCCGATATAGAGGTTTTATCACCCTTAGTGACGGGAAGTCCGGACGTGATTAGTAAATTATCCGGATTTGCAAGGGCATCGTGAGAAGTGCCTTCGGTTCTGTTCGATCCCAGAACAGACTTGTATGGATTGTATGTCTGACATTACAAATTGAGATATAAAGCCGATTTCTTTCAAATATATATCTATTGGTGGCGGAGAATTTATTCTCTTAGCTTAACACCCTTCTCTGAGACGTACGAGCTCAGAGGTTATGTAGTTGAAGGTTATCAGCAATATACTCCCAATTTGGTAATGTGGCATGCTGAGTGTTGCTGTGAAATGATCATTGTTTGATCATTTGTGATATGATCATTTGTTTGATCATTTATCTTTGTGATCGTTACTTTGATCATTTGTTTGACCCGAAGCATGGCTTTGTGAAAAGCGTAGCTTTGTGGACGAGACATCGTTGGACCTCACACCCCGGAAATGGTCAAAACAGGAAAGATGCGGCAAGGTTATTAGGGGGTAGCGCCCCTTTAGTGTATGTCATTCCTTCTGGATAGAGGTGGTATCATGGTATGGAGCCCAGATATTTAACCTATGTGGTTGCTGCAAATTTATTACTTTGTGGTTGTTGGAAATCGAGGATCCTTGGATATAGATCGGTTACGATCGGGGGATGACATATTCGTGTCAGTAGTTACCCAGTTAGGGGTAACCCGGCCTTGTGTTGGCAGAGATCTAACCGTAATGTTAGGTTATTTCTCGGGACGTCATTCCAGAGGCGTTTCCATGTGGAAATGGGAAGTTCCTTGGCCTGACCATTTGTTGGAAATCCAAAGAAGCAATACGTGACTTGTACGGTTTTAGTTGTAGAACCTATCATTCACTTATGGTGGCGCCCCACTGTTTGGATGGTTGCTATAGTAGGCATAAGTGCGAAATGCCTATGCTGGCTAAGATTTATATTATACTTTCGAAATATTTTCTACACTATGCACTAATAATAATATCAAAAAAAATGATTTGATTTGCGTAGTAAGCATCTTTGACTATCATAAGAAGAAATCTCCTCCAATTCTGCGTTTGCATTGTGTGTGTGGCGGGAGGTCTTATGGTAGTTTCATTTTCCAAAAGCATTTCGAAATTGGTTTATTTTCTTTGTGAAAAATAACTGTTTTACGATCTCACACCAGTTACCATGACTGACTCGGAGTTTATTGTTTCCCTTCTAAACTCTGGGTGCCCATAATTTTCCACACGGGCAGCCTAGAGTTATGTTATCAGGATATTCTGGATATTCTAGAGCTTTGGAAGCAAGCTGGTTGGCGAACGTAGTATTTGTATCTGATATTATTTATTCCGCTGTGTATTCTATATGAGGACAAGTTTATATAACTGTCCATTGTTGTATTGAGTTGTATATTGACTCTGATTGATGTATGTATAGACTGATATAGTTCTTTGTTTTAAAAGACTAGTGATTATCTATTATATATTGTTCCGCTGCGAAATGTGAGATTCTGATAATGTTTATGTTTTTGTGTTTTCTGTTTTTCTTCTTTTCTCTTTTCTTCTATCTTTTCTTCTACCTCTTCTTTCTTAAACCCTAAGAATTCGGTTTTCCGGCATTCATTTGCTCGGCAGTCGATACAGTGGACGTATTGATGTCGATATTCGGAAGTCGAAGAATCAGGTCCTTACAGCAACCATAAACATAGCATCCATCAAACAATACTAACTGTCACCCAGTATGCTCTAGATATATGATAACTCATATGACTCCCATTGTGACGCCCCACCTCTATACCCACGCTAGCCAAGAACACTACGGTGTAGTGCTGTCAACTAGCACGGAGAATAAGGCTGTTGAGGAGCGACCATCCGTGTAACTTCTTTATGCGAGCACCGATATGTCAGATAGTATAGAATGCATATCATTTAAGGAGGAAATCCGACATACCGATACAAACTCAAAGCTATCACACAGTGGCTATATATAATCTTCGGAAACAAATATAGAAATAAACATAACACAAATCAGTCACAGACAATTCATATCACAAAGGCGGAAATAGATATGAATATAACACATGAAAGTGTACATCAGAGTAGTGGTCAAATAAGATCCACATTAACACAAAAGAATAGATACAAGTACGAGACAATAGAATATGTATACATTAAGGAGTCTAATCTCAAATGTATACAACAAAAAGAACTACTAAGCACGAGTAGTTAGCTAAAAGTCAGACGGTAGTCCCAGATAAGAAGTCAAGAGGAAGCACATGTAAAATCTTAGTCTGACCCGAGTATTATTTAAGAAGAAAATAATAAACGGATCAGTCTAGCTATAATTATCAGATAAAATGAGATATAAGAAGAGATATAATAAAAACGTATGATAACCAAGAATGTCATACTACGTCAAGTCTACATAGAAAATCAACTGAAGGCATACAATATCTCAAGAATCTCATAGCATCAAAAGAATGTCATATTCTTTATTTAATTCACCAAGCCACAATAAAATGACATACTCATCAACGTCAATGGTAAAAGCTGGTGAAACATAAATTCCAGAAATCACAACAAGAAATCCAGAAATCACAAGAAAAGGATGGCCAATCCTATAAAAATGAGCCGGAGCTCCTCCTGACAGGGTATAGTCCCCCATTGCGGACTTTGAGACAAAGCTCCTCCTGGTGAGCCGAAGCTCCTCCTGACAGGGTATAGTCCCCCATTGCGGACTTTGAGCCGAATCTCCTCTTGGTGAGCCGAAGCTCCTCATGACAGGGTATAGTCCCCCATTGCGGACTTTGAGCCGAAGCTCCTCCTGGTGAGCCGAAGCTCCTCCTGACAGGGTATAGTCCCCCATTGCGGACTTTGAGCCGAAGCTCCTCCTGACAGGGTATAGTCCCCCATTGCGGACTTTGAGCCGAAGCTCCTCCTGGTGAGCCGAAGCTCAATAAAATGAAGTACAGTCCTCCATGTGGACAAAGAGACATCGCACATTGCTAGTCTAAACCATAAAATAATCATCATCGATCATGAAGAAGTGTCAATTACACTAAGCTAGTAAATATAGGAGTTTAGCTTCATGTCCCATAACCACTAGCTTAACTAAAATATTTACGAACAAATTGTAGATTTCCACTCGAAAATTGTCACAAGGGTTTCAATCGAACAAGTCCAAAAATTAACCGACGAAGTAAACGCAAGCGCTTCATACCACTTGTTTTGCTAAGCCGTTTAATTATATTTTCTCATACGAATGAGGTAAAGGTTTGTATATACTAATAGATTGGAAAACGGTTTGAGAAAAAGAGCTTTGTAATAAAATAGTGTTGAAATCGTTTTAATGAAAGGGTTTTGATATTTACTACTAGTATAGAAAACCTTTATATTTTGAAGTGACAAATCATAGAAGTGATTGTAGAAACAATCAATCATAAAAATTCACATTCGAAGACGTGAACAAAATTCAAAGAAATCAATAACGAATCCATCAAAAATGGATATTCTCAAAAATCCAAAGAAAGAAGTCATCAAACTCGATAATAATTGATAACAATAAGTCGGATCGACAAAAATCGATAAACCTTGGAAATTTACTCGAAAATAGGCAAATTAGGCAAAATCAGCAGTTCACTTCAGACGTCTAAATTTTTGTGACAGACGTCTAAATTTTATCTCAGACGTCTGAATTTTTGTGACAGACGGCTCAGAGGTCAAAAATTGAAACAGAGAGTAAAAAACATTTTGAACTATATTCAGACGTCTAAATTTTTTGTCACAGACGTCTATATTTGATCTCAGACGTCTGTATTTTTGTTACAGACGTCTATATTTGGTGACAGACGTCTGAATTTTATTTCAGACGTCTGAATTTTTCTGCTAGGCGAAAATAAACAACCTAGCTCAAAAACGACAAATCCAAATCGAAATGCGATCGAACGAGCGACGAGCACTAAGGGTTTACGCCAATCGGCAACCCAGCCCTATAGGCACTTCGATGCATCCCCAAAAACATGTTCAAACATCCATAAAAGGATTTTCACAAAAATTAAACCAAAACACCAAAAATTGGAATATACACAAAATCAATCCAAACCAAAATCAAATGCACATGAATAAGTATTAGGAATTCATACCTAACAATCAAAGATAATTATAGACTAAGATGTGAGATAAAAATCTCACCTTTTCACAAAATCAGTGAAGAAGGAGCTCAATTGCAAAGAGAAGACAAACCGTTCTCCACTTCAACTCTACAAGCTTCAATCTAGATCAAAGCAAGCATTTCCCAAATTTAGGTTTAGAAATTTCTGAAATAGAAGGAAGAAAGAGTTGGAGAAGATGAAGAGGAGGCTTACCAATGGCTTCTCTTGAATTTGGAGCAAGAATTTGATTTGCAAATGGAATTAGGGTTTAGGAATTTCCATTTCCCATCTCTCCCGCCATTGTTGCAAAAGCTTGAATATTAGGGTTTAGAAATGAAGTAATGAAGAGTTGGAGTGGAGTTGGGTTGATAAAACCAGAATTGGGCAAATGGGCTGAACCCAAACCCAAAGCCCTATGTGAAAAAGTAGCAAAATTCTACTTACTCCAAATATATCGATGTTTATACTTAAAAGATTGCAAACGACGTTTTGAACTCAATGGAAGTGGTCTCGAGTCCTAATTCGACTGTTTGCAAAAAGTAGCTTTTGGACACCGATCCGATTAACGATTCTATATTTAAATAAAATATTTAAATATAAAATTCGTAAAATATGCGGGTTGTTACAGACTCCCCTCCTTAAAGAAATTGCGTCCTCGCAATACTTTAAGAAGAAAATAAATAGTAACAACCATAAAAGCATATCAATACAAAAGAAAATTTGAAACAAGAAGTTCACCAAAAAGAGCGTGAAAGAGAAAACCCGGACGAGTTCGCTCGATGAATTCTCTAGATTTCCCAAGAGCAATCCTTGGGATTTGAGAACCATCGAACTTTCACAAGAAAAACATCTTTATTTCGAAGGCGCTCAACCTCCGAAGCAATGATGCGAGTAGAATGTTGCTCAAAAGTCAAATTAGGTGAAACTTCAATTTCTACAATAACACTAGGCTCAAGAATAAAATCGGAATCCCAAAGGCATTTCCGTAAAATAAAAGACATGGAAAACGTCATGAATAGCAGAAAATTGAGCCGGTAATTAAAGGGGCGATAAGCCACGGAACAAATACGTTCGGTGATGGGAAATAGACCAAAATATCGTGGTGCTAACTTTCCCGATCAACAGAAACGCACAACACCCATCATAGGTGAAACATGAATGAATACCAATAAGATCTGGACCTAAAACCAGCTTCTCAGCGGCTTCAAGCCAAGACAAAAAGAATCGGCATGGCCTTCCATAGAGTGGCTCGAAAGGTACCATCCCAATACAAGATTGGAAGCTATTATAGGAAGAAAACTCAACAAGAGAAATACGATCTTCCCAACTTCCACAAAAATCGAGAACACAAGAATGAAAGAGATCTTCAAGAGTTGATTCACACGCTCGGTTTGTCCATCGGACAAAGATGATAAGCGATGCTAAAATTTTAAGCTTTGTTCCTAAAGCTTTTGAAGACCTTACCAAAAATCCACTAGTAAAATAATGGATCATGATTGCTAACGATAAAAGTAAGAACTCCATGAAATTTAACTTGACATAGAGTTTAGCTAAAAAAAATATATTCCAAAAGAAGGATAAGCCTCCAGGCTACACAAAACAAGAGATGAACATAAATTGGATTCACGATCTCGAATCTCACAAGTGGATAAAGTCTCGAGATCATTCCATCCGGATATCATCATAGAAACAACTACTTGTTGCTTTAGGCAAAGTGCATTGGCAGCATGATTCCCCTTCCGGGAGTATAAAGAATTCAAGACCATAAGATATAAGGAACTGGAGCCAATATTAAGTTCCTTATGAGAAAATAAATATTCCAAAGATTTATGATCGGGGTAGAGAACAAATTTCTCACCCAAAAGTGATGATGCCAAAATTCTAAAAGTGAAATCAAAAGCCGCGAGCACTAGGTCATGAGTGGCATACCTAGTCTCGATAGGCTTTAATGGTTTAGAAGCACAAGTGATAGCACATTCTCTTTTGCAAGAGAACGACATCCAAACCAATACTATTAGCATCGGTACAAAAGATAAAGTCTTGGTTCCCTTCGGGAATCACAAGAATAAGAATATCGGAAAAGAACTCTTTCAAATAATCTTCTTTCCCGAAAAGCTAGAATTTTCAAAAATTACAACTTACCTTTATGTAATAATCTTTCAAAAAAAAATTTACATTTGTACAAGTCAATATATCGTGTCAAATTGTCTCATCAAAGCGTTTAGGAGATTCCTATCGATAACGTTGATCAGGCGCATCGACCAGAATTCTTAAAGCACTCAATGGGCAATACAATCACAAAATCATCTTCCATATGATAAAAATATCTCTTAGAAGTTTTAAGAATATTCTTTGTTCATTGAAGAACAAAATCCAATTATACTTATAAATAAATCTTATGAAAAAGATTTGCAAAATTTTAAATTGCTATTTCCATCCAAAATCAATTAATACAAAAATGAAGTCATCGAGATACTCATAGAAGACTCGATTTATAGAATGGATGAAATAAGTTGGACAAACTAAATGACATAATAAGTCATTCATAAGAACCATAACGAGTGCGGAATGCGGTAAGTGGATGCTAACTTCCGCAACTCGTAGCAAATGAAAATCGGTGGCAAGGTCGAGCTAAAAAGACCTTAACGCCACACAAAAGATTGCTTAGGTGATAATCCTAAGACAAACTCAAAAATACCGGAAAATTATCAAACTACATGAATGAGAGAAATAACACCTTCCTCATCATGTGAGCTTAAAGAATAAAATGATGCCATCAAATTGGAATCAAAATCACAAAGGAAAAACGGAAATCTGCTTAACAGATCGAAAATGTCGAAGATGAATAGTCCACACAGGACAAAGGATATGACTTCATAATAATTAAGCCAATCCTTACAAAAGTCAATTCCGAAGCCTAAGTAAAAATCAGCTCAGACAGATAAATCACATAAAATAATTTCGACATCAATAAAAACAAATTGAGTATTGCGGATCCACCAATCCGGATTCGCAATCCTCAAAGTAGTCATCAAGCCCAGAAATGTTTAAAGAAAAAGAATCACAAGTTCTTTTGATATATAAATAATGAGATGAAACCCATATCAAAAGAACTCGAATAAGATAATCACAAAATAAATGTCATCAAGGATAGAATGGATACCTTGACTAAGAGAAGAGTTGCTAGGGGCTTGCACAATATTTAGCTTTCTCATGTCCTTGTTCAAAAGTTTGGGACATGCAGATAAAAGATGACTCGGATTCTTGCAATAGCGACAAGAATGGGGTTTCGGACACATATTCGCATAATGTTCTTTAGAATTACAATTGTAGCATCCTCCATGATTAGGGATTGGAGTCTTTGCTACAAAAGTAGTTTGCTTCACTCTCTTATTGGGATTAAGCCTCTTGAACTTAATATGCCTCTTCTTGGAAATCCCAATATCACTATCACTTCCTTTACCAACCTCTTCATGTCGAAGAGTGATATCCACAAGCTGATGGAAAGGAACTTCAAGTTTTAGAGGTAAAACCATTTCGGGGTTCTTACACAAAGCACAAATAAACTTTTGATTCTTTACAAGATCCAAAAGTTGCTGGGCAGACATGAATACGCCATCCAGAGAAGGACTACTGGATTGACCAGCGCTAGGACTGCCAGATCCAACCATTTCTTCTTCTTTAAGAAAGAAAGAAAGAAAGAAAGAGGAAGAAAAAGTTATTCACAGAATGAATTTCTATCAAACTTGATAGATTGATAAAGCAAGGAATCATAAAAAGAAAATAGGATAGAATGGTACAAAGACCCGAATTAAATCCTATGGCACGATTCCTAAGAAAGACTTAGGACAATGATCCTTGCTAGATTATTCTACATTGTTCCGAAGTTTGGCTCTGATACCAAGCTGTGACGCCCCACCTCTATACCCACGCTAGCCAAGAACACTACGGTGTAGTGCTGTCAACTAGCACGGAGAATAAGGCTATTGAGGAGCGACCATCCGTGTAACTTCTTTGTGCGAGCACCGATATGTCAGATAGTATAGAATGCATATCATTTAAGGAGGAAATCCGACATACCGATACAAACTCAAAGCTATCACACAGTGGCTATATATAATCTTCGGAAACAAATATAGAAATAAACATAACACAAATCAGTCACAGACAATTCATATCACAAAGGCGGAAATAGATATGAATATAACACATGAAAGTGTACATCAGAGTAGTGGTCAAATAAGATCCACATTAACACAAAAGAATAGATACAAGTACGAGACAATAGAATATGTATACATTAAGGAGTCTAATCTCAAATGTATACAACAAAAAAAACTACTAAGCACGAGTAGTTAGCTAAAAGTCAGACGGTAGTCCCAGATAAGAAGTCAAGAGGAAGCACATGTAAAATCTTAGTCTGACCCGAGTATTATTTAAGAAGAAAATAATAAACGGATCAGTCTAGCTATAATTATCAGATAAAATGAGATATAAGAAGAGATATAATAAAAACGTATGATAACCAAGAATGTCATACTACGTCAAGTCTACATAGAAAATCAACTGAAGGCATACAATATCTCAAGAATCTCATAGCATCAAAAGAATGTCATATTCTTTATTTAATTCACCAAGCCACAATAAAATGACATACTCATCAATGTCAATGGTAAAAGCTGGTGAAACATAAATTTCAGAAATCACAACAAGAAATCCAGAAATCACAAGAAAAGGATGGCCAATCCAATAAAAATGAGCCGGAGCTCCTCCTGACAGGGTATAGTCCCCCATTGCGGACTTTGAGACAAAGCTCCTCCTGGTGAGCCGAAGCTCCTCTTGACAGGGTATAGTCCCCCATTGCAGACTTTGAGCCGTAGCTCCTCTTGGTGAGCCGAAGCTCCTCATGACAGGGTATAGTCCCCCATTGCGGACTTTGAGCCGAAGCTCCTCCTGGTGAGCCGAAGCTCCTCCTGACAGGGTATAGTCCCCCATTGCGGACTTTGAGCCGAAGCTCCTCCTGACAGGGTATAGTCCCCCATTGCGGACTTTGAGCCGAAGCTCCTCCTGGTGAGCCGAAGCTCAATAAAATGAAGTACAGTCCTCCATGTGGACAAAGAGACATCGCACATTGCTAGTCTAAACCATAAAATGATCATCATCGATCATGAAGAAGTGTCAATTACACTAAGCTAGTAAATATAGGAGTTTAGCTTCATGTCCCATAACCACTAGCTTAACTAAAATATTTACGAACAAATTGTAGATTTCCACTCGAAAATTGTCACAAGGGTTTCAATCGAACAAGTCCAAAAATTAACCGACGAAGTAAACGCAAGCGTTTCATACCACTTGTTTTGCTAAGCCGTTTAATTATATTTTCTCATACGAATGAGGTAAAGGTTTGTATATACTAATAGATTGGAAAACGGTTTGAGAAAAAGAGCTTTGTAATAAAATAGTGTTGAAATCGTTTTAATGAAAGGGTTTTGATATTTACTACTAGTATAGAAAACCTTTATATTTTGAAGTGACAAATCATAGAAGTGATTGTAGAAACAATCAATCATAAAAATTCACATTCGAAGGCGTGAATAAAATCCAAAGAAATCAATAACGAATCCATCAAAAATGGATATTCTCAAAAATCCAAAGAAAGAAGTCATCAAACTCGATAATAATTGATAACAATAAGTCGGATCGACAAAAATCGATAAACCTTGGAAATTTACTCGAAAATAGGCAAATTAGGCAAAATCAGCAGTTCAGACGTCTAAATTTTTGTGACAGACGTCTAAATTTTATCTCAGACGTCTGAATTTTTGTGACAAACGGCTCAGAGGTCAAAAATTGAAACAGAGAGTAAAAAACATTTTGAACTATATTCAGACGTCTAAATTTTTTGTCACAGACGTCTATATTTGATCTCAGACGTCTGTATTTTTGTTATAGACGTCTATATTTGGTGACAGACGTCTGAATTTTATTTCAGACGTCTGAATTTTTCTGCTAGGCGAAAATAAACAACCTAGCTCAAAAACGACAAATCCAAATCGAAATGCGATCGAACGAGCGACGAGCACTAAGGGTTTACGCCAATCGGCAACCCAGCCCTATAGGCACTTCGATGCATCCCCAAAAACATGTTCAAACATCCATAAAAGGATTTTCACAAAAATTAAACCAAAACACCAAAAATTGGAATATACACAAAATCAATCCAAACCAAAATCAAATGCACATGAATAAGTGTTAGGAATTCATACCTAATAATCAAAGATAATTATAGACTAAGATGTAAGATAAAAATCTCACCTTTTCACAAAATCAATGAAGAAGGAGCTCAATTGCAAAGAGAAGACAAACCGTTCTCCACTTCAACTCTACAAGCTTCAATCTAGATCAAAGCAAGCATTCCCCAAATTTAGGTTTAGGAATTTCTGAAATAGAAGGAAGAAAGAGTTGGAGAAGATGAAGAGGAGGCTTACCAATGGATTCTCTTGAATTTGGAGCAAGAATTTGATTTGCAAATGGAATTAGGGTTTAGGAATTTCCATTTCCCATCTCTCCTACCATTGTTGCAAAAGCTTGAATATTAGGGTTTAGAAATGAAGTAATGAAGAGTTGGAGTGGAGTTGGGTTGATAAAACCAGAATTGGGCAAATGGGCTGAACCCAAACCCAAAGCCCTATGTGAAAAAGTAGCAAAATTCTACTTACTCCAAATATATCGATGTTTATATTTAAAAGATTGCAAACGACGTTTTGCACTCAATGGAAGTGGTCTCGAGTCCTAATTCGACTGTTTGCAAAAAGTAGCTTTTGGACATCGATCCGATTAACGATTCTATATTTAAATATAAAATTCGTAAAATATGCGGGTTGTTACACCCATAATGCTAGGGACCAGTGGAAACTCCTAGTTCTCCATCGTACTTTTATATCTCACGGCCGAAAGTTGGATATGTGTCTCACAACCCAAAGCTGGATACATGTCTCACAGCCCAAAGCTGGACATTAGACCTAAAGCCATGGGTCCAGGGTATATGGATCCCACCATGATCCATGGGTGTAACAACCCGGGATTTTGTATTGTTTTATAATCGTCATTAATCGATTAATGTGCTAGCATTGCGATTTTATTTGACGATTGAATTGGCTGTAAATTGCTATTGGGACTTTATCGGGTTTATTTTGTGTTAAATGTTTTTTGGGCTTTAAAGAAAATGTTGGCCCATGTTTCTTTGTTCTGCCGAGATAACTCAGAGACAAACCCGTTCCTCTTTCTCATTTTTTTCATTTGATTCGTAAAACCCTAGCATACAAAAAAGAATGGTGGCGGCCCATTCTTCTCTCGTTCGTCCTCTTCAAATTAGGGCTTCGAAATAAGTGGTGGCTCCGTTTAATTCGTTCCCCTTGCAGCTTGACGACCTCGCTCGATTCGTGGTTGACTTCAGCTTCGATCGACTTCGGGATGCCACAGTTTCATATTTCGATCAATGAAAGAGGTGAGTGATCTCGTCACTCACATCTAATTCAAATAGTTAAACTCGTCTGCTTAATTGTTTTCGTTGTCTTCGGCGCTAACATTGTTCGTAGTTGGTTTTAATTCTATGTTGGATGTCACTGTTTTGAATTAGTGATTTTGTATGGCTTTGCAATTTTCTTTCAGTGTTACACTTCATTCAAGTTGTACGTTTAAGTCTGCACTGATACATGATTCGTATCCTGTTGCTGGGCTTAGTTTTGCATTTCTGGTCCACTTGAGTTTTGATGCATTGTTTTGTTTGTATTGATCAGTTGTTAGATCACTTTGATGTTCCATGATTTTGGCATTTTGTCTTGTTCTCGATTATGATGCTAGTACTGTCCAGTTTACAGTACTATATATGTTGCATTTTTGATGTTCACATGGGTTACTGTCAATGCTTCTAGCCCCTATACATGTATACATATACGTGCCTATGTGTATATATGTGGTTGGACTAATAGTCTTTTGATTAGTTTTCTTGAGTGATCTTTTTCACTCACAACTATTCATTCTATTGTTTGAATTTAATTCGAGGTTCTTGATTATCTCGGCCATTCGATTTGTTTTTGCTATGATTACGCGATTATTGTTAGACGTTAATGATTTCACCGACTTTCGTTCTTTTCATGTTACTGGGTTGGCACGATTTTTTTTTTGGTAAATTCATTTTTGATGACATGAATTTTTGCTGCTTACTACCTTGGTTTGAGATTTCCTTTAACTGAACTTGACTATTTGCGACTGTACGTTGCTGTGTAGTACCATTGATTTTCTGTTGCTCCAAGTTACATTGAGCACCTCATTTGATCTACCTGCATTGTTTCACGTGTGCTCAGTATCACTTGATGTTGTTGTTTCACTACTGAGCCTTCTTCCTGTGTGTTTCAATTAGAGTTTGTTGGTCATGTCACTCCTTTGGGTTGTGATTCACTTCATGTTGCTTGAGATGTTGGTTCGGTCTTGTGCCTGTAGTTAAAGTCATGTACACTCTGTCGGTTTACTGTTGCATTCATGTTGCTCAATTCCTGTCCACAGCTTGACTTTGTGGTCTGGATCATTCATGTCGTCACTGGGCCATCTTACTGTCATGTTGTACTGAGTTTGATCATGTTGCATATAGACTTGCTGCCTGTTCATCATTGTATGAGGTCACTGCCCTTGTATTTAGTTACTTAATGTTACACTATTGCTTGTTCCATTATGTAGTAGTGAGATTGTATGGTGTTGCTGCTGCACTTATGTGTACATGCTGCTTATGTAGTTGGTGGAGTTTGATAGCCTGTCTGCACATGCTTGAATGCATTTGAGTCTGGTACATTTGCATTTGTATTGGAGTTGCACATTTTTGCTGGCACTTGACTTGTAGTCTTCAGTGAGCATTGCCTTGCCTTTGATCTTTTTGTGGGTGCATGTATTATTTGAGTCTGTTGGCACTGGTCTGTGATGTTCCTGTCATTTTTAATTGAGAGCTTTTATGTTGATTTGGCTTGCAGTTTTTAACTTGTACCATTTGAGGCAGTTTGCTTATGCTTGTCTTTCCTGGCCACTGCTTGATTATGTGGTCTGGTTCCTTTTTGGTAGTTTGTACCATTGCCTTCGTGCACTTGGTCATTCGAGCCTCTGTGCTCTGCATTCGAGTTGAATCAGTGTCTTGACCCTGGCAGATTCGACGGACGGTAGTGGCGAGGCAGTGCGCGCGTGCGTGTACTGCAGCCACACCGAGATCTAATTTGGTTTGATGCCATCTGTTTTTGATTCCTTGAGCTTTTGGGTACTTCATCACTGTAGTGGCGAGGCAGTGCACGCATGCGTGAACTGCAGCCACACGGTATTGACGTTTTAATTGACATTTCAATTGTTTGAATTGTTTTGTGTTCAATTCAATATTTGAGAATTTTATTTGATTCCTTTCGATTAATCATTTTGTTGTGTCTAATTATCTATTCGATAATTAGATTCTGAATTTCTAATTATTATTTTATAATTGGATTTTGTTGTTAATTGCCAATTAGGCAATCCTGATGTTTTCTAAATTATCTTCATTGATATTCTTTTCACTTATCTTTGCTGATGATTTAAATCTGCTGATTTGTTGTTTAACACTGTTTAGTGTTATATCTGTCGTTATCCGATTCTCTTATCGAAGAGTTGGATATACGAGATTTCTGTGACTATCGTCTATTTGATATTTGATTATTATTGCTTCTGTGCATTAATAACTGAGTTTGAATTAGACTGACCCGTGTATTTTTTCTTTTGAATTTAATACTCGGGTCAGACCCGAGTTATTTCAGGTTGTAGATTTCCTGCTTTGAGTTGTTGTTGAGCTATGAAGACTTTTTATATCATTTGGAGTGGTCTTCGTCTTGTTGTGGTAGTCAGTGTGTCTGTTTTAAGATGATATGTATTCATGTATATTAGTCGATAATGTACTTGTATATATAACTTCTTGAGTCGGCAGTTGTAGTTGTATCATATGTATTGTGTCAACTGTATTGTAACTGACATCAGTTATATATATATATGAGATCTTTTGTTATCCGTGTTCCGCATTCTTTCGTATCTGTGTTATTATTATATATATTGTCCTAAACTATTATGAACCATCGTAGTTCGTTTTATACTAGAATTGGGTATGTCGATGGGAGTAAATAAATAAGAGATGAAAAATTAAAAGTATATACCACTCCTATCGAGATAACCAATACTAGTGTAAGGCCAACTACGGATGGCCGCTCCTATCCAGCCTTATTCTTCGTAATAATAGACAGTATTTCTTTTAATACTCTTTGTTATTATGAGCATAGAGGTGGGGCGTCACAGTTGGTATCAGAGCTTGGGGTTTATGGACATAATATAAAGCATAACTTAGATGGAACATATGTTACAACTATTGGTCGATGTTTTATTTGTGCTTTGAGTCAAAACTAAAGTTTTGAAATCTGGATGAAATTTTTAAGTATCTTTATTTAAAAATAAAAGTGAAACTGTGTTTTTTTGATTTGATTAAATGTGTTCTGTTAATCAGAGTGCGCAGCGGAAACAGTGAAACTGTCTTCACTGAGTACAACTGATAATCTTTTGATTTAAAAATCGAAATAGGAAATTGAAATAGATTTCATTTGTGTTTACATAGCTGTGTTTAATTTGTTTCTTTGAAAAGTTCGAATCCGATTTGAGGATTCAAAGCGATTGGAGCTATGTGATTTTGTTGAGATTTTTGCTGGGTTTCTTTTATGCTAATCATATATTGATTAGATTTTTGCTGTTTTGAATTATCTTCATTGAAGATACATTCGAATGATTTCTTTGTTCATTTTGTAGTACGTGCAAATTTGAGTTGCACGTTACTGCATTTATTTTACGTTGAACCGATGCTTGGTTATGAAGCGTATTTTGTTGCCGTTATTTTTATAACGGGATTTTTACACCAATGCTATATTTTTGAAGCACGGTGTTTTGTGGCATTTTTGATGAATGAAAATTCACTGGTGTTACATTTTGATGTGAATTATTTTGATGAGATTTTGACGTTTAAAAATTACTATCGCTTTGACTTCAGTAACTGTCAAATTTTAAAAGTGGATTTTCAAACGGTTATTCCGCAATGCTGATTCTGGGATTCGTTTTACGATGTTTTGAGAAGTGCAATTTCCTTTTCGAAATTGCTACTGATGTTGTTGCTTTAATCACGTGATTGGAAATTTTTTTTTATGAAAATTGTTTATAAAAATTTTAACAGTTCGCGCTTTCAAAAGAATGAGGAAGCGACTTAAACGATTCAGCAAAATCGAGGACTATGACCCCTTTCTTTTACTGTTTCGCTTAACTCCGAACTTGTCTAGTTGAGAATGTGAATTGTTATTTTTATAAAATAAATAAAATTGTTTTCAGGAATTTAACAGTTTGCGCTTTCAAAAGAATGAGGAAGCGATTTAAACGTTTTAGCAAAATCGAGGACTATCACCCCTTTCTTTTACTGTTTCGCTTAACTCCGGACTTGTCCAGTTGAGAATGTGAATTGTTATTTTTATAAAATAAATAAAATTGTTTTCAGGAATTTAATAGTTTGCGCTTTCAAAAGAATGAGGAATCGATTTAAACGTTTCAGCAAAATCGAGGACTATGACCCCTTTCTTTTACTGATTCGCTTAATTCCGGACTTGTCCGTTTGAGAATGTAAAATGTATTTTTACAAAATCCACGATTTTGCACTTTCAAGGAAACGATGAAGAGAATTAAATGATTTAGTAAAACTCGTGGTTATGGGACATGTGCGTTTGCTATTTTGGTTAATTCCGGACTCGTTAATTGAAATATTTGATGTTTTGATGATTCTGTTGATTTGTGTGCTTTTGAGCCACTATGTTGGACCTTCGGGTCATTTGTTGGACCTTCGGGTCATTTGTTGGGCTTTCGGGCCACTTTGATGGACCTTCGGGTCAAATACTAGTACTAGACCTTCGGGTCACTCTGCGGACCTTCGGGTCAATCTGATGGGCGCCAAAATTATGTTGAATACTTGGTAGGCTTCGGCCATTTGTTGATGCACGTGCGGCGAATTAAAAAATCGCCATCTGATGGGATCGATTCAAGCTTTTATGTTGATTTTCTAGTCTTCTTAATTGATTTCTAGATATTTGTTGTTTCTAATTATCTGCAGGTAATTAGATATCTGATGTTATGAGATTTAATTATCGTATCGGTAATTAAATATTTGTTGATATGAGTTCTGATTATCGTTTTTGATAATCGGATATTTGTTGCTTCTAATTATCGCTTGTGATAATTGGATATTTGTTGATATGAGTTCTGATTATCATTTTTGATAATCGAATATTTGTTGTTTCTATTTATCGCTTGTGATAATTAGATATTTGTTGATATGAGTTCTGATTATCGTTTTTGATAATCGGATATTTGTTGTTTCTAATTATCGCTTGTGATAATTAGATATTTGTTGATATGAGTTCTGATTATCGTTTTTGATAATCGAATATTTGTTGATTTGAGATTTAATTATCGCTTTTGATAATTAAATATTTGTTGATTTGAAATTTGATTATCGTTTTTGATAATTGAATATTTGCTGATTTGAGATTTGATTATCGTTTTTGATAATTGAATAATTGCTGATTTGAGATTTGATTATCATTTTTGATAATTGAATATTTGCTGATTTGAGATTTGATTATCGTTTTTGATAATTGAATATTTGCTGATTTGAGATTTGATTATCGTTTTTGATAATTGAATGTTTGCTGATTTGAGATTTGATTATCGTTTTTGATAATTGAATGTTTGTTGATTTGAGATTTGATTATCGTTTTTGATAATTGAATATTTGCTGATTTGAGATTTGATTATCGTTTTTGATAATTGAATAATTGCTGATTTGAGATTTGATTATCGTTTTTGATAATTGAATATTTGCTGATTTGAGATTTGATTATCGTTTTTGACAATTGAATAATTGCTGATTTGAGATTTGATTATCGTTTTTGATAATTGAATATTTGCTGATTTGAGATTTGATTATCGTTTTTGATAATTGAATAATTGCTGATTTGAGATTTGATTATCGTTTTTGATAATTGAATAATTGCTGATTTGAGATTTGATTATTGTTTTTGATAATTGAATGTTTGCTGATTTGAGATTTGATTATCGTTTTTGATAATTGAATGTTTGCTGATTTGAGATTTGATTATCGTTTTTGATAATTGAATAATTACTGATTTGAGATTTGATTATCGTTTTTGATAATTGAATATTTGCTGATTTGAGATTTGATTATCGTTTTTGATAATTGAATAATTGCTGATTTGAGATTTGATTATCGTTTTTGATAATTGAATATTTGCTGATTTGAGATTTGATTATCGTTTTTGATAATTGAATATTTGCTGATTTGAGATTTGATTATCGTTTTTGATAATCGAATAATTGCTGATTTGAGATTTGATTATCGTTTTTGATAATCGAATATTTGCTGATTTGATGTTTCCTGATTTTCATTGTGATAATTAGATATTGGTTGATTGCTGCTTTTTATTGATATGAAAATTTCTAGTCTCTAATTGAGTCTAGATTATGTTGATTTTATTGAATTGCTATTTTCTATCTATCTCTGTTGATAGTTAGAGTCGGCTGATTATGAAGTTTGTGTTTTCTAGTTAATTGTTGGGTAACTAGAAAATTGTAGCTTTGCGAATTGTGATTTGCGCTTTTTATTCATCTTTTGTTGGTAATTAGATTTTGTTGTTTTCTAATTATCTATCGGATAATTAGATTTTGTTGAGAATTTGTGAATTTCTTCTATGAAGTTAAAAGATTTCTTTGGTGTTTCAATTCTCGACCTTTATTTTTCTAACTTAACCAGTTTATGTTAGAAAAATAATGGTTGGAGACGACCTTAATAATGAAAATTGCGGGGATGCAATTTTTATAAGGAGGGGAGTCTGTAACAACCCGGGATTTTGTATTTTTTATAATCGTCATTAATCGATTAATGTGCTAGCATTGCGATTTTATTTGACGATTGAATTGGCTGTAAATTGCTATTGGGACTTTATCGGGTTTATTTTGTGTTAAATGTTGTTTGGGCTTTAAAGAAAATGTTGGCCCATGTTTCTTTGTTCTGCCGAGATAACTCAGAGACAAACCCGTTCCTCTTTCTCTTTTTTTTTCATTTGATTCGTAAAACCCTAGCTTACGAAAAAGAATGGTAGCGGCCCGTTCTTCTCTCGTTCGTCCTCTTCAAATTAGGGCTTCGAAATAAGTGGTGGCTCCGTTTAATTCGTTCCCCTTGCAGCTTGACGACCTCGCTCGATTCGTGGTTGACTTCAGCCTCGATCGACTTCGGGATGCCACAGTTTCAGATTTCAATCAATGAAAGAGGTGAGTGATCTCGTCACTCGCATCTAATTCAAATAGTTAAACTTGTCTACTTAATTGTTTTCGTTGTCTTCGGCGCTAACATTGTTCGTAGTTGGTTTTAATTCTATGTTGGCTGTCACTGTTTTGAATTAGTGATTTTGTATGGCTTTGCAATTTGCTTTCAGTGTTACACTTCATTCAAGCTGTACATTTAAGTCTTCACTGATACATGATTCGTATCCTGTTGCTGGGCTTAGTTTTGCATTTCTGGTCCACTTGAGTTTTGATGCATTGTTTTGTTTGTATTGATCAGTTGTTAGATCACTTTGCTGTTCCATGATTTTGGCATTTTTTCTTGTTCTCGATTATGATGCTAGTACTGTCCAGTTTACAGTACTATATATGTTGCATTTTTTATGTTCACATGGGTTATTGTCAATGCTTCTAGCCCCTATACATGTATACATATACGTGCCTATGTGTATATATGTGGTTGGACTAATAGTCTTTTGATTGAAGTTTTCTTGAGTGATCTTTTTCACTCACAACTATTCATTCTATTGTTTGAATTTAATTCGAGGTTCTTGATTATCTCGGCCATTCGATTTGTTTTTGCTATGATTACGCGATTATTGTTAGACGTTGATGATTTCACCGAATTTCGTTCTTTTCATGTTACTGGGTTGGCATGATTTTTATTTTTGGTAAATTCATTTTTGATGACATGAATTTCTGCTGCTTACTACCTTGGTTTGAGATTTCCTTTAACTGAACTTGACTATTTGCGACTGTACGTTGCTGTGTAGTACCATTGATTTTCTGTTGCTCCAGGTTACATTGAGCACCTCATTTGATCTACCTGCATTGTTTCACGTGTGCTCAGTATCACTTGATGTTGTTGTTTCACTACTGAGCCTTCTTCCTGTGTGTTTCAATTAGTGTTTGTTGGTCATGTCACTCCTTTGGGTTGTGATTCACTTCATGTTGCTTGAGATGTTGGTTCGGTCTTGTGCCTGTAGTTAAAGTCATGTACACTCTATCGGTTTACTATTGCATTCATGTTGCTTAATTCCTGTCCACAGCTTGACTTTGTGGTCTGGATCATTCATGTCGTCACTGGGCCATCTTACTGTCATGTTGTATTGAGTTTGATCATGTTGCATATAGACTTGGTGCTGTTATCCCACTTTTTGGCAAAGCTGAGATACCTAAAAATTAGCTGGAAATCGATAATAACAAATCATTAATATCAACTATGCGTTATAGGATAACCACGGATATCGATGAATTTTGTCCGAGTCCGGATCGGGCCGCAATTGACAAGACATGACAAGCAAAACCGTGAAAGCCAACATTCCCAAATTTTAGGTTAATCGGAGTTCGTACGGACGAGATATGATCGATTCGAATTAGAAAAGGGGTGTCGTTCGTATCCATCAGAAAAACAAGGTGGCGACCTGTTCGAATCGATCAGATTCGTATCCATCAGGGAGACATCGTCGAGTTCGAATCCATCAGGGCTTGGCGACTTCGAATCGATCAGGCTTGAATCGGTCCGTGGTCATGAAGCTCGAATCCATCCGTTCGTATCCATCACCACACCTTGGTTCGTATCCATGAACTTCGTATCGGTTGACCGATGATTAGTTCGAATCGATGGACGAGGCGTTCATTTGACCATCAGGAAGCTTTAGTTCGTATCCATCACGTATCCATTGAATGGGTCTCCATCGATACGAGCTAAGCTGCATACCTTGATTTGAACTAGACGTTGACAACTGATACGAGATGCACGGAGTTGATTGATTCAAACTGGATAACAGTACTCGATACAAACAAGGCGAAGTTCATGGATACGAATCGGTCAATACGCCACTTAAATCGGATCGACCCAGGAAACTCATTCCATATCACTCCATGTCACCTCCCACGCATGTGCCTCGATCGAGTCGAACAGATGGATGCAAAAGTATGGATTCGAAAGCGGCAGACTACGAAAAACATGACCTTGAATCAATCATATCTCCTAAGCAAATGATCCAAATGCAACGAAATTTTCACAGCAGTTTGCATACAAGGTAAAGAACAATCCTGCCAAGTTTCAGCTCGATTGGATCATTCCTTGATGGATACGAAATTGCTTCGTATCGGTCGCAGATCGAGTCGAAACTTGGTGGGGTCGGTCGCGCGGGCCCCCTCACGTGCCAGAAGAAGTCTCCTGAAGTTTAGGCGTGATCCAGACCTCCCACGCCTATAAATAGCCCCTTGAAGCCTACAGAAAGGGGATCTTTTTTGGGCTGACCAACGTCCAGACTCTGCCGGATTCAATTCTACTTCTTTCCATTGCTGTTATACATAAATTCATTCATTGTATCTGCTGTAACCATCTGTAATCAGCAAAGAACATCAATAAAAGATAAAAATCATTGAAGTGGACGTAGGCCGGAGATAGCCGAACCACTATAAATTGTGTGTCGCTGTTCATTATTTCTGGATTGCTGTTTGTTGCTTGCTTAGATTTGAGATTTGTGTTTGAATATTACTGATTTGTATTCATACACTGGTGCTTTCACAATACTTGGGGTTTGTGACCATTTTTGGCGCAAACAGCTGCCTGTTCATCATTGTATGAGGTCACTGCCCTTGTATTTAGTTACTTAATGTTACACTATTGCTTGTTCCATTATGTAGTAGTGAGATTGTATGGTGTTGCTGCTGCACTTATGTGTACATGCTGCTTATGTAGTTGGTGGAGTTTGATTGCCTGTCTGCACATGCTTGAATGTATTTGAGTCTGGTACATTTGCATTTGTATTGGAGTTGCACATTTTTGCTGGCACTTGACTTGTAGTCTTCAGTGAGCATTGCCTTGCCTTTGATCTTGTTGTTGGTGCATGTATTATTTGAGTCTGTTGGCACTGGTCTGTGATGTTTCTGTCATTTTGAATTGAGAGCTTTTATGTTGATTTGGACTTGCAGTTTTTAACTTGTACCATTTGAGGCAGTTTGCTTATGCTTGTCTTTCCTGGCCACTGCTTGATTATGTGGTCTGGTTCCTTTTTGGTAGTTTGTACCATTGCCTTCGTGCACTTGGTCATTCGAGCCTCTGTGCTCTGCATTCGAGTTGAATCAGTGTCTTGACCCTGGCAGATTCGACGGACGGTAGTGGCGAGGCAGTGCACGCGTGCGTGTACTGCAGCCACACCGAGATCTAATTTGGTTTGATGCCATCTGTTTTTGATTCCTTGAGCTTTTGGGTACTTCATCACTGTAGTGGCGAGGCAGTGCACGCATGCGTGAACTGCAGCCACACGGTATTGACGTTTTAATTGACATTTCAATTGTTTGAATTGTTTTGTGTTCAATTCAATATTTGAGAATTTTATTTGATTCCTTTCGATTAATCATTTTGTTGTGTCTAATTATCTATTCGATAATTAGATTCTGAATTTCTAATTATTATTTTATAATTGGATTTTGTTGTTAATTGCCAATTAGGCAATCCTGATGTTTTCTAAATTATCTTCATTGATATTCTTTTCACTTATCTTTGCTGATGATTTAAATCTTCTGATTTGTTGTTTAACACTGTTTAGTGTTATATTTGCCGTTATCCGATTCTCTTATCGAAGAGTTGGATATACGAGATTTTTGTGACTGTCGTCTATTTGATATTTGATTATTATTGCTTCTGTGCATTAATAACTGAGTTTGAATTAGACTGACCCGTGTATTATTTTCTTTTGAATTTAATACTCGGGTCAGACTCGAGTTATTTTAGGTTGTAGATTTCCTGCTTTGAGTTGCTGTTGAGCTATGAAGACTTTTTATATCATTTGGAGTGGTCTTCGTCTTGTTTTAGTAGTCAGTGTGTCTGTTTTAAGATGATATGTATTCATGTATATTAGTCGATAATGTACTTGTATATATAACTTCTTGAGTCGGCAGTTGTAGTTGTATCATATGTATTGTGTCAACTGTATTGTAACTGACATCAGTTATATATATATAAGATCTTTTGTTATCCGTGTTCCGCATTCTTTTGTATCTGTGTTATTATTATATATATTGTCCTAAACTATTATGAACCATCGTAGTTTGTTTTATACTAGAATTGGGTATGTCGATGGGAGTAAATAAATGAGAGATGAAAAATTAAAAGTATATACCACTCCTATCGAGATAACCAATACTAGTGTAAGGCCAACTACGGATGGCCGCTCCTATCCAGCCTTATTCTTCGTAATAATAGACAGTATTTCTTTTAATACTCTTTGTTATTATGAGCATAGAGGTGGGGCGTCACAATGGGTGTCCTCGAGTACAACAGAAAACACTCCGAATCATTAACGATCCCTTAAAATATGCACATCCGTCCGAGCCTACTAGCTTAGTACAATTTCCACTATCTCAGAACCCACTATGTTCCTACACTCCACGAATCCCAATATGAGCCCCTTCAGTACCTACTCCATGCACGAGTCATAAACCGAACATTTTATGCCGGTTTGAAGTGATTATCGGATAATATATATGATCCTGGTTTATCCGAACTAGCAACAATAGTTTTTAAAACATGCTAAGATTTGATAGTCGGTTATTTAACTATCAAATACACAAAAAATTCAACCAGATATTTAATTCCATGCGAAAACCAAGTATGGTTAAGCATATAAGCAACCACTGAGCCTCTTTAGTTAAGTCTTTCATTAATTAAACCAATTTGTAAATTCTTGTACACTAAAATACTTTTACAAAGATATATATTCAAACCCTTCTCTACTCCTTTCAATACTTTGAAAAATACTGATATACTTATCTCAACTTTATAAGTACACTCACAAAACATTTCACTTTCAAACCTTAGAAAACTTTTCCATATACTTATATCAACAATATAAGTATATTCACAAAAAACTATATTTCCAATACTTAAGGAATGTACCTACATACTTATCTCAACGGTATAAGCATATTCATAAATCTTAAGAAAGATTATATTTTCCCAAACCATACTTAACTAGGTTAAAGCAAATGTCATTTAAAACATTGATTATGATAAACCCTTTTATAAGTCAATAGATCGTATAGAAATTAGACCAAATATATTTACCACCACTTCTTGATTTCAAACAGTATTATCTCTTGATTAACAATAAAACCGGACAAGTTAGAAAACTATCATTGCCTCAACACACATTCATAATTCTTAAGATAGAGACGAGTTTCCTTACCTCAGAATTTGGTGTTAAGTATGAAAAGAATACTTTACATACCGCTATAATTTAAATGATAATTTATAGCAATCAAACCTCATTTCCTTTATAAAATTCCCTGTTTATAAATCCCTTTTATATTTACAAACTCCATTTATAAATTCCTTTATAAAACTTCATTTGTAAATCTCCTTTATAAAATATCATTTATATATCTCCTTTTATAAACTATTATTTACAAATCTTCTTTTACAAATCTCAAAATATAATTATAAAACTCCTTTTGTAAATCTCCAAATATAATTACATACTCTAAATTCATTTCTAAAATTTCTTTTATAAAACTCTTTTCTATTTATAACTCTTTTATAAATCTTCCTTTTATAATTATAAAAATCCTTTTAAACACATCTTTCCTATTCATAAAATCCTTTTATAAATTCATTTTTATTTATAAAATACCGTTTATAAATCTCCGAATTTGTCACAAACTTTCAGTTTCCAAAATAGAACCAAATACTTTCCATTAAACAATCATTCCACGTATTACTATAACTCCACAAACGTGATTTATTGTACCAAATTATAAAAATGATATCATTCCTCTTTTACAAAATATTATTTATAAAACTATTCTTTTATTTATAAAATAACATTTATAGATCTATCTTTTATACAACATCTTATATAAAACATTTAACAAATATTTATTCTAAAATATTCCTTCTTCTTTAGAAAAACAAAATTACTTTAAAATAAAAGATAACTCATGTTATTTCCTTTAAAACAAACATTCGTTACTATAATAACCTTTTTATATAGATAAATACTTTCCAAAATAATTTTTAAAACATTTACACACACATATATAAATTAGAAAAGAATAATAAAAGAAGTTAAAGTAAAATAAAGAAGTTCAAAAATCCATTTTAAATAAAAGATCACAGAATTCCAAAATAATAAGATTTAAAAACCATTTTTTGAATCAAAACCATTTCCAAATCAAATGGCAATTAATAGTATTTCAAAATACTATAACAAGGCCAATAGCTACCATAGCACTTAACCAATGCTATTACTACCATTTCCACTAAAAAGGTTCAACTTTACCTTATATCAATGTCACATCCAATATGGCAAACAATCAAATTTTAGCATTTAACAATCTATATAACAAGTATATAAATGAAACTAAAATCAATAGGTATATAACTAGAATTAAAAACCACAACGACAAGAAATACGGATTTCTCTACAAAATTCCTTGTATTTCATTTTAAATGTCATTCGCTTTTCAAAAGCGGATATTTAACCAAACCAAACCAATAATCATTCAACATGAAACAATATTTTATTTCTAACATATATCGTACCGATTATCCAAAAAGGTGAGTTTAACTCATTGAAATTCCAGTTGACGTCGAAGCATTCTGGTTTGATCTAAAATCTATAGCCTAAAATTTCACTTACTCCAAGTTCGACGAAACTAATTCCAGCATGTAGCTATCGCTCCTACGAGCACAATGCAAAAGAACGTGTCTCAATTAGATCTCGTATGAAATAGTTATTGATTTAATATGATTTGAGATTATATTATTATAATATAATTTTCCAAACTAAAAGTTATGGAAAAAAATCAAATAACTTAAATTAAAAATACTACAATAGAAATTGAGTCGTTTTATTAAAAATTGATTTTCTTGTTATTTTTAAAATTTGAATCAAATCTGAATATTAAAATAAATTAAATATTCACATTTAAAACATTAAAAATTCTAAGTGTTACACATATCAAGTGTTCAAAATTAAGAATTGAGTGAAAAATCCTTGCTTAGACCAGTGTAAACCACCTCGAAAACATGTACTCGAGCATTGAATTAAGAACAGTCATGCGAATAAAACGATCTTACAATTTATGTATTTATCTTATTGGTTTCTTAACTACATCAATTCCTTTTTAATCACATCCATTTATTCAAATAATATGTTATTTAATACTAAATCATTTATGAATCATTTCATAGAACATAACTTCAATGTTATCCACATTTTATAACTTAAGTTCATACTTGTATAATACTCTATTACATCCTAAGAGTATATACAAACATCAAACTTAACAAGGATGATCTATAATTTAAACTTGTTTTAACTTACTACCTTTCCAACTCAAGTGTTATACAAACTCAACTTTATATTTTCAAGAACACCTAATTACAAGTTCTATAATGATTCGGGAGTTTCCGACGGTCCAAAATCACCGAAAATTCCATTTAATTTTAGCAAATGAAAACTATCAAACAACATATCATGACGCACATACTATACTTTCCTGATGCATAGGCTACATGTGTCCATGAAATAACTTAACTAAAGAACTTTAGAACTAAACACCGGTTTTTATTTTAAATCATTTTGAAATAATATATACATATAACTTTTCTATATCAAATCATTCTTTGAGATTAAATCAAAATCCGTTTTAACAAAACAACTTTGTAGCATCCCATACTTAGAAACCAAAAAATGAACGTCAATGATGTTGTAGTCATCACCGAAATTATTTTCAAGCGACATAAGTGAGTTCAGTACATCCAAATCATACTTTTGGTAGTTAACCAAAATCATTATAAAGAGGTATCAAATAATTCGTAAAATAATACTAAGTATCATGATCTTAATTTCCTAAATATTTACTTTCAAATAGCACTATTATTATTTTCTCCAAAACCTTGAAAAAGATTTTCAAAGATACCGGGATTTAAGTTTTCAAATTCTCTATTTGAATCATTTTCATTTATAAACCATATTTTATAAACTATACTTATATAAAATCACCAACTTATATGAATGTTTTCACAAATATTTATTTGCAAAATATTATATCTTTCCTTTTGTTTATAGTAAACATCTTTTACTAAATTTTAACTTCTAACCCAACATTACCACCAAACACCTTATAGTCAAACCGTGAAACTTAATTCATAAGGTGTTTGTTCAATGCACCCACAATTACTATCTACCCACCCCATGATGTAGAAAGGTAAAGCTACTCATAAACTGGTTGAGCACAAATCAACAATAAACAATAGTCCATGTTCCTAACATGCCGAGTATGACTAACCAATCATCAAGTTTATGGGATATGAAACTATGTGAAGCACTAGAGTCAAACAAACACGAATAGGAAAGCCATAAACAGATAGTATACTCTTAAGAATCTGCTTCCCCTTCTCAGCGCAGAAATAGCAAAAACCCTAGGCTTCTCCCCTTTCTTGAGCATAGGATAATCTCTAATAAAATGGCCAGGCTGATGGTAACCGTAAAAAACTTTCAGTACAAACTGGGCATCAAGCTTCAGAAACTTCTTGATCGATGCTTTAACTATCTGGCCTTCTCCACTCAACCTACATTTATTAGAAAAGTGACCATTCTTCCCACATTTGTTACAAACGAGGGTGGACCTATTCTTTAACGACTGAAACTTATGTGTGTTGTCTCCCACCGATGCAGAAATAGAAGGCTTCGGAGCCAAGATCTCAACCTTAAAGCCATGTTCACCAAACCCACAAAAGACCACATAATGTGATTAAGCATATCCCTCTAGAACTCAGGGCGCATACCCATAATGAACATCTCGTTCTTCTTTAGTGGTGTGTCTACAAACCCAAACCCAAACCGGGACAATGCAATGAACCAATTCTCATATTCTGCCATGATCATGGTCCCCTACTTCAGATCTAAGAAGCTCCTAAGTAACAAAGTATTTCCGACTTCTGGGACAAACTTCATCTCAAACTCATCTTTGAATTGGGACCAAGAGAAGTCGTTCTCTTGGACATCAGCTATAACAGAACTTTACCAGTCCATGGCTGCATATGTTGCGATGTCAACCTATGCTTTATTACGTCATCTAGATCCATATCTCTAAATATCTGATCGCATAGTCTAATTCAAGACTGGACTTCTATAATAGTCTCCATACCACTAAACCTCTAACCCCCCAGTCTCTCATAATCGTGGCAGAGCGAAGCAAAACTCATCTGAATCCTGACCTGCACGATCTCCTCTACGACATTCATTCTTGATTCCTCAACTGGAGCAACATTCCTCGATGCTCGATTCTCTCCATTCGTGGCAATACTACTCCGACCACCTCTAGCATTGGCAGCTCTAGTACTTATAGTCCTTAATACCTAATCAAAGCAAAACTTCTTTAGGATAAGAAAGGATAGAGTTATTTCAAACGGAGAGTAACTAAGGAATAGATATTCCTAAGGAATAATTTTAAAAGTTTAGTTTTCAAAATATAAATAAGCTCTTATATGTATAATACACTCGACTCATTCTAGGGTGTCCCTTACCCTATCTCTAATGAGCCATACCCAACCAAAGCCAAGGTATTTGCTTAACCTTAAGCTTTGATACCAAATGTAAAGATCCGACTTTTCGACCCTGGAATGTCGACACTAAATACATCCACGATATTAATGTGTCGAGCGCCCAAGTATTGGAAAAACAAAATTTTAGGGTAAAATAAATAAAAAGAATAGAACAAGAAAAGAAGAACACAATTCAGTATCTCACAATGGAAAAGTGATATATAATATCAAAGGAACAGTATAAAAGGTTACTTTGAATACAGAAATTTCAGAGTTACTAAAACTTAAGTACTATCGTCAGCCTGGACAGTTATAACTGTCTGTCCTCACAGTGCTGATATATACAATATAGATATGCAGCGAAAATAAGAACACTACGAAAAGTAATCATCCAATTCTTCTCCATATTCTCTAAGCGTCCAAAGCTAATTTGAAAACATACATGGGACTGACCCGAGCATTACAAGAAAATAACACCAGGATCGATCTGGTAAACCAGTGTGAGAAACTCAAGAAATAAGGGTTACATATAATAGCACCTTTTTGAGGTCGTACAGATTACCATAACGGTTTTTCCCTCAAATGAAACCAACCATTTATTAAGTTTAACATACAGTGATATGATAGATAATGTCTAGTGTGTAGCACATAAATCATATCAAATAGCTACTATGTGAATGCCACAACATAATAAGTATACAATCAATACTGCTAAGGTGTGTTCGCATAGATGTAAGGATTTATGTGGAGCTCTCCTGGAATCAAGCCGAATCCAAACTCCATGATTAGGATCAGAAACTTCCTTCCGAGAATTGTATATCTCTAGATAAGATATACTCTGAGACAAACACAATTGGCCCAATGATGTATTGCATGGCACCAAGTATCAACAACTCCCACATGCAACATATCAATAAGCATACTCTAGATCTGGAGTTGATATACCCTCTTGGGTAAGCTAAACCCAAGATTGTGCATCTTACTCTGGTTTTAATCATTTCTGATGTCGAGGCTACGTTCGGCATCTTTCATACGAGTCATTGCCACTTAAGCAGCGCACAAATCCTAAATTGGATACCTTCATCTTGAACAAATCACGAATCACTGCATGGATTCGAGCATCTCGAACAGATCTTGAACCTCCACATTGGTTCCCGACATAAGTATTCCATGAATGCTAACGTTGTCCTCTCTCTTGGAAAACTCCTTAAGATAGATAGTCCCACACGATATCGTTGTTTGATATGTTAACGTTGACCTCTCCCTTGCACTTAACCTTAGGATAGATAGTTCAACTCTATAACATTCCACTTCACAACTGCTTCTGGAACATAGATCGCATATATAGTTTTGAAGTGATTACGGGTTTGAGTCATCTCATATAAGTTCACTCTTCCCACTTACTGGACTCTCCAAAACCAATCGATGAATTTTCGGTTAACCCAATTATGGCTCTCTCAGAAGTAAGCGAAAGCTAGAAACGTACTACTCCTCCCCGGGGATTCTCATTGGTATGAAATTGCAAAGTCTTTTGATAATTTCTTAAGTCAAATTTGGTCAAGCTCGATAATCAGCTATCGATTATCTAGTTAAAACAATTGCTTATACAAATCAATACTCGTACGCTTAACTCGTTTCCGACATTCCAACTTAACCATTCCTCATCCAAGAGTGAAGTCGAGTAAGTTTGAGCAATGGCTGCATTAAAGCCTTGCCTAGACACTTCATTCTTAAATCTCATAAATAAATAAATAAGTCTACATGGTTGGCTTTTATTGATAAGTATAGTATTCATGATTTCCATAAACAAGTACGAAATCAACATGATTAACACGTTTTTGACATTTTCCACTTACTATTCCTTGGTTAAGAGGAAAGCTGGTAGGTTAGAGCTCTATTTCTCCATCCCTACTCGAACATCAATCTTAACTCTCATAAATAGATAAGCCTTACTTCATCGATTTTTAGTGTTAAGTGTTGTTAATTAATTTTGAAACAAGTAATTTAACAATTAACCATTTGGTCATTTAGCAATTATAAACCCTTCCTAAACCTTTTTTTATACTTTTGAAACCTTTTTTAAAGTGATATATGTGTAGTAATTTGTTTATCGAAACTTAATATGCAAATAAACAAGTCAAAAGGTATTTCATTCCATAAGATATCAAATAGTCAACATATTTTCTAAAAACTATATATACTTTAAAATGCTTTTAAAATACTTTATAATACTTATAATAGGTTTTAAAACATTTTCTCAAAACATTACTTGAAAATAACAACTTTATAATTTCCTTAAAAACTTAGAAAAACAAGTTTTTGTTATAAAATCATCTTCTTTAAAAATTCACAACCAATTCTTAATAATTGATAAATATCTCAAACTACTTTTACAATACTCTAATATGAGTTAGTAAACACCTATAAAAAGAATAAAACAAAATAATTAAATTTAAAGATCTTTTCAAACATTTAAAATTCAAAAATCAAAGCTAAATGGGGCAGTTTTGCACAAGTGAAGTTTTGGCCACTTTTCGAGATGTTAATTAACTTTTTACTATCCAAGCTTTTAATAGCAATAAATATACATATAAAACTTTATAAATACGATGAGAAACCCCTAAATATCTCTCTACAAAGTTCCATATAAATAGCCAAAAACAAGGCAATTCTAAACTGCATCTATAGCGACTATCGCTATAAGTGTACTTTCAAATCCGAGTCTTATCTAAACCAAAATCCATCTATAACCTATGCTCTTTTTTCCAAGGTTTTTTTACAAGTCATACAAGTCCATTGACATGGATCACATATGCATCTTGTTTTTAAAACAAGAATCTAACCAATGTTTTCAACAATGTCAATAACAATTCAACTACTTAAATACAATCAAAACACAATATATATATATATGTTATATTTTACATTCAAAGATGTGTGTTAACTCACCTATAACCCAACAAAAAACCAAGTCCAAGCACCTAAGTCAAACCTCCACCTTGCAACCACCTTTCCCTCCTTCTTCTCCTTACTTTCCACTTTTTTTTGCCCTCCCAATCTTCATATTGCTCACGGCCTATCCATCTAGGGAGTGTATGGCTTCACTTATTCAAGTTCTAACATGGTGGAAGGTGTTCTAATATTTCCCAAGGCTTCACTTCGAGTTTGATTTGATTTAATTTTGATTTGCAATAATTTCTTTTAGAACATAATAGAAGAAGTAGTAGAAGAAAAAGCCATTAAAGAAGCTTGTATTTTCTTTGTGAATTTATGATTTATTCCTAAAGGTATGCCCCTCCTTTTATAAGCTTTATATGGTGTTTTTTAAGCCTCTACTCACCTCCCCACCATGCCATGGAAGCTTCACCTCCTATCACTTCTCCTTTACATCACATCTCCTTTATGCTAATTACTATTATACCCTTCTCATGATAATATTCTTATCCATTAGAACATTTTAGAACCTTCCAAGCTTTATAAATAGGAGTGTGTGCTAACTAGTTGTTAATGTGTTCATTTGATTATCAAAAAAGTTCAAAAGAGTTTAAACAACTTATATCGATCGAAAAGCGGTTTATCGATAAACCGATTTCTGGTCACATGATTGATTTTCCTTCAAAGAATATACTTTTGTAAACAATTTTCAAAAATAATTTTCTTATCATTATTCATTAATTAAATGATGTCTCACAAGGTTATAAAATCATATTTATAACACTTAATTATATTTCAAAACGTACGATAATCGAAGATGAAGTGTTCGAATTTCTAGGTCGCTACAGTATACTTTGAGAAATGTGAGATCTAAAAATAAAGATTGACTAATAATAAGAAATGGTTGAGAGTGAGATATAAGAAGGCCAAGTCATATCTGTATAAATTTTATATAGTGGTTGTATGGATGATGTAGCGCTGAAGAAGCTAAAATATGATATGAATGAATAAAGACCGATTTAGTTAAGGATTATATTTTGGAGTAAGGAACTCTATCCAAAAATAGACATGTACATATGGTAATGAATATAGATTATGTAGAGTTACGATTGATCAAGACCTTATAAGGATGATGGGGTTATCTGTAAGACCGTTGGTGGAGATTTTATATAATTGATACAAAGGCTGAGACTTGAGGGGTTTCAATTATTTGATAATGAAAAATGATGAAAAATTAATTGAAAGTTGAGGGATTTGCTGAAATTTGTTGATATCTTAATATAGTAGGTTAATTTTCATAGATCGAACTAACTTTAAAAAAATGATATCACTTAGGAATGGAAATGGATTATTGAGTATCTGTTAGACAATTTTATATAAGTGATATTAAAGATTTCTTATCTAGAAAGTGTTGGATAAATGTGTGATAAGTATATTTGATTACTTGTTTGGTTGAGGGTAATGTTAGTTTGGTTGTTTCTTTTGTTTAGTTTGCTTACTTAGAGTTAATTTCTTATTTAGATCACTGCTACGCTTGGACAATTTTGTTTATTATTGTGATCACTAAATTGCTAGAATTATATATATATATAAGTATGCACTTTATTTTATGCTATAATGGTTAGCATTCATATAGATTTTATATGCTCGTCTTAGGATGCTTGCATTATACCATATATGTCATATCATCTCATTCATGTAGAAGGGCCCAAATGTTAGAAAATTGCATATATATTACCATATGTCATTTACATGCATATTTTGGATGTTATGTTATTGATTATATTTCATGAAGTATACAGGAACAACCATATGTATTTATATATGCTAATAGAACACGTACACCTATTTGATGAATTTGATTTGAGATTTTGCCTGCTATACACACACACACACACACATACATACATAGATGCTTGATTCGATTGGTTTCTATATTGAGTATTGATGGCGCTTTGTTTGAATGGTTGTACACATGCATGAGTGATACGAATATGTAAACGAAAAAGCGAGCGTATATTACATTATTTTGTTCCTTTTGAATTTTGAGGATGAAATTCTTTTAAGAGGAGGAGAATGTGATGCCTCGGAATTTTATATAAAACTTAAATAATAATAATAATTAATGAATAAATAAATTTTGGAATTAATTGAAGGGTAACTTAGTAAATTTTAATACAAGGGTAAAATAGTAATTTTCACAAATTGTTGATATAGCTGACAGAAGTCGCACCATTGTGTAGCTCTCATTTTTGGTCAAGGCAGAGCATTCACTTGTCTGAATTGGATGTCGTATGAGTGAGATAACATTATTTTATTGCAGTGGGCTAGATTTTGCGTGAATATCGGGTTTGGGCTGAGTTGGACCAAGCCCATAGTTTGAATTCAAATTGAAAAACCATTTCAGTTTTCACTTTTAAAGACCATTTAAAAGATACATATAATTTCAATTCTCTTTTTCCTATTTCTGAAAATCGCATTCATCTTCTTTCTCCTCCATTCAAATCAACACAAAATCATCAATTCTTAACAAAATATGGTGAAACAAAGTGTGTTAGAACTAAGGCGAGATTCTCTATCTTCTGGAGTGAGTTGAAGGCTATTACAAAGTTTGGATTTCTAGAAATTCTGGACGGTGGTGAAATCAAAGGATTTGAGGCAAATCAATGTGAATGGATCCCGTTTATTCGATGTATATTCCATGCCATTGTTTTAATTATGATTAGAGGCTAATTAAGGAATAGATGTTGGGTAATTACTGATTTGATTATATATATATATATGATTACAGAATTTACTAGGTTAATTAAATAGTGAATTTGGTAATTTGGATTAGGAAATTGATGCTAAAATAATTACAGAGATTAATGAAGTTAATAATAATCAAATTCGGGGTTAAGTTTCATTTAGATCGTTTATTAAATGGATATTGAGTATAATGGTTAGATAATGGAAGTTAAGAAGTGATTATGATTATAATGAAGTGTAATATATGAAGGGTTAGGGTAGTGAATATGGTGTCTAAGGGAGGCATAAAGTGTTAAAAAAGTAAACAATGAAGTATAAATCGAATTGTAGAAGAAACGATCGAAATTCGGAATTGTGAAAACTAAATCATCGTCCATCGATCCACATGTGGCCTCCACTGGTCCACCTGTAGGCATTTAATTTGTTAGCTTAAACTCAGACCATGGCTGGAGCAATTTTACTCGAGCCAGGCATATACGAAATGTTTGAGAGTGTTTAACGTATAAACACATACTCAATCCATTTATTGTGCACCAGTCGTGAACCTAGTAGACTTATCTCACTAAATTCTAGGTTGGGTTTCGGGACATTCTGGTCACCATTCGTTCGACGTCTTCCTTGAAGCTTGAAAAAAATCATATATATGATGTTTTGATGATAACAACTATAAAACAATGGTATTAATATGTTTATTGAGTTATTTCAGGTCAAAACGATGATCTAAAAGGTGTAAAATATAATGGCTAAAAATACGCAAAGCTAGGATTCAAACCTGAGTGGGTTGAGAGATGACTTCATGCCCGTACCACTGCACCACACAAGCTTTTGGAAAAATACCATGATTCGATCGACTGAAAGACTTGTTCAGTCGACTGAATATGAACAACTTGTCTACTGTTTTTGGCTATGCTCTCGGGCTTGAATTTTACACTAAACCAGTCGGCTGAAGCCTTCTTGTCGATTGACCTAGTATAAAACGACTAGTTTTTTGAAGTGATATCTTCGTGTCTCTTCGCTCCAGAAATTGCACCTCTCTGCTCCTGCAGCCACTTCTCTTCATCAATGGTGAAATTGGAAGGTTGCAACCCTACTTTAGCATCCCTACAGCATCTATATAAACCCCTAACCACCCCTGAATTATAAAACAACTCCATGTTTTCATTTCCACTCTTGAACTCTCTAATTCCTAAAGCAATTCTCCGAGTTTCAAGAAATTCATTTTATTCATAGATTTCGACTAGTTTGCTCCATCTCCTCATCCCATACTAGTCGAATAAACTCCTTAGCCTCTAAACCTCCACTCAATATCATTTGGTTTGGTTATAGGAGTCATTGTACATAAAACTGACATTCTGTATATCAAGATATGTTGTGTCAAAGAGTAACGTTTTTGTTACACTACTTATACTTATTGTTGAAGTCCTGATCGCTTGTTCAGGCAGAGTCTGTAAATCTATTCCTCAGGTGAAAAGAGGGTGTTGATAGTGAAATACCAAGAGGAGCTTCAGGACTGGACGTAGAATGGGAGGTCCGAACCAGTATAAAATCAACTATGTGATCTATTATACTATTCCACTTCATTTACATTGTTTACTACTATCGGCCATTCTCAATCCAATGCATAGCGACTAACAAGTGGTATTAGAGTCCAGAATTCTATCGATCGTCAAAACATCATAGAATAATAGCCAAAAAGAGAAGATCCACTCAAAGCTCAAAGACAGTCGAAAAAAGCAAATTTATGGAAGTGAGCAACAATATATATAATCAAGATACATATGTCGTATGGCTTATTTCAGATCAAAATCGGTAAGCTTAGATTCTATATATAGTGATCTTTTACAAATGCATGAGAAGTTATTAAAAGATTTTAAAGTATCACAAAAAGGTCAATTCTATTGATTTAGCTAAATTAGATGATTGTGAGCGTAAAATTATTATTTTAATGGAAGAAAATAAGTTTTAGTAAAACAAACTGAAAATTTTGAAAATACATTGGAAGAACTTATTTTACAAGATGTTTTATTAAAAGATAATGAGCGCATAAACGATAAAAATACCGATCTTTTAAAGGAAATCGAAGTTTTGCAAAATAAAATTATATTTTTGTAAAATTGTTTAAATGATTCTAATTCTAAACTTTTACTCTTGAAAAAGAGAACATGGCTTTAAATGATAGGAATCTAGAATTAATTGAAGAATGTGAATTTTTAAAAGATAATAATATTATGTTGCAAAAAGAAATTTGTGATCTCAAATCTGTTTTTGATAAACTAAATGAGAAAATCAAAAAATTTAATAGAGAAAAAGATGATTTATCTTTCTTAACTACTAATAACAGAGCTCACAATAATGGAACCGGTTTAGACTATAAACAAGATAATTGTAGAAAAAGTACTAGATATGCATTCATGTATACATGTTCGAATGCTAGTACTAAAAGTAGAGATGTTTCTAAAACCAATTCCTGTCATAATATTATTATGCTTAGAAATAGAAAAAAATCATTTGAGTACTAAATCAATGACAATTAATATTGATATATAGGTTCCTGCTAATCTAACTGATTATTATAACGATCCTGACTCGGCCTTCGAAAATTGGCACCCGTACTTCACTTGTACTCGAATGCCGTAGATTCAAACGCCGAATCTGGCTCGCCGGAGCTTATAACACAGTAAGTATAACAACGCAGCGGAAGAAAGAAATGAATGATATCATATACAACTCCAATGAATACAATATCCAGGATGATATACAACAATGATATCAATATGATACAACAATATCAGAGACAAATAATAATGTTACAGCGGAAACAACAGAACTGATAACTCCAAACGATCCGAAAAAGAGAATGAATCCAACAACTCCAACGTCAAGCTCGAACCACCATCACGTTTCAAAAAGATAAGCAAGGTCGGTCGTGATCTCCAAAAACTGAACTAGCTCCAAATCATTTATTAAACCTGACTATCTGAAAAACCCAACTCTAGACTGCCCGTGTGGAAAATTGTGGGCACCCAGAGTTTAGGAAGGGAGCAATAAACTCCAAGTAGTCATGGGACTGGTGTGAGTAACAAAAATAGTTTATCTTTAAAACAAACAACAAAAGAATTTTAAACATTGAAATCTGCATGCTTTTTGGAAAATGAAACTACCATAAGGCCTCCCGGCACACACACACAATGCAATCGCACACATGGGGGAGATTTCTCCTTATGATAGTCAAACATGCTCACTATGCAAAAAAAACTCTTTTGATATTATTACTAGTGCATAGTGTAGGAAACATTTCGAAAATATAATATTAATCTTAGCCAGCATAGGTACCATTATACTATGCCTACTATAACTGCCATTTTAAATGGCAGGTTCTACAACTAAAGCCGTACAAGGTTCGTATTGTTTCTTTGGATTTTCCAACAAATGGTCAGGCTAAGGAACTTCCTATGCCACATGGGAACGCCTCTGGAGGGACGCCCCGAGAACCTACCTGGCTCTCTGCCAACACAAGACCGGTTACCCCCTTCCCGGGAAGTAAACCTAAGATATGCCACCCCCGGTCGTTTACGACCTTTATCCGAGGCACCTCGATCACAAAGCAACAATCACACAGTAAATGAGATTGGAGCAACCACACGGGGAAAATATATGGGGTCCATACCATGATACCACCTTTTTCCAGAAGGAATGGACATACCCTAGGGGAGCTACCCCTTAAACCTTGCCGCATCTTTCCTGTTTCGACCATTTCCGGGGTGTGAGGTCCGATGAGGTCTCGTCCACAAAGCTACGCTTTTCACAAAGCCATGCTTTGATCAACAAATGATCAGCAACACACAGCAGCACTCAGCATGCCACATTACCAATTTGGGAGTATATCACTGATAACCTTCAACTACATAACCTCTGAGCTCGTACATCTTAGAGAAGGGTGTTAAGCTAAGAGAATAAATCTCCGCCACCAAACAGAAATGTATTTGAAAGAAATCAGCTTTATATCTCAAAGTGTAATTTCAGACAATATAACCATACAAGTCTGTTCCGGGTTCGAACAGAACCGAAAGCACTTCTGAAGAAGCCCTTGCAATCCGGGTATTCACAATCCCGATCGGATTTCCCATCACTTAGGAAATCTCTATACCGGCGCGACTCAGTGCAGGGACAATCGACGGGTTATCCTTTCGTTTTCACAAATACCCGGTCTTCAACATCGGTCTTCATATGCTATCCATTCATGTCGTATCACTATTCGAAATGGGTTATATGACATAAAGTCCTCTCCCGGCTAAACTGAATAGTGAGCGCAATATTTAAAACATATGGATATTGGGATTTCAGTTAAGTCACAACTTATTACCCAAAACTTTTCTTCAAATGGTTTAAACACATTACCATTTCCAATCTTTTACAAAAAGATTTATCTCACAAAGTTCACCCAGTTTCACAAAGATCTATTCATAGATTTTCCAAATCAATTTCCATTTCAATTTGGATTAACTCTTCCAATCTTTAAAACAAAGATTTAACTGATAGCTTTCAAAACAATTCCATTTCGACCTTTTATACAAAAGGTACACCTTCCCAATTTCAAAACAAAGTTCAACAATCTTTCACAAAGATTTATTCATAACTCGGAAAACCATTTTCATTTCAAACTTGAAATTCTTTTGACACAAATTGAAAATTCATTCCTTATGTGAAAGCTTCTATTATTTGAAAACAAATAGTTTTCATTTCGGAAAACCTGATTCATTTATACGAGTTAAAGTCCTTGGGTTAAATTCAAATTCTCAAAACCATACTTTTAAAATGGTTTAAATTCATATAAACATATTTATGACATCTTTAACCATAATTTCCAAACATGGAATTCAATTCCAAATTTTGAATTCAAATTCAAATTGAATTATTTAAATTGAAAAACTTTACCAAGTTATTCAAAATAACTTTTATCTTAAAAACTCCTTTTCAAAAGCTTTAACATTTAACCCAAATCCATTTCCAAAATCAATTGAAATTAAAATTTCAATTCCAAAAATATTAAATTTAAATCATCTGTGACTTAATCGATTTTCTCGTGAAATCCATATTTGTGTGTGTAAAAGTGTGGTCCAGGGGTTTAACACAATAGTGCAACATTATTCAATCATCACAGATTCAAATACAACAATATATTTGATAAGCGGTATAACTATAACGCTTATCCTTATTCACAGATCCACAGATATATATGTATCACAGATAATAAATTACAGTCATCCTAGATAAATAATTTATATTACAGATCACAACACAAATCAGGATATATCACAAAGAATCACAAATCAGGGATATCAAACAATTCACCCATTAAATAAAATCCAAACATTCACAAGTAAACTTATTAATCAACTGATTAATTTAAATCAGATTTATTATTTAGGAATGAATCATTAATCTGGGTTAACCATCATAGTTAATTACAAATTATTTGAAAGAAATTTCCCTTTCAAATTCATTAGTTAACCTTTAATTATTAACAAATCAATCTTAATTAACGAATCAATTAATCTTTAATTATTAAATAAATCTTAATTAATCATAATTATTAATTAATCCTTTAATTATTAACAAATAATTATACTCAAACTTCAAATTATCATTCAATTTATTACATCCAGTAATTATCTATTAATTACTTACTCCTCTAAGTAATTATATTTCCCAATTTGTCAACTTATTATTCTAGATTAAACTCAAGAAATTTAACTTGGACTAATCAAATTAACTCAATTAATTACACTGAATAATTAATTCCTTAATTACTCTTATTAAGTAATTATACTTAATAATTTCACAAATGATTATTATTGAATTAATTAATCTAAATTTATTGTTGAAATTTATAACATTAATAAATTATTCAAATGATCTTAGTTAATAACTTTTATTAACTATTAAATTTTCTTTAATCGCTTTTCTAAAGAAATTTACTTATATTGATCATTATTGATGATAAACTGATTAATCATTAAGAACTCATCAATTAATGAATAATAAATCATTAATCTTCATTATTTGAAGTAACACATTCATTTTTATGATTTATTGATTATTTACAATATGTTGAAACATTGATTTCAAATTTCTTTTTTTTATATTTCAATTGATCTTAGTTAGTTTCAAAATCTGGAAATCTGGTTTAAAATTTATTTCAGGTTTTAAACTTTCTAATTTTTCAACTTGTTTAAATTTCCATTTACAATTTCAAATCTATTTTAAATTCAAACTTCTCTAATCTAAGTTTCAAACTAAACTAAGTTCATAGTTAAACTTTGATTTTAAAACTCATTTTAAACTTTGATTTGAAGTTTTAAATCCAGTTTTATATTTTAACAAAAAGAACAGGTTTTCAAATCTGTTCAATATGCTACCCGAACCAAACCCAAACCACTTCGAGTCGTACCTCCATTTGCACGAGACAAACCCGAGCTTCCAACACAACCCATCCTCTCCAGATTCGACGTGCACACTGTGCATGTGCCCAACGTCGCCGTCCTCAGATGAACGTCGCGACATTGCTCGACGATCTCTCGAACCCATACGAACTCACATCTACACTCCGATCGAACGAATTCTTCTCGAATTCGAAAACGAGTTCGAACTTCCAGATCTGGAAACACAGACGAAAAACTTCCACCAGTCCTGGCAACGCATCGCTCTCGATGCCTCGACCACCGAAGGTCCTGAAACTCCGGTCATCTACTCATCATCACTCCTCCTACCATCACCAAAAAGCACGAGCAACTCGATCACGCGTGGATGACGATCGAATCAAAATTTCCCGACCTTACAAAACTAGGTTTAGAAACTTCACGAGCTCGCCGCCGTCACCACAACTATCTGACCACCTCCACTACATTTTTCCCAGACCCTTTGATCACTCCTCCACATCCAGGAGGTGTTATCCCATTTTCTGGTCAAAACTGGAATATCAGTGATGAGTGCGTTTCTTCCACGATCGAACCAAGAAGAAGCAGCCAGCAAGCGTATTTCACTCATGATTCAAGGGCATAAGGTTCATTCGGCACCAAGAGTAACTACCTCATTCGGCACTACCTCATCCGGCACTCCCATCTATAGAATTTCATTCGGCAGCTCACTGCCAAACCAGCTACACCTCCATAAACCACCGAATCACATCCCTACCGAACCAATCCCCACTACCGATCCAAGTACCTACCAAACCTACTCACCTGCCATCTACCACCGGTCCAAGGCCTCGCCGAACCAAACAACACCGAACCAACTGCTTCACACCCCTATGCTGAACCAAACAACACCGAACCAACTGCTTCACACCCCTATGCCGAACCAACCTATCACCGGACCACATCCCTACCGAACCCCAACCTTCTCCAAGCACGGCCGAACCAAAGCTTCGCCGAACCGGAACGCTGCCAGGCCAGATTGCTTCAGCCCAGGCCCACCAGCAGCTATATACATCCAAGACCCCTGCCCCCAACCTCACTCTATAAATAGAGGGGCAGGGGTACAACAATGGGAGAGGAGTTTTGAGAGCTCAAGCACGGAAGGAACTTTCAAACACTTTTAGATACTTGTACCAAAGCTTTGTACTTGTAATCTGAGATCTAAAAGAGAAATAACATATAAAGTGGACGTAGGCACGTTCTGGCCAAACCACTATAAATCTGTGTGTCTTTTTACAGTTTAGCCCCTGCTTTTCATATATTTGCATAAGTCATCCAAATCACTAAGAACAACATAGGATCTACTAAATCATACAACTTTGAGGTGTTTGTCCATTTTTTGTGCAAACAGGAGGAAACTCGACCACCACGACACCATAGATCATTAGAGATCACCTAAATAACGAAATTCGAACAAACTCGAACTGCTCTTTTATCTTAGCTCTAAAAATCATGATTTTTGCTTTAAAAATCATGGTACGGTATATAAATTCAATCTACATACCTGAATTTAGGAATTAAGAAATTTGACTAATTTAAAGTTTGCTCAGATTTCTATGATCTCCAGGGATATTTACAAATTGTGTTGACTTGAATAAATTTTTAAAACTTAGTTTATAACCAAACAAACAACTTTCGTTTATATTTTAAGCTCTATCCGTTATTAAATCAAAGGATGAGGATTTGTTTGCGAATCTAGTCTGGAAGAAACAAGAACAGAGGTAACTAAATGTGTACAGGCAGGCATATATCTAAACATCAACATACATACATAGGAAACTACAACATACACTTTTTCCAGATATATATATACTTGCAACTAATTCAATTCTTAAAATTTAAAAAGGAATGTTACTCACAGTTGTTTTGAGAAGATGAACAGAGCTTCTTTGATGAATCAGGCTTTGAAATTGTTATTTTGAAACCTTCTTTTGATTCTCTGGTTTTATCTGAGCTAAATTGTTGTTTATATTGAAGTTTTGTTTAAGTTAAAGATGAAGCTTACATCAGATGCTACACAGTTAAATGAACGAAAAGAAATGAAGATGGTTGATATATAGGGAAGAAGTTTACAGGGTATTGATATTTGTTTGTACTGGATGATGATATGGCCTCTGTACAAAATCAAAGATTTTTTTCTTTGTGGAGGCTGATAGATTTTGGTTTGGTGGCTGACATTAATTAGCATTGTACAATCTACTCATACTAGTATCTTCTTATACAAGCCAATATATACATATTTATTTTTGTTCACTTTTTCAACTCAATGCATTTTTTTCTTGCCATGTTTCATTCTTGAATGTATATTAGTGTTCCTTTTGTAAGCTAATTCATATGTATATTTTTTTTCTTCCTTTGTTTGTTTCATATTTGAGTGTATTTCTTCTTTCTTTAATCTTATGCTTTGTAATATAAATGAATCCTTTTTTTACATGTTGTTTAAATTTAACTAATTTGTTTACTTTATATTTTTCATAGATGATTTTATAACCATTTACTTAAAATTTAAAATTCAAATCCAATATATATATATATTCAAATCTACTCATATATGCACATATACATATATATTCACATATATATATACAAGATTTAAATTAAAGTGATTAACACATATTTTACTTGAATTTGGAGAAACTCAAATCAATCTACCAATTAATTTCACAAATTTTTTTATTCAAAAATCAAATTAATTATCAATTTAAATTTATATAAAATCCGGGATCATTACAGGTTATGATAAACAATCATACATTAGCAACTATTACGACACTGTGATTAATATTGGAAATTATATTTTTAGGAGACCAACCACATCCAACTGGACATGGTTTCCTAAGTCGTAAACCTTATATCTATTGTAATATGAGTATCATTTTGCTTACATTTGACGTATCTATTGGATACTCATCGCTTTGCATTAATGCTAAAATTATTTATTTTTTACTTTTCTATGATATTCTTTATTTGTTTTTAATTTTCTCATACCTTTTTTAATTAAAATAGAGGGAGAAATAATGAGCATATTGATAGAGGGAGTACATAGTTAAAAATTAAAGAGAAACATTATACTTAGGAGGAGTTTTTATCATATAATATGCCAATGCTCTTATTCCTTTTTGTTGATGATAAAGGGGGAGAAGAACGCGCGTTTTACGAATTTTATAATATGCCAATGCTCTAGGGGAGCTACTGTTTTATATTATAAAGTTGTGTGTTTGTCATCATCAAAAAGGGGGAGAATGAAAGAACCATGTATATGGTGTTTTGATGATAAAAACCATGCAACAATGCTACTAATATGTTTATTGAGTTATTTCAGGTCAAAACGATGATGGAAAAGGTGTAAAATAAAATGGCTAAAACTATGCAAAGCAAGGATTCGAACCCGAGTGGACTGAGAGATGAGCACATGCACTTACCACTACACCATACAAGCTTTTGGAAAATACTATGATTCAGTTGACTGAAAGCCTTGTTCAGTCGACTGGACCCAGTTGACTGAATATGAACTTGTCTACTGTTTTTAGCTATGCTCTCGGGCTTGAATTTTACACTAAGCCAGTCGACTAAAACCTTCTTTCAGTCGACCGACCTAGTATAAAACAGCTAGTTTATGAAGTGTTATCTTCGTGCCTCTTCGCTCCAGAAGTTGCATCTCTCTGCTCTTATAGCCACTTCTCCTCATCAATGGTGAAATTGGAAGGTTGCAACCCTACTTTAACATCCATACAACATCTATATAAAGCCCTAACAATCCTTGAACCATAACACAACTCTATGCTTTGATTTCCACTCCTATACTCTCAATTCTAAAGCAATTCTCCGAGTTTTAAGAAATTCATCCGATTCAGAGATTTCGACTAGTTTGCTTCACCTCCACATCCCATACTCTAGTCGAATAAACTCCTTAGCCTCTACAACTCCACTCGATATCATTTGGTTTGGTTATAGGAGTCATTGTACATCAAACTGGCATTCTGTATATCAAGATATGTTGTGTCAAAGAGTAACATTTTTGTTACACTACTTGTAATTGTTGTTGAAGTCATGTTTAGTTGTTCAGGCAGGGTCTGTAAACCTGTTCCCCGGGTGAAGTGACAGTGTTGATAGTGAAATACCAAAGGGGAGCTTCGAGACTGGATGTAGGATGGAAGGTCCGAACTAGTATAAAACCGACTGTGTGATCTACTATACTATTATGCTGCATTTACATTGTGTACTACTATCGGCCATTTTCGATCCAGTGCATAGCGACTAACAAAGCTTTGGTTTCCTTCTCGGCAATGTGTAGCGACTTTGTGGCGACTTTTTTGATTTCTATAACGACCTTTAAAGTCTCTTTAACTTGAGGGGAATTAAAGTTAATAATGTAGTGGTGTGCAAATAATGAAATATATATAGCTATATACACTAAGTGTGTGTGAATGTGACAAAGAATGTAATATACATATCAAGTGTATGTTTGTGTTATAAACGAAGTTAACTGATAGTGAAATATGTATACCCTAGGTGTGTATGTGTATTATATTCTGACATGTTCCAAATTAAATAATAACTTACTTGATATAAATACTTGGTTATAAACTATATGTATAGGCTATAACTTGGGAATACCGTGTATACTATATGGGTATAAGTGTTATATTTGGTCAAGCTTGATAAGTGGATAATAACTTTGAAATTGGAAATCGGTGATTGGATGATTACTTCATTTGAATATATTAATAATGGAATGGGATGTATTGAATTAAAGACATGAGTAAAATAAAGGATTGGATATAACTTGTTCAGTTTAGTAAAATTGATCTATCATATAACAATCAGATTCAGGTTGAGGCACGCATTAGACACTACTCATGTCATAACACTGACATCGTAGTATATATAGACCGAATGGACTTCACTTACTCAGACTTATGTCTGACCCCCTCCCGTTTCCTTTTATCCATAATATTCGGGTTAAGGAAGCTCGATGAAGTGGCGGATCTGGAGATGGGAACTTGTAAATATTGTATATATTATATTGTGTAAAAGCGAAGACATATAATTATGAAGTGTGTTGTGGTTAGTATTTTATTTATGTGGATATGTAACTATGTGATTGATATATGTATATAAATAAAAGTGTGCTTATTTTAAATGGCACCAGTATTTTATTCCTTCCGCTGTGACTTCTGAAAGTGTTAGATAGTTTATTTTCGATTATATAATTAGCTCTCTCTGAATATCAACATGTATCACATGACGACTCATCATTGCCAAACTTCATTGCATGATTATGAGTTCGAAAATGGTGGGTTGTTACAAACTTTAACGACGTTTGTACTTGATATTTTTTATTTTAAAATAACTTCAATCGAGTTTGTCATTAAAATGCTGAGAATCATTGCAGTCAAAAGTAAGTTTTGTTGTAGTGAATAAAGTGCTAATAGATAAATCAAAAAGATTTACCACGTTTTGCTGTAGTGAATAAAGTGCTAATAGATAAATCAAAAGGATTTACCACACCTTCAATGGTGACATTCCTCCCCTTATACACCGCTAGAGCTGCATTCAATCTAGGAACAACATCAAGTGCATATGCTGGATCCACTTGCGTAGAAGTCTTAGGTGCATTTAGATACTCCCTCTTCATGTGCCCAAATTGGTTGCAGTTATGGCATTTGATCTTCGTACTACTCGTCCTACAATCCCCAGCCAAATCCCTTGCCTTGGCATTTCTTACACTTAAAACTTTGATTTCTTTATTTTTCCTTGAGTTTCCATTCTGCCTATATGGTGACCTTGCTGAACTGGTTTCCGGTCTGCTTTCTTAGATTCTTCTTTCCTAATTGAATTTGGCAACGCCATCTCAACCAAGCTCTCAAAAGTAGCTTTAGTAAATCAAAGGTTCAAAGAAATATCTCTCAAAGATAGACTTAATCCCTTCATAAACTTTGTCATCTTCTTCACTGGTGTATTGGTAAGGCCCAAGCCAAACTTCTCTAGCTAATTAAATTCATTTACATACTTCTTGACACCATGGTCACCTTGCTCCAAATGAATGAACTTCTCTAGCTCTACTCCCTATTTCGCCTTAGAAATAAACATAGTCTCAGAGCATCTCTTAAAATCAGTCTACGTAATCCCACTCTCATCTAATTCAACAACAATACTCCCCCACTGATTCAAGGATTCTCCTTGCAAGTGCCATGAAGCTAATTATCCCTCCATTGCATCCTCTACGCCTATCATGGCAAAAGTCCTATTATAATTGCTCAGCCATGCCCGCTTCTCAACAAATAATTCAATCCCAGAATAATTCTTTTCGCCTAAACTTTGGAAATCCCGACATAACTTAGGAAAATCCGAAACAGGCGAAGGAGCTAGTGCTGCCTCATGTGCTGGTGCTACGGGTCCTCTATTGAGGTTAAGTTCGGCTTGGCCTCTTGCTTTAAGATACCAACGGAACCATATAAGAAGGTTCATGCCCGGAACCTTGGCTGCTTCACCAGAACCACTTTCATCTTGATTGGTCATCTCAATTATCGGTAATTAGGAATTATTATCAATTTTTCTCTAAGAATATAAAGCATTATTGGAATACGAGGGTGTGTCAGTGTTATACTTATACATACATACATATACATATATAAGCACACACGTGCATACATGCACACACACATATATATAATAATTTTTGAAAATATATAATACATTCTCTCAATATGCTTAATCCCTAAAAAATCCCGAACCTAAGCACCGATACTAACTGTGACAAACCGCACCCTCAGACACACTAATTCAAAGCTTATAATGGCTTTCGAACTCGCATCATGTTAAGAAGTGCGGATCATCGGATTTTAGAACCTCACATAATACAGAGATAATTATAAATCTAACGCATTCTACACTTTCAGATCTCACAATGGAAGAAAATAAACTATAAATACCGAAAATAAGCAAATAAAGTAATAGTTATAACATAATGTAGTCTATACAATGATGTCTCCAATGACAACATAAAGTCTGGCTGATAAAATAATATAATATAAAGTATGTAGAGAATAACTATAAGTAATGTAACTCTGGGTGCCTAGTTTCCTCCTCCACGTAAGATGTCTTGGCCAAATCACATATTGGCCTGCCCTTCCGTAACGAGTACAAAATGGGAAGAAAAGGAGTAGATCATACAAAGTTTGGTGAATGAACTGTATTACTAGTGTATGGCATTCACAAGCAATTAACTTCATTTATAATCTACATGACCTAAGATGTCTATTTGTGTTTATATATTACATCTAAAGGATTTGTTTACTTTGCACATCATAGGGTGTAGTTCTTGTTACACATACATCAACAACAACCCACGAAGGTTTAACCACCAACAAAAAAAATAACTCCAAGTTTATCCCTAATATGTAGTCTTAATAAGTAACCGCCTAACCAATATTGAGTTAACATTCCCAATGGCGGACCATTTAAATCGCATATACACACTAAGCGAACATTGTAATGTATGGGTTGGCGCCGAGTTTACCACCTCAATGATTTAGGACCTACCGAAGCATTTACGTCACTTTCTCAATGGTAAACATGTCATATACTCTTTATCATTCAACTTGAAGCTAAACAAATTGCTTCTAACGATTCCCCGTAGGTTCAGCCACTACCTGGCTATATTACCCTACTATTGTGGATGTCTCTGTTTCCATTCCTCGATGTCCAACATGTGACTGGGCATGCCCCAGTAACAATAAGAGCTTCTAGTTGTGCTATCATCGCACACCTTATCGTGTTTCACTTATGCACGTCATGAAGTGTGGCCCAAGGTACGTCATCTAGTGTAGAATTGATACACTGATATTGCCTGTTGCACCACTCCATGTAGCTATGTGAATTCCTGAAAGTCGAAAAAGTTGGAATAAGTCCCTCGATTTGCCCTACTTGGCCTACATCAGATCCAGTTTCAACTTGAGCTTGCTGAAACAATTTAGACGTCTGAAAATTATTTCGGACGTCTAGCCCTTATTATAAAAATCCTTTTCAAGGTATTCAAAAATCTGATTTCTTTCTCTGAAGTTGGATTTTAATTCCAGACGTTTGAAAAAGAATTCAGATGTCTGAATCGGGTCGATTTTGAACTATTTTCTTTCGGTTTTGGTTTGTCTGACATTCAAATTTCCGAAACCAAATTCGGACGTCTGATTAACTTTTCAGACGTCTGGTTAAGGGTTTTTCCAAATTTGATAGTTTTGTTTATTTTATTGTTTAGTTTGTCTTCTTTGCCGATTCGATTATGGACTTAAGGTTCATTCTTAACCATATTTTGTATATGATATCTATTTTGTTTACACGAATTCAGCTAGTTAATTTCAATGATTATATGTATGTATGTGTATAACTTTTAGATAAACCACCTATATCCTTCAAACAAAAATATATGTAGTCCAAGTTATATAATCAATTCAAGGTAAGTAAATAGGTATTCTATTACTTTCATTTATCCAAATCAAACCAAACTTTATCGAATAAAGATTTATCTCTATACAATTAGAGATAAATTCCACTAGCCTATCTTTTTCCTCTTTTTTATAATTATTCTTATTAAATTAACACCTAGGATTTTCCACCATTACTATCCTCTTTGATTTATAGATAAAACTGTAAATTAAATAAATTTTGGTTAAAATTATTATTTCAAATTCAGAAATAATATTTTTATTAAAGTAGAGTAAAAAGAAATTTAATTACTTATGAACCATTATAACGTCGTAATCAATTAATTCACCTTTATAAAGCTTTCATCCTTCTAGTTTGATTTAAATATCCTTTCCTAGACCTCCAAGCTTGATTGGTTCGTCCTTCCTTATCTCTTTATCTTTTAGTTTTGATTCTCTCTCTTTTTTGAATTTGATATGCTTTAATTTGATTTTGGTTAATAAAATTTTAGAGAAGAGAATAAGAAGTGTTTTGATTTGAGAAGTTTAAGGAGGAAGAAGAAGAATTGTATATATAGAACTAGAAAGGTGATGACTAGGGTTTAGAATAGGAAGAAGTGAGGGTTATAGACTTATTTATAGTTGAAAACTAGGGTTATCTTGTCTAAACCCAAAATTAATAATTATGAAAATGTCATTAGTTATAGTTTTCGCTAATTTTGACCCGTTTTACCAAATTTAACAAGTTATATATGTTTCTAACTGTAAACGATATTCCATATGAAATGAAATAGGTCCAAAGGCCTAATTCAAAAGTTTGAAAAAATTTACTATTCCATCTTTTTATGTAAAATTACAATTTTACTCTTATTAATATTTTAATTTATTACTAAAATTTTTGAGGTGTTACGGTGATAATAAATCGGTGAATTTAACGAAGTAAGTGAATCCAATTTGGTATCATTATACCTTTGATAGCGCGCGCACACATACACACACGTACGTATATAAAGAGTTCATTAAATCTTTTGTCATTCTTAATGAATGGGTGCTTTGTCCTTAATTATAATGATTCAATTCACCAGTATCACATGACTCATGGTCGTATGACTAAAGAATTATTTCATAAAGATATGGCTCAGTCCATAATTTCAAAATAATTGTGAAAAAAATTAGATGCTTTTATATTTTCTATGGTTAATGCATCACTTTTGTTATGAAAACAAATACCATTATTATGATTTATGTTATAATGAATATTCACAATATTCATACTAAAATAAATTAAATGCATTTTTAGTCGATACTGAAAAACAGTAATTATTTGGTACATTATACTTGGTATATATACGAAGGCAGTCTTTAGTAACTTAATGCGTCCACTAACAAGTGTCATAGGATATGTTCCCACTATATAATAAATCATATGAAATAGCAGCTTCATTTAACCGCTAATCATGCGATTTTATTTCATCCACTACAACTATTTTACAGTCATGAGTTTCAGATCAAATATCTTAAACACAAAGAAATAACTCTCATAAAAACAATTTTCTATACGAAAATATATATGGAATAGAAATCACATTTCTCGTTTCATGTTATGTGTCTACTAGTATTTATAAAATTCTCATTTCCGATGTCACTTTATGAAGCAAAGGTGGCCATTCAATCTCTTCATCCCAAATGTGCCTGTGTTACATCTACCCACAGACATCGCTTTTCGCTTTAAATGGTCAAACCATTCAAAAGGAAACCCTTACTAAAAGACTACGCCGAAGTCTTTATAAAAGTGAATTAAAACATTCTTAACATTTAAAGGATATTAGATAAGTTGTGCTTATGTAAACTGATCGAACTGACATTTCAGTAATTGAATTCCTAGGTCCATCTAGTAGTTTTTTTATTTGTGTTACTTCTAACACAAGGTCTTCATTGTATTCAATTGTATTAAACACGTTATCTTGCACTACAGTTTACTTGCTCATTCCAAGTGAAACATTTTCATCGAGATTTCAATAACACAAACGTGACCGTTCATCATAAGACCCTCTATATACGCTCGAAAATTGATCAAACATCCATTCTTGTATTACTTTAGAGTTCAATACTCATGAGTGATCAAGGTAATAATATATTTAGTAGTTGTATAATTTAGCTCTACTACATCAAAATACTCATTCCACAACTGGCAAGCTAGTTGTAAGTGGCCTTTCGCAACTAGCAGCAGTCAGCTTTAATATGCGAAGTTGCATGCACATGTATTGATGGAATAACGTAATGATCAAGGTATTGATGAGGAGTAATACAATGAGTGCAAATAGATGCAAAACACGTAGTTGATATAGCCTGTACAATTTTTTTAAAAAAAATACATAAATACGTCGCAAACACATTATTTTAAAGAAAGAAATGTATACTGCAAAATGTCATTTTCTACCACATAGGTAGGAAATGATCTATTTTTATAATTAGATTTCTGACACAGACTAAATTTGTAATAAATTTTGAAAAGTGGTCTAAATGGGTAGAACTCGTTTGATGATGATTTCTCACCTGGATAGAGGACAAATAAAACATCATAACAGCCAAAGAATGGAGCTTTAATAAAAACTTTCTTATGCTAAAACTTCTGAAAGGTCGTCAATGCTGTGATATTATCAAACTTTTGACCACGTGGGACAAGATTAATGAGTACTGCAGTCTTTTCTGCCTCTCCACTTGCAGCATTTGCTCCCATGATACGAACTTGACTTAACTCCATTGAAACCCCAACTGCAATCTCCTGAGCTAACATTGGTGGTTTATATAGTGCTACATATAATACAAACTCGAGTTAACATTAATATAATTAAAACAAATGGAAAAAAGTATATGTATGCGATATAAATTTACCATAAACATATGAATCCGATGGCATGGGTGAAGGCAGATGCTTTGGACCATGAGCAGGAGAGGCAGATGGGCCTATTTGAAAGAAAAAAAACTAAAAAATTCTTTACATGGTAATGTATCAAAAATTATAGTCCAAGAAAAACTAGAAGACCCAGCATCTTTCCTCCTTGTTCAATCCGCAATAAATTTCTCCATTTCTATGTAATGTTTCTTATGTGTTTCCATAGCCTTAATCGACATAACTATTTCAGCAGCAGTGTGGCATATTTGGTTGGAAATAAATGCTAGAATTTTCGACAATAAGTGTCTATCAAAGGATACAAGACTGGCCTTAATCATTCTGCATTGTAATCTTATTAGTTGCAAATCGAAGTTATATAGCGATGAATGCAAAAAACGAAGCATGCTATGCAAAAGTTTTGGCCTTAGTTATATAAGTAAGACATGGAGTTTGCAACCACAAGCTAATGGAAGACTTCAAGCTCTGGCTTGGACGTTTCAAAAGGTGGCAATCTCAGATCTGGTGCGATTTTGGTCAACAATGTATGCATCTATCTTTTACTAGCGATCAAAAGAGTGAACATTCCCCATTTTAAACTATTTTGGGAAAGTTTAAGTTAAGTGAAGCAGTAAAATGAATGAAGCAGTGTTGTGTGACATGAGGAGGCTTTGACTTTATGAGAACATGCTATTATGTCTAGCTTGCAATTTATTTTCTTTTTCTTTTTTCTCTACTCCTTATTTTGAGTTGTTATCCACTCACAGTTGCTGTAACGATCCGTACTTTTGACAATTGTAAGTTATTAAATTTAATGTAATTATTGGATAAATATGGGTGGAAATAAAAATATAATGATTTGTTAATATTAATTTATTGGATAATTTAATTTGTTTAAATTTAATATTGGAGATTATTTGAATAATTGAATTATGGATTTAATATGATTAAAATGGTATAGGAAATTGATTCAAATTTTATTTAAATATGAATGAGGATTTTAACATATAAAATTGGACGTAAAAGCGAATAATTAGAAATTGGAAATTTTATATTATAGTTGACAAGTAAAAACAACAATTTTGACCACTGTCTCGGATTTCGACGAAACTAGTTTCATCGGAACCGTAATAGTGAATTATTGTAGGATTTCAAGTTTCGTAGCGTTCGGAATTTGTCGTTTGGCCGTGCGAGCTTGAAACGCGTAAAAAATTTATTAAAATAATTGACTTTGAAAAGCTATCTTCCGCATACGATCGAATTGGTTTTCGAAACTAATTTCATTGTGTTCGGAATGGGGGTAAAACATTATGAACGTCAGGCGGAATGCTTCGTTTGGAGTCCGGAAATACGCAGGCCAATCGAGTTAGATATTTTCGTTATTATAATATTGTATATATATATTTTTTCCCTTACCTATCTCATCTTACAGCCGCCAGTGTTTCCTCGTACCCTTATCCGCTCTATCATCTTATCTCTTCCCAGATTGAAAAAAATAACAGACAAACGAATTCAAAAAAAAAAGGAAACATCGAATCGAGAAAAAAAAGGGGCATTGCGCTGACGCTCGTGAAGCGCCGCGGCCATGGCGGGGTCAAAATCGAAGCGGAGGTGACGATTTTTATTTTATCTTATTTGAGTTAATTAAATTTTATAGTTATCATATATTAATAAATTCGTGTTGTGCACGTACGAGGTCCGATTCGAGCGATAAAAATTGCATTGGGATCGTATCAAAGTCGTCTTCAACTTGGAGTGAAACTGGAATTTATTTGAAGCTGAAAGTATTTTCAGTTTCAAATTGAGGTGAGTGTTTAACGCTCACAAGCACTAAATATTTTTATGATTAGTTAAATCAAAAATCATGAAGTGATTTAATTTTATTGATTGCTGCTTGATAATTTAACTGACATAAAAACCGATAAAGAAATTCATATGTTAGGATTTTGAATTAACAGTTAAATTGAAATTAACTGCTAGTTAAATTCTCAATTGCAAATAAATAGATAATTGTTGAGATTTGTTGGTTGTTTGAACGATTGTTGTGATGGATGAAATTTGGTTGATATTTTAGACGATTTGGATGTTTATTTATTTTTATATATCCCGTTATCACCCTGTAAATTATTTACAGTATATAAAACTGTAAATTTAATTATTTCGAATAAATTAAGAAATAGGTTGAAATGATATATACCTATGGTATTTATTTTGGATTGAAATGATATATATCCATCCCTGAAATTAAATTGAAATAATTGATTCACTTGGCCATAGGATAGAGAATTATATACGGACATCGGATTGGTTAAATTAAATGATTTTAAAATTTTGATTTGAAATTATTTAAATGATTTGGTTTTAAGGAAAAAATCGAATTTATGGAAGTCGAATTTATTTTTGAATTGGAGTTCGGAATGTCGAAATTTAAATTTGAAATAGAAATGTTTTAAATAATCGAAGTTGAGATTTTTAAGTTATAATCGAAATATGATGCGAATTTCAGAAAATCGTTTTTTTTAAATTAAACTTTTACTCGAACTTTGAATATTCCTAAGTAAAAGGTGATATAAAATGATATTTCGAAATTGAGCTCGGAATTTAATTATATTTGAAGATTTGGATTTTAAATTGAATATTGAAGGAAAATTTGATTTAAGTGTTTTGAATCGATATTTTGGAAATCGAACTCGTAATTAATATAAATCGAAACGGTTTAAATTTGGAATTTAAATTAATTTGGAATTGAAATTAAAATTCGACTTGAAATCAGAATTGAATCGAGTAAATCGAAATGAAAATTGATTTGGATTGGAAATTTTGGAATTGAATCAGTTTAGCTTGGAAACTATTTTTAAATAAATTATTTTAGTATAAACTATTTCAAATCTATTTTCTGTAAATATTCAAACTATTTTAATTTTCCCAACTATTTTACTATGTAAACCATTTTTAATACTCAAATTATTTTCTATTAAACTATTTTAACTATTTAACTATTTTAAAATTATTTAAACTATTTTCTAAAATTCAAACTGATCAAAGAGTGGAATGTTTATATTTAAATCTTAGATTTAAATGTGAATTGGGTTAAACTGAATTATAACCAAAACTGTAATTCGAATCAAGTTTTGATGTGAAATCGATATATCGAGTTGAATTAACATTTGAAGTAAAAATATGGTTTTTTGAAGCGAATATGATGATTTCGAAATGGATTTGATTTTAAAGCGAATATGATATTTTGATATCAAATACGAATTGTTTTCGAAATATAAAAGAACCAACCGGTGTGTAAAATGACGTTTGGTTGTTAAAAAGACTGGGGCCTCTTATTGGCACACTCTCTGTCAAAATGTCAATATTGGAACCACTTTGACAACTGTGTACGCGGTGGATGATATCCAGAATGTAATGGTTGAATTGGCGAACGCTACTGAAATGAAGTAAGAGAACGATGATGGATAGCCTTGACACTTATGTCATAATTAAAATGACTAAAACAGAAGCCTATGTCTGGCCAATGAGGTTAGCTACCTCTAGCGACGTTGATCATTTATATTACTATTGTGATTTTTGACTCGATAGGTGCACCTTTTGTTTGGATTGATAGTCGCGGTCGGCCACGAATGGGTTACGACCAACCAGAAAGAGTAAACTGGTAGAATCCTACCTTGGACATTGCCTCACATGTCTTGTCATATTTATCCCTATACGAGCCCATTACGACTTTGGTTTAGAACTGTAAAAATGTTTTAATGTGGATCAATGTAAAACCTTAATGCTATTTTGATATTTATTTTACTGATAGACATTATATATTATAGTGTATAGTATTATATATATATATATATAGTTTAACGGACCCTTAGGAGATGAAAAATCCCGTAATATCTTTTAAGTTATTGCACTCATATTTTGTGATTGATTTGACTTACATAAAAGTATTTTAGTCCTGACTCGGATGTTTTGTCTTTTCATTACACTCGGGTCAGTCCTGAGTTTTTTTCCAATGCATTGAAGATCAGTTTCTGGAGGACAAAGACGAAGTTGGTAAATTATTACTATTATTATCCCCTACATGCTATTCTGAAGTATTGATTATTTATCCCTGATGTATACATATAACTCTGATAAATATTGTATAGATTATAAACAAATGTATGAAATCGGAATTGAATCGAGTAAATCGAAATGGAAATGGAAATTGATTTGAATTGGAAATTTTGGAATTGAATTAGTTTGGCTTGGAAACTATTTTTAAATAAATTATTTTAGTATAAACTATTTCAAATCTATTTTCTTTAAATATTCAAACTATTTTAATTTTCCCAACTATTTTACTATATAAACCATTTTTAATACTCAAATTATTTTCCATTAAACTATTTAAACTATTTAACTATTTTAAAACTATTTAAACTATTTTCTAAAATTCAAACTGGTCACAGGGTGGAATGTTTATATTTAAATCTTGGATTTAAATGCGAATTGGGTTAAACTGAATTATAACCAAAACTGTAATTCGAATCAAGTTTTGAAGTGAAATCGATATATCGAGCTGCATTAACATTTGAAGTAAAAATATGGTTTTTTTGAAGCGGGTATGATGATTTAGAAATGGATTTGATTTTGAAGCGAATATGATATTTTGATATCAAGTACGAATTATTTTTGAAATATAAAAGAACCAATCGGTATGTAAAATGACGTTTGGTTGTTAAAAAGACCGGGGCCTCTTATTGGCACACTCTCTGTCAAAGTGTCAATATTGAAATCACTTTGACAACTGTGTACGCGGTGGATGATATCCAGAATGTAATGGTTGAATTGGCGAACGTTACTGAAATGAAGTAAGAGAACGATGATGGATAGCCTTGACACTTGTGTCATAATTAAAATGACTAAAACAGAAGCATATGTCAGGCCAATGAGGTTAGCTACCTCTAGCGACGTTGATCATTCATATTACTATTGTGATTTTTGACTCGATGGGTGCACCTTTTGTTTAGATTGATAGTCGCGGTCGGCCACAGATGGGTTACGACCAGCCAGAAAGAGTAAACGAGTAGAATCCTACCTTGGGCATTGCCTCACGTGCCTTGTCATATTTATCCCTATACGAGCTCATTACGACTTTGGTTTAGAACTGTAAAAATGTATTAAGGTGGATCAATGTAAAGCCTTAATACTATTTTGATATTTATTTTACTGATAGACATTATATACTATAGCGTATACTATTATATATAAATAGTTTAACGGATCCTTAGAAGATGGAAAATCCTGCAACATCTCTTAAGTTATTGCATTCATATTTTGTGATTGATTTGACTTACATAAGAGTATTTTAATCATGACTCAAATGTTTTGTCTTTTCATTACGCTCGGGTCAGTCCTGAGTTTTTTCCAATGCATTGAAGATCAGCTTCTGGAGGACGAAGACGAAGTTGGTATATTATTACTATTATTATCCCCTACATCATGCTATTCTGCAGTATTGATTATTTATCCCTGATGTATACATATAACTCTGATAAATGTTGTATAGATTATAATCAAATGTATGAATTATGATATAAACCAAGGTTCAAGAACTCGGTTTCGGTCAATTGAAATTTTATTAGTTTCGGACGATTTTGAAAATTTTGGAAGTTTCGGTCTTGCTTTCGGTTTCGGTCCCGATTTCAGTTTTCTTAACAATTAGATTAAATTATAACAACTGAATCAAACTATACTTAGATTAAATTACACTAAATTATAACTTAATTAAACTTAATAATATAATATAATTAAAGCTTAACATTACACACACAACTCAATATACTTAAACCCAAAATAAACAATTTCAGTCCATATAACTTACATATGGATAAACCCAAAATAGTTAAACTAAGGAAAATTAAACTAATTTCAGCCCAAGTAGCACAGCCCAACACTGCCTAATCCAACACAGCCTAATCCAACACAGCAGATTAAATATAACTTAATACAGCCAACACGCAAACAGACAGTAGATTAAATGGAATTAGGGCAAAATCTGCCGCTCAAATTTTCATTTGTCACTCAAATCCAAAGCAAAATCCAAAAGGGAAAAACGTTGAAGAGCGAAAAAAAGAGGAAAGCTTCATCAAGGATCTTGCTCGATCTTCACTACCCTACACTTCGAGGTCGATCTTGCTGCCGAGGATGAGAAGTTGATGTCGATCTTCCTTCGGGTAATTTGTTCTTTCGATTTCAGTAGTGAGGTCGATCTATAACTTCTTCTTTTTCTACATCTTAACCGAAACCGAATTTTTCAATCGATTTCGGTTCGCTTACCAACGGCAGCGGTACGGTACCCCCGAAATTTAGGGGTACCGTCTGAAATCTTAAACCATGATATAAACAGCTTGATGAACTGATATTTGACTATTATATTTTATCGTTTCCGCTGTGAGATTCTGTGTTTTGTTTTCTTCTTCTTTCTTATTTTTCTTATTTAACCACATTGATTATCTACATTCCGGATTGTTTAAATTGGACATGTGTGGATTATTGTCGATTTAAATCTTCCGAAATGTGGATCGTCACAGTTGCTCTTTATTCTACGAGTGAGTTTTGTTTCGTTCACTCATCACTTGTATTACCTTAAGGACTACTCAACAATGTAAATTCCCCACATATGTTAATAAAATACCAACTTTCAAAAAAATCTGAATATTAAATAAAAGCATAGAGCTTATTAGGTATTAGGTTCAGGCTATCAGTTAAGCTAATCCAAACCTATCTAAATTAGCAACCACTAACCCTGATCTCATTTTCGCACCTACCTATTATTTCTCATAAAAAATGTTACTAATCCTCTTTTCTAAATTAATCGATTCTACCTCAAATCCTATTAAATAAACTGATCTAAAATTAGAAGAAGACTATGGAAACACATAAGAAACATTAAAATATAGAAATGGAGAAACCAATTGCAGATTGAATAAGGAATGGTACCTGGTCTTCTAGTTTTTCTTGGACTTTAGTGTGTTTGTGATTCCTCATATATGAACAACTACAAGAAATTAAGAAGTATGTCTGCAAATTATAATAGAGCAGACCAAAAAAATCACAGAATATAGCAAAATTTGTCCCAATTCTACAACCACATTCATAACCGACGGCCAATTTGCAACTGTAGCATATATAATAGCACTTACCTTTAGAATCATGGTTGCCAAAAAGACCAACCGCAATACAGAATATCCACAAGCATGCCATTACACTACTTCTGTCTTATTCCAAACCCACAAAACCTCAGCTTTCTATGCAAATCTCATCTCAGTCCAACAAATAACTCAGAAGTCAGAAAAACTATGAATGAATAGGACCGACAGGCCCATGTCCTATAATTTGAAGTAAAAAAAACCCAATTTACAAAACTCGATTCTTGATGGAAAACAAACATTACATCGATGGTGGATCCATCTAGGTTCCAATCGACACTTCCATGACTAGCATCATTACTCCTTCCGTCTCCGGTTGGAGCCTTCGGGTTGGAGAACGCGTACCATCTCCTGAGGTCCTTCGAGTTCGAGCTGGCAGGATCGTTCTTCGAGTTCGATTTTCGTTTTCAAATTGGATCATAGGATTGTCTGATGGGTTTGGATTTGAATTTGAAAGTGAATTCAGGGAACTGGGTATGAGGAGTGCTGTAGGTAAAATAACATAGACGGAATTGGGAGAGAAGTTGAAAATTTTAGCTCGGAGCCAAAAGTTTTGTTTTGGAGCCGGAAAATTTGTAATACTTCGTAGGACTTTGCTGTAGATCCAGAAAATAGGGATGCGGGAATGTGCGAATTGGAATTTGAATGGTATTCAGGGGTAGCTGATATTTTCGTGGTTCAGATGACTCCCATGTTGATTCGAGCATGTTTCCTTTAGGCCTTTTAGCATTAGCGTACTTGGTATTGTAGAAACTTATAATACTTATTAATTATGGACTAAATATTAGTTTTAATTATTAATTATTATTTATTAAATAATTATTATAATTTATTATCAATTAAGTATTACATATTAAATATTAAATACTAATAGTAATAATTGTAAAATATAATAAAGAAGTAGTAACTAAATAATAATAATAATAATTTAGTATGTACTATTTAATTTCACCTCGAACTTCAAATTCCAACACAAATGGTATATACCGTTTTTCGAACGGGGCGTGTGCGTTAAGTTGGAGTCTAAATTTTAAACATTTGGAGTCAAAATTTTATATAAAATTTTAGAGGTTGGAGCCAAGATTTTAGAGGTTGAAACCAAAATTTTAAAGGTTGGAGCCAAAATTTGTTTATAATATAAGTTGAAGTTTTATAAATATTAAGTAGACTATTAAGTGAAAATTTTCAGTGAATGTGAATGGTCCAATTTGAAGTATTATAAACCTGAATTAATTTTTTTCTAAAAGAAATTACTATATAAATATTTATTCAAATTCAAACGAGATTTACCATTTTTGAACATTTTGAACTGTCCTATTTTTTATCATATTTTTTCTAATTTTTACTAAACAATGACATTATTCATTTATAATTTAATATTAATCTAAATATTGAATTTAATATTTAATATTAATTTAAATAACAATTGAATATAAATTTAAAAATACTTAAAACAAATTAAAAACAATAATATCAACAATATTGATAACAAACAATTAATTAATTCATAAAAATACCTCTTTCAAATACACATTATAAATTAGTTCATAAAAAAATTATTATTAATTATTAATTACTATTTAATAGTACTTATTAATCAATTATCATTTATTTATTGATTATTAATTTATTAATTAATAATTATTTATTTATTATTAGTACAAATCATTTCATATTTCGAATTAATTTTTAATTATTATCCATTAATTTATTATTATTATTATTAATTTTAAAATATTAAATACTAAATGTTTCTTCTTAATTATTAATATTGCTTATTAATTAAACATTTGATAATTAATTATTTAATAGTAATTACTAATATTAAATATTATTAATACTAAATACTAAAAGCTTATTATATAATTATTAGTAATTAATTATTTAATAGTAATTATTAATTAATAATTAGTAAAAATTAATTATTAAATATTAAATATTATTTCTTATTTATTAAATATTACTTATTAATTAAAGAGTAAATGTTAAAAATTAATTATTAAATAATAAGTATTAATTATTTAATATTAATTATTAATTATTAAATGTAATCAATGAATATTAACTATAATTTACTAATTATTACTAATTAATTATTAAAAATTATTATATATAAAAATAATGTTAATTATTGATATTAATTAGTAATTATAAATTATTTATTGACGTTGATTATAATAAATTATAAATAAAGATATATATAAGCCGTCGTTTACAATTATAAATTAATATTTACAAATTATATAAGTAATTTTTAATTATTTACTATTAATTAAAATATTTAAGCGAAAACCTTTGTGTTCACTCATATTATTGTTTGTAATTAACAACGTTACTTAAAAGTGGTTACATGATCACTTAAAACTTATGTGTAGGACAATGGTTATAAATAAATATTTACAACGATCAAAATTAATTAGGTGTTACATATCTCTATTACAACTAGCTAAAAGAAATAGTTTTTTAAAATATATTTATTATAACTGATAGGAAAACCAAGTTGTTAAAAATATGTTTATTGCCACTTGCAAGAAAGGTATTTGTTAAAAATATGTTTATTGCAACTAGTAGGAAAACACAGTTGCTAGAAATATGTTTATTGCAACTCGTAAGGAAAGCTCAGTTGTTAAAAATATGTTTATTGCAACTGGTAGGAAAACGCAATTGTTAAAAATATTACTTATTAATATTAAATACTAAATGCTTATTATATAATAATTAATCGTTAATTATTTAATAATAATAATTATTGAAAATTAATTGTTAAATATTAAATATTATTTCTTAATTATTAAATATTACTTATTAATTAAATGTTATACATTAATTATTAATTATTTAATAATAATTATTTAATAATAATTATCAATTATATTTATTAATTATTAAATGTAATTAATAACTATTAACTATGATTTACTAATTATTAATAATTAACTATAATAGATTATTAAATATAAAAAATAATTTTATTTATTGATAATAATTAGTAATTATATATAATTTATTGATAGTCGTTGATTATAATAAATTATAAATAAAGACATATATAAGATGTCATTATAATTGTTAATTATAAATTAGTATTTACAAATTAGTAAGTAAGTACGTATTAGTTATGTGTTATTAATTAAAATATCCAAGTGGAAATCTTTGTGTTCACTCAGATTATTGTTTGTAATTAACAATGTTTACTTAAAAGTGGTTGCACAACCACTTAAATATTTACAACGGTCAAAATTAATTAGCCATTGTAGATCTCTATTACGACTGGCTAAAAGAAACAGTTATTAAAGATATATTTATTGTAGTTGGCAGGAAAACGCAATTATTAAAACTATGTTTATCACAACTGGTAGAAAAGCGCAGTTGTTAAAAATATGTTTATTGTAACTGGTAGGAAAATGAAGTAGTTAAAAATATATTCATTGCAACTGACAGGAAAACGTAGTTGTTAAAAATATGTTTATTGCAATTAGCAGGAAAACACAGTTGTTAAAATATGTTTATTGCAACTATCAGAAAATGCCAGTTGTTAAAGCTCATTTATTACAACTGTTAGGAAATGCTAGTTATTAAAAATCATTTATTGCTACTGTCATATGGTGCCAATTGTAAATAGCAAGGTGCAATAGGGTAACTTTCTTGTAATGTTCATGGGTCTTAAAGTGAAAACATGCTACATTATTTACTAGTAAGTATATTTATATTTCTTTATCGAACCTAATTTGATTCATTAGTATATTTCAATCGATAAACAATTTTATCAGTCAGATTAGTTGCATCTTAGCGGTTTATTATTTGCGTAGGTATGTAATAATTCCTTAAATGAGTAGAAAATCTCAGGATCGAAAAGTGCTTTGTGATGGCCTGAATTTAAAAGGGGGTGAGGCAGTGGTGGACCTTCTTACATCCATAGCCTATGAAAGTATGTTTTTTTTAAATATATTAGAATGGTTAGATTTAATCATTTCGTTTTTCTAATATGGCTCCGATAAGATTTTTGTATTTCTCCAAACCCTAAGAAATATATAGAAACCGTTAGATTTCTCTTGTGAGTGCTACGACTCTCTTGCCTTGGGATTTTAACATTCAGTTTGCTCAACAAATTATAGCCCCGCAGGCGATGGATAACTCTTTATCGATTACATGGTATATACAACTTTTGACTGCGATCTTTGCACTATTCTCGATCTTGACCTTAACTTTTCTCAACAAATCAAAAGAAATTATTCACTCTTATCTATCAATTCTCGATGGCCTTAGTATAATGCTATGTAACTAGAGTTTGATCAACAAATACATGCATGTATCTTACTTCGTCTAAGGAATATATTAATAATACTACACATAACAGCTCTAGCTTGGGTTTGCTCAACAACTACTGCGTATGCAAGTAATCTATCAACATAAACGATAAAGGGAAACTATATTAAAGATTTATTAGATATAGAATAAGTGATGCCCTAGAATGAGTTGAGTGTGCTATATATACGAGAGCGTATTTGTATTTGTTTTAAATGTATACATTAAAGGTATTCCACTTAAGAAAATTAAAAGATCTTATATATAGGTAAAGCACGGTTCGTAAGTGTAGTTTAGTTAATGTATGTGTTAATGATATTCATTTATTATCCCTAATTGATTGGTTTAGTTATGCTCGGTAGTTTATGAGCATTGTTACCATTTGTAGAATGGTTGTCATGCTCGGCCAGTTTATAAGCATTTATTATCTCTGATTGATTTATTTAATTAGTGCTCGACCAGTTTGTGAGCATTTATTATTGTTTATTGATTGTTGATTTGTGTTCAACCAGTTTATCAGCAATTTACCTTTTTACCGCATGGGTTGGGTAGACGGTAATCGTGGGTGCATTGAAACGAACACCTTGTGAATTTAATTTCACAGTTTGACTATAAGATGTTTAGTTATAATGTTAGGTTAGAAGTTAACTCTAATGAAAGAAGTTTAGTATAAATTTTCTAAGAAAGTGAATTTATATAAGTATGATTTATAAATTATAGTTTATAAACAAGAGGATTTAAACTGATATATTGAGGACTTATATCCCGGTATCTTTGAAAATGGTTTCCAAAATTTTAGAGAAAATAATAACATTATTATTTAAAAGAATTTTTAAATGGTAATATTTTGAAAAGAGTTTTAAGATTTGCTTGAGCTCGAAGTTGCTCTCGTTAGTAGCGAGTCGATTCAAAACAAAGTATTTTTATGTTATATAGTTCGAGTGGTTGGAAATGACTAAAAATGGGTAAGGGATGTATTCTGTTGGTAAAAACTTCTCGTGAGTATTACCCTTCTTAGTATAGTACAACCTAGTAGGACCTGTTTCCTTGGTATCATTTTGCCATTACTCAATCTATTTGTGTATTTTCTAAGGATTTTAAAGTAAATATTTGAAAATTTGGTTTATAAATTGAGATCATGATACTAAGTACTATTATACGAAGTATTTTATGCTGCTTTGAATAAGATTTTGATTTAATCTCAAAAGTATGATTTGATATACATAAGATGTATGTATATATTATTATTTCAAAGGATTTGAAATAAAACCCAGGTATTTAGTTCTAAAGTGTTCCTTAAAGAAATTTGATATAAAATGCAAAGTAGTAAAATACAGAGTTCTTTTGTTAATACAGATATTGATACGAGCTTTCTGTAAAAGATATTTGTATGCATACTATGTTGGAAGCACGAGCGGTAGTGGCATAGCCAAATGATTATGAAACCTTTTCTTTTTTTCCCTTTAAAGTAAAGGGTGTCTAATAAATAAGTGAAACTTTGATGAGTTATTTTTTTACGCATGTACCTTATACATTAGGACAATGTGGTATATTCTTCATAGTATGATGTGTTTGTTTGGTGGTTTTCGTTTATTTGGTAATTTTCATTTGTTAGAACGAAATGGATTTTTCAACGATTTTTGATAGTATGAAATTTCTGGATTGTTATAGGATTTGAAGCTGAGTGTTTTTGAAAATATAATGATGAGTTTTTTAAACTCTTGAATTGAGAAGGTAGTAAGTTAACACAACTTTTAAATTGGTTTGAACATCCTTGTTATGTAAACCAATGTTAGTAGACTAACTAATATACGTTTTTACCTTAGGGGTGTCTGAGGAAAGTGGACTTTAGGTTGGAGTTTGGATACTAGTGTCCTACCCCTCCTAGCTACTTGCTTATCCTGATGGATACAGAAGTCGAAAAGGTTGATTGAGTTATAAAACCCAGATTTATTTTGGGCCTTCATCTGAATTTTAGAAAGTAAAATGAATTTGATGTTTTGTATATACCCTTAGGATGTAGTAGAGTATTATACCAGTGTAAACTTAAGTTGTTTTTTATGAAATATTTTATAAATAGAGTTATGCCTTTGTGAAATGTTTATAAACTTAAGTTATATTTTATGAAATGTTTCATAAATGGTTTTGAGTATTAAATGAGGTACTATTTGTGTAAATGATGTGATACAAAAAAGTAATTGGTATAGTTAAAGAAACCAATAGGATAAAATACGTAAGTTGTACATAGGTCATTTTATTCACATGACGGTTCTTAATCTAAGATTCAGGTATAGGGTTTCTTAGTGATTTACACCAATCCGGACTAAGATTTTTCACTCGATTCTCAACGGTAAACACTTGAAACGGATTCTTGATATGATCATAAAGTTTTCTATCATAGTATATGGATATATAAGGGAAATAGAGTTTCTAATCGAGGAAACTAATTGTAACGACTCGTAAATTTTGATAATTAAAACTATAAAATTTAATAAGATTTTAGAATTTAATATTGGGAGAAATAAAATTTATGATTTATAAATGGAATGGATTATTAGAATTAAATTTAATAATGTTAATTTAATTTGACTGATAATCATTTTAATGCAATATCAATCAACTGAAATAATTGTAAAGTTAATTTGGTTATAATTGTAAATAAGGAATTAAATTGGAAATTAATGGAATTAATGAAATTAAATATTACAGTTAATATGAGTTTAAGTGATAACTGAAGAATATGAGTGTTATAGAATGAAATAAAGTGTAAATTAACGTTAATTATATTCATATGATATTTTATGATTTAATAATAAGAGTGAGAATCAAAATAAAATAATTTATTGAAATTAAAATATAATTAATTGGAAATTTAATTACAGTTGTAATTGGACACTGAAATTTGTGCAATATTTAATATTGGATTTAACATGGAAAATTTATTTTAAAGGATTATAATTTCTATGAAATCTAGAATGATGAAATTGTTAATTATTAAATTTGAATTTAAAAGTGATTAAATTAATTTAATAATAATTCATTTAATCAATGTGAAAATTAGCCATTTTAGCCACTATCTCGGATTTCGACGAAACCAGTTTCATCGGATCCATAACAGTGAATTATTGTAAGATTTCAAGTTTCTTAGCGATTGGACTTGTCGTTTGATCATGTGGGCTTGAAACGCGTAGAAATCAATTTAATAAATTCAATTAAAAGTATCTAGTTTTAAAGCTAATTTCTGTATACAATGGAATTAGGGTTTGAAACTAGTTCCATTGAGCTTAAAAATATCAAAAAAATCTATTTTAATATATGGGATGACCTAATTTCGTTTCGGAAACGAAACTGGCTTTTCCGGCTATCGGTTCGACCCAATTCGATCTGTCCATTTGTTTTTATCTAACTTTGCCTATATATAGGTTGTTATAAACTCTAGCAGCCTTTTTATTTTATTTTGGTTGTACGTACATTTCCTTCTCAACTCCTCTTTTCAATGGTAGACAAACCAAAACCTAATTCCCAAATTCAATTTCAAATCAAAATCAAGTCGAAAAAAATTTAAACTCCTCAAACTATGTCATATTATATATCGTTAGAAAACTCTCGACGAGCGCAATCTTCTATTGCAGTTCGTTTTTGATTCGAGTCACGGTTTGGACATAAATCGACGATCTTTCTCAACCGTCCATTTCTAGGGTTTCGCGATCGACGGTGGATGGTCAATTATACGACGATTGGAGGGTATAGGCGTGTAGAGGAGGATTTTTGGAGTCGATCTATACGGTTACATCTTGTCGTAGATGCCTAAATTCGCCAGAATTTGCTTACTTCGTGGGCAGCGACGTGGGCAGAGGCGGTAGAGTATGGGGGAAGCGGCGACATGCTCAAATCGTGGTAGAAATCATCGTGGCAGCGGCGAAAATTCATGGAAGCGTGTCGGCTAGGAGTGGTTTTCGCGTACGAGAGATGGTCGAGGGTTTCATTGATGATAGAGATGATGACGGGGTATTCTTTTGCTTTGTTTATTTTTAATTTAATTTTAAAATTTTAACGTTCTAATATCGATAACTTTTGCATAAGAGCTCAGATTTGGGCACAGTTTCTTCCGTTGCGATCGTATCGAAATTCCAGACATTATGGAGCTGGTTTGGCTGAATTCTGAGATTGTTAGAATTTTGGGCTTTATTTGGATTTTAAATCGATTTGAAATCAAAGGTGAGTATTTTAACCCACTCACGAATACTAAACCATCTTATGTTAGTTAAATTTAATTTATGATGCGATTAGAAATTTATTGATTGCTGTTTGTTATTTTAAAATTGTCATTTAAATTTATTTTGAATTTATATTGAATTTGATTGCCATTTTAAATTAATATTGGAATTAAATTGTTTGTTAAATACCTGATTGATAACCAGTTCATTTGTTGTAATTTATTGGTTGATTTAAATGATGGTTGTGATGGATGTTTAATTATTGATATTTGGATGATTGGATGTATGTTTATTTATATGTTGTTATCACACTGCAAGTTCTCTTAGTTATTATTAGGAACATCACTATGGGTTGAAATGATACATACCCGAACGATCTTATAAATTAGGGAAAAATCGTTATGGGTTGAAATGATAAACTCGAGCGATTTTATGGATTTTGAATTTTATTCGGGATTACGGGTTGAAATGATATATACCCGTAAATTTAAATTATTGCGTGTTGAAATGATATATATCCGTATCACTTGACCATAGGGTAGAAAATTATATACGGACACCGGATTAGTTAAATTAAATGATTTTAAATCCTTAAATTTTGAATCTAGTTAAATGATATTATTAAATAAAATTTGATTTATATGAACTTAATTATTTTCAAAATACAAGCTTTGAAATGTTGAATTGAAAATTTGTTTAAATAAATTGTTTAAGGAATTTAAATTGGAATCTTAAAGTTGCATTTTGAAATATAAATGAAATTTATCAAAATTGAGTTATTGTAAATGTTTGAATATTTAAACTTTGAAACCTATTGAATTTGAAGTGGTTTAAATTTGTAGTTCAAATATGAATTTGAAATCGATAAATTGAAATGGTTTTAATGAGAACTTGAATTGAAACCTTTAGCCTTTTGAATTGAAATTGTTGAACCGAGATTGATTTAAATTGAATTTTGGAACTAAAGTTGATTTGAATTGATTTGTGAAATTGGAAGAAACAATTCTAATTTGAAACTATTTCTATATAAACTCTTTTAATATACAAACTCTTTTAACATATGAACTATTTTTCTCATACAAACCATCTTAATATATTAATAAATTTTAATACATCAACTATTTTAATATATAACCTATTTTAATATATGAACTATTTTTAATATATAAACTTTTTTAATCTATAACTTATTTTTAATATATTAACATCTTAATATATATGTTATTTTAAATTTATAAACAACTTTTAATATATATTTTAATATAACCTATTTTAATATATCAACTATTTCTAATATATAAACTATTTAATCTATAACCTATTTTAAAAATATAAATTATTTTTTTGTATAACTATTCTAATATGTAAACTAATTCCAATATTTAAACTGTTTATAGTTGGAACTGTTATGATTTAGATTTAATTGATTTAAATGTGAATATTTTGATATGATGGTTTAACCTGTTTTGTGGTTATGATTGTGAAATTGAATATGATTTCGAAAGTGATATGATTTAAAGTGAATAATGGTTTCGAAAGTGAATATGATTTCGAAAGTGATATGATTTTGAAGTGAATATGATATTTTGAAATCAATTATGAATCGGTTTTGGAAATGTAAAAGAACCAACCGGTGTGAAATAACCGTTTGGTTGTTAAAAAGACCGGGATCGAATATTGTCATACTCTTTGCCAATACCGAAAACCACTTTAACAACTGTGCACGTGGTGGAGAATCCAGAATGAAGTAGGATGGTTTGGCGAACGCTACTGCAATGAAGTAAGAGAACGATGATGGATAGCCTTGACTTTCCAGTCATAATTAGAATGACTAAAGCAGGAGCTGTACCGTGCCAAGTGGGGTCGCTCCCTCTATCAGGCACATTTCTTCGATACCATATTTATTGCTTTGTGATTGATTTGGTGGCCATCCTCGATTTGATTATGGGAGTGTGTTTTGAGGTGGCGGTAGTAGCTACTATGTGTTACCACCAGTCCGGGAGTGCAAAACGGTAGTATCCTACCTTGGGCATTGCCTCGCGTGCCTTGTCATATTTATCCTGATCGTGCCCACTACGAGTTTGGTTTGTGTTGTACACTATGGAGTGCCCTCTGATAGCCCTCCAATTTACGTAGGAATTACGGTACTATATAGACTACGGCGTTTATATTAAATATGTTAAGGGGGATATGGGTAACGCCTTAAAGCTATTTAATACTTTACTTTACTGTAGACATATTATAATAGCGTATTGTACTATGTATGTAGATAGTTTAACAGATCCTTAGGAGATGGAATCCCGAACATCTCTTAAGTTATTGCACGCAAGACACTGGAGAGGAGATGTAAAATCCCGTAAACATCTCTGAAGCCGTTGCACTCATATTTATTTATTGTTGATTTAACTTACATAAGATCTTTTAGTTCTAACTCGAGTGTTTTGTCTTTTCATTACGCTCGGGTCAGTCTGAGCTTTTTAGTGTATTGAAGACCATTTTATTGGAAGGATGAAAACGGAGATTAGTCTACTATTTATTATATTTATTCCACTACATCATGTTGTTCCGCTGCATTATTTATTTATTCCTGCTGTATGTGTAACTCTGATTTGTATTGTAAAAGTGTAATCAAATGTTATTTGAAAACAGCTTCATGAACTGTTTATTTGATTATTATATTTTGTCATTCCGCTGTGAGATTCTGTGTTTTGTTTTTCTTTCTTTTCTCTTATTTTCTTATTTACCCCATTAACATTTCTCCCTTTTGAATGGTTTGAGTTGACATGTGTGGTTTATTGTCGATTTAAACCGTCCAAAAAGATGGGTCGTTACATTTGGTATCAGAGTGAGGTTTAGCGATAACCTTAGCTTTATGGGATCTAACTCATTAGAGATAGGGTAGTAATACCCTAGAATGAGTTTGCCTGAGTGTATATATATGAGAGAGCATACTTGTTAGTGTTATAAAATGTTTTTATTTTGTGTTAATTTGTTATGTTTAGTATTTATAAATTCTGGTCGGTACATAGGATGCTATGGCATCGATAGGGATTTCTAAACACTTAATAGGGTAGACCGACACAATATTGTTTTTGAAATATAGGTAAATGAAATAATTTTATCTAGCATTATTTTTTGTATAATAAAAGAATAATTTTTATAAATGGATATAGTTGTATGTGATATATTTGTTTGTTAGGAAGTGAAATCTTATAAATATTGGTTGTAAAATAAAATTTACAAATGAAGTAAATAAGAACTGGAAATTTGAGAACTTAAGTTCCGGGGTTTGAAATTTGTTTTCAAAAGATTTTGGAATATAATATTAGTATTATTTGGAAGTATTTTCGGATATAAATATTTTTAAAGTGATTTAAAAGAAATGTTTCTAAAAGAATTTTAAAAGTAAATACGTTCTGTACTCCCCTCTTCTGTCGCTGGAAAATAATTTTGGTGATGAGTGCACACATCATTGACATTTATTTTCGAGTTTCAAGTGGAAAAACCGATGTAGTAGTTTTACTACACATTTGTTTTGATAAACAAATCTTAATTTTTAATTTCTAAATATGATTGGATATAAAAGCTATGAGTATATATATATTTATTTTAAATGATTTGAAATGGAACCCGGTATTTAATTCTTAAATTTCTACAAATTAGGGATTTCAATTATTGTAATGAAATGAAATCTTAACTATTTTAATAATTGGAAACTTCTAAAATGAAAAATAAGAAATTAGAAGCTAAGTGATTAATGAAATATATAAGAAATTGGAAATTTGTAACTTGTAAATCAAAAGATATGAAAATTTAGAAGATGTAATTATTGAACATTTTGTTAACTAAAATGAATAAGATAAATTTGTGTAACATTTAATTACATTCTTAAAACATATATATAACTTACCAGAAATGTTTAAAAAGTTGTAATGTTAAATAGGAATATGTAACAGAATATTATACAAGTAAAACTTAAGTAATGAAAGTGTTCAAATGGAAATGTTTTCTATAAATAAGAATTTTGATGTACAAGAAATGTTATAAGCATAAGTTAATGTTTTGAAATGCTAATAATTAGATTGAATTGTAAAAAGTGAGTATAATCTAATAAAATGTTTATAAAATTATGAAATGACTGAAATGATTCTCAATAAGCTTATTATTAGTTGATACTATAAAAGAAAGGATGAATGTAAATTTAAAGGTTAAGAAACTTAAATATGAATTTATTCACTAATGAATATTAATATTAAATGGAAATCAAGTATATAATTAAATAATAAATGTGAATTAAACTGCAATAAAATGTATATAATACTTAAATAATGAATTCATTGATTATCTTAAATATTGAATGTGAAATAATTTATGCAAGTAAATGAATGAATGAAAAAAAGAAGACATTGTATGAATGAATGAAAATAAATGAATGTAAATGATGAAAAAGAAACCAATCGAAAAAACTTAAATAATGTGTTAAATTCTTTGTTGTTTGGCTTATGGGATGTTTGGGAAATGATACTTTGATTTGTTTAAGGTTGTATGAGTAATCTATTAAGAAATTACCAAAGGTTGTTGAGCGTAAGGTATACTTGGTAGTTATTTAACACCCTTGAACGATGAGAAGTTTGTAAAACCTGAACAAACCATTAGTTTTGGTTGCTATGGATGTATGGTTGATTCTTTTGTTGCATATGATGGTTGTGTTGTTTTGTTTGCATATGTTCTGTGTTGATTTTCTTTTGTTACTAATTGAAAACACTAAATATTTCTCTTGTACATTATTCTCATTACTTTGGATTATATAAGTGAAATGCAAGATTATGGAAGCAATAGCCACTGCTTTTGGTTTCATAAATTAAGCGTTGTTTGCCCGACAAATAGATACGTTTTCGGATTACGGTTTTGCAACGATATTTTTTTCCCATGGTTGGGATATTTTATTATTGAAATATGATATATATATATATATTGAAATTATTGATATTATTATTTTTTTGGACCTATCCGTACAATGGAGGCTCTACCGAAATTTTTCATGAATTTGACACTTAGAAATTTTTTGTGAAAGTGAAAATATTTTCAAACTTTTATTAAACTTGGATATGGAAGATTTAATTGTTTATAAATTTATATATTTTATTTAAATACTTAATTATGTAAGTTTAAAGTGTTTACAAATTGATTATTGAATAAAAATCTATTAGTTTCTTAATTCCTCCTTTTTCCTTTTCGTGGACGAAAAGTTTTGAGTGGGGGAGAGTGTAACGACCCGTAAATTTTGATAATTGAAACAATAAAATTTAATAAGATTTTAGAATTTAATATTGGTAGAAATAAAATTTATGATTTATAAATGGAATGAATTATTAGAATTAAATTTAATAATGTTAATTTAATGTGACTGATAATCATTTTAATGCAATTTCAATCAATTGAAATAATTGTAAATTTAATTTGGTTATAATTGTAAATAAGGAATTAAATTGGCAATTAATGGAATTAATGAAATTAAATATTACAGTTAATACGAGTTTAAGTGATAACTGAAGAATATGAGTGTAATAGAATAAAATAAAGTGTACATTAATGTTAATTATATTCATATGATATTTTATGATTTAATAATAAGATTGAGAATCAAAATAAAAGAATTTATGAAATTAAAATATAATTAATTGGAAATTTAATTACAGTTGTAATTGGACACTAAAATTTGTGCAATATTTAATATTGGATTTAACATGAAAAATTAATTTTAAAGGATTATAATTTCTATGAAACCTAGAATGATGAAATTGTTAATTATTAAATTTGAATTTAAAAGTGGTTAAATTAATTTAATAATAATTTATTTAATTAACATTAAAATTAGCCATTTTAGCCACTGTCTTGGATTTCGATGAAACCAGTTTCATCAGATCCGTAACAGTGAATTATTGTAAGATTTCAAGTTTCGTAGTGATCAGACTTGTCGTTTGATCGTGCGGGCTTGAAATGCGTAGAAATCAATTTAATGAATTCAATGAAAATAATCTGATTTTAAAGCTAACTTCTGTATACAATGGAATTAGGGTTTGAAAGTAGTTCCATTGAGCTTAAAAATATCAAAAACATCTATTTTGATATATGGGATGACCTAATTTCGTTTTGGAAACGAAAAGGGCTTTTTGGGTCATCGTTATCGTTTCGACCCAATTCGATATGTCCATTTATTCTTATCTAACTTTGCCTATATATAGGCTGTTATAAACCCTAGCAGCCTTTTTATTTTATTTTGTCTGTACGTACATTTCCTTCTCATCTCATCTTTCCAATGGTAGACAAAACAAAACCTAGTTCCCAAATTCAATTTCAAATCGAAATCAAATCGAAAAAATTTAAACTTCTCAAACTATGTCATATTATATATCGTTGGAAAGCTCTCGATGAGAGCAATCTTCTGCTATAGTTTGTTTTTCGATTCGAATCATGGTTTGGCCAGAAATCGATGATCTTTCTCAGCCGTCCATTTCTAGGGTTCCGCGATCGATGGTGGATCGTCAATTATATGACGATCGGAGGGTATAGTTGTGTAGAGGAAGATTTTTGGAGTCTATCTATACGGTTACATCTTGTCGTAGATGCCTAAATTCGCTAGAATTTGCTTATCTTCATGGGCGGTGGCATGGGCATGGGAGATCACCGGAGGTGGCGGCGCGCCCCAGGCAGAGGCGGCGAAGTATGGGGAAGCGGCGACATGCTCAGATCGTGGTAGAAATCATCATGGCGGCGGCGAAAATTCATGGAAGCATGGCGGTTGGGAGTGGTTTCACGTACGAGAGATAGTTGAGGGTTTCGTTAATGCTAGAGATGATGACGTGGTATTCTTTTTCTTTGTTTATTTTTAATTTAATTTTAAAATTTTAACGTTCTAATATCGATAACTTTTGCATACGAGCTCGGATTTGGGCACGATTTGTTCCGTTGCGATCGTATCGAAATTCCGGACATTTTGGAACTAGTTTGGCTGAATTCTGAGACTATTAGAATTTTGGGCTTTATTTGGATTTTAAATCGATTTGAAATCAAAGGTGACTGTTTTAACCCACTCACGATACTAAACCATCTTATGTTAGTTAAATTTAATTTATGATGTGATTAGAAATTTATTGATTACTGTTTGTTATTTTAAAATTGTCATTTAAATTTAATTTGAATTTATATTGAATTTGATTGCCATTTTAAATTAATACTGGAATTTAAATTGTTTGTTAAATACCAGATTGATAACCAGTTCATTTGTTGTGATTTATTGGTTGATTTGAATAATGATTGTGATGGATGTTTAATTGTTGATATTTGGATGATTGGATGTATGTTTATTTATATGTTGTTATCGCACTGCAAGTTCCCTTAGTTATTATTAGGAAAATCACTATGGGTTGAAATGATACATACCCGAACGATCTTATATATTAGGGAAAAATTGTTATGGGTTTAAATGATAAACTCGAGCGATTTTATGGATTTTGAATTTTATTCGGGATTGCGGGTTGAAATGATATATACGCGTAAATTTAAATTATTGTGGGTTGAAATGATATATATCTGTAACACTTGACCAAAGGGTAGAAAATTATATACGGACACCGGATTGGTTAAAATAAATGATTTTAAATCCTTAAATTTTGAATCCAGTTCAATTATATTATGATATAAAATTTGATTTATATGAACTGAATTATTTTCAAAATCCAAGCTTTAAAATGTTGAATTGAAAATTTGTTTAAATAAATTATTTAAAGAATTTAAATTGGAATCTTAAAGTTGCATTTTGAAATATAAATGAAATTTATCAAAATTGAGTTATTGTAAATGTTTGAATATTTAAACTTTGAAACCTATTGAATTTGAAGTGGTTTAAATTTGTAGTTCAAATATAGATTTGAAATCGATAAATTGAAATGGTTTGAATGAGAACTTGAATTGAAACCTTTAGCCTTTTGAATTGAAATTGTTGAACCGAGATTGATTTAAATTGAATTTTGGAACTAAAGTTGATTTGAATTGATTTGTGAAATTGGAAGAAACAATTCTAATTTGAAACTATTTCAATATAAACTCTTTTAATATACAAACTCTTTTAACATATAAACTATTTTTCTCATACAAACTATCTTAATATATTAATAAATTTTAATACATTAACTATTTTAATATATAACCTATTTTAATATACAAACTATTTTTAATATATAAACTATTTTAATCTATAACTTATTTTTAATATATAAACTATCTTAATATATATGTTATTTTAAATTTATAAACAACTTTTAATATATATATTTTAATATAACCTATTTTAATATATAAACTATTTCTAATATATAAACTATTTAATCTATAACTTATTTTAAAAATATAAACTATTTTTTTGTATAACTATTCCAATATGTAAACTAATTCCAATATTCAAACTGTTTATAGTTGGAACTGTTATGATTTAGATTTAATTGATTTGAATGCAAATATTTTGATATGATGGTTTAACTTATTTTGTGGTTATGATTGTGAAATTGAATATGATTTTGACAGTGATATGATTTAAAGTGAATATGATTTCGAAAGTGATATGATTTCGAAGTGAATATGATTTCGAAAGTGATATGATTTTGAAGTGAATATGATATTGGTATCAATTATGAATCGGTTTTGGAAATGTAAAAGAACCAACCGGTGTGAAATAAGCGTTTGTCGTTAAAGAGACCGGGATCGGATATTGTCATACTCTCTACCAATACCAAAAACCACTTTAACAACTGTGCACGTGGTGGAGAATCCAGAATGAAGTAGGATGGTTTGGTGAACGCTACTGGAATGAAGTAAGAGAACGATGATGGATAGCCTTGACTTTCGGGTCATAATTAAAATGACTAAAACAGGAGCTATACCGGGCCAAGTGGGTTCTCTCCCCCTATCAGGCACATTTCTTTGATACCATATTTATTGCTTTGTGATTGATTTAGTGGCCACCCTCGATTTGATTATGGGAGCGTGTTCCAAGGTGGGCGGTAGTAGCTGCTTTGCGTACCACAAGTCCGCGAGTGCAAAACGGTATCATCCTACCCTGGGCATTGCCTCACGTGCCTTGTCGTATTTATCCTGATCGCTCCCACTACAAGTTTGGTTTGTGTCGTACACTATGGAGTGCCCTTTAATAGCCCTCCAGTTTATGGAGGGATTACGGTACTGTATAGACTACGAAATTTATATAAAATGTGTTAATGGGGATATAGGTAGTGTCTTAACGCTATTTTAATACTTTACTTTCCTGTAGGCATTTTATAATAGCGTATTGTATTGTGTATGTAGATAGTTTAACGGATCTTTAGGAGATGGAATCCCGAACATCTGTTAAGTTATTGCACGCACGTTAGACACTGGATAGGAGATGTAAATTCCTGTAAACATCTCTGAAGCCGTTGCACTATATTTATTTACTGTTGATTTAACTTACATAAGATCTTTTAGTTCTGACTCGAGTGTTTTGTCTTTTCATTACACTCGGTTCAGTCTGAGCTTTTTAGTGTATTGAAGACCATTTTATTGGGAGGATGAAGACGAAGATTAGTCTACCATTTATTATATTTATTCCACTGCATCATGTTGTTCCGCTGCATTATTTATTTATTCCTGTTGTATGTGTAACTCTGATTTCTATTATAAAAGTGTAATCAAATGTTATTTGTAAAACAACTTCATGAACTGTTTATTTGATTATTATATTTTGTCATTCTGCTGTGAGAATCTGTGTTTTGTTTTTCCTTCTTTTCTCTTATTTTCTTATTTACCCCATTAACAATCCTCCCTTTTGAATGGTTTGAGTTGATATGTGTGGTTTATTGTCGATTTAAACCATCCAAAAAGGTGGGTCGTTACACTAATTAGAGTCTGTCCTAGAGAGGTCAAGTGGTCTACACTAGTTTGGAAGTAAAATTTACGTTATCGAGCAAGTGATCAGATCAGATTCATATACGGATGATCCTTGCACATTGTATGGGCTTAAGCATATATGTATATTATGTTTTATGGGCTTTTAGAGAGTTCAGAAAATGACTTTTCAATTTTTTCTAGGGTAGTGCAAATAATCATCTTTGTAATAACCTAAGACTGTTAGGTGCAAGGTACGTTTAGTAAATTATTTATCGTCCTTATGCGATGAGAGGGTTTCTGAACCCGAGCAAACCTTGAGCTTTTTTACTAGTAAATTTTGAATACCATTGAGTATTGATATGTGCTTGTTTCTTTTGTTATTTTTGTTGTGTTGGAATTTCGGGGAAAAAATGTTTTAAGTAAAGGAGAATGTAGCGATTTGGAATTTTAAGCACTTCATATTTAAATAATCGAATTATTTAAACATTTGAATCTTGGTCAAACGTGATAAAGAGTGATTTTATAATCATTTTAAACCCCTTTTAATAATAACACATGATGGTAAACTTGTTTTTTAAATGTGTTTACAAGAATAAATATTTCAAAGAAATATCGATAATGTGACCGAAATTCATTTTATTTATAAACAACTTTTTACTCGATAAATGTTGTTTGAACTCTTTGGGCATGCCTGATATAATAATATGTTATTAATTAGCAACTAAAAATATTTTAGTGGTTATGGGTAACTAAATTCTTTTGGGTGATGTCATTGGTGATGTCAAAGGGGAAGACATTTATGTGTAAAGAAGATATTTTGGATGGTAGAAGCATATGGGAAGGCGCATGCTTATGATCTTCCATAGGAGGTTTGGAGGGTGGTATTTACCTCTTGTAAACATCTACTTATACACTTTATTCAGCTCACAAATTTGCTACAAAGTAAAAACATTAAAAGATGGCTCTTCACCCTCTCCTCTTTTCTCTTTAGCATTCTTAACTCAAACCAAATGAACTCTAATCTTCAACAAACTTTGGAAAATGTCCTAGCACAACATAGGACCAAGTAATAACATCTTAAAGCTTGAAGTAAAGGAGAAAAAAACCCATAAAAAGCTTGAGGCCGTGAGCATTGATTTAACAACCCTTGTCGAGATTACTTGGAATTAAATCTAAAATATGATTTAATTAATCATACTAAATTTTATTGATAAATTTGGGGAATTTATATTTATAATTATTCTTATCTCCAAATTTGAAAGGGATTGGGATTGAAATAAATAAGGAAATTTATAAAATAATTTCCAAGTAATGCTGGATGAATCGAGAATTTATAGAAACACCAGATTATGTAAGCTAATTCTTATATTAATAATATAAGAACAATCATAGAGAAAATGAGTTAATAAATTATATGGAAATAATTTTATTATTTGAATATGATTTTCTAAGGGTTATTTGTTTATTTATTTTAATAGGAGATTTATGACAGATATCTTTCAATTCTAAAATTATCACAACAAGTGTTGTAAATTTAAATAAACGGTAATATTGCGATTAATTGTTAAAAATGAGTTTTTTCAATTAATAGTCTATTTTATTAAAACTATTGCGAATAACTTTTATTTTCAAAAGTTGTATTTAATTTTTATAAGATGTTTCAATATCAATAAAAATGAGAATTTTGGGCATGTTATTTGTTTTGGGAAAAATTAAAGGAATCAAGGTTTGTTAAATAAAACATTGTCTATGCTTAAATTGGTATTTTATAAGTGATAAAACAAAATAAGATTAATAACATTTCTCCTAAAATTTGTAATACCTTGCTTTGGGTTTATACCCAAACCCTTTTGGCCCACGGAGGAAACAAGAAACAAGTACGTACTCTTGTTTCTCATTTCTCATTTCTCATTTCAACTCTCTGAAACAAAATACTCTTTATTTCTAAACCTTAGAAACTAAAATCCTCCTCATATTCAAGTTAAATCAAAGGGTAATTGGCTAATTATTGAAGATAATCAACTTAGGTAACCTCTTTTATCCTATATTGCATGTATTGGAGTTTTAGTTTTAGTTTTATCTTGGATTAATAACCTTGTTTTTGCAATTTCTAAGAATCAAATCCTAGGTTTTGTGGCTGAGAGGTGATAGCCTAGGTGAATCCGGATACTAAGAACTAATTCAAGTTTAAATTCAAAAAGTAATCCTTACACTTCTAGACTGTAATTGAATGTCAGTTCCAACTTGTTGTTTTGGATGAATTTAGTGTAGAATTGATTCCAATCTCTTATGTTATTCATTTATTTTGTTAAGCAACTCTATGTTTGCTAAAACCCTTGTCAAATGATCTTATAAATCAATAATTTGAAGTTGTTTGATTGCGTGCATGATAGCTAATTCAATGTAGTAGTAGTATAGACTCAATCCAGCGAAGAGATCATCGCCAACGGACAATTGGAGCACCGTAGTCAATGTCTGGGGCTTAGCCAAGGCGTGCCAACCGGTGCATCGGTCAATACATGGGTTGAGACCTAGGTCACGCTGTTTCAGGCTCCGTTTTCTCCTGCATTCCCCCGTTTGATCGCTTGAACCAAATTGTTTAATTTTGGTGTTGTTTTCTATGTCGATTTCAACGTTATTTATGGATTTGGATTTATGAATTTGAGAATTCATTTTTGAAGTTATTATACAATATAAATGTTCTATGGGTTCATGGAGATTATACACAAGTTTTCCAGCACAATTTCAATCAGATTTTGAAAAAGGCTGATTTCAAAATTAAAGTTTTGATCCAAATCTCTTCTAGCACAACATATTTTCTATAGTAAGTTTATATACATATTTTATTATTTATTTTGATAATAATGGTTTTATATTGAGATGGGACAATATTCCAAATTACTTCTATTTATACTTATGTATAAAGGGATTTGCAAAGGCTTTCCAATACACACACAAATACACACACACACACATATATATTGTAACCACTCGGAATTTTCGACCCTTGAAAATCGACAATAATACGTCCATTGTATTGCATGCCGAGCAATCGAGTGTGATGCATCGCGATCTGCCAATTTAGGTCGCTCACGACCTAGTGGAATTTTAGGTCGTTCACGACCTATTGACACAGCAGCGGAAATAACAAAATGATGATACGGTGAAAGCAGCAGTCGATGGAATGAAGAATACTGAATGGCCCAAATTCGTTGATCCGAAGATACCGAATTCTAGCTATCTTCGTCACGTTGATCGCGCACGATACCGTGAAGGAAGATCTGCAATTCTTCAGACGTTGATCTAGCGCACTAGATACCGTGAATTGGCTTCTACGATCGTTGATTCGAGCGCACTCGAATGCCGAAAGAGGAGATAGGAGATTACACTCAACTACCAATTTAGATGAAAGCACAAAGCTAACAAAACAAAATTTTATTCATAATCAACCAACCTTCAAATGTACAACTCACGCCTATTTATAGCATTTTACAATCCAGACCCTTAAGTCGTTCACGACTTACGACCCAACTTGGGTCGGCAACGACTCAACAATCCACGACTCAAGCATTTGTATTACAACCCACACAACATCACAAATTTACAACACTTAGGTCGTATAAGACCTATCATAAGTCGTTAGTGACTTAACAAGTACAAGTTACAACACAGAATGACAAGCCTGCGACCTAAGATACAATGCACACGACCTACGACTTAAGTACAAACGACTCAACACAAACGACTTAACATTGCCACGACCTAAAATTCAGTGACTCAAGAGAAAAAACTACTGCATCACGTCACGCGACCTAACTAGGTCGTAGGTCTTACGCGACTTATCTTGGGTCGTGAGCTCCCTTCTTCAACATACTCGTTAGGTCGTAGACGACCTAAAACACTTTCCTTAGGTCGTAGACGACTTAAGCCTTGCGTATTCTCCACTCGTGCTGCTACTTTGTTATCTCGTGGTGCTCCTCCTGTAGCCTTAGATCGTACACGATCTAAAGATCCCGAGTGAGTTAAGCTAAGTCGTAGCCTCTTTCCCTTAAGTCGTGGACGACCTAAATCTCCTTCCTTAGGTTGTGGACGACCTAGGCCTTGTGAATTCGTAGCTTGCACTGCTTCGACTCTGGCCTGAGCTGCATCATCCTCCCTAGGTTGAGAAAAATTCATCCTCGAATTTGTAAATTCTTTCACATCAGATTGTTCATTCCCAAAATATGGTACGAGATGCTTAACATTGAACACGTCAGAAGTGTACACATCCTCCGATAGCTTCAATTTATAAGCATTTTCGTTAATTCGTTTCGCATCCTCTACAAGACCAAATTTTCTGGCTTTTAACTTGTTATAAGCGCCCACTGGAAAACGGTCCTTTGTTAACACCGCATATACCAAATCTCCTTCATTAAACTCAACACTTCTTCGCTTCAGATCTGCAGAGCGTTTATACTTCTCATTCGCCTTCTCCAATCGTTCCTGGACGATTTTATGACATTCAGTCAACCCATCAACAAAATCAACAGCTCGTTTTACCGTCCCCTTCGGTTGTGGTACTACCGTTAAGTCCAACGGTCCCCTGGGTAAAATTGAATATACAATCTGAAATGGACTGAATCCCGTACTACGATTCACTACATGATTATGAGCAAACTCCGCTTGGCATAACTTCATGTCCCAACTCTTCAGATTGTCCTTCACAAGACATCGCAACAAATTCCCCAATGATCTATTCACAACCTCGGTCTGACTGTCTGTCTGCGGATGATAAGCGCTACTAAAGTTCAACTTTGTTCCCACCATCTTCCACAAACTTAGCCAAAAATGACTTAAAAATCTAGTATCCCTGTCTGAAACAATCGATTCAGGTAGCCCATGCAATCGATACGCCTCCTTAAAGAATAACTCGGCAACACGGACGACATCAGCTGTCTTTTTACAAGCGATAAAATGTGCCATTTTGGAAAATCTATCCACCACAACGAATATAGAATCATTTCCCCTTTGAGTTCTCGGTAACCCCAAAACAAAATCCATACTGATATCAAGCCATGGTTTAATAGGTACAGGTAATGGCATATACAATCCCGCATTCGTCGCTGTTCCCTTTGAAACTTGACAGATATGACATCTCTCCACCAATCTTTCAACTTCTCTTCTTATAGTAGGCCAGAAATATGATTGTGAAACCAACTGTAATGTACGGTCTCTCCCCACATGTCCTTCCTCATGCAACTCCTTCACAATCTTCATCCGTAAGATTCACTCCGGTATACATAATCGATTTCCCTTAAAAAGAAAACCATCCACCATTACAAACTCATCCGTCTTTCCCTCCTTGACTTCATCAACAAACTTTGAAAAGTAAGGATCATCGACAAATAATTCTGGCAACACATCAAACCCTGTTACTTCAATCTTCATTGTAGTCAACACATGATTCCTTCTGCTCAACGCATCTGCCACACGGTTTGTAACCCCAGATTTGTGTTTCACAACAAAGGTAAACTGCTGCAGGTACGCAATCCACGATGCATGCCTTGCCGAAATCTTCTCTTATCCTTGCAGATGTTTCAGAGCCTCATGATCAGTGTATAGCACAAACTCCTTGTGAAATAAGTAATGTCTCCAATGTTTAATGGCTTGCACAACAGCATAAAATTCCACATCATACGTACTATATCTCATCTTCGCTCCTGATAACTTCTCACTGAAATATGCAATAGGACGCCCCCTCTGACTCAACACCCCTCCAATTCCAACCTTCGATGCGTCAGTATGTAATTCAAACAACAACGGAAAATCAGGTAATGCTAGAATTGGTGCTGTCGTCAACAGTTCCTTGATTCGTTCAAAAGCAACCCCTGCTTCCTCCGACCACGCAAACTGTTTGCCCTTCATACAATCTGTAACCGGCGCCATCACACTACTAAAGTGTGGAATGAACCTTCGATAGAATGAAGCCAACCCGTGAAAACTCCGAACCTCCGTTATCGTCTTGGGTTGCGGCCAATCTCTGATAGCTTCAACTTTACTTTGATCAACCTGTATTCCTCCTTCCGATACAACATACCCCAGAAATAAAACACTCCTCGCCATAAAAACACATTTCTTCGTAGCAGCATAGAATTGTTCTTCACGAAGAATAATTAACACTTTCTTCAAATGTTGAACATGCTCCTCTGTACTAGCACTGTAAATCAAAATATCATCAAAATAAACCACCACAAATTTCCCAATGTACGGCCTGAAAATTTGGTTCATCACCCTCATGAAGGTACTTGGTGCATTCGACAGACCAAACGGCATGACCAACCATTCATACAATCCTTCCCTTGTCTTGAACGCTGTCTTCCACTCATCTCCTGGTCTAATTCGAATTTGATGATAACCACTTTTAAGATCAATCTTCGAAAAGATCACAGACCCACTAATTTGATCTAACAGATCATCAAGTCTCGGCATCAGAAATCTATATCTGACAGTGATCTTATTCAGTGCCCTGCTATCCGTACACATTCTCCACGAACCATCCTTCTTCGGTACGAGTAATGCTGGTACAGCACACGGACTCAAACTCTCCTGTATTCGTCCCTGTTCAAGCAATTCCTCTACCTGCCTTCGCAACTCTTCATGTTCTTTTGGACTCATTCTATAGTGTGGTTTATGTGGCAACACAGTACTGGGAACAAGATCTATCTGGTGTTGTATATCCCTCAACGGTGGCAATTCCGTTGGCAGCTCTTCAGGAAATACATCCTTAAATTCTTCAAGTACTGGTTTAACTTCTTCAGGTATTTCCATCACTTCACTGCTCTCACGCCCAATTAACAAAAACACTTCAGGTTCCTCTTCGACTTCTTTAACAAACTCCTTCAAGAATAATAAAGTTTTCAGCTCTTCAATCTCCTCCAGTTTGTTTTCTTCTTGTTGTCGCTTCTTTGGAACTAGAGTAATCTTCGTGCCTTCAAACATGAAACTGTAACTGTTGGTACGCCCATCATGTTGCACCGCCCTATCATACTGCCATGGTCTTCCCAGTAATAAATGACAGACATCCATATCTACCACATCGCACCAGATTTCGTCTTTGTATTTCTTTCCCATTGAAAAATTCACACAAGCCCTTCGTCCAACCTTCACCTCCCCGCCTTTTCTCAACCAAGCCAACTTGTATGGTTTCGGATGTTTCTCAGTCTTCAATGCCAACTTCCTCACAGCTTCTGAAGAAATTATATTATCACAGCTTCCAGCATCAATAACAAACTTGCAAACTTTTCCCAGAATAGTACATGTCGACTGAAAAATATTGCTCCTCAACCAACTACAATCCTCCTCTTGCTTTGGTGCCAAACAAGACCTCCTTATCATCAGATTACAACCTTCGTCTCCCGACACTTCTTCTTCCTTCTCATCAGGTGGTGAATTGGAACATTCAGCTTCTTCATCCTCAACCTCCGCTATCATAGCTCATTTCTTCGGCTTTGGACATTCATTACTTTTGTGGCCCACTTCCTGACAATTATAACACTTGAAACCATTATTGACTTTCATCTTCCCAACCTCATTCACAACTGGTTTTGCAACAGCTTTTGAAATATTAGAACTTCCACCAACACCCTTCCATGGATTGTTGGAATTTGTAAACACACCACCTCCTCGTCTTCCCTGCTTCTCCCAAGCTAACGCTTTCTGGTGTGCTTCCGCTACAGATCTAGGATCAAACATGTTAACCATATCCTGTATCTGCATTCGCAACCCTCCAACAAATCTGGCTATCAGTTGTTCCTCTGTCTCCATAATATCATTCCTTGTAATTAGTTGATAAAATTCATCAGCATAGTCATTCACAGATTTCGTTCCTTGCCTCAAGTTTTGCAGCCTCTGATACATAAGCGATTGATAATTATAAGGTAAGAATGTGGCTTTCATCAATTTCCTCATCTTCTCCCAAGATTCAATCTTTGACTTTCCCATACGTTCACGTGTAAGTTTGGTTTGCTGCCACCATGCCAAAGCTCTACCCCTCAGCCTTGTAGCAACCAACTTCACTCTACGATGTTCAGGAACTTCCTTGAAGTCAAAAATCTCCTCCACATTAGACAACCAATCTAAGAACTCCTCAGCTTGCATACCACCCTTGAATTCTGGTATTTCAGTCTTCATCCCAGACTCCCACTTGTGATCATACTCCGATTGATTTCTTCCTTGGCCTCGTCCATGAACACTACCACCTTCGAACTCCTCTTCAAAATCAGATGTATATCGATGTCGATCCTGACCACCAACATCTCTACTACCGGCATTCCTCCGATCACGATCTTGGTCATCAACATTTCTATAACTGTCTCAGCTCATACTTTTATGATCATTACCATTACTTCTCTCTCGATTGGAATGTGGCGAAACTCTACTTCTCCCATGGTTAGATTCAGGTGAAACCCTTCTCTGATTTCGATTCATTTCCAACGTAAGCTTCTCTAGCCTCCCAATGCCTTCATCCAACTTCTCATTGAATTTGTCACTTATACGTTGTTCCATTTGCTCGGCATCTTCCCGCTTATACAAATCTTCGACATTTTGATGACGATTAGCTCTCCTTAGCAGCATGATTCAAAACTTTCACAAACACTTCAACAAATTCGCACTTCAAATTTCAAATCTTCAAAAACTCACAACAACTCCAAGTTAACTCGGCCAAACTTAGTTCGCTTGGCTCGGACGACCTAGCTTGGCTCGGCACACACAATTCAAATGCCTTTTGGCACGCAAAACTTCCACGGCCAAATTCAAACAACTTTTGAACTTTGATCCAAAATAAAATGGATCGAAAACTCCCACTTTGTTGCGAAAATATGATGAACACGATGAACACAACTTCTCCAAATAATGCAACTTTCGATCTTCAACACTTCTACTTAGCTCGGCTCAACACTTCAAGCTCGGCTAACACTTCAACTTCAAATTCTCGGCTCTAAGACTCGATTTAGCTATGATTGGCTAAAACATGCTCTGATACCAAATGACGCAGGAGTGGAAATAACAAAATGATGATACGGTGAAAGTAGCAGTCGATGGAATGAAGAATACTGAATGACCCAAATTCGTTGATCCGAAGATACCGAATTCTAGCTATCTTCGTCACGTTGATCGCGCACGATACCGTGAAGGAAGATCTGCAATTCTTCAGACGTTGATCTAGCGCACTAGATACCGTGAATTGGCTTCTACGATCGTTGATTCGAGCGCACTCGAATGCCGAAAGAGGAGATAGGAGATTACACTCAACTACCAATTTAGATGAAAGCACAAAGCTAACAAAACGAAATTTTATTCAAAATCAACCAACCTTCAAATGTACAACTCACGCCTATTTATAGCATTTTACAATCCAAACCCTTAAGTCGTTCACGACTTACGACCCAACTTGGGTCGGCAACGACTCAACAATCCACGACTCAAGCATTTGTATTACAACCCACACAACATCACAAATTTACAACACTTAGGTCGTATACGACCTATCATAAGTCGTTAGCGACTTAACAAGTACAAGTTACAACACAAAATGACAAGCCTGCGACCTAAGATACAATGCACACGACCTACGACTTAAGTACAAACGACTCAACACAAACGACTTAACATTGCCACGACCTAAAATTCAGCGACTCAAGAGAAAAAACTGCTGCATCACGTCACGCGACCTAACTAGGTCGTAGGTCGTACGCGACTTATCTTGGGTCGTGAGCTCCCTTCTTCAGCATACTCATTAGGTCGTAGACGACCTAAAACACTTTCCTTAGGTCGTAGATGACTTAAGCCTTGCGTATTCTCCACTCGTGCTGCTACTTTGTTATCTCGTGGTGCTCCTCCTGTAGCCTTAGATCGTACACGATCTAAAGATCCCGAGCGACTTAAGCTAAGTCGTAGCCTCTTTCCCTTAAGTCGTGGACGACCCAAATCTCCTTCCTTAGGTTGTGGACGACCTAGGCCTTGTGAATTCATAGCTTGCACTGCTTCGACTCTGGCCTGAGCTGCATCACCTATGGAAGGTCGCCCATGAGTCAACGAAATCAATGTTCAGGCATGCAAACGACCTAGCGAGGTAGCAGAGTTACGCAGTGATGAGGCAGTCCAATTTGGTGAAGTGTTAGGTCGCGAACGACCTAACGAGTCCTTTATGTCGCTCCAGCGACCTAGTGAAGATTCGCGAGTTAACAAGCAAAATTCTATAGGTCGGTTGCGACCTAAGGAGGATTCGCGACCTAACCAGGAGCACGCGCAAGGTAACATGGGTCGCTCAAACGAGCTACGAGCTACGACCTAACTTCCACAGGCCGCTTTCTTTAGGTCGCTCAAGTGATAAGTCGTTGCTGTCTTGAGTCGTGAGTTTGTTAAGTCGTTAACGACCTATAATAAGGCGCTGATGGAGGCTGATGTATTGTTGTTAGGTCGGTCAAGTGTTAAGTCGTGACGTGTGACTATTGTAAATACTGTAGCGTGTTTGTTGTTGTATCTGTTAGGTCGGTTGACGACCTATGTTAGGTTGGTGAAGGCTTGTAATGTGTTGTAACTGTTTTGTTTAGGTCGTCTACTTTAAGTCGTAGGTTGTGATGTTTAGGTCGTGGCCGACCTAGGTGTTGTACAAATTTCAGTGTTGAGTTGTAACTTCTATAAATAGGCCGGTGGTGCCATTTGTAAGAGTTAGTTGATTTGAATAAAAACTTTTGTTTGTTAGCTTTGTGCTTTCATTAAATTGGTAGTTGAGTGTAATCTCCTATCTCCTCTTTCGGCATTCGAGTGCGCTCGAATCAACGATCGTAGAAGCCAATTCACGGTATCAAGTGCGCTTGATCAACGTCTGAAGAATTGCAGATCTTCCTTCACGGTATCGTGCGCGATCAACGTGACGAAGATAACTAGAATTCGGTATCTTCGGATTAACGAATTTGGGCCATTCAGTATTCTTCATTCCATCGATTGCTACTTTCACCGTATCATCATTTTGTTAATTCCGCTGCTGCATCAGAGTGCCGAAAAACCTGATTGTTAGGGGAAAAGAAAGAAGAAAGAAGGAAGTAGAAAGAAGAGAGAAAGAAAACAAACAACACGGAAACTCACATCGGAACGAATAATCTATAATATATAATAAATCTTTACACAAAGAAGAAATGTAATATACATACATCAATCAGAGTATACTAACCTATTTCAGCCCGGACAGTTATAACAACATGTCCTCACAATTGCTGATAAATACAACAATGAATGCAGCGGAAAAATAACTATATACACGAATACGTCTCTGGGCCTCCAGCTCGTCTCCTAAAGCTCCAAAGCATCCAAACTAAATCTGTAATATACTTGGTCTTACCCGAGCATTATAATAAAATAACACCAGAGTCAGTTTGGTAAACCAGCATCAGAAAAAAAACACACCTCAATTTAATTTTTAAGTTATAAAAAAACTTTTGAAATAAAGGTATCTCGTAAGACCACGCTGCATATAAACACGAATGGATTTTTACCTTACGATAACCAAAACATTTCATATGAAATTCTCTGATATTATAATGGTGTCTAAGATACAAATACTTATTAATCTTAGCGGAAATTGTAACATTAATTAAATTCCAGCATAATAGGTATACAACTAAAACCGTAAAGGCTCGTATTGGAGAATGGATACCATACAATGACTGGGCTACTGGGGTACTGCCCATCACGGTGCATCTCTGGATAAAATAACACCGAGGACCTCACAAGGATCCACTACCAAAAAAGAACCGGCCTACCACTTGACTAGTAGTACCGAATATGATCACCCCTCCGTTAATATGCCCCAAAGCATACAAATAAGAGATAATATCGACTCTAGATAGGGATGATCATACCCTACTTAGGAGCAACCCACTTAGCCATACTACATCTCCCCTATTTTAGTCATTCCCGTTTGATGAGGCTTGAGGCTACGTTTTACCTTTTATATAGCACTTTCCACTTGGAATGCTAACACGACCTTCTAGGCGGCAATGCAATGCTAGTATTCATCCATACAAGTTCGTTCTGGGACTGAACGAAATGCTTGAGAGCTCCATCTTCAGTTCCATCATCTTCAAGATGTCTTCACTTCGAAACGCTTGAGTTGGATCGAAGTGGTTTTCAGATAACATATCTGATCCCGGTCTCTTCGGAACAACTTTCAATAATTTTCGGTAAACTCAACCCCGGTTCTTTAAGGAATAAACAGTCAAAGATAAGAGCGAAGATCACTTCCTAACCGTTAGTGGATGGATTTCCTTATCGTTTGTTCTAGGAGAAAAAACGAGATTTATATGCATGGTACAACATCATCAGAGATGACTGTGCCATATAACTCACGTGTTTCTCCTTGATATTTCCAAAGTTACGTTTTGGGTCCATATTTGATAGTCGGTTATTTAACTATCAATAAACACACATTCAAATCGAGGATTTAATTCAAAATGGAAAAACCAACCTTGGTTACGCCCATTAGCGACTACTAACCGCTTTTTAATTAATCTTTTCATTAATAAAAAAATCAATTTGTAATACTTGTACATAAATACCTTTACAAAGAAATACCCACAAATTCCTATATTTTCAATACTTAGACAAATATCTATATACTTATCTTAATGCTATAAGTATATTCACAAAATTGAGAAAGATTTCCTCTCTGTACAATTCTAAAATCATTTATAAATCCCTTATAAATCTTAAAAACCATTTATAAAGCTCCTTATAGAAAACCCTTATAAAACCAACTTCCATTTCCAATTATAAACTCTTTTATATATTTCAAAACATTTATAAACTATTTATAATCCATAAAACTATTTATAAAATTCTTCTTATAAATCTAGTAACCCGTTTCTAAAATTCTTTTATACATAACCATTTATAAAACTCCTTCACCTTGTAAAATCTTCCTTTAAGCCTTTAAACCACTTTATAAAACCCCTCTTATAAAACCCAAGTCCATTTATAGAACTCTATTTATACATCTTGGAAACATTTATAAATGAATAAAATCATTTACTTCAAACACTATTATATAATAACAATTATTAACAATAACATTATAATTAAATAATAATTATCAACATAAAACATCTTAAAAATAATAATTAATAATTTCAAAACGTCATTAATTAAACAATAATAATTAATCTTTACTATTATTATAAATAGTAATATTTTATTTCCAAAACATTATTAATAAATCATTATTATTAATCTCAAGCAATATTAATTAAATAATTAACTTTTCAAAATATTAAAATATTGATAAATAACTTTTAAACAACATTAAATATAAATAAATAACTTTAAAATGATATTGAATATAAATAGTAATTTTAAAAACAATATTAAATATAAATAAATAATCTTTAAAAACAGCAGTATTAAATATAACTTTTTAAAAACATTTCTACTGACTTAGGAACGCCAGATAATAAGGTTGGAGTAAAATAGAAATTCAATCCTTTTTAAACAAAATATTTTCGAAACCCAAATTCAGATTTTGAAATCATTTCCTCTCTCAAAATTCAACTCCAACTCTAATGACAATTTATAGTATTTTTAAATAATAATTCAAGGCCAATAGCTACAAAATGCTTAACCAATATCGATATTGATTTTCTATTACTACTTGGTTTAAGTTTTGAACATATAACAATGTCATAAACAACAGAGCCAACAATCAGTTTTAATATCCAATAATTCATATGACAGGAATATTATTGAAATTATAATCAACAATGGCGATGAATCATGTTTGATCCCTCCAACCTATCTCCCTGCATCACAAATAATTATAATCAATAATTCATATGGGTCATTTGCTACTAGGCAAGTATATATGAAATGTCATCCGCTCCAAGGCCGGGAATAAATCCAAACCAATTGATAAAAACAGTAAATCATCCAAATATCCAATCAATAATTTTTTTAACTATATAACATTTCTGGTTAACCAAAAAGGTGAGTTTAACTCATCATTATTCCAATTGTCGCCAAGGCTTTTCGGTTTTGATTAAAATCGAACAAGCGTTCAATTTTAACCCAAATTCCTACTAGCTCCAAATCCATCCAAGCCAACTCCATATCATAGTATTCGCTAATATGAGTACAACGCGACTTGTTGCGCTCAATTCCGACCTCGTATGAGAAAGTTATTGACATTATAAGATTCATGAATTAAATAATTATATTATTAACTAATTACCATTCATTAACTCTAATTACCATCGTTTAACTAATAACCCGCCCCTTAATACTCCCTCGTATATCATCCCCGTTTCACATGAAGACGTCGTGTTTCTCCCCATCACTGCCGCCTCCAACGACCACCAGGCGCCGCCGCATCATGCCCAAAGATAGCCCAGCCTCTCCTTTGTCCATCGCCATAGGTCACGTCACCCAGAAATGCCTCGACGAACACCAAATCCGACCCAAAACTTCCCCAGGTCACGCCACTATAGCTGTTGCCTCGCCCCGCTAAACTTCATCTCCACTATTCACTAAGTTCATCTCGACCTCGCCGATGTTTTGCTAGTTGGAAGTTCGGCCTGAAATGGCCTTGAGTGGTTGCAATTGACGTAGACCATCAGATTGGCTATTGTTAGGTTCTATTTTAATTTTGAAAATGAGCAGCATTTTCTCTGGTTAGGTCACATGTTTTTAAATAGGAAGGAGGGCATAGTTCTGAACAGTTGAAGTATGGGCTAAATAGCAGGAGTATGGGCTTGAATATGGTTATATATATTATTTTAATTGAAAATATCTTGCTTTGCAACGTCCGAAAATCTCAAAATCCTATCGAGGCATGCCGCTTGGCGTTCTATAATAAATACCCCTATTCTGAATACAAATGAACTAGTCTCGGGACCTAATTCGATCATATACAGAAGATAGCTTTTCAAACCCAGTCATATTATATAAATTTCTTTAATTAATTTCTACGTGTTTCGACCTAGCACGACCAAACGATGTATCCAATTGCCATGAAATTCGACGGCATATAATAATTTATTATTATGGATCCAATGAAACTGGTTTCGTCGAAATTCGAGACGGTGCCTCAGAAGCTATTTTTACACGTTAATTAAACCGAATTATTTTAAAAACCAAATTAATCACTTTTAAATCTAAACTAAAAGTTTACTATCTTCATTCTTATTTAAATAGAATTTACATCAGCTTTTGAAATTATTTTTATTCACATTAAATTGAGGATTTAATTATTTATGCAATTCCAAATATTAAATTTAACAATATAATTATCAAATAAATCGCAAAATTTGAAATTTAAGTTACTTAACTTATAAAATTATTTTTCAATATTTAAAATCAATTTAAATATTCCAAATTTGAATGACTAAAATTCTGGGTCGTTACATCCTTTCCACCTTAAAAGAATTTCGTCCCCGAAATTATCAAGTAAGAAAATGCCCAAAACCCATTAACTTTTCAAAGCCAATTAGTTGAAATAGATTACCAAATTCTTTTAAGCCTTTAACTTCATTCACCAATACCAACTAATATCATTCCAAGTTATAACACCAAAAATCAAATTTTAGCTATCAATTTTCTTCTTCCAAAATTCTCAAAAATTTCGAACGCCTTAAATTTACGAAAAATTTCGCCAGCGTCTCCTTTGCGCGGTTAGGTCAGAACAATTTATAATATATATAATCACAAATATACATCTCATCTTCAAGGATATGACATCCCGTAGGGAAAAATATAAAAATACGATATGTAACCCGAGATGTGTACCTTCTTATTAGCATTAGCAAGCATACACAATTAATATAATATGAAAGCGAGCTCCAAATGTGAAGCATACGCCATCTATACCTACTAATCACTCAACAACCAATGAGAACAAGAATAGAGAAAGTAATATCAATATATAACATGTACCTATTTGTCGGGAAACCAAATTCTACTTGTGAAACCAAAGGCATCAAACTAGCTTTTGTTTCTATATACCTGCATCTTATTTACCAATGATATCCAATCATATATGTCATAATCATATTATTTTGTATTTTCAATTGCCAACATTTACTTTACCACAACCCGTACGATGTACGTATACCATCCATACACAACACCAAATTTAATCGCTCGCTCGATCACACAATTTCACTTCCAAACTAGTATCGTTCACACGACCACTCCAGTGCGGACTTAGATCCGGTTCCTTGATTAGAAACCACCATTCTCCTTGCATAGCTATATACTACGATAGAGAATCAATCAAAAATCCATATCCCGTGTCCGCCGTCGAGAATCGAGTGAAAAATTCTAACTCGGAACGATGTAAATCATCTCGAAATTTTATACTCGAATATGGATCAAACAGTTATGCGAATAAAATGTTATACGTATTACTTACGTATTTATTTCAATTGGTTTCTCCTAATATCCCATTATTTTTCTATTCAGATTCTTTTATTTTCATTCATTTACTCTTAATCATTATTCACATTGCTTTATTCTTGAAAAGGCCCATATCTTTGTACCCTTTAAGTCGACAATAAATCACACGTGTCCAACTCAAATTGTACATAAATACGAATCTTTAGGAGTGAAGAAGAAGAGATAGAAGAAAACAGAATAATAACATAGAATCTCACAATCGCAGCGGAACAATATATAATATATAATAACTGATCTTTATACAAAAAGAAACTCTAGCAATTAATATTCATACAATCATGAGAGTACAACAAATCAACAAATCAATCTGGACAGTTATAATAACATGCCCTCACAAGTGCTGAATATACAACATACACACACAGCGGAATATAACCAAGTACGTGTAATACGCCTGAGACTCCTCCAGCTCGTCTCCTGAGCTCCATAGCACCCTAACCTGAATCTGTAATACTCGGTCTGACCCGAGCATTATAATAAAATAACACCCGAGTCAGTCTGAAAAACCAGCGTGAGAAAACACACTCAATTTGAATTATTACCGTTATCAAAATCCTTTGAAAACAAAGGTATCCCATAAGACCACGCCATACATAAACACGACGGTTTTTTACCTTACGATAACCAAAACATTTTATATCAAAATCATCTGATATTATAATAGTGTCTATAGAAAATAAACTATAAAATAGCTGAAATGCTTGCATCTCACGTTTCAGCATAGTTGGGCACATCTAAAACCATACAGGCTCATAGTGGAAAATGGATTTCATACAATGACTGGGCTACGAGGGTACCGCCCACCACAATACACCTCTAGAAAAATGTACCGAGATCGAACCTATCGATCCCTGCCAACACAGGACCGGCCTACCCCTTGCTGGATAGTACCGAATATGTTATCACCCAGGGTGTTCCCACCCTATCGAGCGCTCTCTTTTCCATGCATAACCATATCCATAATTACAATATATCCGAGGGTATCTAGAAAAGTGATAACATACCCTACTTGGGTTCGACCCACTTAGACCTGCTGTATCTCTTCTGTTTTAGTCATTCTCGGTTGATGAGGTTTGAGGCTAAGTTTTACCTTTAGAATAGCATTCATACTTGGAATGCTAACACTACCATCCAGACCATGATGCAAATGATAGCATTCATCCATACAAGTTGTTCTGGGTTTGAATAAACCGAATCTCCAAAATCACCGTCTTCACTATCTTCACGATATCACAATTCGTAACGCACAAATCAGATCGAAGTGGTTTTTCGAATAATCAAATCCGATCCCGGTCTCTTCGAAAAGATTAACGAATTTGGCCAAATTTGATAGTCGGTTATTTAACTATCAAATAACATCCATAAGCAGTCACTTGGCCCTATTTTATAAATCTTCAAAACATTTATTTAAAAATGTCTTTGCAAAGATATATATTCAAATCTCTTCCAGTATTTCAATATTTGAAAACAAATTCAAATTCTTATATCCATAACAGGATATTTCAATCCATATCAATACTTAGAAATATTTCCAAACTCCATTTTTTTATTCAACACTTTGAAAAATATTTCTATAATATTAATCTCGTGGTTTAAATATTTGAAATCCTTCCAGTCCAATACTTAGGAAATATTTATAAGTATATTTTCCTAAAATCATTTTATTTCCAATACTTAGGAAATATTCCATTGATTTCATACTTTTCAAAATCCCTTACAATTTACTTGTAAATTCCTTAACTCATTTATAACCGATTCTATAAGTTTCCGGAATACATTAATTAACTTCCTTTAAAATTTTCCAAAATCGATTACACTTGTCTATAATCCTAACTACCCATTTCTAACTTCTTTTATGAATTCTAATTCATTTCTGAAGTTTTTGTATTTAAACACTTTGGAAATTTCCCTAAGTTTCCGGAATTCCGTTATGAGATTTTCTCTTATAAAATCACATTTTTTAAATAAAACTCCGTTTACAGATCTCGAGAGTATCTATAAATAAATCTCAATCACTTTCAAAAATCTCTCTCTATATATATATAGTAAGTATTTTTTTCTAAGAATAAAAATTTATTTCAAAACATGATTAAGTAATTATAAAAATATCAACATATTTTTACATAAACATCGATAATTCATTTCCAATTTATTTTTAGATAATACTAATCGATTTTACAAAGCTTATTATAAAAATTAGAATTTATTTTAATTAATATTAGATATTTGAATAATCCACCTTTCGAAATATTCCAATACTAAAACAGCTTTAACTATATAGATTAATAAATAAATATCCCATTTTAAAACAAACTTAATTTCTCGACAAAAGTCTATTTTTAAAATCCAATGTACCTATTTCAATTTATAAATCCCTCTCGATTCATATCATATCGATTACTTTTCAATTTCATAACCATTCTCACATTTCAAAATAGAATCCACTATTTTTTTCCAAAAATCGATTTATGTATCTCGGTATAAATTCACACTGTGAATTTATATTTCTGATTTATCAACTGATAATCATTCTTCCTTATTTATAAACATCATTTATAAGTTTACAAACTCATGTGGGTTTCACTTGTTTAATAATCTCATTTATGAATCCATTTCTTTGCAAATCCCGTTTATTTTACAAATTTATTTTAAATATCGATTTCAACTCCTTTTCCATATTTTTCAGAAATATCATTTAAAAATCCATTGTTAAAAATCCTTTATTATAAATTATTTTAAAATCTCTATTTAAACATTTTACGAACAGTTAAATATAACGCCAAATCAAATTATTGTTTTATCCAAATCAATTTCCTTTAAAATAATCCAAATTTTGATATAAATATTTTTTTATCCAAAATCTCCATTTAATTCCATCAAATTCAAAAATAATATTTAAGGTATTTAAAATACCAAAATTTAAGGTCAATGCTACTGTAGCATCCAATAAATCATATCACACAACAATCCCTAACAGATTATTCCATCATATCATATATCGTTATATATGAAAAACAATCCATATATTTGAGGAATCCAGTTGGATCCCTCCAACCCGTTTCCCTGCAATCATAGATGTTATATAACATAAAATACCAATCCCGCTTCGAGGCGGGATATCGCGGTAATATAGGGTCATCCGCTATTATGCGAGGCGCATAGTGTCTCCTCTGCTCCAATCGGCGGGAATATACCCAACTACTAATATACACTAATATATATAATATAACATCCAAATGATGATAATTTATCAATCCATCCGATCAACCAATAAATAATTTAACATTTTAAATTATAACCAGCAATCCAAAATTAGTGATTTACTCACCTTTATCTTTTGCTGTCACCGAAGCGTTCCGGTTTGGAACTAAAACCGGACGACGTTCGATTTTAGCCCAAAATTCAACGGCCTCCAAATCCAACCAAACCTGTTCTATTGCGAAGCTTTTGTCATCACGAGCGCAATGCAAAATGTTTCGTTCCAATCGGACCTCGTATGCCGGAGTTATGAATTTTATAAGTTATTTATATTTTTAAATTAAATAATATAAATAAATCACAAACATCCCCATATTTACCAATGTTCCATCTTCCCCCAAAATCCTCCTATGCACGCTCAAGACAGTGCATGGTCTCGTGCACTCACATGCTCCATGACATCTCCGACTATGAAACAACGCCAGACCATCACCGAACGACTCCTCTGCGCGACACACTCCTGCTCGACCAAACACCTTCAAACTCGATCCCCTCTACCAGAACGCAACTGCCAACGTCACCCCCAGGCCGTACAGTGTCACACTCTCCAACAAGCCATCGCACAACATGAAATTTGGTGGCAACGCGTAATTTTGCAAGAGAAACTCGCCGGTGATCTCCAATACAACAATCGATGCTCGAATTTGCTATAACCTAAACCCTAGTTGCTAAACCCATGCGACCTCTCTGTCGAACTCCACAAACAAGCGATGCACCTCCAACCAAATATACCCGTGTGAAGCTCTGACTGAAACAAGAATCTTAAAGCAAATTTTAGATTTTATTATTGTGAGAATTTTGAGATATGTTTTTTTAAGTTTTGAAATCTCTTTTTTTCTCTTCTGGAATGAGTACGGTAGTGTTTAAAAAGAAGACGATAGGGTGGCTGGACTAAAGAATAGAGTGGGTTGAATTGAAATAATGGAGGCTGTGGTCAAATCGAATATATAAATATAATTTAAAATTCCAAAATATCTAGCTATAAATTTTGGATCCCAATCGAGGCGTGCCGCCTGGCGTTCCTAATGTTATACCCCTATTCCAAATGCAACGGAATAAGCCTCGAGCCCCAATTCGATCGTACGGAGAAGATAGTTTTTTTAACCCAGTTATTATATTAAATTTCCGATATTAATTTTAACGCGTTTCTATCTCATACGACCAAACGGTAACTCCAAACGCTACGAAATTTGAAATCCAATAATAATAGACTATTACGGATCCAATGGAACTAGTTTCGTCGAATTCCGAGACAGTGCCCCGGATCGCTATTTTAATGCGTCGATAAAATTGTCGATTTCAAAAATTTACGAAACCACTTGAAATTTCAGTTTTAAGAACTTATTAACTCAATTATAATTCAAATAGAATTTATATCAACATTAGAAATCATTTCGATTCATATTCAACTCAAATTTCAATTTTTCACCAATTCTGTATTACGATAAATCGCTATATTTGAAATTTAAATTCATTCTATAATTTCAACCAAAATCTTCATATTCAAAAATCAATTTATATTCCAAATCCAATATTTAAAATCATTTAAATATTCAAAATCAAACGACGGAAGAAAAAAATCCGGGTCTTTACATTCCTTTCCCCTTAAAAGAATTTCGTCCTCGAAATTGCTAAGGTAGGAAAAATGCTCCAAACCCATTAACTTATCAAAACCAACTTAGTTAAAACTCGACATTTCACCTTTCTAACTCTTTAGTTTCAACCAAAACAACTAGTTTCCGTTTCTAATTCAAAACCCGTTATTTCAATTACAATTCAAAAATTACCTTTTAGTTAACAAAAGTTTTCTTTCAAAAATTTCTAAAATTTTTCTAACACCCTAAATTTCCGAATTTTTTTAGCAGAGTCTCCCTTGTACGGAGAGCCTTTTGCAATATGAAAAATATGATATAAAGATATACATCGGCTCTCATGGCCGGAAAATGCAATATATAACAATATTTATATTTTTCGCACGCTAAATTCGTAAGCACCTTATTTTAGCGTTATTAAGCGGGTTCGCTTAATTTAAATGCAATTGCACAACCAAAATCTAGCCAAATAGTCTTCTTGTACCTATACTTACTCAAATAAAACCCATAAGTACCAAATATATGAAATTTAATAACTTTCATTCATTTAACTAGTTAATCACATAAATTCCATAACCAAACATGTTATAGCATGAATTTATCAATAATCACAAGGTTCCAACACTCGATTATTCATTTCAATCGATTTACATACCATTTTATTCAATTCCAAGTGATTCACACACAATTCATTTGTATTCATTTCATATTCATATCCAATATATTCATATCCATTCTCAATTGATTCTAAATCAATTTATTCACTTTCTATTAATTCACTAAATTTTGTTTACTTCATTTTATATCAACCTGTATTTCATTCCACGCCAATTTGTTTATGACTCACCTCATAAAATAAATATTAAGGTTTATTATAACCTTTTATACAACACTTGAATTTATTTCCACTTCAAAACTTAAGTTCATACTCAAATTTTATTTATAATTCAAATTCCATATTCATTCACCATTCCACTATAATTCAAATCCAATTCGATTTATCCGTTTCATTTCATTTTTATTTGAGCTCTAGTATAAACATTTTATACCATCACTTATAATTTTCATCACTTCTGACTTAAGTCCATTTTTCAGTGATTATCAAATAATATTTCAAAACTCATTTCTATCATTACCAATTACAATTCAGTCCCACATCCATTCACTAATTCCTTGGTTAGTCTATTCTATTAATTCAATTCGAATTAAATCCAATTCCAATAATTGTCTCATTTATTCATGTTTAACTTCCTTTTCATTTCATTTCACTTTTCTTGACTTGAGTTAAGTTTATTTCAAAAATCATCTCATTTAACTCAACTTGAGTTAACTTCATTTTATAATACAAATTCGGGTTTCCATTCCTTTACAAAAATATCAAACCATTTCTATTTCGGTTTTTCTACCCCACTTTTCCAATTTATAAGTTACACAACTTATTTCTCACATTTTCATCCATTCTATACTTGAGTTGATTCCATTCAAAATTTATAACTTAAAGTTATATAGTCATTTTACACTCAAATTTTATATTCCATTCAAAATTTACAACTTAAAGTTATATAGTCATTTTACACTCAAATTTTATATTCCATTCAATTTGATATTGTTTCAAACCCTAATCCAATTTTATTTAACTTAGCTTAAGTTAAAATTCAATTCCATTTTCAATTTTTCACACTTCCTTTCCTTATTAATATCATTCTCAATTTATAAGTTCAAAACTTATTTTCTGATATTTTTCTAAAACATTAAAATAAGGATTTCAGAATTCAAACACACGATATTTATTTCAAATCACTTTGAAATCATATATATATATATCCCTTTATATACCAAATCACACCCTTTTTCTAAATTTAAACCAAACCTGGTTTTTATCCATATCAATTTCTTTTAGAATTTTTAAAACAGACTTGTTTACCAAACAAGTCCAAAACAAATAATAATGGTAGCAACCCGTCACTTAGAAACTCGAAAATGAAGACCGATAATGCGGCCATCATCACCAGAATTATTTTCCAGCGACTGCAGTGAGTTCAGTGCTTTTATCACCTTTAAAACCCATTTAAAAAAATTTCTATTCAGAATATTTCAAAATAATAACACCATTATTTATTCCAAAATGCTTTGGAAAACATTTCCAAACTTTCCGAGATTTTACATTTCTAAATTCTAGTTTGAATCCAAATTTAGTTTAGCTCATTTGTATAAATCATTCTTATACAAATTCTATTTGGTTATATATAACCATTTCAATTTTATAATCTTGTTTTGATTATAATAATATCAACCAAACACACCAAATATATATAATAATTTCAAAAAATTATTTTCTTTTATATCAAAATATAGTTTGGGCAAAATTATTTCATTTACCCACTTCAAAAAAATACTGTGTCGATTTAACTTGTTTAAGAGTTTAGAAATCCCTATCGATACAGTTGTCCAGAATGTGCCGACCAGAATTCATAAACACTCAACCGATAAGTCAACACAATATAAAACAATTTATATTCACTAACAAATACGTGCTCATATCTATAATACACTCAAACTCATTTAGGGTACTACTGACCCTATCTCTAATGAGTAATCCCCACCAAAGCTAAGGTTTTCGCTTAACCTTCGCTCTAATACCAAATGTAAAGGCCCGTATCTCTATACCCTTTAAGTCAACAAGAAAGCACATGTGTCCAACTCAAATTGAACGGGAATACGAATCTTTAGGAGTGAAGAAGAAGAGATAGAAGAAAACATAACAATAACATAGAATCTCACAATCGCAGCGGAACAATATATAATAACTGATCTTCATACAAAAAGCAACTGCAGCAATTAATATTCATACAATCATCAGAGTACAACAAATCAATCTGGACAGTTATAATAACTTGTCCTCACAAGTGCTGAATATACAACATACACACATAGCGGAATATAATCAAGTACGTGTAATACGCCTAAGACTCCTCCAGCTCATCTCCTGAGCTCCATAGCATCCTAACATGAATCTGTAATACTCGGTCTGACCCGAGCATTATAATAAAATAACACAGGAGTAAGTCTGGAAAACCAACGTGAGAAAAGACACTCAATTTGAATTATTACTGTTATCAAAATCCTTTGAAAACAAAGGTATCTTGTAAGACCACGCCACACATAAATATGACGGGTTTTTACCTTACGATAACCAAAACATTTTATATCAAAATCATCTGATATTATAATAGTGTCTATAGAAAATAAACTATAAAATAGCTGAAATGCTTGCATCTCACGTTTTAGCATAGTTGGGCACATCTAAAACCATACATGCTCATAGTGGAAAATGGATTTCATACAATGACTAGGCTACGAGGGTACTGCCCGCCACAATACACCTCTAGAAAAATGTACCGAGATCAAACCTATCGATCCCTGCCAACACAGGACTGGCCTACCCCTTGCTGGATAGTACCGAATATGTTATCACCCCGGGTGTTCCCACCTTATCGAGCGCTCTCTTTTCCATGCATAACCATATCCATAATTACAATATATCCGAGGGTATCTAGAAAAGTGATAACATACCCTACTTGGGTGCGACCCACTTAGCCCTGCTGCATCTCCCCTGTTTTAGTCATTCCCGGTTGATGAGGCTTGAGACTACGTTTTACTTTTAGAATAGCATTCATACTTGGAATGCTAATACTACCTTCCAGACCATGATGCAAATGATAGCATTCATCCATACAAGTTGTTCTGGGTTTGAACAAACCGAATCTCCAAAATCGCCGTCTTCACTATCTTCACGATATCACAATTCATAACGCACAAATCAGATCGAAGTGGTTTTCGAATAATTAAATCCGATCCCGGTCTCTTCAAAATGATTAACAAATTTGGCCAAATTTGATAGTAGGTTATTTAACTACCAAATAACATCCATAAGCAGTCACTAGGCCCTATTTTATAAATCTTCAAAACATTTACTTAAAAATGTCTTTACGAAGATATATATATATATATATATATATATATATATATATATATTCAAATCTGTTTCAGTATTTCAATATTTGAAAACAAATTCAAATTCTTATATCCATAACAGGATATTTCAATCCATATCAATACTTAGAAATATTTCCAAACTCCATTTTTTTATTCAACACTATGAAAAATATTTCTATAATAAAAATCTCATGGTTTAAAATATTTTAAATCTTTCTAGTCCAATACTTAGGAAATATTTATAAGTATATTTTCCTAAAATTGTTTTATTTCCAATACTTAGGAAATATTCCATTTATTTCATACTTTTCAAAATCCCTTACAATTAACTTGTAAATTCCTTAACTCATTTATAATCGATTCTGTAAGTTTCCGGAATTCATTACTTAACTTCCTTTAGAATTTTCCAAAATCGATTACACTTGCTTATAATCCCAACTACTCGTTTCTAACTTCTTTTATGAATTCTAATTCATTTCCGAAGTTTCTGTATTTAAAGACTTTGGAAATTTCCTTAAGTTTCCAGAATTCCATTATGAGATTTTCTCTTATAAAATCACATTTGTTAAGTAAAACTCGGTTACAGATCTCGAGAGTATCAATCCATCCAATTAACCAATAAATAATTTAACATTTTAAATTATAACCAGCAATCCAAAATGAGTGATTTACTCACCTTTATCCTTTAATGTCGCCGAAGCGTTTCGGTTTGGAACTAAAACCGAACGACATCCGATTTTAGCCCAAAATTCAACAGCCTCCAAATCCAACCAAATTAGTTCCATTGCGAAGCTTTCGTCATCACGAGCACAACGCAAAAAGTTTCGTTCCAATCGAACCTCGTATGTAGGAGTTATGAATTTTATAAGTTATTGATATTTTTAAATTAAATAATATAAATAAATCACAAACATCACCATATTTACCAATGTGCCCTCTTCCCCAAAATCCTCCTGTGCATGATCAAGATAGTGCACGGTATCGTGCACTCACATGCTCCATGACATCTCCGACCACGAAATAACGCCAGACCATCACCGAACGACTCCTCTGCGCGAAACACTCCGGCTCGACCAAACACTTTCAAACTCGATCCCCTCTACCAGAACACGACTGCCAACGTCACCCGCCAGGTCGTACAGTGTCGCACTCTCTAACAAGCCATCGCACAACACGTAATTTGGTGGCAGCACGTAATTTTGCAAGAGAAACTCGTCGCTGATCTCCAATACGACAATCGATGCTCGAATTTGCTAAAAACCTAAACCCTAGTTGCTAAAACCATGCAACCTCTCTGTCGAACTCCATAAACAAGCAACGCACCTCCAACCAAATATACCCGTGTGAAGCTCTGATTGAAATAAGAATTTTAAAGCAAATTTTAGATTTTATTATTGAGAGAATTTTGAGATATGTTTTTTTTAAGTTTTGAAATCTCTCTTTTGGAATAAGCACGACATTGTTTAAAAAGATGACGATAAGGTGGCTTGTAGGGTGGCTGGATGAAGAATAGAGTGGGCTGAGTTGAAATAATGGAGGCTATGGTCAAATCAATATATAAATATAATTTAAAATTCCAAAATATCTAGCTATAAATTTTGGATCCCAATCGAGGCATGCCGCCTAGCGTTCTTAATGTTATACCCTTATTTCGAATGCAATGGAATAAGCCTCGAGCCCCAATTCGATCGTATGGAGAAGATAGTTTTTTTTGAACCCAGTTATCATATTAAATTTTCGATATTAATTTCAAATCGTTTCTATCCCGTCCGACCTAACGGTAACTCCAAACGCTACGAAATTTGAAATCCAATAATAATACACTATTACGGATCCAATGAAACTGGTTTCGTCGAATTCCGAGACTATGCCCTGGATCGTTATTTTAACGCGTCGATAAAATCAACAATTTTAAAAATTTACGAAACCACTTGAAATTTCAATTTTAAAAACTTATTTACTCAATTCTAATTCAAATAGAATTTATATAAACATTAGAAATCATTTTGATTCATATTCAACTCAAATTTCAATTATTCATCAATTCCGTATTACGATAAATCGCTATATTAGAAATTTAAATTCATTCTATAATTTCAACCAAAATCTTCATATTCAAAAATCAATTTATATTCCAAATCCAATGTGTAAAATCGTTTAAATATTCAAAATCAAACGACGGAAAAAAAAATCTGGATCGTTACAATTCACATTCACTTATTATTTAGTATATTCTTTCAATACTAATATCATTAAGAACCATTCCATTAGATTTTATGTTTAACAACATTTCACTCCATACTAAATTTATTTATGGATCATTTCATAAAATTTTACTTAAGTTTATAAACATTTTATACAACACTTCTCGTGTTTATTATCACTTCACAATATAAGTCCATATCCATTTTAAATCAAATTCAATTTCATTTAACTCAATTCATTATTCAATTTCAATATTCAATTCTATCAAACAACATTCTAAACCATATTCAAGTCACTAATTTATTTTATTAGTTCATTCATTAATTCATTTCAAATCACAATCAATTCCATTTCTAAAAATCACTCCATTTAACTTAACTTAGGCTAAATTTCTTTTCGAAATTCATTTTATCTAACTTAACTTAAGTTAAATTTCATTTCAAATTTGCTTTTCTTAACTAATTATATTCAAAAAATCTAAAAATTTGCTTTAACTTACTAATTCCCAAAATTTATAAGTTATAAAACTTATTTTCTTATATTTTCATAAACAATTAAATGAAAAATTCCAGAGTTTTAAACACCCTGTTCTTATTTCATATTATTTTGAAACAATACTATAAATATTTTCTTTGTATTTCAAATCATACTTTTGAATTTTAAATTAAAACTAGTTTTACCAAAACAAAACTCCAATGGTAGCAATTCCTCTCTTGGAAACTCGAAAATGAACGTCGATGATACAACAGTCATCATCAAAATTATTTTCCAACGACCGAAGTGAGTTCACTGCTTTTTATCTCTTTTAAATTCCATTTTAAAATATTTCTAGTCAAAACATTCTCAAAATAATATCATTATTATTTCTATTCAAAAATATTTTCCAAATAATATTATTACTACTGTTTCAAAACCTTGAAAAACAATCTTTCAAAATCAACGGGATTTAAATTCTCAAATTCTCAGCATTTAAACCCTTTTTATTTACCACTCATATTTATAAATTTCCTTTATATATAATTTCACTAAGGTTATATAAAACCATTTCTTAATTGTTTATTTTGTTTACGTTACAACTTTTATTAAAACACAAACAACAAATGATAATAATCAAATATCATCATTCACCAACAACCAAACACACCACATATACTATAATAATTTCTGAAAAATTATTCCTTTATATATAAAATATAATCAAGGTAAAATTGTTTCATTTACCCAATTTCAAAACAATATCGTGTCGAAATGCTCCGTTCAAGTGTTTAGAGATCCCTATTAATAACGTTAATTACTTGTATTAACCAGAATCCATAAGTCACCGAATAAATCAATCAGTATAAAACATTTTTATATCACCAACAAATACGAGCTCATATACACACACACTCTCTCAAACTCATTCTAGGGTGCTATTGGCCCTATCTATAATGAGTAATCCCCGCCAAAACCAAGGTTCTCGTTTAACCTTCAGCTCTGATACCAAGTGTAACGACTTGAGATTTTTGGCACTCGAAAATCGACACTAATACGTCCACTGTATTGCGTGCCAAGCAATCGAATGCCAAAAAACCCGATTGTTAGGGGAAAAGAAAGAAGCAAGAAGAAAGAAGAGAAAGAAAAAAACAACACAGAATCTCACAGTGAAAAGAATAATCTATAATATACAATAAATCTTTACACAAAGAAGAATTGTGACATACATACATCAATCAGAGTATACTAACATATTTCAGCCCAGACAGTTATAACAACCCGTTCTCACAATTGTTGATAATACAACAATGAATGCAGCGGAAAAATAACTATATACGCAAATATGTCTCTAGGCCTCCAGGTCGTCTCCTGAAGCTCCAAAGCATCCAAAAAAATGAGTAATAAGCTCAGTCTAACCTGAGCATTATAATAAAATAACACCCGAGTTAGTCTGATAAACCAGCATGAAAAAAACACACCTCAACTTAAATTTTAAGTTATAAAAAAAACTTTAAAAAGGTATCTCGTAAGACCACGCCGCACATAAACACGGACGGGTTTTTACCTAACGACAACAAAAACATTTCATATGAAATTCTTTGATATTATAATAGTGTCTAAGATAAAAATACTTATTAACCTTAGCCGAATTGCATTAATTAAATTCTAGCATAATGGTGTACAACTAAAATCGTAAAGGCTCGTATTGGAGAATGGATTCCATACAATGACTGGGCTTTTGGGGTACCGCCCATCATGGTGCATCTCTAGATAAAATAACACCGAGAACCTCGTCAAGATCCCTTGCCAACACAGAACCAGCCTACCACTTGACTAGTAGTACCGATTACCCCTCTGTTAATGGACCCCCAAGTATACAAATGAGAAATAATATCGACTCTAGATAGGGATGATCATACCTTACATAGGAGCGATCCACTTAGCCCTGCTGCACCTCCCCTATTTTAGTCATTCCCGGTTGATGAGGCTTGAGGCTACATTTTACCTTTTATATAGCAATTTCCACTTAGAAACTTAGAATGCTAACACTTCCCTCTAGGCGACATGCAATGCCAACATTCATCCATACAAGTTTGTTCTGGGACCGAATGAAACGCTTGAGAGCTTCGTCGTCAATTCCGTCATCTTTAAGATGTCTTCACTTCAAAACGCTTGAGTTGGATCAAAGTGGTTTTCGGATAACATATCTGATCCCGGTCTCTTTGAAACAATTTTCGATAATTTTCAGTAAACTCAACCCCGGTTCTTTGGGAAATAAACAGTCAAAGATAAGAGCGGAGATAACCTCCTGACCGTTAGTGGATGAATTTTCTTATCGTTTGTCCTAGGAGAATGAAACAAGATTTATATGTACAGTACAGCATCATCGGAGATGACTGTGCCATATAACTAATGTGTTTCTCCTAGATATTTCCAAAGTTACGTTTTGGGTCCATATTTGATTGTCGGTTATTTAACTATCAATAAACACACATTCAAATTAGGGATTTAATTCAAAATGGGAAAACCAACATTGGTTACGCCCATCAGCAACTACTAATCTCTTTTTATTTATTCTTTACATTAATAAAAAAAATAACTTTGTAATACTTGTATAAATACCTTTACAAATATATACCCACAAATCCCTATATTTTCAATACTTAGAAAAAAAATTATATATATACTTACCTTTACGCTATAAGTGTATTCACAAAACTGAGAAAGATTTCCTCTCTAAACAATTCTAAAATCATTTATAAATCCCTTATAAATCTCAAAAACCATTTATAAAATTATTTTATAAATCTCTGAAACCATTTATAAAACTCTTTATAGAAACCCCTTATAAAACCAACCTTCATTTCCAATTATAAACCCTTTTATAAATTTCAAAACATTTATGAACTCTTTATAATCTATAAAACTATTTATAAAATTCTTTTTATAAATCTAATAACCCATTTCTAAAATTCTTTTATACATACCTAACCATTCATAAAACTCCTTCACCTTGTAAAATCTTCCTTTAAGTCTTCAAACCACTTTATAAAACCCCTCTTATAAAACCCAAGTCCTTTTATAAAGCTCTATTTATAAGTCTTGGAAACATTTATAAATAAATAAAATCATTTACTTCAAACACTATTATATAATAATAATTATTAACAATAATATTCTAAATAAAAAATAATTATCAACTTAAAACATCTTAAATATAATAATTAATAATTTCAAAACATCATCAACAAAACAATAATAATTAATCTTTACCATTATTATAAACTGTAATAATTTATTTTCAAAAAATTATTAATAAATCATTATTACTAATTTCAAGCCATATTAATTATTTAAAATAATTAACTTTTCAAAATATTAAAATATTGATAAATAACTTTTAAATAACATTAAATATAAATTAATAACTTTAAAATGATAATTAATATAAATAGATAATTTTAAAAACAATATTAAATATAAATAAATAATCTTTAAAAACAACAATATTAAATATAACTTTTTAAAAAACATTTCTACCTACTTAGGAACGCTAGATAATAAGGTTGGAGTAAAATAGAAATTCAATCCTTTCTAAACAAAATATTTTCGAAACCCAAATTTAGGTTCGAAATCATTTCCTGTCTCAAAATTCAATTCCAACTCTAACGACAATTTATAGTATTTTTAAAATACTAATTCAAGGCCAATAGCTACCAAATGTGTAACGACCCGGAAGTTTTAACTGTTTTTATAATGTAATTAACTTCATTTTTGTGAAATTTTAAATAATTGAATTTGTAAATGAAAATTTGATATTTGGAAACTATAACGACCCACTATTTTAGACCATTCAAATCGACAATAAATCCACACATGCCGGACTTGAATAATTCAAAACAATAGATTGTAAATAAAATTTGGCAAAACTCAAAATATACAGTAAATAAATCACAGATCACAGACACAGAGCAATATAACAATGCAGCGGAAGCAAAAAATAGTAGTTCATGAAGCTATATGTATATAACAGAGTTAAACAAAATACAACAGGAGTCTCAATACAATAGTCAAGTATAAATCTGAATACATCACTGGAATCAACTGAATGACTGAAAGCAGAATCAATGGATGGATCCAAACGAAGCTCCAACTCCAAAGGTGAGTCTCGAATGTTGTATCACTCAGTCTGACCCGAGCGTAAAGCAAAACACAAAACACTCGATTCAGGACATACATACTTATACAATGTAAACCAACTCAAGTGAACTATAATATAAGGTACAAGTAACTTAAAGAATGCTTGGGATTGCCCATTCTTTAAGGATCCGTTAAACTATCTACTATGTAGTAATATTCGCTATTATAATAATGTCTATACTAAAATAAACTTACTTTTAAATAGCGTTAGGGAGTGACCCAATATTCCCCTTAACACATAATAGTCCCAGTAGTCTATCCAGTATTAGCATACCCCCAGATCGGGAGCTACCCTCAATACTCCACAGGCTACGGCACAAATCCAAACTCGTAGTAAAGCTTGCTATGGTAGGTGACACGACACAACAAGGCAATGCCAGGGTAGATATACCAATTACGCATCCGGGCTAGTGGAAATGCTTAGCATCCACTACCGCCCACCTCAAAACACACTCCCAAATCAAAATCGAAGGGTGGCCACCAAATAAATCACAAAGTAATAGAATAGTATCGAAGAAATACGTCCGATCAGAGGTGCTACCTCATTGGCCCGAGAATCGCTCCTGTTTTAGCCACCTTATGCCAACTCACGGGAGTCGGGTCCACGTTCATACCTCAATAGGATCGTCGCCACCATCCTACATCATTCTGGAATCTCCACCGCGTACACGGTTGTCAGAGTGGTTTTCGGTACCGACAGAGAGTATGCCCATATCTGATCCCGGTCTGTTTGCCAACCAATCGTTATTATAACCCATGGATATTTATTTCAAAATCATTTACTTAAAAACCCAAAATATCATATCCATTTCAAAACTAAATACTATATTATTTCATTTCATAGCCAAATCAATATATCATTTCCATTTCAAAAACCAAAGCCATAATATCATTTAAATTCCAAAACCAAATCAATATAACCCAAATTTCCAAATCACTGAATACTTCCTTAAATTTATTAAACTTGAAATATTCCTTTAAATCATCTTAAACCAAACCACTTTATAAAGTCACATTCTTAAATCTTCAATTTCAATAAGTTCCAAGTTAATATATTTTAAGACAATTTTTAATTAAATACAATTTCAGACAATTTCATTTTTCAAAACCATAGTACTTTTCAAAGTTATAACAACTCTGAAACCCTACACTTTGAAACCATAATATTTTGAAATCATAACAATTAAGAAAATGTTATTCTTTGAAAATCATAATACTTAGAAACTCATAACACCCTTAAAATAATATTCATTTAAACCATTGAAATTCATTGTCAAATACTATTCATTTCAAAGTTGTAGCATTTCTAAGTTCATTCATTCAATTATAAAATTTCCAAAATATTGTATTTTCAGCCAACAACATCACTTATAAAATGTTACAATAGATATATTAACATTTCAAAGACATTGTCAAATTCAAAACAGCAGCACTTATAAAATGCTACAGTAGATATTTTAGTGTTGCAAACAGTTTCAAAACAGCAGCACTTATAAAGTGCTGTAGTAGTTATTTAGTTATTTTCAGAACTAGTTCAAATTCAGAAACAGCAGCACTTATAAAGTGCTGTAATAGGTATTTAGTTGTTTCAAAACATAGTTAAATTTTAGAACTGCAGCACTTCTAAAATGCTGTAATAGTATTTGTTTATTTCAGAACTTAGTTGAATTTCAGAAATGATAGCACTTAATAAACGCCATCTTAAAACCACAGCATTTTTAAAATGCTACCAATAAAATTCCAGAATTTATTATAACCTTTCAGAAACATTAAAACTTCAATCTTAGCCATTTTTAACTTATAAAAAAATCATATTCCATGCTTCAAAAACATTCATTTGGATATCATTTAACTTATGATTTAATAAAATAAAATTTTATAATTAAATATCCAATTTAAACCATAATTCATTTATTAAGTCAAAATACACTATTTTACTTAACTTTTATCTTTTTACCACTAACCTAACACTTTATTTGAAAACACCCATTTCATAAATAAAACTAAATTTCTATCTATTTACTTAACTTAAAATTTCCATTCGACAACCAAATTCCCAATTATCAAGTTAGGTCATAATTAAAGTTACATTTTTACATTTAAAAATCAGAACTATTTTTTTTTACAAAACATAACATTTCACAAAAGAATATTTTATCATAGTTAATATAACAATCAATTTTTTTTTAGATCTATTCATTTAGACATCAATTAACTATGATTTTCTAGTTAAATAAATTTTATTACAAAATGTCCAATTAAAACTGTATCCCATTTTATCAGTTCAAAAAACAATATTTATTACACAAAACATGTCTGTTTCATAAAGTAAAATTCATAACAATTACTAGGTTAGATTTAAAACTTCCATATTAAGTCAAATTCAATTATTAAGTTATTTAACATCAATAAATGTCTTTAAACTCTATTTAAAACCAACACATCTTTAAAATTTCCATTAAAGCCACTTATTGACTTATAAAATCTTAACTTATAGAAAACCAACATCTTCTTATATTTACGTCATTTAAATCAAATCTTTAGCTTAAATTTCATATATTTAAACATTCAAAATACTTAATAATTCTTAGGAAAATATTATTTAAAAATATATCCATGGGCCTGTATAATATTTTCTAACATAGGTCAAGTGATACGGATCTGTATCATTTCAATCCGTAATTTAAAAAGAAAAATCCGGGTTCTATCATTTCAAACCCGCAATCCCAAGTCAAATAAAATACAATAAAAATCACTCGAGCCTATCATTTCAGCCCATAATGATTTTTCCTTATTCTAATATCCATTCGGGTATGTATCATTTCAACCCATAGCGATAGGGAACTTGTAGTGTGAGATACAGATAATAAATGAACAGTAGAACATATAATCATATCAGATGATGTAACAAATATATAAACAAAAGTTAACATTATATAATCATATCATAGGCATATATGAACATATTATCATACATATAAATTTTTTACAATTCACATGCCATCGTTTCACAATTATAAAAGTACGTATGTCGAGAGTGATAAACTCACCTTTTTAAAGCTAGATAACAATTCAAGATACATAACTAACCCCGAAAAGCACGACAAGGCACGATGATATTTTTGGGTGAATGAAGAGTTAGATCCAAACTTGTAATCAACACAAATATCACAAACATAAGAATAATTCAATACAAAAGAGTATGAATTTAAACAATACAAAGATATGAAAGGAAGATGACATAACCTTTGATAAAAAAAGGTAATAGGCTCGGCTACATCACCATAGGGTTCAACCATCATAAGACTAGGCTCGGCCATGATGTTTTTATGGCATGTAGGCTCGGCCAAGGACCATGGAAGATGAAAAGTGGCAAGTTATAAGGAGATGGAATGCAAAGAGGCAAGGCTATGATGGTTACAAGCAACATAGGGTTCGGCCATGGGCTACATGGCTTAGCTTGGTCTTTGTGGTGATGAAGGGTGATGTTGGCCGTACATGGAGGTGGTGGAGGAGTGGAGGTTGGAAATATGGTGGAGAGGCCGAGCATAGGAGGAAGAAGGCAAAAGAAAGTAAAAGAAAAAGGAGAAAGAAAAAGAGGAGAAGCCATGGATCTAGAACTCTATATTTTTTCAGGAGATGAAGTGAGAAGTGATAAGATGAGAAATATTTTGTACGTGAATTACAACTTAGTGGCGGCTAGGGTTACAACAAAATGAACATGCTAAAGATGTGTAGTGAATGGCTAAGGCAAATAATAAAGAGGCTAGGCAATAAAGTCAAGAGTTTGAATGGTTTGGAAAATAAAAAGGCAACACTATAAAACAAATAACTTGATGTATTTAATTAATTTTCTCCCTTGTTTGCATGCAATGAAAAGAGGAGTTTGAGGAATGTTTTTTCGTGATTGATGAGAGGAATTCACGGCTAAGGAAAGATGAGAAGGCAAGAAAAGAAAAGGCAACAATTAAAGGAGAAAGATCTTGTATATATTCTATTCTTAAATTTGTATAAAATGTTACATTTCTAAATGTGAAATCTTGTCAATTGTACACATCAATTAAAATTTAAAACCAATTGATTAATTAACCTTAGTTACATTCCTTCCCATTTATTACTTTATAAATAAATTTACGTTTCTGTAACGACCCTGAATTTTCGACCCAATTTAAAATTTTAAAATCTAACGTTTTAATATAAAATTTTGAAATTTCTAAACGATCTCAATTAACATCCAAACTTTGTTTATAAAATGCGCCTAGTGGGTTATTTATAGTGGTAAAGTTTCGTCGTAAAATATCACTGAAAATTTCGTTCGCGTTTTACTGTATAACAGTTCATTTTAAAACGCGAAATTTTTTATCTTCCGAACCCGAATATTTTTACATAGAAAAATTTTAAACCATCTTCTGAGCAAGACGTCATTTTTCGTTTTTCAAAATTCGGACTTCTTTAGCTCCGTCGTTCTTATTTTTCGACGTTTTTCTTACATTTTCCGATAATATGAAATTCGAAATTTTGTAATACAAATCGTACCACAATAATCTGTGTACCATTGGAGGCGCGTCGTCGCACTGATCAAAACGGTATACTCATTCGTGTAAATCGGAGTCCGACGTAAAATTATTCGTGTTAATTTATCGGTTCCGAACGGACCGGTTAAACAAATTGCAGCCCAAAACCATTATTGCATCCACTTAAATTTAAAAACAAATCACCTCAGCTGATGGAATTAATATGGTAGTTGGAAGCTGAGAGTTGGCATTGGGATGGGGTATGACTTTTCAGTATTCGATATTGAATTGGTGGGATACGAAGCAGCAAAAAGAAAATTTTATTCTCTAGTACCAGTTCACTGTTTATATACTTCCTCCACTTTCTCATTTCTCATTTTCCAATCACTTGTTCTTACGTCTACAGGTAAGAACACCACTTTCTTTCTTCTTCATACTTCCTTCTAAATTTTTTTTTTTAATATCAGAGCTTATACAAGCCTGGAAACCAAATTGCATCTCTTCCCTGTCAACATTTGTTCACGCAAAAGCCTCTTGGCCTTTCACTTCACCTAGCGCCATTTCTCCATGCTTTGCCCTTCCGCCTCCAACTCCACTGTCTGCCTCCCTTCGCACCACCCAGCCCCGTCGCCGACCATTCACATCATCTCCCAGTCACACCGCCCCTGACACCCTCGCCTGCGCCTGTAACAACCCGCATATTTATCGATTTTATATTTAAATATTTTATTTAAATATTTCATCGTTCGTCGGATTGAAGTCCGAAAAGCTACTTTTTGCAAACAGTCGAATTAGGACTCGAGACCTCCTCCATCGAGTTCAAAACGTCGTTTGCGATCTTTTTGAGTGTAAGCTTCGATATGGTTGGAGCTAGTCAAAAATTTGACCATTGCACTTTGGGTTTGGTTTTGGGTTCAGCCCCTTTGCCAACTTAAACCCCAAACTGAACCATCCCTCCCCATTCACTCTCACTTCCTCCTCTTGCTCAGTTCTAAAGCAAAAATGGTGGGAGAGATGGGAAATTAAAACTCCCAAACCCTAGTTTCATCTTCAAATCAAGTTCTAGCTCCAAATTCAAAGAGAACCCATTGGTAAGCATCTCCTTCATCTTCTCCAACCCGTTCTCCTTTCAATTTCAGAAATTCCTAAACCTAACTTTAGCAATGTTCTTCCTTTTGAGCATAGATTCAAGCTCATTTGGGTTGTGTTGAAGAGGAGTTGATCTTAGCTTGTTTTAAAAGCTTCTTCTTCATTTGTTTGGGTTCAAAGGTGAGATTTTTATCTCACATCTTAATCTATATTTATCTTCGATTGTTAGGTATGAATTCCTAACACTTATTCTTGTGCAATTGCTTTTGGTTTGGATTGATTTGGTGAATATTCCAATTTTTAGTGTTTTGAGTTCAATTCTTTAAAAAAATCCAAACTTTGATCTTTGATCATGATTTTTGTGATGCATTGAAGAGCGTATATGGCCGGGTAGTCGATTGGCGTAAACCCTTAGCGCCGTTGCTCGACCGATTGCATTTCGGAAGGGATTGGCATTCATTTGATTGGCATGGGAGTGCTGGAAACAGGCTCCGGTCGACCGACCTCAGAGTCCGGTCGACCGACCTGCTACTCTAGCATCTCCCTGCCTCTGTTTGGGAGTGCAGGTTACAGGCTTCGGCCGACCGACCTCAGGGTCCGGTCGACCGACCTGCTACCCGAGCACTTCTGTCTCTGGTCCGGTCAACCGACTCAGAGAGTCCGGTTGACCGACCTGCTCCTATTTGCCAGTTTTTCCTATATTTCTTATTTGTTTGAATTTCCAACTTTAATCGATTCGTGTGGTCTCCTATTTGTTGTTATCATCTCTAAGACTTTGATGACTCTGCGTAAGCAATCTTATCCGAAAGCCATTTAACCGAACTTCTTACTTTGATGGTTTTGAGAATTGATTTCTTTGAACTTTACTCACGTCTTCGAACGTGAATTTTTATGATTGATTGTTTCTACAATCACTTCTATGATTTGTCACTTCAAAATATAAAGGTTTTCTATACTAGTATTAAATATCAAAACTCTTTCATTAAAACGATTTCAACTCTATTTTCAATATCAAACTCGTTTATAAAACTGTTTTCCAATCTATTAGTATATACAAACCTTTACCTCATTCGTATGAGAAAATATAATTAAACGGCTTAGCAAAACAAGTGGTATGAAACGCTTGCGTTTACTTCGTCGGTTAATTGATGGACTTGTTCGATTGAAACTCTTGTGACAATTTTCTAGTGGAGATCTACAATTTGTTCGTAAATATTTGAGTTAAGCAAGTGGTTATGGGACATGAAGCTAAACTCTTATATTTACTAGCTTAGTGTAATCGACACTTCCTTATGATCATGATGATCATTCTTGTGATTTAGACTAGCGATTGTGCGATGTCTCTTTGTTTGCGAGGTTAGACTAGACACCATTTGTGTGATTTCGATTCACACATATCTCTTTATCTTCAAGGTTAGTCTATACCTCATTGGTGTGATTTCGATTCACACATATTGAAACTCTTGTGACAATTTCCTAATGGAGATCTACAATCTGTTCGTAAATATTTGAGTTAAACAAGTGGTTATGGGACATGAAGCTAAACTCTTATATTTACTAGCTTAGTGTAATCGACACTTCTTCATGATCGATGATGATCATTTTATGGTTTAGACTAGCAGTGTGCGATGTCTCTTTGTCCGTATGAAGGACTGTACCTCATTTTATTGAGCTTCGTCTCATTTATCGCATGGGTCGTATCTTTCTAGATACGTCGATGTTTATTTATGCATGGGGCGTATCTTTCTAGGTGCGTCAATGCTAGAACATGGGTCGTACCTATTTAGGTGCGTCGATGTTTATTTACTTCGTGGAGCAATCGACTCAATAAGTCGGGGCATGGGGCGTATCTATTTAGGTGCGTCGATGTTCGTCTATGCATGGGTCGTATCTTTCTAGGTGCGTCGATGTTCGATTTTGCATAGGGTGTATCTTTCTAGGTGTATCGATGCTAGACATTACATGGGGCGTATCTTTCTAGTTGCGTCGATGTCTATTTATGTATGGGGCGTATCTTTCTAGGTGCGTCGATGCTAGAGCATGGGTCGTATCTTTCTAGGTGCGTCGATGTTCGACTTTGCATGGGGTACGTCTTTCTAGGTGTATCGATGCTAGACTTTACATGGGGCGAACCTTTCTAGGTGCGTCGGTGTTCAGTTTATGGGATTGGCCATCCTCTTTCTTATGATTTCTGGATTTCTATTTATTGATTTCTGGAATTTATGTTTCACCACCTTTTCAGTTGGCATTGATAGGTGTGTCATTTACTGTGGCTTGGTGAATTAAATTAAGAATATGACATTCTTTTAATCTTTGAGAAGATTCTTGTGATATTGATTAATCTCTTGTTGATTATCATTTTCATACTTGTAGTAGTATGCTTTTATGGTTATTATATGTTTATGCCATATCTCTTGTTCTATATCATTTTATCAGATAATTATAGCTAGACTGATCCGTTTATTATTTTCTTCTTAAATAATACTCGGGTCAGACTGAGATTTTACAGGTGCTTCCTCATGACTTCTTATCTGGAGCCATCTTCTGACTTTTGGCTAACTACTCTAGTTTAGTAGTTTTTGTTGTATGCATTTGAGATTAGACTCCTTGATGTAGACGTATTCTATCGTCCTGCACTTGTATCTATTCTTTTGTGTTATTGTGGATCTTTTTTGACCACTACTCTGATATACACTTTTAGGTGTAATATTCATATCTTATTCCGCCTTTGTGATATGAATTGTCTGCGACTGATTTGTGTTATGTTTATTTCTATATTTGTTTCCGAAGATTATATATAGCCACCGTGTGATAGCTTTGTGTTTGTATCGGTATGTTGGATTTCCTCTTTAAAAGATATGCATTCTATTCTATCTGACATATCGGTGCTCGCACAAAGAAGTTACACGGATGGTCGCTCCTCAACAGCCTTATTCTCCGTGCTAATTGACAGCACTACATCGTAATGTTCTTGGTTAGCGTGGTCATAGAGGTGGGGCGTCACAGCGCCCCTACCTCTGGCCACCCGAGCCGCCGACTGCCCAACACCTTCACCAGTTCCAACCGAGCTTCGCCTACCCTTCGCTCCAAACTCCGTCCCACCCACTTGAACTTCGCCTGCACAGCCCACCACCTCAACACCACCTGAGTTACTACCCGTCACCGCCTATATCACCGCCTCCCCTCCTCAGACAGTCGCCCCACCCTTGCACCCAAAATCCAGCCCCACCTCCCTCAACCGAAACACCCCACTCCATGACATGGGCAACCCAGTCACCTTCCCTCCTCTTCTCCCAGCCTCGCCTGGCCAAGTGTTGTGTGTGTGTGCGTTCTGTGTTGGGTGTGTGTGCGTTTATGTTTGGTTGCGTGTGTGTGAGTTTTATGATTGGGTGCGTGTGCGTTATATGTTGTGTGTGTGTGTGTCTGTCGTGTTGGGCAGTGGGTGGGAGTGTTGCATATTCATGAACTATGAATATGTGCGTGAATATAAGTGACAGTATTTATTAAAAAAAATGAAATTGAGATTGGCTAATAATTCTAGATTTTTGCTGGAAAGTATTTAAGCAAACATCTTTTGGTTGCCAAAATAGTAATCCAGTTTTTCTTTGCTTGTTGGTGCAGCAACCGACTGAGCTTCTTTCGCAGCAGCAAATTTTCAGCCTTGTTCTTTCCTCCGTTATCGGTAAGCGCGGTTATATAATTTTATAATTATATATAACGTTCATTGTATTAACATCGTTTTCTTTTATCGATATTACAGTGTCCGTTGTTCGTGCTGTACCGACTCTTTTCGTGCTTCTTTTGCTTCGTCGTCAAAATTTCTTTATCCACGAAAGGTGAATTAATTTTCACGACTATATTCTTATTGCTAGTTTGTTTGTTGAATGATTGCTATGTGATTGAATTGAATGTTGATTTCTAGTATAAAGTGAAAAATAATTTGCAAGTAAATTTGATATAGGATAGTTAACGAATTTAATTTGGATTATATATGTCGAACTTTGATTTGCTAAACCTGACCCCCTTCATATGTTAAATTCGATTAGTTAAATTGACCCTTTAATTGTAAGTTAATTGACACGTAGAATTTGATAAATTTCACTTTGGACTCTTGAACGTATATTGAATTAACTGTTGTAGTATTAAATTGAAATTGAACGACAAGTTAAAACCGTAATGTAATAATCTTTAATCTACTTGAAATGATAGGGTAGATTCTAGGAATAATTATATTAATTTGTATAAATAACAAATGCAAATTAATACGATTATTTCGGGATTATTTAAAATTTGTTAAATTGTTGTGAATGGATGCTATTGCTTGTTTATTTACTTTGACACCATCCCAACTATCACACTCCAAGTTCCCTTTGAATGCTTTGATTTTGAATTGAAATGGAATCGGGTTGAAATGATAAATACCCAAATAACTTTGACTTAGGATAGAAAATTAAATTAAACCCGATTGGTCAATGTTTTGATTTAAATAAAATAAAGTTATTTGACTAATAACAAGGTTTTGAATAAATTGGAATTTAAATTCGAATGAATGTAAATGTGAGTATTTGAATTTGAAAACAAATATTAAACGTAGTAATTGACAAAAGAATATTGTTTAAAATTTAATTATTTAATAATTAAATTTGGAATTATTTGATAATTAATTTTCGAAGTTATAAATATTTAAGTTTTGGAATTATTAATAATTAACTTTTGGGATTATTAATAGTTAAGTTGTGAAATTATTAATAACGAGGTTTGAAATAATTAATAATTAAGTTTTGAATTTAGTAATAATTAAGTTTGGAATTCTTAATAAATGAATTTGAAATAATTAATAATTAAGATTTGAAATTATTGAAATTTGATGAGATCGAATTATAATTAAGTTGAATTGAATATCTTTATTGGGAGAAATCGAATTATTGAATAAGTGAAACTAAGTTTCTTTAACTGAGTTTTGAAATTTGTAACTAAATAAATAATAGATGAAATGAATTTCTTTAATAAGAAATAGAATGCGCTTTATCGAAACAAATGAAAGACTTGGAATTTAAAGAATTGGATTTGACAAATGTAATTTAAATAAAGTTGTAAACTTTGATAATGAAAATGAACTTAAGAAGTAATGAAATGGATTGGAAATTTAATGGAATTTGTTTGATGATAAATTAATTGAATGAATATCGAATGAAATCGATAATTGAGTTTAAATCGACTTGAACGTAAATTAAGTTAAATGATTTTGGAATGAACTTATATGCGAAATTAAATGGATATTCGAATTGTTTTAAATTTGAAACTTTGAAATTGAATTATAGAAATTTTGAAATAAATTTGGAAGTTATGAGATGTAATTTTGGAAATTAATTTAGAAAGACTAACGAAACGTCGATTTACGAATTTTAATTGAAATTGAAATTGATTTGGTTTTGAAATATATTAACGACCAATCGGTGTTATAATTACGAAGGTTATTAAAGGAACCGGAATCGGTTAGGGACATACTCACTATCTAAACTGGAAACCACTTTAATAACTACGCGCGGAGTGGGATCCAGAATGAAGTGGTTGGATTGACGAACGTTGATGATAGAAGAAAGTGAACGATAATGGATAGCCTTGATACTTGTGTCAAATTGGAAATGACTAAAACAGGAGCCGTGCCGGGCCAATGGAGGATTAGCTACCTCAAGTGGACACACTTCTTCGTAAACTATTCATTTACTTTGTGATTGATTGGTGCGCACCCTTGATTTGGGAGTGTTGTTTCACGGTGTTGCGATCGCTGCGGCGATGCGTTCTCACCAGTCCAGATCAGGCGAACGGTAGTGTCACTACCTTGGTATTGCCTCATGTGCCTTGTCATACTTGTATTCCTTTATACGCGACCACTACGATTTTGGTTTGTACCTTTAGTATATGGATTGCCCTCTGGTGACTTCCGGTTTTGGGGAAACTACGATCTTGTATATGCTCTTGGGAATATAAATGTGTTAAGGGTGGAATGGGCCATGACTTAACACTATTTTGATATCTTTACATTACTGTTAGACATTATCTATTTATCGTACACTACTATGTATAGATAGTTTATCGGATCCTGAAAGATGTTTATTCCAATCATCTTTGAGTTATTGTTATTTCAAATTTTGAACCATATTATCTGTATAAGAATATATGTCCTGATTCGAGTGTTTGTTTGTGCATATGCTCGGATCAGACTGAGGATTTCTATTGCTGTGCTATTGAAAGCTGAAGACTTGAAGACTATCATTTATCTTTATCAGTACTGCTCCATTCTATTTTGTTATTGTATCGGACATCTATGTATTTCTTTTCACTATCTGCTTATGACATTGTTGTATTTACTTAGTAGCTTCATGAACTACTATTATGACATTGTTGTAATTCCGCTGCACTATTCTGTTATGTTATATTTTCTGTGATTCTGTGATGATTCTCATTTATATACATATACTCCATTAATGATGCGTGTTTTGTACTATTTAAGTTGACATGTGTGGATTATTGTCAATTTAAATGGTCCAAATATACGGGTTGTTACAGTTGGTATCAGAGCTTTGGTTCCCGATAACCTTAGCCTGTGGAGTTTAAAGCTCATTAGAGATAGGGTAAACATACCCTAGAATGAGGAGAATCATTTCAGAATCCACATCCTTTGATTCGTCTTTCTTATTGAAATCGTTGAATAGAATTTCCTTAAGTTCTATAAATTCCTATCTTTGATTCTAAATCACTTTTGGTATTCCAGGATGGCTACCAGAAGAAATGTTAGAGGCAGGGGTGGAAATGCTCCTGGTCCACATGCTCCAGCTCCCGCAGTTCGATTCTCCACTCTTAGCAAGGAGTATACTCAGCTTGGAGGAGTCAAATTTACTGGCTCCGAGAGTATTATCGAAGCACAACAATGGCTAAAGAGTTTGGAAAGGATCTTTTCTGGCTTGGAGATCGCAGATGCTCAGAAGCGCAAGTTGGCCGCTTGGAAGCTTCAGGATGCTGCACAAGATTGGTGGGAATCGGTCACTTCTCGAACTGATGAGGAAACCATCACTTGGGCCCAGTTTAGGTAGTAATCTATCTAAATTCCTACTAAATAAATTTCTCTCTTATCTCGTCATAATTTTGATTCGTTTCATATCACTTGTAATAGGGATTCCTTTATGGCTCAATGGATGCCAGCTGCTGGGAAGGCCCAACTCTATCGGTCTTTTATGGATCTCAAGCAAGGCAACATGACCTTCACTAAGTACGAAAGGAAGTTTAACGAACTCTCCAAGTTCGGAACTGGCTTGATTGACACACCTCTACTTAAGAACGAGAAGTTCATACATGGCACACGCCCAGAGTATTACGAGCTCCTCACCGCTCATGCACATGGAACTTTCACTGAGTTGATGGATTTTGCTCTTCGATACGAGGGAAAGCCTAAGGGAACATCTGTCCCCAAAGCTCCAGTTACTCAGACACCAGCTAATCAGTCGGGAAAGAGGAAGCAAAATTTTGAGCAACATAAGAAGAATTGGCAGCAGAAATCCGGGCTTGGCTATTCTCAGAAGAAGCCTATTGACTTATCCTCCATCACTTGTTTCAAGTGCGACCAGAGGGGTCACTACGCCAACAACTGTCCAACATCTGCCGGTGCCGCTGTTCCGCCCCCTCAGAATACCAGGAACAACCTCTGTCACGTATGTCTGCAGCCGGGCCATTTCAAGAGGGACTGTCCTATGCATAAAAAGGGAAAGACGGCTGGAGTATTTGCTATGACTTCTTCCTCCCATGATCCACCTACCCCACTTGCTCCTACTGATAACCAAGGTACATTACAGAGTGCTTTTATGTTGCATACTTTACCAGTTAAAGTTCTATTTGATACCGGAGCAACACATAGTTTCATATCTATTGATTTGTGCAATAAGCTTGGTTTGGAACCCATCCTTTCATCTACTTTCTTATGTGTATCAAACCCTATTGGAGGGCCCGCTAACCTTAAAAGGGTTTGTAAATATGTCACTCTTATGCATGGCATTCACCACTTCACCTGGGATTTCTATGTCCTTGGATTCGAGGCATTTGATATTTTATTAGGCATTGATTGGCTACGGAAGTTCGAAGCCAATATCTCATGCAAAGCTCGAACAGTCTCTCTCATCGATGACAAGAGTATGCCTTTGGTTATAAAAGGCAAATCACCTCAAGAATATGCTGGGAGTTTTATATTCTCACTTGACTCCCATCCAAATGAACTAAGCTCTACTCCAGTGGTCCAATCCTTTTCTAATGTGTTTGGAGAAGTCAATTCTCTACCACCACCGCGGGAAATCGAATTCCGCATTGACCTTATTCCTGGTGCCCGACCAGTAGTTCTCCCTCCCCGGAGAATGGCTCCTAAAGTAAAGGCAGAGTTGAATGTTCAAATTGAAGACTTATTTTCTAAAGGCTTGATTCAGCGAAGTCATTCAGAATGGGGTGCTGCAGTAGTGTTCGTCACAAAATCGGATGGTTCTCTCAGAATGTGTGTGGACTATAGAGAGCTAAACAAGCTCACACACAAGAACAGATATCCAATGCCCCGCATCAACGATCTATTCGACCAGCTCCATGGAGCTAAAGTATTCTCTCAACTTGATCTGGCTACTGGCTTTCACCAACTCAGAATTGCTGAGGAGAGTATTCCTAAGACAGCATTCCGCACTGAGAATGGTTTCTTTGAATGGCTGGTTATGCCGTTCGGTCTTACTAATGCTCCAGCTTATTTCGTCGACTTAATGAATAGAGTTTTCCGGGATGTTCTTAACAAGTTTGTTCTTGTTTTCATCGATGACATTCTCGTCTTCTCTAAGGATGAGGAAGAGCATAGGTCACATTTGGCTTTTGTTCTTGAAACTCTACGCAGTCATCAGCTTAAAGCCAAGTTTTCAAAATGCCATTTTTGGAAAGATGAAGTTTGATTTCTTGGCCATATTGTTTCAGAGAATGGGATTTCGGTCGATCCGGCTAAGATCGCCGTAATCAATGTAAGTTCTATTTTTACTTGTCAATTCTATCAAAAACAACTTATCAATTTCTTAATTCGAATCTTTGGAATTTGCAGGATTGGGAGACCCCCAAAACCCCCACAGATATCTGCAGTTTCTTGGGTTTGGCCGGCTATTATCGTAGATTTATAGAAAACTTTGCTCGTATTGCCGCACCACTTACCGCACTGACCAGAAAGAATGTGAAATTTATTTGGAGCGAAAAGTGCGAAGCAGCTTTCAACGAGATGAAGCGAAAGTTAACATCCGCCCCAGTTCTTACAGTTATTGACGGTAGCGAAGGATTGACCGTCTATACAGATGCCTGTCGAGATGGACTTGGAGCAGTTTTAATGCAGAAGGGAAAGGTTATTGCTTATGCCGGTCGTCAGTTAAAGACCCATGAAACAAACTATGCAACCCACGATTTAGAGCTTCTTGCGGTTGTATTTGCTCTTAAGCTATGGAGGCACTATCTATTGGGAACAAAATTCGAGTTATTCACTGACCATAAGTCATTAAGATATATCTTCTCGCAAAAGGATTTGAATCAGAGACAAGTCCGATGACTCGAATTTCTAGCTGCATATGATCTTGATATTAACTACACTCCGGGGAAAACAAATGCCGTAGCCGATGCTTTGAGCAGAAACCAAGCTATGATATGTTGTAATCTTGTTGAAGGAATGTTATTCCAGCTTTCCGTCTCCCCAGCTCTTATGGATCGTATTATAGCCAAGCAATATGAAGACACCTTGCTTTATCGCATCAAAGAAATAGTTCTTGGCAGAGTTGAAAATGCTGATAATAAACTGGGTGCACATGTTGATAGTAATGGAGTCTTGAGAATTGATAATCGTATCTGTGTTCCTAATGTTGATGGTCTTAGACAGGAAGTGTTGAGAGAAAACCATAAGTCTTCGCTTTCATTTCATCCCGGTGTCACTAAAATGTACCAGAATATGAAGAAATTATATTGGTGGAGTGGGATGAAGCGCGATATTTCTACCTATGTTAGCAGGTGCACAACTTGCCAGCAAGTTAAAGTTGACCACAAAAAGACAGCAGGATTGCTTCAACCGCTAGAAATTCCAGGTTGGAAATGGGAGCAAATTTCTATGGACTTTATTGATGGGCTGCCAAGGACGAGAAAGGGTAACGAAAGCATTTGGGTGATTGTCGATAGACTGACGAAGTCCGCTCATTTTATTCCAGTCAAGTCCACCCGTACAGCTTCTAGTTTGGCCGAGATATACATGAGAGAAGTTGTTAAACTTCATGGTGTACCATCTAGTATTGTATGCGATCGAGATCCTATTTTCACCAGTAAATTCTGGAAAGCATTTCAGGATACTTTGGGCACCAAACTGAATCTGAGCACTGCATATCATCCTCAGACAGATGGCCAAACTGAGAGGGTGAATCAGATCTTGGAAGATCTTCTCCGAGCTTGTATTATTGACTTTGGTGGATCTTGGGAAGACCATCTTCACTTGGTTGAATTCACTTATAATAATAGTTACCAGGCAAGCATTGGTATGGCACCGTTCGAAGCCTTATATGGACGGCCGTGCAAATCGCCAGCTTGTTGGATTGAGTCTGGAGATCGATTAGTGCTTGGACCAGAAATGATTATGGAAGCTTATGAAAAAGTCGAAGAAATCAGGGAGAAGATAAAGACGGCACAGGATAGACAGAAGAGCTATGCTGACAAAAGGAGAAGAGATCTCGAATTCAGAGTAGGAGACAAAGTATTTCTGAAAGTGTCGCCTTTGAAGAATATTGTTCGATTTGGAAGGAAGGGGAAGCTAGCTCCCAGATTTGTTGGTCCGTTTGAGATTACAGAAAGAGTCGGAACATTAGCATATAGAGTTGCATTACCAGAGAAGTTCGCCGGTGTGCAGAACGTGTTCCACGTCTCACATCTTCGTAAAGTTGTGCACGATCCATCTATGACCATCCCTACTGCCCAGTTAGAAGAGATAGTTATTGAGCCTGACTTGACTATTGAGCGAAATCCACTTCGGATAGTCGATCGTGAGACAAAGCAACTCAGAAGGAAGTCGGTAAATCTCGTCAAAGTACAGTGGAGTGCAGATGAGCGAGATTGTACATGGGAGACTGAGGATAGTATTCGGGATTCAAACCCCGAATTATTAATTTCAGGTATAATTCGATTTTCGTATTTATCTATCTTAATTTTCCTGCTTATTTCATTCCTACTTTACTCATATCATTCCTTTTCGGGGACGAAAAGTTTTGAGTGGGGGAGATTGTAACGACCCTGAATTTTCGACCCAATTTAAAATTTTAAAATCTAACGTTTTAATATAAAGTTTTGAAATTTCTAAACGATCTCAATTAACATCCAAACTTTGTTTATAAAATGCGCCTAGTGGGTTATTTACAGTGGTAAAGTTTCGTCGTAAAATATCACTGAAAATTTCGTTCGCGTTTTACTGTATAACAGTTCATTTTAAAACGCGAAAAATTTTATCTTCCGAACCCGAATATTTTTACATAGAAAAATTCTAAACCATCTTCTGAGCAAGACGTCATTTTTCGTTTTTCAAAATTCGAACTTCTTTAGCTCCGTCGTTCTTATTTTTCGGCGTTTTTCTTGCATTTTCCGATAATGTGAAATTCGAAATTTTGTAATACAAATCGTACCACAATAATCTATGTACCGTTGGAGGCGCATCTCGCACTGATCAAAACGGTATACTCATTCGTGTAAATCGGAGTCCGATGTAAAATTATTCGTGTTAATTTATCGGTTCCGAACGGACCGGTTAAACAAATTGCAGCCCAAAACCATTATTGCATCCACTTAAATTTAAAAACAAATCACCTTAGCTGATGGAATTAATATGGTAGTTGGAAGCTGAGAGTTGGCATTGGGATGGGGTATGACTTTTCAGTATTCGATATTGAATTGGTGGGATACGAAGCAGCAAAAAGAAAATTTTATTCTCTAGTACCAGTTCACTATTTATATACTTCCTCCACTTTCTCATTTCTCATTTTCCAATCACTTGTTCTCACGTCTACAGGTAAGAACACCACTTTCTTTCTTCTTCATACTTCCTTCTAAAAAAAAAACTTTAATATCAGAGCTTATACAAGCCTGGAAACCAAATTGCATCTCTTCCCTGTCAACATTTGTTCACGCAAAAGCCTCTTGGCCTTTCACTTCACCTAGCGCCATTTCTCCATGCTTTGCCCTTCCGCCTCCAACTCCACTGTCTGCCTCCCTTCGCACCACCCAGCCCCATCGCCGACCATTCACATCATCTCCCAGTCACACCGCCCCTGACACCCTCGCCTGCGCCCCTACCTCTGGCCACCCGAGCCGCCGACTGCCCAACACCTTCACCAGTTCCAACCGAGCTTCGCCTACCCTTCGCTCCAAACTCCGTCCCACCCACTTGAACTTAGCCTTCACATCCCACCACCTCAACACCACCTGAGTTACTACCCGTCACCGCCTATATCACCGCCTCCCCTCCTCAGACAGTCGCCCCACCCTTGCACCCAAAATCCAGCCCCACCTCCCTCAACCGAAACACCCCACTCCATGACATGGGCAACCCATTCACCTTCCCTCCTCTTCTCCCAGCCTCGCCTGGCCAAGTGTTGTGTGTGTGTGCGTTATGTGTTGGGTGTGTGTGCGTTTATGTTTGGTTGCGTGTGTGTGAGTTTTATGATTGGGTGCGTGTGCGTTATATGTTGTGTGTGTGTCTGTCGTGTTGGGCAGTGGATGGGAGTGTTGCTTATTCATGAACTATGAATATATGCGTGAATATAAGTGACAGTATTTATAAAAAAAAATGAAATTGAGATTGGCTAATAATTCTAGATTTTTGCTGGAAAGTATTTAAGCAAACATCTTTTGGTTGCCAAAATAGTAATCCAATTTTTCTTTGCTTGTTGGTGCAGCAACCGACTGAGCTTCTTTCGCAGCAGCAAATTTTCAGCCTTGTTCTTTCCTCCGTTATCGGTAAGCGCGGTTATATAATTTTATAATTATATATAACGTTCATTGTATTAACATCGTTTTCTTTTGTCGATATTACAGTGTCCGTTGTTCGTGTTGTACCGACTCTTTTCGTGCTTCTTTTGCTTCGTCGTCAAAATTTCTTTATCCACGAAAGGTGAATTAATTTTCACGACTATATTCTTATTGCTAGTTTGTTTGTTGAATGATTGCTATGTGATTGAATTGAATGTTGATTTCTAGTATAAAGTGAAAAATAATTTGCAAGTAAATTTGATATAGGATAGTTAACGAATTTAATTTGGATTATATATGTCGAACTTTGATTTGCTAAACCCGACCCCCTTCATATGTGAAATTCGATTAGTTAAATTGACCCTTTAATTGTAAGTTAATTGACACGTAGAATTTGATAAATTTCACTTTGGACTCTTGAACGTATATTGAATTAACTGTTGTAGTATTAAATTGAAATTGAACAACAAGTTAAAACCGTAATGTAATAATCTTTAATCTACTTGAAATGATTGGGTAGATTCTATGAATAATTATATTAATTTGTATAAATAACAAATGCAAATTAATACGATTATTTCGGGATTATTTAAAATTTGTTAAATTGTTGTGAATGGATGCTATTGCTTGTTTATTTACTTTGACACCATCCCAGCTATCACACTGCAAGTTCCCTTTGTATGCTTTGATTTTGAATTGAAATGGAATCGGGTTGAAATGATAAATACCCAAATAACTTTGACTTAGGATAGAAAATTAAATTAAACCCGATTGGTCAATGTTTTGATTTAAATAAAATAAAGTTATTTGACTAATAACAAGGTTTTGAATAAATTGGAATTTAAATTCGAATGAATGTAAATGTGAGTATTTGAATTTGAAAACAAATATTAAACGTAGTAATTGACAAAAGAATATTGTTTAAAATTTAATTATTTAATAATTAAATTTGGAATTATTTGATAATTAATTTTCGAAGTTATAAATATTTAAGTTTTGGAATTATTAATAATTAACTTTTGGGATTATTAATAGTTAAGTTGTGAAATTATTAATAACGAGATTTGAAATAATTAATAATTAAGTTTTGAATTTAGTAATAATTAAGTTTGGAATTCTTAATAAATGAATTTGAAATAATTAATAATTAAGATTTGAAATTATTGAAATTGATGAGATCGAATTATAATTAAGTTGAATTGAATATCTTTATTGGGAGAAATTGAATTATTGAATAAGTGAAACTAAGTTTCTTTAACTGAGTTTTGAAATTTGTAACTAAATAAATAATAGATGAAATGAATTTCTTTAATAAGAAATAGAATGCGCTTTATCGAAACAAATGAAAGACTTGGAATATAAAGAATTGGATTTGACAAATGTAATTTAAATAAAGTTGTAAACTTTGATAATGAAAATGAACTTAAGAAGTAATGAAATGGATTGGAAATTTAATGGAATTTGTTTGATGATAAATTAATTGAATGAATATCGAATGAAATCGATAATTGAGTTTAAATCGATTTGAACGTAAATTAAGTTAAATGATTTTGAATGAACTTATATGCGAAATTAAATGGATATTCGAATTGTTTTAAATTTGAAACTTTGAAATTGAATTATAGAAATTTTGAAATAAATTTGGAAGTTATGAGATGTAATTTTGGAAATTAATTTAGAAAGACTAACGAAACGTCGATTTACGAATTTTAATTGAAATTGAAATTGATTTGGTTTTGAAATATATTAACGACCAATCGGTGTTATAATTACGAAGGTTATTAAAGGAACCAGAATCGGTTAGGGACATACTCACTGTCTAAACCGAAAACCACTTTAATAACTACGCGCGGAGTAGGATCCAGAATGAAGTGGTTGGATTGACGAACGTTGATGATAGAAGAAAGTGAACGATAATGGATAGCCTTGACAATTGTGTCAAATTGGAAATGACTAAAACAGGAGCCGTGCCGGGCCAATGGAGGATTAGCTACCTCAAGTGGACACACTTCTTCGTAAACTATTCATTTACTTTATGATTGATTGGTGCGCACCCTTGATTTGGGAGTGTTGTTTCACGGTGTTGCGATCGCTGTGGCGATGCATTCTCACCAGTCCGGATCAGGCGAACGGTAGTGTCACTACCTTGGGTAATGCCTCATGTGCCTTGTCATACTTGTATTCCTTTATACGCGACCACTACGATTTTGGTTTGTACCTTTAGTATATGGATTGCCCTCTGGTGACTTCCGGTTTTGGGGAAACTACGGTCTTGTATATGCTTTTGGGAATATAAATGTGTTAAGGGTGGAATGGGCCATGACTTAACACTATTTTGATATCTTTACATTACTGTTAGACATTATCTATATATCGTACACTACTATGTATAGATAGTTTATCGGATCCTGAAAGATGTTTATTCCAATCATCTTTGAGTTATTGTTATTTCAAATTTTGAACCATATTATCTGTATAATAATATATGTCCTGATTCGAGTGTTTGTTTGTGCATATGCTCGAATCAGACTGAGGATTTCTGTTGCTGTGCTATTGGAAGCTGAAGACTTGAAGACTATCATTTATCTTTATTAGTACTGCTCCATTCTATTTTGTTATTGTATCGGACATCTATGTATTTCTTTTCACTATCTGCTTGTGACATTGTTGTATTTACTTAGTAGCTTCATGAACTACTATTATGACATTGTTGTAATTCCGCTGCACTATTCTGTTATGTTATATTTTCTGTGATTCTGTGATGATTCTCATTTATATACATATACTCCATTAATGATTCGTGTTTTGTACTATTTAAGTTGACATGTGTGGATTATTGTCAATTTAAATGGTCCAAATATACGGGTTGTTACAGTTTCTATTTATTTTATACATTCACACCTCCTGTTACTGCATAAATTCTCATTAATGACATT